>JASUUF010000257.1:5556666-6945833 GCA_030449835.1 Clausena lansium
GTTCAAGATGCTGGTACGAATTTTTGTAATTGAATTCTTTATGTTATATTAACTAATCTTTTTTGTTTAATTACTTAAACGTTTATTTATTTTTTATGCTTAGAGTCAAACTCATCTTCTTCAACTCATGCTAGATTAACATATTCAGAAGATGTGGATAGGGTCAAGGTAAAATTATCAACGTTATTAATATATTTAGTTAAAAATGATCATAATGAAAACAACAAAGCATTGAATATAAATTATATTTAACCCATATGTCATTATTTAATATTTATAGAAATGATGGTAGATGTGCCGCTAATATTAGGATGATAAATGAGATATTAAAATGTTACATTGATTTTAATCTTGTAATTACTTTTGATGGAAAATTTATTATCTTTCTTATTTGTTTGTTTTATTATAAAAGCGTAAGCCATAAATTTTATTATATTTTTTAGACAAATTATACAATTTAATTGTTATCAATACATTTTAGTCTTTAATTTTCTTTCTAAAAAATTATTGCTCTTTTATTATTGAATTTTATAATTCATGATGAATTTAGAACAAATTTACATTTTAATTTTTTGGAATTTAGAGTCAGATATAAACATTTATTTTTTTGAATTTGAATATGAAATAAAAAAATTAATTCACAATAAATTTAGAATAAATACAAATCTTAATTTTTATCATAAACCTAAATTTAAAATAAAATAAATGCAACCAATATCTGCTCAATTGCCATCCCAGGTCGCTTGACGAAATTCATCCTACTAAAATTTCGAAGTTGTTAAAAGCATTTTACGTTGAAAACAAATGAAAAAATATTTTTGGTGCACTGCCTTCAGCTTTTGGCGAGTGAAGTTAAAAGCAATAAACATGAGGTGAGTGGTGGTCCTGGACCCCACAGGTGAAGTTCAACGTACAGCTGCTTGTTTTTACAATTAGGGACTTATCTTTTTCCCCATCATTTGATCTTACGGTCACTGTTTAGACTCCTGAATGGACCCCATTAAAGGGTGAACAGATTACAGATCAAGTGAAGTAGACAGTAGTGAACTACCTTTTCAGGAAAAGTAAAAATGTTAAGAAGTGAACCGCAGTTGGTTGATTTGATAATTTAATTCCACTCTCCACCAGTCAATTTTTTTTTCATTTTTTAAATCAAAAGAAAAATAATATTCATCTTAATTTCAATCATTCAATGGATTTGAACTTCAGATTAGGTTTAGGTCCCAATCCATTATCCGTGTCTTTTTAAATCTCTTTATTATTTGATGTTAATCTCAAATTTTATATAATAATACAAGTTTCAAATAGGGCCATGGAAATATACAATTTATTTAAGTCCAAAGAAGAGTGATGCGTCCCGCACCTCTCTAAACTCCTTATGAGCCCCTCTGATTGTAAAAATTATTTTATTTCCTAAAATTCCCATTATAATTTCTTAAACAGATAATGAAAATTTTCTACTAGAACTCCTTCTATTTCCATTACCTGTTGCTCTTGTAGACTTTCGTTTACGAGCAAGCAATTGACAATATACGCAGCAAAGAAAACCAAAATGTTTTGAATACGAATCTGAATCTTCGTATGGTTAATTATCCCTAGGTAACAAAATTTTTGACAAATTTAAAACTAGTGACAGGGTTTTTAAAAATAGGCCTGTTAAAGTTAACGGCAATAGTAACGGCAATAGTAATTTTAATAAAAAATAATATTTTTGTCCTTATAATTAATTATAAAATAATATTTTTACCCCTATAATAATTATAAAATGACATTTTTATCCTAACAATTAGTTACAAAATATGTTTATGCCCCCACTCAATTATTTTTAATTTTTTTAAACAAAATTATAAAAAATTATATCTAATTTTAATTAGAAATATCAGTTTGTAACTATTATATGGGTAAAAACGTTATTTTATAATTAACTCTAAGGGTAAAAATGTTATTTTCTATTAAAATTACTGTTGTCGTTATTATTCCGTTAACTTTAATGAATTTATCATCCATTCGCCTATTTTAAAAAACTCTATCACTTTTTTAAAATTTGTCAAAAACTTTATCACCGAAGATAATCAACCCATCTTCATATTCATTCTTCAACTTGAGTTATAACTAGTGTATTTTTGTCACAAATGCAATCAACAATTCCTCCACAAAAACTGCACCCTGCAAGTAGGTTTTCGTCTCTTTATTTATTTATTTATTTATTTATAAATGTTGTGACATACTCGATCACTAAGGTCGATTACAGTTCCCACTAACACTATGATCATGCTGTCATAGTCCGGCCTGATCTAGGAATACGATTGCTTGTCGTACATTGAAACCACCCCGGACACGAACAGGATTCGGGCAACTAAGCCTATATAACTCCACCTCGGTAAACAGGTAAAGGGGCTAAGTTCTCACAAGATCGGAGGATTAGAAGCTTTGTCTCACTCTCTTGCTCTCACTTAATTCAAGTTGTTAATCCTTGCGAAACACCCGATCTCTGACTTAGGTATCGGAGGGTTTTTGCCGGAAACAACTCCGGTGCCCTTACGAGATCTTATTTTACAGGATTATAACGAGTCGATCTCAAATTCGGATACGACCCGCCGACCTTGTCTGCAGTAGAAACTTTTTGGTACCAACAGCTGTAATTGCCATCCCGAACAACTGAACATAAACGCGCAGCCCGCTCCTCTATGGAGAGTATTCGTAGATGGGGCAGCAAACAGTAAAGGCAGAGGTTGTGGTATTGTGCTCTGCACTCCTGAAAACATAGAGATAAGTTCTTGGGTATTATTTGATTTTCCCGCGACCAATAATGAGGCAGAATACGAGGTTGTTCTTGCTGGGTTACAGCTCTGTCAAAATTTAAAGGCGAAATACTTGGAAATCTGAACTGATTCCCAGTTAGTGGTCAATCATGTTTCGACCAAATACCAAGTCAAAGAAAAACACATGAAGGCGTATTTGCAAAAGGTTAAAGACCTGATGAAGAACTTTGTGAGGGTTGAGTTCGTCCTCATCCCATGGTCTGAGAATAAAAAAGTTGATGCCCCAGCTCGGCTTGCTGTGTCGCAAACAGACCGCATTCCTCGAACAGTACACATTGAGGTCCTCCAAGAGAAAAGTATAAGCAAACGGGAGTTTGTGAACGAAATAAATACACCGGAGCTCAATTGGATGACTCCTATCATAAGGTTCATCAAGGATGGCACCTTGCCAAATGACTAAACAGAAGCTCGTAAAATTCGGTACAAAGCAGCACAGTACTGGCTCATTGATGGCATTTTATATTGTCGAGGGTACTCCTTACCATATCTAAGGTGCGTCACCCTTGAAGAGGGCAATTACGTGCTCCGAGAAGTCCACGAAGGCATTTGTGGAAATCATTCCGGCTCAAGGGCACTTGCTTTTAAAGTATTACGCCAAGGTTATTATTGGCCAGCCCTGTACAAAGATGCTGAGAAGATAGCCTGAGCTTGCCATCACTGCCAAATCTACGCCGACGTCTCACAAAAGCCTCCGGAGTATTTGACTACTCTAAGTAGCCCCTGGCTGTTTGGTCAATGGGGACTTGACCTCATCGACCCACTTCCAACCAGCCGAGCACAAGCTAAATACGCTATTGTGGCAATTGACTACTTCACCAAATGAATCGAAGCCGAGCCATTAGCCACCAAAACGAAAAAAAAAACCACCCGCTTCGTCAAAAACAACATTCTTTGTCGATTTGGGATACCCTGGGTCATCATTACAGATCACGGTAAGCAATTTGACAATTTCGGTTTTAAAAAGTCTTTGTGCAGAACTAAACATCGACCTCCGATTCGCATCACCTGCACACCCGAAGTCTAAGGGCCAAGTAGAAGCTGCGAATAAGATAATTAAAAAAGCTCTGAAGACCCGACTCGGGGAGCACAAGGGAGCCTGGGCAAATGAGCTACCCGAAGTGCTTTACGCATACCGGACAACAAGTAGAACCGGCACAAGAGAAACCCCATTCTCACTCACTTTTGGTCACGAGGCTGTGGTGCCAGTAGAGATCGGTCTCCCAACCCACCGAGTGCTGAAATATAACGAGGAAGAGAACCAGCAGCTTCTTTACGCCAATCGACTTCCTAGAAGAAACACGGGAGCTGTCTCAAATAAAATCCGCAGCATACCAACAGTGCATAGCTCGATTCTATAATCAAAGCGTTAAAACCCGAATATTCAAGCCCGGGGACCTTGTTCTTTGACGAATCACCGTCAACACAAGGCAACATGAGGATGGCAGCCTAGGAGCAAAATGGGAAGGCCCATACAAAGTCATCAAGATCATCCGACCAGGGACGTATAAACTAGAAGGCATGAACGGGAAAAGAGTTCGGAAGAATTGGAACGCAGAAATGCTAAAGCGTTACTACGCCTAGAGACTTTCGTCCCCGCCTCAATTTATTAATTAATGCACACCTCCATGTAAGATTCATCTGTCCCTTTTTTGGCCCAAACTCATTTTAAATAAATCTGACCTTTCAACAACCGGTTTGAATTTCACATAGTCCCCTTATGCCTTAAATTACTTAAGGTAACAGCGGCCTATCTTTGGCCCGACCTTAAGTTACAATTAAAATTACTTAAGGTAGCAGCGGCCCATCTCTGGCCCGACCTTAAGTCACAATCAAAATTACATAAGGTAGCAGCGGCCCATATGTGGCCCGACCTTAAGTCACAAATTACTTGAATTATAAGCAGGAATTCACAAAAATTTCATTAAAAGTCCAATCCACACGAAGAACAGATAGCTTAAATAAATATCACCCTAAGTATAAATGTTAATTGTCCTTATACATTGCCATCATCGTCACCCTCTTTCTTGTTGAGTTTCCCTTGGATTTCAGCCTTGGATTTCTTAATCTCTGAGCGGATAGTCGAAACATCCAGGTCAGAATACTTCTCCAAAACGACGTCCAGGGCGGATTCCAAGCCAAAGAGGGTCCCCTCATCATACTTCAACTGATGTTCGCTCTCCAGCTCATACTATTCTATAAAATTTTGCCAACAAAAGTTTTCGAATCTTTTATTCTAATTCAACCTTCCAAGCTCACTTATCATTTGCGTTCTTTTTTATCAAATAAACCTTTTATTAAAATTTGATAACTAATTAGAATCTATTAAATATTTGATTACAATAATGTTATTTTCATTTTATATCTTTCTTTAGATTTTAAAAGAAAAATGGTTCCAGCAAGTTCGTCCTTCTCCCCAACCATCTCCTCGAAAAAGGCTACCTGTTTCTTCAGCTCCTCAACCTTACTAAGTTCTCCCTCAAGCTCTGATAACCTCTGCTTCAGGCTCTCTTTTTCGGCTAAGTCAATCTTCACTTTATCTTCAAACTGAGCCTTCAAAGTATCCATCTCCTTTTTAAAGGAACTTCTCATAGCAGAAGCCTCTAATCCATATTTCATCACTTGATTGAGTTGGTTCTTGAACCGACAGAATAGATAATTAGCCTGCAAAAAGATAAGTCAACACAAGACCACAAAAGCTTCAAAACTATAAGCGACCAAGTAATGCTTAAGCTAACCTCCTTTGTCGTTCCGAAAACAACTCCCAGGTATCTCCCACTGGTAATTTGTTCAGCTGTGCCGCCTTCGCTTTGTTCACATAGGCCTCGGTATAGTGAGCCACGTATCTGGTGTGTTCGAACATTTCCTTCTTTTCTCTCCTCTCCGCATCAGTAGGGACAGATACGGCCTGAGATGTCGTCGGAGCCAAGTTTGCGCACACAACCAAGCGGGACTTTTGTTGCATTGATGATGAGATCGGCATAATTTTTCCCTGATCTTCTTTTCTAGAACCCCCTTCAGCTTACGCAGTCTTCTGCTTCTTCAGCCTCCTAAAAATGCCCGACGATATTTTTCCTATAAATAAAGCCCAGCCTTTGATTATATCCAAAAAAAAAATCATTGTTTTCTATACCTGACTTTTTACTCTTGCCAAGCTGTCTCTGGCTAACCTCGTGATAAGGTACTAACCCACAAGCCTGAAGACTTGTCAAGCTCAGCAGATAAGCATGCGACTGGCGATATAGCCAAGCTCTCTTAATATAAGCACGAAATTCGACAGGAACTTTCGGTTGATAACACCACAATACTGCATCAGAACACAACAGGTCAGTTTTATTTCATAATTGAAGCTCTATAGTAAGAAAATGGCCATAAAAATCAGACCTGGCTGCTTAAACACCCTTGACACTTTGAACTCCCGGTCTTCGGAACACTGCCCCCAATCTCCATATACCTAAAACCACCGATCTTTGAAATCCTTATTAGTCGTCGGCAAGTCCAGGATTAATTTTTTCACTCTAGGCCAGGCTGACAGATAATACCACCCGTCATGCCTTTTCAAATTGCTCTTCATCCTAAAGCATCTCTTTAATTCAAGGAAGGTCGGTTCAGGCAAACCAACTCTCGTCCACAACACATACATACCTCCCAAAATCCTCTACCCATTCAAAGCCAATTGACAAAGGGCTAGGCCCAGAGAACTCAGCATCTTTACAAAATAAGGCTGCAAGGACAATCTCATCCCATAGTAAAAAACTTTGTGCATACAGCCACCATACCCTCCGGGGGATTGCTCGGTCTCTCCCCCCATCTAGGCAGACCTAACCACACCGACCTCGGGATATTATACCTTTCTCTCATGATTTCTAGGTCGACCTCCTCGAGAACAGATTCTACCCTATCCATGGCATAATCCATGGGTCTAACTCTAGCCAGAGGAGGAGGGTCGGGCTTTACACATCTCTTCTTTTTTCTTCTTCCTCCTTCACCCTGACTGGGCCCCACCTCCTCCTCAGTAGTAGTATCGGTAGCCTCATCCGCATTAAACCGAAATAAATCAATCTGCCGAAACATAGGATCATCCTCGGTCCTCTCTGAATCCATTTCTATTCTACTATCTACGATTTTTTCACTAGATTCTACCGCATCCTTATCATTCCCAAAAGCCTGACCAGAGGTCTCTTGGGACAGGTTCTGAGAATCATCATTCACAGAACCCTTGTCCATACTCACTTAGTAAACTTGGATTCGGAAAATCTCTCAGACTCCACCCAAACCAACACAAACTGAAAAATCCATTCAACAATCCGAGCAAACCAACACAAAACAGCGAAGATAAGAGAAGGGTGAAAGAGCAAAAGTACCTGTTATCACTTTGAGTTTTTGAAGATTGCCTCGAAAATCCTATCACCCCAGTATTTTTTCGACTCCTTCGCAATGTATGCCTTATCCTGTCTTCACCCAAAAGTTTAAATGGGAATAAAAAACCCAAAATGGAAGCCGAACGATTCGTTTCCATTTCAAACACTCTTAACTGATTATAGCTAGTCGAGTTCAAAATTCAACCGACGTTTTCCAGTCGCTTCCCACCATTTTTTCCAGCCGTACATTTTTTAACAAAGCATCGCGATTGTTGACACCTGGCTAACTCACGGGACACGTCGAGAGTGAAGCGACATCCCCCATCACTTTACATTAATAGGCACGTAGCTCGATATCGCAACAGCTGACTTTTCCTTTTATCATTATCCCCTGTCCGGATCTTTCGAGACAGGCATCTCCAAATATTCCCGACTATACATAGTTTGCTTGTTCTCTTACTCTAGTTGCAGAACAAGTAAACTGGGGGACTAACTGTTGTGACATATCCGATCACTAAGGTCGGCTACATTTCCCACTGACACTATGATCATACTGTCATAGTCTGGCCTGATCTAGGAATACGATTGCTTGTCGTTCATTGAAACCACCCCGAACACGATCAGGATTCGAGCAACTAAGCCTATATAACTCCACCTTGGTAAACTGGTAAAAGGGCTAAGTTCTTACGAGATCAGGGAATTAGAAGCTCTATCTCACTCTCTAGCTCTCTCTTAATTCAAATTATTACTCCTTGCAAAATACTAGATCTCTGACTTAAACATCAAAAAGATTTTCACGAGAAGCAACTCCGATACCCTTATAAATTCTTATTTTACAAAATTATAACGAGTGGATCTCAAATCCGAATACTACCAGCTGACCTTGTCTACAGCATAAACTTTTTGATACCACCAATAAATTCTGTGCAAATCGTAAATTTTCAAATCACTTTCTTCTCATTTGCACTGCGTCCACAGATTTTTACCGTCTGCATCACATCAAAACTTTTTTTACTGTTCATCAAGCCGAATCCATAAGCCATAGAATAAGCTGACGTCTGGGGGATTTTCTCTCAGTTTTTGATAAATAATTAAAGCATTCTGAATAGACCATTGCAAAATGTTAACTCAAAAGTCCCGTCTCCCCTCACATCTCCAATGCACTTTATAGATAAAAGCTTGAAGATTTCTCTTTAGTCTTTACAGTAGTTGAGAGGGCGAAAAAAAAAGTTCTTTTTTTTTTTTTCAAACCACCAGGAAGTGGGGGGTTAGGTAGGACCCCTACCCGTAATATAAATCATAATAAAGAAGAAAATACATAAGGAGGGGGACAAGGATCAAAACCAAAACAACGCAATCGGAAAAGCAAAAAGCAAAAAGGCGCTAAAACAACATTAACGTCGATATGCGAATGACCAACGCATCCAAATGAAGTATCCCAAACAAACCCACAGGGAAATTCCAAGCATGTAAGAACCGACGACTGGAGCGAGAAGTACAGGCCCAATTGGCCAAAAAATCAGCAGCTGACGTAGCCTTGCAAAAAACATGACAAACCATAACTGAATGGGAAGAAACCAAAAAGCAAACTCGACGCAACAACCCAGCATAATCCCATCGGATAGAGCCACCCAAAAGGATATAAGAAACCACAGTGGCCGAGTCAGACTCTACCTCTAAAACAGAAGATCTCAGCTGAATAGCAAGCTCCAACCCCTCACAAACCGCCATAAGCTCAGCAAATAAAATCGGCTAGTGACCAAGAAAAGAATCGAATCCTGCTAAAACCATACCCCAATGATCCCGAAGAACACCCCCAAGCGGCGGACATCCCAAGGTTACCCCTCGAGCACCGTCAAGCTGTCGCCTTCACTACACCAAGAGGCGGCCGTGTCCAAGACACAACACGAATAAGCCTCCTAGGTGAAGGAAGCACTTGTAACCCTCGGTGAGCCGAGAACCCATCACTCCCCGCAACTGGAAAAAAAGGTTCTTTAAACTATGGCTTATACGATGAATAGAGCTTATGATATGGGCTGTAAAAAGTAAACAATTAAATTATTTGAGGGTTTAATTCGATGTATTTTTGGATACTTATGTAATTATAATTAAAAGGAGAGTTTTATAAAAAAAATAGAATACTGTACATTTTAAATTTTTTATCATAAATAATTATTTTAAAAATTTTAATATTCATCAATTAATCGGTAATTTTTAACAAAATTCCTAAAAATATATATCATAAAAATAAAGAAAATAAGTCTCACAATTATTCACTTTAAATTTAAAATTAAGAGGAAAAAGTGCCTAACCATAAACAAAAGAGAATAAAATTTAGTTTAGATCGATGTTTAAACGAAAGCTAATATAAAAGTATTACACCCATCCGTTGTCTCTGTAGCAAACATGACATCGCTCAGGCGTCGGGCTTCGGCCAAACATGGTTAATTCTGATTTGGTACGAGAACTTAACTTACAGATTTTAAATAATGGACTTTTTAAATTCTCTCTCCCAAAAAAATAATAATAAGAGTGATATTACATATCTTAAATTTTTAATTTTAAAATATCGTTTCAAATAATATGGTATTTATTAATTAATTAGTGAGATAATATAATTAATTCACTTAAATTTTATAAAAAAATTTCAACTAATTGATAAGGGTTACATTATTTAGAATAATTTTTTAAGATAAAAAATTTAAGATATAGAATATTATTCAAATAATAATAATAATTTACAGGTCTTAAATAATTGTCATCCACAACTTCATTTCTATGATCTGATAATTACTCATGTGACCAATCTTGCAGTTATTATAGGCTAATAATGGGCGGATAAAACACCTCACCTAATACGTCTCAAATTTAGTTTTATTCTTTTTTTTCAATTTTAATTTTTTTTAATTGTTATACCATCTCTAATCATACTCATGCACTTATTTATTCAATAATGATAGAGATTTTAATATTTAAATCCTCATAATATGAGTCACTCATCTATTAGATAATAAATTTTATTATTAATAAAATTATTTAATTACTATCTAATAAATTAATACCACATCAATTAAAACTTACATATTAAAATATCTAATATTATTTTTATTTATTTTCTTTTTATTTTAGTGCGCGTTAAATACGAATCCAATCCAGCACCAAACCACAACGATTATGTGACTCAACTTTAAAAAAAAAAAAGATAGAATGAGAATGAATGAAACGAATTAGCTTAACCTGATTTGACAGGTTAAGAATTTAGTAAATACATGTACCCAACAAAAACCAGAACCATAGCCAATGACGTTAACACTAGTGTCAGTCATGTTATCGTTTGCTTTTTCAATTATTTCTGCTTGCATTTGCTTGGAGCCAACGATGTCCGAACTATTCCGTCGTCCACACAACGGTCCCCATTTTTGCACTTGCATGCTACAAAATTTTCACAGCCATTCGGCCTAATGTTAGGGCCCGATCGGTAAGAAGAGCTTTTCAAGGTTGTAATCAGTGTGATTCAATCTTCTGGTCATTGTTTAAAGTGCCTTCTCTTTTTATCTCCCACCCCACCCCCTCTCCCCAAAAAAAAAAAAAGACACAAAAACAAATGACTCGGGAGTTATATGAGCAGTTGCGCGCTATTATGCGCGCGCCCACATATATATATATAATTCTCCTTTACTAAAGCGTCTTCGTTTTGTTAAAATAAAAACACACATTAAAATACAAAAAAATTTATATTTTAATATATTAGAGATTATATTTTTTTATCTGTTAATATATTAAAATATATATTATTTTATCTATTACTGACATTTTTATTTTTTTTTAAATGAAGATGTTCTCACTAGATAATAATTATTATTATTATATGTGTGCGTACACATGTATATACATATAAATAATAATTTTGTAATGAGTAATCTTTTAAAATATTAAAGTAAGAGATAAGTTTAAAAAAAAAATACACACTCAGTACACTACAAGATAAAATATATTGCAGTAGCCATACTTTATTAACGTTGATTAATAATTCAAGACACACAATATTAATTAAACATACTTTATTAACTATTAGATTTACATCATCCTTCTCTCTCCCATTTCATGTTTCCCTCCTTGCCATAAGAAGAAATATAAGACTTCTAGTTCATGAAGATGCAATTTCTGCTTTTATTAGGCTTGCAAGATCTAGAAAGGACATTGTACGATTAATTGAATTGGGTTTATTCAAAATATAGATTATGGGATGAATCATTAAAGGAGGAGGAAAAAAGCCGCATTCCCGAAGGATGATTTAGTATCCAAATTCACAAAACTGGATGGGCTGATCATTTTTATTATTTTTAGCAAGATCTTTTTTTAATCTTACATGTGATGTTAATTCATTATGCATGTTGGTTAAATATTAATTTCTAGCCCATCCAATTTATTCATTTATTCATAAATTAGATCTCTTGATACAAAATTATTTGAAATTAATTTTGAGGCATTGTATAGCGCGATTTTAATTCCTGAAATCTGAGAAAGATTTGTTCAAGATAACAAAAACAAAGAAGTTAAACTCGCCATATATCAATTTGAAATGAAGTTTTGAGCACTTATTAACTGTAAATCAATTTAAGATATATAGTAATGATAGAGCCACAAACACTATATAAGTCTTGCTATTCTCTTACATTACAAAGGAAAGAGACAGTAGTAGAGCACACCTTAATTAAAAAAGAGAAGAGTGGGTAAATAATTTATTATCAAAGTGGACTCACATTAATTAATTAATTTTTAGAATTAATATATTCCATGACAGCTTTAATTTCAACCATTGAATGAGTTATAATGTAATGGTTAAAAATGTGTGTTTAAATTTATGTCTCTTGATAATATAGCCTTTCTTTAGTGCGAGCGCCCATAATTTTTTTCATGTGGACACGCTTTTAAGCCATGAGATTTAATAGAGTCAGTTTTTAATGTTATTAAACAGCATGGCTTAACAATGTGTCCACATTAAAAAAAATAAGAATGTCTGCACTTGATAATGATTGTATAAACACACACACATACACATATGGAACTGTGGCTAGTGGCTTCTTGGACAGTGATGCAATTCGGGACTCCCGAATAGGCCCCACCACATATTATTAAACATTTTCTTTTCTTCATCATATTTTCTCTCTATAGGTTTTTTTTTATAATTATTTTCTCTCTATTGTTAATATAATTAGAATCTCTCTATCTTTCATCTACCTTAAGGGTGCGTTTGATACACTGTATTGTATTATGTTGTATTATATTATTTTAATACAGGTGTATTGTATTATCTTTGTATTGCGTGACAAGTTTTGTATTATAATAATGTTGTGTACGGTGTTTGGTCTTCTATTTTCGTATTATATTAATTTTATATTATATTATGTTTTGTGCTATACTGTACTGTATTAATTTTTAATAATACCATATTAATTTTTTTAATTAGTTATATTATATATTTAGAAAATAATATTTATTATTTAAATTAAATTATTTTAAAATAATTAATTTTTATATATTGATTATTATATAATATAATATGATATTTTTATATACTATTTAAGTATTTATTATTAGTTATATTAAATTATAAATTTATTAATAAATTATAATATAAAAATAAAAATATAATATAATATTATTGAATAATAAATTATGAATTTTTTATTTATATTAATGATTATAATGTAAAAAAAATAAAAATAAAAATTAATATTGTATAATATTATATTAAATTAAAAAATTATATTTATTATTATTATTATTATTATAAAGTAAAAATAATAATACTTAATTTTTATATATTGATTATTAGAATATAATTAAATAATGTAATATTATATTATATTTTTATATACCATTTAAGTATTTATTATTAGTTATATTAAATTATAAATTTATTAATAAATTATAATGTAAAAATAAAAAATATAATATAGTATTATTGAATAATAAATTATTAATTTATTAATTTATATTAGTAATTATAATGTAAAAATAAAAATTAATATTATATTAAATTTAAAAAATTATATTTATTTATTTAAATTTATTATTATAAAGTTAAAAAAAAAAAGATCCCACATTTTATGCTGGCAAAATTTTCCACAAACACTGTATTGTATTAACTTAATACAATACAATGTTTTAATACACCCTTATACATGGAACGAAACATGCCCTAAATACCTAAAATAACTATCCTTTACATGCTAATAACTTTTTAATGAAGTACAAATATCAATATTAGCATACCAAAACATGCCCAAGGTTGAATTTTTTCTTCTTATCTCTCTCAGTTTCTCTTTTTTAATACAAATCTTTGTAACAAAAAACTTGAGAATAAATGTGTCAAGCATCTAGATAGAAACTCAAATAAAGAGATTCAATTAACAATATGATTTTTTTTCGTTTCCTTTTCAAGACGTGTCATAACGTTATTTATATTATTTCTCCCTTGTCAATTTGGTTTATATTCCAAGCATCCAAAATATTAATATTATTAATGTCAAAACGAAATCAATAACATAACAAGATCGAGTATAGAAGAGAATATTGGAAAAAGAAATCAATAACGAGTATTAGCATCTCTCACCAATGGGGATTTGGTAGAATTCTTGGTTGATAGTTCTTCTATCTGTGATGACATTATTCATATAAGGAAATACGCAATAATATTTTTACATTTAATCTTAGATAGTAACGTTGATTAATAATTCAAAACAAACACCACGGTACTCAACTTTTTTTTTCTTCTTTTATGTTTTATATCTGCTATTGACGGCTTTTACTTTAGTAGAAAATAGATTAATTACGTAAAAGATAATTTTTTTTTACACTAATGAAGGATACAAAGAATCAAAATCCTAATAATTATAGAGAAAAAATTGGAGGAAGAAATATATTTAATAATATATTGTGAGGCCTATTAATTATTTTTTTTTTTATAATAAAAATAAAAATCAACGATAATGACTTACGAGTCCATTGGCAGCTCATGCGCTTAATTATTTGGGTCTATGGATTCGAGTCTTCTTAATTACACAAAAAAAAAAAAAATGTTCCAGATCCATGTATGAATATATAAATTCTTGTATAAATTAACGTGAAATATTATAATATTATCACGTGTTTTATCTTTTCAACGAATTAAAAATAATACGAGACATATGCCAACTATGTTACATATTACGTCAGTGATGGAGAATGCCTTAGTTGAACCAAAGAGAATGAGCCACGTGTTAAACGAGAAGGATGAGCTAAGAAGATAAGAGTTATTTAGGGTCCTGGCAGCTATTCCATCCCCTATGGCCTATACTCTAGGAGAATATATGCCAATTATATTTGCCCCAAGCCCCAAACCGATTCTTAGCCACGGAAGGGAATAGGAGGAACAAACTAAAGGGACCACTAAAGCCGTCCTAAGACGTCTTAGCAGCTCAAGAGGGAGAATAAAGTGATTGGGCCAGCAAGATGGTCCCAACAACCACCTGCTCTATGCGAGACGCAGGAGGGACACACAATACGAAATAGTGCCCCCTCACAAATAAATGGGAGTGCCACCATCAGGCGGGTATCTTCCTGCCAAGCTCTTTTAGAAACCTAAATGAACTAATTTAAATACAATGCTTTATGTTTTAAAAATTTTACCCAAAATAATGATTTCAAATGATGCGACATTTACTCAATAGATTAAGAAAATTTATTGTATCGTATGCATTTAAATAAAAAAAAATTATACAAATTTGAATTCATTGACGATTGATTGGGTTGGCATTTTAGCGTTTTAGTTATAGCCCATCTGTCATTTTAATAGGCTTAAGTAATAATGTGAGTTTTTTTTTCTTTTATAGTATTACAATTAAACTACTTAGATTTTACTCTCACTAATATTCGAGAGACGTCTACTCCACTCATATTTCATAAGAAGAAAAATTATCTCCACTTAATTATACAATATAATTGATACATGATTTACCCCCACAATACTTTTGTGAGGGTTCAAACTACTTCCTTAACAATTTTTTACCACTCGAGCTTTATAATAAAGGTGATCTTAGTAGCATTCATATTTTGTTTGTTGTTTTTGAAAGTAGAAAACAGTAAATAATAATAATAATAATAAAATTAACACAAGAATGGCTTCGTGTTTAAAAAATGATATCAAACTGACAACAATATTTCATTGTACTAAGATGGCACGATAACGAGATGCCTATGATGCCAAAGTCTTGTAGAGGGTTGGGTTTACTTAACAATGAGTTGGGATACGCATGGGCTCATCGAGAGATTTCTTTAGGGTTGGGCTGGGGTTTGAATTACAAAGCCTTCTTGCACGAGGTTTGTCATGTCTTCTGATGACGAAAAAATTTGGAGTGACGTTACTGCCACCCCTCCATTTTCTCTTATAAAATTCCTCTTGTTTTGTATTTACAATTTAATCGTTTATATTAAAGGTAAAAATTTATCTAATAAAATTCACATCTAATTATTTTATTTGGTTATTTTCTCTATTACAATTTACAAACATAAAAAAAAAAAGTCGATTGCAAAAGAATAAGAATTTGATATTGTTGTCGCTAATTTTTTGGTCAACTTAGAGAATTAAATATGGGAAACGATATAATAAATGGAATACATAGAATTTACCTGGTTCGGCGCTTGGCCTACATCCAAGGGAGTAAAAGGAGCAACTTTTCCACTATTCAATAAAAAATTATAATGGAGAGATTTTTGTTTGTAACTATTTACCTCTGTATTTGCTTGTGTCTTTTGTATCTCTAAAGCACTTTATTTATAATACAATTTTTTTGGTATCAAAGTCGGTTGACCATTCCTTATTGGAGTCGTCTTTCTATACTTAAGTGGAATTATACTCGGAGTCTATATTTGGTTCCTTTTCCAAGTGGGTTTTTAGAAGCTTTTGGACTATTTTTTCTAGATTCCCGATTGTGCTTTACTTGCTCTCTACACTCTATTATTCCCTGGGCCATGCTTCTTAGTCAAGTTTCCAATTCAAGCTTCCTTTGGTTCCTTATTTTCCTCACGTGCTCTTTATTTCATGCAACCGATGCATGCTTCGGTCAAGTCGGTCAAGCTTTCTTTGGTTTCTTATTTTCCTCACGTGCTCTTTATTTCTCCATGTCAAGCTTGCTTTCTTTTGGTACCTTACGTGGGCCTTTATGTCTCCATGTCAAGCTTTGCTTTCCTTTTGTCTTTTTCTTCACATGCTTCCTCATGTGGGCCTTTATGTTTCCATGTCAAGCTTACTTTCCTTTTGTTTTTTCCCTCACATGCTCTCTTTTTCAACTTTTTAATTTCCTCACGTGC
This sequence comes from Clausena lansium, assembly GCA_030449835.1. NCBI lineage: Eukaryota > Viridiplantae > Streptophyta > Magnoliopsida > Sapindales > Rutaceae > Clausena > Clausena lansium. Next base: position 5,573,201 of record JASUUF010000257.1, read on the forward strand.
TCTTTTCCTTTTTTCATGCTCTTCGGTCAAGCTTCCAAGCTAAACATTTCATCATGTGCTCTTTTTCTTCTTCCATGCTCTTCAGTCAAGCTTCCAAGTTTTGGTCAAGCTTCCAAGCTAAACTTTTCCTCACATGCTTTTTTTCTTCTTTCATATTCCTCGGTCAAGCTTCCAAGCTAAACATTTCCTCATGTGCTCTTTTTCTTTTTACATGCTTTTCGGTCAAGCTTCCAAGCTAAACTTTTCCTCACAACAGATATAAACTAAACTTTATCTCAATTTGGGTTTGCGACAAAGATAATTTTGTAAAGTTTTCATAGATTACTAATTTTATGAGCATGTTAGGAAACAACTAACCTTGTGCTTATTTTATGAGCATGTTCATAGTGGCAGGTTCAGAGTGTAGTTAGGTCCCTACCGAAAAATAATTTATTTATTAAAATCCTTAATTTTTTTTAATAAAAATCCCAATAAATTCCACTAAATACTACTCAAGCCCTCAATACATTTACACTTAGAATTGGGCTTTATAAATGATAATATAACTTATAAATATTAATTGGGGTGGACATAACCAAACCGAAAACGAATAAAATTCGGTTCGGTTCGGTTCGGTTTTTTTAGGTTCCGATTCGGTATTTTAGAGTAAAAAAACTGATTAGGTAAAAATCGAACCGAATGGTTTGGTTTTGGTTTTCGGATCAAAAGCAATGAAAACCGAACCGAACCGAAATAATGGCATTTTTGTAATTTTAGTATAACATATATATTCACACGTTTGTTGCAGCTTGCACGCATTCAATCGTTCACCCATCACCAGCCGCTGCTCACAAATTCAAAGACAACCAAAACCTAATCGGCGAATCCAACCGAATCACCGGTGACCAGTGCTGCCGAATCTTCACCGACCGCCAACCTTTGCTTCTTGCGCTGCCGATCTTTGTTCGCTGCTGCTTCTACCGATCTTCGTCCGCTGTTGCCGAGTCTTTGTGTCCACTCTCCAGTCTGCTGCTGCCGCCACCTACCACTATCATTGCTGCCCTGTCACTTCCATCTCCACTCGCCAGCATAGCCAAGTAATTTAACAATTAACATGCTCTGTTTTCTTCTTCCTTTTTCTGAAAAGGCTATGTTTTCTTGTTTTTTTTTTTGAAATAGCTACCATTTGCCCATTTGTTCTGGACAAGACAAACTGCATGAGTTTATGTATATGTGAATGAGTGTTGAACTGAAAATGCTTCAAAAACAATGTGTGTGTAATATATATATATATATATATATATATATATATATATATATATATATATATATATATATATATATATATATATATATATATATATAACGGTCTAGTTTGTATATATGCAAATCAAGCTCACTCTTTTGTCTGGTTAATTTGAAAAGATGGGTTTATGTGATTTTATTGCATGAGCATATAAATGATGTGGTATATATGTTTATCCTAAAAATTAATTTAAATTTTTTGTTACGATTTTAAATTTAGTATGTCAAATTGTTAATTTAGTTGATATGCGATTTTTTTTTAATTTATTGAATTTAGTTTGTGAAATGTTGCTCACTGGAATTTTTCGGCTTACCGTTTTTCATAAACGGTTAGCCGTTTATTTCCAGCATAATATTCCCGAACCGAACAGAAACCGTTAATCAAACTGAGAACGTTAAGGGAATGGAGATAGAACCAAAAATTGAAACCAAAACCGAACCGAACCAAACCGAACCAATTAATCGGTTCCGGTTCGATTTTTATTTTGCTAAAATGAATTTCGGTTTTTTAATTTCAAAACTGAGCCGAAACCGAACCGATGCAGACCACTAAATATTAACATTAATTTAATTTTTAAATGGCTCACAAATTCATTAATAATTGTTAAACATATATTGATGTATGATAAATCTTCCAAATATATATTCATTATTGTTTGATTTTTTTTTCATATTACTATTGAATAAGCGTCCCAGTCAATCAATATACTATCTCCTCCCCTATTTGCACCTGCATTAAATGGAAGAAAAATTTTGCAAGAGGGAGTTGATTATCTGCAATTTAATTTCTATTTTCAGATGCTGAATTTATTTAAGGTTCATTTGGGATTACTTTTGGGAGATAAAAAAATGATTTTGAAAAACTAAAACCTAATTATGGTGTTTGGTGAATTTTTTTTAGAAATCACTTTTGGCAAAATCACCTCATCCTACATCAGATTTTGAAAAGTAAGAAATGAGTAACTTTTTAAAATCTGATTTTGAGAATCACTTTTAAATTTAATATAATTCCATGTATATATCCTCATATATATTATAAACATTCAAAATTATATTTATTTATTAGGAAATAAAATCATTAGCTTTAAAGAAATTATTATTATTACTACCAATTATATTGAAATAATAAAATAATTAAAATAAAATTAATAATATAAAATATTATTTTAATTATCAATTATTATATGTACATAATAAAAAATATTTTATATACTTATTTATAAATGTTTAAATAAAATTTACTTAATATTATGTCAAATTCAGTCATTTATATTCTTACATCAGTTAAATAATAAGATTTACCAAATGCATATGAATATTTTTAAAACTCACAGCACTTTTAAAAATAAATTTTACCAAATACTTATTTAATTTTCTTTACAATTAATTATTTATATAATACAATTAATAATTATTATTTTAAAAATTACAATATTCTCAAACTGACCCTTATTGCAGTGGTAAAATGCTTGTTCCTGCAAAATATCCTCAGACACTTTTAAACCCCTCTGTCCATATTATTTAATCAGTAAACATGCATTCATAACATTGCAAAGTACCCAATAAGAAAATTGTGCTGGCATGTTTATTGATTTTCTTGTATTGCAATAATTGTTGCCGATCAAAGTATTCATTCACTGTTGTTATTGTTATATAGTTCAACATTTTGAATCAATACGGAATTGGAATATGTCTCAAATGTTTCTTTCTTCGACCTATAAAATAATAAAAAAAATTATTATATATATATATTTTTGATAAGAATAAAAAAATTTATTTTAAAATACCATTAATTGGATTTTTTTCTCTAAATCAGTAAACAACAAAATAGTTCCTCACAAGACGACAAGACCAACCGTTTTAAAGTTTTTTTTATAAAAAAATAAAGGGTTATTATTGTTTCAGTACTTTAAAAATTATAAAATATTAAATGACTATAAAAAGTAATGTTCTTTATTATTTTATTATTTTTTTATTAGGACAGTTAGTTAATTAATAAAATACTAATTTTATTTTTTATTATAAATTTTTTATTTTACTATTTTAAAATTTATGTGTATTTTATCATAAAAGATAAAATTAATATTTTATTAGTCAACTAACTGATCAATTAACGATTCTAATAGAAAAATAATAAAATGAAATATTTTATAAATATATAGTAATAAAATAATAAAAAATAATATTTTATAATTTTTAAAATAAATAATAATAAACAAAAAAATAAATTGGTCGGAGCAGACTCTACATAACGGTAACACGTGTTAATCACATGCTCAGTTGTCCAGCGACAATCACTTAAACCGGATTTTGACTATGTCATCGCCCTTTTTTAACAAAAAATCTCAACCACCTCCACCTTGGAGGATTCCTACCAAAACCCTTGTCTTCCATTTTCAATGCACGATTCCAAAACCCTAATTTCTCAAATCAATCACTTTTACGCAACAACCGCGTCTATTATTTCTCCATTTACCGAAATTTTCTCAATTTCAAAACCGAATCGTCAAATCTCTCACTCTCCATGTTCCTAAACTCTAATTTAATTCAATAAATCTTCCGTCTTAAAGAAATTATAATTTCTTGATGGATCATCAGGACTCTCATGAACGTTCAAATCCATACCATCTAATACCAAACTCATCAATAACGCACTCAGCGTGGCTCGAGATTAGGCTCTTTTATGTGCGAATCTCGCCGTGCGTGATTTCCAGCGTGCCCGATCACTTAACCCTCTGTCACGAGCGTCGCGAGATCGGCGTGTCTTTAGAAATCAACGGCTCACACGTTCCCTCATCCGATACGACGTCACTAACCCTGCGTCGCGATCGGCTCAATAAGGAATCATCGGAGGTGACGTATGTGACCACCGATAGCGTGCGCGTGACGGGGAGTATTGATTTTGAGGTTTTTGACAAGGACATGGTTTTGTGTGGGTCGTTGGAGAGGATGGAGTCCACGTGGAATAATGAGAGTGATTCGAGGACGGCGGGGTGGAGTATGGATTGTTATACGGCGATAGGGTCTGGTTCTTCTGCGTTTTTTCAACCAAAGCTTGGGGTTTCGGCTCCGGCTATTGAGGTTTATATTGCCGGTTGTTGTGGAGGTGTGCCGGTGATTTTGACGAAGACAATACAGGTGAGTCCGAGAAGGAAGGGGTACAGACACTGGATGCTGGACTCAATTCCGGAGGATGAGGAGATTGAGAAGGATTTGAAGGGCGGTAATGGGTTGGTTCGACAAAGGAAATTGCAGGTATATTGAGATTCGAGATTTTGATGCCGTTTCATTTTTTTGTGTTGAAATTTTTAGTGGCATGCTTTTATATTGCAAATGTTTGTTTGGTAGAGAGATGAAAGTTAGGGATTCTGATTAGGATTTTGTATCAGTTTAGCTATGTGGTTAGTCTTGGCGATAACGATCAGTTTTCCGATCATTAGATTCATTACACAAAATTTGATGATATGAAAAAATTGGAATAGGTTTGATGGCATATAAAAAAAAACTTATGGTGGCTAATGGGTTTGTGGCCTTAATTATAGTCTTCTTTGAACTTCTTGAGCCCGTGACCGATGTTATTAATGTCTGTACTTTTACATGATGGCTATCTTTATGGAATGCAAATGAATTTGTTGCCTGCCCTGTATATTGAATTCCTGGTTTGGTCCAAGAGGTGAATTTGTTCTCTCTCCCACTATGTCTATCCTCTATGTAGAGTAAGTTCTATTGCATCAAAAAGTGAATGCATGAAACCAGTATGTTAATTTATGTTCTTGTAATTTCAGAAATGAAGTGAGATCTATAAACCGGTGAACTCAACACCTTTGAGAAACATGTCCAATCCTTTATTGGCAAGCTTCCGCCATCCTTCCAAACTGGCCATCTTGTCTGTTTATTATTATTATTATTTTTTCCTATCATTCTATTGGTTTTTAACTCCAACCGCATGAACCCCTCTTTGGAGATCTGAAAAAAGTTTACCATACATAGGACTCTGAAGGTTGCCTTCTTCTTTTTTATTTATTATTATTATTTTTTTTTGGGGCTGCATGGATGAATGCCAATAGTATGTTGTGTTGATGTCACTGCTTAATTTTATTTTCAAGTATGGCATTTGGCTTTAGATTACTGATATAGAAATATATGTTTTTCATACATATTTCTATTATTTTCTTGTGCATTTTTTGAGATTTGTAGTATCTTTTGAATCTTTAAGCATATTTTTTTCACTTAAAATTTGCATGCAATTGCATTTTTAATCAATGTCTGTCTATTCCATTAAAGGTCCTCTATTTATTTTCGGGGTTATGCAGATTACAGAAGCTGAGTTCAATGATTATGAGTCGGATGGGAAAATTGGGGAGAATCTCTACTCCGAAGACATGTACTATGGTGAGGATGGCCAACTTTCATGGTTTAACGCTGGTGTTAGAGTTGGTGTTGGAATTGGCTTAGGGATGTGCCTTGGGGTTGGAATTGGTGTTGGTCTACTAATGCGTTCTTATCAAGCAACTACTGGGAGGTTTAGGCGGAGGTTTTTCTGAACCTAATCATTTCTTTTGATATTAGATATTCTGGTTCAATAAAAAAGGAAAGTAAAATTCGTTGGGATGTCAAAGGAAGTTGGAGATACCTCACAGCTTTGGCCGAGTTAATAAGCCATGCATGAGAAAGTAACTTAAAACATGTTGGACATGAATTTTTGTAAATGATACAGAGGTGTATAGTGTATCTGTTAGTAGCTTTGAGTTTCTTCTTGTCAAAATGCTGTTGGGGAGCAGATGAATCTTCTATCTCATTCTCATGGCTGCTCTCTAGAGTATGAGGGTGTTTTGAATTAAATATGGATATGATGTAATGTGCTGATCAATCCTTGCACCAGCACACCTTTAAGGTATTAGCTTTGGAGCTCTTAGTAAATGATAAGTGTGTAAGGGATATAGAGATCACTTCAGTAGCCAGCATAAATTATCTGGGTGTGAGAAAATTGTATCTATTTTGCCTGTCCTGTAGAAATTTTGCTACTCTGATGTGAAGTTTTTAGTCTTCTTGTTTTGAAGTTTTCATTTTTAATCTAACAGTGTTCAAGTTCTGTATCTACTTTGTGGTAATTCTTTTATTTTATTAATTTTAATTTGTTGCGAGCTACTTGTTTCTTTCTGAAATAAATGAAAATTCATTTCAATGCCTATTAGCAGTTTTATTGACCGCAGTTTCTTGTCTTTTCTACTGGAAGCATTGAGAAGGTGGATGAGTTTCTTCGTTAGACCACCACGGATCTGTTTGTGGTTCACAGCACATTTTCGGATAGAAATTGCAGAACACATTGTGTCTCTTTTGCTGTAGGCTACTGTACGGATGATTATTATTGTTATTATTTTTCCTGAAACTACTTCCTAGCTTATGTTTGGTTGACTATTCTTCTAGAACCGTCCACTTTTTCTCTATGATTCTTCTTGGTTTATGTTGATAATTAGCAAGCAATCTCATGTGGTCAGAAAGCAGGTTTGATAGCCATTGGGTTTACAAACCCATTGGTAACTCAAGTGCTCAAGAGTTCTTGAGCGCATAGTTGGGATTCAAAAATTTCCTCAATTAAGTATGATTCAAAAATTTCCTCAATTAAGTATGATTGAGTGAAATAAATTTATAAATAGTCATTCTCCCTTGCGAAATGTGAGTGGAGCTAATACATCCTTTACTATGAGGGTTATTTGTTTGGGCAAGTGTTCATAGAATTTAATATAATATTACAGTTTCGGTGCATTTATTTGTTGAAATAGCAGTTGTAAATATTTGATATATAATCAGCAACTGGTGTGTAACCTCTATTAAAAAAAAAAAAAAAGAAAGCAGGTTTGATTAATGTATGTTGAGAACAGGGCAGATTCTTTTTATCAAACAATGTAATAGCAAAAGAAATGCCAAACACAATCATCGGCCGAGTGTTGCTTTTACCAAGTATCATAACTGAATCCCAACTTTGTGATGCTTACCAGTAACTAGTGCTTAATTGCTTATACCAAGTCTAGGTGCAACTAGTTTATGGCATTCCTTGGCAAAATTGTTGCTTCCTACTCGGATTTAGTCACATCCCAGTGCTGGTCGTTGTGTTGAACAAGATTCTTAACGCCTCAGCTTGAACCCAGAGCTTTAGTGTTTATATATGCTGATTTATCTCCTACTAATCGCTAGGTCTTGGTTATAAAGTATACAAACCACAAATATCACCTCTCGGATTAGAGTTTTTCTCATCTCTAAGTGTGTGAGAGAACCTGCCCAGGTAAGGTGTCTCCTACCACCAACCAGAAAACCCTTGTTGTGTTCAGCAGTTCGTTCTTGTGTACATCAATTCCTTCCTATTTGTTGGGACTCCACTCTATACATTGTTAAAAATCCACTAGGTGCGATTATGAACACCTCATGTCAAGTTTTTATTTGTTTCAATTTCTTACAGTAAGAAAAAAACTTAACGGTAAGCAGAAAGTTCACGGACAAAAAGATTGGCGACAAAGAAGAAAAATATGAGTTTCTTCCTTTCCACTTTCCCCCCGTTTTTCTTATAGGCTTCCGGTCTTTAAAATTTAAATTACATATATTACATAGGTCAGCGCTGACTGAGTCCGGGACATAATGGGAATTACGTAAAATATTAAAAAAGGGTCATATTTAGGTAGATCGCAGCAGTGGACATTTGAACCTCTCCTCGGCTTCTGGAGCAGCAACAACAACAACAACAACAACAGCAATCATCCTTCAACTTAGCCCTTAGAAATGTAATTACAACATTAAACCCTAACCACTACAACTGACAAGTGACAACACCGGTGAGTCACTATTATTAAACCACACCGGTCTAGGTGAAGGAGAACAACACACTTGATTCTTGCCAGGAGATGATGAAAAACAGATTCTCCGAGGCAATGCCTCATCGTAATAACCCTACACCTCTTCCCTCTGTGGTCGCCCTCAACTGCATCGAAGATTGTGTCTTAGAACAAGACTCCTTAGCTGGCGTCGCACTCGTCGAACACGTACCACTCAGCCGCTTAGCGGATGGAAAGATCGAAGCAGCCGCTGCCGTCCTTCTCCATTCTCTCGCGTACCTTCCACGCGCAGCGCAGCGCCGCCTCCGCCCTTACCAGCTTATCCTCTGCCTCGGCTCCTCCGACCGCGCCGTCGACTCCGCTCTCGCTGCCGACCTCGGTCTCCGTCTAATCCACGTGGATACCTCTCGAGCTGAGGAGATCGCTGACACCGTGATGGCTCTCGTCCTCGGCTTGCTGCGACGGACGCATTTGCTCGCGCGCCACGCGCTTTCGGCGTCGGGATGGCTTGGCTCGGTGCAGCCTCTCTGTCGAGGAATGAGGCGTTGTAGAGGACTGGTTTTGGGGATCGTTGGTAGATCTGCGTCGGCCTGGTCCTTGGCTACAAGAAGCTTATCGTTCAAGATGAGTGTGCTTTATTTTGACGTTCCTGAGGTACGCATTTGATAATGTTTGTTAAATTCAAGTAAAATTTTATGTTATATTTGTTTTTGGCTGCACTTTTATTGTTGTTTGTATGTGTTGAATCAGATAGAATTTACTGATTTCTTATTGATGTTGTAACTCTTATGAAAGTTTTGATAGCTAAAAATGTGATTTCTTGAATAGCTAAAGAGTGAGATTGTGTATGTTTTGATAGTGAACAATAAGGCTTTTACGCAATTCCTGATGGCTTTTTAGGATTCAACACATGCTTTTTAATTGATATTGTCTAACTTGGTCTTTTGTTCTTATTGTTAAGTTGCGTGGTTCTTGTAGTTAGGGTTAAGATATAGAACAAGATCATCACTAATTGGGAAAAAAACGAAGTTAAACATGCTGATTTGAACTCTGCTGCGGAGTTAAGTTTCTTAAGTTATGGTGATAGGCACAATAAGTTGTTGCTTATGTTAAAGGTTTATCCGGTCACAGTTTAGGGTATCAAACTTGCAGAAGGTAAGCTGAGAGTGGATCTTGTGGTGAATGTGTATTGAGTTAGTACTAGTTGTAATTTTTCATGCAATTACTTGGTTGCAGTGGATATTTTGTATGAAGATAAGGTTTGGTGTCTTCCGTCATAACTCTTTAACATTTTACTGCATTTGCTTGAAATATGAATGAATAGTGTGCACAATTATTTGAGTCGAAGTCATGATTACAACAGTTCAATATTAGATTCTAAGCAAATTAAACATTTATTTTTGTTTTACTGAATTGGAGAGTTAAGAACAATACTATATCGATTGCACTCTTCATCTTAGAAGATATGTGCTTCTAGTTACTGCTCATACATTGAACATTATCTCTGATGGATCAGTTAGTAGGATATAGGTGAATATATGTTTAACAATGCACGAGGACTATTGAAATTAGAAATGACCTGGCTGCTTTAAAAAGTGTTTGCAATGAAATATATTGACTTATTCTAATGCTTGAGTACCTGGTCAAATGGTTAGAAGTTCTCCTTGGACAATGTTGAGCTTTGATTTGCTCTATGCATATAATTTGCATTTGTTCTTGGACTTTAATTTTCTGAATTATCTTTTTTCCTTCAGGGCAAAGGGAAAGTAACATTTCCTTCAGCTGCCCGAAGGATGGATACCCTTAATGATTTACTAGCAGCAAGTGATGTTATATCACTTCATTGCGCTGTAACAGATGAAACGGTTCAGATTATCAATGCAGAATGTTTGCAGCATATTAAGCCCGGTATATTAATTCCTTCATATTGAACCTCTTAAACAATGTTTTGAGATCTCTTCTATTTGCTTATTAATTTGGAAAAATCTTTCATCTCTATTTAGGGGCATTTCTTGTCAATACGGGCAGCAGTCAACTGTTGGACGATTGTGCTGTGAAGCAGCTTTTAATTGACGGCACATTGGCTGGCTGTGCCCTGGATGGTGCTGAAGGGCCACAATGGATGGAAGCATGGGTATGATAACTATGCTTATGGCCTGAGGTTACGGCATGGCATGTGTATTGTGTTACCAGGAAGTAAACATTAGATATTTTATTGACAGCTACCTCCATGAGGTTCCATTTACTTTTCCTCTACCCCTTATTAATACTTCTTCTGTGGTATTCTTTTTTTATATATGCCAGATGAAGTGGAGTTGCTTCTTTTGATAAATTCCAATATGTCTCCTGGTTGTATCTAGTTAATTAGTTCTCATTCTAATCCAGTGTTGGACACTTGAAACCCTTGTTTCACTTATGGTTTGTTTGACATTCTTTGTGCATAAAACATTCTGCATTAGCTATTGTGGAGCAGCTGATCTCAAATTATACATTATGCTCGATTCTTCTGTTTTTGGCATAATCTGGAAATATCTGAAAAACTTCTCTGTACGTGCATGCGTGCACATGTGGTTTTTCGGCACCACTGATCTGTCTCACACTCACTTGCTTTCAGGTTCGAGAGATGCCCAATGTACTGATACTACCTCGCAGTGCAGATTACAGTGAAGAAGTGTGGATGGAGATAAGGGAGAAGGCCATTTCTGTATTACAGACATTCTTCTTTGATGGGATTATTCCAAAGAATGCCGTTTCTGACGAGGAAGACTATGAAAATGAAATAAATGATGAAATTGAACAATACAACAAACTGGACAAAGCTAGTACTCTGGATGGTTCTGTTGGTGGCCAACTGACAGATGATATTCAAGTTAGTCCTGAAGGCTCCCTGAAAAAGGGGATCAGCCGGTCAAGAGATTCTCCTAGTCAGCTTCAGGGTTCAGGTTTTTCTCAAATTTCTGCTAACACTAAATCTGATGGAAGGCGCAGCAGGTCGGGTAAGAAGGCCAAGAAGAGGCATGCCCGTCAAAAATCTTTGCATAAACCAGATGATCCCTCTGCATTAGAAAAAGAAAGTACTTCACATAAAGAAGACGATACTGCTATGAGTGGCACTGATCAAGCTAGTTCTCGGTGTGCCTCCCCTGAAGAATTGAGAAGTAGGAAAACACCAATAGAATCAATACAAGAATCAATTTCCAGACAGCTTTCAAGATCTAGCAAAAAGCTCAATGAAGTGTCTGGTGAAACACTGAAAGATGGTTATGTTGTAGCTCTGTACGCGAGAGATCGCCCTGCACTTCACATTTCCAGGCAAAGACAAAAAGGTGGTGGCTGGATCCTAGAGACAATGTCAAATGTAACAAAAAGAGATCCTGCAGCTCAGTTCCTTATTTGCAAAAGCAAGGTTTGTCGGGAGGTCTAGCTTTTTACTCTGTGTAACTATATGGTAAGCATAATTTCAGCAGGTTATTTTTACTAGCCAACATGATTTCTCGTTCTTTTCATCAGGACACAATCGGTTTGCGTTCTTTTACTGCTGGAGGAAAGTTATTGCAGGTAATTTTCATACTAGTTCTTACATGATTAGTTGCAAGGTTTTTACATTTTATCCAGACATTTTAGAGTTGAATGTAGAGTGTTCTCTCTTTTCTAGAAAGTACAAGTCAATTCTTCTTTAAATTTTAGAAGGTTACTGATTGAGAGAATAGCACTTATGAGCTTAGATCTTGATCTCTTTCAGGTAAAGAATTGAGATCTGAAAAATACTGGAATTGTGTGGTTTCTGTGACGTGATTACATTGTTCTTGTAATTCCTAATGGTGGTTAATTAAAACTTTGCTTTTGCTGCTGGGACCTTTTTCCCCCCCTGAATGTATCACAGACCAGAAGTTTTGGACTTGGCATAGATTAATTTAATCATCTTTTGGAGAGTTCGTTTTAAGCTAAGTTGACATTTCATTTAGTAAAACCAGGTTATGAACCTCAGAGTCTATGCAGGGAAATTCTTGGAGGGTAAGCTGTTCACTTGCTAAATAACCACAGTAATAGGTTTCATGCACCAACTTGAATTATATCTAATTTCTTCCTCCTAAAATTCATATTTATCTAGCTTTCCATTGCTTCACATGTTGCTTTTCATATCTAAAATGGAAGGAATATTTTCAGTATGAAATGTTCTAGAAATGGGAAGGATCTTTTCTACTCTGTTTTGTTGTTTGTGGCCTGATTGAAGTAGTAAGCAAATGCATCTACGTTACTGATGGTTCAGTGCTTGGGGGATGAAGTTAGATTCTATCTTGACATTGCAGATTAATAGAAGAATGGAATTCGTATTTGCTAGTCACAGCTTTGATGCTTGGGAGAGTTGGACGATAGAAGGTCCACTAGAGGAATGCAGGCTGATCAACAGTAGAAATCCTCAGGTATTTTTTTTTTCTTTCCTAAAATCCTTTAAATTTTCCCCTGCCAATGCACTGGGTAAAATTGTAGTTCCATCTGGCTTTAAGCTTTTTCAATGATAGCTATAATCAAAGAAATTAGCAAATAGCTAAGGGTTCATTCTCTTAACTTTGATTCGCTGGATTTGATATAGTTTTATGGTCCATTAATTGACTTTAAAGAGGTAGTTACTGAAATTTCAGTAAACCTGCCACCAAAAGTAGATAAATAAATGCAGTTCTATATTGCTTCTATTGATTCAAACTGCAGGCTGTTTTGGATGTACGTATTGAGATTCTGGCGGCGGTTGGGGAAGATGATGGGGTTACTCGTTGGCTTGATTAGGACAGTTGAGAAGCCTTTGACTCTTTTTCTTGCCCTTTGTGAGAACTTGAGGTTTGTATTTCTTGAAAACTGCTTGTAAAGTAATCTTTTTCTTTTGTTACATTTTTTCTTTCTTTCAATTTTGAAATGTTAGAAAATTTTCTGACCTTTGTATTGGTGGTGGGTTTGGCCCTTGAATTACTCTACACTTAAACGTACAAGAGATTGTCCTTTTGTTTCTTTGAATTGGGTAGTTCCATTCATCAATGAAGACTCATTGAAGTTCTATCATTGATCACTGATTTAGCAAATTGTTCAGATCTCTTTTTTAACTTCAGTAGCTAGGGTTATGCTTGTGTGGGGCACTTGGTAACTCAGTCAAATTTCCTTTGAAAGGCTTTTAATCACTAAAAATATATATATATTTGATAACCTATGCTCTGCACGGACTTGGACCATAAGTCCGCCTTGGCCTGGCTCGGGTTAGTCAGGTGCCCCAACTCCATTGACTCATGAGACAACAAAAAGTGAAATTTTTAAGTTCACTAGAAAATCTTTTTAATCATTGAAAATAGTTTGGTGCTTAAAACGGACTGCTGTAGTGTTGTTCAAGTTTCTTGTAGAGAAAGTACTATCGTACAAGTCATAGGAATAAAATATGTAATGTTGATAAAATAATCAAAATCTTGCTTTAAGGAAGTTTGTGTCAACCACTCTTTGACCCATTGGTTGGCAATTCCTTGTTTCAACTTCGAGGTCCTGGGCCCAAGTTTTTCCTAAGTAAGTGTGAGAGCTCGATTTTTTTCTTAAGAGTTAGGATATTTAGCCCCCGAAATTTATCTCTTCAACCTCCATTTTTTTTATTTACACCACTTATTTTCAAAATTGCCCTTTTTTATAATTCTTTTAATTGGTTAAATTATTCAGAGATTAACCCATGAAAGTTATACCAGTGCTCATATTTCCTAAGTCGTTGCATAATTATCACAATTTGCTCATTTTCTGCACTTCTAGTTCTATTGGGTGAAGAGTATTTTGATTAGAAACTCCCTGGTATAAGAAGCAAGAAGTGCACCAAATGGGAAGCCCACAAGAAACCCCATAATTACCGATGCAATAAATAAAATCTTTCATTTGAATGCGAAACATCTAAACATAATCATTTAAACAAAATAATCAAAAGTAAAATGTTTGCAAGTTGCGCTTTGGAATCCTTGAATTTGAGTAACGTATACAAATTCCAGTTTTTACTAAGTAAATTGACTGTAAACTCTAAATATTGAAGGCAAATTTGGAATTTGCATGGGTATTTTCAAGGCTCGCTTTTCGTTCTTAAAAGAGCGGTGTCATGATAAGGATCGACTTATGGTGATGAAGATGAGTGGTGGTGGTTATGGTGATGTTGGAGAGGGAGGAGTGCAGATAAGAGAGAAAATTATATTTTTGTAATTATTTTTATTAATGATATTTTTATAATTATATTTATTTTTTATTAAGACTAATTTTAAGAATTAATGGAGTTAATATTGAAGTGGGGGGCTAATGAGATGCATTGAGTGGATCAAATATCGTCACTCTTTTTCTTATTTAGTTATTTAAGAGTAGGTTTCTCGATTTTTTTTAAATCACATTTTTTGACTGGGCCTCAGATGCCTATATCAATTTATGTATAGATTCTAATTAGGGTAGGGCTTTTGGCACCCCTGAAAATTTTTTCATAAAACTTCTTTTTAATTGAAATTACTTAAATAATTTAATACAAATTAATGCATTTCTTACTTCATATAGATATTCATTTAACACACTTAAATAAATTATTCTTTTAACACATTTTTTATACTTAACCTATTTTTTAATTTGTATACATATTTTAATAATTAAAAAATATCTTTTTGATAAAATTATAAGAAGCCGGAGTTATGAAAATATGAATTATATAATAAAAAGAAAATATTTTTTTTGGGTAAAAATTTATGGAAGATGGTTAATGATAATATATAGATTTGTATTTTATCAATTAAAATTTTAAGAAATAATATTCGAAAGGGAGTGTTACAATAATTTTAAGCTCCACTCTTCTAATTATTATATCAATAAACATCAAGGAATGGAGCTATTAGCACCCGTCGAAAAATCTTTTCAAACTCATTTTTTGAATTTACTCCATTGAAGTATTTAAAAAATTTTAAGATGTTTCTAACACCTCACCTTGTCTGCTTTAAACCCCATTATTGCCAGTTGTTTTCAAATTCGTCATTAAAAAGGTGAGTTTTTTTTTTTTATAATTATTTTTATTACTCTATTATTAGTTACGCAATCCGTTTTATTCACTTTAGAGTTGCATATCATACATCCAACCTGTTGTCAAGCTTGAAAGAGTTCTATCTAAAATTTGACTCACCGTATTTTGTTTATATGATTATTGAAGCTTTAAAGAAATGATGAAGAAGACTGATGAGTGTGTTTTCACTTGAATCTTGTGTGTAAATAGTTCGAATCAAAATAAATTTTTAAACGTTACAAGTGTTAGCCTTGGGGCTTAATTTCCTTAGGGAGAAGTTTCTCACAATGAGCTGAATTTGTTGAATTGAAGCAATAATGATTTTTATCTTGATTTTGTCTCACAAATTACAACGTTAACTATATGATAGATTAATCCCACAGGATATAACCACCAATCTTTTTTCAAAAGTCTCTGTTTCTGGCTAAAATAGTTTCATGTCGAATTCTAATTATTACTGAACTTTAAGTAAGCATGAATAGTTTTTAGTAATTTTAGTGAAGGTTAAAATAGTAAATATACATAATAGTAGTTTTATGAGATCTTCGGAGGGGTGCTAATAACTCCACTATGTGTAATATTTTTTTAGGAAAGAAAGAGATTTAAAAATTATTCTTGTGATTTCAAAGATTTTATTTTTTTAAAGGGATCAAACGCTGTTGGATATTATACAATGGAATCATGGACCCCTACTAACCACAAAACGAATAAGTGATAGAGGACCAACATAACATATAGATTCAATTTCTTTAGAATTTGCATCAATTTCCCAAAAAAAAAATATTATAATTTTTATCTTGTTATATAAATTTACCACGATTGTTTAACTTAAAAAACAAAGTAAAAGTACATATTTAACTAGATATCGTTATCTTAAATCATAGTTTGATGAAAATTTTGTTCTCTTAACTTACTGGTTCTCAGTTTCTCTTTTCTTTGTGCAATCTAATGATTTGCGGATTTGACGAGCAATCTTTAGAAGTAATTGGTGGAAAAGTAGTGATACACTTAAAAAAATGTATAATCCAAGTTACAATCATTTAATCACCTGTATAAATTTATCACTTGGCTAACAAATAATAACACTTAATAATTAATTATCATTTTAATTAATAAAATAATATCACATCATCTACTATGTTTATTGTAATACAATATTTATAATTCAAAATTTGTAAACTTATCCTCCCTGATGAGAGATATCAATTAGTAATGAATTGGTGAAATTCAATCAAAACACACAGCTTTGCAGTTTGTAAAAAATTACTTCAATATATTATCGGTTGTCATAATCATAATTGGCACCGTTAAAGCTAAATCTGTCTTTTGAATTAAACGTAATAACTAATAATTTCTTTCCTCTACATAAAAAAAAAAAAAAAGAGAAAGAAAGAAAAATAGTGTCTTTCCAAATATTGTTTTACCCGAAATAAAAGGTGAGATCTTAACGGACAAAAGTGATCCCAGAGTTTGCTAGAACTTTCAATAACAGCCTCTTATTCGGTGTCCCCACGGACAAAGGAAAGAGAGAGTTGCAAAGATTGATTAATTTTACGAGACAATAAATATGGACCACACGTGGCTTCATCGCTACCCCTTCAGGCTTCAACCAAGGGAGCGTAAGATTCAAAATGCTCGCTGATCCCATCATTAGAACCGATACTAAAATTTTTAATCAAGAAATTATTATAAAAAAAAAAACAAACAAGTTCTAATCAAGAAAAAGCAACGGCACAAATCGAATGAATTGTCTAGACAAATCAACCAAAGATATTTAAGGATATAAAAAACACAGTTTTTTCTAATTGAAATATTAAAATAGTTACCCATCACTTAAATACAACACCTGAAAATTTGTTTTCTAAAAGTATTTTACATTTATGTTGGTCAATTAAACTTCACATGCGGGGTGCTGCCAAAAAGCAACTTTGTCTAAACAAAAATTATTTCTGCTAATTTCTTTTAAATTACTGATTTGTATTATTCGACTAGATTTCTATTAATATATATATATATATATATATATTAAATATATCTGTTGTATTAATCCGTAGGGTATCCTATCCTAACCCTAACCTCCAATTATTATTTTTTTCATTTATATAATAAAAATTTTGACAAGGTGTTGTATAAGATTGCCACTTTGCCGAAACAGTGGATGCTCCAGCCCCCAGGTCTCAATCAACACAACCAGATCATGCCACGTGTACGTTCAAAATCAAGTGGATATGACGGTTTCGTCCCAACTCCCATGAGTCATCACATCACCCAGAGACCATAGGTCACAGGTCACAGGCTCTGTATAAAAATAAAAAACCTCGCTCTTTTAAGAAAGAAAATCTCGTACTTGTCTGACTTACCAAAAGCCAAGAACAAAGCAAAAACGAAAATTACAATTGAAAACAGAAACTTGGTAAGCGGTTAACGAAATTAGCTTATGGTGTCCGTGAACCCGAACCCGGCTCAAGGCTTTTTCTTCTTCGATCCCATGAATATGGGGCATGCCGGTCTGAATTCTCTGCCACAAACTGGTAATTACAACGCGACGACGACGGATAATTCTACTACTGCCTCAGCTTCGACCAAAAGTACAGGTGCAACAAATACGATGTCGTTTACGGAGGATCCGAGTAAGAAGATTCGGAAACCGTACACAATTACTAAGTCTAGAGAGAGCTGGACGGAACAAGAGCACGACAAGTTTCTAGAAGCTCTCCAATTGTAAGTGTGTTTATTTATTTTTTTTTGTCTGTATTTTCGGAATTTAGTGTTTGAAGTTATTAGTTTTCTTATGCTTGTTTTGTTTGGTTGCTGAGAAAAAGTAAGGGAGGAAAATTTCAATTGTGGTGTTGTGCGATAGATTATTCTAGATTCAGGATTATCATTTTTTTTCTTTAATTTTTGTATAGGTAATTATCTGGAGGCCATGACTTATTAAGTAAAATTTATATAAATTTTGAGATTGTATCTGTAAACCACCTACTTTTTTTAAAGAAATATTTTCGATCATTTTTTTATTAAAAAAGTTAACTGACGTTAGTGGTTTTCTGCGTAAATATTATTTTATCCCTGTAATACCACAATTACGAAAATTATTTATAATTAATAAAATATAAGATTTTGTATTGTTTTATTTTTTTTATTTATAAACAAAAACGATGTTGTTTATATAATTAAATATTTATTTTTTAAAAATAAAATATAATTAATTAAATTTTTATTTTTAACTAAATGACAATATTACCCTTATGATGGCATACTGATGTCATGTTTCCGTTAACGGAAAGGTGGATGAGAGATGTTTTTTTAAAAAATAGTGGTTTACAGATACAATCTTAAAATTTGGTGATTTACAGACGTTTCACTTAATAAGTGGTGGCCACCAGATAATTATCATTTTATATACAATTTCTAATCTATTGATATGGAGAATTAGCATTTTAATTTGAGATTTTCATTTATCCTATTACAGTGTATGATTATATTAAGTTAAGGAACTAAATGTTTCATTAGAATTCGAAGTAGACAGTTCCCTTAAGTGGACTTTGAACGAGTATTGTTAATGGCTTAGTGTTCGGTCTATATCACTTTGCTTAGGTACGGCCTCACTAGATTTTGCTTTCTTTTAGTTAATTTTCTACTTAATAGTTTCAATTGTTGGTAACTATGAGGAAATGAGAAAATAAAACATTGAATTTCCTGCTTGCGTACTGTGTTCATTTTTAGTGGGCACCTACTTCCTTTGTTTAAGCCTAAGCCTAACAGTTGTTTTAGGTTCTCAAGACAAATGATTTCTTGGCTTCGGCTATATTGTTGAACTAAAGGGTTTGTCTTTGAACTTTGACTTTTTAAAAGAATCCTCTGGCTACTTGCCTGATATGTAGGACCAAGTCAATTGGATGCTTAACATGCAACCCCAACGATACATTTATTTGGAAAGAATAGTTCACTGGTTGCATTTTCAAAAACTAATTTATATTTTGTTAGATGCCGTTGATGTCGCGATGATGTTTTCTCTCTCATCCTGTCTATGCAAGCTTGTTGACTTAAATTTTCTTCTTGGTTTTGTTGTATCTTCTTAATTCTAGATTTGATCGTGACTGGAAGAAGATTGAAGCATTTATTGGATCCAAGACTGTCATTCAGGTAGTTTCAAACTAAGTCAAGTCTAATCAAGCAAATGCCTATTATGTTTGATTTCTTTTTTCCCAAAATAGAACTCATCTTCTTCAATCTATTTGTTTATTAAATCTTAGCAATCTTATTGGCAGATACGAAGTCATGCACAAAAGTACTTTCTAAAGGTTCAGAAGAATGGGACAAGTGAACATGTACCTCCCCCTCGACCAAAGAGAAAAGCAGCTCATCCATACCCACAAAAAGCCCCTAAAGCTGGTCAGTATGGTGTACCACTTGTTTTTTCCCCTCAATCTTTTAAACTTTTTATGAGCTTATAACAACCTTTGCTTTTATGTGTATCTTCCAGTTCATGGTGTATCACAAGTTGGCGGGCAATTTCAATCATCAGCAACTCTGCTTGAACCAGGATATATTTACCGGCCAGACTCTTCATCTGTGCTTGGAAATCCAATTCCTGGTGTGGCCTTGTCTTCCTGGAGTTATAACTCAGTGCCACCAGTGACTGTGTCACAAGTGACTAAAGGTATCATTTGTTCCTGCTGCATCTTTACCTCTTTAAAATATTTTGTAACATGGTATGTAAAAAATATGAATGTTGCTACATGTGGTCTTATCAGATGATGTGGGATTGGCTGGACCAAGCAATGCTCAGAATTTATGCTACAGTAGTAGTAATGACAGCACTCTAAGAATTTGGCCAGTTGGTGAAACAATTGATCGAGGGGATCAAGGAAAACCACCAAGAGGTAGTATCCTTGTACTAATTTTAGCAGTATGAGCACTGAGGTGCAGGCATTAGTAGAATATGAATGTCTGAGTTGTAGAATATGAATGTCTGAGTTAACAGCTTAATTAATTATAAATAATGTCTTCCCATATGCTGCAATTCATCTTACACTATCACTCAGAAAAAACTTTTTGCTACCTGCTCATGAATGACATCTCTGACACTTATTTGTAATCTATTAGCATGTTTAAGAGGGTGCATATGAGCAAAGCTTTTGGTAAAGCTCTTGCTGTGAGAATAGCATTGTTTAAAATTTTCCATTGTGTTGGGTTATAGCTGCAAACTTTGAGAAATGCATAAGCTGTCCTTTTCTTTTCTTTCCACTCATATTAAAACTCTCAATGGAGGTACACAAAATTCAATGGTATATATTATTCCTTGACTTCCCTTGCTGCCTATTGATCTTGTAATATGATAAGAAATGGCTGATATATTTGAGTCAATTCTGGTTCCCTGAATCATGATATTGCCTTATACCTAGCACATTTTGTCACTTTTTCTTAAATTCTTTTGCTTATGAAACAGTTCCTTGTTTGATGCAGTTATGCCGGATTTTGCTCAAGTTTACAGCTTCCTTGGCAGTGTCTTTGACCCCAATTCAACTGGTCACATCCAGAGATTGAAGCAGATGGACCCAATAAATTTTGAAACTGTATGTTATTACGATTTTTTAATTCCTCTAATATATGTTGTGGACACAGTAGTCATGTTTGTGGACCTGCCTATAGTGCATAATTCCCTTTCCCCTTTCTCTTAGTGAGATCCCCATCTTGGTTTTGCATTATCACTCGAGAAATTTGTGATTTACTTAAGAAATTTATATGGCTGTCTTTCAGGTATTGTTGTTGATGAGAAATCTTGCCATCAACTTGACTAGTCCGGAGTTTGAGGACCACGTTAGTACTTTCCTTTCCTCAGGCTTTTGCAAATCTTGTTTCACTTGATATTGGGTTATTCGGTATAAATGTTTAGTGATGGTGATGGGTCTGCACTAGTCGAAGAACTTTTAACTTCGATCTGTCTTCACGTTTTGCACATGCATTCAAGCAAACTTAAGGTTTTTCAATTGTCATCCAAGTTTCTTAGCTTCTTTCATGTTGTTTTAATTTGTTTTCATCCCGTTTCTTCTTTCAATAATTCATCTTTCTCTGTTGTTTTTATTTTGCTTTTGTTTCTTCTTTCGATTGATAGGCACCCTTGAAACTACTGTGTATTCCCTGTAGTATGTTTACAAATGTCACCACATTCAGAAACATAGCAACAAAGTCGGATCATGTCATCCATTTACTTATTCATTGTTTTATGATGTGGATGCAGAAAAGGTTGCTTTCACTTTATGATGCAGACTCTGAGAGGACTAAATTTGGTAGTCTGTATGCTGGTAACTCAGAAAGTGCCATTCCATCAGCATAAAAGGTGAAATATGATAAGAAGATATTCTTATTGTATGCATAATTACATTTTGCCTGGTGAATTATCCCAGGCTGCTGCTGACCTTGAATTTTGAATATCAGGGCAAATTTGGGTTTCACATTCCATTGTGAGCAAGTACTGGAGCGATATATGTGTGTAAATAAGTATGTGTTGACATTGACCATGTGATTGTGATCTGCATGGGTAGTACATCTAGCACATAGGCTGTTGGTCACTGAGCAAGGTTTTTTTCTTCTTCCTTCTTCTCGACTCATATGTGTATATGATAGAAAGATTTCTTGTTTATGTAAAAATGTCTCGTGGTTTTTGTTCTGAGGCTTTCTTGTATAGAGATTTGAGTGACCTTAAAAGAGTTTTTGATTATTATATATTGTAGGAAGGTTTATAGTTGAGATTTACGAATGTAATGTCTGGATCTGTGTTTGTGTGAGAGAGATTGGATTTAATTAGAGTGGTTCTTATACAAGAGAGCCACAGTACTCCATTTTCTTGTTCCTTTTTGCCCTTTTTAACTTGCTCTGGTCAGGTGCTTAAACATTTCACTCTCGCCGGCAATGATTCGTGTTTGGTGAGCCAACCATCTAAATTTGACCCAAAGTTAGTTGAACGAGTGGCCTCCCTTTTCAGAAATCGTGTACGTTTGCGTTGAGTGCGAAATTGGGGAATAAGATAGATTGGTGAATAAGGTTAAATTGGATATGATTGGATTATATTTAGTTGTATTTGAGTATGGTGTAGTTCAAGATGGGATTATACAATTATTTTTAAAAAAAAAAATTTTAAATGATTTTTTATGACTTGACTTCAGTTAGTGCAAATGAAAACTAATTGAGTATAACAATAAAGACTTATGTATTCAAAAGGATGGGGTACTTGAATCCATAAAATTACTCGTTGCACTTTAATTTCTGATTTCACCCATGATCATGTTTTAAAAATTAAAATTTTACTTAACTGTGCCACTTGAATATTGATAATCGATCGCAACAAAGAAATACTGCCAAGTTGATATCACAACAAATATGGCAAGTTGACATCTCCCCGGCAATGATGAGAAAATTCAATATAATTTTATTTACTTGAAGGCAAAAATCACTCAATGATTTTCAGACTCTAATTGTTTTTTGACTGGCTCATCAAAAACAATAACAAATTTTTTGACTGTAAATTCATGCCAAAGTCTCTGTTTATCAACTCCTACCGGCATCTATAAACAACTCAAGCATATTCCATCGACAACTATCTGTTACCACAAAAATAACAATTTGAAATATTTGGTGATTTGGCTCAATATTTACATATATATTAATTTCTTTTTTTAATATTGTTAGGGATTTTTGGTTGGAATATTTTATATATATTTGTGTAAAGTCATGGATAAAAACGAGTCAAATGCAGTGTATTTTATCCTGCACTGTATTGAAATATTTTTTTTTTTGTCTTTTAGCGCATACTTACTTTAATACAATCAAAGATTCCTGATTAGAAACCGTCAATCATATACAAAAGAACACAGATTTCAATACATTAAAAACTGTATTTTTTTATTTATTAGTTGCATCCTTATTTTAACAAAATAAAAGCATCTTCATTAAAGAATAATTTTATATATAAGTCAAAAATTCCTAATTGAAAACCCACTATATATATATATATATATATATAGTTTTTCTCCTCTTTTAGTTTATTCCTTTATAATTTTTCAATAAAATTTCTTTATATTTTCTAAAGTATGGAATAAAATAAAAGAAAACCCCAAACCCACATATATACACCAAATAATTTTAACCGTTAGGACCCATGAAAGTCTTTGTGTGCAACCCCTGTAACATGAAAAGCCGAAGGCGTCGATAAAAAAGAACTCTTCACACAGAATGACGGGAAAGGCATTTTCAATTTTTCATGAGAAACAAAATTCGCCCAAACATGTTTCCACCAATTGTCTCCACAAAACGCAAATTAAAGGATGAAAAATAGTTGCAAACAGCACCTCAATTGCTGAAAGATTGTTAAATCGCGTGTTGTGAGGACCAAAAATACACGTTGCTTAGAAAAACTACGTCCACTTTCCGTCTAGCTCTCCCCTCTTCCCCCAAAAGGCTTAAGAGGAGGAAGTTCCATTTTCGGCCTTCGGTAGATGTAAAAGGTGGGAGATGGACGGTGAAGAAACAAATTTTAAGGGCAATGTTGCACCGGCCATCGCACCTAAAAATTTGATCATCTGAAAATTTGGTATATAGGATTCCTAGCGGCAGATTCCGAAACATCAAGGAAAAGAAAAAGCCCATACAACGGTAAATTTGAAGTGAAAAGTAATTGATTACACCAACTTAGGAAAATGCTCTTGAACGAAACATATTGAACCCATCCTCCACTCCTAAGAGTCGAAGAAATGAGCAATTGCTGATGAACAATATACACATGCAATTGAAATCCACTATCTATACCCGAAACCCATGTCTAGCTCATGGTTGTACATTCCCTGGTTATGGCCAGCGGTTGCCAAAGGGTGAATCTGCTTTGGGTTTGATCTGAGTTCCATCTCAATGAGCCTTTGAAGTGTCTCAGGATTATTGGTTTGGCCCTCGACTTCAGGAACTGAAGGTAAAACGATAAAAAGAAAGAGAGAAGATTGCAAGAAATTAAAAAACCAAAAAAAAAAAAAAGGGAAAGAAAATCTCTTATATATTCTAATTAGTTAAGGTTTCAGATCCAAGACAAGTTTTGACTAAATACAAACAGACGCATCAGTAATGAAGGATGAATGGAAATGATGCAACTGATAATCTTTACAGTTACAATATTCCATAGCTCCTTGAAAACGGAATGCGAACTCAGCGCTAAAAGAAAGGGATCATACAATCCCATGCAAATTCAGAAGATGTAGTATCCAAAGGCATCAACTATTTCCAAAAGAACTGAATGCCTGAATCACAGGCATCAACCTAAATTTTTTTATCTGCAGTGACCCGAAGCTCACAGCTTGAACAGATTTGCAGCAAGATGTACACGTATTCTTCTACAAGTTCCTTAAGCCACATAAGACATGCATTTTAACAGTTATAAAGCCAACAAACTTGAAAACTAAGAGCACTAAATAGAACATTCAGACAACAAGAAAGTAGTGAGTGCTTTACCTGGTGGCGGCATTCGCGGCATTCCAACGCCCATGAAATTGGGCTGCCGATGACCAAACGGGAAACCTTGCATTGGGTTCATATCTTGTACAAAACCTGCCATTTGATTGTTTGAATGAGGACCACTGGGAAATCCACGTAGTAGGTGAGCTGGAGGAAAACTTCCTGGCATATGCATTTGCTGTAACATAGGATGATGATGAGTGGGAGCATCAAATCCAGTTAGTCCAGTGCTGGGATGAAGGAAAGGGGGGCGATGCATATTCGCTGGAAACTGATGACCTGGTAAAGGGTCATGATGTAAGATACTTTCTGGGGCCATGAACTTCATCTGAGAATTCATGTTAGCGGAATGAGGATCTAATGGATTCAACACAGGTCCCACATGATTCAACTGAGGGTGAAGCTGTGGAGAAGATGGTTGAGCATGAACATTATGAAATGAAATATCACGCTCCCTCGAATCATAGGGCCCATGTAGAAAAGATGAACCATCTTGACCTCCAGCAGGATGTCTTTCATCCACAAAGGTAGAATTTAGGGCTGCTAGTTTTTCACTAATGTCAACAGGTGCAGCAGAGGACAACAATTCGGCTTTAGATGAATTCCTATGGTGTTTCATAGGATCACCAAGTGTAATCAAGCTATCCTCTTCACTAAATTGGCTGTTGATAGACCTGTCGAAGCCACTAAGTTTAGACTCTACTTCACTCCAAAGCTGTGATGCATCTACTTCAGTTCGATGATCATCAAAGCCTAACAAGTGCTCTTTCATCCTATCTGATTTGATTTGCTCCATTTGATTAGATGCCAGAGAACTGCTTTCATAACTGCTCCTACTGGATCCTATCTCCAGTTTAGAAGAAAGGAGACCATCATGGAATTCCAAAGCATCAATTCTTCCAGATCCAACTAAGCCCTTTTGGGCAGAAGATGGTGCTCCTATAGATTGCAGTTCCTTCATAAAAGCTGTCCCAAAAAGCGCTTCAAGAGTCAGACTCTTCCCTGAATTAATAGCATTATCAGCATTTGCCCCTCTTGAGTCATTGACTCTGGTCTGGATACTTGTTACATCAGCATTATGCAGTTTGTCTGAAGAAATGACATCTAGACCAGGGGAAGCTTCTGTGTCTTTAAGGTCCATTCCCTTCTGCAACAATGATAGGAGGTGCTGGGATGCATGCTCATCTGCTTTTTCTTTTGACTGCTCAGTATTCACATCTGAAACACTCCAGCCTTGCACAGCTGGCCGCAAAGTTTCATCACTTCCACTAATTTCAGATAGAATTGACTGTTCAAGGTCTTCACACGTGAGAACAGCTGGAACTGCTAGTGGTTTATTGATATTAATATCAGTCAAATGCTCAGAGTTTTCAATCGTAACAGGAGCAACATTTGATGCCGGATGCCTGTCCACAAGTTCTGGGCTCTGGGATGGAAAAGCAGATGAGTCGTGTCCCGCAGATTTCACATCAGAAGGCTGAATTCCACCCTTTTCAACACCCACAATTAGTGAGAGCAAGTCATTTGGCCTGCCAGATGAGATATCCTCAACTGGCTTCTTTTCTGCAAAAAAATAAAAAGAAAAATAAGGAAAAATGTTGAATTCAGCCAGTATCAAGAGGTTTAAACTGCAAACATGGTTCTAGAATACCTTCTTCAAGAAACCAACAAGCAAACTTTGAAGACTGGACGGCATGGGGACTCCACGTATCATCTGCTTTAACCTCATGTTGCTATACTCACAAAAGACATTGGAGGATTCAGAAAATTTCATGCTAAGAGTTTTTGTTAATCACAAACCAGATGTGCAAATTCAACCAGACACAAACTCAATTATCGGGAGTATTTATATCAACTGAAGACATTGGTAACATATTCATCTATAACTTAAAATAAAAAAAAGTATACATATACCTATGAAATGCTTGATCAAACATATTTAAATCAAACAATTGATGTAGACAGTGACAAGCTCACCCAGCAGGTACACTTGTATCCATAGAGAATGTTTTTAAATTGAAGTGAGCAGATGTAGGTAATTCATAATTAAAAAAAAAAAGGAAAAAAAAAAAAGGAAGCACACTTTGTTGATTAGCAGAATAAAATTGTGATATCATGTGATGTATTCAAAGGGTTGAGGGGAACAGTAATAACATTTAATTAAGCACATGTAACCATGAGGGGAAGATGTGATGTCAAAATAACATTAGAATATCAATTAAATACTTCAGAAAAATTAAACAATAAATAACAGTATGCAGAGAGCGCGATGAAATGCCACTGACAAGAAGATTCTTACCTCAACAACACTAGTGGAGCCACCACTATTTACTGTTGAAACACTGCCGAAAAGCTTATCTAGAATTGAAGATGGCTGCTCCTCATTGGACTCTCCCACAATTTTATTGTCTGCAACCTTCTCAGCATCAAGTTCAATACCTTCACTTTCCTCCGAAGCTTTGAAGGCTTTCAAAAGATTAGATTTCTTCTTGTACAATTGATTATCATGGCCTATTGTCTTATTAGAAACTTCTGGATCAGAAGATAAATTTTGCACTTTATCATATTTGCTATTGGCTGAAACATGAATATTCATACTTTCCAGCTTCGAACTTAAACCAATTTGTTCAGAAGAGACTTTCTCCTGTTCATCAAATGATCCATTCAACGGACAGCTGCCTTTAGTGTGCAAGATGCCACCTTCAAGTTCAGAATTTCCAACCTACAGAAGCAACATACACATGTACTGGTAATAAAATATAGAAAAAAGTTAAGACTCCATACATGTCAGCCAACAACAAATTCCAAATCAGTCTTTGTGCCTCCATTTCCGTAACAATCACTTTTGCTAATGCTACTAGACCAGCATAGATTACCCCACAGCATGGCCAGAATTAATCAACCTAAAAACTATAAAGATTGCATATCATACCTATTGTATCAGCTGCCCAAACAAAAAAAGTCTAACCAAGAAAATAACATTCATGAAATCAGATAAAACATACAAGAATATTACCTCCAATGAATGGGAATGACCTATGATTTTGGTTCCATGATTACGTTCCAAAGTTGCATTAGCAAAACCTGGAGGCACAAGTGGTCTTGATGCAGGAGCTTGTGCTGCAAGAACAGATTTATCAGAATC
Organism: Clausena lansium; assembly: GCA_030449835.1. NCBI lineage: Eukaryota > Viridiplantae > Streptophyta > Magnoliopsida > Sapindales > Rutaceae > Clausena > Clausena lansium. The sequence continues at coordinate 5,601,003 of JASUUF010000257.1, forward strand.
CTTATTTGTAGCAGGCAGCAGCACAGCTTCATCAAATTGTTTGCTTTTACTTGAAATCCCCTCATCATCTTTGGAATCATCGAGCAATGTAGAGATATCAAATTCATCCTTGTGCTTGTCTGAATTTAACTTCTGCTTTTCTTGAAATGCCTTCTGTTGTTCCTTTCTCATCAACTCAAAAGAAGCTGAGAGAAAAGTCATACAATGTTTATCTTTTGATAGTAAACTTCCAATACTAGTGAAAGTAAAGAAACTGTCTACCAGGATATACAAAGAGCCTTTTACCTCTTCTCTTCCTTTCCTCTTCTGCTCTATCTTCACTTGTACACTCAGAAGAACCAAATGTTTCATCATTGTATGAGTCACTGGTATCCCTACGTGAGTGAGGTACAGCCTGAGAAATATAGTAGAAGACAAAAAGTGCCAAAAAAAGGGAGGAGTATTCAGCATCAACTCTATAATTTTCATCATACTCAGAAGATAAAGCCGTACTAAGCATTTTAGAAGAATATCTATCACCAAATCCAACATTATAGGTAAGACGCTACTGGTATATATTCATCAACAGAAACAATTACAATCTTAACCTTGTAAGGACGAGGCGGATGATAAGGTTCATTGCTCCTATTTAGCTGGTAGTGATCATTAACACGAAATTTTGGCGCTGATGCACCTGCTGCGTACCCAGATGGTCTAGCGAAGGAACCACTCCCAAGAAGTCCGTCATGTTCAGGAACTTGCCAAGACCGCCTAGATTGATTGCCATAACGCCTTCCAGAATCTGCATGATAAATATTGACAATTTAGCAGATCAGAACATACAGCCTTTAAAACTAAGGAATGAAGGCCATAACCCAGCAAAACCCTGGTGCAATCAACAGCCGAAACAAGCAGGCCATGACAAAACAGTCTATGTAATATCATGAAGGCACAGCATCACTTCTAAGTTGGAACGAATAATCTGGAGTGCTTCCAAGACATATGGAAGTTCCACGCAGATGACACTCAAGGTGATAAATCCAACAGAGGAAATATCCAAAAGTCTATGAGTGACACAAAAGCACTCACCGTTTTCATCCCTTTCATATGTGAAGATATGAGAATATGACGATTATGAAAAGTGCACTGCATTAATTAAGGCTACCACAATTCATTCAATCATAAACAGAAAACATGACAGAAGCAAATAGTGCATGCACATCCAAGTGAACCATCATGCAAGTACTGTATCAAATTCTTCATTCCTAAATCTAAGAAGAGGATGTTGGAAGTTCTATTGAATATTGGTTACCAATATCTAATTTCCTTCACGCCCAAGGGAATCATGAGTCATTAAATAAATGTAATCTTGTAGATAAGGTATATGACTTTTGTCACAGAAATTTCCAGGATTAATGAACAGAATAAAGCTTAAAGGGGATCTAACCCACTCAAAAGGACCAATATATAATATTTAGCAGTTCTCTATCTGTATGAACAATGTCAGATTATGTAAACATTATTTAAGATTAGAGGCCTCAAACACCACCAGAATAGGCTGAATAGTCCTGGTGGAAATGCAAATCATAAATAAGCACCATGCTTCCATTTAGAAGCATATAATATCATTCCATTCATTGTGGAAGGAGAAAAAGAAATAGTTTACAGAAACCTTAGTAATGGGGAATGATATACAAATCAATTCACATGAAGAGAGAAATGTTTATCAATCAAGATATCTATAGGAGTATAAATTTGTATTAAACCTTACCTGAATCCCAGTCAGATTGTGAGTCACTATCCTTATCACTCCGTCCTGAAGACCGACTATCCCACCTTCCATGGATTCCTCGAGAATAATTACCTAACTCCCCTCTTGTAGGTGGTGATGAACCATACTCATTTCGCCTATAACCATGCAATGACAAACTACCAGAAATTTTTGGTCGATCTTGTGAAGTGTCCACACATTCACTAAACATTGAGAAACACCATATATTAGAATATAAGCTCACCAAAATCAGTACCAATAACCAAATTAAGACAAAGCAATACCAAATACAGTAGGCATCTTACCTCAGAATAGATTGGTCCAATCCACTGGGTAACTTCTTGCAAGCATCTAATTCTTTCAAAGATAGTAAAAAATCTCTTGTATATGAAAACTTTAACTTCCTGAATCATAACCACACAGTTATTATCACCAACCAAATATGGAATAGAAGATAGGCACGCAAATAAAAAAATAAAAAATGAAATTACTTTTTAGAATCACAGTTTGACTCAGCATGCTGATCCAGAGTATGCCTGTCTTCATTCTCTAAGCTCATTCTGTTAAACTATACAGAAAAAGGACAGCGCAATGACGACCTGAGACCACGTTCCTTCAACTAGCGATTACAACAGACCTAAGTAAGCAATGAAATTTAGCAACTCCTTGCTTCTCCCGTCTCAAACGCCTATGTCTTCAAAGAAAAGCCCTTTAATTTACACAGAAGAAATCAGATAATTTGCCGTAACTAACACACTAATTGTCGCTAAACAATCGTCCAATAGCACGTGTCCATTCCCCGCTCAAATCCTCAGCTAGTATGAATCAAGAAAAAAGCGAGAGTCTAAAATACCAGCTGATTTAAATATGTTACAAGCTCGTACCAAAATTGCCCCTAAACGAATATATACAGAAAATCAAATGCATTGATTCTTGTTTCTTTTGGTTTGAATCAGAAATCGAATCTCGAGTCCTATTCCATCGAAAAAGATTGAAAATACCCAATGGTTGAATTCAATCTATAAATAAGCTCTGACGAGATCGGATTGGGAAAAAATTCTAGGGTTTTGTACTCATCTAGGAACTCCAAGAAACTAGGGTTTTGTAATTAAGGAACTACCTGGATACTTCACGAAGATAAAGAAAATTAAGTTTCATTCAGCTCTTTCAAATGATCGATTGACGGGAGCGAGAGAGAGAGAGAGAGTTTGTGTTTCCGTTGGAGAGAGAATTTTCTAGCAGGAAAGACAGGCAAAGTGGCAATTGGCCTATGTTACTGTTGCTGAAATCTGAATGATGTTCTTCACCCCCGCATCGCTATTAAAAAAAATTAATAAAATAAAATGATACAGATTTTTTTGAATTATTGCACGCGCGCACACCTCCTGCGTATTACACGCTCACCGTATATTGGTGGAGTTTGAGTGTTTGACAATTGAATTTTAGTAAACCGGTTTCTTTCGCTCTCCAGACGCGTGGATATGTAATTTTTTTCCTTTTACGCGAATTTAAATTTATATCGATTTACTGATGCGTGTAAATACGATGATTTAATACTTCCACGAGCTCATCGATAGTGTCACCGCGTCGTGGATGTCAAATATTGCTGATTGGTTATGTTATTAGTGTCACCGAGTTGTGGATGTCAAATATTGCTGATTGGTTATTGTTATGTTAAAATAACTTGCTGTTATTCTAAATAATAATAATAATAATAATAACTTGCTGTTTGAGTAATTAACAACAATTTATTTCCAATTCAAGTTATTAACTCATTAGCTTCTGTTTCTAAACAATTTATTTTTCGTTTTTTTCCCCTTTTTTTCGTGGTTATAACAAATATGACGTCATTGCCACAGTTTCCACTTTCCAGCAAGCGGTGTGGTTTTGTCCAGGCCGTTCACGTAGTGAAAGACAAAGTGTGATAGTAATGGACCAGCAAATTAAGCTCAAAATAGTAAATAGAATCTGCACCTATAAATTCGAGCTTCCCAGTAACAGAAGAAATTACTGAAAAGATTGTTCACACGAGAATAGTAGCCAGTAATGGTGAAAATAGAAACCAGGAAGAAAATAATTTAATATTTTAGAATTTTTATGTATTATATGAATAAAAATTTAGAATAAATATATTTTTTTATGTGAGGATGATTAATTTTAATTTATATTTTACAAAATAAATAGGATTGTTTTAGAAAATTACAATAATAAAAATGTTAGAATGATGTTAAAAGCTCTACTCTTAATTTATTACCCTTTATTATTTGAATTTTATGATTGGACAAAAACCTGCAGCTTGATATATATATATTAAAAAAAAAATACAGATGATGACAGTTGAAGCAAAATCCAGATCGTCAAAACTCGAAAGTAAAGTTCCTTATCCTCTCACCCGATAGAAGTTGGAACAAGAGCAGGGAAACAAACCTAATCTCATGGCGTGTCCTTCACTGTTACACTCCTCTGCGTCGTCGTTTCACGGCCGATTCCCCGCTCTCTCATCTTCATCATATATACGGCCCACATATCCAAACCCTAGAGATGTGAATGGGACGGTCTCGGTGAAGGCGGCGGGAGGCATTGTGTTGGTGGATAAATCCGAAGCAGAGAAGACCGTTCGGCTCAAAACCACTTATCTCGAAAAGATTGTTCCTTTGCTCAAAGAAGAGTTTTCCTATACTAACATTCACCAGGTAACCTGTTTTATCACTTCATTTTTTTTCTGTTTCTATGCTTTAATTTGATTGTTCAACAGGTGTTTGTTAGACGTTTGGGATATATTTCGGTGTTTACCCAAGCTTAGGTTTACTTTATAAATCAAACATAGAATCAGAACTATAATTTTCCCTGTATTTTTCATAGTAAGTATTTCTGTGGCATTGATTTAATAATTATTTTGTTTTCTTTTTTCTAAAATGTGCAATTTGGAATTTACTTATCTTAGAAAGAAATTACAATGTGAAACTTGGATAGGTTCCGAAGATTGAGAAGATTGTTGTGAATTGTGGTATTGGAGATGCTGCTCAGAATGCAAAAGGCTTGGAGGCGGCAATGAATGACTTGGCACTCATTACAGGTCAGAGACCTATAAAGACACGAGCGAGGAATTCCATTGCCACCTTCAAGATCAGGGAAGGCCAACCACTTGGAATTGCTGTCACACTCAGAGGAAATGTGAGCTTATGTTATTCACTCTATAATGCTTATCTTTTAGCTGCTTTTTAAGTCCTTCACCTTTCTTTTCTGTTTTCGACTTACATATTGACTGTTGGATTGTTTTGTTCTATTAATAATTAATATTATCTATTGTGTGAATTAATAGATGAAACTGAAGATTCACAGTTCCATTTGTTATATGTGGAACAGTTATCATATTATACAGGTTGATTAACATAGTGTTGTTTTAAATGGGGATCCTACGAGGCTGAGTTGTTTAATTATGATTGTGCTTGCTACGAGTGCAAATGGAGAAGGATGTCAAGTATTTGTTATTTCTTTTTGTGTATGCTAGTAATACCTGGATGCCATCGGCAGTCATAGTGTTGGTGAAGTTTTTGTTTTGTATGCTTTTAAAAAAGTAGTGGACCGGTGCTGGTATTGGCTTTGCATATGCTGTACTGCAATGTCAGTGGTGCAGTGTTTACATTGATAACACGACTGCATTGCACAAGTGCTGCTGGTTGCAGAGTTGCAGAGGTTATGGGTTGTCACTGCAGTTGGAAGTATCTTTGATTTGTCTTAACAATGAGTATGGAGTGATACAAGAAGATAGGCAAATAGAAACTTTTGCTCATATGATGTTATATGTTGACTTTGTTTCATTCAAATCCTATTCTTGTGTATCTCTTATATCTCTTATCTTTTTGGATGAAATGACAGATGATGTTCTCATTTCTAGACCGTCTTATTAACTTGGGGCTTCCTAGAACAAGGGATTTCCAAGGTGTGAATCCCAATAGCTTTGATGGACATGGGAATTACAGCATTGGTATTAAAGAGCAGAGTGTTTTCCCGGAGATCAGGTATGATGCTCTTGGTAAGCCCAAGGGAATGGATGTTTGCATTACAACAACCGCCAAAACTGATAAAGAAGGCCAGAGACTTTTGGCACTCATGGGGATGCCTTTCAGAGAGGGTGGAGGTCCCGCAAATTTAATTCGCAAGAAGAAACTGAAGGCTCATCATTTTGATTCCAAATCAAAGGGAAGATCAAGGAGATAAGCATTTATTCTTCAGAAGAGATTGGGGTATTGTTGTATATAGTGTAATTGCTTGGTCGTTTGTAACTTATGCCGCCAACAAGGATGTTAAATGGATTCAATTTTTGCCGATTCTGATTAAGATGCATTAATTGCAGTTGATGTTCACTTTGCTTGGTAATGTTTCCATGTACTTCTGTTCTCTCGAGGCAATGTATTAGAAGGATGGCAAAAAATCCCCGGGGGTATGGGGCCGTTATGTTAGGGTCGGATGTTGGGGATTTTTTTTTTTGTTTTATAAAAAAGATCGGGTATTTATACTCGTTGATTGAACGGGCCGGGTACGGATATTAAATACTAAAATCTCATAAATTCATTTGATTACTTATTTTTTATTAATTTTTAAAAGTTAAATTATTAATTAACAAATCAATCTAAATATTGAAATTCTAAAAGACTAAAACGCGAATAACTAAATATTAGCGGCTTTAAATATTTAATTGTGGAATATTTTGAAACCTTTAAAGGATACCAAAAGTCGATATTTTAAATTCTAATTATGTTTACAAGATCTGATTCAAGATGCCCTTTTGATCATTGTAGTATTGACTAGAAAAATAGTTGAAGATGGTCTGATTCACAATGACTAAATTTCTTTTCAAAATAGCTAAAGATGATCTATATTCTTATAGTTAATTTATTTATGTACTTGAAAAAAAAATTTCAATTTAATAGGATTTTGTATTCTAAACTATATTAGCCATCTCATCACATTATTATTCCAACTATTTAGTAATTTTTATATTTTTCTTTTATTTAAATAGATTTAGTATTTCAATTTAATAATATATTAATTAAAGTTACCAATCATTAAATTAAAAAAGGGATATTGAGGATAGGAAAAGAAGACGGATATCTATATTTTTTACGGGGAATCCCCGACCTGTACCCGTTTTTTGAACGGGTACGGATCGATGATGGGAATGTTTACCATCAAACAGATAAGGGTACGAGTATTGACATATCCGCACAACACTTGCCCCATTGCCATCCCTAAAAAGAACATTATTTCACTTATTTATCTGTCCAATATAGTTGATAAGTTTCTCAACTTAAAATGACACTAATGGTTGTCGTTAGATGGCCAACATTTTTCATCAGTGTAGTACGTTTTGGTGCCACTATTAGGGTCGAGCAGACCATCGTTTGGCACCAAATTTCAGGTGTATTATGCTGGTTAGGGCTCGGCAGTATCGGTTCGGTTTGGGTTAGATCAAACCAAATTAAATACGAACTGAAGTTTAAAATCGAACCAAACCGATCTTTACAATTTTCACCTGCAGTAATTTGATTCTATAGTTTTTTCACCTGTACAAATAAGTTTTTATAATTTTCACCTATATTAAACCTGCAGTAATTTGATTCTATAATTTTTTTCACCTGTACAAATAGGTCTTTATAATTTTCACCTATAGTAAACCTACATAAATTTGGTTTTATAATTTTTTTTCACCTGTATAAATAGGTCTGTATAATTTTCACCTATATTAAATTACATAACACTAGCCATACATAATAAAGTCCACAATAACGACAAAACAACACAACACAGTATAACAAATAAAAGAAACTTATGCTGTGTTTACATTCAGGCAATGGGAATGGGAATGGATCAATGGGAATAAAAAATATGTTTACGTGTGAAATTATTACTAGGAATGGGAGTGATTCCTGTGGGGCCCACGCAAAATAGAGATTGATTCTGGGAGTTCCAATTCCTAGAGGGGGGGCTGGGAATCAGAACCCCATTCCCTGGACTACCAAAATTGCCCCCCTACATTTCCAATATTCCAACAATACCCTCTTTGAAATTTAAAAAATATAAATGGAGAAAAAAAGAAAAAAAAAAGCAAAACGAAGCAGCTCAAGAACCAGAGGTTGCCCGCCGCCCACAGGATTGCGATTTGCTACTTGCAGTCAAGCTGGTCGTCGTGCTGCAGTCTCAATCTATTGCTGCCGTTCGTCACGATCGCGATTTGTTGCTATTCGTCATGATCTGCTGCTGCCACGATCCGCTGCTGCGGTTCGTCGCGACGTTGTCGCGATCTGCCGCCATGCTCGCGCTCATCCTGCCACCGTTCGTCGTCGCGATTTGCTGCCACCTGACTGGAGGTGAGCACATGTTATGGAAATTTTTTTTTTTTTTGAACCGATGATGATGATGATAACTGATTATTATTGTTATTTTGATTATTTGGGACTTTGATTATTGTTGTTATTTTGATTATTTGGGATTTTGCCGATTTTGATTATTTGGGATTTTGATTATTATTGTTATATTATTAATGATAAATTATAATTAATTAATATATTAATGTTAATATTATTATTTATTAATGATAAAAATTATTGTAATGGATTAATATATTAACAATATATGAATATTATTAATTTATTAACAATAATTATTATTTATTAATGATAAAAATTATTATAATGAATTAATATATTAACAATATATGAATATAATTAATTAATATATTAACAATAATAATAATTATTATTATGATAAAAGTATTATAATTAATGGATATAATAATAATAATTTTATTTTGATTATTATTATTATTATTAAGGACTTTTTAGTAATTTGTTACCATATAACTTATTCCGATCCAAGACAAAGTAAACGCATTAATGGAATTAAGTTTATTCCGATTCTGATTCCTACAATTTAAGTAAACAACTTATTCTTATTCCTATTCTCCATTCCGATTTCTGCTCATTCCGATTCCCGTTTAGCACTTTCCCACAATTTCAATATTTTCTAGCAACCAAACACGGCCTACACATGGCTTTCACCAACAGCCAAAAATAAGAGCAATAAATACACCCAAAAAGAAAATGCAGAGGAAAAAATAAAAGATTGATGTTATTGCATTGCCTTTAGATAAAGAAATTGATTTAAAATAAGAAATTGATCTAAACATAGAGAAATAATATTTATAATGTTATTGCAAGAGAGATAAACAATATTCATAATATTGAAAAAAATAAAAAAAAATTCAGAGTTTGATAGTGACTTAGATAAAGAAAGAAATTAAAAAAAAAATTGATCTAAAAGGGAGAGAAACTGAAAGCATGAGGAGAGGATGAGGGGCTGCAGCGGGTTATAACGAACGTGTAAACTACCGGTGGCTGACGGACGGCTGTGCTAAGGCTGACGTTGGCTGCAGTGTGAGAAAGAAGTGGCTGTGTGTGTGTGGTGTGAGGTGAGGAACAACGAGGCGAGGATGACAGGCTAGGAATAACGGCCGACGGTCGAAGGACGACTGTGGTGAGGGGACGGTGGTTGTAGTGTGTGAGACTGATAGAGTGAGAGTTATGGTGAGAGGAGCGGCTGTGTGTGTGAAGTGTGGTGAGAGTGAGGATATGGCAGGGTTTCATGGTGTGCGTGTACAACATATTCATATATTTGAAATTTTAAAGTGCGGAAAAGTTCGGTCGATGCGCTTTAAGTTTTATATCTATTAAATTATATGGTTTAATAGTTTTATCAGATTTTTTTATATTTTAAAATTTCAGATTAGATCAGGACTTATATATGTATATATTCCAATTCAGAATTTTATACTGAAAAGTCCGGAAAAACGCATAAACCATGCGATTTATGGGCTTTAAGTTTTAAGCTTATTAAACTCCATGGTTTAATAGCTTTCTCGGACTTTAAAATTTTAGACTAGATTGGGACTATATGTATGTATATGTATGCGTATATGTATGTAAAGAGAATGTATAGTAATACAAAAAAAATATATATTTTAATATATTGTAGATTGTATTTTTTTTTTGTTAGTAGCATCCTTGTTAAAATGAGGATGCCCCCACTAGAGAATAATATATATATATATATATATTCTCATGTGTGGGTTTCCTTTTTTTTTTTTTTAAATGCAGATACGTTATTAAACCATACATATCTACATGGACTCTATTAAATTGAATAGCTTAACAGTATATTCGCATAAAAAAAAAAGTGGCTATACTAACAAATGACTGTACAATTAATAAGAGAAAAAATCGATTTTATAATTCCGTTTGATTTTGAATTGAAACTTAATAGAAACCAATCGATTCACAATTATTCGATCCATTTGACCTTTATTTACATAATCGAATCAAACTTAATCAATTCGATAATTATTTTTCAAATCGTTTCAGTAAAAATCAAATCGAATGCTCACCCTCAAATTACTAGTCAACAATTGACTAGCAAAATACATGCAAATGAGACCCGCCCTTCCCCTAGGTTTGGAGCCTTTTGGGTGGGTCCGTACACGGTTGGCCTTTTTGAAAAGGCCTTTTTTAAAATTAATTTGAATAAAGTAATATTTAATTTATGCCGACTATCATAATTAGTGCTGACCACCTTACACCAACACCAACAATTTTCATCTCATAGTTAGAAATTGATCGAGACTCTCTTTATAATTTTTTAATTAATTTTATTTTATTAAGAAGAGAATTGAGTTCCAGCGCTATTGTTGGGACTCAAACCCGTTCATTGAGTACATGGGTGGTGCCAATGTGCTACAAGCTCATTGGCTACATAACGATATTAATATCACTAAAAATTGAGTTCTCATTGAATGATTGTAACATAGAGGAAGAGACAAGAAGAAGATTCTTATAATGTCAAACGTGATATAAATGGATGCTGAGTATTGATTTTCGGGGACCGTTGATGGCTTTGGTTGGTAATTTTAAATTTATTAATAAATCAAATAATTCAATATAAATAATAATATAAAATATTATAGTATTAATATAATACAAATAATAATATAAAATATTATACACAATACAATAAATATGAACAAAGGGTGTGTTTGGTACTCAGTATTACACCACATTATAGCCCTGTATTACATTAAATTAATATAATACTACGTTTAGTAAAAAAATTACTTTGTATTTGACCGCATTGTAATACACCAAATACTGCATAAAATAAGGACAAGTATCCTCTCCTTGTTTTTTCCCCTCCTAGTCCTTCTTGTTTTTCAATGACTGGTCAAGTATTTATTTAATTTATTTATTTAATTTATTTTATTTACAATTAAACCAACTTTTTTAATTTATTTACAATTAAACCAATATTTTTAACTAGATTTAAAAAACAATGAAGACTATGAGAAGAAAAAATTAGGAGAGGATCCAAGTCCATAAAATAAACCCGTGCGGGTGTCGGAATTGGGCCTCATTATATTTTCTTCTTCAAAAATACGATCCTCAGCCACGACCACGAAACAAAACTTTTCTCTCAAACTCACTTGCCTTTCAATCACAGATTTTTCTCCTTCTCCTTCAATTTCTCAAGAGCCAAACATAGCAAATGCCTTGTCAATGTGACTAAACCGACCCGTCATGCAGCATGAATCACTAAGTGAGTGGTGCAGCCGCAGCGCTTGAATTTGTAATAGGTGAAGACGACATTTGAAGTTCAAAAAACAGCATCGTGTGGCGGTGGTGCTGCGGCAAGATTTGAACGAATTCACCTATAGATTTCATTTTTCCATTTAGGTATTCGAGTTTAAGTGTTTCGGTTGATGGCTCTATAAAGCCAATAATAATAATAATAATAATCTATTGAAATCATTTTCATGAAATCTAGAAGTGTAGAGGAGTTGATGTGAGAGAGAGTGATTAAGAGGTTAGTGGAGATTGTGGTGTTGAATTGTTGAATTTAGGAGATGGACATTTTTTTTTTGTTGGTTTGAATTTTTGTGTTCTGTTTAAAAGCAATTGTTGTGAGAATGTGAGATGAATGTTAAGAATTTGAAGAAGAATGTAAAAAGATTGGTGCTTTGAATTTTTCAGTGAAAAAAAAATTCATGGCTGATTCCTGTAAGAAGAAGACGATTGTTGCTAGGCCAGAGTCGGTTACTCTTTTTTTTTTTCAATTTTTTACTTTTTCCCTTTTATCAATTTTTTGCTTGGGTTGTAAGTTGTAACTATTGAAGATTGGAAAAAGTTGGTTGGTCAGACAAGTGCATTAGATGCAGCTTGCAATAATTTTTCTAGATTTAATCAGTGCAGTTCATAAGGGTGAGCAAAAAGCCCGATCCGATCCGACCCGAAAAAAATCGGGTTAGGATCGGATCGGATGGGGGTTATAACCCGATCGGATTAAGTTTTGCCAACCCGATCGGGTTGTGATCGGATCAGATGAAACCCAATCCGATCCGACCAATCCGATCGGGTTGGTGTAAAATTAAAAAAAAATGAAAATATAAAAGGCTCACATAACTCACGCACACACAGCGCCACACACACGAACCATTCACTCTCATCTCTCACACTCACAGACTACACACACAGTTCACTCAAACTCTCTCAACTCTCAACTTTCAACTCAACATTCAACATCAACAACACTGCCACAGCCCACAGCACCGAGCACCATGCCACGACCGGAGTTTGACACACACAGCGCCTAGTGCCGAGCACCACGACAGGAGTTTCACACACACACCCATCGGCAACGAAAACCGAGAGCAGCAAGCAAGCAACCCCTTTTTCACAACCAAATTTGCTGCTCCGCCACGCACCACGATCAGATCTGCTGCCACTGCCTTCTAATCTGCTGCCTCCACGCCTCCACATCACCAACTTCCTCCAACCCGAACCCGGCAACCCAAAATCCAAAATCTGAAATCCGATAGAAATTTTTGGATTTATTTATTTATTTGGTGGTCAGTTGAAAAATGAAATAGAAGAGTTTCTTAGGATTCCCAATACTAAGTCTTGAGTGTCTATGCATATGGTAACAAATAAAAAAGAAGTGGCATTAACAGTTTTGTGACCTGGGTTTTAATGGGTATTTGGGTTTGCCAAGTAATGCTTGATTGTTTAATTATTATTATTATTTTTTCTTTGACTTGTTTTATATTGTTTGTTGTTTTCTGTTATGTGCTTTGTGTACTTGAGAGATGCCCACCACGTAAATGTGCATTGCTGGTGATTCTCATGCCTCCTCTCAAGGGTACTCCTCATAACATACAATAGTTTGAATCTGTTTATGCATAAATCATGCGTTGCTGCCTGTTCTTCGAAGCAATTATTTTGTGCTCATGTGGCAGAACTCTCTGTTGTTGCACATTAATTTATTGAACATTTTGTTGCTCCTGTGCTTTAGTTTGATGATTTTGTTATCCGAACTCGGTCCAATCTGAATTCAACCCGAAAACCCAACCTAATATGATCCGATCCGAATTGATTCGGGTAGGATCGGATCGGGTTAGGTTCGGATGAATTTTTGGGCAACCCGATCAACCCAAATCCGATCGGGTTGACCCGAACCCAACTCGAACTGAACCCGAAAATGCCCAGCCCTAGCAATTCATATGTTGAAGCTAGTTATAGTGTGATTATTGAACTTCAACATTTCAGTTGATCACCGACTGGGCTTAGGTGCTGGCAAAATCTGGGAAGGTGGATGAAATCTTTGATGAGTTTATAAGAGTGCAAGGGGCAAGAGTAGTGATAGAGAGTTTGTGCTAGTTGGAATATTGTGTCCTCGTGTAATGTTGGCTTTTAGACCCGCCATTACAAATGCTTTGAAGATACTTGAAAGTGATATTGATATACCAAAATTGCCAGACAGGCATTTGCCACTTAGGGTCTATTTGGGATTGAGATGCTGTACCTTTTAAGCTACAGCTGCTGTAGAAAAAAAGCTATAACTATGCAACAAAAGTTAATAGTATATAATAAATATAATTTTTAAATAATAATTTTGATAAAAATATTAAAGATATAATAGATTTTTCATCATACAATTAAAAAAATCATATCAATATAGCTTCTAAGCTACAATATCTAGTGTTTACCAAACTGTATAATGCTGTAGCTTTTAAGCTACAGTTGTCCAACATCAATCCCAAACGTACCCTTAGTTATAAATCTTTAAGAGCTTCTCCATCGCGGTATCGTTTGTCCACAAGTACTGATAGATCGGTTACCAGCTCTAGCATGATGAGCACAATTTCGATTGTATAGCTTTTAGCTCCATGAAAATTAAATTGTTATAGTTTTGTGATATATATGCCAGCTAAATTTTGAGCATTTAATTATGTGTAATTACATACAACACACTGAACATTTAGTAGTTTAAAAGAGAAGTTTGATATTCATAGTAATTGGCCAACAAAAAAAATGCATATGTTACTAGCTTCGAGGTAAAGTTCTTGAAGGCAACTTAAATATCAATAAATTATGAAAATATTTTGTATTCTAATTAGACCAGTGCATATGATTCTTCTTTAATTTTATTTTGGTGGCAGAAAATAGATATTAAGTGGTTTAAGCCGATTATTTAAGGGACTTATTATTATATTACATATTTTTTTAAGTTATCAGAACAATAAATATTTATTTAAAAATAATAATTTTTATAATTACCAAAAAATTAATATAATACCATACAATGCAGCACCAAACATAGTATAATTACAAATAATACAATACAATGTAGTATTAAATACTGTATAACATTAATATAATATAATGTTAATATAATACAATATAATACAATACAGTGTAATACAATACAATATGCCAAAGGCACCCAAATATTATAATACCGTATAATATTTATATCCAACCAACATACAGTTGCATATTTTTAAAAAATTCATATTTATGCCCAAAAGACTTGAAATGGATATTATTCAATTCAATTAAATATCCAATTTAGATGAACTAATTTGCCATCTGTTATCAAATTTTAATATATTGAATACAATACCGGACCGGTCAATTGCGAGTACCAAGCACCGGCGCTGGACAGTTTTGTAAATTGGATAGGGATGCAGCTTGGCTAACGTAGATGCCGGTCGTAGCATGCAAATGCGGCAAATCCAATGCTAGGACATAATAATAATTATTTGTTTTTTTATTACGCAAGAGAAGTCCCCGGCAGGCGGGTACTAAACAAAATCCGGTCCAGCGAGGCAGCAAATGCATCTCTCTATATAATTTATTAATTAAACACGATTATATTCAGTAAGCGCAGTCTTAAACTCTAAACCAACAGTAACAAGCTTGGCAAGAAGCAAACAAAAATATTTGGAGGGCGCTAAACAAGAAAGCGAAAACTAGATGAAAGAGAAATGATAGGCTTACGTCAGATTGCATTGTGGGGAGCACCGTCAATGGCAAAACCCTCAGTTTTCAGAGCTGAACATCCCATAGCTCCTGATCTTTCCCCCGACCGTTCGATCTCCCGCGGTGCTGCCTCCTCTTCTCGCCGTCGCGACCTCGTGTTCGTCGTCAATCCTCGAGGTTTCTCTCTTTCTTTATGTTTTCTCTACTTTTTATTATTTTGCTTGGATGCAAAAAATGATAATAAGTTACGAATTAGAGTTTTTTAGTTAGTCGCCCCGTTCAACACACACACACATGTGTACAGAAAAGTTAGTTGGTTTCATTAAGTCAGTCCTTTTTTTCCGTCATGTAATGGGTATCTAATTCGGAATTTCTGTTGTTTGGTTGAAATGAAATTGGAGCAGGTGCTAACGGGAGAACGGGTAAGGAATGGAAAAAATTGCTTCCATACCTTAGGTCTCGTCTCAGTGTCGATTGTAATGTGAGTTTTTTTAATTATTTTTTGGAGCTAATTTCAGTGTTTGATTACGTGTTTAGTGTCTATGTGAATATATGTGATAGTTAGTGAATTATTTGATTCTCCTCTCTTTTCTACTTTCCATTTATTTAGAGTGATGCAACTCATGCCACTTTTTACTACTTTCCATTTATCTTTATGAGTAATGCAACTTTATGAGTAATATATCTATAATATATCTGTGTAAATACATATGTTTGACGTTTGGGCTTGTTTGCTAAGTGTATATCTTCTAAATTGTTGCCAGATATGTGAATCTTTGACTTCTGGTCCTTCTCACGCAATTGACATAACAAGGGAGGTAATTATTAAAGCCATTTGAAATTTATCTTGACGTTTGTTCAAAGATTGGTCACATTGCCAGTTGTATATATATTATAAATCTGATGGTATGCAGGCTATAAAGGAGGGTGCTGATGCTGTAATTGCTGTTGGAGGCGATGGAACTCTTCACGAGGTGCAACTCGCTTCACTTTCTTATCATATTTAGCACAATATTGAATCTGTTTGGTTATAGATTCATTTACCTTGCGGTTTCTTAAAATTCACTTCTCGTCTCATGATATCCCTTTTTTTTTTTTTTTTGGGTCTGCTAACATTAATAACATTATTAACTAATGTCAGTCATCACTTTGGTTTATGATAAGCAGGTTGTTAATGGATTTTTCTGGGCTGGAAAACCAATTACTAACCACAACAGAGAGTCTGCTCATTCAACTGCACTTGGTGTAAGTTGCCGCCATTACATTCATTTTTCTAAACGCTTCTTGTTTTTTTATCTTTACTGCAAAGTCATATGAGAAGATTTGTTGATTGCTTGCTACGGATTTCTCTAGGATAGATATAACACTGCTGTGCCTTTCTACAGCTTATCCCCTTAGGTACTGGGTCTGATTTTGCCAGGACATTTGGCTGGTTAGTTCATCCTGCTCCAACCTGGTTTCATTTGGGTGAGCTTTGTTGTAATGTGTAATTCACTTCATACGATGTAAATTTTATGGCCATTTTTGTTTTGTTAGGAGAAATGATCCTCATGAGGCAGTGGAACGCATAGCCAAAGGTATTTCGCTTATCCTTTTTTCCTCTCTGATGTCATCTTTTAGCCAAAACAAGAATTGAGAAGCTTGAAGCTGTAAAAGGATTCAAATAGTAGTCACTAGATTCATATTCTTTTTCTTTATAACATTATATGCACTGTTTTCCAGGGGTACGATCATGGGTAGATGTTGGTGTTATTACTGGAGAAACTGGAGAACCTCATTACTTCATAAACGTTGCGGACCTTCATTTGTAAGATTAATTTTGGAATTTTCACAATCGAGCCTTAACAAATGGCATGTGCTGATCTCTTTGTTGTGGAAATTCATAGGAGTGCAAAGGCAGGGTATTATGCTTCAAGATATAAGAGATTTGGAAACTTATGCTATGTAATCGGTGCTTTGCGAGCTTTTATGGGGCACCGAAACCAGGACCTTAGAGTCAAGGTTAGTGCATGTTTATACATTTTTATATGAGCATTTTGTTTTGCCCTTGAAGCACTATTGAATGTTTTGGATACCCTTCTTTTTTTTTTGGTTTATTATTCACAAGAATACTAGGGCGTGTTCGGCATTGTGTTTAAGTTTGCATTTTCTTAGAACAAAAATGTATTTTCAATTTAAGTATGCGTTTGATATCATTTTCTGTACCCTATATTTTAAAAACAAAAATAATTACATATTCGGTAGACAAAGTTAAAAATGATAAAATAATGGATATATTAACAGTTTTACTACAAAGACAAAGTTATAAATTTGTGTTTAAAATTTATATAAAGCTGGTTTATTTTTCAATATACTAGCTTACGAAAATAATAATAATAATTTTGATATTCAACACTAACTTTTTTTAAATAATTATTTTTTGTTAATGTGTTTACTGTTCAGTTGATCTTCCTACCTTGTATGCTTGAGACTAGATTATTTGCTACAAAGATTCAAAAAGGATTTAAAAGGAGGAAAAAAGAATTTTATAAATGTTAACTCTAATTCTCCTTTCAACATTTTAACATTTGATCAAATAAAAAATTATTACATATGGCATTTCTAAAGAAAAGATTACATGCTTGCTTGCAACGAAGAACCAAATATCCAGATCTGCAAAGATCAGTGTAAATCTCTACAGATATTTGGTGATTTTACCAAAAAATTAAATTAAATAAAATGTATAAGAACCAAGAAATGCGTCCCCAAAAAAAAAAAAAGCAATTAAAGAAAAGAACTACGGAGGAAAAATAGAAAAAACGGAGGAAGAAGAAAAGAAGAAGAAAGGGAGAACGAGATTCGGTTCATAAATCATGGAGGGAGATGAGAGTTAAGAGATAAGGTTAGTGAGATAGACGAGGTGTTAAGAGTCTTAAAGATGGAGACTATCTATTATTATTTATTATAACCGTGTTTATTATTATAATTTATTTACCAAATTGTTTTACAAAACAAGTAAAACATGTATAAGTTGTTTTGTAATTTACAACTGATAAAGGCAAGTTAGATTCTGTGTTTTACAATTACTTATTCCTTTTATATCGGCCCATTCCGTTAATTCAATAGCTTTTTCATTGCTTTGCGAATGCCTTCCACTGTGGGTTATCAACCAACCCTATTTCACTTGAATTTTTGAATATGGTTTTTCTCATTTAACTTGATAGTGCTGTAAATTTAGGTTAATGAGGGGGAATGGGAAGAATATTCCCAAGTGACAGCCCTTTGCATTGGAAATGCAAAATACTTTGGTGGCGGTATGAAAATTACTCCAAATGCTGATCCTCGCAATGGGAATTTTGAGGTGGAATGGCTGACCCCTAGAACTCCTCCCTAACTAATAACCATTTGTCATTTTGTAAGGGGGGTTATTTTGGCAGCATACTTGAATTTTCTACATATCCTCTTTGCAGGTTCTGATTCTTCAGGACTTTAAGTGGTATGACTTCATTCTGAAACTACTTAAGCTGTACAATGGGACACATTTATCAGTGAAAAATGTAACATCAAGAAGGTGGGTTCTCTCTTAACAAATGGAACTGCATCATATAGTTTTATCTTAAGGATTGTTCTTTGTAACTTTTTTTCTTCATCCTCCTCTGTGTTTTCAACGAATTTTATATCGAGGATTGTGGTTGATGGATGATGAACATAATTTTCTGTTTGTGTGACAGTGTACATTCCATTGAAGTGGAGGATATTTCAGGTGGGGGTAGCATTTACGTACAATCTGATGGTGAACATTTAGGATTCCTTCCTAGGAAGTTCACTGTTTTGCCTGCTGCCATTGAGATGATATGCTGAAGTGAGCAGGATAACACATCTGATTATGTGATGTGATTGTTGTAATCATTGCTTGAAAGTGTTGCATCTCACTGTCCAGCCTTCAAGGCTCACTTGTTTGGCCTTTGGAGGTATACTTTGGGGAAAGCAGAATAACATGAAGTGGCAAAAATGAGTAGGGAAGATAGGTTTAGGGAGTCTTCTGTGAAGCAGGATCATGTGCAACTTGAATTTTTTTGTGAAAGGTGAAACTTTTATACTTCCGACTGTGGAATGAGCAGGGGCAGTTTTTTGTAACTTAGTAGTGTTCTGGTCCTTCTGGAATTCCTTGGATTTGACATTCTGTAATCTACTAATCTGCTCCTTATAGCCTGGTAAGCTGTGTTTCAAATAGAGTGCTTGGTCGTTCTTTACAGAATAGACAGTTTTGTGAAACATCAGAACTTATTACTCCAGCAGGGAGTAAACTGTTGTATGTAATTCATTCATTTGCATTCAATAGGGCTTGTTTTCGATTACCCTAATTTTTGGAGTTTCACATTTTTTGTAATGAGATTTGTTTTCGATTAATTTACAAGTTATCTATTTGCACTTGGTGGCTTTTTGTCGCATATACATATATTTGTTTACAGGTTATACAGGACGGGAAGAAAAATAGAATAACACTCGTAATTAGGGTCGCAAGAAAAGGAAATGTATGTTGACCACCAAAAAAATTCGTCCGTCCATCGAATATGAGACATGGCATCTTTCTATTGGTAATCAAAATTGTGGCTGCCTTTTTGTTGTTCCCTGTATAGATAGATAGATGGATGGATATTTAAACGAAATCGCGGGAGAAACTTTTGCCGTTCAACTGGCATGCCATCCCAACTTCTACTCCCCTCGGAAATGGCAACTATCGTCTCTCTCAGTTCAGTCTCCCCCAACCTGATCCTGAAGTCTAAGAGCTTTACTTCTCAGCCAACTTATAGTCGGAAATTGAGTAGAGTACGATGCAACGTAGAGAATTCATCCACCAAAGGAGAGCCTGAACCTCAAAATGCGCTTCTTAAGATAGCTTGGTACGGCTCTGAGCTATTGGGGATTGCTGCTTCCTTTCTGCGTTCACCGTCACCGTCACCATCACCATCACCATCCGATGTTGAAAATGATCTCAAGTTTGCCACTGATGGATCAGGAGCTGTTGAACTTGACCGGGCAACCGTCGTTGAAGCCATCAAAGAGGATTTCGCCAGATCGTATTTTGTCACAGGTTTTGTTTGCCAATGCAATAATCAACCTTCGAATTTTACTAAACAGTTTCTTTTGGGTCTGATTTTTGCCTGCCGTCCGTTATACTTAATCACTTAGAGGATGATCGTGATTGGGGTGTTTCAAATGGGTTTATATCAAGAGAAATTGGGTGTGGTTGTATTTATCGTGAAATTTGTTTTCTTATAGTTAGTTATCAGTCATTAAATGGAATATTGATTACTACCGTTGAGGTGATACTCTCTTTTTGATGGTAGAAACAGAAGCTTTCTTGCATCTTTAGAAATGAAGACTCGTTGCTTTTCTCTCTCTCGAACCTAATACAATGACTGATTTCACCGGAATCGATGCCTGTGAATTTCTGATTATTGAGTGGGATTCGAAGAATGTGAAATTTTTACAATCTTGTATTTCGAAACCCAAATTCCAACCTTGGGATAGCACATTTTGATAGTTTTCTTACGATATCAAAGATCAAAACGGCATTTTGTCATTAAAATTTAAAGTTTTTCTTATATCTAACTCTCTGATTTTATTCACTGTACTGAGAGGTCTATTACTCTAGTTCCCACTTTCAGACTTGGTAACACGCACATAGTCACATGCTGCAATAATAGTTGCATTTTCTCTCATATATGCTCACCATTATTCCTTGAACATTCACTGAACAAGTATAATCCCTTTGCCCCTTGGTGATAAACTGTTACCAGACATGTTGTAAGTGGACACAAGGTATGCTCAAGGATTGCCATCCTAAACTGATAGATAGAGAGTTCAGAGATTAGAAACACTGGACAAAAATAGCATCTTTATCTGAACTATCAAAGGAAGATTCTTTTTTTGCATAATATCTGCACTCCACTCTGAATAAGCATTACCTTCTAACAGCTGGATTGAATATTCCGAAATGTCAGGGAACCTTACACTCGATGCTTATGAAGAGGATTGTGAGTTTGCTGATCCAGCAGGTTCTTTTAAAGGACTTGGCCGTTTCAAAAGAAATTGTACAAATTTTGGATTGCTTATTGACAAGTCAAATATGAAACTTAGAAGGTGGGACGATTTTGAGGTGAGTTTAGGGAATCTACATTAATGCATGGTAATATTACATGTAATTTCAGTGTTTAGTTCTGTCAGACATACAATGGCATGGCACTCCTACAGAATGGACCTGATGATTTTGTTTGCGATCAGCTTAACATGATTGAACAAGCTCAGAGAATTTTCTTTTATAGATGCTGGTCTTATGGAACTGTTGGCACTAAATTGTATTTGGGCACAGGATAAGGGAATCGGACACTGGCGATTTAGTTGTATCATGTCATTTCCCTGGAGACCTATTCTTTCTGGTATGTTTTATGCATTTACATTAACTGATTAAGTTCACTCATCCCTTTTGGTGTCACTCAATGGAGAATGATCTAAACCATGTAAAGCATCATTGCTTGAGAATTATGCAAGAAACTTGTAACCTTCTTTTTGACCAACACTAGTTCTGAGAAACATTGGTTCCAGGGTTTGTTTTCTACCGTGGGTGAAAATTTCTGGATACCTTGCTCTGCTCAAAGAAAACCACAAGAAAAAATCAATCAAGATATTGCATGCTATGATAGTATCAACTTCATTTTCCTTATTTCACCTGACTATTTTAAGCTATATTTCAGCAACCGGATATACGGAGTATTATTTCAATGCGGAAACCGGAAAGGTATGCAGGTAACAAGTTACAGTTAGACACATTCTGTTCTACCGTTTCAACCTGCCATTTTAGTTAAATACAAGTCTAAAAATTTCAGGCATGTGGAGCATTGGAATGTTCCCAAAATGGCATTGTTTAAGCAAATTCTGAGGCCCAGCCGGGTAGGGCGTCGGAAATCAGGCGGTTGAAGAATACAGTAGAAGGACGGTCGAATTACGACAGGGTTACCATAAATAATGGGCGTCTCGCATTGTGGAATGTTCCGGGATTTGAAGTGTTTTCAACTTCTGAAGTTTTCTGTTCACCATCTGAAAAAAAATTCAAATCTCTCTCCACATTGCATAAAATATCATACAAACAAATAGTATTAATTTGCTTTGAAGATGTACATGATTTATGTTTAAGCAAAAGCTGGCTCATGGGACTATTTGTACCCTTTAGTTTATGGAGATTGGGGTGCTTATACAGGGAAGAAATGATTTCAAAAGCCAAAAAGTAGGCATACCATATATGTGGATAACCTTTTTTTTTTAATTTACATTTATGTGATAACGTTTTAAAAAGATTTATTTATTTATTATTATTATTATTTTTTTGTTTGGTGAAGGTAACTTGATAGTTTTTTTTATTTTGGCCCGTGGTTGGGGGAGGGTAATTGAGAAAATTAAAGAAACCACAATAAAAATTTTGGAAAATTAACTTACTTTTTGGTTCAAGAGTGTCGCTATCACAATGTAGCGTTTACTTTTTGGATTGGAGTGGGAATCCTAAAGAGTGGAAATTCCGAAATTAGAAGTGTGGAGTGGGAGTAGGTTGTTTACTTACACTAGAATGGGAGTATGGAGTTAGAATCAAAATCCAATAATATGTTTACTTTGTTTTGAATTGGGAGTAAATGGTTTCAAATTATAATTTTACCCTTATTTAAAGAATTATAATTTTTAATTATAAAATTAATAAAAAAATATATTTGAAAAATAAAATATTTATTTTAATATATTTTTAAATTAATAATAATTAATAATATTATTAATTATGTAAATCATAATTTTTTATTAATTTTAATTTTATTTATGTAAAATAAAAATTATTGATAAGAGCAACACAAATGAAATATTATTATTAATAATATAGTACAAAATTAATATTTTCTTAAAATAAACTATTTATTATTATTAATTATTAATATTAAATAAATATAATACTATTATTTTTAAATAATATATTTCTATGAATATCCTATTATTATTATTATTATTTAACTTAGAATCAATGTAAATTATTATTTTTAACTAAGTATAATAATATTATATTTAAATAAATTTAATATTATTATTGCTAATAAATGTAATTTTATAAAATAAAATAAAATAATTATTTAAATAAATATTATTTATTTTATTTTATTAAATTTAATTATATTAAATTTAAATTTAAAAAAATGGTGAAAAAGGAAGAGAGGGAATGAATTCACACTTCCACCTCCTCCATGGGAGTGGAATTCTCACTCCTCACTCTAAAATAAGTGGGACCCACGGAGTGGAAATCCCACTCTCCTCTTAATAATGTAAGTAAAAACTGGAGTGAGAGGAATTTACACTCCTCACTCCCACTACAACAAGCAAATACACCATAAATTCATAATTATTAATCCCATTAAAATTTAAAAGAGACCATGTTTTTCCTATATAATAAGTGGGGAAAAAAAAAAGGTGACAGGAAACGATGTCGTGAAAGTTTAAACACAAAACTAAAGAGAAGTTATTTAGACGGGTCAAAACATGAAAACGGAGTCGGGTCTTGGACATTTTTGCCAAATTATTTTCACGTTTTTGCTATAAAGTCCAGTCATCATTACCTATAAATATCACCAAAACACACTTCAATCATCGTTCTCGCTCCAGCAATATATCAGTAGACTCGACAAATTCAAACGCAGCCATGGTGTTTCCGTACATGGAAGCTGTCGTCGGTAGGACATATCAATTCATTTTATTGTTCTTTGTTTTTCTTCTTCTATTCTTCTTTATCTTTAGTTACCTTAAGCTTATTGAATTTGCAGTCAATTTGTTCTTCGTTTTCTTTTTCTTTTACCCCTTAGATTCTTTCCGATTGACATCTTCTACAAGGCTTTGATGTTATATTTTCTATTTCATTGAGTTTATTTTTCTGGTTTTTTTCTTTTTCAATTATCAAGTAATCTTGGTATATGATGTAAATTTTAGGGTTTTTACGTTATGATTTTGTTGTTTCTTTTGTTTAAAAGTGGGTGATTAAAGAATATTCGTTCTTTTTTTAATGAGAAATAGAATTCGAATTTATTTATTTGTAACCCAAAACGACACAGAAATAGAATTGGGATTGAAGATTTCATTTCTTGATCATTTTGTCTCTTTTTGCTGCAACCAAATGGAGTTAAAAGAATGAGTAATGGTGAAACTTAGGGTTCTTGTGTGCTTTACTGTAATAATTGAAATTTTTTTTAAAGAATGAGAAAGCTTCCATCTCCTTGAGTGTAAAATGTGGGAAGACATTTCTTGGCTGATGATTTTAAGGGTTTGAGAGAAGCTTTCTTTTGGATCTTTTCTTCTTTTTTGATTGATACATAGTTGTTTATTTATTTTTCATGGTGCCGAGTATGTTACTGTTTCTATAATTCTTGTATTTCTTCTACAGGTTTTATGACATTGATGTACTTTTTTGAAACTTATCTGGATTTGCGGCAACATGCTGCACTCAAACTGCCAAAACTTCCAAAAACTTTGGAAGGGGTGATCAGTCAAGAGAAATTTGAGAAGTCTCGAGCCTATAGTCTTGATAAAAGGTTTGTCTCTGCCATTCGACTAATTTGTTAACGTTGACAACTTTATGTTGATATTTGATCATCAAGTTTCCATTAACTTGTCCTGCCTTTTAAAGTATGTGTTCTTATTTCAATTTTTTTTTCATCAATGATTTATGCTGATGCATCTATGTAAACTTCCAGCCACTTTCATTTCGTTCATGAATTTGTTACCATACTGATGGACTCAGCAATTTTGTTATTCCGAATATTGCCTTGGTTTTGGAAGGTAAGTCAGTGCCTCACTGGTGTAGTGTTAGTGAAGGCTTCTTGTGATTATCGCAATCTCACTCTTCTTGTGATCGCAGAAATCAGGAAACTTTCTGGTTTTAGTTGGGCTTGATGCAGAGAATGAAATACTACACACCCTGTCATTCTTGGCTGGTGTTATGTTATGGTCACAGGTGTGTACATGACATCTTCGTAACTTATAAGATAAATGTCTTTTTGGTTTTGACAATGAAAATCCTTGTCCACAGTCTGTAGTGTGTCTTTAGATATGATAATACCTTTTTGAATTAGTTTCATAGTAGTTTGGCCTTTCTCATTTTGATTAGGTACAATTACATCATCTAACGGTTAAATGCACAAAGTTTCCTCGATTTTTCTCTATACTATAATATATAAATGTGGGACCATCTCAAATTATATTGGGATCCACAAATTTGTGATTGAATGCCCTAACCATATGATATTTTTTAGAAATCAAAATACCATGTCATTTCTGCTGATACAAGGCAATTGCTGTAAATGTTGCTCAGTATCCAATTGTTACAATGTTCTTTTAACATGTTGCAAAGAATGCTTTTTGCTTGTATGACTTCCCCTAAACTAATTTCATTTTCACTCCACTGAACCGGTATTGGTGGTTTGTTTGGAAATGTTTGTGCAGCTCACTGATTTGCCTTTTTCTCTATATTCAACTTTTGTTATCGAGGCTCGCCATGGTTTTAATAAGGTTCATATTCTAACTTGAATCTTCTTCTCACTTTTGTGTCTTATTATTTCCTGCTTAAAAAATTGTTCACTTTGGTACATTTGTCTTAATGCGGGTGTCACTAGTGGTAATGTAAAATTTCCCATTGTTTGATATTTCTTTTGTTTTATATATCATGTCTTGCCGCTTCATAATATTTTAACTCTTTTTTTCTTTGTTATGCAGCAAACAATATGGTTATTTTTTAGGGATATGATCAAAGGAATGATCCTTGCTATTGTACTCGGCCCACCTATTGTTTCTGCAATCATCATAATAGTACAGGTATGGACCTCTTCATTCGTTGATGTAACTAGCAATTTATGGCTATCAGTTTAGGAAATTTGGTCTTTGTTACTGATTTGAGCATCTTTAATTAGGGTAGTTTCAGTTTTTGATAAGTGTATTCTTGGAACACTTAATTAGTTGTATGCTATTGGTTTCTGGTTTCTTTGTTGATGTGTATTTTTTTCCTAACCATTCTAAATGTTCCTTCCGTGATTGCAGAAAGGAGGTCCTTATCTGGCCATCTATCTTTGGGCATTTATGTTTGTTCTTTCTCTTGTGATGATGACACTATACCCGGTTTTAATTGCCCCTCTGTTCAATAAGTTTACTCCTGTAAGTATTTATGATTCTTTCCATGGTTTATTAATTTGTATAATATGTTTGAATTATTGATCTTCTTTTTTTTGGTTATGATGTGAAATAGCTTCCAGAAGGAGAGCTAAGGGAGAAAATTGAGAAACTTGCTTCCTCCCTCAAGTTTCCTTTAAAAAAGTTGTTTGTAGTTGATGGATCCACAAGGTCAAGCCACAGCAATGTAAGGATACAATTCTTGTTCCGTTACTGGGTTCTTCTGGTGTTATTTCATTTTTTCTGATCTGAAGTAATTACTTCCATTACCTTTTCAGAGTCTGAAAAGATTTGCATTTCATCTAATCTCCCTAATGTTGATGGGTACTTGCACAAACAATCATAGTTATTGATTGGCAATGTGAAAAGGATTGGAGATTATCCTATAATTTATAAGATTTTTGGAGTATTGCATGCTGGCACTTGCGTTAAATCGGTAAATGTTCGTGTACTCCAAGTTGGAAGTAATTAAAGACTGCACACGTTTTGTTTGTCGCTATCTTTTTCAATTTTAGTGGGATTGAATTTAATATTGTCATGCTGGGTTTCACATTCCCTGCATACTCATTTAAATTCGATATTTGGTGTTCACAGATTTATCTTTTATGCAGGCCTATATGTATGGATTCTTTAAGAATAAACGAATTGTCCTTTATGACACTTTGATACAACAGGTAAAGATGTGAAGTGATTTATTCATCTTTTGTATTTTCTATTTCATTGACAAAGCATAGATATAATTGCTGCATTTTTGTTTGTTTTGATTTGAATTATATTAACCATCTGCAGTTCACTGGTTTATTGAACTAACAGCTATAATTTGGGATGTTGGTAGAGCGTGTTACTATTTGTACCATTTCATATATCTAATTCAAATTTGGACAGATTGGGGATATGGTCACCGTTGATTTATTTGTTGGAACAATTTCTGGCTGTATCATCTCTGAGTTCGAGGGTTAAATTAACCATAATTTCTTTTCTTTTTATCTGATATTCTGATCTAATACTCAAATTAATCTTGTATTTCTTCAAGGGTCGTGTTTTAGCCATTTTAGCAGAATTTTATCTTTTTGAATAAAATATATTGAATGATTTCCATTTCTAGTTTTATCATTCACAATTTGATAAGGTCACTGAGTACTGTCTTTCGTCTAACAATTGAAAATACAACATGAAGGTTTTTGTTTTTAGCAGAGTAGTAGGAATAATAGTAAACTGCCTGCCTTTGTCAATCCACGTGCTTCTCTTTGCGCAATTTAGGCAAATTTGTGCTCCATTCATGCAGAGTGTTCCATTCTATTGTACATTAGTTAAACCATGCACACTTCTCTTTTTAATATGAGAAAGATTTTAAATGATTATGTTCTCTTTTGTAGTGCAAAAATGATGAGGAAATTGTAGCTGTTATAGCCCATGAGCTTGGGCACTGGAAACTTAACCATACAATGTACTCATTCATTGCTGTTCAGGTATGCTAGAGTTTTTTATTATGGCTGAATCTGATATCTAAACTTGTAGTGCTTGGAATTTCCATTGTACTGTTTGCCTTCAGTTAGTATTTTAGAGATTATTAATTGTTTAAAATGAACTCACATGTCACGATAGGATATAGTTTTTACTCGTGTTATAAATTTTTTCTCAAAAGTAGGTATCTTTTTCCCTTTTCTGTAGATTGAAGGTGTTAACTCATCTTCAGAGCTCTAAGTTCAGATCAAATCATCAGGGCTCATGAACTGTGAAGCATTTATTGTTCCTATGGAGGCCATTATTCTTTTTGTTGCTCGTGTCCTAGTTCTGCAGCTTACTGTGTTATGTGCATATATTCTTTTCCTGATTCAATAATTACTGACCTCAATATAACTGATTGCATTTTACTTATCAAGAAAAAAATAAGTATGTCATGAAATTGACTTTGATAAGGTTCTTTATTCTTTGGCAGATTCTTACATTGTTACAATTTGGAGGATATACCCTTGTGAGGAACTCAACTGATCTCTTCCGAAGCTTTGGGTTTGACACACAGCCAGTTCTCATTGGTCTAATCATCTTTCAGGTATTATTGTCTATGAATTCTACTCATCAGTTTATTCAGGGTTTAGGTCTTAAGTATCTTTATGCTTTTCATTTGATGCGTGCACTCATAGGCAGTATCTTGTTAAATTATGCTTAAGTTTAATGTGGGCATGCTTAATTTATTAAAATGCTCTGCCTTATTGCATAACATGGTTTATTTTTGTACCAAGTACATGGTATTTTGTTAAAAGTTATGATTTCAGTTGATGTGGATGTCCTTAAAATATTAGGAGGTTAAACTTTGTTCTTTAGAGAGAGAGAGAATGAAAAAAATTTGGAGAACAAAACAATTAGTAGAGTTAGCACCAGAAATAGCACTGGCATTGCTGGTTAACTTGTTTTGGGTTATTATGTCCATATTATTACGGCTCTCTCAAGTGTCTACGTAGGTTTTCAGTAGTTAAGAAAAATAATAATCATAATGTTTTCACCAGAATAACTTTCTAACAATTTTTCTATCCTTGCTTGCAGCATACCGTAATACCAATCCAACACCTAGTAAGCTTTGGCCTTAATCTTGTGAGCCGTTCTTTTGAATTTCAGGTAACTTTATGAAAGGCAGTTTAGTTTGTTGGCTTTACCCCTTCTCTCTTGCTCTTGCTCCCTCTCCTACGTCTTGATTTTTTTTTTTTTTTGGGGGGAATCTTTATCTTACTATATATATATTTTCTATGTAGGCTGATGCTTTTGCTAAGAAGCTTGGTTATGCCTCTGCTCTTCGTGCTGGTCTTGTGAAACTACAGGTGATTGATCAATATCTTCTTCCTACCTTGTTTAGAAATTGGTTTTTTTCTTTTTAGTGTGCTCTGAAGCAGAGATATAGGAGCACATTCTAAAGATTTTCTTGTGATTATTTCCTTTCAAGTCAGTTTATTTGAATTTTTTTTTTCTGCTTTGTGGTTGGAGCCCATTTATTTAGACTGAAATCATCTCACTGATTTGTTTCATTGGGCATAAGTCAAACATGGGACAATAAAATGCCAATTTTTGTTATTGATAAGTCAGTTTGATAATGCATTAGATGGTTTTAGCTGACTCACACTGGTGTTGTATGGTCTTGTTATATCACATCCTTTTGTGTGTGTGTGTGTAGTCATCGGCTCTCTTTACTTATTAGAACTACAATAAAATGTTACATACAGGAAATTCTGTGTTTACTAATGGGGACTTTGTTGGTGTTTCAGGAAGAAAATTTGTCGGCCATGAATACGGATCCTTGGTACTCAGCTTATCACTACTCTCATCCACCCCTTGTCGAGCGACTGGCAGCAATTGATGAACCTGATAAGAAAGAAAAATGATTTAGGCAAACATGGATGGCCATCCTAGTTTTTAGTTCACTTTATTACAGTAGACAAAGATGACTAAAATCATGACAGAGCGGCATCTGTAATATTAGTTTCTGTTGAGTTCTTTCGGAGTTTGCATTCCTTTACATCAGGTACAAAAAGCACTTGTATCTTAAGTCACAGTCAAAAACTCAGTTTATATGGTGGAATTCAGCTAAAAGAGGAAAGTTAAAAAGGGAAGGAATTAATTATGAACTTTGTGAATGCATGAGCTCGTCATGGTCTTGGGATTTAAAATCTGTCTGCCTTCGATTCTGATCGTGTTTCTTTTAGCGGGGGAGATATCCGACTTGGATAACATTTTTTTATTTAAAAAAAAAAATCAATTGCTGGCTAGACTTAAGGTCCGATTGAGATTGAGGTGTTGTGGAAAAAAAATTATAATTATGTAATAGAAGTTAATAATATATAATAAATATAATTTTTTAATAATAATTTTGATAAAATTATTAAAAATATAATAAATTTTTTTTATCGTATAAATAAAAAAATTATATCAATATAATTTTTAAATTATAACAATTAGTGTTTATTAAATATTTTAATATTGTACTTTTTAAGCTATAACTATTCAATTTCAATTCAAAATATACTCTTATAATTATTAAACAAATTGCATGTCGTCTGAGGAAATTGACCGGGCCCGTCGAATTTTTGAATTTTACTGAACACAGCAACTCCAATTCTTCAGAAGGACGGGAGTTGGAATTGTCATTAAAACAATCGAGTTTTCAGCTTTACGTTTCGAAACATAAAGACATGTATGTAGTATTTGGAATGCATGGGATTGGTTTTAACTTTAATCTACTGAAAAAGAGAGAGAATGACGAGTAAGGAAGGAGAAGAAGAATCTCAAGTTACCAAAAGCTTCAAGAAAGCACAACTGTCATAGGCCACAAAAACAACCAACAAAGCATTTATCAAATTCTGTACACTTCCATAATGCTGTTCGTCGAGGGCATTCCATTCCAATCAAAGTACCTTTTGTTATCTTGTCCTGATTCAGTAGAATATCATTTAAGATTCTAAAGTGTCACTCGCACTCGCGCAATTTGCAAATACAGCGGCAATAAATAATTAAGCAAAGGCCAAAGGCCGAAGGACCGTGCTCATTAAGTTAAGCAGCTCGTTCCAAAGTCTCCCTTGTGGATCCCACTCCCCGCACATGACATATCCAGTATGATTTCAGTGTCACTATTACAACGTGGCAGAACCTCTGGTTTCTGTGATCTAACTGTGTAATTCCAACTGTCGCCCTAACGGCGTATGATGAGTGCCGAGTGCCGACGCCGTTGATTATCCAGACCAGAAACCAGAAAGAGAGAAATGAAGAAGATTCACATAACTCATTCATTAATTCTTCATGAGATTTAACAGTCGCCGTTGCCGTCAAATGGAGATAGCGCGCGTGGGCCCAATACTCCATTACGCAAATAGAGAAATCGAAGCACACATTCATACCTCACTCACGGACAGAACATAGACGTCACATTAGCGTATCCAACGGCACTTTTTTAAGTTTTAACGATTTACAAAACTCCAGCTGGACAGAAACAGACAGCTCATTTATACTTGACAACAACCGGAACAAACGAAACTCTCCTCTTGCCTGACCACCATAATTCTCTCTCTCTCCCTCTTCGTAACCTTAATTCAACACAAACGCACAATTCTCTCTCTCCCTAACCATAATGTCTGGAAACCTCTAGTTCATTTTTCGGTTTCTTCATTCAAATAGACGGAAACAAATATGTCTGTATACGACGCCGCATTTGTGAACACAGAGCTGTCAAAGCGGACATCAATTTTCGGGCTTCGGCTTTGGGTCGTAATCGGAATCTTACTCGGTTCACTAATCGTTCTCACTCTCTTTCTACTGTCTCTCTGCTTAACCTCTCGCCGGAAAAAACATAATCATCTTCAACAACAACAACAATCCAAACAATTCCTTAACACGCCGCCAATCTCCAAGGAAATTCAAGAAATCGTGCACCATCCGGCTCCTGCTTCGGAGATTCAAGTCGACATCGGCAAGATCGAGCACCGCGTAGTGTTTTCTGACAGGGCGTCGAGTGGGGAGAGTAGAGGAACGGGGAGTGCCTGTGAGACGGCGTCCTTTGGGAGCGGGAGTGTGGGGCCCGAAGTTTCGCATCTTGGGTGGGGCCGGTGGTATACGTTGAGAGAACTTGAAGCTGCTACTTGTGGGCTGTGTGAAGAGAATGTTATTGGTGAAGGTGGTTATGGGATTGTCTATCGTGGAATTTTGAGTGATGGTACTAAAGTTGCTGTCAAAAATTTATTAAATAACAGGTACTATTATTATTATTATTATTATTTTTCCAAAATTGGTTTCTGCTTCTGATCTGTGTTTATTTTCTGTGATCGTTCTGGTCTATGCTCAATCCTATTTTTGTTGTTTGTTAATCTGGTCTTGTGTTAGTTGCAGAATTTATGCTGTACAGTTGCCTACTTTTAGAAAAATAAAATGAAAAGATATTTGCTCATAATAACGCCTGAATTGATGATTTAGACTGGAGAACTGTTGCATATTTAGACTATTTGAGTACCGTTGGACCTCTTCAATTAAATTAAGCTACATTTAAACTATTTATGTTTGCTGACGTTAGATGGATATCTTATCAGGGGTCAGGCTGAGAAGGAATTTAAAGTTGAGGTGGAAGCAATTGGACGTGTTCGACACAAGAATCTAGTTAGATTGCTTGGATACTGTGTTGAGGGTGCATATAGGTATGGATGATTGATTTAAGTTAAGTCCCACCCAGATTTTTGGTTGAGGTTGTGGCTTTTGCTGAATGTTAAGGGATGTAATTTGTTTTTTGGTTTTGTTTTGTAGGATGCTTGTGTACGAGTATGTTGACAATGGCAATTTGGATCAATGGCTTCATGGGGATGTCGGGGATGTCAGCCCACTAACATGGGATATTCGGATGAACATCATACTGGGAACAGCCAAAGGGTACTGTAATTTTATGTTCTAAATTTGATTCTACCTGTGTGATTGAATTGCTGCATGCAATCACCACTCGAAGGGGTTTGTATTTTCTGAATTTTAATTTATTGCAATTCTTACAGATTGGCCTACCTTCATGAGGGTCTTGAACCAAAGGTTGTCCATCGAGATGTAAAATCCAGTAACATACTACTTGATCGCCAATGGAATGCTAGGGTTTCTGATTTTGGGCTTGCTAAGCTTTTATGTTCAGAGAGGAGTTATGTAACAACCCGTGTGATGGGAACGTTTGGGTAAGCTCATTTCATTGTTCAAATCTCGCCTTTGTTTATTCTGTTCTATATTCTTCTGTCAATTAGACTCAACTCCAGTATGATATAGTGCATTAAGCAGCTTTGATTCTTTAAAGAACCAACTATAAATCATTTTTTTTTGGTGTTTGCAGTTATGTTGCACCAGAGTATGCATGCACTGGGATGCTGAATGAGAAGAGTGATGTTTATAGTTTTGGTATCCTTATAATGGAGATAATTACTGGGAGAAACCCTGTTGATTATAGTCGACCACAAGGAGAGGTTAGCCTTGATATATACATTGTTCTCATTAAACCCATTTATTATGTTCCTTTTTGTCGCTGGACCAGTATTGAAAATAACCAAATAATTGCAGGTGAATTTGGTTGATTGGTTAAAAACCATGGTTGGGAATCGAAAATCTGAGGAAGTTGTTGATCCTAAACTGCCCAAGATGCCTGCTTCTAAAGCACTTAAACGTGTTCTGTTGGTTGCTCTGAAATGTGTGGATCCTGATGCAACAAAGAGGCCCAAAATGGGGCATGTAATACACATGCTTGAGGCTGATGACTTGTTATTTCGTGATGTATGCACTAATTCTCTTCATGATTTATCATGTAACATAAAACAGCAAAAAGAAGGAAAATTCTCTATTAGTGGCTTTATTTATACTCAATTTAACTAATTCTGTGCTTCATTTTGCAGGAACGTCGAATCGGAAGAGACCCTTCAAACTCATATGGTGAAGAGAATCGTGATTTTGCAAGAAAAGTAGGTGATAAGCAATTGGGTGAAGGGGCTTCTGATACAAGTGAAGGTGATAGCAGTAGGAACAATCATCATCCAACCATGTGGAGATAGCACCAGCAGAGAATTAGGTGATTAATTATTATCGTCTCCACTTTGGAAAGTTTGCTTTTCTTCTTCTATTAGTTAGTTTTTTTCTTGTACCTTAAAATCTAAGATACCTATGATTTGCAAAATTTTTTATGCATGATCTTTTTTTTCTTCAGTTTTACATTCCTCAAATTGGGATGCATTTTGTATAATTTAAAGAATTCATTCGATCATTCTTATAGGAACTGTATGATTAATGTTCATTATATATGTTTGTCAAACAAAAGCTGTTTTAGCAATTTTTCTTTTATTTTTCAAAGAACAAACATATGTAGTATTCTACCAAAAAAAAAAAAATATTGAGATTTTACCTACCTATTCAGCTTGATTGTAAAATCGTTCAATTTTACATCTAGATATCCATTACTTGGCATGCTTCAGTGTTTAGACTTGTTGGCATCACTGCCAGCCTCTAGAAACAGATGTTAACGGGTGATGGCCCCAAATGCCAGCTACTTTGCTGGAATTTACATGGTTCACATCCAGCATCAGGGCCAACTCGGAAGTGGGACGGCTCTGTGAAATGGACCCGCTAACCAGCTAATAGAATGAAACATCTGCATTTGGATGTAGTTTTGCTTATCCTAATTGGATCAGCTGCTAGCTGTGCTGCTGAAATCAGATATTGGAAGGGGTCTTGCCTTATGATTTAACCATCACTATCAAAAGTATTGCCCAGAGTTGAACTGAAGCAAGCCGGTTGTTTGTGTTTTGTGTTTGGACCAGCTATCTCTGTATTCTATTCTGAAAGCTGACCCTTTTAACCTTATTTTGTATTGTGGTTGGACAGTTATAGTTGTCCCAGTCACAATAGAAAACACATATTTTTTTTTGTTTGAAAGTAAAATTTGATTTTATCATTGAAACACTTATGATGCCTTCGTTATTTTTATCGAAATTATATTTGAATATCATAATATTTTAATGGCTATATCACTTTACCTTAATATCAAATTGGGCCTCAGTCCTAACAATAGTAAACCATTCTTCAAAAGTTACCTCAATACTAAATTGGGCTTTACACTTCTTCATATTTGATGTAATTCAAATTTGTTTCTTGCTTAACTAGTATTTAGTTGTTTTTAGTTTATTTACAAAATTTCATTAATAATTTTTGTGTCTTATATGGTAAAAGTGCATAATGTTTGTGAGTTAGGCCTTTCATTCCCTTCGTTTTTCTTGATCCGTGTAGGCAATTTAGGCTTCCTTCGTAATCACTAAACAAGGTTTTAGTTTCCATTAATCAATAATTTAAAATTAAACCAGTTGTATGTAAGTTGAGAGGGACTATTGGCACCACTTTAAATACTTTTTAAAACCTTTTTCATGCACCATTTTGCGATTTCAACCTTCGTTAAAATTAAATACATGAAATGACAAAAGTATATTTAATTAAACCCACACTTAAAACACAAAATAATTTCTCATGCTTGAAACTCTATATACACCCCCGAACATGCAGATTCTTTTTTAATTTTATTTTCTCTTTGTTGACAACTTTGACACCCATGTATCATCATCGACATTCTTTTCTTTTTTAAACCATAGCTTAAATACATTTATTTTCAAAATTTTTTAAACTGAGACGCAGTAAATAGTAATCATGCAAGAGAGGAAGATGATCGTAAAAAAGTGAATTTTTTTTTTTTGGTAACTTCAGTAAAGCATAAGAAAATTAACAAGTAAAGGCTGTAGGATCAAGGCAAAGCACAGGCTTTTGCTAAGGAAAAGCATGTTTCATCTGGTTGTTTCCGTGTTATAATATGATGAAGGTTTTTATTTGCAACTTGCATCTGAACTAAGGAACAAGAAAAAGAAAAAAAAAACTAAAATAAAAAAATCTAAATGCCAAACAGCTCCCACCATTCTCACCAAACCCTGAGTTTTTCAAAAATAAAATTTTTTTATTACTTGCAAATCTAAAACATCAATCTTGACATTGATTTACATGGTTTAGTTTGTTATATCATCATAAAGTAGTGGTCAATGGAGAGAGAGAGAGAGAATGAATAGGATAGAAGAAAATTTCAAATAGGGAGAACAAAGTAATGAAGAGAAAGAAAATATAATATTTCAGGGTTTATTCAAGAATAAATCAAGGTTATTTTAAACCTTAGTTATAATCTTTATATAATTTTGATAGGGTAAATAAAGAAAAATAGTTTTTAAGAAGTATTTAAGAGTAATGATAGGTATTTTAATATTTAAGTCATATTTTGAGTCCCAACTAACATGTCATTTATCAATTTGAGGGTGTTTAAGTAATTTAATAAGCTATAAAATTTATTATCCAATAAATAAGTAACACATAATATTAAAACTCAAATCCCAATCATTACTCGATATTTAAATAAGGGTTAGTTGTTAGATTTGTTTTGAGAGGTTAGAGTTACTTACGGTTGTCCCAACAATACTACAGAACCGTGAGATTATTGATTTAACGTTTTGGGCCTCAAAACTGCTGTCATATAAGAGTTGGACTATTGGCGTAGGCGCTGGGCGGATGGGCTTTTAAAACCCATTTTTCTCTTTTTACTCATAAATGAAGTCTCTCGTAACATCCATCTTAATGACAATATTAACCTTAATAAAACTATTCCCGTAATCTTATAAAACTTTTATTTTTTATTTTTTTGGTTGATATTATTCCCATTTTTTTAAAAGAAAAATTATTTTTTTCTCTTCCCCACTTTTAAAGTTCTGGTAATCCAAGAACTTAATTTTTTTTTTTGTCAAAGTATTGTTTCCAAGTCTTATCAAAGTCCCCTCTTTTATCAAAAAAAAAAAAAAAGTGTATTAAAGCTACAGTTCGCAATATATAAAACCTGCAAAATTTTTGTGATTTTAGTGCGTAGTCATTAATCGTTTATAATTTGTAGATGCCAAATTCAATTAGGAAATCTGCAAAATTTCCCTTCATGAATCGACATCATTATTTTACAAGAATCAATGGGTAATAAAAAGCAAGAAGAACTCAAATTATTAGTTGCAAGACTGAACAAACACAAAGTTCTAGTAACAAGGCGGATTGTTCCGGAGAAAGTACTAAAGAAGCTGAAGAAATGAAAATATACAGGGACGAGAGTGGAGATTGTAGACAATAACTAGCAGGGGCAGAAGATGGAAACATTGGTTGCAGGAGCACGTGAAAAATGTTTTTTTTTTTTTAAAAAAAAGATAAAACAAAATATTTGTTGTCCCTTAAGTGTAGTTTAATTGACCGTGAATGCACACTGCGTCTGTTATCACTCAAGTTCAAGTTATAATACGAGAAAATGTTGGTGTTTAGAGGGTGAAGTTACTCATCCCAATTCAAACCTTGAAAAAAAAACTATTAATTGAAAAATTAATGAAATAAACTAAATAATAAGATAATATTGTCGAGGAGTAGAACAACAACAAATTTAAGATAACATTAACAAGGAGTAGAACAATAAAAATTTAGGATGAGTTGAGAAATTGAATTTTTGAATTGAATATTAAACTAGAGAATAGAATTATGATTTGTTATTGCCTATATGGAAAAATAAAGTATAATAAAATTATAATAAATGTATGAGATTTTAGAGGTACTTTGAGTGATTAGTTAGACTATCTATAGTAAAAGTTAGGATACAGTATAAGTTAAAAGACAACCAAATATAAATTTTAATGTAATATTTTATGTCATTTAGTGTATTGAAATTAGTATTTTATGTAATATTATACAGAGTGGTTAGATTTTTTTCCCCTTTTTATTTTAATGAGACATTTTAGGCCTAAGACGTAATTTCAATTTTCAATGAGGGTTAAAATTATAAATTTCGAAAAAGGTGTTTCAAAAAGATTTTGAAGGGGTGCCAATAGTCTAACCCTTCGTATGAGCACCGTAATTAAAACTAAAATGGGCCAATGGGCTATTAACAAGACCAAACTTCAGCCCAGAGGCAGGGCCCACTTAAAGGCTTCTCCAGAGTCTAGAGTGTTCCGAAAGACCCGTCTGATTTTGTGAACCATCAATCACACGTGGCTCACGCACCACGCTGATGACTTTTCCTCTCACAAGTCACAACGGCCACTGTTGTCGGTCTTTCTACAAAAAGATAACAAGCCGTGCTTGGCTGAATAAGCAGTGACGAAACGAAGCTTATCAAAAATGCTATATATTTTGGCTTCAATAAATTAAAAAAAAAAAAAAGTAAAAAGAATCCGTTGTCCTAATCACCCATTCGTCGCACTCCACGTGTCCATCCGTCACGAAATTTTCCGTAACAGCAGGTGACCCCATCCCGCGCCCTACGCATTCAACAACAAAACAAAACACGCCTCACGCAAAAACAGTCTAACGCGTCTGCGAAATTTCCTAATATTTTCGAGTACTGATTCAGGTACGATTTTTATCATCTTTTTTTTTCTTTTCTTTAATCTTTTTGAAAAGAGAGGCTATCTTATTTTTCTCTGATTCTTTGTCTTTGATTTATCAAAGACGTAGAATTTAGGTTTAGTTTTAGTTATAGTCTGACATTAATTCTTTGTAAGTATTTCGATTTAACCGAATAATCAGTTTTTCGATCTACGATCTATTGTTAAGGTAAGATATTTTCCATATTTAATTTATTTTCTTTTTTATGGGCATGATTAAGGCCCAGGGTTTGACTTTTGAATGAGAAAAGAGGCGTGAATTGAAACAGGAAACTTTATATTATGCATGATTATGGCCTAGGGTTTTTGATTTCTGATAATTAAGTCGGAATAAGTCGATGCCATCTTTCTTGTGGAAAGATCTGAATATTTTTTTTCTGGATTTTTTTTTTTTGCTTTTAAAATTGATGCAAATAGTTTAAGGTGGAGAAATGGAAATTATGCAGTGCGTTAACTTTACGTTTACAGTCTTTTGATTTGCTATGAGAGTGTATGTGAAATAAACAGATTTTTCACCTTTATGTTTCCTGATTTTGTATTTATTAGAAGAAAAAAGTGTTCCCCTGAATTGCTAAAATATTTTAAGAGTTTAGAAAGAATTTGTTTTATTCAATCTCCCCTTACTATGTATCTAATTTCTTTGACCTTTCCTCAGCCACCAGCTGGATGGTCTGGGATAAAACCTTTGCCAAATTGATTTTTTGACCTCCGTTTCCATATATTTAAAGCTCTGAATGATAAATTAAGTTTTAGGTTTGACTGGAGCTGTTTGAATGCCTGCTAACAAATGTGTGTAATGGAAATTTTCTTATATGAGTCGTTGATATCATATTGTATAGTGTAATGACTTTTTCTTTCTTCTTAGATTATGTTGCAATATGATGCCTGATTAACTTTCTTTCTTGTAACTTCTTTGCAGCAAATCCATCAAAATGAGTCGCCCCCAGGATCCACACCGTCCTTTCTTCCCATTTGGAAATCCTTTTCGGATGATATCCCCAAAAGGTTCTCGTTTGTCTCCCAAGCTTCTATCCCTATTGGCTGATTTTGAGAAGACCTTGGCAGAGAGGCTGAGAAAACTTATGCCGAAAGACAAGGATAATATCCTCAACTTATCATGGATGAGACTGGCAATGGAGTCACTTTGTGAGACTCACAATGACATAAAAGACCTTATAACCGAGTTGGAGCTTCCTATAAGTGACTGGGATGAGAAATGGATAGACGTGTACTTAGACGTCAGTGTAAACTTGCTTGATATATGCATTGCTTTCAGCTCTGTTCTCACAAAGGTCAGCCAAGGCCACCTAGTGCTTCAGTGTGTCTTGCACACTTTGGATTCTTCTTCTCCAACACAGTTTGGGCGAGCCCGTTCTTCCCTTGATAACTGGAGGGAGCACATTAGTTCAAAGAACCCCAGAGTTGAGAGCTGCCGTTCAATCTTAGACAATCTGGTGGCTTCTTTGGATTTGCCCAAGGTTAAGAACTCAGCCAAAGGGAAGGTTTTGATGCGCGCAATGTATGGGGTTAAGGTGGTGACTGTATTTGTTTGTAGTATTTTTGCTGCAGCCTTCTCTGGATCTGCTAAGAATTTGTTAGAACTGAACATTTCTGACACATTACCTTGGGCATCAGCATTTTCTGCATTGCAAGTTAATGTAAATGCGGAAGTTAGGAACATATTATCCTCTGGAAGAGCTGCAGTTTTGAACGAACTAGAGGCTGTTGATGTGAGCGTTAAGAAATTGTATGCGGTGATTCAAGATGAGGTTGACACTGTTGAAGAGGAACTGCTCCAGAAAACTGTTTTGGATTTGGGAAAGAGGGCAGATAACCTTTCTCAAGGGCTAGATCATCTTACAAAGGCAGTGGATGGCTTTTTCAAAATAGTTTTGAGTGGGCGTGACGCTTTGCTTTGTAATCTAAGAGCAACTGGTACTGTCCCTGACATAGTGATAGGGAGGAATGTAGAACAAGTCGGGAGCTGAATATTGATGAACGAACTAAACTTTACCATATACAAGTGGTGTAGGTATGGGGTTTTCTGTTCTCTGATTGATAGAAATATACCAACTAGTATTCTGTGTGGTCTGAGTTGTAAGGTGTATCATACTACTATTTTTCTGGTCTGTAAATGTACTTTGTGCTGTATAATGCCAATATTATATCACAGGAATTGTACTGTTTGCATAAGTGTTCGGGTTATCATATCAAGCACCATTAACTTAAATTTATTGATGATTTCTACTATGTTTTCACAGACAGTTCAGTTAGAGGTGGATAAGTGTTCCATTTCGGGGGTGTTGATGTCATTCCGATTTCTGCAAGAGTGAGTGTATGTATTGTACACCGGCTTGCTTGGCTTTTTGGCTCTGATATCATTTCTTGGAAATGAAATAGACATGCAGTTAATTTGTTCTGGTGCTTTTCTGGCACCCAGCTTTAATTTTGATGAACTAATATAACTATTAACTAAGCATATTGGAAAGAATTTTGAATGGTACTTTCCAATGTGGCTAATCATGCTCTCTCTGTTTTTGGGTGTTCTGGCAGAGGAATTTCCTTCTCGGTTTGCGGTACTCCGAGTGGAAGTTTCTCTCTTTATGGTCTGTTCACATGTTGAGTGAGTAGCATCGCATTCTTGACTTCCTCCATTGGAACCGAACATGATGAGGTTGGTTCTCTTCAAAATATTGATGTTTTAATGGCTTCTTCATTATTACACGGTATGGTTTTGAGAGAAAGTAAGCCACATTGTGGTTTGTTATGCAATGGTTCGGAAGTTAGCTCTTTTTCAAACTTATTGCAAATTGTTGTGGATGTCTAGCCAAGACAACCCAACTTTTCGAAGGAAGTGTCTTATGAATGCATCACCGTTTTGTTTTTGAAAATTTTGAAAACTCACCACCATAATGAAAATGGCGTATGGCTACGATTGTTGATTATAGGAACATATGAATTAATGAATGTGATGGTGAAAACCTGCATCTCAAGATCTGCGAAAATTTAGCAGCAGCCAAGTTTGCGTTAGTGTGGGGGTCAAGTGTCATCATTTTAAATATTACTGAAATTTTTTCATCACATGGCGATCTTTATTTTCAGTTAGAATCAGCTTTAGATGCAGGAAATTAACAAGCCAGGAACTTGCCCAAACTTGAAGGTATTAACCACCACCATATTTCATTTGCAAAATCATGGATCACAAATTTTTCTTTTTGGATTTTTCTCGGGCCTGTAATTGTGTGCACTGTGTGAATGTGTTGGGCTTTTTCAGATGCAGTTGTTTGTCTCCCAGATCTGTCTCAACTTTCTTTGTGCTTTCGTATTTGTTTTTCATCAAACACGCGCGGCTAAAGCAAACGACATGATATCATTGCAAGAGGTTTTGATTTGGGGACTTGGAGGATGAGAATGTCAGACCTTAAGCTCCTGGAACTGAGTTAATGAACAATTGTGATAATGAACATTCGTGAACCACTTCCTTTTGGGAATATTTCTCATTTTTTAATAAAGATTTTCTATAATATTTTTTTATTTAGTAAAATTTTTATTTAAGAAATAAGTAATTTTCTCTTTATGATTTGATTTATTCAATGAGAAATATTATTAGTATAGAAAAAATGAATATGTCTCCTACAATAAATAATAACTATATACATGGAGGTTGGATTTACTTATTTGCACGCATAATAATACAATAATCAAATTTTCTGTAAGTAGACAGTTTTTAATGTGAGAAAAATAGTAGGTCTATTGCGAGAATAATTCATATGTTATTCTATTTATTATTTATTTAATATGTTTACTTATAAGATCTTGGGTGGGATTCAAAATTTCTTCTCACTTTGAGTAATCCAATTTCACCGTGGGTCAAAAGGTCTCACAAATGAGTGCAGCTTTTACACTGTTTTGTACCCCGTAGACGTTCAGCTCTTTCACTGTGTTTGGCTTTTCTTCTTCTTCTTCCTTTCTTTTTTTTTGTTTTAATAAGAGATAAAGTTTACAAAACACTTGCATAAAAAAAAAATAAGGAACTTTTTTTTGCATTATTATTAATTGAGTTTTTTTTT
This sequence comes from Clausena lansium, assembly GCA_030449835.1. Lineage (NCBI taxonomy): Eukaryota > Viridiplantae > Streptophyta > Magnoliopsida > Sapindales > Rutaceae > Clausena > Clausena lansium. The sequence goes on from JASUUF010000257.1 coordinate 5,643,400, forward strand.
TCACTCGGGTTGGATTTCATTTATAGAGGTGTTCTATATTCTTCTTATAACCATTTCTATTTTTCAATTTTTTTTTTCTTTAGCATGTCTTAGATTATCAATAAATTTGTGTTTTGTGTATTTTTTTTTTTTTCAAAATCACAGTTAAATTATGTGGAGTTGAAAATTGCGAGGGAGAACTAATTTGTACAAGTAGTAAGAGATAACGAAGTGCACATAATTAAAGGTTGTTATTTATGAGTTTCGGGATTTACTAAAAAAATAAGAAGAAAAGAAAAAATAGAGGAATATACATAAAGGACAATTTTGAAATTATAAGAGTGTTATTAGAACTATTTTAATTTTTTAAAATTTTTTAACGGCGTACTTCTAGAAGCGGGTTTTCTAAGGAAATTTAGGAGTGTCAAAAGCTCAATTCCTCACAATTAATAATCAAAATAAAAGTTGTAGAAGCCATGGAATCAATAATAGCGGCCTATTTTATAATATAATACTAAATACTAATAAATGTGCCATTAATGTGCCTCGCCCCACATGCAATGAGACTTTTAATAATTGACTTAATCACTTAATAACCACCTATGAGCTGTCCTAAGCGACTCATTTTGAAACTTGACCCTACCTATTAAATAAAACTTGGAGTTGGCTATATATTGCAGCTATGTTGTAGAAATTAAAGACAAAATTTCATCATTAAGCATAACCCAACATCGAATTAATACTGAAAACTAAAGCTTATAGTAAGCAATTGGCGGTGATAACAATAATATTAAAGATTTTAATATTATGTGTCACTTATCTATTAAATAATTAATTTTATAATTTATAAAATTATTTAATTATCATCTAATAAATAAATATCATATCAATTGTGATTTAAATTAAAATTTAAATATTAGAATATTTAGTATTACTCATGGTGATAATTGACTTTTAAGGTCAATGGTACTTTTAAGTGCATAGACTAATTAAATTGGGTAAGAGTAAAATATTTTTTATTAATATGGGTGGATCAAATATTTCCCTAATATTATGTGAAAATAAAATTTTAGACTGTGCTATACTGTACTATAATAATTATTAAAAATTACTGATTATAAATATAAATAAAATTTTGATTATAATATACCAGTGTCTTAAAAAAAATTTATAACATGTGGTGACAAATTCATTTAAAAGATTTAATTAAAAAACATAAAAAAAAAATGGGGGAAAGATTATTTAAGCCAAAAGTTGAATTAGTTCACGGATTAGCCAGGCTTTTCCAGTTCAAAAGTTTGCAAGTTCACACACTCAAAAGAAAATTATGTCAAAGCGCTTTCCACCTACCGACACGCCCTCCTAAAATTTAGTAGCTCTTTCTCAAAATTGGTTCTCCTTCTTGTTCCAATTTTCAGGAAAGATCTTTATCGGGTTCGGATTCGGATACCGTATTTGGAGCCCATAGAATCATGTTAGGAGAGTCGAGCTCCGGTTCGGGTGATCATACTATTGTCAAAGGAGTACCGACTCATGGGGGTCGTTACGTGCAGTATAATGTGTACGGTAACCTCTTTGAAGTTTCTAGAAAGTATGTCCCTCCTATACGCCCCGTTGGCAGAGGCGCTTATGGTATTGTTTGGTAAGATTTCCATTTTAAGACTCATTAATCTTGAAGATCGTGTTGACTTTGACCTGGATTTCTTATTTCCTTGTGATTATTATTTTTAGTAGCTCGATTTATGCATGTTACTTGTGTTCTTGTGAGCTGAGGCTGAGAGTAATGTTTTGTGTGTGTGTGTGTTTTGGGTGAAAAATTGGAAGAAATTATCGGGATTTCTGTTGTTTCTTCAGTTTCAATTTCGTGATAGTCAGTTGTTTCAAACCGGGTGTTATTATTGTTAGTATGAGTTAATCTAAGGTTTAAATCTTCAGTAGGGCTGGCCCTTGGGTGTTTGGTAATATTTGTATACTGTATTAGTAGTGAAGAGCTCATACATGATCATATTAATAGTCGGCGTTAGATTTAAGGTCAACTGTGTATGACTGCACAGTAGGATGTAGTTGAAGGTGTTGGATTCAATAATTGCCCAAAATCTTAATGCAGGGACACGGAGAGCATGTGTGTGTTCTGATAGATGATCATTTTGGTGTTGGTTGTTAGGGCGGTTGGTTCAATTTGAATTAAAAATTTGTTTTGATCCTTTTGTGATGATGTGCTAGTTGAGGAGATTGATAAATGTTTTACATTCTGTTTGGTTGACTTGATTCTCTTTGTCATCAACTATGTGAAGGAAAATGTGATTTTTTTCATTTCCTTCAGTGCTGCTATGAATTCGGAGACTCGGGAAGAGGTTGCCATTAAGAAAATTGGCAATGCATTTGATAATAGAATTGATGCCAAGAGGACTTTGCGAGAAATTAAGCTGCTTCGTCACATGGATCATGAAAATGTAAGTTCAGTGAGGTTGCTCATTTTTTATCTTTCCATTTTTCAGTTGAGCTATGTCACTAGGGTAAACAACTTGCTTTGCCGCCATGGTATGTTCCACGTTTACTGTCTCTTGCTGTGAGTTCAATTGATAGGAGAGTCTCTGAGTAAATTCTAGGAGTTGTTATGTTCATCGCTTCAACAGCGTAGTCCTCTTAGTTAATTGTCTGTTGTTTCAGTATGGCAGCCCACATTCTTCACTTAGACTTGGTTGTGCTGGTTTGCCATTTGTTCATGGCATGAAATTCTGCTGGTGGTGGATTTCTACTTTGGTGGGTTAGGCTTACTGCTTTCTCTTTATCTATTGCAGGTCATTGCCATCAAAGACATCATACGACCACCACAGAGGGAGACTTTCAACGATGTATACATAGTTTATGAATTGATGGACACTGATCTGCATCAAATTATCCGTTCCCATCAAGTTCTGACGGATGATCATTGTCGGGTTGGCATTATGCACTTTTTATTGTGGCTTTTAAGATTTTGTTTATATCCATGCAATTAAACATTGCTTATCGCATACGGTTGTATATATTGGCTTTTTGTGGTTTTTCCCTCCAAAATTTGCAATCATCCGAAGGTGGGGTTACTATTTTGTCTCCTGTGTACAGTAGTCCTAATCATGTGTATACTTACTGATGCAAATTTTTTTTAAAAAAAAAATAGTTGATGTCTTTTGTACTCCAGGGTTATGTTGTACATTCTGATGATCATCCCTTTTGGAGTTTGATAGTTTGATCATACTCATAAATATCAACCTTTATTTCTTTCAGGGGAAAAAAATATTTATATATCTCAACCTGGTTGAGAGTTTTAAAATAATGATTTGTAGACACGATATTGGTTTAGTTCTCCTTCTGTGCAGAAAAATATTGTTTATCGTGATTAGTCATGGTCCTTTTGATATCAGTGGTGTACAGGATTTGTAGGTTTGTGATAGTAAAAAACAGCAAACTTGTATGAAATAAGTGCAGGATGACTTATGGTGTTTTCTTAGTTGTATTATTTCTGTATGAGAATTAAGAAGGTAGAAACCAGAGCTCTTTTTGATCTTCTGCTGCCATTTTTGCAGTACTTCCTGTATCAGTTGTTACGAGGGTTGAAATATGTTCACTCAGCAAACGTTTTGCATCGTGATTTGAAGCCCAGCAATTTGCTTCTTAATGCCAATTGTGATCTTAAAATTGGAGACTTTGGGCTTGCAAGGACAACATCAGAAACAGATTTCATGACTGAGTACGTTGTTACTCGTTGGTACCGGGCACCTGAACTGCTTCTTAACTGTTCAGAGTATACAGCAGCAATTGATATCTGGTCAGTTGGTTGCATACTTGGTGAAATTATGACCAGACAACCCCTGTTCCCTGGAAAAGATTATGTCCATCAACTGAGGCTTATTACAGAGGTATGATTAGTATTTGCTTAGCAAAACTATGGTGGAGCACTGTAGTTGATGGTTGCATATCGGTAAAGTTTCTGTCTGCTTGTGTTGCAGCACGATTTTCTTGTCTTTATGAAAAATTTCTTTCTTTCCTCTGCCTGTGTACATTTTAATACTTGGAGGTTCTTTCTCTTTTGAATTCTAAACCAACTTTGCATAAGATTACTTGTTCATTGTTTTCCTTATGTTTTTGAATAGCTTATAGGTTCACCCGATGAAACCAGCCTTGGGTTTCTACGGAGTGATAATGCCAGAAGATATGTTAGAATGCTTCCACAATTCCCGAAGCAAAATTTCTCTGCTAGATTTCCAAACAAATCTCCTGGTGCTGTTGATTTGCTGGAGAAGATGCTTGTCTTTGATCCGAACAGGCGTATTACAGGTATAATAAGGATTGGTGATAATCCAATTAAAATAACTACAAGCGATTCCTGCTACCAATTGTTTAAAAAATTAGTACCATGAGTCTGCAGTTGATGAGGCTCTGTTCCATTTTCCTTCCACCATCAATATAAAAATTAGTACTACAATCAATATTCTCTCCATTTTCCTTCCAATAACAATTCTCTTTCTTCATATGGTCTGCAGTTGATGAGGCTCTGTGCCACACATATTTGGCACCCCTTCATGATATCAATGAGGAGCCTGTTTGCCCAAGACCATTCAGTTTTGATTTTGAGCATCCAACATTTACCGAAGAAAACATTAAGGAGCTCATCTATAGGGAATCTGTAAAATTCAACCCAAATCCAACTCATTGAGGTTGATGTGATAATGTGTTGTACACGAAGTGTATCTCATGGTTCTGATTTGCAACAAGACTATATTTGACCATTGGGTCCTCCAATATTAAATCAGTACAAAAAGTTTAGTAGAGATTGAGATTCAATTAACAACTTATGAGTATTCATTCCTAGTTTATCTGGCGTCCGAGTGTGTAATATATCATTGTTACAAAAGTAGCTGAAGCAGAATAAGCTCCCTCCTTAGATGCAGGTTCTTCTATTCAGGGTAGATAAAATAGCTGAGGTTAGTTATGTTTATAACCTGTGTTTATTGATGATGCGGTTTTCCCTTTCCTCTCTTATCTCTGGTTGGCGGCATTATTTAAGTTTTAGTAGAATTGAGGAATTATACAGGGATAAGGATTGTGTTCTTGTGTTTGATTAATTGAATATAGTATGTGACTTTTGAAGCAGGTATCGCATTCCGGGTTTACTTTAAAGTAGTTGACTTGTTGTTGCCCATAAGGAAGATTTTCATTTTCTAGAAAACATCTACCTGGCAAGTTCCACTTCCATCCGTAGGAAATTTGTACGAGCAACCAGAGATAGAGTTCCCACCATCTTAGAAAGAAAGGCAGATGCATTCAGCTTAATCAAAATTTTGCATGCATTTGAGGATGAACAATCTGAACAGCCAACGACAAGTACTCGACTGTTGTAGCATATAACTCACAAAAAAAAAAGGGGTGTTGTAGCATAGCATAGAGAAACAGAAACTGTTGTCCTGCTTATACTAGCAAAGGAAATTCACAAATAATTCATTCTGTAAGTACACTTTTTCATCTCCACCATATCAATTGGTAGACTCTCGGTCGGAAAATCACAGGCTGTTATTTTCTCAGGCCCTTGATCAGGTAACAATTCACATGGTTGAGGAGTCACGCCACTGGTCATCCCCTCAATATCAGTACAAGTCCATGGTAGTTTCTTATGCTTGGCCGCCATTCCAATTGTCGCATTAGAAATGCAAATACCTGTAAATGGGTCGCCGGAAATTCCCTCTAATCTACCAGCCATGGACACATTATCCGCCACAATGTCCCTATAATTAATCCCCTGAATCACGGGCAGTGCCTTTGGATCATAGTGATTATCAGCGTGCGATCCATAATTGCCAGTCATCCAAAAGGCCCATTTCATTGTATGCATGGTCATGCCTTTTACATAAACGTCTTTAACATAACCTCCTCTGCCTACAGCAGTTTTGATTCTAACTCCTGATTCAGTATTGATGGCTTTGATGTCTTCAGCTCTGACGTCTTGGATCCCACCTGACATCTCGCTACCTAATGCGATGGTGGCGCTGTACGGTGATATGCATGTCAGCCGTCTGATGACCAATTGTTTTGTGGGCATTCCATACGCAATCCCATACTCATCCCACCCGCTCTTTACTGCCACACAATCATCTCCCGAGACTATGTAGCAGTCTTCAATTCTAGTATTGGTGCAAGAATCTTATTTCAAAGGAAAAAAAAAAGAAAAAAAAAATTAGTCATACATGCATCATGATTAGTGATTTGATACGTGTAAATTTATTAAGAGTTTAAGCCCAATCCTCAACAATTTGACGTGGCTCAAGAGTTGAACAAAAACAAACCTGGGTTGATTCCGTCAGTGTTTGGAGATGTCACCGGGGCAATGATGGTAATCCCTTGCACAAGAATATTACTGCAATTCATTTTTAAAAGTAATTTTATCATAAATAATTCCGACTGACCTATTAATTAATAAATAACACATGAGATGAGATGTTACATTAATTAGCATACATGTTTGCACACCGACCATGTATGCTACCGATTAACCATATTGAAACATGTATTATTATGTCTAGTATAGATGTAGAGTACCTGCAGTAAACAGGATGAACATTCCATGATGGGGAATTCAGGAGCGTTAGATTTGAGATTTGGATATTATCAGAGTACATGAATTCAATCAGGTAAGGTCGAGTGTATTTTAGCTTGCCCTTGTGGAATTGCTGCCACCAAAGTGCACCCTGACCGTCGATCGTGCCATTGTCGCCTGACAGCAAAAAGGGTCCATCCATTTTAATTGTAAGAAATAAGATTAACATGAAATCTATCTAAATAATACTCAACAGAGTTGTGTCCTACGTTGACTAGTAAAGGGGAGATATTTGGATTTCTAAGAAGGATATGTCGCTCCATCCAAAAAATTAATCTTTTAAATTGGATACTTGAAAATCTTAGGCCCAATTCCCAACAATTGGTATCAGATTTATATCCTAGTGGCCAGAATGTGGTGGAGATGGAATAATTTAGTTGTGTTGGACAAAAAGATCGGAATTCGGCGGTGATATCATCAGGAGGATCGTTGAGTTACGTCACACATTGACTTGGCTAGTAAGACTAGTAAAGAGGAGATGTTTGAGTTCCTAAAGAGGATAAGCCACTCTACTCGATAAAGTTTTATATTTAAAGCCTCAAAATCCTAGACCCCCAAACATACTCGATAAAGTTTTATATTTACCTGTAACAATAACATCAGTCAGATTGGTTCCAAATATGAGACTTGTGTACCTTCCAGCAGCTGCATCTCTTCCTCGACCGTAGGAAGGCAGAGGCTTGATCACGGGCCATTCATTGAAATCCTAATGATAAAACCAATGAATAATTTGCCGTTAATGAGAATAAGTACTCGACACTCACATCACATGATTATCAGAAGAATAATCAGTAAAACCTGAGAAGCTAGAAGAAGAGCATCTTTGTGGAGATAAAGAGTGAAGTGACTGATGAGGCTAAAGCTACCGGTGAGCCATTTCCCAGCAGGAATATATAGCTGAGCTCCACCATCAGAAGAGTACCGACTCAGTTGATTGATAGCGTCCTTAAATGCTTTTGTATTCGATGTCTTGCCATCACCAACTCCTCCAAAATCAGTAATCGATGCACTGTGTGCTCTACAGCTTATAGCATTGTACTCAAACGAGTCTAGTCTCCTTGCCCTTCTGCTCTCAGCTCCTCTTTGGCTCAGTAATGCCACCACTATGAGAAGTGGCACCATCTTAGTCACCTGTAAATTAAACAAGAAAGGGGGAATAAAAAATAATATTATTAGAAGCTATGAAGGCCAATAGTTGGTTAATTGAGTTAGTGTATTTACTTGACTTCTCAGGGGGCTTATCCAAGACAACTCCATTGTTGTGATAAGGTGGGGGATTTTAGAATGTTGTTCTGTGGTGTTGCTGAGACAAATGGGGTGGGTACATATATATATATATATATATAGCTAGGCTAGGACGAATTTGCATTGTTCAAGTTGGCTTCACTTTTTTAACTTCTTTTGTCCTTCTTTGAAGCCAAGTAATGGCTTTCTTCTCAATCAGTAATAATGAAATTTAAGAAAATAGTCGTATATATGGGGTGGTAATGTAGGTAACTCTTCTGAAAATATAAATTAAAGTGGAAGTTCAATAAGCAAAGCATTATTGACTAATTGAGACAAATTCTTTAGGAAAAATTGGTGGACGAATCAGAGCACCAACAGGAGAATCCATGATGGGGGCACTGAGAAATATTTTTTTTAAAATTTTTTTATTATGATTAATTAGATTAGTGATCATACATTATAAATTTACAACTAATATTTCAGCAGATAAATATATTAGGAATATTATATTAAATTTTATGAAATATTTATTCAAATAAATAATTCTCACAAATATTAAAGAGATGTATCGGTTCCATTCGTATTTCGTAAGGGAAAAAAATTATCTATAAATTAATTTTACTCAATCATACTTAATTAAAAAAATTTTAAACTTTAATTATAATTGAGAATTGAACCAAGGCGTTTAAATTAATTACCAACGAGCTACGGATCCATTGATGGCGGGGCACTTAGAAGTGTTAGTCTCGTGAGTTGGTGGGTGGTTTCAGTTTGTCCCATTCCGTTGGAAAGTAGTTGGTGGGCCCATCACTTTCTTGGAGTATGCATTTTATCCCATCTCGTGAGCTTGTGCCGCACTAACCCCACTATTGCCGACCCACTCCCAAATCTTCTTCTCATCACGGGTTTGATTTTGATAATACTGGTGGGGCCTTCCTGGAGCCTTTTTAGTTTTTATCAAATGATTCAATCAATTCTCATCGTGTCCTGATCATCTGCTGCTGCCGCTGCCATTCTTAAAGGGAATATTTTAGCAATTAGAAAATGAAAGTGGAAAGAAGAATATATAATATAATTTATATTTGATTTATTCAACATAACTGATGGGGTTAAGTTAACGATGATGGATCAAGGTTGGCCGTACAATTTGTATCTGACGGTCCGAGTTGACTTCATCCGATCGATAAGGCCTAAGATCACCCACGAATTCACGAGAAAGTGCAGTGCACTTCACATGTGCCCCATTCTTGTTTGCTAATACTACCTATGGGTGACCTATGGCATTTGTCTCATTACAGAATAGGCTTTTTTTGCGGTCACATTCTGGTTTTCTGCACTCCACGTTCTAATATTACAACTTTAATCGCCCATCCCATCCACCTAATTTTTTTAACATATAACTTTGGCATTAAATTTTTTTTATAATTATTTTTTTTCACTTAATATTTTATCGCTTCACTACCACACGGTTAAAATAATATAATTTATAATAAAGATGGAGTTATTTAAAAAAATCTATTATTCTTTTCGTAGTTTTTACGTATTAAGCATTTCTTTACTTAAAGATTGCTTGAAAAATATAACTTAAAATATGTTTAATTTAAGTCAAAGACTGCAAAAGAAAAGAAAAGAAACAAAATACTACTTCAAGTTTCAACAGTGACAAAATAAAATAAAAACAGAAAGAAAAGAATAGAAGAGTGTATTATTAACAAACCAATCTATCCTGATCATTTCTCACAAAAAAAAAAAAAAAGAAAAAAAATCATTATCACCAAAAAATAAATAAAGGGCCAGAGTTTTCAAAAGAAAGCCTATCACACGTATTGGGCTGGCCCGAGTTAGATTGGACTTTGTTAAGACTGGACTAGTTGGCAATTCTACAAAGTATCTACATGGACTATGTTGTACCATTCATAAATAATTATGAAAACTCCTGCACAATGTCCGGGAACTTTTAGTAATTAATTAAACTAATTACGCTACGATTCATTTATTATTTTTATTATTAATTCTAATTAATTATTTTCAGCTACAATACAATCATTTCATTGGTCTCATGTCACCTTAAATGAATTGACATAACTAAATAACAAAAATGGTATTATTGTGGTGTGGATGCTTTCAATCGAGTAGTAAGAATGAATATTTGTTCAAAAGATTGTATATTGTGCAAATAGCTAGCAAAGATGATTATTGATTTTGATTGCTTTCATATCATGATCGTCAATTGATGATGCTATGTGTTGTAATTTTCAATCTAGGTAGCTAGCTCTCACTTCTTCTGTCATACAATCGAAAATACATGGCGAGAGCATGCACTTGATGTAGTGTAGTTCTGCTTCTACAGCTGCCTTTGTTTTGCAAATTAAAGCCTGACCTGAGTGCCAGAGCCCAGAGACAGAGTGGATTCATTTTCCCATCTTCGTTAGCTTTTCGAATTAGCAACTGGCGGCACTTAATATTAATTATGCACGGTGGCTTGTAACTTGTAATTGTGTATGGACGTACGGAATCTGAGATAATTATTAACGGATCTTCAAAAGGATCGATCGTTTAATTCTCCATGCATGCATGTACAACTTTGACCATACGTAGCTGCCCTGCCCTGAATACATATGAAGCTGGGAGACAATACTTGGACTTACATTAATAATTGTCGTTGAAGCATGCAAACAACCTTTGGGTAGCACAGTAGAAAGTTTCATCCGACCTGGTGGGCATAATTTGTCTCATCAACTATTCCCAATCTCCCGTCTAGGGTGTTTTTGGGTATAGACGAATAAGACGGTCGCCTAAGGTCCCATATTTAGAGAACGCCTCATTTTTTGAATATTTCCTTAATAACTTTCTAATTAATAAAGATTTTTTAAAAAATTACATATTGTACGAAATAGGAAAGCCTATTAGACATATCTCTGATTAATAATTATTCTATAATTAAGAATTATTATTTTTATTGAAAATCTATATTTGGTAATGTTAATATTAAAGAGATATAAAAAAAATAATATTATTTAACCATTAATTCATTCATTATTAGATTTTTGAAGAAAAATATTAAATCATTAACCTTCTAATTTTCTAAAAAAACTTTAGTTACTTAATGTTAGAATCTTTGACTTTCAGTATTTCTTTTAATTTCTATTAAAAACCTTATAATCTCAAAAATTAGTAAATAAAAAATTTCTTACTCTTTTCTATACAGAGTAAATTATTATATTCATTGGTTCATTTAAAAAAGAAAAAAATTAATTTCTTGAAATACAAAGTCCACTTCTATTATCTGATCATCAGTTAACTATCTCAACTTTTTATGTTCTATCATTCTAAATATTCTATTTGAAAATAATGTTGTTCTTATTTGATTGTTTGTTTATTTTGTAATGGTTTTAATAGAATTAAAAAAAATCTTCATGACTATTCTGTTTTAGGTTTTGTTTTTGAAATTTTTTAGGATATTTTTTTATTATTATTGAAATTCAAGAATTAAAGATTGAATGAATTTTTAGTCTTTTTATATTTCTTTGAGTATGAGATTATAAAATAAAACGAGGCCTCATAAAAAAATTCGCTTAAGACCCCAATCTTCCATAGTAAGAAACAGAGAACTCATTACTAAAATTTTACTTACTTTTTTCTTCTGTATCAAGATAATAACCGATTGATTTTCAAGTGGAATCAAAATTAAAATTTTTATTTTTACTTGTTTAATATTGTTATGGTACAATTGATTTTATTTATTTATTTTTTTCAAATATCAAAGTACTGGAAACAGCAAGTTAGCTTTTTAGACACCACTCAATCACACTACTCCATCCCACATTCCAAATTATACAACTTATTACTTACATTTTTTCTTGTTAAAGCCAAGTTTTTAGTGGCTACATGATTTGATGCCAATTAAGTCTAGAACATGGGGCTAAAGGCCTAGTTTGGGATTATTGCAGTTTATAAAACAGTTCACTTTGATTGAAATTGATAAAAATAATGATGGACAAAAAGGAAAAAGTGCGTCAGCCCAAAAATTATCAAATTTGCCTTACAAACCCAGCTGAGAGTTTGATTTGACGGGTGACCCCGCTAAAATGAAAAATTGCCTACCATTTTTTTTTTGTGTAATTCATAAATATCATATTTTGCTTTACCTCTAAAATTGTTTTCAATTAATTAAATGTGGGAAAATTGCATTGAATGGATGGTTTTAATATCAAAACTTTTTTTTTATACTGATATTATAGTTATACTATAATTTATATTACATGAAACTACTACTGATATTTATAAATCAGATTATTAATGAAACTAATTTACATTAATAGTATGAAGCACTACTCAAATTTTTACCCTTTTTAAAACTCCAAGGACGTCTACTCCACTCATATTTCAAAAAGGAGCAGACTACCTCCACTCAATTAAATGTAACAAGTTAAATCTAAAATGGTTTATAATGTCACCAAAATCATATTCATTGAACAAGTAATATTAGAGAGAGATGTATTTAAAAATATGGATACTTAAGATTTTAACTTTAAAAAGTAACTTAATTTACTCGTAATAAAGTGTCCTTAAAAGTAATTTATGTTCATTGTAACTTGTTGAAATTTTACTTTTGATTCAGATCGTAAATGGGGAACCAGCAGCTTGTTCTTTGTCCAAATGCGCTACTCAGATAAATAATGAGTTTGTAACATGATAAAACTTTAGTTATTTGGTGTTTCTTCTGCTGGTGAAGCTAGCAATATATTTTGGGGTGGGTTGGATTTTTTTTAATTAAATACTTTTCTCTTATTCCTCAAAACATTTGTTCTATACAGACAGAATTATTAAATTTTGTAATTACTCTTTGATTTCAATTTTAAAAACTTAAATTTTGACAGGGAGATGTGAAAAGATGAGAGCTTGAGGTTGAGAGAGGGATGAACTTGTTACAAATCACACCAACTAAACCTAACTTATTCGATTTTCAACAAACTATACTCACCAGTCTCATCATTTGGGTTTGTATGGATCAAATTTATGGTCCAATAGAACTCTAACAACAATTTGACTATAGTTGAAGAGGCGGCATAATTAATCAATATAAAATTCTTATCTATAGTTTCCAATAAGAGCATTTTATAATTAACAAAAAAAAAAGTGATCCATTAGTTTCACCACTGGTTTCTCCTATGCTCATTGGGTCTAGTTAGCTGCTCCTCTTTTGTTGTTGATCATTCTTCATTTATTGGCGAAATTGGCTATCTAACTAAATAATTAAATTTAATAAAATAAAGTATTTAGAGAATTTTTTTTAGTGTGTAAAGTAAATAAAGATAATTAATTTAAAATATATAAGTGAGAGTTTTTTTTAGTATTTTATAGAGTGAAATTCACTTTTTTAGAATTAACTGATAAATTTACAGAATAATAGTGTACAAATAGCCCCAATCAAAAAATTATCCTCGTCTATGTTTTGTCACCTCATATCAAGATAAATTAATAATTCTATAATGCCTTGGAGTAAGCAGCAAGCTTTATGTGTATCTGACAAAATATTTGTAAAGAACACTAATATTTAAACAGATATCACCAAAAATGACAAATGAACTACTGTTTATACTACAATATTACCGTAGCACTAAAAAAAATAGTATTATTCATGCTATAATTTTATCATTTCTGTCCTAATAATATTTCATTGACTATCAAATATCATTTTTCTATTTTGTAAAAAACATGTGTAAGAAAAGTCATTGAATTCATCAATCAAGTCCAATTCCACATAATTTTTTTCCTTTTAAGATTATATATGTGATGTCAGATTGCCAATCATGTACTTCGTTTATCTAAATTTCGGGCACTGTAGCATGACTCGACCGTTTTTATGTGCAATGCGTATAGCGGTCGTGCAATATTATCACCTATAATGGAAAAGGGATTACAAAAATCATTAAAAATAAATAAATAAAAATTTTCTATGAGGACTTGATTAATGATGTGTACGTAGGAACAACCGTGGAAATCGTATCTTTTAAAAAAAAAAGTAAATAAATTTTATTTGAGGACTTGATTAATGATGTGTACGTAGCGACAACCGTGAAAATCATGTATCAATCTTTTATGTAATACAAAATATTTTAATGCATGCTTTCTTGCAACTTGTAATTTTTTTTTTATTACATAAAATTATTGTTTATATTTATAATTAATATTCATGAGACTATAACTGATATTTATGAATAAGATTATAATTGATACTAGTTTATATTAATTCTCATTAAATACTGCTCAAATTTTAACCCTCACTAATATTCGAAGATGTCTACTCCTCACATATTGCGAGGGAAAAAACTGTCTCCACTCAAATTTAATTAAGGAAAAAATTACTCTCACAATATATTTATGGGAGTTCGAACTGCTGTCGTTTAGCCCAGTGGCTACTTGCAACTTGTAATTAAGTAGCTCTTGAGCGAGTATAAGAAGAAATTCTCAAGCTCACCTGAAGCATATGATCGGAAATGGCGAGAAAACTACACGTAGTGATGCTTCCATGGTCAGCCTTCGGTCACCTGATGCCTTTCTTTCAACTCTCCATAGCCTTGGCAAAATCTGGAGTCAAAGTCTCCTTCATATCAACCCCAAAAAACATTCAAAGACTCCCAAAACCTGCTCCAGAGTCAGAATTAGCTGCCCTAATCAACTTTGTTGAGTTTCCATTACCAGCTCCAGCTGCCTTGGACAACAAATTACTCTTGCCTGAAGGCGCCGAGGCTACGGTGGACATTCCATCTGAAAACATCCAGTATCTGAAGATAGCATATGATCTCCTGCAACATCCTTTCAAACAATTTGTTGCTGAACAGTCCGTAGATTGGATCATCGTTGATGTTATAAGTCATTGGGCGGGGAAGATTGCACAAGAATATCAAGTCCCTCTCTTGATGTTTTCTGCCTATTCAGCGGCTGCGATTCAATTTTTAGCGAATCCAGAATGCTTGGTTGGCGATGGTCAAAAAAGATTTAGGCCATCCGCTGAGAGCATGACGTCAGTTCCAGAGTGGGTTGACTTTCCATCTTCCGTAGCTTTACGGATGTCCGAGGCAATCGGGATGCATGCTGGTTTTTATGGAATGAACGCCTCCGGGATAGCAGATGCTCACAGGGTCGCCGAAATTCTCCATTCATGTCAAGCTATGGCTATACGTAGTTGCCCTGAATTTGAAGGTGAATACTTGAATTTGCTTGAAAAGCTTATTGGGAAGCCAGTCATTCCAGTGGGGTTGCTCACACCGGAACCGGATTCCGCAAAAGAAAGAGATCATCAAATTACTAATAATACTACTGCTACGTCTGAATCTTATGGGTCAGGGTTGTGGCGTGAGATATTTCAATGGCTTGATGAGCAGAAGCCTAGATCGGTTGTGTTTGTTGGGTTTGGAAGTGAGTGTAAGCTAAGTAAAGATCAAGTTTATGAGATTGCATATGGGCTTGAGCTATCTGGATTGCCATTCTTGTGGGCACTGAGGAAACCCGAATGGGCTACTGATGATGTTAATGCTTTGCCTTTGGGTTTTGCCGATACAACTCGTGGCAAAGGAATTGTGTCCATTGGGTGGGCGCCGCAATTGGAAATTTTGGGACATCCATCAATTGGGACCTCATTGTTTCACTCTGGTTGGGGTTCTGTGATAGAAACTTTGCAATTTGGGCATTCTCTTGTTGTGTTACCATTAATACTTGATCAGCCTCTGAATGCAAGGCTTCTGGTTGACAAGGATTTGGCTGTGGAAGTAGAAAGGAAAGATGATGGGAGTTTTACAAGAGATGGGATAGCCAAGGCTCTGAGACTAGCCACGGTGTCTGAGGAAGGTGAGAAGCTAAGAATACGAGCTAGAGAAGCCGCTAATACTTTCAACGACAAGAAGCTGCAAGATGATTACTCTGTTAGATTTGTCGAGTACCTCAAAATCAACGTGGCTGCAAAATAATAATAATTGTCATGTTCATGCTTTAGTGAAGAGAAGGATTATGATCCTTTTACTCAATGTTTATTTTGCTTTGCTTTCTTTGTCCAATTAAAAAATAATAATAAGGAAATTTCTATATGACCGGCCCTCCACGCCACCGCATGATGTGGTCAAATCAATGTTGTTTAAGTGTTTTTTTTTTTCCTTAATTTTGTCGAATTGTAATTTTTAGGTCAAATCAATGAAAATCTTCCGAATTATTAACCATGTCGTTTCCATCACCATATCTTCGGTTTCGAGATATTTTGTAAGGTGGCAACTCACGAACGTTCAATTCTGGCACATAGAAATTGCACATGGACACTGCAATTATCTTTAAAAGAAAAAAAAAACAATTCTTCTTACTAGTTTTGCTACTTAATGCCATCCCCATAAATATACATTGGTCTCAAGAAAATTGAAAGCAAAAACATGTTGTTGAGAACAGAAATGCAATGATTTTGTCTATGCAATATATGGCAATCAAATAGCATACCATATGAGTTTCTAGAAGAGCTTGTTATTAGTATTATTGTTTCTTTAATTGTGTTCTTTGACATGTGACATTAACCAACATAATGTGCAGAAAAGAAAAAGAAGATAAGTATCCGATTACGCTAACAATGAATTATAAAAACAATCTATAGGAGATGGTGATATTGAGTAGGAAAAATACTATTGGGGAGTGTTAATTATATGAAAAATGATTGAAAACTAATAAAATCTTGACAAAAACACATTTGAAAACGACGGCATTTTGGGTGAATTTAAAAAAAATTAGTTAAACCTACCTGAAACGATGAGTTTTAAGTGTGTTTTTATGAAGATTCTTTAACAAGATTTATTTTTTATATCTTAATTATATTGATTGCTCTTATGACACCTAGATTATTTCACTCAAAATCCTCTCACATGTAACATTTTACCAAATATATAAAACAGAGCATTGTTGTCCTCCTCCAATAAAAATTCCCATTCTTTAGTTATATTACAGGCAAAATTCAACATCATACGAAATAAAATTAAGAACTTCACATAGTGATGCTTACATGGTCTGTTTTTGGCCACACGATGCCAGTTTTAATTTCAACTCTTTGTTGCCTTAGCTAAAGGTTTTGTAATTCTTGAGTTAATAGAAAAAAATTGTAACTATAAAATAAAAGTTAATAATATATGGTAAATATGATTTTTAAATAACAATTTTGACAAAAATCATAAAGATATTATAGGTTTTTCATTAAAAAAATGGTGGATCAAATCAACTTAACTTCCAAATTACAACAATTAATGTTTATTAAATACTTTAGTGTTATAGCTTTTAACCTACAACTACCCGATCTTAATAGTAAATAGGGCCAAAGTCTCCTGCATGTCAACCCAAACACATTCGAAGGCTTCCTTAAATTCTATGATATTTTACATCCTAATAAAGTTTGTGGAGCTTTCATTGCCAATTCAATACTATTGCCTGAAGGTGCCGAGGCACATTCCTTTCGACAAATTCAGTACTTGAATATATACTGCTTATGATCTGCTACAACACCAATTCAAGAGCTTTATAGCTGATCCAATGCCAAGCTGGATAATTGTTGATATTATCCCTCATTGGAAGGTCGAGATAAGCACAAGAACATCAGATCCAGCTTTTAGTTTTCCCCGTTTCCTCGGCCGCCACGGTTGCTTTTCTTGGATCACCAGAATACCTAGGCGGGGATGACCAGAAAAGGCTTCGATCATCGCCAGAGTCTCTCATCTCACCACCGGAATGGATCACTTTGCCTTTGAAAAACACAAGAGGCCATAAATAATTTTTGAGCCCTATTTGGGCCAAATGGCACTTGATCACAAAACTGACTCTCGACGTATTGCCAAAATTCTGAATACATGCCAAGCTGTGGCCACAAGTATCAAGATAAGTAACTGAATTTACTCGGAAAAAGATTCTTAAAAAGCCAGTGGTTCCTGTAGGCTTACTCCAACCAGATGAGAAGCCAAAATAATCACCAACTCAATTCTTGGGTTTAAGATTTTTGAATGGCTTGGTGAACAAAAAACTCGAGTCAGTTTTGTTTGTAGGGTTTGGTAGGGTAATTGTGCAATTGAAGATTTAGATGATTTGCCTCTTTGTTTTGTCGATCGAATAAATGACAAAGACTTGGTGTCTACTGGACGGGCACCACAAATTGAAATACTAGCGCATTCATCACTTGGGGATCATTGTTTCACACAGCTGGTTGGGTTCTGTAATGTCGAGACTTTGCAATTTGGGCATTGTCTTGTTGTGTTGCCATTTATCATTATTCAGCCTTTGAATGCGAGATAATTGTTGGAGAAAGGTTTGGGCTTGGAAATAGAGAAAAATGGGGAGATGGATCCTTTAGTAGAGGATGATATAAGTAAGTCGTTATTCATCCTAACTTGTAATTACTACGTTGCTTATTAATTAACTTTCTTTCAATTTCTCTTTTTTTTTTCCTATAAAATGATTTTATTTGAATATAATAAAAATTAAAATTACAATAAGTTTGACATGTTTCCTGAAGTTGACCGTGTAATTTTTTCAAGAAAATTCGGAAGATCATATTGTTAACCCGTTACACTCCTATTGTACTAAAGCAACAGATTGAAACTTTTGCGGATGTAAAGATTCATTGACGAACGTTAAAATAGAAGCACATGTGTTATTAATGTTAGGACCCATATATTATAAATAAACAAACTAGCATATTAAATAGAAAATATTTGTTAATTTGCCACATAATTGTTTTCATACTTTGAAAATTTTATCTGAGAAACTAATTATTTTGATATATTAATAGAAAATATCCAAATAAATAGTTTTGGTATTCTTTTTCGGAAGGCACTTTTAAAATGTGATGCAATTTCGGTTTTTCTTCCCTAGGGGTTTGGTTTTTTATTTTTTTTATTTCGTCTATCTTACTTGAACAGTTTTCTTTTTCTTAAAAATTATTTTTTTACTGATGGCAAATCACAAATTTTACATGAAGTAAAATTGTTATCGGATGAAAATTCATATCCTTTCCTGCGGGCGGGTAAGATTTCTCCATTGGCGTCTAACACCTGATCTCTCTTCATATGAGATGAATCTCTTGTTCTAGATTCTGATAAAAAAAAAAATCACCAGTTTCAATGTTGATACGTTTACATATCTGAGATTTTTTTGCCCCATTTTTTTTTTCGTTTTTGCTTTTGATTAATCATGAGCAGCCCATCAAAAGATCAAGAAAACCCTTTTAGAGATCACATGGTGAAAAATTCTCATACAAATTCTTGGTCTCTCCCCAAAACGATGATCTGTTTCATCGTTTTAGTATCTCTTCCGTACGTATTTTACTCATTGATTTTGTTATATTCGTCAGACAATCCAAATCATGAGCCTGTGATCCGCATTCATCGACAATATTCTCGAAACAAAGAGCTGTTACCCCCATATGTATCATCATCCGAGGACACCGAAGAGAAAACAAGCCTAAAACACATTGTATTTGGCATTGGAGCCTCATCTTCAACATGGGAACATAGAAGAAATTACATCAGAACATGGTGGCGACCAAACGTAACAAGAGGACATGTCTGGTTAGACAAGCCCGTTAAAAACAGCAGCATTGATCATCTTTTGCCACCAATAAAGGTCTCAGGAGATACATCTAAGTTCAAATACAAGAACCCAATTGGCTCTCGAGACGCGATACGGATATCGAGGATTGTTTCGGAGAGTTTCAGGCTTGGATTGAAGGACGTTAGATGGTTTGTGATGGGAGATGATGATACAGTATTTTTTCTTGATAATGTGGCTAGGGTTTTGTCCAAGTATGATCATAATGAGTATTATTATATTGGCTATCCATCGGAGAGTCATTTGCAAAATTTAGCTTTTTATTATGGGATGGGATTTGGTGGTGGTGGGTTTGCCATTAGTTATGCTTTAGCAAAAGCTCTTGAGAAAATTCAAGATGAATGTTTGCATAGAAATCCATCTTTGTACGGCTCTGATGAAAGGATTTTTGCTTGCATGATGGAACTCGGTGTTCCTCTCACCAAACATCCAGGATTTCACCAGGTTTTTTGCTTTCCAATTTCTGTTTGGTTGCATATTTAGAAACATTATTATCAAAATTAATATTGTCTCCCTTCAAATTCGATTCATTCACTCTACACATTGTTTCAGTTTTTCTTACTTGATTTAGCCCTACGAATTACTTATGATATGTATATAGATCTAAAAGAGACAAACCATTAATGTGACTTTTTCCCTCTTGAAAATAGTTATTTTTAAGTTCTGCGGTTAGATATGAGAATTTTATATTCAATCGTCATAATAAAGATACTCACAAATGCTATTACTTCTGGTTAGCTTCATCATAAATCAGCAAGCATGTCCATGTGTGCAATAGGGGAGCCCCACCCCCCGCATATACCTTCTATATATATATATATATATATATAAACACGTTTGTGGCAGTGCTTAACTTGTTGGTCTGACTTGACCAAATATTCAAAGGCATGCATGCATATAAAAGTTTATTAATCAATTACTAATCATCATTATTGTTCTTCGATCGGTTATGTTACTATTGTTATTTTTCCAGCAATTAATTGAACTTAGATTGTATCTTCTAATACGGCTTGTATGTGGGATTTTGAGGGATGCAGCTTGATATATACGGGGACCTCGCGGGGATCCTTATGGCTCATCCGGTGGCACCGCTACTCTCTCTCCACCACTTAGATTTGATCGAGCCAGTGTTCCCAAATATGGACCGTGTAAAAGCCGTGAAACGGCTAATGGTTCCAATGAAATTAGACTCAGCGGGACTCATTCAGCAATCCATTTGCTATGACAAAACCAGGAGCTGGACCGTATCTGTTTCGTGGGGCTACGCAGTCCAAATATACCGTGGCATAATTTCAGCAAAAGAAATGAGTATCCCGGCTAGAACGTTTATTGATTGGAATTTCGGAGACGAAGATGTTTACTTCTCATTCAACACGCGACCTGTTAGCACTAACCCCTGCCAAAAGCCATTTGTGTATTATTTGTCCAATGCTTTGTTTAATCTCAATTTAAATCGTACGGCTAGTGAGTACATCCGACATCAGGAATCAAACTCCGATTGTGACTGGAAAATTGCTGATCCCTCTCGAATTCAGAGGATCGAGGTTTACAAGAAACCTGACCCACATTTGTGGGACAAGGTAATTAAACATGGTTTCAACTTTCACAAGTACATACATTATTCATATATATATATATAGTTTACATCTGATTAATTCATGTGTGTTTTGCATTTGCATGCATGAGCAGCCTCCGAGAAGAAATTGTTGCAGGATATTGCCGACGAAGAAGAAAGGGACAATGGTAGTTGATGTAGGGGTATGCAGACCAGGTGAAATTGCCGGGTTGTGATAGAAATTAGTTTTTCATATTCTATACTTAGCATTAAGTTGCGTTCTATTTGCAGCTCAAAACTTAAAATTTCTTCTGTTTTATTATTCTCTTTAATTTGGGTACTATCCATCATAATCGATCTGATTGCGATCAGAATGCTTAGACGGTTTTGTCCCCCCTAAAAATGTAAACAACAGCAGAAACTTGGAGTTCATTTTTTTTAGTACGGTCAGATAATTGGTATAAGAAATTTCGGTGGATTTTTAATATTAAATATTATTTGTATTGTATTATTAATATTATTTCGAAAAAAACTGCATAAGCTACCATCAACTTATAAGAATTAACATTTTTTTAATGTAATTTTTAAACTCTTCCCATACATAAATGACTCTAAAAAAAAAATAGTCGGGCGCATAATATTAAAAAAATTACTCTGTAATTTTAAGTGAAGAAATTATACAATGCACAGTTGCATAACTTCCAAATCTTACGTGAGTAATATATGCCTACTAGTTTGGATATGATGTAATATATTATGCGTCATTATTGATTGGATTAAAAAGTATCTAATAATAAAATTAAATAATATTATACACGTGATGATAAATAATTGGTGACACATTAGTTTAATACAAATTATTAAGCAACTCAACTAAGTAAACATAAACATAATTACTGTTAAACGATTAAAATAAAATAATTTTCAAAAAATATTATGTAATTTTAGTAATTTTTTATTGAGATTTTTCCTTACTAATGGCAAAATATGGATAAATATATCTATTATTTATTAGAACAGTTTCTTTCAAATTTTTAGCGGTACTCATCATTATTGGAATTGTAATAAATAAGGTGAGGGATATACTTAGTTCAAAAGATAAACTATATCTTTACATGAGAAAATGTATAAAGCGAGGGATCAAAATGTTATTTATAATTTTAGACCAATTGTTCGCAAGCGTATAACAACTGGCAGCACGCGAAGACAAGAGCTCAGTCGTCTCCCCGAGTCAACGACTCAGTTATACAACAACTGACAACTCAAAAGCACACATTCATCTAAATCTCATCGCAGTTCTTCCACTAGCTTTTGTTTCTGTCTCTAATGGAGACTCTGCGCAAAAACCAAACTTTATTTCTCTTATTGCTGTCTCTATCATCTTTCTATGCTATTTCTCTCTCTTTCTCTCCCGCTGATGACTACCTCATTGACTGCGGTTCCACCGTGGACACCACCGTAGACAATCGCCTCTTCATTTCCGACTCCTCCGGCGCCAGCTCGCATCTCTTGACCTTCTCAACTCGGTCAAAATCGATCCAACTCAGTCACCAAAACGGTAAATTACCTCAAATTTATAACTCAGCAAGGGTTTTCGTTAGACCATCGACGTATATTTTCAAGATCAGAGACAAGGGAACCCACATGGTACGCTTACACTTCTATCAATTAAATTCGTCGCAATTTGTTTCTGATGATGCTCAATTTCACGTTTTGGTTAATGGGTATGTTGTTTTGAGCAATTTTAGTGTTGGTAATATAATTTCAAGTGCTAGTGTTAAGGAGTATCTTATCTGGGTTGATGCTGAAAAGCTTGTAATTACGTTTGTGCCCACTATCAAAGCGAAATTTGCATTTGTTAATGCCATTGAAGTGATATCCGCACCTAAAGATTTGATTTTGGACACTGCCAAGTTTGTCAGTGGTGATAAAATTGACGACTTTGACGCTCTAAGTAAACAAGCGCTTGAAGTTATGTATAGGATCAATGTGGGTGGTCCTAAAGTGACACCGTTTAATGATACTTTGTGGAGGACTTGGTTACCTGATGATGAATTCTTCAAATCTAGTGAGGGATCGAAAAGGGTGTATTCTAGTGGTAGGGTCAGGTATCAGAGTGGAGGGGCAAGCCGTGAAGTTGGTCCGGATAATGTTTATAACACTGCCCGAGTGATTGCCACCACGAATGCCTCGATTCCTAATTTGAATATGACGTGGGAGTTTCCTGTGATTGAGGGTTACAAGTATCTTGTTAGGTTGCATTTTTGTGATATTGCAAGTATTTCTCTTGGTTTGCTGTTTTTCAATGTGTATGTTAATGGGAACTTAGCATACAAGGATTTGGATCTCTCAATTGTTACGGGTTATTCATTGGCTTCTCCGTTTTATGCCGACTTTGTGGTTGATAGTTATCATTCAGGGGTTTTGAGTGTCAGCGTTGGCCCTTCAGATAAGAGCTTGGGATATGCAGTTGATGGTATTCTGAATGCAGTGGAAATCATGAAGATGAATAAGTCAAAGGGTATTCTTGACGGAGAGCTCTGTGCCGGGTTGATATTGAAGACTTGGCCAAGGGGAAATGTTGGTGTATTGGTTCCTTTGATTGCTGCTTTGTGTGTGATGCTCAGCTTATCTGTGTTTAAGCATAGAACTTTCTGGTTTAAGAACTCAGTGGGATGGTCTAAGCTGCCTGTGGATGTTTCGGAAATTACTTCAAAACCTGGCAATCAACACATATAAGTTAAGTTGTGATGTGCGTTTGTTGCATACAAGTTGGGTGTGCTAGAAGATGGGTTATAGTTTGTTAGTTTGCTATGTTTAAATGATAATTTTAGTTCGAAGCCTCTGAAGAACTGCATGTGCTTGCAAATTATTGTTTTGTTCCTTTTTATGTAAGTTGTATTTATATAATATATTTTTGTTTGCAAACAAAATTTTGCTTTTTCTTGAAGTTATTGTGATCTATATGTGATGTGGGAACTATAATGGATTCTTTCATATAAATTCTATTTATATATGCAACTGTAGAATATGATGTTGGGATTTAGTTTTACTGCATGGATGGAATCGTGATTCGTGAAAGTAAATCATTTTATGGTGCATCATGAGCTTGAGATTTGCAGAGAAAGATTTGTGACCTTTTGTGACTGACCAAGAGGTTGCCGCAGTTGTACTTGGTGGTTTTACTTTTGCAACGGGTTATTATTTAGCTGAATGAACTGTACCTAAATGTTAGGATGTTAGCTGAATGCAACATTTGAATGAACTGTACCTATATGTTAGGAAGTTAGCATGTTTGGCCGTTTTTGGTATTTAGGTGGTGTAGTTTTTAAGTCATAGTTAGTGTGAAGTAAAAATTGATAATGTATAATAAATATAATTTTTAAATATTAATTTTGACAAAAATAATAAATATATTATAGGTTTTTCATTGTATAACTATGAGACTTAACTTTTAAATCACAATATTTAGTGTTTATTAAACACTTTAGTGTTATAATTTTTAAATTATAATTGTACAATCTCAATACTAAACAGGGCTATAGTTCCCTTATAATTAATTGTTGCATGGCAGCAATATTTTGGGATTTATGCAACTTATTGAGTCATTTTTGATGAATTAAGAGGAAAGAAGAAGCGATGATACCCTGTTGATTGTCAATATAAAATGTAAACGCGAACAATGAAAGTTCACCGGCCGTTTATCTTTGCAACCAAAACCAAGCGCCTACGTTACAAAGAGATCAATGGGCTTCATTGTCTGTAAGAGTAGGTTTTTGACACCCCTCAAAATTCCTCATAAAACTCCATTTTAATTGAAATTATTTATATAACGAAAGACAATAATTCATTTCAATTTTATTTTCAAAAGAAAATTTAATTAAACACTCAATAAATTATTCTTTTAACAAACTTAATAAATTATTCTTTTAACAAACGTTTTACATCCATCCCATTTCATAGTTTATATTCATATTTTACATTTTAATTTAAAAATATTTTTTTTGAAAAAATTAATAGAGTTTAGATTATGGAGATAGAAATTATAATATTATATAATTAAAAGAAAATATATTTAAGATTTTAGGAGTTGTGTGTATTCTTTATTGTAGGGTGAAATTTTATGGGATAATGGTTAATTTTAACATATGGGTTTATGTTTTATAAATTAAACTAGGGGTATTTATGAAATTCAATAAGGTATTATAAGAATTTTAAGGGGTGTTAAAAGCTCTTCTATTTCTTCTATAAGTCTTTCCAGTTCTTTTGTTGTGAGACGTGAAACGCATAAATATCAATCAAATGGAAGTTCCACTTCTTATGGGGCCATTAGTCGGGTGATAACACGTAACCTTACGTGCTCTCATAAGTTATTAATTTATTCTAAACAAGCAGATGACACGGCATGCTAGACATGAATCATACTAGTAAAATGATCGGTTCGATGGTCATATTGACAGTTTTTTTTAAAAATGCATTAGGGCTCGTTTGGAATTTATTTTTGGGAGGTTTAAAAGTGATTTTAAGAATTTAAAAGTTAATTTTAGTATTTGATAAAAAAAATTCAAAATCACTTTGTCAAAATCAACCCCATCTACATCTGATTTTAAAAAGAAGGGAAGAATTAGTTTTTAAATTCTAATTTTGATAATCAATTTTATGCTTTAATATAATTTCATAAATATCCTTATAATTATTATCTAAATCCAAAACTATCCTTATCCAAATTGGAAACAAAATCAATATTTAAATAATTTTTTATTATAAAAGAAATAAAATCAATATAGTATAAATTTTATTTTTAATTAAATTATTATAATACACAACTAAAAATATTGTATGTAAATATTTTTAAATGTTTAAGTAAATTTCATCTTACATTATGTCTATTTTAATTATTTATTTTTTTACAGCAGTTTAACAGTAATATTTACTTCACACTCACAACTACTTTCGAAACTCACAGTACTTCTGAAAATAAAATGTACTAAATACTTAACAGTAATTATTTTAAAAACTACAACAATATCAAACTGGCCCCAACTCAATGACGAAACACAAAATTATAATCAATTAATCATCCCATCAAGAATTAAGAGAATGTAATCTACTAGCAAGAATTCGTTATCACCTCATCAAGAATTAATAGTAAATGCTATCTATATTAAAATATAAAAGTCAGCCCAATAATTTTAAAACATAATTACAAACATAAATATAAGTATAATCGCTTCTTCATCGTTGAATTTAAATTTATGTTGATTTTGTGCATCTCGCATGCACATTCATCAGCCACCAACTCACAAATAACACGCATACAACACACGATAACACTACGAAGTTCCATGCAAGGCACGTGCCAGATGCATCCATGCAAAATTACTAAAATGTACAGATTGTCTGTTCACGTACGGTGTTTGCTTCATGTTATCAGCCCCGTCACCAACACTGGCATGCAACTTGCAAATTGGAGGGGAGGGAGGTAAACGGGCCCACGTGTGAAATGGGCCCCACCTTTTGTGCCCCCTGAAAATTGGGTTATTGACACTGTCGTCCTGTTGTTTGGCCCAAAATGAAAAAAGTAACCAAAGGATTCACGATGTTAACACATAAGCCATTCTTGTTTAAATATTTTACACTCAAGATGACAGACCGTAGTTGACCGTTAAATCTAATGAGTGTTTTTTTTTTTTAAAGGGCAAAATGGCCAGTTCAAAAAAATATTTTTAAGTATATTTCTATTTTTCTGGTTATTTCTTTATTAATTTAATTTATTTCTTCACCTTCTCCCCGACCGTTTACATTTGCATATGGCCCAGCGGTGGAGCAGCCGCTCGCGCAGTGGTGCACAGCGGCTTGCGCGGTGGTGGGGGGTGGTTCGAGCTAGCTGGAGAAGCTGCTCACGCGATCCACCATTGCCCCGCCTTTGCTCATCGTTCGCCTCTGCCCCTGGGTTTTTCATGGCTTGATTCAATTGATTTGTGAGTTGGACTTGGTTTATTTTTGCTTTGACCTTCTAATTGTGTTTTTCAATGTTTTTATGTTTTAATGGTATTTTCAAGAGTGCTACCTTTTGATTTTGTAAAATCTGTCATTTTGATGATCACTCAATATCCCATTTTCAAGCGCAGGAACAAATCGCATTAAATTGTTGATTATGCTTTCGCTCTAGTGAATTCCTTTATTGAGTGAGAATAAGCTAAGTTGAATAAAATGGAAGTGCTTGTAGTGTTACACTTGTTATTATTAGCGTAAGCAAGTTATTAATATCTTTTTAGGTGTATAATTTTTTGAATATAACTTATTTAAGTGAAATTTTTATAAATAAAATTTTAACTAAATAATTTTAGTTATTTGATTGTCAACAAGAATTTTTATTAAAAATTACAAAATTACTTTAATATATAATTTTTTTACGTTATATTATTAAAAAGAATGAAATAAGATTGTTAAATAAGTAAAAAATATTTTAAATATTTTAACATTTCAAATAAGCTTTTCAACCTCAACTTCTAAAAGTTAAAAATTTGAACTTTTACTAGTAAATACAAAATATTTTATTTAATCTTTAAAAGCTCTATTAAAAAAAAATCAAACAGCAACAAAAAATTTGAAAATAGGTTGTGAAATTAAATAAGTACTTATGGTTATAAGATAAAGTATACCAAACAGACATTTAATAATGAGAATGTCTTTAGTATTCTTGAAATATTATTTCTTAATTATTATATTATTTGTACATTATTATTATTAGTTGAATTATGAACACGATAAAAAGCAAATAAAAAAATAATAATGCTTCAGTTTCATATATACTTATTATAATAATTAATTGAAATATAGATATAATAAAAAGATTAAAATTTGAATTAAAAATAATAATAATACTTCACAAACACCCAACACTCTCCCTTAAAGGACAAAGTTTATGAGAACTTTGTATTATGGTCCATGGATTGGCTTCTAGGCCGTGGCTGTAGAACAATATATTGCTTTTTATTTTAATATATTAAATTTGTTTTTTCGGTTCTTTTATTATTTAAGGGTTAAAATCGTCATTTTATAGAGTTTAGAGTTTTTTTAACGGTCAACGGGTCTAGGACCTAAGTGTCAAAAGAATTGAACAAGGAGGACTTATATATAAAATTTGGGAAAGTTGAGATTTTATTTATTATTTATTTTTTGAATTACATGAGACAAATGCTCAGATCATATTACAGTTAGGGGTGGGCATGGGTTAATTTGGGTTGGATTTTGAGTCAACCCAAACCAAACCATAAAAATTTGGACCCAACCCAAACCAACCCATATATTTTAAACCCAACCCAAACCAAACCCAAATATTTGGTTTTGGTTTGGTTTGAATTTTATGATCAAAATATTTTTTATTTTGATAAATTAAATTAAAATAATTATTAATTGTTATTAATTATTAAATTAATATTAAAATATGAAAAAAGATAGTGGATAAAAAAATTATAAATAATAAATTTTACAATAACTTCATTCTTAAATTAAAGAATAATAGAAAATTAAAATAAAGTTTAATTACAAAAATCATTACTTCTTAATAAATGAGAATGTAAACTCTCATAATAAATTTCCATAAACATGATATCAATAAGTAAATTGAAAGAAATAAAATAAAAATCTAGTAGTATTAACATTATTATTACAATACAAACTCTAACAATCTCCATACAAATCAAAACAAGATAAGACATCCCAACTCAAATATCAAGTAATCTATCATAAAAGATTCAGATGAAAACTGTGTGTGTAGATTCAAAAAAGAGAAACTCTTAACTAAGAGGAGCTAAAATGGAGAAATTTAAAAAAATAAATAAAAGAAACGAAAATGAATGGAGCCTCTATCATGTAAGTTAATGAGCGAAGATATAAATTTATTCACTGACACGATGTCTTTTTTTGTTTGACTATATTTTGTTTTGTTTATTTTATGGAAAAAAGTCACACACACCCCTAAGATTTGTTTAAATGGTCACATAGACCCTCTCAGTTTCATAAATGGTCACATAACCCCCCTTAATTTTGTAAATGACTATTATATCATTTGATTATAACAACCCAAATAAATATAAATATAGTAATAAGATAAAAATATAAATAAATATCATATAATACGAATAAAATATTACAATAGGTATAATTAATAAAATAACGTATATAATGAAAATTATTTTTAATATTAAGTTATTATTTTTAATAATAAAGTTATTAATAATAAAATCTATTAATCCAAAAATTAATTTTAAGATTTATACTAATGTAGACATAATTAAAAAAGATATTGTAAGTAAAATAATATAAATTCTATAAATTATGTGAATGTTAGACTAATTTTTTTAATATTATTAATATGTCAAATATATTTTATTATTATTAAAAAGTATGATAGATTAATAATATTAAAAATAACTTTTTTAATATCCAAAATAATTTATAAATTTTATTTTATATATTATATTATATTATTTTAATTTATATTTATATTTATTCTAAAAGCTTATTTAAAGTCAATTACATTGAGTTGTTGTAATTAAGAGTAAAATAGTCAAAATGGGGCCAATGTGACTATTTATAAAACTAAGGAGGTCTGTGTACTATTTAAGCAAATCTTGCGGAGTATGGGTGGCTTTTTTTCTTATTTTATTTCTCATTGGTAATATATTATGAGTTTTGAAATTGACCCAGGAGTAAACCATACCCAAACCATAATAAAATGATTTTTTACTTAAAACCCAAACCCAACCCATTTTTTGATTTACCCAACCTAAACCATTTAATTTGGTTTGGATTTGGGTAAACCCGTGGGTTGTGGGTTTTATATCTACCCCTAATTACAACTCATATTACATAAGAATATTACTGATATTTATATTTAGGTAATTACTGTGACTAGTTTACATTAAATTTTATATAGCACTGCCCAAATTTTACTCTCTCTAATATTCGAGGGACATTTACTTCACATACTTTTTGAACAAGAGAAGACTGTCTTCACTTAAATTAAAGAATAAATTAAATCTCCAGAATACTTTTATAGGGGTTCGAATCACTATCCTCACAATTGTATTGTGAGGGAGGTTTCTAGCCACTTTGGCGAAAGCTGAGATTTATGTTATTTGGAGTGGTCGTGATTCATGCTTCCTTTCTAGTATTATATACAATCCAAAGTCTACTTTTTCACATTGATTAAAATATAATTTACAAATTCTTTCCTATAAATACGGTAATTCTAATTACATTCTCCACAAAGATTCGCTCCCGCAAGTAACGAATTGACTCACTCTTTTTGTGTTGAGATTGAGAAGTGAAGAGAGAGATATGGATTCGAAAGTGGTGAACAAATCAACTTCATCTGATGAAAACATTGGTACAGTTCGTGCAATCATAAAGCTGCTGCTAATGGCAGTGTATTTGGGCACTCTTATGATTTGGGTCCTGATGCCCACCAACACATACAGGCAAAACTGGTTGCCTCACCTGAGAGCCAAATTGAGTTTTACTACATATTTTGGAGTACAAGGTTGGTAAATTAATTATTAACTACAAATTTAAAGAATTTACAGTGTGTAACATGTCCATACGTTACTTCTGCAGGCACAGCGCTTTTGATTTACACGTTTCCTATCCTCTTCATTGCCGTAACGGGCTGCGTGTACCTTCATCTTGGAAACAAATTGAACGATGATAATGTTCTGGAAAGGTATATTAATAAAGTAAACCCATTTGATAGTGGTGGCTCTAATTTGTGGTGTACGTACTTGTCGATTGTTAAACCCCCTTTTTT
This sequence comes from Clausena lansium, assembly GCA_030449835.1. Taxonomy (NCBI): domain Eukaryota; kingdom Viridiplantae; phylum Streptophyta; class Magnoliopsida; order Sapindales; family Rutaceae; genus Clausena; species Clausena lansium. The sequence continues at coordinate 5,674,231 of JASUUF010000257.1, forward strand.
TTTTTTTTTGGGTGGGAAATGGACTTGAAACTAACAGAAATGGCAAGAAGCATCGTGTGGGCATATGGAAAAAGCCGATGCTGGTGAAAGGCCCACTAGGGATTGTTTCTGGCATTGAGCTAGCCTTCTTTATGATGCTGATTGCACTGCTAATCTGGAGTATCTCCAGTTACCTCCATAATAGCTTTGCTAGTATCACCCCACAATCAGCAGCAGATGAAGGAGTGAAAGTGTAAGAGCTTAACATTTTCGACAAGAAGTTTATTTGGAAATTAATTGAGATTAAAATAATATTTTGGTTTTGGGTTGTGTCAGATGGCAAGCTAAGTTGGAGAGTACAGCACTGAGGTTCGGTCTTGTTGGAAACATATGTCTTACGCTTCTCTTCTTTCCGGTAGCTCGCGGCTCATCGGTGCTTCCACTTTTTGGCCTAACCTCTGAGGCCAGCATCAAGTATCATATATGGCTGGGGCACATGGTCATGACCCTCTTCACTGCCCACGGCGTTTGTTTCATCATCTTTTGGGCAGTTACAAACAACATTTCAGAGGTAATAATAATTTTGGATACCTTTTTTCTTAATTTTGTTTGTTAATCTTTAATATTATTTTTTGTGGATATTATTTTCCATTTCTGGTTGATGTTTCTCCTTTACAAGGAACCAATTAATTAAGAAAACAGAAACAGAAAGCTGTATTATATAGAGAAGGAGCAGGAGGTGGCACCAGCTACGTACTCTTTTCCTTTTTTTGTTAAAAAGAGTAAAAAATTAAAAAACAACCAAATAAAAGATAAAGCTAATGAATTTGAAATGAGTCTAATCTCATAGATGCATCAGCATCACCCGGCATTAGGAAAATGAGCAACCTTACTTACTTTAACGTAGTCCATAAATTTTTCACTGTCAATCATAAAATATAGATAAAAATTAAATTAGGAGATAAATAACCCTGACACTAATTCAAATTCAACCAAAACCAAAAAAAAAAAAACCCTAGCATTTATTAATCTTATTAATAATACGATGATGATGTGGGATTGTTTAGATGGTCAACCAGATGTGAAGGATCTCGAAGAGCGTGTCCAGAATGAACGGTTGGATTCGTTCCGTTCAACTATGGACAGCCTTCCTTATATGTCTCAAAAAAGGACCCACAAGTGGACTTATATAGGCTCTCTTGCCGTCTTTTTCTTTTCGGAACTTTAGTTTCGCTTGTTTGGGGAAATGTCTAATTTGCTTACGTTATGGCAGTTGTGTCATTTTCTCTCTTAAAAATGTTTTTTTTACCTGTAAGCGGCTTTAAAACTATGCAAATTAGGCGATCAGACACATATTTGGAAGGTCTCAAATTTTAGGTATTTATATATTAATTAGTATAATTAATAATTTTTTTAGGTTCTAAAAAAAAATTTAAGTTTTGAATATATGGTAAGAAAGTCTAATATTTAGGCTTTACCCTATTATTACTCATTCACAATTATCTCTCCATATTTGATAATCTTCACTTTAAAAATAAAGACATATTTTTATGGTATAATAATTATTTTAAACGTTACTTCTTTATTTTTTTACTATTTTTTTTAAAAAAGTCAATGCTTTCCCTTTCTAAAAATTACTCTATTAAAATTGTTAACGTTAGACATTGAGAGCTATCTTTTAGTATTTTATTAAAATCTGTTTAAAATTTTGTTACCTAAGAATCGATATACATACTCTCAGAAAAAAAAAATTTCTTATCCTCTTCTCTACAAATAAAATTCTTCTCTACGAAATTCGTTGCCATTTGCCATCATCACATTTATCTCAATTAGTCAATTTTCGAGGTGCTATCAATTAGTCAATGTTATTGTGGAAATAAATAGATATCTTTTTTTTTTTTTTGAATCTTAGTGATAATTATTGAAATTCAAGATGTTATTGAAAGTAGTTGAGTTTTGAGATATTTAATATTCCTGTGAGAGTTAATGTTGTTTAACATAAAAAGGTCTAAAATAAAAATTTCACCTAAGGCCTCTATTTAGTTAGAGCCGGCCCTGGCCTGTAACAATAACATTTACAAATAAAATTATAGAATAAGAATATTTATGTAAAAAAAGATAAAATTAATAAAATAAACGAGTTGTTATTTTTTAGTGAAAATTTTGTTATCTTTAGTTATCGTGTATAGTTTTTATGTATACAGCCATATGCAAGTAGCATTACTCTTTCTCTCTTCTTTTAACACTCGTTTTCCATGCACATAGTATAATGAATAAGTGCGCGCTATGGATATTGACCAAGAGCGGCCAGGAGCAATGTTTGGGCATTCTGATTTGTAATTTTATTTTGTAGGAGAAACGTATTGACTGCTTGTCTGCTTCTTTCCCATTAATTCTTTGGTGATAATGATGTGGGTTAGGAATCTTTGCTTGTGGGTCCCATGAAAAAGTTAAAATCTGATACGTGTGGGTTGGGCGGACCCTCCTTTGGATAGTGAGTTTGGGCCTCAAATTCCACACAACTCTGTTGCCCAAGGCCCGGACGTTAGTTACATCCTTCCACAGTGATGGTGATAGTGATACCAACTCCAACTGGACCACCTATCGAGGAACCAACCAATATCATTCGTATTGGCCCAAAAGTCAAAAACGCAAGTGATACTGATGGTGATGGATGATGCCACCTCACCGAAAGCGATTATTGAAAAAAGCTGAAAGCACTGTTAATGAAGGGGAGGCACTGGGCGGTAGGTACTCCCCCCCCCTGGCCCCTCCCCAGTCCCCACCCCCCACTCTCCAGATAGATATATACAAAGGAAATTGGCAAATAGCGGGACCCATTTTTGACTTTTGTAAATTGCTTGATACCAACATTGATCCTGTTTTACCCATAGCAGTTAGCACAAAGACGAAAGTAGTAGAATCGTCATGCTTTATGGCTGATCGTTGATTTATTGCAGATGCTGCAATGGGCAAAAATCGGAATATCAAACGTGGCAGGAGAGCTGGCATTGCTATCTGGTCTTGCCATGTGGGCAACAACTTTCCCTCCAATACGCCGCAAGTTTTTTGAGCTCTTCTTTTACACACATTACCTTTACATATTGTTTGTGGTCTTCTTCGTGTTCCATGTTGGCGTCTCTTACTCGTTCATTATGCTTCCTAGTTTCTATCTCTTCATGGTCGATCGTTACCTAAGATTCTTACAGTCACGACGAGCAGTTCGTTTAGTTTCTGCTCGTATGCTGCCTGGTGAAACTGTTGAACTCAACTTCTCCAAAGCTCCAGGTACATCTATATATATATATTTATATTTATATTTTAACCGCACGTGCAATAGTCTCTGTTAATTCACTTGATGATTTTTTGAGTTCTTTTTTTTTTTAATTTTAATTTTAATAATTATTTTACTAGGTTTGAGTTACAATCCGACGAGCATTATGTTCATTAATGTGCCGAGCATTTCCAAGCTGCAATGGCATCCTTTTACTATTACTTCTAGTAGTAACTTGGAACCAGAGAAGTTGAGTGTCATGATTAAAGGTGAAGGAAGTTGGTCCAAGAAGCTTTATCAGGTGCTTTCATCGCCTTCTTCAATTGATCGTCTTGAGGTCTCTGTTGAGGGACCTTATGGACCTGTTTCAACTCATTTTCTCAGGTTTGCATTGTACTTTTTCGTACTGTTAGGTTGGCATTTTGGAAGTAGTTTAATTAATTAGATGTTATTAATAATATCGATATTGAGAGCAATGATGCTTTTTTGTAGGCATGATACTCTTGTGATGGTGAGTGGAGGCAGTGGCATTACTCCTTTTATCTCTATAATTCGAGAGGTTATGTATGCAAGCACAGTAGCCAACTGCAAGACTCCGCAAGTAATCCTAATTTGCTCTTTCAAAAACTCCTCGGACCTCACCATGTTAGACCTTTTGCTTCCAATTTCTGGCACCCCAACTGAGCTTCCCAACTTGAAGCTACAAATTGAGGCTTATGTAACAAGAGAGAAACAACCCACAACAGACAACTCGAAACTCATTCGAGCCTTATGGTTCAAGCCCCATGCAACTGATGCACCCATATCATCCATCTTGGGACCAAACAGCTGGCTATGGCTTGGTGCAATAATCTCATCATCATTCATCATTTTCCTCATATTAATTGGGATTATTGGCAGCTACTACATTTATCCTATTGATCACAATTCCAATAAAATTTTCTCGTACCCTTTAAGAGCTTTCTTGAATATGTTAGTTATATGTACGTCGATAGCTGCAGCGGCCAGTGCAGCTGTGCTTTGTAACAAGAAACAGAATGCCAAGGAAGCAAGGCAGATACAACACATGGGAGGATCAACGCCAGCGGGATCACCAAACTCTTGGTTTTATAATGCTGATAGAGAATTGGAAAGTCTTCCGCATCAGTCTCTAATTCAAGCTACCAATGTGCACTATGGAGAAAGACCTGAGCTAAAGAGTAAGCTTTCTTGTCGCCACGTATAACTCGATCGTCTTTAAAATGTTTTAGGCCTCGACTTCTGCTCTGCTCGCTTAACTCGATAGGGAATTTTACATTTTCTCTCTTTTATACATGGTGGGTGCAGGGATGCTTGTTGAGCGTAAAGAATCAAGAGTTGGAGTTCTCGTTTCTGGTCCAAAGAGGATGAGACAAGAAGTTGCAAGAATCTGTTCATCTGGTCTGGCAGATAATCTGCACTTTGAATCTATCAGCTTTAGCTGGTGATTACGTACATCTTATAATTCAAAGGGCACTTGGAATATGCAGCTTAAATATCAGCAAGATACACAGTTTTTTCCCCGCATGTTGTTGGTACTTATAAGTTGTTGGCTTAAGGAGAATAAAATCGCCGTGTTTGTTGTAGTTGTTTAAATAAATTCTCTCACTGTTCTCAGTCGCTGTACCCTACAACTTCGTCCGCATGAACGAGCTTTTGAAATTTAATTCAAATCAAGGAAAAAGACGAAACTCCTTATAACATGTAAATTACAAAGCACCTCACAACCTTGCCTCCACTCTGCCGCAGACTTCCATCTCAGTGGAGCGAACTAACCCTAATTCGTTTGTTTGTAAGAAGCCCTCCTCCTAATCGTTAGTGACTTCAGTTTCAACCCACCCTATTTACTCTCTGTAAGAGATTGTAGTAGGTCTGTTAGCTTCAGTGCTAATCTTCACTTTCTTCGGAAAAAGGCCAAATCATTCTAGTTATTTCTAATCAAATTTGGATTTGACAACGGGCACGCAATTTAAATTTGAAGTTCGGCTTCAGCCTGAAATGGTTGTTCGGTTCGGAACAAACACACTAGACATATACAGAGTAATCGTCCACAAAGGCACAAAACCCTAAATTATCACAAAATGATTTGCAATATCTGTTCGAAACCAGCGATTTGTAATGGCCGTATAATCATTCAGTAACAACAAAAAATAGCTTGCTCTACTTAAATCAAGCCAGTGATTTGAACCAAGTGGATTTTATTTGGGAAAAATTGCTTTCATTTCCATTTATACATGCTGTCAATATTGTCTACCCCCAGCTTCAGTTTTATTCTATCATAATGCATTACTTACAAAGATTCAGAATATTAATTTCTTTATGTTTGTATGTTTAGAATGTTACGCATGCAAATTCCCGGAGGGAACTTCACTATAAATAAGGCCACCAACCTATGTAATTTAGACACAATCGAATGAAGCATAACAAATACTTACTGCTTTAGCTTGTTTCCTCTCCCTCTTCACTTGAATTCTTTGAACTGAATCTTTAAAGTTCTTCTTTACAATTATTCCATGAACTTAGGATACTTCCATAATAAATCCATAACAATACAGACAATATAACCATTTTACAGAATTTCAAAAAATTGGATTTAATAAAAAAAAAGAAAAAGAAGAAACTCTCGTCTCGAGACAGTTTACTGTGCATACACCTCCTTTATCTACATGAATTAACTGTGTCTCTGATGGATACAATATTATTATAACAGAAGGGAGGTCCCAGTCATTCCCATGACTTGGTGTCCATGTTGTCGTCTTCACTCAGAACAGATAGGCAGTTGTTCATTCATCTGAGAAGTGGACATGCCATTAAGAAAATTACCATCATTAGTCCGAATCTGTTGCCAAACAATATCACAAAAACTACACTCATCTCTTTGCAGAATCCACAACAGATGAAAGTTTTTCATCTAGGGCTTCAAGCAGATCATGGTATTCAGCAAATGCTGGGTAAGACTGAAAAAGCAAAACAAGAACATGGTAAGTTTTGCACCCGATAATAGCCAATTTGAATGTCATCTTGAGCACCGATCTAAAAGAGTAAGAGAATACCTGTAAGGTAATAGCATATGCCTCCCATAATCGCATATCATGCCGGAAAAGATCAAAAAGTACCTGCATAGAGCCGCAAGGAAAATCGTAATTTGCAAAGGATACTTATCGTGATGCACACTGACAATAAATCAGGTAACAGCTTCAGGTGAATTGGAGTAATTAAGCTAGTGCTATCCATCATGATGCATCTATATAAGATAACAGATATTTATACTGCCTCAAAACTAGCTATTCGGAATGCAATTATCTTCGGATGCCTGAAGAATGATCGTACACTTCCTAAGTTTTAGTTCTTTTTGAGTTTCCAAACTTTACCACCATAATCTCATATAAACAACCAGCAAAAGATGCTAGCAAATTCAAGGAGTTATAGTTATCACTACTGAGATGATGTAAAGAAAAAACTAAAGCAGCTTGAAATGAGATGGCCAAGCAAAAATCCTCAGAAAAATCAGTGAAATTTTCTCTTGAAAACATCTCGTTACGCATCCAACATAATTTTCCTTTCCACAGTGAACTAAGCATCAGACGCAAAACTTTATGATTTAAAAATACATATATTTTTACAGAAGTTCAGATCCTCAATAATGACTCAATGATTTTGAGCTTCTCATAAATTCCAAAATACTGCAAGGTAAAACGAATAAAGCAAAAGCAATAACAGGGGCATTATACCTCAGATCGTCTCAAAAGAGTTGCCAGAACCACTATCCACTCTTTGAATTTTACAGAGCACATATGAGCCAGAAGGAATTCTGCATCCAACCGGCTCTGCAGCGTACCCATATGAAGCTGGAGTATTACAACAGATAATTCAGTCAATGAAGAAATGCCGAGATATATATATAATTCAACAATTCCTCGTGGCATATAATAGTAATGAAATTACAGAGAGCTGAACCATTCAAAAGTGAGATATCTCACCAGTGTCTAGTTGATCACTCTTGAAAGAAAAATTAATGTTAATGATATAACTCTGTATCAATCCAGTTAAGAGTAAAAAGGAAGTTATAAAATACCTAATAATCTTGACTCAATTACATTTTAGAAATGTTTGCAAACAAAATATTTTCAGCATCAGCTTTGAAAGGAAAAATAGAAAACAATCTAAGAGGAAAACAGCACATTTTAACATAAATATGCAACAGGGAGACTAATAAGGTGAGCTCTGAAAAATTGACAGATATTGATACCTTTTGCCCGATCAGTTCAAGCCCTGAAGCAAAATTCTCCAAGCGAGCACAAACACATCCTTCACGTTGAAGATATTCCTGTAGTAAATGTTAGCAAACTAATAATACCACATAACCGAAACAAAAGCTCTAATAACTTTTCTCACCACTAAATCAAACTGAGTGCCTTTTACAAATGCAACGAGCTTGGAAAGTTCTTTTCCTGACATCAAATAGCTAGCATGACTTTCTAAGATGTTCTTAACAGAAGCAACATTTGGACTCTGCTCCTTGAACGAGGTGCTGCCCCAAAGAAGAAAAGCCTAGTAAATACGATTAGTAATGTCAAGTTGTAGGGTTCAGATACATGCAAAACAGCTCATAGGAATGCATATCAACCTTTTATCCAAAGATGGCCTCCTATAACTAGAAGGAAAAAGAAAATAGCCCAAAAATCTGGGAGATAGTTTGTCAGAATCAGTAGACGCTTGTTCATATTCCCTTCCAGATCTCAGTAAGAATCTCACCTGGGGGGGGAAAAAAAAAAAGAGTCATTCCTGTGCAACATTTAGGTATCATTTATCCAACTGAGAGAGTCTATTATCGTGTTAAAACTGATACCAGCTCCCCAGCAAGTTCATATAAACATTCGTCAAGAGTTGCCTGCATATGGTTGACAATCCATGTTCAGGATAACCATAAAGAAAATGAAAAACAAAGAGAAAGTAAAGTTTGAAATGCAGAAGACCACGTCTACCTGTAATAAACGTAAGGCACTATATTGACTGACAGCAGGACCTTCAAGTTTAGCAATCACCTGTGACATTGATACAAGCAATGAAAACCTAACTATATTTTGGCCTGGCTAATCAGCAAGTTTAAAACTTATTTCATCATTGCCAATCCTTGATACAAAACGGCAATATAGTTCCTATTTCTTACACGGTCATAAGTTTCCTCATGACCTTTAACCCGTCATGAAAATGGTTTAAAGGTTTTAACCTGAACATGCAATCATTCGGTGTTGTATCAGATGCCAAATTAAAGTGTGCCCATCTGATATAGAAACTGAACATGCAATCATTCAGTGTTCTATCAGATGCCAAATTTAAAGTGTGCCCATGTGATATGGACACAAGATTGATTGCCAGGTTTTGGCCAAAGAAAACATAATCACACTGAAGAACAGTTGTCAGTGGTCCAATTTGGAAAATTGAGATTAAATAAAGCTTATTATAGGAGAAAAATTGTACAGGACCATGAAATTCCTATAGTTAGGAGGCCTAATATAATTGAACAAGCAGACTGTAATTCTTCCTTGGCCATGACAGAGAGTCTGTAGATCTTACAAGAATATAGCAAGCAGCAGTGCGATACCATCTTCTCTGGAAGCATTCCTCAAACAACCTATTAAAAATACACAATATGCAGTCATTTTTGTAATTTTTTTCCATTCAGCAGAACGGTAGCAGATTCAGCATCAAAAGAAAATTACAATCAATCTTTCATCAAAAACACATCCGGTGATGTTCACAAAACCCTCAAACAGCCAAATGGTAGAAAACAAGGAAATAGGCTATCCAAATTCTCTTAGAAAGCCAACACCAAGATAAGTTCCAGCAATATCCACAAAGTCTCAGGCCATTACTATGGTAGAGAACAGAAAGAAAGGACCAATAAAAAATCTTCTAAAAAACTAGACACCAATAAGAAAAACTCCATAGTCACAGGTCAGCAAGATAAGCATATAAGATTAGGGAAGAAATAAACAGCCTTTTGCAAGAAGGTATCATTTCAGAAGACTTGTCTCCCTTGTTTCATTAATATTCAATTACGTAATTGCCTCCATGTCTGATCAAGAATTATGCAAATAACATACAAATGTACAATCAAATAGTACGCTTTTTTATGCACCCTTCAAACGCAAGGAAAAAAACAAAATAAATAACTATAAGTAAAAGGTATACTCTGTTGATCTTCCCGCAGCAGAGAATAAGTCTGCCCAATGTCGACCATCAGTTTTTCTTGCAACACTCACAACCACATTAAGATACTCTGGAAAATTTCTGATGAAATTACAAGTCTTCTCCAAAAGAGAGAAGTTGGCAGCACGTTTAGGTATTGAGATCTGGTACTTGTTTATATTTTGCCTGCAACAAAGTTTGCATCTTAAAAATAAACTTTTAACACAAAAAACACATGAATTTAAGATCTGATTCTAGCTTTGGGAACATACGTAGATGTAGATGCCAGAACAGTGTATCAAACACCCCCCCCCCCCCCCCAAAAACCAAAAAAGGAAAATACAAACAACCAAAATAAACTATATTTCACAAGTTCAACAATTGCTTAAGAGTGCATCCCTTGAAGAGTTGTGGGGTTTGTGCAAAGTTAGAGAATCAGAAAAACAATGTCAGTATCGATCAATTATTAGATTTGGGGTTTCTCACCCTACACACATACCTAGAAATTTCAGCATCAAATACAGTAAAAAGAAGCCATTCCAGACAATGTGAAAAGTGAGGCTTTTCTGCAGATAATTGAGCCAACCGCAATGCCTCCTCAATTTTGTCCCTCTGACAGGCAAAAATAGAAATTGATTCAGAATGAATACCCTGAATCTAATACAGAGCATCATACACAGGCAATCAACTGGAAAATTGGATTGAATTTTGTAATCAGCAGGGCCAGCATTTGTACACAAGCCATTAGGCAACTAATAAATAAGAACCAAAGCAAGTACATATGTGCTCTGAAGGACCTAACAGTCCTCTCAAAACTAATTCTCCACTTTTCTAATACATAACATAATGCAATTTGGCATAAGTGCTTTATCTGTATATTATAATCAAAGCACTATCAGTTCCCGTATATCACCAGCCAGAGCAATATCATTGTCCCATTAACATGACATATGCAAGATTTTATTCTTATTTTAGATTCATAATCGTACGCCTTCAATGGTTGACGGCAATTGATGATAAATAAGTTAAATTCCCAACAGGTACAAGCAGTGGATATTTCTCCTGAAAATATAAAACCAACCACCATTAATAAAGTTCAATATGTCAAAAATGCTTGCCCTGCTGATTAACTAACTAGTAACCGATTGCTTAGTCAATCAATTTATTGCCATTATTGGTAATTTGGGCTGTAACTTTCCATTCAAGCATGAAAGGTTGAAGTGAATAAGACTTTGATTCCATCCAACATGATCATGAACTTTCCTATACTAGATTAAAAAAAATAAAAAATAAAAATTCATGCTGATACCTGAAGGAGATGCCGAAGAAGGCAATGCAATATAGTTTGAGCTTGAGGAGTTGGTTCAAAACATGGAAACTCTGTGCATGCAGAAAATGACATTCTTTGAGAAACACCGACAACAACACCTGCATTTGGAAGAAGCCCCAGAGGGTAAACCTCACGGTCGAATTCCAACTCCGGGTCCAACTAGAAGACAAACATTCAGTGAGTTAACCAATTGGGTGTATGAACTATATATGTATCACCAATCAGATCAGAATATCTCAAGTTTAACATAATTACTTTTCATAGATTCACTTCCAAAATCTTCTGAAATTTCAATAACTAAAACCAATACATATAATATTTAACTGATAGTAAAAAAGATTCAATCAGGAAAGGAAATAAAAATGTCTTCACTAACAAAGTTGATGGAAAATCATTCTAGTTATGTTAAAGAAAAACTAGAAGATTAAAAAGAGAAGAAAAATGGAAAATAAATCCCAGTAACAACTCTTAACGTTAAACTATATATACCAAGGACCACTTCCTTCTTTTATTTCAACTAATAGATTCTTGAAAGAAAAATGCACAACTACACAAATTAAAGGTCATCATATGTTATGATGAAAAGAATCATTTGACTGAAGAAACAAAAAAAAATGTAGGTGTAAATGGTGCATACCTGCAAGAAATCCTCCTGCTTATAAGGGTCAACACCAGGAGATGGATACCAAACCTGTAAACATAAACTTCCAGCAAGATTCTATATCAGACGAACAAACATGACAGAAAACAGAGGTGAATTTTTATAAATCCTAGACATAAGAAAATTATAGAACTTAGGAATTGGTTACCTGCATTCCTCGATATCCGTAATCCAACCATGAAACTTCTTCAATTAGACTCATCTTCTCCTCTGATTGACCACAAGTAACCCAAAATAATTCAACAGAATCGGTAAGCTCTCTTTCTCGTCCATCATCCAAATCCAGAAGTGAAAGCTCCCCATTTGCTCTCAATATCAAACATCTAGCAAAAAGATGTATCGATTCAGAGGAATATAGTGCACAGAAACTTCTAATTATCATTTCATAGATCCATACCTCGCAGGCTCCCTTCCTAACATGTCAGAAGAAGTTGAAACATGATTGTTTAAAGAACATTCTCTTGGAACCTGGTCGGGGATAAAACGCATAGCAGCTGGATGGCTCTTTGCAGTCATGATTGAAAGTTCTCGTACTGTAGAAAGCTGTTTGTCATGTTATCACTTAAAAATGCATGAAGAATAAAGTTACATTAAAGCAATCTCACTCAGAGTACAATTTGTAACTTCACAAACACAAAGCTACCAGGAAAATTGTAGCATTCGACAATTCTAATCAAATTTTTATCAAAGCACATCTGAAACATTCCTATACCTGAAGGTCTGGAGTGGTAGAAGGTGTCAATTCACCAAATAATTTCACGTGGAATATGTGGACATCAAATGGGCGATAGGTCACAAGAATATAATCTTCATAGACATCCATCACCATTGGTTTAGCAAGCAATGATTTCCGACAAAGCAATGAGCTCTGATCAAGGTGATATCTTGGGTAAAAAAGCAGCTCATACCTACAATGAGACGATACTTCAACAAAATTTCCATGCTTTGCAACCAATAGTAAGAATAATGAAAAAAGATTGCTCCAATCGAACAGAACAGAATCCACACTATTAAGACTTGTGGACAACCAAGCCCTAGATCCTGAGTGATGTGCAAAGGGAAAATGCCTAGGCAATTAGCAAGGTTCGCATCAAGGCTCAACCAGACATTTTGACTATGATGCAAATTCTAAAAGAATACTTAAAATAGTTGAAAGATGAAAAAGACAACTTCAAAGAATCAACAATAGAATGCATTTAAAAAAAAAATTATACTCACGTGTTAGAAGAATTGATATAGTTGCAGACAACAATGATCTTCCCCAGCCACAACAAACCTGTGCTCTGAATCTTCTGTTCCTGAGTAATATCTCCAAATACTCGCCATTTTTTTTGCCGTATATCATATAAGATTAACCCATGAAGACCAGCAACTGCTAAAAACATTCCGTCCTTGCTTGCAGCCACATGCTGGACAGGCCAATTTTGGGAGATATAAGAAACCTGGGCAAAAAGCAAGATTGTATCAGAGATATAAATATGATAACACGAGAAAACCAATTGTAGAGATTGAAGTTTCGTGAATAACTGGAAGGTTTAGGTGTAGAATTTTGAGTTCATCAGTATCTTCCGATTGCACAACTAGTAACCTATCTTCACCATAAATTACTTGACGAACATATGTCATGCCAGAAACCCCTCTATTAAGACAACATTTGCCGAAGGAAAATACAAGAACTCGCTCTGAAGATCCTTCCTCAATTGCATAAAGCCTATATCCATATTCATCCCATTGCACCATTGAGGTGCCACTCATCAATGGCTCATATTTACATTCTTGGTTTGGCTTAACAATGGGAGAAGATATAGAACTTAAACTGATTTGACGGATAGTTGACATCAGACGACATCCAGACACAGACCAAACTGTAAGTCCTCTTGACTTCCAACCAACAGCAAAAGCAGAATTATCAGGTGTCCAAGCAATACAACTAACAGGACCAGTGTCATCCATGGAGTAGCTGTAAAATGTAAAATAAACTTCTCTCATTCTTAATGAAATAAAGCCTGATGTATAATGTCAAGCAGAGGACATTTGAACAGCAGGATAATGAACCAAAGGAAAAAAAAGTACGTTCACATAGACAGTTTACTGGCTTACCCCCAGTCATATAAAGACACAGTACGAATAAGTGATGCTGATTCTGCCAAGTCATAGAGCTCAACAACCCCTCTCCTTGTACCTACAGCAAGGATTTGTTGCTCTGGAGCTACTGAAGCACACAGAGCATCACCAGAACCCAACTCTTTATCAATTTTAATGAATTCAGCTAGCTTTAAGCCTTTCTTGCTCACGGAGCATGACATTAGTTGTCCATTAGAATACAAAACAAATAGCAACCTCATAGGAAGGCAAAGCTCCAGCCGAATGATAGCAGAGTTTATGGGAAATTTGTGATCAGACACAAAAGCTCCTGAAGCGTCAACAGAAGCAAGACCGTTACTCAGAAAATGGTGGGATAAAGTAGCCACACTGCTATCATTTGAAGAGTGGACAAGTTCAAAAGCTCCATAAAACTGTTGAAAAAAAACACAATATAAAGTTAAATTGGAATATAATTTTACCAAGTAGTATGATCCCAAAGGAGTAATGACCCAACACCCTAAATTAGAATTGTTTAATGACACTGTAACTTCTAAACAGCTAATGCCAATCATATTCAGATTACCTCCCCCTTCCAGGAGATACTATATAAAGATCCATCCGAAAGTCCAAGTAGCATGTGTTTGTTATCACTGACAATATTGCTCCTGACAAAGTCACACAACAAGACTAGCAAGATCAGATTTGAGAACAAATATTTACAATTATCAGAACACTGCCGTAAAGGGCAAACATACATCAGCTCAATCAACCAAAACCAACAAAAGATGCATAAAGAAAACTAAACCAGATTTTATAAATGCAATTGTCGACATTTCTCAACAATATAGATGCAGAATAAATTCCAAGTAGCATATTGTGACCTAACTTTAACAATAATGAGCCCTTGACATGATTATATTCATACCGGCATTCATGCTATGGCTTACAAATAATGAACACCAGAAACAAGGCCCATCCACATAAGTGTATACCCATTAAATTAAATGGACATATCTAACATAGATTATATAATTTGTGGTTTCCTCCTGAATATTTATACAGTTGAATCAACTCCTGTTAACGTCCAAATACTGGACCCAGAACTCAAACTCGCATTAAAGTCTAGATTCTTGAAATTCAAGACAAAAGAGAATACGAACTACTCACAAATAGAGCAAGGAGGAGAGCTCAAGAACTTACACTGACAAACCCTTTCTCGCAAAAGGCAACTGCTCACTGAGAACAAGAGATATCTTAACAAAAAACAAACCAGAAGGCTGCTTTCCTCCGATTTGTATACTTTTTTCTGTAAACTGGACCTTGAAAATGTGAAGATATAAAGACGATGTCTGCCACAAAAAAGAAACACACTTAACCACTAAAGTGGCACATGTATACATCAACTGTCTTGTATATATGCATAAAAGAAACAAAATCAAAATGAAAAATTAGGTTTCCAAGATATCGAACATCATCAAACTCACAATTCATAACATACGAGTACAAAGGACTAATAATTATATCCCAAAAACTATAACCACTAGGATAATAACATTACATAAAGCATTGATCAAAACATATATCTCCAGCTGTATAGCAGTTGTAAAGAGTAACAGTGAATCACTAATCAGTTGAAGTGAACTATATATATAACTAAAATTAGTGATGGATTCAAATGAAAACTTACAACAACAGCAATCAATTTGGCGTCGGGGCTCCACACCGCCTGCAAATTCTCGCCCTCTCTTTGCACGGACTCCGAATCCCTCTTGTATTTCCCTAGTCTCACCTTATGCTGTAAATAATCCACAATTCACAATTCAGAAAAAAAACACTCCACAGAACCAAAACCCTAAATTGTTAAAAATTTGTAAACATAAATGTTAAAGAAACACCTGCGAGGAGTTCCAGAGCTCGATGTGACAAGGAGACGCAATAAGTAACAATCCATTGATAACTTTGATGTATATGATCTGCTGAGACGATGGACAAAGTCCTTGCTCCAGTGGAATCACCTGCGGCCATCCGTATGCCATATACATTTTGATCTAATTTATTTATTTGTTTTCTTGCTACAGAGACCTTGCAGAATCAAGAGATCTGAAACATTTCAGTTCCTGATCTCATTTAGCAAGATCCACTGAAAATTTTTATTTTCATTTTTCTATTTATTTTTTTTTTTTTAACATGTGAAGCTTCTGTAGTTTCTTTTTTTTTTTTTTTATGAAAACTGCTTCTGTAATTTTTTGTTCATGGAAAATTGACGTTGTAACATAAATCGGTGACGTGGACGCTAAGCCGTTGGGCCCGACCTGATGTGGCCAAGTTTATGTGGGAATAAATACTTCACATTGGGATTGTGGCAATTTTATTGATCTGTGCTCAAGGACTTTTGAGTTACACTAGGTGGCAAAACGATTTGTGTGGGCCCTCCTGGTTGTTGGGCCAGTACTTGTAAATGGACAACACGAGAGCAATTTGGGCCATACGTCTACCATCAGAGTGGTCAGTGGCGCTATTAAAAACCCTACTTTTCATCTCATTATCTAATATTTAAAATTTGAATAATAGAATTTAATTTCCTTCCTCAATTATGAAATAGTTGAGTGGAGATAGTATTCTTCCTTACGAAATATAGGTGGAGTAGGTGTCCCTCAAATAGTAGAAAAGGTTAAAAATCTGGGCAATTCTATATAAGAATTAATGTTAACTTGTCTCAATAATTATCTGATTATAAATATCAGTAATAATCTCATATAATATGAGTTGTAATCTGAGCATTAATCTGGTATAATTTTTAAAAAAATTTGAATTAAAATTTTATCTCCAAGAAAATTACTAAAAAGTACGTCTTCTAAAACATCCCTCCAGTATTTATCAAAGACTTTACCAAAGTTTCAAGATGCAAATTCCTATGTACGAAAAAAAAATACAAATTCCTAGTTTTTCCAAGCTCTTTCAAACTGTAGCTATGGCGTTCAAAAGTCCCTCATCATCTTTATTTTCTACATTCTATCCTCCTTCAAAACTGTGGCAAAGGGGTGTCTTGGGTTCAATAAACTTGCAACTAGTCCTATATCTAGCCGATCTGCGATCCTAACACATCATATAATTCATTCTCGTGTTAGTCTGAGTAAAGATGAGAGGAAGAGCGAAGAGGCAAGCTCCTTGATATGGAGAGTTCTTGAGGGCAATTACTTGCTTTTTGCACGTTGCCTTCAAAATATTTTCAGATAAAAAATGGCGGCCTGACAAACGCAGCCCATGTTAGCCCAATAAGTTAGTCAATCCACTAACAATCACTTCTGTTTGAACCCAATACAGTGTGTGGACATCTAAAGAGAGATTGCCAAACTCATTCCTGCTGAAATCTATAGATACCACCTATCTCACTATTATTTTTATAATAATCAATAATTTATTAACAGTATAATTTTATTTTATTATCCTTATTTTTAAATATACTTTCATTCATATTTATTATAAATTAAATAAATTATATTAATAAAAATTAAAATAAAAAAATTGAAGTACTAAAAATAAGAAAATATATTTTTTTGGTGTAAATAAAAAATTAACAATATAATTTTTTCCTCATAGTTTTTGTTATTTTGAAACGTTTTTCTTATAATAAATATATATTTTATATTTTCAAGATAAATTATCAAATAAATGATCAATTTATCCCTCTTTTCTTTTAAATTTTTTGTACCAAAAGATATTTAAATATTATAAAAACGGTAGGAGAGTGAGTGGTATGTATTAATTTCAATAGGAGGAAAATTAGTAATTTTCCACATAAAAATGCAATCAATCTGTTTAATTAATTGAGTGGGTGTAAATAATGAAACTTGGCAGCGTTAAAAAACAATAATGGTGATGATGATGATGATGGTGTTAACAAAAGGGGTAGTTATAAGATGGAGACTAAAGAGCAGATGAAAACCACCAAAAATGAATTGTTCAAAAATCCAAATCAAGAGTCAAAAAAGCACAAGCCCCCCACAATAGAAAGAAGATAAGATAATAGTCGAGGGTGAGAGTGAGAAGGAGACAGATATCAAACATGGGGTCCCTGGACATTTTGGTTATGCTTTACATTAGGCCCCTTGTAATCAAATTTCATCAACACATAAAGAAACCACTTTCTTTATTTCACATCAAAACTTTATAATTATCTAAACATGAGATCTTAGTTGCACCAAACTTTGCTAGTTATTACCTATATAACCCTGTAATAGGAATACAGGATTGTATATTATAATTATTATTATGATATGGTTCGAGTAATGGAGGCAGTACTATATTGCTACTCGGGAGTTCACAATTCACATTCACATAGCAGGGCTATATATATATAGGTAGTGTTTACTTTTAGATTGGAGCGAAAATCTTAAAGAGTGGGAATTTTAAGATTGGGAGTGTGGAGTAGGAGTGGGAGTAGGTTGTTTACTTACACTGGAATAAGAGTATGGAATCGAAATCGGAATCAGAATCCAATTAATAGGTTTACTTTATCTTGGATTGTGAGTAAATAGTCTTAAATTACAGTTTTACTTTTATTTAAAGAATTGTAGTTTTTAATTATAAAATTAATAAAAATATATATTTGAAAAATAAAATATTTATTTTATTATATTTTTAAATTAATAATAATTAATAATATTCTTAATTATGTAAATCAATATTTTTTATTAATTTTAATTTAATTTTGTTTATGTAAATTAAAAATTATTTATAAGAGCAACACAAATGAAACATTATTTTTAATAATACAGTACAAAATTAATATTTTCTTAGAATAAACTATTTATTATTATTAATTATTAAGATTAAATAAATATAATACTATTATTTTTAAATAAATATATTTCTATGATTATTACTATTATCATTTAACTTAAAATCAATATAAATTATTATTTTTAACTAAGTATAATAATATTATATTTAAATAAGTTTAATATTATTATTGTTAATAAATGTAATTTTATAAAATAATATAATAATATTATTTAAATAAATATGATATTATTTATTTTATTAAATTTTATATAAATTAAAAAAGGATAAAAAAGAAATCTCACTCCCTATCCCCCAAAAATATATGGGACCTACGGAGTGGAGTTCTCACTTTTTCCTAAAAAGTGCAAGTAAATCTCTAGCAAGTGAACACACTAATACCATTAGAGTGTAGAGTTTGGAATTGTGAGTGACATAAGTTTGGCAGGGGGTACGTTAGAGGCAATTGGGCCATGAGTGTCTTGGCGTGGGAAGGCACAGCAAAAATCCTGTAATGGGGGCTTGGATTTGGATGTATGGGCGCATTCATTTGAAAAGAACAATATGTAGTAGTGTCACGAGTGTCATAATCTATCCATGATGGTTTGCTGGTTGGCCGGGGTTCGCACCACCGACGAATTTTGTCGTATCTATATTCTCTTTGTGAATGGCCTGCCAGTTTCATGTTCCATGGGCCTCCGTATTCTCTCTCTCATTGTATCATGTTCATGCCGTCTACTGTATGTCAATTCATTCTCAACTAGACTTACCCCCACTATGAATGGGGAGTCTGCTTTGAAATCGTCTACCCTGCACCCACCTCCTGAGTATACGCTTCAACAAGACTCACGCATACATTATAAACCTCTGGTAAAATACTTATTTATAGCTCAGCAAATAAAGTACATTATATAATCCGTTTTAGGGATTAACGACTTACCCATTCAGTGACCTTGAGATTGGATGTTCCCAAAATTAGTACATTAGGTCGAATGAATTTAATAATAGACGCTTCTTGGCATTCCAACCTGTATTCTTCTTTCAGGACCTATTCAAAAAAGAATATAATACTTATTCTTCTTGGCCGTGAATATCTAGATAGGATAAACTGTCCCATGGATATCTTTCATTCGAAACAAAAAAATTCGAATTGGGAATTTGTAGATCATTCGTCCATATTTTCTTTTTCTTTTTTAATTAATTTCTCCCATTAAATTGTATTTTATATATGCATAATGCTATACCTTCTTCTTCTTTTTCTCATTGAATATATCATTTATGTATTAAATTGTCACCTAAAAGAAATATTTTGCGAAGACGCTTCATTTCCTCTCTTTTTGTCCATAACCAAGCAACATTAATTCAAGGTGGGTTATTAAATATTTGCTCCTTGTATGCCCACTACCACATACTATACTAGGATTAAATGGTTTGAAAATAAACCGTTAATATTCTTCGTTAGTACTTCAAAGTTTCTTAACGTTCATATATACTAGAGAGAGAATCAATGAATAAAGTACTTTTTAAATACAATGGATCACTTCAAAACACAATCTTCATTCATTCGTCGCTTTAGCATTTGCTATTTAGTTATCACTTCTAACAAATATCACTTTTTTTTCCTTTCAAGTTACGGCACAAATTAATATTTTCATAAATGATTGATTATGTTCATAAAAATACAAGAAAAGTTGGTTATATATATAATGTAGCGCATAGGAGATGAGACGACAGGGCGGCAATAGAATCATGAAGGAAATATATATGAACAATTCTTCAATCTATGGTGTGCAAATGATGATTTTGTAATGGGACAGACGGATCTAAATAATATTATCAATCACTAACGCGGCTTTAATCCATGATTTCTGGACGGATCTTTGCTTTGTTTCTTTAAATTACCGAGCCCTCTACTCTATACAGATCACAACTGACTTGGAGCCGTCGGATCATCGCCATGAGAACTAAACAATTTTGGTTCCAGGCTTTCAATATAATTTGGGTAAGCTTTATAAAAATCACAGGACCAGTTTGTATTTCCGATGAGATTGCTCGTGCAGTCGTGCTTGTCATATATCTTTAGGAGGAAATATTAATTTGTGTATAGGCGATTTGTATATACAATTGAAGATATTTTCTTTATTTTATTTCTTCATGGATCATTTCACGTTAGCGTTCTAGATTTAAGCAAATAATGCAAATCTTCATTGAACGTTATAGTAAAATTTTATTTAAAGTTTTGATTTAAGTGATTAAAATAACCTAGTGGCTAATCTCTAGTTTACAGACAGAGCCAATTATCAAAATGATAATTTAACCACAAATAGATGATTATCAAAATGTTACTACTACTACTGTTGCTGTTTCTGTTGCTTCTGTTGTTGTTGCCGTCGTCGTCATTTTCATTACATTTATTTAAAAATAATAGTTATCTTATTTATTTTAAATAATATTATTATATTATTTAATAATATTACATTTATTAAAAATAATAATATTAAACTTATTTAAATATAATATTATTATGTTTAGTTAAAAATAATAATTTACATGAAATCTAAGTTAAAATTACTCAAAAATAATATTATTATATTCATAGAGAATTAATAATATTACTGCTTAATATCTTTATTTCAAAAAAATAATATTATTATATTTTTTAATGTATTATATTTATTTAATATTAATAATTAATAATAATAAATAGTTTATTCTAAGAAATTATTAATTTCGTACTACATTATTAATAATAATGTTTCATTTGTGTTGCTCTTATCAATAATTTTAATTAAAATTAATAAAAATTATGATTCACATAATTTAGAATATTAATAATTATTATTATCTTATATAATAAAAAAATAAATAATTTATTTTATAAATATTTTTTTATTCATTTTATAATTAAAAACTACAATTATTTAAATAAGAATAATACTATAATTTGAACAATTCACTTTCAATCATAGATAAAATAAACACATAAATAGAATTATGATTCATATTACACACTCCATTTTAAACTAAGTAAATAATTTATTCTCGCTCCCACTCCCACTCTACACTCTTAATAACAAGATTCACACTCCGATAAAAAAAAGTAAATGATACCAAACCTAAAAAAATAATATAGTATTACTGTAGCACACAAAATAATAAAAATATTTATATTTTAGTATTAACATTTTTATCACGTGGTGTTTTGTTAATAAATATCATTTTTCACGTCAAAATTACCACGACCCCACAAAACGACCAGTTCTCACAGACCAATGAAAGGCCCTCCTAGATACACTCTTCACATCGATTCCTATTGGTCTATCTTAAACCCCCTACATCACAGCCTGTAAGTCTATCACCTTCACGGTAATAGTAAAAAATAGGCAAACTTATTATTGAATTATTATTTAGTCATTTAGATATACTTGTTATGCAACGCCACCGGTAGCCGAAACAGAAGCTTCCGCTTTCTCTCTTCTCTCTTGGAAAACTCTCTTTATAAGGCATTGTAATCCAAGCTCTCCATTTGTGATTTGTGAACAACAAGTTTTTCTCTTTTGCTTTATATGATCCATGGGTTTCCCAGTCGGGTACACAGAAGTATTCTTGCCGAAATTCTTCGTTCACACGCTTTCCTTTCTGGGTTTCATCAGGAACATCATCATCTGCTTGTTTCGCTATCTGGGTCTATCTGATTTTCTTGAAACAGACGTCATTTGGCCCGACAACTCTCCGACCCGAATACCCGAAAACGCGCCTGTATCCGCTCGCCTGATCCGAGAAATCCTGCCAGTGATCAAGTTCCAGGACCTGGAGATGGTCAACGGAGACCCGCCCGAGTATTGTGCGGTTTGTTTGTACGAGTTTGAAGACGGAGAAGAGATCAGGTGGTTGAGGAACTGCAAGCACATTTTTCACAGGGCGTGTTTGGACCCTTGGATGGACCACGACCAGAAAACGTGTCCGCTTTGCAGGACACCCTTTGTGCCTGACGAGATGCAGGAGGAGTTTAATCAACGGCTCTGGGCTGCTTCCGCTGTTGATGATCTTCACAGTGAGTACAGTTCGGTTCCGGAGTTGTAGAAATCTTTGTAGGGTTAGATTTGATTAAATAGTTTTTGTTCGATGAATT
Organism: Clausena lansium; assembly: GCA_030449835.1. Classification (NCBI taxonomy): domain Eukaryota; kingdom Viridiplantae; phylum Streptophyta; class Magnoliopsida; order Sapindales; family Rutaceae; genus Clausena; species Clausena lansium. The sequence continues at coordinate 5,696,684 of JASUUF010000257.1, forward strand.
TTGTATATACTTCATCAACAAAATGAAAATTTGGCGCGTAGCAATACAACAAATTTAAGAAATAAGTTTTTATTATAGCATGGATATTTTTTTCTTTTTAACTTTTTATTTCCAACATTTTTTTTATGTTAGATTCTGAAAATTTATCTTTCAATGGTATATTTTTAAAGTAGTGATTGTTTTTTTTTTTTTTTTTTTAAGTATATTTACTTAATCGCTTAAAGAAAAGAAAATTGAATTTAAAGTTTGTTTAATCTCAATAGCTTATGTTACGAGGCAGCAGGTTGTAAATTGGAGTAATTCAAATGATTTTTAATATTAGAAAAAGGCTATTACTGTATATGAAACATTAGATTGTTAATACTCAATAGTAGAATAAAAAAATTTGTCGGTAGGTGGCTGGCTGACCCGTTTGTTAGGAGTTTGTCAGGACCTGACAATGGATCGTCGTGATGAATTTGATCAGATTGTTAATTAATTATTTCTTTTCTCTCGAGTCATGTTACTTACTCATGTACCAAAGCCAAACTACCATCAAATTTGTTTCGTTTTGTTTGCGCTTACAAGTGGTTAAAGAACCTGGAGGGTGTGGTACGGTGAAATAAATTATAAATTAGGGATTAAGGGGGGATGATGGTACTGCAGGTTATGTTCAGTGATAATTATATGTTAAAGTTAGTATTTACATGAATTGAAGCTATTGCAGTGAAGCTGGTGGGTGTATTGTGATATTCATTCTCGTCTCTACGTAGTGAATGATGATATTGAAATTGGACTTTGTGCCTGAGCTATCACTTTATCAGGCTCTGTAACAGTGAGCTATAAGTTTCCAAGCTGGCTTCTGTTCTGCCACATGACATCTGAATCGACCAGTCCAAATTTCTATCTTACTGGAGGTACAGGCCTCTCTGTTTTGATCATCCAAATCTTATGTACGGGTATGATCTGAATCATTATATAATTATCATAAGCTTAAACAGTCTTGGATCTTGTATGTTGTTGTATTTTAAAGAAAGAAAGACAAGGGTATCCTATGTGACAATGCGGATGCTAAATTTGTGATCAACCATGATGAAGATTTAATGAAACCATTTTGAAGATGGAAAGTGGCAAACTATAATAATGATGGAGATCCTCAATGAATCTTTAATATTACTTTTACCAAGAGGTTGAATCTGTAAAAATGATTACGGCCTCGATATAATAATATTCAATGCTCTACCCCACTTACTACAGTAATAATTTGTATATACTCTTTTTAATTTTTTTATTAAGGGGTGGGTAAATAACAAATTGATATTCTAAATAAATCCAAATTAATCGGTGGTTGAATAATAATAGATATCTTAAATTTTATCTTAGATAATATGTCATTTATTGAGTGGTTGATAATTATTTATAAGATTTAAGTGAATTAATTATATTATTTCACTGACCAATTGATGAATGACACATAATTTATGATATTTTTTGGGATAAAAAATTTAAGATGTGTAGCACTACTCTCGGTGATTTGATTAGATTCGAAAAATAAGAAAAAATTTATCGGTTTATTTAAATAAATACAAAATCAACCCAAACTGAAAAATAAAGATTCTAAAGATTAAAAATAAAAAAAAATCTAACCTAACTAGAATTGAACCATTTCGATTCGGTTCACCGTACTTTTTTTTTTTTTTCAATTGTTTAGTGTCCTCTGGTTTAAAATAAAACTTCTCATTATGAGATGAAAGCAGAGATGGCAAAATCCGGATCTGGATAATATATCTAGATCTGTAAAAATTAAAATTCAATAATTTAAAATATAATTTTACGATTCAATAATTTGTCTAATAATATCAAATAAAATCCAATTATAAATTCACAATTAACAATTCAACATGAATAACATACGATAACATTACAAATCCACAATTAAAAATTCCATAATATATATCAATTATAAATTCAACAATTTACCTAATAATATTAAATAAAATCCAATCATAAATTCATATTTCAACAATTAACAGTTCAACATGAATAACATATAACAACATCATAATCCACAATTAAAAACACCACAACATATATCAAACATATAAAATAATATAAATTCAACAAATTACCTAATAATATTAAATAAAATCCAATAATAAATTTATAGTTCAATAATTAATAATTCTACGTGAATAACATACAATAACATCATAAATCCATAATTTTAAGTTTTTTTAACTTATATACTTTTAATTAAAATTTAATTAAATTAATAATTAAATTTAAAAAATGTGGATTTGGATATTCGACTTTTCGAATATAAATACATTCCAATCCGAATTTAAATAGAACTTAATTCTTAAAATCCGAATTCATATTTTTTTGCCATCCCTAAATGAAACCACGTTTAGAGAGGCTAGTGATAAATGCAAATCTTTCGACCCAAAAGTATTTGCCATTGAAATTGGGCTTACGATCGTCAAATTATAGTCTTATTCTACAGTCCAAGCCCATATCATTTTAACCTCGATAAACGTGAACCGTCGATTTTGATGACTTCTACAGATCGATGCTTCCGTAATATACTATGGTTACCGTGCGCCGTTTGACTTCATTAACAGAATCCTGAACGAAGGCACGTAACATTTTGCTAATTTACAAAAAAAACTTTGTAACAGCTGCCAATTCATAGCCATCTTTGAAGTCATTCCAAGGAAATACAAATATTATTGTCAACTCTAATGCACGAAATATTTAACTGACTGAATTTCCCGTTTGAGTTTTGACAGTTTTAATTTCATTTTCAGCTCACAAACATAAACAAACCCATCATCATATTCATTCCCTCACTCTTTCCACTTTGCTTAAACCCCAAGACTCTCTCATTCATATAGTTAAATCAAAACTCACTTTCTATTATATATTATTTCTCAAGTCTGGAGATCTAAAGATGTACACAAGATCAAAAGGATTAACTATGCACAAAAGTACTATAGCCATTTTCTTGTTGCTTGGATCTTTTATGCTGAATGTAAAATCTGATCTACCATGTGATGACAGAAGATGCAAAACAGGTTCCTGCAACAGCACCGGTGCTTGCATTTGTAATATTCCTGATCCGTCCACAATCTTAGAGGGCGATCGCTCCTTTCTCGGGTAAGTTATTACATTTAATGATCATTATTAATTTCCTACATGATCTCATCATTATTGATCCGCTCTTAGAGCATAGCTAAGATGAATATATTTATGTGGGTTTGTGTTTGGAAAATGGAATACATACAGGGGAAAGTATTGTGACGAAGAGATGACAATGTGTGATGGGACAAACGAATTTTGGTGTGAGCATGGAGGGAAATGTGAAGAGATCGTTCAGGGCGAAATTTATGAATGCAAATGCCTTGCAGGGTATGCAGGTGAGCATTGTGAGCATTTTGGCACTCCTTGTGGTCAGATTTTCTGCTTTCATCAAGCTCAATGCTTGGCTCTATCTCAAGTACATAATGCTTGTGATTGCCCTCCTGATTGGAAAGGAAGTGTTGATTGCTCTCTCCCAACACTATCACAAACAGGTCATTCATTCTGCTTGTCTTATATAATTAACACTTCAATTTCATCATCAACAATCTCATTTTATAATTTTAACTATGATTGTAATTCTGATGAGTATCGTACTTATCTCTATTACTGGTTTCAGATTCTTCTGTAAATTCAACCACTGCCAATTTTCCCCAAGACAAAATCAGCACCAATACTAATGTGGGTGCAGTTCATCTTTTCCCAAACCAATTTTGAAAATACCCCTTTTCTTCATGTCAAGGCTAAAGCTAATTCACTGGCTTTATAATTATAATTATTTTCTTTTTTTGTTCTTCAGTGGATGGTGGGGTTCTTGGCCGTTTCATGTTCAGCAGGAGCTGTTGTAGGAGGTGCTATCTACGCTAATAAATTATTCAAAAAGAAATCAAACGCTGCTCCAAGATTCCAGCAGCTATCAAGAATGCAGACTCAAGATACATTGGACGGCGATGACAATGAATCGATGATCCGCGATTATTAATGATACTTCACACCTTTGAGGGTCTTGTATATTGTATCAATGTTTAAAAGGTTATATGGCAATATCTAATGGGATATATCAGTTGTAAGTGATTTATGCTGCTATATATGATTATCAATTCAATCTTAATAAACGTTTAAATTTCTTTGATGAAATCAGATATAAACTATTGTACAGCGTACCAATCTCCCCATACAAACCCTAATTTAGGTCTTGAAGAAAAGGGTACAAGCAAATAATATTGCACTTGCACCGATCTCACTCGAGGCTCGAGAAATGATGATGCATGAAGATTTGCTGAAATAAAAGATTTTATTCTTGGTCACCATTTCTATGGACAGCACTCGATTTAAAAAGATGTCGGTCGACTTGATCACCCAGCTAGTTTAATTATGTATGTACCGGACAGCTTTCACATTACTTCATTTAAAAAAAAACCTTCTTTTCTCTAATTAAGGGGCCCGCACCGTGCTAAATTGGCTACTATTGCCTCTTATGTATAATACATCAGTATTCAATAATGCGTAAATGAGGAGAAAACAAAGATGGCGTGGCTAGCTAGTATCAGCTAGTCTCTTGTTTCATGATCAATTCAAAATTTCTTTTTTGGTTTTTGGCTCTTTATTGGGCCAGGCCCATTCTTTTGACCCAAAAGCACAGAAATGCTAACCCGGTCCTATTATAAATTCTTTCTTGTGAATTGTGTGATCGAAGAATAACTGGAATATGAGCTTCAGGGTAAAAATCACCAAGTGATACCTGATACGCAGGCTGTGAAGGAAGCACTATGTATGTACTGGCACGGTGCACCTCTGATACCACTTCTTTACAAGTCTAATTAATTAACATATTGTACTTTTAAGTACTGAGCTGGACCGAATTAAGAAATAATAATAACTGAAGGGCTATTCTGCACTTCTGCTGGTTTTTGAATTATCGGGAATTTATTCAAACCTCAAGGCATCTGGGGAGTAGAACTAGTATCCCTCTAAAGCTTTTCCGAATAAAATTAATGAGTAAAAATTACACTCAGCTTTGCTCAATTTTGGAACCAGTGATTGTTTACATGCAGATGATACATAGGCCAAAACGGATAATATATAGAATTTGGTTATGTTTTACAGGCCAATTGGAGTGCCAATTGGTGGGTCACTTTGGAATGCTGTAGGTCCTACTGCACTTTGTTCCCGCTAAAGATTGTACTTCCGAGTGACACGTCAGCCTGGTGTCACCCCCTTCCAAATAAATATATACACACACACACAAACACACACTACCATTACCTAATCTCTGGATTATTCGCTGCATTCATGCGCTGCAAGTCTCCAATGTCCGCAAGCCATCACAGCCGTTGTTGGGGTTTCCTTCCCAAAAGCCGGACCCTTTTAGCACACAAATCAAATCCATTTTTGGCGTGGGCCAAACGTGTTTGCGACTTCCTTACACCGCGCGTGCACATTAGCGCGTCCCTTCCACGATTCATTCCTTCCTCTCTGTTCTAGGCGAAAAGAATCAGAGATGTTAGGTTACATGTATTTTTAAAACATTTTTGGCCTTTTTAAACCAACGAATTCCCCATAATACCCCTTTACCCAGGCCTACTGTTGGAGAAATGGAACCGCATGAGGAGGCTCTTCCAGTACCAACGTAAACAACCCTTTGAAATATAATATACTCGACTGGGCAAGTCATGCTTAATCTGTATGTAGCTTATCATGGAAGCGGGCTGCACGTGATAATTTCTTATAAAAGAAAAACAAATAGCTTTGGACAACTATGGTGACGTGTAATAGCGGCAGCTTTCTTTTTACTCCCAAAGAAATCTCCGCAAATAAATATAAAACAAAAGGGCAAGATTGTCAAGAAAAAGAAAACGAGACGAAACATATGAAGGGCCGAGAAGGCAACAGAAAGTTGAGAAACCCTGATTATCGAGTTCTGTGAGATCTGCAAAAAACCATGAGAGAGAGACCCCGCCTGTGAAAGAGAGAGAAAAATAATAAAATTATAAACACGAAAAAGAATAAAATAAAATAAAAAGAAGCTTTTAAGATCTAAATATAAATATCTGTCTCTATTATACCTGTTTATTATTTATCTTAGAATATGAGGATTCGGAAGAACGCGAAGCTCTCTTCGATATTGCCTTCGCACGCTTCAACACCAGAGACTCTGCAGACACACGTGTGCCAGCTGAACCAGTCGCCATGGGATGTGATTCCTTTCTCTCAAGACAGCTGCCCATCTTTAAATTACCAAGTGAGCTTAATTTCTCGTTGTTGATATTATCACAGATCTATCAAAACCCTCCTGTATTTTACCCTCCATTTATCTGCATTTTTCACTTCTGGGTTCTAGGGTTTTGTGAATATACCCCATTAGGGTTTCATTAAAACCCTAAATTTTCTCGTTTTTGTCGTGTATTCACCTTCAAATAGTCGATTAGGGTAATGGGTCGTTGCCATTTCTCGATATTATCATGTGTTATCAGTTTTTATTCTTCTGTGTTTTGTTTCTCAGTTCGAAGGAGAAGATAGCTTCACAGGAAATGGGAGCTTTGGGGAATCTATGGGCGCTGTTGAGAGGTAATCAACTATTCTTCTTCAAATCGAATCTTTGGTTTCAATTTTGTCTCGTATTTTTATCTTCTTGGAGCATTAGGGTTTTTTATTTTTTTATTTTTATAATTCATCATTTTCAAATAGTAATACAAAAGGGCAGTAATAATCCAAAAATTTGTGATGGGTAGCGAGCCTCAATGTGTTTGTGATTGTAAATATGTTGCATATACACACAGCGTGGCTTCGTTGATGGACGGAGAAGAGAAGGCAGTAATGTTCAAAGTCAATGAAATGGTTATCGACGATAATGAGAATGTGTTCGACAGTAACGAAGAAATCAAAATGGATGAAGAATTTGGGCTCGATAATGATTATAAACCTCCAGCTTGTTGCATAAAGACAGATGGCAAGGGCTGGAACTGCAGAAACGAGCCCAAATATGGGCACAACTTGTGCGACCATCACTTATCTTTGCTCAAATCTTACAGTAACGGCACTTGTTCTTCTGTTACTCACTCTATCAAGAAACCTGACAAGGCCGTGGCCTTCAGTCGACGAGGCCGAGCTCGGCCAGCCAAGAAGGGTTCGTCGTCGAGTTCAAATCCATACGAATTTTACTATTATTCTGGGTTTGGGCCTTCGTGGGGAAAAAGGAGAGGGGATAGAGTAATTGAAGAGAAAAAATGCGAAGCCGAAGAAGCTCATGAGACTACCCAACCGAATGATAAAACGCCGTCGTCTTCCTCACAAATTGATAATGATGAATTTGATTTTGTTGATGATGAATATGATGAGGATGACGAGAATGGAGATAGTGGAAAGAAGAGAACTAGGAAGCCTGTGAAAGCAAGATCATTAAAATCTCTCATGTGAACCAGGGTTTGTAGATCGCACGGATGCTGGGTTTCGTTTGTTTTTGTGTTTTGTATCGAATGTTTTTATGATTATCGTTTTTTTTTTCTTTTTTTTTTTACTTTGGGTAAGTGGTTAGGGTTACTGGTTTTTGGACCTTTTTTATGACGGGTGAGATTAGAATTACTCTTTAACATGGCAGTGGCGGTCTTTCCTATGGTGTAACTCCAGTAGACCGAAGAGATTGTGTACTAAATCGATGTTTTGAAATGTAAGGGTAGTTTTGTAGTTTTCCACTTTATGTTATAATTTGCAGTAGGTTTTGCATAGATCTTGTTACTTGTACTTAGTCGTGCATGCAATCTATAGAGAGAATCATTTTCTTTTCAAATAATTATTAGGTTTGGTCAATTTCAATTTGTAATGTGACAATCACGTGGACTTAAATTTCATCATTTTCCCACACCCAAAAAAAAAAAATTTCATCTATTTCCATATTATTTTTTTATTATTCCCAATTTCATCATTTTTTTTTCAATTACACAATTTATAATAGAGTTGGGTGGCATTATTACATTTAAATGTATCCATTTATATATTTTTTTGATAAATAATAATACAATCATAAATATTTTTATACAAACTGATGTGACATAATAAGATTAATTGAGAAAAATAACATATGAACCACATGATGTATTTTTTTATTTATATTTTCAATCAAGCAATTATTTTGTCACATTAATTTAAACAATATTATTTGTGCTTTATACAAGTGTTTGTAGCCGTAAAATTATTTAATTTTTTTAGTAAATTAAATTTAAAATAACATAACATTTTTCAACGAACCTTACATTTATAAATTTTGCAATAAGGGACAAAATAAATATTACCATTATGAGAATAATTTTTGTTAAAATAATTCTCAAAACAATTACTTAATATAATGTTTCTAATTTTGTATATTGTAAAAAGAAAAAAATTTATTTTTATTTAAGATATATCTTATGTTTGAAATGAAAGAATAATCCGAGTTTGTCCATATCAATCGTATGTTTTCATTTTTTAGAGTCCCACCAATGAACCTCACCTCATTCAAGGCAAATTTTTTAGACAAATTTGTCATAATTACTTTAAATTATTGGGTAATTTTATTATTAGTTCAACTTTTATTTACTCTTATGTGATATTAAGACGAGGTTAGAGTGGACTCTCTATTATTACGCTATAGTTTATTCAGTATTTGCAAACACCAAAAAAGAATAAACTCTACCTGGTAAGTTGTAATGCGATGAAGTGCTAAATGCGATTACATTTACAAAATGACTAAACTTCTTTGTATGGTGGAATTGTCGCACTCACATCAGCAACAGATAATTATTATTATTTTTTTTTGAGATGAGCAACAGATAATTGATTGCGAGGATGAATTCATTAGCTTTGTTAACTTTTACATGACCAAATTCAGTCTATAATACCTCCACAAACGAGAAAAAGATTCTGATATAAGTCCGAAAAATATAATATGGTCAATAAATAAAATGGATTACATAAGTCACACGTTATATAGGGTGCGCTTGGGATTGAGGTTGGGCAGCTGTATCTTAAAAGTTACAGCACTAAAGTGATTGGTAAGCACTAACTGCTGTAGCTGGAAAGTTATGTTAATACGATTTTTCACTTGTATGATGAAAAATCTATTATATTATTAATAATTTTATTAAAATTATTATTTAAATATTATATTTACTATATATTATTAATTTTTATTTTTCACTTATAACTTTTTTTTCACAGCTGTTATAACTTAAAAGCTACAACACCTCAATCCCAAATAGACCCATAATCGATTTAATGATAATTGTTAAAGTCTAACGTTAATATTGTACACAATTAAATCCATGAGCAAAATGAATCTTTAATTAGGTTGACTGCCCCAGAGATTAAAAAAAAAATAAAAAAAAAACGGCACTTTTAGCCAAATAAATTGGATTATGAAAATTAGGATAACCAGATGAATTAATCCAGTTTGATTAAAAACCGTCACAATCATATCCGTAGGTGTCACTTGCTACCTTACTCGAGTACGAAAGAAAGTACAGGATCCTGTTGTCGATAGGCAGAAGCAAATTGCCAATAGAGTATATAAGAGAATTTTCTTTTTTTTTGTCCTAACTATTGTAATAATCCACGCACTCTCAAAGCACGTGGAGCACACTTGAGACATCTCAACATTCTTTTACTCCAAAACTAAAAAACAGAGACTCGACACTCAACAAGTCGTCGTAATTTGTAATCTTGTTTTTGCACAGTGCTCAGTCGAGGCTCATGACTGACGAGAGCCCTATTTTTCTGCGGGACAGACCTTGTTATTATTATTTTCCTCTTCATTCTCAAATCTCACTCAGCATTATTATTTTCGACAAAAGAAAATGCGCCCTATCCACTTTAAGAAACAATGAATGAACGGAATCTCGAGCGTCTTAGTTCAAGTCAAGTTATAATTAGAATTAAAATTTCTTTAATTAAATATAATTGAGTAAAATTAATTTATATATAATCTTTTTTTCTTATAAAATACGAATGAAGCTAATACACCCCTCTAATATTTGTTAAGATTATTTATTTAAATAAGTATTTCATAAAATTTAATATAATATTATAGTCACAGTAAATTTATCTACTGAAATAACAATTATAAATATCTGAAGTATGATCAGTAATCTAATGTATAATCAGTATTTAAAAAAAAAACACAATGAATGAATGGGTCATGAAGCACATGAGATGAAGAAATTGAATATATTGTCAATGATCCTGAGAGGCAGGAATTGAAGATTATTATTATATACCCCAGAAGACGGGTGGGCAAATGGGATTTAGAATTTAATGAGGCAATTATGTATTAAACACTGCTTACTCAAAAGGGAGTAACTCATATCATGACTAGAAAATTGGATGGTTACCATACAGTATTGCTAAAATGTTGATTCAATATAGATAGATACTGCTAAATATTACACATACATAGAAATTCCCAAGGTCTGAGGTATGAAGATCATATGGATAGTACAGAGATTGGACAGAAAAGCCAAAAGCCATGGGGGAAATCATGTGCAAGAAAATGCTCGTACAGTAGTCGTGGAAGATGTTGCTTGAACACAAACATCACTTTAACACACTGCAACAAACAAACAGATACCGCAAACATGATAATTTTTCATCATCAATAATGACCTATTTTAACTTTGCTCATGCCTCAGCCTAATATCAAACTTCAATTTTAAAATGATATAAGCAAAACACAAGCTACTTACTTGTATAAATAGGCAGCAATTCCTAGGATTATGCACAAGAGGATGATATCAATGCAGAAGTTTCGACTGGATCTCAGCTGAAATAAGATTAATAAGCAAGCAGAAATGAGAGTAAGGCTCTGATTGGTTGAGGTTATTGAATAGAGCTTATGGGAGTCTAACTTTTCTAAAAAGAACTTTTTCAAATAGAACTTTTGACAAAAAGTTGTTGGGTGTTTGGTAGTCAATTAAAAAAGCTCTTTTGAACCATTAGACTCCTTGGTTCTACAACACCAAAAGTGCTTTTATGTTGTTAAATAACCAAAAAAGATACAGAGAACTAATTTCATAATCATACAACTTTCCACAAAATTCACCCAAGCAATCAATTTATATGATAATTACACATTTCTTCGGTGTTCAAATTCAACAAACAAGTTTTTAGGGTTTTTATATATACATATATATAAGGGTATTTTGGAATTAATAAAATTATGTTAGGGCGTTTTGAATATTATATACAAAATAAAAAAAAAAGAAGCTATTTTGCCTCTAATCCCAAAAGCCCAAATTTTGGATTTGGAGAGCCCAAAAGCTCTACTCTTTTTTTAATCAAACACCACTAAAAACTTTGATAAGTGCTTTTAGAATAAAAAACACTTATGACCTTTTCAAAAGCCATACCAAACACACACTAAGGGCATAAGAATGGGGAAGGAGGGCACAGCTACTGCACTTGAATTAAGGTTTGCATACAAAATTACAAACAAAAGATCTTAGTGATATATAATATCTTTACCTGGGTTACGGTATCCTTGAGTCTCACGTTGGTACTTTTCAGATCAGAGGTTGCCCTGTCAACCTGAATGATGCTCAAATAAAATTATTTATCAGTGAGGTTAATCCCTTCAAAGCAGAATATGTAACTCAATGTAAATTTCAAATTTTATTTATTTATTTATTTTTGAAAATAGTACATTCTTTAAAAGAGAATCAAATACATGGAAAATTTTCACCTCAAAATTACCAAGCAGTGGGAAAAAATAAAAAAAAGTTCACATCAAGACATAGCTACCAGAATCTTGAAAAGAGGACCATCCATGAGAGTCCTGTTTTTCTACTCCTAATAAATGTTATGCTCCCACCACAGATTGGGAGATACCAATAAAGGAATAAAGGATTACCTTTTCATCAATTTCATCCATCATGGGCACTTGCCTGTCGATTTCCTGCACAAAGTACAGCCAGAATGGTGAAAATAAACATTTGATTCCACTATTTTTATAACACAAGAAATGGGAGAAAGGTACATAAGCAAACCTCATTCATGTCATGAGCCATGTTCTTCAATGTGTCCAATCCTTCCGCTATAACATCTAAACCTTGATCCTGAAAAAAGTGTCAAATAGATATAAATTCGAACTTTTTCAACTCATGACATCTAAACATAAACAATGTTTAAAATGCATTATAAATTATACTACTAAACATATTCTAGCTCCATAAACTCACAAATACAAAATACTTGCCTGTTTCATTCTCCGCATCTCATACTCTTGCCTAAACTGACTCGACTCTTCAGTTTCTTGGAAATATTCATCATCAAATTTCCCACCTAACAAATTAAAAAAGGAATATCAATTAAAAAGTGTAAAAAAAAATTTAAAAAAAATTTAAAAAAAAAAAACACTAAGTACCGGTGTTTTTTTTTCTTTTCTTCTCTATAAATTAAGACCAATAGGTACCCGAGTAAGAGTCAATTTTGATTCCTGTGTTTGAAGCCGAAGTTGTCCCACTACCAGATTGTTTAGCTGCAGTTGTTGATCCATCAGGTATCCCTTCAATTCTATCTTTGAGAGCAGCAACCAAATCACTTCGAGCCTCAAGCTCCTCTTTTGAAAGCCCTTTTACCTGATTAAAGTAACAATGCAATTATACAAGATTAATCTATCACAATTCACTGAGTGAAATAAAATAAAATTTAAAAAAAAAACTGACCTTTTTAAAAGCAAGTCTTTGTAATTTAGGCACTTCTTCAAGCAACCTAGCTTTTGTTCTTCGTAACTCCGCGTTCATCGCAACAGCCGTCGCACGATTTTTCTCTGCTGCTGCCGCCTCCGATTTCTAAAAAATTCCGATTTTTGAGAGTTGTAAAGTTAAACTAAAAAAAATAAAGAGAGAGAGAGAGAGAGAGAGCAGTTCTTGAAGTTAAAATCAAAGAAGGTAAAGTTACCTGGAGAGCAGCGTCGAGGGTGGCCTGAACGACGCCGTATAAACGAGCGAAAGCGTCGTCACCGGAGATGTTGAGCTCTTTTTGTTTATCGACATCGTACTTGTCATATTTCTTGCAAATCGCGTCAGCTCTTGTGATCAAATCTATCACACTCATTTTCTCTTTCGATTTTCTCCGTATGGGTTTCGAATTCAGTTCAAAATAGAGACAAGAGAGGACGACGTCGTCGAGGCAGCCTAGACTCCAGAGTCCGTACTCAGACCGTAGTAAGTCAAACGAGGGACAGCGGTTATGCTGTGTTTGGTGATATCTGCTTCCGTCTGATTCTTGCCACGTGTATCGTAAAAATCATGGAGGCTGGGACCCATTGCGTGCTGGGAGCAGACGTTATCGTACGTTTTCGTCAGACATTCATTCCATTTGATTTGAGTCCTTTACCGGATTTTTCCAAAGTTATATTTACCCTAACTTATAATTATATTTTTCACCGTAAGAATGAGTAATAAAATAATGAAACTAAAATAACGAGTAATTTAAGGAGATTTCTTTGCGGCTAATGGGTTAAGTTTATTAATAATTAAGGCACTTAAATTTTTTTTAATATTTTAATTTAAATTTTAATTATGGTTGATGCTCAAAATTTTTTTAATTAAACATAATTGAGTAAAAATATTTCATAGAATTTAATATAATATTATAGTCTCAGTATTTTTTTATTTATTAAAATAACAATTATAAATATGTTATGTATGATTAATAATAAGATGTATAACCTGTTCAAAAAATCCTTTACAAAGGATCATAAATTACAGCATAAGGCCATGTCTATGTTACCTATAGATAAAATACCACGTAATTTATCTTGGAGTGAAGAAATTATCTGATTGAAATAAAATGATATCATACGGCCATAAAATTGACACGTGGGAGTTAATCTCGATTGATAAGATCGGTAAATATTTAGTTAAGGAATTTGGAGCAAGATAATTCATTAGAATTAGATAGTGTAAGTAATTGATAAACAACTTGTAACAATATTTACAATAGAAAGAGCGAGTTTGTGGTTTATGCAATTAATCGTGCGAAACATTTAAATATAGTATGAGAGCAAAAATGGAAAGGTGCCTGAAGAGAGTCGTCCGTTGTTAGGAGCAACAACTAGAAAAAGAAAAATGAAAATAAAAAAGCAACTAACTCTGTTCGCTGGACACAAGCTGACAGTAACCCAACACAACCAATATAATTTAAAGGGGAAGTAAGGCTGCTTGTGTCTTGAGCGATTGGATTAATGATTACTTTGTTTGTTGTCTCAAAGCTCGGTTGCCTTGAAAATCATCATGGAAAACGAACGTTTATAAATTAGTTTGGGAAGTTGGCTTGTTAATGTGCGAAGGAGAAAAGAAATAGCCAAATTGATGAGATGAGATTGACGGGAAGACCGCCATATATTCTCAAGTGTTTTTCAAAATCCAGACTCAAGGATTTGAAAAAAAAAAAACAAAAAAAACAAAGACAAAGACAAAGTTCTTTCTCTGTCCTAGATTTTGTAACCGATACAATCTCGACCAGCCGTAATTAATGATAACGCTTGCGCTTGGACAGCCATGGGCTTTCTGTATTTAAGCTTCCTTCTTGTCTCCAAGTGTGTTTGTGGTTTTTTTTTTTTTTCAAAGAAGATTTTATTTTGTTTTTTGTTACTTGTTACTTGTAAGTTGTGATTGGTACATATTGGAATTTAATTAGATTGGGCACATTCGAAACCGATGTTTTCTGTATATTTTCAATTTCCTGCAAGCAACAGCCACCTTAGACCTTTTGAGGAGTCATTCTTCACTTAAAAATAAAAATTATCCATGAAAAACTGATAGAGCCAGTTTGGAATTGCGGAGACTGATGAAATAAGCTGCTTGTATTGTGCGGATGAAATAAGCTGCTGATTAAAAAAACAGCTTGATGTTTGGTAAACTATGCTGTTGCTGTTGCTCTGAGTTTGAAAACCAGTATATATGCGTTTGGTAAATTTTATTACGAAAGTGTTGTTTTATTATATAATGGCAAAAATAAACAAGTTTAAATTGCCTTTTATTTTTAGAGTACATTTAATAAATTATTCAGACATATCTTTTTATTAAATACGTAAAATTACATTAAGGAAAAAAACTTAATTAAATAAAATATAAAGATCTTCATAATCTGTTACATAAATTATGATAAAAATTCATACTTATATATAATCCAAATAAAATAAAAAGTAATATGCATTACATTCATATTTATATATTAGGGTTTATGGATAAGTAAGATATAATTATTTTTCTAAGGTTATAATAGGAACTTTAAAAAGACATGGTAGCTTATTTAATAAGCTGCTTATAAAAAGCAATCCCCTAACTGCTTTTAAAAGCTGCTGACAAAATGAAAAAAATTATGAAATAAGTTGCTTTTACCAAACACTGTTTTTATAAAAAATTATAAAATAAGTAGCTCATTAAATTTCAACCGCAATCCCAAACGGGGCCATAATTAATCTTTGGTATGACTTATCTAATAATCATAAATATTTTTTTTTTTGGTACAAAAAAGACTTAGTCAAGCTAAGACAAATCTGAACGGCAAATCATTGTCCCATATACATCATGATAAATCCAAAAGCCAATCTCAACTGAAAAGAGAATCATGAGTACTAATTTAATCACATAAATTCTTTTCAAAATTTTTGCTATTATTTGGCTGCGTTCTGAGTAGAGCTTCTGTAAATTAAATAAGTTATTTTGCATCTAAAAACAAAAGTCTAAATTTTGAGATTTTGAGAATTGACGTTAAAAATTTTTTTAATAACATGAAAATGTCTAAATTATTTTTTACTCATATGGGTTATTTGAACCCACTGAAATACTCTTTAAACCCATTTTCTCAATAAACCTCTCTTACAATCTAAAGAATCAAAGTTTTGCTTTACAAAT
Source organism: Clausena lansium (assembly GCA_030449835.1). Taxonomy (NCBI): domain Eukaryota; kingdom Viridiplantae; phylum Streptophyta; class Magnoliopsida; order Sapindales; family Rutaceae; genus Clausena; species Clausena lansium. The sequence goes on from JASUUF010000257.1 coordinate 5,712,628, forward strand.
CCACCTTATTGTCCATTATACCCTTGTTAAATTAATTTAAAATTTTTTGTCCCTAGAAATGCAGAATCACCGATTGGGAAAATACGTCAATTGCAGTGAAAGTATATTTGAATCATACCTACCAACAATGGCTTACCCATCTCGCATGGTTTGTTTTCCTTATGCTCGAGTATGTGACTATTATTTTAATTTGTTATCTAATCCATGACAAGATTCATAACTTGTCTCGTTGCATGATTGCATACTAAATGTAAGAAAAGCCAAAAAAAAAAAAATTCAGATTCTTTTTATTTTCTCTTTGCTCCATAGTTGATTCAAAAAATAAATATGTCTCTAATCCAAGAGGTAAAACTTTGCTAATCAACAATATCACACATTAAAAGAAAATATAGCTATAAAAGTGTGTATTCAGAATAACCGAGGCAAAAAGGTAAAAAGAAAATGAGATGAAATTAAAACTTTGCTCTCTATTTAAAAATCAATTTAAGTTAACTGGGTTCATAGATGGTGGAGAGGGTAGGCTAATTTCATTAAGTTATATTTTATTATCTATAATAGTAATTTAACTCATGGATATTTTAGTAAATAAATTTTTTTTATAAAAAAGGGTGGGTGTATAGAGTACTATGGTAGGTTTAACTAGCCAACTCTTTTATTTATCTGACAATCTTATTTCATTCATTTGATAATACAACTTTAAAAAACTTGCACATTTAAATAATTTTATAATTTTTAATAAAAACTATCATTGACAACTAAAATAATTAAATTTTTTTTTTGGTAACAGTTCTACTAACAAAAGTACTATTTAAAAAACTATACCAAACAGAGTCTTTGTATGTTTAACCATGAATAATTTCTCAGCTTTTGACCTTTTCACCCTCTTCATGAATTTGTCATTGTCTTCATCAACCGAATTGGTTCAGAAGGTAGCACATACATGTACAGATATATATTTTGTTCTGTTTAAAAAATAAAATTTGGCGAGGAAGCTACGTTAGAGGGAAATAAAAGTAGCCCGTAGATGACAGATGTGGCAGCAATTAAAATAAATTATATGAAAAAATGATAGATGACAAATTTACCATAAATGTTGTAATTTATTCTGTAATAGTCTCCGAAGACTGAGAATTGAATGAAAAACTATTTGTTAAGAAACAATTTGCTGAGTTTTTCCGGAAACTAAAGCAGTAAAAATCAAAAACCATAACGTAGTTCAAATTCTTTCTAGCATTCTGTCGAACGACTACTGGGCATAATTGTTTTGCACCTCTTTGTGACGAAATTCTTTCCAAATTTAGCCCAAAAGCACAACAACAAACCTTCTTTTCTCAATTTCGATCGACAAATCAATAATTTAATTGATTTGATCTACCATAACTGTGTTGATACCAATGCATAATTTGATTGTGAATCTTTCTTTAAGAATGTTATTGTTGCATGCTTATGATTCATGCTAAGTGTCATTGCCGTAGTCATGATTGGCGATGCCAAGGTTTGGTTTGCGGCCTTGTACCAAGCCGTTGGCAGCAACATGGATGCGCTTGGGGGCGAGCACGAAAGCAAGGTAAGTCTGACACTTGTGTTGGGGCGCGATAGCAAGTGTGAGCTGCGAGACAAGCGCGGGGAGCGCAAGGGAGTGTGCACATAGGTGTGCGAGGGAGGCACACGTCATATCTTAGGAGCGCGAGGGTGTGCAAGTGTGCGGACATGCGAGTGCGTGGGCGTAAGATGCATGGGGCGCACGCACAGGCGAGGTAGCGCAAGACAGTAGCGCAAATGCGTACAAGGGTAGCGCGCAAACATGCAGCACCTTGGGGGAATGCACAAGAGCAATATCATGCAAAAATGAGATGCATTCACATGCGGGCTGTGTGCAGGCTGTGGCGGTTGAACGTGGAGCATGTTGGCCGAGATTCTTCGGAAGAGGTTCGTAGGGTTATACATTAGTGGGCGAATACAACAGTAACTAACGGAAGAACATGGCCTTGGAAAACATGTCTAGAAGTGGCGGTTATAGTCATGGGAAATGGGTAGCAGTGGTTACAACTTCCATACTCAAAGTAGTGGGCAATATTCTAGATAGTGGGTAGCGATTGTTTGATCCAAGGGGGAGTGGAGCTGTGCTTCCAAAGAACATGCAAAGTGGATCATAATTTTGGGGAAGGAAAATTGAGGTGACGCAAGGGCAGCACGCCACCCCTCACCCTAGCAAATTGGGATGTCATTTGCAACTTGTATATATAGTGGGATGAGTGTGTGTTTTGGGGATCCAATTTTTGTAAGAGTGAATGAGGCCCTTGAGCACACAAAACCTAGAACTATACTGTAATATTTTCTTGTTGAGTAATAAAAAAGTTAGGGGTCAGTACCTCCGTAAAAAACAAAACATTGACGTTCTTGTTGCTTGTTGCTATTTTTTGTGGTTGGTTGTGTTAGTTTCTTGCGTGAACCTCGTTTAATAGTCTTGAGCGTTGCTTGAAAATCACTTCTGCAAAGCATAATTGAGGGGCTGGTCGAGCGAGGCTTGACGCGGTCATGCTGGTTGCCACATTTTTTTAGGAAAACTCGGTAACACTAAGCTACCCTTGTGCATTTACATCCGTTGGATTGTGGTACTTCCAATCTAGCGGTAAAATCCAGACAATTACAAAATAAGGTAATTACTTACCACGTAGGCAAGATAGCTGGCCCATTATACATACAGATGTTAATTTAATTTAATTTTTTTGGTTTCTAGTATTTCTCAAAAAATTCTTTTAAAAGGACATTATTTTGAATCAAAAGGACAATTAACAATTAACAAGTAACAATAACATTATTTTGATAAAGTGTAATAATACAATCACAATGTATTTTATTCAAATCATGTTGTATAAAGTCTGACATAACATATTATAATGAGTTAAATTAAAAATACAGTATTACCTATATGATAAGTAAATTTTCATTTACTCATGGACAGTCCATGAGTCATGGTAGGCTTTGAACAAATAAATTACGTATTCCTCATGGTACAAACTAAAAAATAAAGAAAAACATTAAACCCAAAATTTAAAGGGTAATTCACCAAAAAAAAAATATATCAATAAAAAAATCCCCACTTCACATGTATTATCTAAACTTTCAAATAACATCAAGTAATTGGATAAAGGATTTATGTTTTTGAAGATGGTCCAAAGAAGGATGTAACTTGAATGATTTTAAAATTTAGATTTGTTCGTACATCTCACAGTTTTTTAATTATCAAACGGGTATATAATAAACCTGAAGCTTCTATTGGTTTTCTTATATCAGGTAATTTTTATACCAAACAGATACCTCATATTTTAATTTTAGGTCATGTTTGAAATTAAGGTGTTATAATTTTTAAGTTACAGTTATTATAAAAAAAATTATAATTATGAAATAAAAATTAATAATATATAAATTTTAAATAATAATTTAAATAAAATTATTAAAAATATAATAAATTTTTTATTATATAATCAATATAATTACCAAATACTTCGGTGTAACTTCGATCCCAAGCCGACTCTCATGAGATTATATTAGAATTGGTGTGTGCAGAAAAGTCTCCAATAACTTCAGTTCACACCGTTAAGAAAACTAAGTGCAAACACGCGCCCTCAATTTTAATCCAGTTGAAGCGAGTGCTAAACGTTCCCTTCCTTCGCGCGTGATTATAATCCAGTTGCATCATCTTCGACAACTCGCTTGACTGACACAAGTCAACTGAGCAATAAAAAAATCCCTCGATTAATCCACTGACTTAAAACATAACTTTTAACAATATTCACTTTACTAAATATCTCGTTTGTTACGAAGAATCAACTCAGAAAAAAAGAAAAGAAATGGTAGAGAATTTGATTCTATACTATCGGTTTAATCTGATTATTCTCAGTTATTGTGTTTTCTTGTCTTGTTTCTTTATCCGCTCTTATTCACTCGGTGAAGTGGACGCCTATGGCACTTTCTCTATCTCGAGTTTTAGATATCCCGAAACTCGGCTAAGGCCATTTGATTCGCGTTATTTCAGGGGTAAGGGATCAAGATTTATCATTTTTTTTAAAATTAATTCTATTACAAGAATAATACTCATGTTTGAGCAAATGGCTTATGATGAGTGGTTGCGTGCCTGCGTCCCATTTTTGTCTTCAGTGTATGTGTTAGCCGAATAAATTATTTCATTTTTTTACATTTTTAATTATCAATTCTGATATTTCGACGTTGTTTCTTGCACCAGTTGATTTGCCACCGTGGTTCTCTTCACTGTCGATAGTGTTGGAGTCAGACGTCGACCTTGTAAGTGTGCTTATTTAATTTGTGAGATTTTTTTTTACAATACAAAATGTTGCTGATCTCCAATAGCTTAGCATATTATTTTTGGTGTATAACAACGTTTGGCTAATTGTAAGATTGTTTTAAAGTTTATTTTTCCTACAATCATGACTTGAAGAGATATTAAAGTTCTGCTACAAAATTTGTGTACGATCATGAAGGCAATTCCATGACATTACTTCTTCAATTCTATCGTAATTTCTTTGTTTATTTATTTATTTATTTTTTCTGTCTGCTTATAGTTCCAACCCTTAACAGGATGCCAGAAGCATAGCAAAAGTTCCGAAAAGTGCTCTGCCCTTGATTTGCTTGAGAGATGGCAGTCTCCCTCTGCCAGAAGTCACAAATACTTTTGTAAAAGGTTTAGGTATGATGTGCTAAACTTGGATCCCCTGGTTCGCTGGCTCCTCTCATCTCTTTTATATTTTTTAGCTTTTAACACGTTCCCTGTATTATTCCACTCTATTTAGGGATTTATATGCTGTAGCTCTTATGTATCTGAATGCATATGTGACAAGGTGTTGATCAATCTCTTAGGTAGCCGAAGGATGAATGTCAGGGTTTTCAGTTTCTTTTTGGGCCTGGGTTATGTTCCTCTTGCTTCAATATAGTTTTTGGCATTAGTGACCATATAAGATTCTGTTTGCTTAGTTTGTCTTAGCAGCACTATTTTCTGACTCTAATGTAACATACTTTGGTTATGCCCAAATTGTACCTGTTTTTTTTCTCTTAGGTTCTTTCTTTGTGTTATAAATCTAATCTATTAGTATTCCAAAATTTTACCTTTGAAAATTTTCCTTATTGCAGTGTTAGGTTCTTTCTCAAATGGATCTTCAAACGAATTAGAAGATATTCAGAATGAGGAGCAGTGCTATCCAATGCAGAAAAATATATCAGTGAAGTTGACAAATGAGCAGGTCTATATTTTTACTTGTATGCAAACACCCAAAAGGTCTTGCCACGTGCATTTTCTTAAACAAGTTTTCATTCTGTCCCCATATTCCCCCCTATTTTACCTTATTCTTTTCTGGGAGCTTTGATGCTGCCACATATATATATCTATTGTACAACCATTTTCTTAGTTTGTTTACAAAATTTATTGTCGGTTAGAAACTGTTGTCGGCTTTTAACTTCTAAGTCTTTGTTCAGATATCTCCAGGAGCTTGGTATCTTGGATTTTTCAATGGCATTGGAGCAATAAGGACACAATCAAAGATGGTATAACTCATTAGCATTAGTATTAGATTCTTCATTATTCAGTTTCATGATATATTAGTAATTATATTTGCATCTTCTGATTATTCATTTGTTTACTTTATATCTTTATCTATATATTATTGATGACTGCAACTGTGACATACTTACAAGCTCTGTGAGAAACACAACGCTAATGTAGCAATCTTGGGTTAGAAACAATATCATTATGATGATATCTGATAGAGTGCCTGAGGCCTTCTCTTGTTCCTTTCTCTTGATAGTATGTAGTTGTTTATTCTAGGGCACAGAAGGAAAAATAAAATTTCAAACGAACATCAGTTATATGCTTTTTCCTTCCACAAAATTAGGAACTTTTATCAGAAAGTTTAAAAGAAAGGAGCAAATATTGATTCCTAGCGAATATATGCTTTTTTATTCAAACTGTGGAGAAAAGTAAAGGTTTTTCTTTGTTGGTATCAATTGAAGTCGAAACAGTTATGACAGAAATCTGCAACCTTAGAGTGGCTACATATTCCAAAAGTCCTCCAATTCTGGCTTTAAGTTTCTATCCAGAAAATCAGCATGCCGTACATGCCTCTCTAACATACTATGTTAGTCATTTACTTGAGATTATTTCTGTCATTACTTGTACAAAACTTAAGTGTTACCAGTTTTATTTCCTGAAATCTTTCCATTTAACTTTTTCATCCTCTTTATTAAAACGCTTTTTGATACATTGATGTCACCAATGCCTCAATGTTGCAAATATTTTGAGAAATGAGCTTGCATCTAATTCTCTGGTACTGCAGATTATTCGAGGCCCATCGTACTCCTTTACCGCCAACATTAGTGTGGAAGGATGTACAACCTCAACAATGTGGGGCCAGTTCTGCAATCAGTCAGTTGACCCTCTATCATGTGTTCAATCTGACAGTTACAATCTTACTGAACACTTTTCTGATAGTAAGCTGAACAATAAGACCACTCCAAATGGGGTTTTTTGCCGAAATTCTTTTGACTCACCTTGCCATGGAAATGGCGAAATTAAAGTCTACTTCTTGGATGTGTTGGGAATAGCAGAACAATTAAGCATTATGGCTATGAATTTCACATTCAGTATGACACCATCAAATAATACTCTAAATGCTACTGGAGTTAACATAATGTGTTTTGCTCGTCATGGTGCACTGCCTTCAGAAATTCTGCATGATTATTCAGGTGACATATCCAATGGTCCTCTGATTGTTGACTCACCTAAGGTCGGTCGATGGTATATTACTATTATACCTGTTAATCTTTCTAAAGAACTTGGAGAGACTCGGAATTCTAGTATACAGGTTTGCTATTCCTTGGAATGGCAAGTACTTGAGTGTCCCATGGGGAAGGCCGGATTAAATTGTAAGTGGGAAAGATATATACTTCAGGTAAAACTGTGTCCTCTTCATCCCTAAAAAAAGTTGTTTTAAATGTTTTTCTTCCTAATATTTTTGCCGTGCCATTTGGTTTCCACATTATAACTGTTGTCTTAATATTTATCAACTTTTTATTTGACATGCAAATCTAGGATTATCTATAAACTAAAAAATTCTCCAGATTGAATCGTACATGCATTCTTAAACTGGAAATGAAATAAAATTGAAAGTTTATGATGAATAAATTGGTAACTTGCATTTTGATGGTGATATGGAACTATAGGTGAAGCTTAAGGTAACAAGATATCATATAATGTATACTTTCAAATGGTGACAGATTAAGATTTTAAGCTTATGATGAAAGGACTATTACATTCTTGCATGTCAAATTGATCCACAGGGTATATGAATGCCTTGTTTCCCCATGATCCTATCCTGATAGCTTTTGCTGGATGATTATGGAATGCACCTTTTGGATGTTTGGATTTAAAGTATGCTTTGGCGTATAATGCAGAAAAATAATGATTGAGGAAGAGGCTTCAGCATATTAGATGAATATTTTGCATGCAAGTTTTTGTTGTAACATTCCTTTCACCTGTTGAATTATGTAACGGATTATTTATATGATTCCTGATACCTTTTTTTTTTAAAAGCTTTAAATAAAGATTATAAGCAGATTATATTTCTTAGTGTCTGTGTGGGCATATTCTTGTAAAGAAACTTACCCCACAGCAATACTTATTGAGAATGGTTCTCTGCAGACAGTTATCAGGAAAGAGACCCTGTTTGAGTCCTATTATATACCAGTCAGTGAAAAAGTACCCTCAGATTCTGCCGATTTTCCTCTTGAACCCCTTTTAAGCAACTCCTCTTATGATGGAGGACAAGATAATACTTGGACTTATTTTCTTTTGGACATTCCTCGGGGTGCAGCTGGAGGAAGTATCCATATCCAGCTGACATCAGATACAAAGATAAAATATGAAATATATGCTAAATCCGGAGGATTGCCATCTCTTCAGAGCTGGGACTATTACTATGCCAACAGGACAAATAACAGCGTTGGCTCTATGTTCTTTAAGTTGTATAATTCAAGTGAAGAAAAGGTTGATTTCTATATCTTATACATTAGAGAAGGAACTTGGGGTTTTGGTATAAGGCATGTAAATACCTTCAAAAGTGAGACTCTCATGTCTGTATCGCTTGAAAGATGCCCAAAAAGATGCTCGTCACCACATGGGCAATGCAGAAATGCTTTCGATGCTAGTGGATTGACATTATACAGGTTTTTATTTTCAGTTTACCCCTTAGTCTAACTTTTTGAAGTTTATTATATTTCCTAGACCTGATGCTTTTTATTTTTGTTTTACAACGGTACCTAGAGCCATTGTAGGTGAAACCTGGATGCCTACATATGGAAATTTGAACTGCAGTTTCTGTTTTCCTTCCTTGACCATTTTAACGGTGTCGTCTTTCTGTTTTTCAGCTTCTGTGCCTGTGATAGAGACCATGGAGGCTTTGACTGCAGTGTTGAACTTGTATCACATCGAGGTAGATATTATGATGAAGCCAAATTTAGAGACATTTTTGCCTGTGGTCCACATACGTTTTTTTCTGCATATAAAATAAAATAGTTATGCATACATGAATATACACCCATACATGTGCGTGTAGGAAGTGTGTGTCAATGAAGTTCTGCTACTCAAGTGGTCTATTGTTATTATCACTATCGATATGAAGACAATTACTTGGATCTGAAGTGAATGTTAGGGCCTAGCTTTATGGTAATAAATGGTTTTCTACCTTATCCACCAACTTCAAAACTCATGCAGGACACCTGCGGCAATCCGTTGCTCTCATTGCATCAAATGCTGCAGCTCTACTTCCTGCCTATCAGGCCCTTCGACAGAAGGTAAAGCTCTACTTCTGCTTTTCTTGAAATGGATTGACAGTATCATGAAACTTCTTGGATCAAAAGATTTTTTAGCTAAATATCATAAATCTTTCCTAAGATGACAGTGTCATTGATCTTCCTAAAAGTTATGATGATCACATCTGTTAACCGTACACCCAACCTCTTTAGTAGTTGGGTTTGTGGTGCCTTTGTCATTAAATGTTAAATATTTCCTGGAGGGGTTTTTATATTACAAATCCCAAAAAGGTCAGTGATATCGTCATTAATACCAGGGAATATCGATCATATCTATGCTAACCTTTTAAGAATGTAGACACGGAACATTTATAAGCTATACCAAATCAGCATAGGATATGCCTTTTTGACTGATCATTTAGTTTTCCCGTCAACAAAAGGACAATAATTTTCTCTATGCAGGCATTTGCAGAATGGGTACTCTTCACGGCAAGTGGTATCTCTAGTGGATTATATCATGCATGTGATGTTGGCACCTGGTGTGCATTATCCTTTAATGTCTTACAGGTATGACTTGTTCCTCTAAGAATTTCTTATTTTATATTTGTTTTATTTGAAACCATTGGTCTTTTATAGCTCTATGAATATGATTAACTCATAAGTACTTCTATTAACTCAAACAAACTTCATGGATTGAGTGTACGTTGAAATATATACACCTCTTGTCATGAAAACACCAAGGACAAAAAAAATAAGGTGGCCAATTGAAAGACTGTATTGAGACTTGTCCAATTATGTAGCATGCAGTAATTTTAGTATTCCTTTGTTTTCCACGAGTAACTTCTCTCTCTCAAGAGTGTTTGGTGTTAAGGTCATTAGATTGAGATACTATTAATTAGGCAACCGGAAAATGTTTCAGTTCATGGACTTCTGGCTCTCTTTCATGGCCGTGGTGAGCACTTTCATATACCTAACTACAATTGATGAAGCATTGAAAAGGACAATTCACACAGTTGTAGCCATCCTTACAGCCCTGATGGCCATAACTAAGGCAACCAGGTATCCAAAAACAGTAGATAGAATTCAATTTTGTATAATGTTCGTTTTTTAGCATTATGGCATCTAACCAATGCTTAAACTATTCTGCAGGTCTTCCAATATTATTCTTGTAATATCAATTGGAGCAGTGGGTCTTCTTATTGGATGGCTGGTGGAGCTTTCCACTAAGTTTAGATCATTTTCCTTTCGATTTGGTTTTTGTACGAACATGTTAGACAGGTAACCTCCTTTTTTTAAATAAAAAAAGGGGGGGGGGGTTTATTTTCCTTTTTCGTTTTCACATCATGAATTTTTAGTCACATTACTTCATTCAAAATGCAGTTAGAATTAAAAGAACGCATGTAGGTATTAGTATAAATATGTTTGGTGTTTTTAGTATGTTACAATTGAAGTTGAAATTATGCAAATATAATTCTTTTCTTAAAATTCGTTTGTTCTTAATGGCAATCATTGACTTGTTGAGGCAATGTGTCTGCTTCAGTGATTGGCACTGAGATTTGAGCTAATGATCTAGCATAAGCGTCTACAGTTCCACTATTGGGATATACTGGAGATTGGGCCTAATAATTTCTACTGTAAATTAGTACTTGGGTATGCGAGATACAAAAGGATAAGAGACACAAGCTTTCCACATCATTAGTATGATACCTGATTGCATGAGTATATGCTGAATGAATTTGATTTCATTTTATTTCTCAACTGTAGACAGCAAGCTATTATTGAATGGCTTCGTAATTTCATGAAGACAATTCTGCGACGATTTCGCTGGGGTTTTGTACTAGTGGGTTTTGCTGCACTAGCAATGGCAGCAATAAGCTGGAAATTAGAAACTAGTGAAAGTTACTGGATTTGGCACAGGTATTTTGAGTTTGTTAGTTTATCCTCTCTGTCTCTGTCTATTTCGCTGATGTTTTTTATGTTAAATGGTTTTGCAGTATTTGGCATGTGACCATATATACATCTTCCTTCTTCTTCCTTTGTTCGAAAGTTTCTAGCTTAGATAGTGAGAATCAAAGACCTCTAGATGGAAACTATGAGCTAACTCGGCAGGATTCAATGCCGAGAGGTGATTCTGAGGGGAGGGAAAGACCGGAGGCTTTGACGTTCTAGCTCCAAGAAAAAGGCGATTCTTTTTTTCTAGGCATGCAGAACAAATTCTCCTGCCTAGCTAGACCAATAAAGGGTCTTATTATTGCATCATTTGATGCGGAATAGAATGGTAAAGGAAGACATTTTATACTCCTCAACAGTAGTAGTTTTTAGTGGATTCGTCTCCCCATTCTTCAGGTTCCCCCGCTGTAATTATATATATACAAGCCCCTATTAACCTTGGTGGGAAAAAGAACAGAGGCAATATAGAAAGGATGCTGACTAGTGGTTAGTGGCATAGCAGGACTCAAGGACAGAGACGTGGTCTTTCATTAATATTGAATTGGTAGTTTGTATTTACAACATCCATGGTGCTGTTTGATGGAAACAGTACAGATTGTACTATTGTTTCGGTTTTTGTTGTGATGTCAGCATTAGAGAGGGAGAGTAAATAGTCATGCATAGCTTTTCGGAAAGAATTTTGTAGCTGTTCGGAAAGAATTTTGTGGTAATGAAAAATTGATCAAAAGGAATCAATCTGTCTTTCAACAGCTATGGAACATTGAATATTCTCCATAAAGCTTGAGGGACCGAATCAAATTCCACCAGGCTCCTGATTGCTCATTGCTCTAAAGAGTCTTAAGGTAAAAGATTGTTGAAAGATTTGAATGTATGGAGAAAGCAGCTTTCCTGGGGAAAAAATTTTAAACAGGAATCAGACGAAGAATGGTCCTCATGATCGAAGAGACGAATAAAGATTCATTAATTTATTTTTCATTCATGAACTTTTTTATGTGCTTTTTCTTTTTTCAGCGTCACGCAAATGATTTCCTCTCAAATCTTGAAGAGAAAAAGTTATGCCATTGCGATACCGCGAAGGATAAAAATTATGTTAAGTGGAATTCATAACCGAAACACTTTCCCTTTGCTATTTCATATACATGAAACCTGTTAGTAGACAAAATACGAATAGGCGTACAAACTGTAACTAATTACCAAAGCAATCAATAATCAAGAAAGACAACAACAATTAGAAGGAAGCAACTAACTTCCCAATGCAAAAATGAGTTTATTACTGTACAAGCAAAGCCTCGTGAACAGATTCTTCTCCATATGTGTGCAGCAGCTAGACTTCTTATTGGTGCTGCCTTCACACCAGTTTTTTGAAAATTATTGGCTTCCTTTCAATAAAGTTTCTTCTCGAATTTTGCTTTGATTGGTTTTACAGGACACCTAGATGGCTACGTCTTTCTTGATTTCAATGCATTTGCAAAAGTAGATGCAAGCTTAACTTCATCAAAATGGCAACTTACACCTTGAATGTCATTTGGGCATTTGAAGGTGTTATTGTTCTCTTGTTGAATTGCTCCTCTGGGAATAAGATGCTTGTGAAAGGACATCTGAAGCTGCTAGCTCTCTGTAATCCTTACGTACACTCCATAGGATCTCTGCACATCTCCTCATGCTTGGCCGATTTTGTCTGCGTGGAGCCAAGCATTGTAAGGCTAGTTCAAGTATCTTTTCAATAGCCAAGTCATTAGCTGCAGTGTTTTCTAGCCTTGGGTCCAAGATCGAAATGGCATCTCCATCAGAAAATTTCTTCATTGCCTGCACTCAACAACTTAAGTCACAATTTGTAGACAATATTGCCCTATGAATTCAATAAGACCTCATTTACTAACTTAAATAGCTTATTGTAATTGTACTAAAGGATCGAGAAGTTGAAAATGCGTTAACAAACAAAGAACTGAGGGTGGAGGGAAGAAACACACCCATTTTACAGTTATCCGCTCTTTGAGTTCCCTTTTTGGTTCAATTGGGCGCCTTCCAGTGACGAGTTCAACCAGTAACACACCAAATGAATAAACATCGCTCTTCTCAGTAAGTTGATAGGTTCTCAGGTATTCCGGATCCAAGTAGCCTGCAGTTCCTTTAACTTGGGTTGACACATGGGTGGCACCTGACTCAGTATCAGCTGCTAATCTAGCAAAACCAAAGTCCGCCACCTTGGCTCGAAAGTTTTCTGTGAGGAGAATGTTGGAGGTCTTTATGTCTCTATGAATGATTGGGTGATCTACAGGGAAAGCCAAATAGGACCAATTTGGATCATCAACAGAGTCTCTTAGTTTCAGGCGATATAAGAAACATCAATATCTTGATAGAACTAAAATGAGTCCAGCAATACAACTAAAACAAACCTGTATACATATGAAGATAGGTGATAGCATGGGCCACATCGATGGCAATATCTAGCCTTGCAGCAAGGTCAAGAATGTTGCCCCGCAGACCTGCATTTATGCTTCTCATATTTCAGGTAACAGGATATATATATCCAGCAGATATCCTCAAACAAACGTACAAAAGAGTAGAGACAGAGAGGAAAAACTCACAATCCAAGTGCTCCCTGAGAGTTCCATTTGTAACATACTCCACAATAACAATTCTTTCATCTCCAAACTCTAAATACCCATGGAACTTGACCAAATTCAAATGTTCCACCTGTGCCAGCGTTCGAATCTCACTTTGAAATTCCACACCCAAATGCTTATCATATACACTCTGCAAAGAAAGACAACTTAGTGAAACTGAAACCCCATATCATAGACATAAAGTATAATATCAATTAGGCCCTGAAGGCCAGGAAAGTATAATTTTATTAAACCTTCTTAGCACGTTTAATTGCAACAATGGTTCCATCTTCGAGTCTGCCCTTATAGACAGTGCCAAATCCACCTTGTCCAATCTTGAAAGAAGAGGAGAAGTTCCCAGTGGCCTTGCATATTTCCTCCATAGTGATTTGCACATTACCAGACTGATCTCCTCCTCGTGTTGAATTATTTGAACTCACATACACACCCCGATTTGAACTTCGCCTTCTCTCACTGCCAGCTCTTGATCTTGAACCATCCGATATGACTGAAAATTAACCAAACAATCATACATCTTGTTATGTTCTTGATAGATTCTAGTTAACTCGATCAGCTAATACATTTCAATATTGCAGATCACACAGAAAATCATTTAACTAAAAACATATGCATGAAATTTAGGTAATTAACTAAAAAGCAATCAGTGCCTATGCCTGTACCAACTACCAAAGTACCAAACAACATGTCACATGTTACGTATATAAATGCCAAGCCAAGATCAACTGATTAATAATGAAGAAAATACTAGAGCTGGATCTTGAACGTATCCTACATGGAGAAGGTTTGAATTCATTAGAGTTGACAAAATCCTTAGAGCTATAGGTTTCGGGGGGGGTGAAGCAGGCAGCAAAGAGTCTGGCGACGGCTTTGGCGGCCATTGCCAGAGAGTTCTTGCTAGTCTTGCGGACGGTAGAGGCCTCTGAGTAATGAGAGCTTGGAGAGTAGAAGAACCGGTCCGGCGTTGACCGCACGCCGGTGCTACGGCTACGTCCTTCGTAGAGAGAATTTGGGCTTTTCTTCATTATTACCCTTACTATGACTTTTTCACTGAGGAAAAAGAAAGAACATGTGGCTCTGGGTAGGGGTGACGTAGAAATGGCCGGTTGTTGAGTAAGAGGGAGAGGCTGTTAATGTTTGGAAGGAAGACTTTGATTTTTCGAACCCTGCTGTAACCAACTTGCGCCACGGTATTTTTTTAAAAAAAAATAATAATGTTTTGACTAACAGCAGGAAAAGATTTAAGAATTTCGCTTCCAATGTCAATCGTCAGAGTGAAGAGCTGGCTCTTTAGCTAGCTGATTGGCCCTCGTAGACCAAAGAGGAAAACGACCAGCCGTGTAACGAGGGAGCAACACTTACTTTGCAAGTCAAAAAAAAAAAAAAAAAAAAAAAACAACTGCGGTCAACACGTGTCAGTTTCCCATTGCAAAAGGAGTTTTAAGTTTCAATATTTTTCTCGTCAAATCGCAGTAAGTTTCCCACTGGAAAAATGAAATGAAAATATGTTAACGGTAGGTTGATGACCAGCAAGAACGATCAGGATTCTTGCAAACTACTACTTCAAAACAGCAACTTCATAGCGGAAACAGGAGTTGATTGGTTGCTGGGAACACTAACACCCTCCATCTCCACGTGTCACATGAAAGCCCCCTTGTGCTGTGCCCATTCTCAGTTTTTTTTTTTTAATTTTAAAATCAATTGGTGATGATTTGATGAACGGAGAGAGACTGATCAAATTTCTAGAGTCACGAGGTAATTTTACTAAAATGACACAGGAAAGTGGAACTTATTCCACGCTCCAGGAAGAAGAGGAGTAAGGAAATAATTCACCCTTTGATTAGAAGTCAATCAAATGTGGTTTTAGTTGGAATGGAGATTGTCAAGGGTTCAAATCATAATGTTACAATTGGAGAAGAATTTGACAAGATTATGCAGTTAGTGAGGATTTATTGCTAGAAACTTGAAGGGAATACTTCCAATCAGGATCTGTTTCAGGATAGATTAATTTAAGCTGATGATAATGATGATATATATATATATATATATATCCATTCTCAGGTGCCCGTACTTTAATGAGGATTTAAGAGTATGTCCGCATGAAAAAAAATTAAGGACTCCGGCACTAGAGGAAAACTCTGTATATATAATGTATTATAAAGACATTCATCCGCATTCAGATTCATGATGCTGAAAGAGCTTGTTGTTGGTTTCTGTACTGACATAGAGTAAGAACCAAGGGAATAAATTAAGAAAACGACATATGAATCATACTTCTGGGTAGGTGTTACGGTATTTTATTAGCTTGGAACGTTATAAAATGAATAAGAGCTTCTACTTTTTCATTTTTCCATTAAAAGATCATCTTCAAACTTATAGCATTGAAAAATGAACTGAACCAAAAATATGACTGCTTCAAAGCGTGAGCGCTAGGTCAGCCAGGAAACCAGAGTGTACATTCATCCAAGTCTTTGTCAAGCACATTGTAGGGACCAGAAACGTAATTCTCCTCCATAAGACCAAACACTGTACCTAGCATAGCATGCATGTCCACTCCTTGAGGGTGGGATCTGTCACTTGATACAAATGTGTGCATGTTACCAGCAATTTCTATCCAGCTACAACCGGGAACTTTACAATCACAATTGTCCCTCATCATTTTGCGCAATCTAGCAACATCAAACCAACATCTTTCAGAAGCATAAATGTTAGACACAAGAGTGTAATTCACTGGCTTGCTAGGCTCCAACTCAAGCAGCTTTTCTGCAGCCCATTTCGCTAATCCCATGCTTCCATGAACTTTACATGCGCCAATTAAAGCTCCAAGAGTATCCGATGTAGGTTCAATTGGCATTGATGCCAGGAAATCATAAGCTTCAACCAGAAGACCCACTCGACCAAGAAGGTCAATAAGACACGTATAGTGCTCTGAATCTGGTATAATAAAGTAGCCACTGATCATCAAATTAAAGTAATGGAGCCCCTCACTAACTAGCCCACCATGGCTACAGGCAGAAAGAACCTCAAGAAAAGCAATACTATCTGGCCTTACACCTTGAGACAACATCTTCTCAAAAACCTCAATACTTTCTTTAGAAAGGCCATGAAATGCACATGCACCAATGATTGAAGTCCATGTTACAAGGTCAGGCTCTTTGACAGAACCAAAACAGTGTAAAGCATTCGCAATGCTGCCACACTTGGAGTATGCATTTATCAAAGCATTTTCAATTGATAGAAAAGATTGAACCCCATTTTTAATCATGTAAGCATGAACTTGCATGGTTTCACAACTGATGGATAAACTCCCACATGAGCTAAGAATGCTAGCCAGAGTCACTTCATCTGGACAAAAGCTTCCTTGAATCATATCTCTAAGAAGTTTAACAGCCTCCCTTCCATCTCCATTCTGCCCAAAACCTACAACCATTGTATTCCAGGAAACAACATTTTTAGCAGCCATCCCATCAAAAAGCTCGCGAGCATCATCTATATTTCCACTCTTCGCATACATATCTACAAGTGAAGTAGCCACAAAAACATCTAAATCAAAAGACTGTTTAATTACAAGGCCGTGAATCTGCCTCCCCAATTTAGAAGATCCCAAAGTCCCACACGAATTTGCTATACTAGAAAATGTGAAATAATCACCCTTCATATCTTCCAAACGCATCAAGTTAAAAACCACAATAGCATCGTCTCCCAAACAATTCAAGGCATAGCAAGACACCATCACATTCCACAACACCAAATCTCTGCACGAAACTTCATCAAAAACCCTCCTTGCATCTACAACGAAACCACATTTCCCGTACAAACCAACAAGGGCACTACTTACAAAACAATTTAAACCAAACCCAACTTTCAATATAAAACTATGCAATTGCCTACCCACCTCAATATCATCCACCTCAACACACGCGCGGAGCAAACTATTAAACGTTATGTGATCTAATCTGACATTGTCTAATAACATTCTCCTGAAATAAGGCGTAAAGTTACCACCACAATTAATAATACCACTTATCAACGTATTCCAAGTCACAACATTTCTCACTCGCATTTCATCAAACAGTTTCTCTATATCATCAAACGCTTTGCATTTCACATAAACATGCAACACTTGGTTTTGCAAAGACAGTTTATTACATAATCCTAACTTCATTATGCGCGAGTGTAAATGTTTTCCTTGTTGAAGGAAACCAAATTTGGCTGAAACTTTGAGCGCTTGAGAGTAAAAAGAATGGTCCCAACGAGTTGACTCGGGAATTCTCACCGAGTTTGTGAGTTGACTTGAAAAGGCCGAACTGTCGTGTTTTTGGGCATTTGTAATTGTGGTGGTTTGATTTTGACAGAGGGCCGGTGTTAGGTAGGATAACGGTCGTTTGAAATGAACGGTGAATATTGAAGGAGCGCGGCATCTTGAGAGCATAAAGAATAGAAATTTGAAAAGACCGTTGAAAATATGAAACGACGACGCAGTTGGGAGTAAAAGTAAGAAAAATAATAACTGGTAGTAAGAAGACTTGATAGTTTCTATTTCTAAGGGGACTTTTGCCAGTGTAATAATATCTGGATGGAACTTTATTAATGATCAAATCTCAATAAGAAGTAATCATAATACCTCTCCTGCTTAATTTATGGCCATTTTATTATAACCACCACAGCATCATTAAAGGATAAGATGCCTAAAGTTCAACCATTATGAATTGTTTATTGTATCTTTTTGTATTCTTTTAAAGAATAAATTTCCAAAATTTCATAAGAATCATTGCAATATTTTGAGTTTTTTTTTTCCCCTTCTTAACATTATTTAGACTTGATTTGATTAACTGAAATTATTATCATGATTAAATTAAGTTTTACACATTAATAAATTTATTATATGGATTAATCTTACCTAAATAATTGTCTTTGAAATAAAAAAAAGAATAAAAAGGCTTTATTTTAACTTTTTATTTTGTGAAATTTTTTTTAAATAGTTGATAAATAAATAAATTTTAAAAAATGTTTATGTGTAAAATAATTATTAATTAAGCATTGGGATTCAACGAGTCGCTTAATAATAATAATAATATAAATAATCATCAAGATTGTGGAGCCATGAAAATGGAGAGAGATGCGAGGGGAGCGTGTACTGTACAAGAAAGCATATAACAACAACAAAAGAATTAAAAATAAAAAGTACTCAAACTGTAACCACCTCTTTTCTCTTTTGTGTACCTTCTTTTCACCGACTGTCTTCTTCTTCTTCTTCTCTCTCTCTGTGTTTCCCAAGAGGTAAAGCTTTTTCAGCTTATCGTATCTTCAATGGAATCTCTCTAGATTAATTATATACTTATTAATTAATCACACGTCATAATCTCTCCAATTTTGTCTGATTAGAGCTTAGGGTTTATTTTTATTGTTGCATGAATTGTAGTTCTCTCTCTCTCTGCGCTTTGTCGTTGCTGGACTATATGATGAATTCTGTTTTGTTGTTTTTGTTATTTTAATTTTTTATTATTATTTATAGTTTAGCTGAGGATTCAATTAATTATGCGGTTTGAATTGTTCCTACTCATGTTCTCGATCATTACACGTAAAGTTTAGCATGTCTATGGTATAAATTGAGCGTCTTTGCTTTGTTCATGTTTGTTAAAGAATGATTCTTATTGTATTTTATTTTATTTATTTTTCCTTGGATGTCAAATAACAGGAAATAATGCACCAGCTCTTGCTTTGTGTTGGGTGGATAACAGAATAAAGTGCAGGGAATGGGAGGCTGTTGTTGTTCTTCCAGGAAACCTCATCTGCATGGAACGCCGGTTTACTACTATGTTAGTAACATCATCTTTCTTTTTATGCTTTTGTTTCATTCTGTTAGAGTTGTAACACGCTATGTTGCTTAGTTGCAATGTGCTGTCTGGGTTGGATTTGATATGCGATCAGGGGAAGGCTATCTGCCTCACCTAAGAAATTGTTTTGTTTTTTAGAAATGAGGTTTGAGCTTTGGACCAGCAGAATGAGAGATTTGACTGAGTGACAAGTGGTCAATTGTGCCTTGCGTAATGAGTTCGTATGAAAAAGTTGGGTTGGCGTTTTGTTGTCTTGATATCAAGAGCTTACTTGGAAGGATTCATGATCTTGCTGGTCGGAAAACACCGCTGGAAGTTCTGTATCAAGGCATACCAACTTTACTCCCTTTTTCTGCCCTGTTGGACATGCTGGCCTTTTGTGACAAGTGATGTTAGCTAGATGGAAATCTGCTAATTGTTTACCATTGTCTAAACAGGTCTGGGGTTTTTTTTTTTTAAAAATAAATCTTTATAGAATTCTTTTTTGGCAGTGCCCACCAGCTCTGGAAGAGCGGGAGTCCTTAACATCTCACAATGGCGCAGCCTCTACATTCACAACAGGACTCCTGGTTGATTTCCATCTGGAAGCATCTACGCTTGATACTTTCCGGGCCCCACCCTTACCTTTGCCGTACGATGTTGTTTTTGGTTGCCCGCCCTCGACAGACTCAGAATCCATTGGAGAAACTATCAGTGGTGGTAGTTTTGAAACATTAGCTACATGTGAAGATGTTGAGGATGCAGACTGCAAAACTCAAGCTACTTCTTTGATTGCTTCACCAAGGAAGTCTGAAGTTTCACAATTGAATGTATTTGCAGCATCAGAAGAGGAGGACACTTGTCCCATTTGTCTTGAAGGTTTGGTTTACTAGTTTTTCATGTGCTTTAATTCTATTATCTACTCTATGACAATTTGCTGGTGAATGGGCAGTGAAGTCCAGCAGCTCGTAATTAATGCTTAAAATTATGGGTTCTTCCGCTTGCAGAGTATGATACAGAGAATCCAAAACTTATCACAAAATGTGAACATCATTTCCACCTCTCGTGCATTTTGGAGTGGAATGAAAGAAGTGAATCCTGCCCCATATGTGATCAGGTTTGCCTCTTGCAATTACTTGTATGTGCAATAACTAGGTGTTTTTCCAAGTCTCTTGTTTAATTGCTATATAATTAAGAGCCTTGTTCCTTCTTTTTCTTTTTACTCTGTAAAATCATGCGCATTCTGCATCATTTTAAAGGAATCTTTCATCTGAGAAGTTAGAATTTTTGGAAGGAAGAAAATGATTGAATTACTGAGATACATGTACTTTCATAAGTAATAACTTTTGAGCTAATTAGATGTGTATTGCTGATGCCGGTAGATTGCTTGGACCTGAGTTTTTGATTTTTGAGGAGTCAATTGAATATGTTGGTTTGTGTTGGTGTGCTGTGCACAGCATGTTCTTATGAACTAATGAAAGTTTTTTAATCTTTATTTTCTCAGGAAATGATATTTGATCATACCTTTAATTAGTAGCAAGTCTACTTAAAGATGGAAGTTTCTTTGCTATTTGAAATGAATGCTTTCCGGTTTAGTGGATTGCAGATGCATGTCAGTTTTGTTCCACGGAAGATCAACAAATGGTATTGACAGATCCATTTTCATTTAGGTTCTAATTATTTTGAAGGATGCATTGTTTCATTATGTTATTGTTGCCATGGGTCACTCCAAAGGATAAGGGACGAAGTTTTGATACGGCATGGTGGCTCTTTATCGAACCCTTTGAATTGTTGGTGGTGTAGCTGCTGTATTGCCGGAGAAAATCATACAAAAACCATATGCTAAGTATGAAAATTTGAAAACAATAGTTTTGCTTTGTATCGTGTTGATAAAATATGTTTTGTACAGTTTTTCTATTCTGAACCTTTTTTAATGAGACGTTTGCTGCATATTCTTGGTTTTTGTTTTGGCTTTTCAACACCCCACCCCACCATCCTTTTTTTTCTCTCCAAAAGGAGTTTTTGTAATCTTCACAAAATTCTGGGTTCTTTGAGATTGGGAATTTTTTATTTTTTCGAATCACTAATATTGTATTATCTAGTTAGAAGTCTATGCATATTTACACAAGACATCTACTGAACCACTGATTAAGGGTGCATTTGGGACTAAAGTGTTTGGTAAATACTAACTACTGTAGCTTGGAAGTTATATTGATATGATTTTTTACTTGTATGATAAAAAATATATTATATATTGATATAATTTTTTACTTGTATGACAAAAAATATATTATATCTTTAATATTTTTGTCAAAATATTATTTAAAAATTATATTTATTATATATTATTAATTTTTATTGTATTATTACAGTTTTTTTTTTTTCACAGTAGTTGTAACTTAAAAGCTCCAGTACCTCAATCTCAAATAAATCTTAAGTTCTATTATGACAGAGCTTAAATGTTTAGCTTAAATTTCACCTGCAAATCAATGGGAGATATAGTTACCTCTACTTAATTTTTAATTAGGAGTGGAATGCAAAGTCTCTTCGAGCCTCGTCGAAGAGGCTATATATTTATGACAATATTTAATAAATTTTAGATGTATAAGCCATAGAAATCATAAACTCAAAGTTAAAGTCCAGTATAGAAAACCAAAGAAAATAAGCTCTCACAACGTGATTACATAAGCCTAATTTTTTAATTTAATTGATGTAAATTGGGTGCTTAGAATTGATACGGGCAATTGTCGTGGAGCGTCGATAACAAATTTTTATAATTAGGAACAAAGGAACAAATCTTTATAATCAGGAACCGCATTGTTTTTTTTTTTTTTATTATTACATGAAATTATTGTTCATATAATTCATATTATATTAGACTATAATTGATATTTATAAATCAGACTATTATTAAGATTAATTTATATTAATTCTTATGAAGTACTGTCTAAATTTTAACTCTCACTATTGCTAATTCTATGTTTTTTTAATATATTATCACATTCATTTTCTTTAAATTCTTTTAAGTATAGTTGAATACTATTCATGGATCAATAGAAAATCAAAATTGATTTTTTTTTAATTCAATATATTGCCAAATAGATTCTTTGTACCATATCTGTTATATTCTAAGCAATCAAATCACTTGCATTATTGTTTAGATTGAAATTAATTGAAATTGGTATTGAGTTGGTTAATGATGCTCGACAACCACTCAATTACTGAATGCAAGTCCATCATTGTTAATGTCAAAGCGGCGATAGAATCTGGTTTAGACGAGGCCTTTTTGACACCCTTCAAATCATAAAACC
Organism: Clausena lansium; assembly: GCA_030449835.1. Taxonomy (NCBI): domain Eukaryota; kingdom Viridiplantae; phylum Streptophyta; class Magnoliopsida; order Sapindales; family Rutaceae; genus Clausena; species Clausena lansium. Next base: position 5,735,149 of record JASUUF010000257.1, read on the forward strand.
CATTTTTAATTGAAATTATGAAAATAATCGATTATTATAACTTAATTCATTTCTTAATTTTAATTAAAATATAGGGATAACTTGAGATTTTCAAAAGTAAAGAAGCGAATTGAAGATAGTCAATTCAGGGGAGGATAATATGAAATTTACCTGTCAAAATAACAATAATAATTACCATTACGGTTAAAATAACATTACAATTAATAACTGTAATTGTAACTATAATGGTAATTGAAATAGATTTTATAATTGTTTGTATAATAGGGCCGGACACCCATAATCAAAATTAATAGAGAGAGGACAAAAATAAAAAAAATAAAAAGGAAAGATTGTTGCAGTAAAAGAGATGACGGAGAGTGTTTTTGTTTGGAAGAAAAGAATTGGGGTTAATTAAAAATCAAACTAGGGTTTAAGTTAATATGCAATCATAAATTTATTATGTGGTGGGTATTCAGAAGAAATGGGAAATTTATAAAAATGACCACTATAATTTTGTAAATTTAAAAAATAATCCATCTAACTTTTTTCTATCAACATTAGCCAAACAACTCACACACTATTGAAAATACCCCCCTCATTCTCATCAAGCTCTCTCTCTCTAACCAAGTTCCGGACACCATCGACGACTTGTCTCGGACATTTTTTGGAGTCATCCTCGGCTGCCAACAACACCAAAATCATGGCCAAGATCCCTAAAATCAAAGTTAGTTAAAAAAACCTAGGTTTGATTGCATGTTGTGATTATGTGTTATTTTCTGTTATGTTGTTGTTATCGTGTTGTGTTGGTGATGGTGGTGGAGGATTGAAGTATTTGTGTTGTGTTGGTGATGGTTGTTGGATTTGTTACGAGATGGGCATGGCGAATTTGGTGCAATCTGTAACCCATCGCACTAGATTTGGTGCGATAGCAATTTGGTGTGATGGGTGCATGTCGCACTTGATAATGGTGTGACGGGAGGTGCGACAAGATAGCCTGTCGCACAAATTTTGGTTCGACATAGTGCTTGTCGCACCTGATAATGGTGCGACAGGAAGTTGGTGAGACAGGTAGCACCTAGCACCTGTCGCACCTGATCTGCGTACGACAGGTTGCTTGTCTCACAATTACACAGTTTGTATTTTTTTTTCAAGTTCAATTTGTTATATTTGTGTTAGATTGGTGTTGGATTCAAATGGATTTGGGTGTATTTAGTCGGAATTCACTTTTGCCATTGACATCGCCGTTTGTCACTGTCGATGATGATTAAAGAGAGAAAAATTGGTTACGGTTTAGTGAAGAGGGAGAAAAATTTTGGTTGAAATAAGGAGAGTAATTTCGTCCAAAAGTGTGATATTTGGCTAATGTTGATAGAAATAAATTTGAGGGGTTAATTTTCAAAAATCTAAAATTTGGGTTATTTTTGTAAATTTCCCGTCAAAAATAAAGTTCCTTAAGTGAGATTGGTGAGCTAATTTTTTCAAACCCAGTCACACAAATTTTATCCAAACAATCTAAACCGTTGGCTTAAAAGCAAGCATCCAGTGGTTCACGTTTGTTGTCTCCACGTTAGGATTGTCTCTAACATAGCCACTGAACCCTAGAAAGAAACCAAAAGCATAAAAAATACCAGATGGCGACGTTATCGCTCCTCTTAAACAATGGCTTAAAAATAAATCAATAGGCATAATCAACGGGGTAGCCGCCGCTGCATAAGCGCAAACCCTTCTTCAAAATTGCCAAATGACGAGGTTGCTTTCAAGCGCAAAACGAACATCACTTGGAGTGCCAGTAGCCGAGTATCATCTCAACCTTAGATAAAATCATTTGCCGTGTTTCAACAAAAACATACCGCGTGGTAAAATATTCAATCCTTTTCACTTTATTATTTTTTTAAAATTTTCTATTATAATAAAAGTATACTGAACTTTTCTGGTAATATTATAAACTTGTCTATCTCTTTCACTTATTAATTTTTATTTATTCTAGTTTTTCTATTTTTATATTAAAACCTTCAATTAAATTTTAGGAAAAAGCGGTTGGTGAGACTGAGACCATATGAAATGCTTTTCTTGAGATTCTTCTACGAATAAATTACAAAAAAAAATTGACTTCTTGATTACAGATTACGTTACAACTTATCAGTGAATAGAAAAGAGTGATAAATCGTTTAATCTTTGGCGTCGGGATAATAACCTAACGGTAGGCTCCTCATTTTCAGTTAAAAAAATCTTGAATCTCATCTTTATCATCTGTTGAATCTTTCTTGCCGTTCTCTTGCGTTAAGGATCTCAGGAGAACATCTTAGTGCCGTCAAAACGGAAATGGAGACAGAATTTGAAATTGCAAGGCAGATTTTGTTGCAAAATTGCGTAAATTGATGGCAAGTTACAAAACTAATAGCGGTGAATGCAAAAGGTTGATGAATTTGACTTAAGTTCAACCGAGGGCAATTATGATTCTGCCGCCGTTGCAAAAAGAAACCCTTAAAAAGCAGCTCTCAAGCTTCCTGCAGCGGTAGTGTTGTTGTTAACACTGATGATGTTTGGCCGCAATTATGCATTCGAGAAAGAAAAGGAATATGTTATTTTCTCAACGCCTGAAGCTGCGCACCGTTATAAGTCGGAGAAGAAACAAACCAAGTTGGAGAAACAACGATTATGAGCAGAGCAAGAAAAACTAATAATGTTAGAGCAAAAACTATTCAGGGAAAAACAAAAAAGAATTGACCTTGCATGGGCATATATTCGATGTTTTTTCCTGGCCTTGGGGGTAATTTTTGTTATTGGCGCTGAGGCTTGGGAGATCTGGGATAACGATAACAGAGCCAAACTTGAGACAGCCTGCGTCATAAGTGTGCGGGTATAAGATTAAATTAAATATTTTTGTATTTACTTTGGGTTTGTTATGTTTAATTTAAAGAACCAAACACATTAATATAGGGCTCGTTTGGTACGTCGGATTGGATTGGATTGAATTAAATTAGATAAGATACAATTGGATTAGATAACACTGGATTATATATAATATTATGTTATGTTTGGTGCAATGTTAGATTGGATTATAAATAATCTTGTCTTGTGTTTAGTATGCTATGAGATTGGCTAGTAACTAATAATATGTCTTATATATTAATTTATCAAAATTATTTTAGATTTATTTTAAAATGACATGGAATATAATCTAAATTAACTGTTACACCACAATCTACAAAATAAATTTGTTCCCCATAAACTCATATTTTAGAGTTCAAGCTTTAAAAACACCATTAAGCATAGCTAAATACAAAATTATAAAGTAACATAAAATATAATCTAAAAATTAAATCAGTTTATCTGCAAATCTAAGCATTGAAAAAATGACAAGCCCTTCCCCTGATTTTTTTTTATTTACCCTGATTATAATAAATTATATTTGTAGATTTAATATTATATTGTTATTTAATGTGAAAACAAATGTGTTATGTAATATTTATACTATTACTTAGTTTAAAAAATTGAAGAATAATTAATTACTAATCGTAAAGAATATCAAATAAAAGGAGTAACTAGTTTGAGGACAAGAAAAATTTTTCCCTTCTTATTGTCTCTACCCCATAAAATAACATAGGATAAATTTTCACCCCCCCCCCCCCCCTCCAAAGATGGAATTTTCAATTCTCAAGGGGTTAATTGGTGGGCCCAAGATATTTTATCTATACATCATTTTTTGCACCAAACATTATATTAAGTTTAAATTGGAGGAAAATAAGTCAATCCTAAATTATTTAACTATTGTCGAACGGGCTCATAGTGTTATTAATGATAATATCATACAATAATTAGATATCCTCAGATTAAATTACTGGGTAAACTAGTGTTATACTTTTTCTCATTCATTAATGCTGTTTTTCCCAATTCCCCAGGTGGGATTGTTTGTTACTGAATCAAGTCTTATAAAGCTTCTCAATGAAATTACGACAACTACTGATACATCCAACGACTCTGGCCGTCGCTATAAGTTGGCTGGAAAACCTTTTCTTTTAATTTCCATGCTTGTTTTACTAATTAATTATATACTCTTTGTATATATATATATATTTGAATTATATGAGATTAATGCTCATATTATATGAGAATATTACTGATATTTATAATTAGATAATTATTGGAACTAGTTTATATTAATCTTATATAGTACCGTCTAAATTTTATTCTCTCTAATATTCGAGGGACGTCTACTCCACACACTTTTCGAACGGGAGAAGACTGTCTTCACTCAATAACAGCAAGGATCGATGGTACTCTTTGTATATTTTGAATATACATAGATAGAATCATTTTGTTTTCTAATAAAATTAAATTGTATTCTTTTTTCTTTTAATTATATATTAATATTGCATTCTTAGACTGTACTTTTAGTTAATTAGAATGGAGGGTTGCCTGGGCAAATATTAGACGTGTTAAGATTGGACTTGACTTTATATATACCAATCTCAGTTTTCATATTTCTAAATCTCTGAGGTCTAACCTGTAGAGAGTTGGTTGATGATATCCATATTCCACAGGATTGAAGTCAAATACTCTTGAGTTCGTGTTCTAGAAAATCTTCTAGTGCATCATTTAACAACTGAATTCTTTTACATTTTTTCTTTTCAATTAGAGCTCTAATTGAAGAAATGCATGTATCTGACTAATAACTACTTTATTGTTCCATTCCGTGGCTTTCTGTCAAATCAAAGTCACTTCTTTAAGGTTTCATTATGTAAGGTAATTAAAAGGAATAATAATTTAATTTCATTGGATCTGCAAACTTATGTCAATCCGCATAAGGTTGATAAATCAATTAAGTGAAAAGCCAAAGGGCCCAGTCCTGCTTTAAAATTGTAGGGTGGTAGAACCTATTACTTCTACATATATTTATTTTGAGCTGAAAGTTGAATTTACTGATGAAGGCTAACATTAATTTTGCCAATATTCTAAAAATAAAATTCTAATCTTTACAAATTGGCATTTGCTTGTTTCGATCAAGAGCTTTGCAAGGTTTGAAATAAAGAAGCAATAAGTATCATCGATCGTTGCTGCTATTAGCCACTTTATTATTTGTTTGTTAATCATTCTATTTATTATTACTGAAACATATGCAGCTAATTTATCTTATTCATTGTTTTGGCTGTAGAGATGGTAAAAGCTTTACTTGAGCATTTTGTGTGTTGCAATGCTGCCAATGCATCTGTAACTGTAAGTTAAATTTCTTTTTTCAGCCAATATAATTTGCTATTTATTCAAGTTTACTAATGGTCTGAATCCTATTGTTAGTCATTTCATTCGTGTTGAAATCTGAGAGTTCCATGTCCTATGATTATATGTTTTAAGGAGTGACACAAGCACGTGCCTTAACACACCCATTATATTGTTTAAATGTGGCTACATTATCTTCTGGATTTTCAAAGGCTTAAAAGTGCTTGTTATGAATCTATAAAGAATTGACTGAATGCTACATTGTACGTCCCTTCCCGCTTTGGATGCTTGTTTGCTCCTTATTCTATATTACATTTTCCAACTCTTTCTTGATTTTCTGTTATGGAAGATGATATTGTTGGGTTACTATCACATGCATGACTTTTTGCAGGTTAAAAAAAGTACTTTAGGTGCGACGAATCAGTTGAAGATACTTCAAGTGAAGAGCGTTCGAAATTTAATACGAAAGCACTTAACAAGTTTAACGACATAAAAACTGGAAAGCATTATTAACTGGGAAGCTAATCAACTCGGTAGTACATGTGTGTGGTGGTAAGGTTAAATTTTAAATAGTTTGTTCATGTGAAATCTCAGTTGTATCTTTTCTCTGAAAACATGTGCAAATGTGGTCAAATTGATATATATTCTTCTAGTTAGTTATTGTTTCAGTTCGGTAAATATATTCTCTCACGTTGACATTAATTCCTTACTTGCATTATGCATGCATGTTGAGAAAGAGCATTTTCCCAGGTGTCTTGGGAACATTGGACAAATAGGACATTGTGATGGAACCCTCCTGCGATGTTGATGGATTATTTAGCATGACACCTAAGCCAGAGATTTTGTATTTATTATTAGCATTGAATATTTGTTGGGTTCTTCATCTATCAATATTTATTTAATTCCTTATGTACCCTGTTTATGCTCTTACAATTCTGGTGTAAGGTTTATGATTTGCAAGTAACTTTTATAATGTACTGCTCTGGAATGAGTGTTGTTTTAAATGTGCTAGTTTACTCAACTTCACTTTGACTTGTGAATTGCTAAGTTGAAATTGATCCTTATTCTCTCTTTCTTTCTTTCTTTCTATCTATATTGACCTGAGTTTAGACTAGTCACCAGTAGTAAATTTGTTGTTTCTTCTCCTAATCATGCTGTTGTTTAATTGAAATTTATTAATTCAGGTGACAATCATAGTGGCTACTGAAGGTAAGGGAGAATTTAATTTTCCTACCTCCGCTGCCAACAAGAAAGATTTGAGAAAGACCCTAAAGCAGCTTCAATACATTTGTAATAATGCAAAGATATATGTAAATATAATATTATTTCTCGTGCTTGACTAGATCTTTACGATAATTTTGTGCTTCAAACTGACATCGTATGTAATACATGCAGGATATCAGAGTTTTGCGGAACCGTCCGAGTGGAGATGTCATCATGTTGCCAGAGGAATTTTATAAACCTTATCCTTTACTAGGATATTTAACAAAATAATTAACTATTCTTCTTTAATATGTATAAAACAGTATTAAAACTAGACAACTAGTAGTATGTTTATTGCTCAAATTTGCCTGGAATTTTGTTGTAAGTAAACACATAGCAACTCGTTATGCTGTGTTTGGAGAAATGTTATTATAATCTCTTTAGTGGCCTTTTACATTTCTTTTCATGTTTTCGAAATTTGAAGGTTATGAATGAGATTATACAAAATATTTATATAGTATTAAGCATTTTAGGGTTTATGCATCATGTTACTCATTTTAGACATACAACATTTCAGGGCTTCCATAATGTGTCCGTAGAGGCACAAACCACAACGCAATGCTAGCTCAAGTGTTAAGTTTCAACGTTTTATGAACAAGTAGAAACAAATTTGAAAATAAAATTTCCTTTTGTGGGCATGAATTTGAGTCCTATCAATTTTATACCCCTCCAAAATTTAAAATTGAATCGGAGTAGCTATTTCTCTAATTGTTTAAAGTTTTAATTTAAAAATGAAAATGAAAAAAAAAATTATTATATGTGGCCATGTGGGAGGCTGCAAAAACATAGAGAGTCAAGAGATAGGTTAAGCAGATTGGCTTTTTATCCCAAGGACCAATTGAGCTACTACTGAAACGAGATACCAAACAAAGCCCTCTTTGCATTATATTTATTTTTCATCTAAGAGTATGTTTACCACTAGCCAAATTAGGCATCTCAATTTTAGGAAGATCTCAATATATAGAAAATCTATATCACCTAGATAAATAATATAAAAATTTAAAGATTTTATTTACAAACAGAAATCCTATAAATAAAAATGAACAATAACATGTATACTTAACGAGTACTAACATGTATACTTAATGAGTACTAACATGTATATTACTTAACGAGCACTAACACGTATACTGAATAAAACATTTAAGCTAGTATCATAAAAATTTGATAACAATTATAAAAATTTTACTTAAATAAATAATATAAACTGTTGATGAGCTAATTTTTTTAAAATCGGTCACACAAATTTTATCCAAACAATCTAAACCATTGATTTAAAAGCAAGCATCCAATGGCTCACGTTTGTTGGCTCCACGTTAGAATTGTCTCTAACATAGCCACCGACCAAAAGAGTAAAAAATACAAGATGCCTACATTATCACTCCTATTAAACAATGACTTAAAAATCAACGTGCATAAGGAATGGGGTAGCTGCTGTTGCCACTGAAACACAAACCCTTCATCAAAATTGCATAATGGCGAAGTTGCTTTCAAGCTCAAAAAACACTTCACTTGGAGTGCCAATATCAACTCAACCTCAAATAAAATCATTTGCTGTGTTTCAACAAAAACATATCGCGAGAAGAAAACTTCTGAAATTGTGGTAACATATTCAATCCTTTTCACTTTATTAATTTTTTAAAAATTTTCTATTTTAATAAAAGTATGCTAAATTTTTTTGGAAATATTATAAACTTGTCTATCTCTTTCACTTATTGATTTTTTTTATTCACGTGGTCATCCTTTTTCTTGTAATATAATATAAACCGTTGCATAGATCCAACGGCTGTTATTAGTTACCTCCAAATTGGAGGACAGTTGTCAACATTAACTAACACATGGACATGGGATGGGCCATACCAATAAAGTATTGTGAGCTAAGAATAGCAATAATTGAATAACGACAATGTAAATTCATTATAAATATCAATAAAAACGAGAAGAAAAGCAGAGGCCAATTAGTTTTTCTATTTTTTATATTAAAACCTTCCATTAAATTTTAGGAAAAAGCTGTTGGTGAGAGTGAGACCATATGGAATGCTTTTGTTGAGATTCCTCTAAGAATGAATTAAAAAAAAATTGATTTGTTGAAGACTTGAATAATACAAGATTTATTACAGATTACCTTACAACTTATTAGTGAATAGGAAAGAGTGATAAATGTTGTTAATCCTTGGCGTCAAGATAAGAAACAAATAGTAGGCTCCTCATTTTCAATCAAAAATATCTTGAATCTCCTCTTTATCATCGGTTGAATCTTTCTTGCCGTTCTTCTGAGATCCTTAAAGCAAAATCTAAACATAGTTACTTTTATCGACATGTTCCATCTCAAAAAATGAGATATCCCGAACATAAACTATGAGGAGCCTACTGTTCGGAATATCGCATTTTTGAGATGGAACATGATGATAAAAGTAACTATGTTCAGATTTTGCTTTAAGGATCTTAGGAGAATGACGAGAAAGATTTGATAGATGATAACGAGGAGATTTAAGATATTTTTGGATGAAAATGAGGAGCAATTGTTTGTTTCTTATCCCGATGCCAAGGATTAACCAAAATTATCACTTTTCCCTATTCACTAAAATTTATAAAGCACAGCCCATATTTTTAATCCTCACTAAGATTTGAGATATGACTGCTCTACTTACATTTCGTGAGGGAGAACACTGCCTCCAGACAACTGTTCTTAATTGAGGGAGGAAATCTAAGTCCCCATTTTCGATTGAGAACTCAAACTATGTGAGAGTAGTAGCCCACTACTCGGCAAGGTGGCTAAAAGCTCCACCCTTTAAATAATTTGGGTAAGAAAAAGTAATAGAAAGAGTTGGACTGTTGGCACCCATCCAAAATCCTCATAAAATCGGACATTATTGAAATTACAACCAATGAAACAATATATCTAACTAAACTTTTTTTTCCCCAAAAATACTCTTTACACAAATATGGTATACGTATTACTTGTTATTCTTAACAAAATTTTAACACCCTTATTATATACCTCTTCTTTTTTTAATTTCTGAGCCATGCATGAGCAAAAATGAAGAATAAATTTTGCCAAAAAATTTTTTTAGAAGTGATTGACTTGTAGGAAATCTTTAAAAAAGTTTTTTTAAGAAAATAAAAACTTCTTAGATATGGGAAAACTTCATGGATATGGGTTGTAGAGCATTGAACCCAAGTTGAAATTGACAAAACGTATTATTTAATTAAAATTTTAATTTATTGAGATTATACTATGTATTTTTTTTATATTTTATCTTTTTTCTTGAAATGTACAAATAAACAACCTCAACTTTTGTTATTGTAGAAAGAATATAAGAAAACAGCTAAAGGAAAGGCGAGAAGAACTTGTTGTAATATAAGGAGCTTTTTGTTTACCAATATATTTTTTTTTTTTTGGAAAAAGATGATTTAGAAGATTTATTTAGAAAAGATCATTTTAAAATAGTTTAATAGAAAAGTGTATATATCTGAAAAGAAAATTTACGAGATATTAAACTCAATAATTCAAAATTTCAAAAAACTATTAATAAAATTTAGTTATTTATAAAGAGTGGTACTATTGATATACTTTAAGGGTGCGTTTAGCACACTGTATTGTATTATACTGTATTGTATTATTTTAATACAGGTGTATTGTATTATGTTGTATTGCATTAGCACAATATTGTAATAATGTTGTACAGTGTTTGATGCTACATTGTACTGTATTAATTTGTAATAATACTATATTAATTTTTTTGTGATTAGTTTATATTATATATTTAGAAAATAATATTTATTATTTATATTAAATTATTTAAAAATAGTTAATTTTTATATATTGATTATTATAATATAATTAAATAATGTAATATTATATTATATTTTTATATACTATTTAAGTATTTATTATTAGTTATATTAAATTATAAATTTATTAATAAATTATAATATAAAAATAAAAAATATAATATAATATTATTGAATAATTATTAATATAAAATTTTAATTTATATTAATAATTATAATGTAAAAAAAAAAAAATTAGTATTAATTAGTATTAAATAATATTATATTAAATTAATTAAATAATGTAATTAATATATATTATTATTTTTATATACTATTTAAGTATTTATTATTAGTATTTTATTATTAAATTATAAATTTATTAATAAATTATAATGTAAAAATAAAAAATATAATATAATATTATTGAAAAATAAATTATTAATTTATATTAATAATTATAATGTAAAAAAAAAAATAATAATATGATATTATATTAAAATTAAAAAGTTGAATTTATTTATTTATTATTATTATAAAGTAAAAAAATCAATTTTTATATATTAATTAATATATATAATTAAATAATTTAATATTATGGTATATTTTTAATTTTGTATATTATTTAATTATTTATTATTAGTTATATTAACTTATTAAATATTAATCAATTTGATATATTAATTATTATAATATAATTAAATAATACGTTATTTAGATATATTTTAAATATAATAAAAATTAATATATAATATAATATTATTGAATAATCAATTATAAATTTATTAATTTATATTAATAATTATAATGTAAAACTAAAAATATTATATTATATTATATTATATTTAATATACTATTAAATTAGATTGCTAATGCAATGCAATCCCATGTAATGAGGGTGCCAAACACAACTTAAATATACTATTAAAACCCCTATTATTTTTGTTTCCAAATTTACCCCTAATTTAAATTACCTCTGCACGCCCACATGCAGCACAAAGCCGCAAATGAAATTTGGAAACCCTAATTGCAGCTGCAGTATTCTTTTTCTAGTCAAGAGTCTAATGAGTACTCAAAAGTTGTCTCTTTGCTGGTGGGCTGGTGGCAACACTAAATCTACACTTATTAAAATAAATCTATTAATTTATATTGATTTAGAATTATTCTTGATTATCTCAAAAATTATCAATGTTGCCATCTTGTACTAATGAATGGAGGAGGACTCCAACTTTATAAAAATGACTTTCTTGAATAGAAATAATGATGAAGACGAAGAACACCTTCTTCTTTTTTCCCTTTTATATATTGATTATTTTAATTTTTGGGAAGCTAGTGCTTTTGGGTTTTGTAGAGAAAAAGTTTGAAGAAAATAGCCACATTAATTACTGCAAAAGAATTTTACAAGTGAGAAAATTATTAAGAATTGAAATATTTAAAATATGAAAGGAATGTTTATTTATAAATAGGTTATTCTTTGGTATTAAGTAGAGTATAATTGAAAAAGAAAGAAGGGGGGGGGGGGGGGGGTTGGGTGGGGGTTTTAGGAGGATTTGGGAGGCATGCCAGTAGAATAGTCTAACTCATTTATAAATTGGGCCTAATTTAATCTATAAAAAGTTCATTAGGCCCAGGCTGAGGCCTAAATTGATATTCTATGAAATTGCACAGGCTAAAGTCAAATAAGTACATAAACATATAGTCCTTGGTATTAGATATAAATATTTGTATCAGGAGTACAGTCGCAACTGGCAAGATAGTAAAGCCAGTAGATCAGATCAAAATAGCGTCACCAAACCATAGCTTCCATGAGTCCATTGGCTGAGTCCATTGGCAGTCGGGACCGATTTTTTTTTTTGTAATCGAGTAATTTTTTTTTTTTATTATTCGATTTTTTCTTTGTAATAGGAGTAATTTTTCTTTTAATATTATGTGAGGGTTTATCTTCGGATCGTGCCATAGTAGAAAATGTTACGAAGAGCTGAGAATTCCGGTCTATGTTTAATTATAATACTAATATACTTCTGATTGTTATACCAATTAGTAATGTATAAAAAAAATTAGTATCACCAAAAATCAAATAATAAGATAATTTCAGCACATAATGAAAATACAATTAAAATACATATCAAGTAAAGGTTCCTCACCCCTGTAACGATATAGTTTGTGAAACATTCTATTCGTATTAGTGGAGATATTGATTAGTTTTTCATTTACAAAGATGTACATTATTTAGGGCAAAATTCTGTTGCTAATGGTCACAGACTTACAGTAACCTTTGTTTTGTCCTTTTTTATTTAATTGCACTACGGTCCATGTTGCTTGTTAAAAATAAAATAACCAAACAGCATTTCTAAATTTCAACACTCAAGTCCTGTTCATTTTAATTTTTTATACTTATATCCTTGATTATAGTTGCCGATTAAGGAAATTTTAATAGAATGTGGAATTGTCAGTTTTACCTTTATTAAAAAAAATATATATATAAAGGACGAGGATATTTAAACCATAAAAATACTCTTTGTACCACATTTTAATTACATAATTTATTTTACAAAAATACTCATTCATTAGATAGTTATTAAGGACAAATGATAAATCACTATTTATTTCCTACCTATATTATATTTTATTTTCTTGGGATTTTTTTTGAATTTATACGAATGAATATTTTTGTTTTTATTATAATCATTCGTATAAGTTCAAAAAAAATTCCCTAGAAAAGGTGTGGTTCAACAATTTCTAGAGAACATGAATTATAGGTTTATAAATAATAAAAATTTAAGAGCTTTAAATTTTATATTTAGATGCACCTATGAAAAAATAATAATAATTTTAAATTACACCACTACATAAACCAAAGAATTAATGGTAGGATTATTGTTGATGAAAAAATTTATTTCTAAAATATGATGGTTTTAGTTAAAATTATTTTATTAGGTTTGAGTTTATGAAAAGAAAGAAGAGGGATGAAGTTTGATTATCATACAGATGAAGATATGAGCACAACAAAAATACTTAAACATATGACTACAACAAAAATTTTGTAATTTTTTTTCTAATTACAATACTTCAATAAACATCCGAAAAGGAAATAAGGATTCCAGTGTATTTTAGCCATGAGCCAATCATCAGTTCCTTCAGAACGTCTTTGGCAGCCAACAGTTCCGCCAAAGACAATCAAGAATAAAATACAAAGCTCAATTCAACAAGAATATGCAATTAAATCGCCACAAGAAAAAAAAAAAAGGAGCAGCCGAAATAGGAAAATTAAAAATAAAAAACCTAAAAAGATAATTAAACATACTTACATATCAGAGATCGCCAAAAGGGGAATAAGGATTTTGAACACATCAGCGACAGATAATAATGCAGCTCCAAGAATACCCAGACCCAACAACTTCCCATCCAGCCAAAGCCAACCCAATTTCTCACACAGCTCACTAAACATCCATTTGAACTTAAATGCATAAGCTTTAGCTTTTGACTCATCTTCTGTTTTTTTGCGCTTAGCAATTGAGCACACAAGTAGGCTGCAAACAAATTTGAATATTGCAACATTTACATCTGAAACAGGATGACAACCCAGAAAAAGATAACAGCAATCACATTAAACTTTTGTGATGCAAGAACAGAGGACACATAGCCAATAATAGTTTGACAAATCAATTAAGTGAAAAGGTGAAACTACTCATGCATATCAGCTTAAGGTTGATAAATCTATATCTAACACAAAAGTCCTATTCCTTACATATTGATATTTATAGGATCTAGTATTAGCCATTTTGTGTTATTTTTGTAAATGATCATTTTGTTTCTTAGTAATGCAAAATATGAAGCTAATTTTTGTTACAATTACTGTAAAAGAACTATAATTTTTTTGGTTGTAAGGACGGTACGTAAAAGCTTTACATGAGAATTTTATAAGTTGGGACGCTGCCTTTTTATATATACTTAAGTTAAATTTCATTTTTCAGACTTGCATGCTTCGTATTTAAGTTACATATACACTAAAAAGAACAACGTACCTTTTTTTTTTTTTTTTTGAGGAACATTAAAACCTATTACTAAAGTCATTTGTTTGTGGTGTGGGGTTTACCAAAAGAAAATGCTGCTAGAAATTGGTGTTGCATATCATAATCATATATGTTTTAAGTAGTACTGAAGCATGCTCATGCATGCTTTTACACTATCGTGTAGATATTTGATCACAAAACGGAAACATTAAAATTGGAAAAAAAAGAGAAACACAGTTTCTGAATAAATGAAATATTATTGAATAAGTATAATAATAAAACTAGGATTTTTAGGCCCTTTTGTATTAACACTAAATATTACAAATATACTAAAATAAGCAAACTCAAAATATTATTATATAATAAAATTTTTTAATTGAAACAAGAAAAATAAAACAAACGGTACCCAAATTTGATATTAAAAAAAAGGTAAAAATCCTGAAAGCAATAAGAAAAATATAAAAGTATCTTAAAATAGCAAAATGACAACAAATACAACAGAAAATATTTCCCAAAGTTCAGTTGACCACCTCTGTTTGCTCATTTATTTGAGGATGGAAGGCAGTACTAAACTGCAATTGCTTACCGAACTTATCGCGCAGATGACACCAAAACTTATTGATGAACTTCAGATCCCAGTCATAAATAATAGTCTTTGGAACACCCTGCAAATGTACCACTTCTTGAAAGAACAAACGTGCCACAGTAGAAGCATCTTCAATCTTCTTACAAGCAATGAAATGCGTCATCTTGGAAAATCTATCAACAACCACAAGTATAGAGACTTCTTGAAAGAACAAATGTGCTACAGTAGAAGCATCTTCAATCTTCTTACAAGCAATGGAATGCGCCATCTTGGAAAATCTGTCAACAGCCACAAGTACAGAATCTTGACCAGTCCTTGTATGCGGCAATCCAAATACAAAATCAATGGACAGATCTAACTAGATATTCTCCGGAGCATGTAATGGTGTATATAATCTAGTCTCCGTGATTATCCTTTGCCCTCTTGGCAAATCTGACATAGAGGTGGTCAACCAAACTTTGCTAAATGTGTTGTGCTATGTTTGTAGTGACAAGCAATGGAACTAGGAAACTGCGTTGCCACAAGTTGAGTTTGCTTACAACAACATCATGAATCGATCTAGCTGCAAAGACTTTCTGAGATTCTTTATACCTATTCCTCACAACATGTTTTTGATCTAGCTGTATTGCCAATCATAGTTGGAGGAAGCAAAGCAGCGTATAATATGGCAGACAGGGCTTTATAGATTCATTCTGAAGTGAGAGCTCACTTGAAAGTCGCTAATACTAAGTACAAGGCTAATATAGACAAGCACCGATGTAGAAAAGTGTTTCAGAAGGGCGATTTGGTGATGGCATATATGCGGTGTAATCATTTTCCTTGGATTCACACTAAATTAGAGAAACAGAAGAATGATCAATTTTGTGTGGTACAGAATATAGATAATACTTATGTGTTGCAATTACCAGACAATTGGTAGATCTCTCTCATTTTCAATGTAGCTGTCTATTCGAATACCATACAACTGATGAGGAGTTGTATTAAAATAACTTGAGAGCAAGTTCTTTTCTAAGTCTGGAGAACTGCAGTAGGATGGATGGTTGCATATGTTGAGCAGAGTACTTTTATAGGTTCATAACTTGAGCTACACGTATTCATTTGGGGTATAAAATATTTTGGTTTTAAGTTTGCATTGAGATGAACCAATTCTATTTCAACCATGTGGTAGAAAGGCTAAAAATTTTGGATCTGGTTCATCTTGTGGCAAGCTTCGAAATGATATATTATATACCCCAAACGGACACCTGTAGCTCGAGTTTTGGCCTTAAAAATTTATCATGCTCATCCCATGTAATCATCCTACATCATTTAATGGCTAGAGTTCTTGGAATTTTTATAAAGAATTGACCGACCGCTGGATTATAAATATGTTCCTTGATGATTTTGTAGGTGGCTTCGTGGCCTACTTAACAAGGTTGCAAAGAATCATTTTGAGACGTTTTCAGTTCGAGAACGAGAGAGATTTAATGAGACTGAGAAGGCACTTATTTGAAAGGAAAGCATGAGTGGCTGGGGAGGTAATGAACTCGGAAGTACATACGCGGTGGTAAGATTAAATTTAAAAATTTAGATAGCTTCTGTTTTGCCAGTGCCAGCAGTGCAAATTAATCATCCATGCATGTTTAACTGAAAATTATTCTTGATTCAGGTGACAATATTGTTGGTTGCTGAATGTAAAGGTGAAATTTTGGCAGCAAGACCACCATTGACAACAAGAAAGATTTGAGAAGGACCTTCGAGCATCTTCAGTACATCTCTGATAATGCAAATTAAGATACATGTATTTATAGTCTTCTACCACAAGCTTAGGCCTTACTGTCTAGTTAATTTTGTATATGCTTCAATTGGTATTAGAATATGCATTTTCGGTACTTTTCTTAATTAATTACATGCAGGCAGCAGGCGATTAGTGTTTTTTGGTCGAACGAAGATGCCATCATGTCCGCAGAGGAATGTCAAACAAAGATCAAAGTTCAAAACCTATATAAAGGGCTGAACCCTTCACAAGAGCGGGGAGGAGCAACCGCAGAGCAATGCAGAAGTGAACGCAAAGAAGAAAAAAAAATGGCAAGAACAGAAGAAGAGAACAAAGACAAAAGAACAAGAAAAAGCATAAAGATTAATCAAGACACGAAGAAGCAACATTCAACATTCAAGACAAATCCAAGACCATAAATTGTAAAGCTAGCAGAGCATATATAAGATCTTAAATTGTAAAGCAAGCTTCACAATTTTTAGTCAATACAGTTCTTCTTCAATCCATATAAAGTAAACAATGTCAAAACCAATAGTATACTTGTTTATTGCTCAAATTTGCCACACTGAACACATAATATGGTCGCAACTTGCTTTATAGAAGATATATGCAACTTCTTTAGTAGCCATTTATTTTTCTTTTCTTTTTTTTAGAAGGTTAAGACTCAAGACTTAAAAAGAATGAGAATTATCCAATATTTATACAGTATTCAAGTATTTTGGGCCCGTCCATGTTGCTCATTTTAGATACACAACATTCCAGGATTTCTGTATCCATAAACCATAATGCTTAGCTTACAACTCGCTCAATTGTCAAGTTCTATCATCAAGAAATAAGTTTTTACACTTTTTTTTAATTTAAGGTCAGTTTGATAATACTGTAGTTTTTAAAATAATTGCTATTAGCTGTGCTGTAGAAATAATCAGCTGTGAAGAGAATCAATTAAGTGTTTGGTAAATTTTGTTTTCAGAAGTACTGTAAGTTTTGACAGTAATTATGGATATTTGGTAAATCTTACTATTCAACTACTGTAAAAAAAATTAATGACTAAAATAGACATAATATAGGATGAAATTTATTTACACATATAAAAATATGTACATACAAAAATTTTAATTATGTATTATAATAATTTAATTAAAAATAAAATTTATACTATATTAATTTTATTTTCAATTTGAATAAGGATAGTTTTAGGTTTAGGTAATAATTATTAAGATATGTATAGAATTGTATTAAATGATAAAATTAATTCTCAAAATCAGAATCTAAAAGCTACTCCTTTCCTATTTTTCAAAATTAATTGTAGGAGAGGCTGAATTTAACAAAAATAATTCTAAATTTTTTTATTAAATATTAAAATTAATTTTTAAATTTTTAAAATTACTTTAAAACTTCTCAAAAACAATCCGAAACTAGAACCTTAATATAACAAAATATAGGTGGGAAAACCCGAAAAAACACGAAGAGTCAAAGGATAGGAAGAGTAGATTGACTTTCAAGCCCATGGACCAATGAGATATGGACACGAGTTACCAAACATCGTGGCCTGGAGACGCACGTTACAATCTCACATAATCCAAGAAGCCGACTACGCGCGTGGTGTATCTTTTGCATTGATATTATTAAAATAATATAAAATAATACATCAAATTTTAAAAATTAATTTTTCATCTCTTGTAATAATAGGACCTCATTTAATAATCTTTTTGTTGAAAAGAGAGGACCTCGTGAGTGGACTTCGCATATTTGTCTGCCACCAGACCCAATCTCTCTCTACATTTTCATAATCTTTCACTCTTTTCCGCTTTTACCTATCTACCCTCTCAACTCATTTTTTTAATTTCTTTTCAGTCCTGGCGGGCCCGACTGATGCGATGAATCACTAAATGAGTTTATTGAGAGAATTTGTAATAAAATTTGGAAGTTTCTTGTCATAAGAGCTTCTAAATTTGGTTCAATGAGAAATGAAAATTTATAAATTATACATTAAAATCTTATCAACAAAATTATTGAAGATTCATTTTTAGAATAATTAAGTTAAATTAGAGAAAAAAATACCACTAAAATTATGATTAATACATAAAATTAAATATAAAAAAATATTTCATACAAATTGATTTGTAAATATCTTAATAATGGTAAGGTTATTTTTATTTAAAATTTTGAAGACTTGTGTCATACATATACATATTTTGAGTCAAAAAAAAAAAATATATAGCACAACCCTTAGTTAATTCTCTTTTTAATAATAACTAACGGCAAGTCCGATTAATTTAGGACAAAATAAAGGGGAAAGATTTGTTAACAAACCACTTAAATTTATGACATTATAGTTTGAGGTTAGAAGGCTAATTTTGTAACGACGGTATTAATTCCGAAAACTTTTGGCTTTCAACGTTGCGTCCGTGAACGGCAGCTTTTGCACGATATCTATGAAAATCCACTGTCTCCTTCCTTCTCTCTCTCTCTCTCTCTCTCTCTGTTCAGAATCAAGTATACAAAAGTCAGTAGGTGCTTTCATCATCAAACATCCAAAGATTCCATGTCACTTTGCAGGAAAAATTTTCACTTTCTTGCTAACCAAACAAGAAACTGATTGCCTTTTTTTTTTCAAATAAAAAAATAGAAAAAAAAACTGAACGAAATTAATGTTACCACCCACCTCCACTCCATCATCTTCTTCTTCTTCTTTATTCATGTCCACCACATTTCTTGTTCTCGTTCTTCTTCTTATTACAGCCGTTCTTGTTACCCAAGTTGAATCAAAAATTAAAATTAATCCAAGTTTTGAACTTGCTGTTTTGAAAAAGGAGACAGCAGCAGCTGAAATGAGAAGAAGCAACAGGAGATTGGAGGAAAAGGGAAGAGTTATTATCAAAGGAAACTCAACAATTGTAAGCCAAAATCAGACATTCAGGCTGGGGTTCTTTGCAACAAATGGGGAGTCCAGCGGGTACTTGGGGATTTGGTACGCTTCAATTCCTACGCCTACTTATGTTTGGGTTGCTAATCGTGAAAAATCTGTCGCTGATGTATCACAATCAACATTACTAATCACTGAAAAGGGTAAATTGGCTATTAAAGATTCTCAAAACTCCATCATTTGGCAGAGTACAAACACTGAGAAAGCAACTGATATGTATCTTTCAGAGAGTGGTAATTTAGTTTTGCAATCATCAGAGGGTTCAATTGTGTGGCAAAGCTTCGATCACCCAACTGACACGTGGCTTCCTGGTATGAATATCTCAATCGGTGGATCTATAACTTCTTGGAAAAGTTTATTTGATCCATCTCCTGGTTTTTACTCACTCAGGCTTAGTCCGACAGGGTATAATCAGATTGAGCTTGTGTATAACGGCACTATTGTCTATTGGTCAACTGGGAACTGGACTGGTAATGCATTTGTTAATGTACCTGAAATGACGATCCCTTATATATACAAGTTCCATTTCTTGAATCCGTATATGTCCAAGGCATCGTTTGGGTACACTGAAAAGCCCCTGGATAATGGGCAAAGGCCACCATTGACAAGGTTTCATATCGACCCAAGTGGGCAGCTTAAGCAATATACTTGGTCACAGCAGACTGACTATTGGAACATGTTTTGGTCACAGCCTGAGGACATTTGTAGAGTTCATGGCTTATGTGGTAATTTTGGTTTTTGTAAGAGCTCTTTGTTAAGGCCTTGTATGTGCTTTGATGGGTTTAGGCCCGTTGATAGTTATGGTTGGAATTCTGGGGATTACTCTGGTGGGTGTAGCCGTGAGAGTAAGGGTTTGTGTGATCAGAGTGACTGGTTTGAGGAGGTTGGTGTTGTGGAGTTTGTTGGAGCTGTTACCGAGTCATTTTCAGCTGGTAGGAGCATCTGTGAGAGGTCTTGTTTAGCTAACTGCTCTTGCATTGGGTTGTGCCATAATGTGAGGACTAATTTGTGCAAGAGTTTATATGGGGAACTCTTAAATTTGAGGAATTTGACCTCCGATAATACGAATGAAGACATTTTGTATGTTAGGGCACCAAGGGGAGGAACAGTGAGGAAAAATATATCAACATCAATGGTTTTGGTCACTAGCATTGTCAGTTCGTTTGCAGCTTTGGTATTAGCAGCAGTGATGCTACTGATTTTGCGTAAAAAAAGAAATAAGAAGAAGGATGTGGATGAAGATGATGTATTTCCAGTGCTGAATTTGAAGGTTTTTTCTTACAAAGAGCTTCATACAGTGACAAGGGGTTTCTCAGAGAAACTTGGGCACGGTGGATTTGGGGCAGTTTTTCAAGGAGAGTTATCAGATTCCACTCTTGTTGCAGTGAAACGCCTTGAAAGGCCTGGAAGTGGAGAGAGGGAATTCAGGGCAGAAGTATGCACAATTGGGAACATTCAACATGTCAATCTAGTGAGACTTAGAGGTTTTTGCTCGGAAAATTCTCACAGACTTTTGGTCTATGACTATATGCCTAATGGTGCTTTGAGTTTGTATTTACGCAAAGATGGTCTTAGTCTCAACTGGGATGTCAGATTTCGGATAGCTGTTGGTACAGCTAGGGGCATTGCATACTTACATGAGGAATGCAGAGATTGCATTATCCATTGTGATATCAAACCAGAAAACATTCTTTTGGATAGTGATTACACAGCCAAGGTATCTGATTTTGGACTAGCCAAGCTGATTGGTCGAGACTTTAGTCGAGTGTTGGCCACAATGAGGGGCACATGGGGCTATGTAGCCCCAGAATGGATATCCGGATTGGCAATTACCGCAAAGGCTGATGTGTATAGCTATGGAATGACATTGTTAGAGTTAATTGGTGGCCGTAGAAATGTGGAGGCCCCAGCTTCTGGACGCAATGCAAATGTCGGTGGTGGAGGTGAGCATGGGGACCAGTGGTTTTTTCCTCCATGGGCAGCACAACAAATAATTGAGGGCAATGTGGCAGCAGTTGTGGATGAGAGGCTTGGTGGTGCATATAAGGTTGAGGAGGCAGAGCGTGTTGCATTGGTGGCAATTTGGTGCATACAAGATAATGAGGAAATGAGGCCAGCAATGGGAACGGTCGTGAAGATGTTGGACGGGGTATTGGAGGTGACGGCACCTCCACCACCCAGACTGATTCAAGCACTTGTTTCTGGGGAGTCTTATCATGGGGTTAGGAAGGATTCCAGCAACGATGTAGGCGCTGGTGGTGATGGTTCCCGTGATATTGGAGCATCAAGGGATGGTTCACGCTCATCTTTTGGTAATGTCTCTTCCCCAGTGACTGCGAATGCAGATGTATTAATTGAAAAGTTTGCTGAAGAAACTGAGAAAGGTAATTTCAGCCCAAGTCAGTAGTGTTCTTTTAGCATGTTTTTCCCCATGTTGAAACTTTACTAGAAATAGATCTCTTGTAGATTATCACGGTGTAAAGAGACTGACACTTATTTTGAAGTTTTGCCTTTTTGGAACTTCAAATGGTTCCGATTCTACAAGATTCAAAGGCTCAATCTTATGTGCATATTAATTTATGAGTCTGTCTGTTGTATCCCTTTTATCTTTTAATTCTATTTAAGACCTGTTAAGTGTTATAAGATAATTGTTTTGTGTGTATGTGCGTACTACTAGATAAAATCAGAATCATAAAATAGTATAATCACTGATCGGGAATGGCCCACATGGGCAATATCAATCCAAGCACTTCGGTCCACATCTCCAAATTCATGTGTGAAGCTCAAGTTGTAATAGTACTGATTGCACGCCCATTATTACATCGACTTTTTGTGAAGTGCTCAATCAAGTTGGTCAGGATTATCGACATTCAACTTTTTATCCAGTCATTTAAGTTCATGATAGGGTTTGGGGTCACGGACACACTTCATAATCAAAATTTGACATTCCCCCATATAGTTAGATACAGAGGATATGCCCCTGCCCCATCATCCCACCCAGAAGGGCTTTCATGCTGCTGCTTCCAAATCTTTGCTTATCAAATCTTTTTCAATAACTTAATATAATGACAGCCCATCGTCGGTCTATTTTATTTTAATTATAACTTGCTGCGAATGCGATGGTGAAGTTTCCTGATTTCTTCTGGACACTTCCTAGTGCTAGTGGAAAGGAAATAGGGCGTTAAGTTCTATTATTCATCAAAACGCATACATACATGCCATTTAACCAACCAAACCATGCCTTTGTAGAACTTTGTTCCGTCTTTTGCCTTTATATTTCAGCTACAAAAAGGAATAATAAGTATTAATAACAGCTAGGGGTGGGTTCTTCATAGTTATAAAACTAACAGAAATACCCTTTTATTGTTTAGCTATGACGTACTGTATTTTCAACATTGCCAGCCAAGGTTAACCTGGGTAGGGTTGGTTCTATTTAATATAAAGGGACTAACTCCGTCCTCATTTGAGAAAATGTAAGAAATTAGGGATCCAGATGTTATTACTTCATTCCTAAGAAAGCAGGTTTCGAAAGTCGAAACTGATATCAAATCACAACTGAGTCCCAAAGACAAACAACAGTACGGTGTTTGTAAATTGCATGTAATAGGAGACTCAGTCAACTGACTGTCCCTCTGCCCGTTTTAAACTGATGTGTTTCAACGGACACCCTCAATCATAGCTAGAAATAAAAATGGTTAATTACTCCTCCCACACATAAACTTTTCATGTTAAAATAGAAGAAAAATAGACGTACTAAAAAGGAAAAAGAAAAATCAAAAGTTAATTAAAAAGGGTGCCATAAAAAAACTGCAAAAATTGCGACCCATTCAGAAACTGAGGCACTTACAGCAGGGGATGAACGTTCATCCTCTGCTTCAGAATCTCCAACATCAAAAAGCAAGCCAGTGCTGATCGATGGCGTTTCCATTTTGGAGACAGCTGAATTACACCATGCTCCCACCACATTAATTGAGTCTCGTGAAGAAGATTATCCTGCAATACGTAATTTTCGTGATGCAACGTACGTATGCTGTGTTGAGTCTAGCAAGGTTTGGCGCATTGCAGGTCCTATTGCATTCAACATCTTGTGCAATTATGGGATTAATTCGTTTACCAATATCTTTGTTGGTCATATTGGAGATATTGAGTTATCTGCTGTCGCAATTTCGCTCTCTGTCATCGCAAACTTCTCTTTTGGCTTCTTGGTTAGCTTCCCTTCTTATTTTTTCATTCTGTTGGTACACTTTCTTGTTCCATTGAATACTTTGAATATCAGCCAGTTCCAGGCTCTTTTTCTTTCACCTTTTTATCTACAGGTTTTGAAACAAGAAATTAAAAATAATGTACAAATTGGTAATGCACAAATTCCTCTTCAACGTAATGGATGTCACAAACATTTAAAGGATGGCAGCCAAGCATTTATTTTTAATTTCTTGAAAATGAGCCATTAATCCTGGCATGTTTGACAAAATTGCAGCTTGGCATGGCTAGTGCACTTGAGACTCTATGTGGACAGGCATTTGGAGCCGGGCAAGTAGAATTACTCGGCGTGTATATGCAACGCTCAATTTTAATCCTTTTTGTTACCTGCATCTTCTTATTACCACTTTACATATTCGCAACGCCAATATTGAAGCTCCTTGGCCAGAGAGATGATATTGCAGAATTTGCTGGGACATTTGCCATCCAAGTGATTCCTCAAATGTTTTCACTAGCCTTTAATTTCCCATCACAAAAGTTCTTACAGGCTCAGAGTAAGGTTGGTGTTCTAGCTTGGATTGGTCTCGCAGCTTTTATCGCACACATTGGAATGCTTTATTTCTTCATTCATATGCTCAATTGGGGTACTGCTGGTGCTGCCGCAGCTTATAACATCTCAGCTTGGGGAGTATCTATTGGTCAGATGATTTATGTGGTTCGTTATTGCAAAGATGGCTGGAAGGGATTATCTTGGTTGGCCTTTAAGGATATATGGGGCTTTGTCAGGTTGTCTATAGCTTCAGCTGTTATGCTTTGCTTGGAGATTTGGTATTTTATGACCATTATTGTTCTCACAGGACATCTTGAGGATCCGGTTATAGCAGTTGGTTCTCTTTCTATATGGTGAGAGCATAATTACTTTGTATGAGTGGAACTTGAGGTTCAATTCTGACGATCTTGTAAGTTCAATCTTGTTTGATATTCCTGTTTCAGCATGAACATCAATGGCTGGGAAGGCATGTTATTTCTTGGAATCAATGCAGCTATTAGGTAACAAAAATTTTAATATTTCCTTCCCTGGGGATATTTTGAGATTGGTCATGGTCAATAGGCTAATAATGTTATCTCTGTTTGCTTCAGCGTACGAGTGTCTAATGAGCTTGGATCAGCACATCCCAGAGCTGCAAAATACTCGGTCATTATAACAACCACTCAGTCACTCTTTATAGGGATAGTTTGTGGAATTGTTATCTTGGTAACGAAAGATGACTTTTCAATTATATTCACAGACAGCAAAGAGATGAGAAAAGCTGTGGCTGACTTAGCCTCCCTTCTTGGCATAACCATGTTGCTAAACAGTGTTCAGCCAGTTATATCTGGTGAGATTTTAACAGAAGAAAATATGCAAAAACTAATAATGTCACAAGAAGGCGGCCATCCCGAAATAATTATTTTATGATCATTGCAGGAGTTGCTGTGGGAGGAGGTTGGCAGGCTTTGGTTGCTTATATAAACTTGTTCTGTTATTACGTTGTTGGCCTCCCTTTTGGGTTTCTTCTTGGTTACAAGTTGAAGTTTGGAGTGCAGGTGAAGATTTTAATCCACTTATTTCCATTTCATCGCTTAATTAGATCTCCAGTCTAGTAGCTTGCATTGCAAGAACAATGACATTTCATTCTTATCGCAGGGAATTTGGATTGGAATGATTTGCGGGACTTTACTGCAGACATTAATCCTTTTGTATATAGTTTATAAAACAAATTGGAACAAGGAGGTGAGTACTAGCAGCATATTGCTATCGGAATATATATTATAAATACAGTCTTTCCTTTTATTATTATTCAACTTTATTTTATTTTTACCAACAAAATCAAAATTTCCAGGTTGAACAAGCATCTGAACGGATGCGGAAGTGGGGAGCCGGGCAAGACAGAAGATCTTAATGTGATACAACATAACACTTATTCATCTCGAAAAGTTTTGACTTGAAAGTAAATTAAATTTTTACTAGTTAGTTCGCTCTTGAAGCTACCTAGTAGTACACCTCCCATTAGATATATATAGATATATGCGTAGCTATTGACTTAACCCAATAATACTGAATTCAATCGGAATATACATTGTTTAATTTGCATATCAAAATCACATTCTTGTCTTGTCCAGAATTGATGATAAAATGTTCCTGGGAGGACATGCAAGCAACAACCATTTAAAAAAAAATGGGTATAGTTTAACACAAAGGACACTAACATGTTCACTGGCTCATACTCGGGCAATTGTAACATGATTTTACTTCTTTTGACTTATTTTGCGCCAAAAAATAAAAATAAAATTGCACCATCATCACCCACCAATGATATCTATTTTATAATCGCCAAAGATTACAGAAGCTTACTGCCTATGTCCAGTTTTCCTAGTTAAAATAAATCACAAGGCTAAAATCTCATTCATCAGTTCGTGATTACTAGATTCTCAACTTCAAAGGAGGTTTTTATGTCATACACACTTATTGACTTATACTTGCTCTCCAGCCCTCCATTGTCAAAAAAAAAAAAAAAAAACTCACGATATTGTTAAATTATTTATCAATTAAGAGCGTAACAATATAATAAGAGAAAGAGAGAGAGCAAATAAGATACACAATGTCTAGAGAGAAATTTTATTCAAGTATCTAAAAATAAAGAGATAAACCCTCCTTTTATCTTCTTATACGTATAAATAAAGTAAATAATTAGTAAATAAATACATCATTAGTCATAAATTCTTATGAGATAATGAAAATAATAAGAGAGAAGAGTTGTTTAATGGAGATATAAAAGGTTGTTTTGATGAGCATCCAGATAATTATATTTGGTGATGGTGAATATTTGTTGAAAAAGAAGAGCAAAAGCCATGAAGGAGAGTTGTGAGTTTAGATCTAATGGGGAGAAGTTTACAGATAAGGTTTTGTTTGAGGAGACAAAAGAAGTAATTGATAAGGTTTTATTTTAGGAGAGAGAAGAAGTGGAAGTGTCTTCGGAACAGTTAAAAATTTGTTTTATAATTTATGTTAAAGTTTGTTATGCAATTCACCCAAAACATGTATAACTCGTTCTCACTTTTATTACCATAAAGTTGAATCTGTTTTATTTGTTTTATTGTTTTATTTTTTATTTAAGGTCATCGAACTTGTACTACAACTGAATTTTGAAAACCAAAATGAAAACATGGGTTAGAAAATAATATCGAACAGGTCCTAAGTTTCTACTATTTCTGGTGAAAAAAATTATGTAAAATATTTTTCTAAAAAGGGTGATAAAAGAGAGGAGTGAGCAACTCTTCTTGTTGTATATCAAAAATCGATCATAGTATATATTTCATAACTCAAGGTCGAGGTAAAAATGCAAAATAAAAGTGTACTATACAAATGGTTGTGATTAAAATTATCATTAAATTTACAACTCGACAACTTGACATTTAGATGATTAACAAACAAGGAGATGATTTTATTCGTAGTTATGATGAAAATGAGCCTACAATTTTATTTATAGTAGACTAAATGAAATACTAATAAATTAAGACAAATAACTTCATATTTTAATTAAAATACAGTTTATTTTATGAAATCACGGCATCAATACCATAATTAAACATAAACAATGTAAATGAAAATAAGACTTGTAAATATAATATAAAATTATTAAATCAATATTAACTATAAAAATAAATATAACATAAATTTTAAAAATAGAACATAAGCAAATAAATATAAAATTGGTAATTGATGTATTACTAATAAAAAAAACAATAACTTGCAAATATAACATAAAAATTAGGGGTGGGCACAGGTTGGGTTGAACATCAACCCGACCCAACCCGCATACAGAACGGGTTGAAAAAATTCAACCCAACCCAACCTATTTTATAGATTACATCTAAAATTTATAAATTGAAGGTAAAATAAGTAAATTAATTTAAGATTTATTAAATATATATAAAACTTATAAATGTAAAATAAAAAATCGTTATAATATTAATTACCTTATATGTTTTTTTATTTTACATTTATACTGAATAATATAAGAATAAAACTTATTTTCAAAATTAAATTTGGAAAAACTGTTCGTTTAATGTTTTACGAAGTTGTTATAAGATGAGGTGATTTTGCATCATTCTATACTTCCTCAATAGCAACCCAAATGGTCTCTAAATATAATTAAGGAGCAAAGTTTAGAACAGTACGAAGCATGCATAATACTCAAAATTAGATCTAATTTTATTGATAAATTATATATTTGTGTAATAATATAATAATATATTTTTATTTTGTTTTGATTTGATCCACACCAAGGTAAATAATTTCGCTTAATTAACTGGTGTAGAAAACAAAAACTATTATAGAAAATGAAAAAAATAAGTTTATAAATGTCCTAGAATGAATATACAATTTATGGCTAAACCAATTTAATAAAACTAATTCCACTTTTTTCAGCACAGTTTGTTTGTTTTCAATTAATGAATGATTATTTATTTATTTAATTAAATTAAATGAATAAATTATTTTTTCACTAAAATTTTGGGAAACCATGTTAAATATTTAATAATTAATAGTCGTATATAAATTTATTTGTTTTACCTTCCAAGTAATTTACAAAATTTATGTTTATCTTAGCATTGATGCAATAATTTCAATCACGATATTATAGAATTTTCTTTAAAATAAAATAACAATATGACTCAATTACGAAAAATAAAATAAGAGAATTTCAATAGAATAAAAAAACTCAGATAAATTCAGATATTATGTGGATCATTCGTTAAAAAAAAAAAATTATGTTGCTATGTGGTCAGCATGTTATATCTCGTTAGTTTGAATAAACTTATGACTTTAGTATTGCTCAAATAATTTTAATTTTTTTAAAAAAACCATTTGTTCTTGTATCATCCATTAGTACAGAAAAAAACAAAAAAAAAAAAAAATCTTCGGATGGGCAAGTGGGCTTATGATTCTCAAAAGATAATAAAGTATATCAATATAAATTTTTAAATTCTAAAAATATCCTTTTTACGCAATTGCAGAAAATGAACAATCTAAACTAAAATCCAAACCCATAGTCAGTAATTAACCAAGGTTAGCTAATCATGAAGAGAAGTGAGTGTATATATAAATAACCCTAGAGCCATTCCACAAACAAAACCCTAGAGCATAAGTTTCACCCAAATCTCCACTTGGTGTTTTTTTTTATTACCCTTGGCTTGTAGGGTGGGGGGTGGGGGGCTTAAAAAAACAAGTGGAGAAATTTGTGGGGAAAGGAAAGAGAAAAAGCCAAAGTCCAAGGAGGTCACTGAACATTGAACAAACAAGGTGTGTCATCCATCGATTCAAAATTAATGCTGCCTTGATAGTTGATGCGAGACGAGCTGGTAATGCTTCTTTTTTTGCTTTTTCACTTGCAAAATTCAAACAACGGCAACAAACAAATACGCATAAATCAAAATAAAATCATCTGAATCTGTTTAAAACAATTTGAAATATAGAGTCGAGTCGAGCCCTCTCTCTTTCTCTCTCTAACAGTAACCGAGTAAGAGAGAGAGAGAGCGGGACCTAATAAGAACTGCCATGGGTTCTTCAACTTCAAAACCCTAGATCAATTTTTTTCCCGCCAAAACATTGTCATTAACTGGTACGTTTTGTTGACCTTAAGTAATGCTTAAATCTCTGCATTACCGCTTCGTTTTTTTTCAATTGGATATTAAAATATAATTTTTTTTTTATTATTTGGTTTCCCTGATATTTTAGATTTGTTGATGTGAATCGATAAGGTTACGAACTAGAATCATTTCTTTTTTAGGGTTTTGATCTCGAAATCCAAAATCCATGGCAGGGTGGTCGATGGTAGCTGATGGGTCTGTAGATTGCGTCAAAACAACTTCTAAACAGAAGAATATCGAATCGAACGGGTTCGGGGTCGATCTTGAACCACCTTTAAAAGAATCTGGACCAAAATCTGAGGAGCTTCGATGCTGTTTCTACCAATTTCTTCGAGTTTTTCTGGAAGAGATCTCTCCCCAAGACAACTATCGGCCTCTACCTCCAATGCTTGGAGATGGGCAGCCTGTTGACTTGTTTAACCTCTTTTTAGTTGTGAGAGAGAAAGGCGGATACAGCAGTGTTACAAAAAATGGGTTGTGGGATTTAGTGGCTAAAGAGTCTGGCCTGGACTCAAGTGTTTCATCATCTGTAAAATTAGTTTACTTCAGGTATTTGGACGCTTTAGAGAGATGGTTAGAGGGAGTTGTTGTTGACAATAAAAAGGGCATCAAGAGTAAATTGAGTGATAGTGGCTTACATTTGAGTCGGCATTTGATGGAGTTAGGAGCAGAGCTTAAATTTTTTTTGTCAGATTCAAAAAAGAGAGATAGGGCGTGCCCACATTTTGAAAATGTGAGTTCTGAGTTGAATTTTGTAAATGATGTCAATGTCTGTAAAAATGATGTTATTGTGGTGGAGTCTAGTGGTAGTGAGAAAAGTGTTAATGATGATGAATCTATGCACATTGATTCGACAATGAGATTTTCAGAAATTGCAAAATGCTGTGATGATGGCAAGGTGAAGAATGGCTCTGATACTGAGGTTAATTCACGTTCGGATGATGTTGATGTCTCAAAATGTGTTGTGAATTCATTGGATCTCAAAGGAGTGTGTCATGATGAGGACCTGAAGAATGCACGGGTGGTGGAAACTAATGGAGGCAAAAAACCTGCTGAATATGTTATGATAGTGGATTTGAGTGTTCAGGAAAAGAAAGGGAGTTTAAGTCATAAAGAGAAAAAGGCAGAGAGCTCTAGCCGTAAGAGGAAGCAGGACTCTACATGGAAAATGCTGAGTTGGGTTACTGGGATTGCCAAAGATCCATGTGATTCTGTGGTTGGATCATTGCCTGATAAATCAAAATGGAAGTCTTATGGAAATGAAGAGTTCTGGAAGCAGGTTTTATCTTATCGAGAATCAGTTTTCTTAAAAAGACATGTTGACTCAAGCAGTGAACAATCTATTGGGCAGGTACTTTTCTGCTACAAAATTTTGCTTAATATTAATGGTGAAGTTAATTGACAGCAATTATAGGGTTATATTCTCACGTGTGTGTAGACACCCCACATTTCTTTGATTACTTTTTCAGCTGGACTGCTTGCATTACGCATGCCACATCATCTCCTTATGTTACATAATAAACTGGACCTTGGAAAACAAAATCTCGGTCATTATGCATGAAAATTAAATAAACTTGCCATTTCTTTTTGGGTCCCTACTGAAGGTTAGATAATATAAAATGAGCTGTGTACATATAAGTTTTCCTAGATACAGATTCTGTTTTGTGCAATAAAACTGCTAACAGTATGTAGGTTGTGGTTTACGTAATGAATGTTTTTGACTCAATTATTTTGGCCATTAATTCAGCTTTATCTCAAATGTTTCTCCCAACATGTATTGAATGGTCTCATTTGTCACTGTGAATTGTATTATGTAGTTTGGATATATTTAGGCCAACATGTTGAATGAATATATTTCCATTTGTAGACATAAGTTAAATGAGATTTCCATGTTTTAGAGAAATCAGAAGATGCACCCGTGCATGTATGATGATCATATTGGAACCAGTTATAATCTTAGAGAGAGGTTAAGCTGCAGCAAGAAGACATGTCAAGCAGGGGCTACTTCAAATTTATCATCTGTGGGTGCCCAAAATGACTTGTGCAAGGGAGAGACGGAAAACCATGATGACAAAGAATTGCTTGAAACCATTGATTCCACAACTCCAAATTCAGTGTTTGACTATGATGTCAAAAAGCAAATTCCTGTTGGGCCGGCCTTTCAAGCTGAAGTACCAGGATGGACTGGTGTGCCTTCTGAAAGTGACTTTAAGTGGTTGGGGACCCAAGTTTGGCCACTGCAAAAATTAGTGCGCAAAGTTTTTATTGAAAGGGATCCTATTGGAAAGGGAAGACAAGATTCATGTGGTTGCCAAGTCCAAGGTTCTGTTGAATGTGTTAGATTTCATATTGCTGAGAAAAGGTACAGACTGAAACTTGAAGTGGGTTCGGCCTTCCACAACTGGAAATTTGATAAGATGGGTGAAGAGGTCATGCTCTCTTGGACTGATGAAGACCAGAAGAATTTCAAGAATATAGTGAGATCGAATCCTCCATCTCTTGAGAAGCGTTTCTGGGACCAGATATTCAAGTTTTTTCCATCCAAAAGCAGGGAGGAACTGGTGAGCTACTACTTCAATGTTTTCCTTTTGCAGCGCAGAGCACACCAGAATAGGCATTTTCCATGTAATGTCGACAGTGATGATGATTGTGAATCAGAATTTGGATCTATACCTCACAGTTATGGGTATGAAACTATGAAGTCGGCGAGTTCCATCTTTCATTCCCCAAACAAGAAGCATAAACTGTCCAGATAGTATTTGAGTGCAGGAGAAAATGAAAGCATTTTGATGAGAAATGTAAAGTGTTTCAGTTTTTGTTCATATTTGCTGTTCCAGACTGTTAGATGTGGGTAATATCAGCAGACAGTTCTGTGAGTTAGGGAGAGAAGTGGGAGTCGAAAGTGATTAAATTTTGTCAATTAGAGTAATATTGAAGGCTTTAAACTCTTGACAACTACGGTGGTAGAAGCAGCTAATTGTAAGCTCAAACAACTTCCTTGCTGTTGAAGTGCTTTTGGTGGATAGGTCTTCAGTTTTCAGATACAGATCTTGTTGATTAATTGTACCTTCTCTTTGCATACTTGAATCCCTTGTCTGTTTTCCGAAGGGTCATTAAAATGAAAATAGTGAGAAGCCAATTGGTATAGTGGTGGTTTTCCAGAATTGCAAATGTTGTACATCGAAATGACTTGCTATTGTGAAAGTTTTGACTTTTGATCAAGGAACGGAAGCTATTGTTTTGCATTCTCAAAAGTGGTGTGACAAATGGTCACCTGTTTGCTTACTGGTGGTTTGCAAACAATTAAAACTTTTTGAGTATGACGATTTCTTATGATAATATGAAAATAAGTAATGCTTTTCACACCCATTTAATATCCTTATAATGTCTCATTTTTGTAACCATGGTTGTATGGTTATAAAAAATTACAAAAAAAGATTATCATGAATTTAATTAAATGTTATTGTAAAAATCATGGTTGTAATTTGTTATTCTCTTTTTTGTAATTTCTGTCAAAGAAAGAATTATAAATATAAAAAAGTGCGGTTTCGTAAAATTTTCAAGGGGATGTTGGAAGCGCAACCCCATGAAATCTATCCATTCATTTTGTGAACTTGTATTTTGGGCCTGGATGGAATAATAAAAAGGCCCTCAGATTAACAAAGACCTTTGAGATTTGGGATTTCATGTTGTTACTAGAAATAATCTTTTACAGTGTCAGTCAAATAGGGATGGCAAAATATCCTCCATGGGCTTGCTTCGTGTGACTCAATCCTAAATTGGGTAAATTTTAAATAATTTTTTTAAAAAATAAGCTGGGAAATAAAAAAAAAAATTTTAAATTCTTAATAGAATAAAGTTTGGTTTTGTACCAGCACCCCACCCCCATTATGTGTAAACATTTTTTTAATTTACATTTAATAATTTTTGTTTTATCAATTATAATATTGGTTAATAAATTTTTTTTCTTATTTTTATCTAATATAAATAAGCTATAACTAAAAAAAAACTTACAATATAATTCTTATTCAATTATAAAATATTGTTATATTTTCTTTTCTCTCTTAAGGTGCCATTTTACAATTTTGATATCATTTCAAGATATTGTTTCAAATTTTTGGAAATTTTTTTAATAATTTAAATACTTTATAATATGGTGATAATTTTATTTAAATTTTTAACTTTTAATTTATTGAAATTATGTATTCATACCTACGTAAATAGGGAATGGGGTGGGGATGGGAAAATCGTTCCCCACATAGGAATTTTCCATCCCCACTCCACTAAATTTATTGGGGAATGGGGTGGGGAGCATGGGCGAAAATTTTAATTGGTTGGGGAATGAGGTAGGCTTCCACACCCTAGGGGTGGCAATAAAACCCGCCAAGACTCGGCCAATCTGGTTAATAAAAGTGGTTTCGGGTATTGAAATTTAATACTTGGACATTTCTAGGCATGGGTTCGGGCATGGCACCAAAAACCTGATACCCGGACCCATGCCCGGAAACTTAATAAGTGAAAAAAAAAAAGAAAATATAAATACAATACACCCAAAATCCAAACAAACCCTAATTTTCTTATCCTATCATTAAGCTTAACCAAACACAAGCACTCAAGTAGCGCTACCGGCTGCCATGCCTCCAACTCTCCAACACTCCAAGCCAACAGCGGCTACCACCAACTGTCAACATCATCTCTTCTCACCCTCCATTCCCTAGCTCTATTCCTTCAATAAAAACTCCCATGTTTTCTTCAATCCTTTTTTCATTTTCAAGCTAACTGGACACAAACTCTTATCTGCTTTGATCAAAATGATTGCCATTATCGATTCTATCATCTTCCTCAACTTCTTTAATCAAATTTCCTTTCTAGGTATAATCCAAAACTTCCCAAGAAGGCTTGACTAAGACACAAGGTGATAAAACTTCCTCTTTGAACTCACACCGCAACAAGAACATTTAGAAATCAATCCATCATTTTCAACAGCAACTTCACCAGGACCTTGAACAGTGCTTAGCTCCATGATAGCTTTTTGACTTCTTAATTTCTCTTTCATATAATTTTTCCAGCTTATATTTAAAAAAATTGATGACATTATTATTATTATTATTATTATTTGGTGTTATATATATGCTTTGTATTTTTGTTGGATGTTATGCTTGATTATTTTTTATAATAATTAAAATAAACATATGTAATACAGTAATAAGAGCTTATTTTTTTATGATAATTAACATATGCAAAAGAAGCAATATGTGTGCAAGAGAAGCCCGGCTCAAAAACCGTTGCCCAGGAGGTGCCGGCAAAACCCGGCCTTCATGTGAGAAAACCGAGCACAAATCCGAGTCCGAGCAGCTATTTTGGTCATCTGGGCCAGTCCCAAGTAGGTCGAAACCTAGACCGGACCTAGAGTTTTGCCAAGCCTACCTCCACCCCCACCCCACCCCACCCCACCCCATTGCCATCCCTGAGTCTAATATAATTGGAACATGCCATTGCCATTATTCTTCTGAAAGGCAGGCGGGGTAAATCAAAACTTGCCCTTTTTTCTTTTCTTCTCAGGGTTTGAAAATGCATTTGACCTATGATTGACAGATAAAGGAAAAAGAACTGGTGAATTTCTCCAGTATTGAAAGATCCATTATCTATGACAGAAAAGAATGTGCTAAATTGTATTTTTTTTTATTACATGAGACTATTGCTCATACTTACAACTCATATTCATGAGACTATAACTGATATTTACAAATCAGACTATGACTGGGACTAACTTACATTAATTCTCATTAAGCACTGCTCAGATTTTAACCCTCACTAATATTCAGGGGATGTCTAGTGCTCACATTTGACGAGGGAGAAGACTGCCTCCACTCAAATTTAATTGAGGAATGAATTATTCTCCACAATATGTTTATAGGGGTTCGAACAACTGCCCTCATATTTGGAGGGCAGCAGCCCTAACCATTGGACCATTGGCTCTAAATTGTACCATTTAGTTGCACGTACGGATACCACACACACTTTGCTAAGGCAATTGTCAATTACCCATTAAATGTTTGGGCAACTAACATAGTTGCAGATTTCAATTGGGCCAAGTTAGACATAGAAAGCTCTATATATCTAATTAGGAAAATCATTAGATTTGAGGAATCGAGGGATGAATAATTCGTTGGAGGACCATGTTGAAAATTGAATATTTAGTAATATAAAAGTGAGGGAATCTTGCAAATGGAGAAGCCTGGAAGGCATGCAACTGATAATACTAAATTACTCAGGACCCTCGTTGAAATTGTACTTGCCAATGCCACTGTTATTGCAATAGTATTTTTTAGTTGTCATCATAATCTCCGTGTTCCACTCATTCATGTCTCAAACCATTTTTGCTTCAAGCAAGCTGACTCTTCTTTATCTCAGTATCTCTCTTCAGTAATAAAGAAGAAGATAAGAGCCCAAGAAAACCCCCAAAAAAAAATGTCTTCACCAAGCAAACGTCGAGAGATGGACTTGATGAAACTGTTAGTAATCATTTATTAATCTTTTTCAATTGTATTTATCTTCTTGGTTGAAAGCTTTTTCTGATTTATTTTTTATTTTAATCTTTGGTGTGGTTTGTTTGAATAGGATGATGAGTGATTACAAAGTGGAGATGATCAATGATGGCATGCAGGAGTTCTATGTACATTTTCAGGGACCTAATGAAAGTAAATTCTTTAATACCCACTTCTTTATCTTTATTTTGTAATTTTTCCACTTTTTAGTTGTTTTTTGATTGCCTCATGTATTTCCCTCAGCACATAATCCGCTTCGTTGAGTTTGCGACGAATTTCGGCTTTCTTTCTTGATTTAGCTATGTTGACCATCTGTTGATGACTGTCTTTCCTGAGCTTGTATAATAGAGAATAGGATGCTTTCTAATAACTTGATTCCATAGTCTTATGCAGTATTTATACTTTCCATTTGGCATAGTGTTTGAGTTTGTTCTCGATTACCAATTTTTAATTTCCTGCAGTCTCAACCATTTCTGCCCTGCAAGTATTGTTGAGTAATTGGCTACCTGAGTGCTTAGGAAAAATGTGGACTTGCTGTGTTTGATAGTTCTCAATGGCTTTAATATTAATCTTGTTATTGCTTTCTAATAGATTTTTATTATTAATTTTTTAAAAAAATGGCAGGTCCTTATCATGGAGGTGTATGGAGGATAAGAGTTGAGCTGCCAGATGCTTATCCATATAAATCTCCCTCGATAGGCTTTGTCAATAAGATCTACCATCCTAACATTGATGAGATGTGAGTAATTGAATACTTAAAATTCTGTTATTTTCCACATCAGCAGTTCATTACATTTTCTTGCTTAGTGAGGATTGTTTGCGAGTTTTAAGCATCTCGGTGTTTATTAATTTCAGGTCAGGCTCAGTTTGTTTAGATGTTATTAATCAGACCTGGAGCCCCATGTTTGGTAATGATGTTTGTTAGCTGAGATAATAGGAAAGCAGCTTTCCAATTGTGTTTAGAGCCATTTCTTACAAAGACACCTTTTTGTTTCAGACCTAGTGAATGTGTTTGAAGTATTCCTGCCACAGCTTCTTCTTTATCCCAATCCATCAGACCCATTGAATGGTGAAGCTGCAGCACTGCTGATGCGTGATCGAGCTGCTTATGAACAAAAAGTTAAAGGTATTGAACACTTTCTTTATCATTCCTTGCAATGGCAATAAGCATGCATCTGGACTTAAAATTTGTTTCCACCAATGCTTGCTACTTTTTCAATCTTTTTCGCTGGTCTTCTTTTGTTTCCTTCTTGCTGGATTTCATGTGCTGTAAATTTGATGTAAAATTTCTTTCAATCACAATGTTTCTCGAGAACATTGGAAGTTTGACCTGGAACAGCTAATCTGCTGGAGATGATACTTTTTGAGTTGTGGTTTGATCTCTGAATTAGTTGTGTGCAATGAAGGAACTAATGGACTACTTGCATTTATAAAGAACGGATACCATTGAACTTCCCAAAGGTTGTTTCGCCATGTGTGAATGTTATACATGTATGAAGCTTCTTTATTATGGATAAAAAATCCTATATTTAAGCTTTATGAATAGGGCTGGATTTCTTCAATCAATTTCTATATTGTTGTGGATCCAGCTGTGATATCTGTTTTCTCCACTAGATGAAAACTCGTCTAGCATGAAGGTGG
This sequence comes from Clausena lansium, assembly GCA_030449835.1. Lineage (NCBI taxonomy): Eukaryota > Viridiplantae > Streptophyta > Magnoliopsida > Sapindales > Rutaceae > Clausena > Clausena lansium. The sequence goes on from JASUUF010000257.1 coordinate 5,772,743, forward strand.
TATAGTTTATTAATGCCTCATGGATACATTGTTTTGTTGTTGCAATTGTTTCTTCCAGAGTATAGTGAGAAATATGCCAAGCCAGAAGACATAGAAGCTGCCCCAGATGAAAACTCAAGTGACGAGGAGATGAGTGAAGATGAATACAATTCTAGTGATGATGCAGTGGCTGGGAAAGCTGACCCATAGCTGTTCATATTGGGTTCTCAACAATTGTTATGTTGTATATCATGTTGTTAATTTCGTTTGCAATCTCAACTTGCATATAAAAATAAAATTGATAGAACGGAATGAAACTCCAGCTCATTGCTGTAGATGTTTGATGGGAATGTTAAATTTCTCACTTTTGTCGTTGTAAATACTAAACAATTCACGATAATATTGTAGCACTGAGCCACATGTTACATTCTCAAATGAGGGGGGGTATCCTTTCATATGGAACCGCTCCATTAAAAGTTATTGAATGACCAAAATACCCTTTAGCGATGAAAGGGTATTTCGGTCATTTTAATAGAGTTGCGGACCTATTCGAGACAAATGAAAAACTGTGCCCTTAATTAAGAAATTATGATAATTAGGGACCGGGATGTTATTTGCGGCTATCTCTAAAATATTAAAAACTTTTTTATCAAAGCAAGAGTGATTTACGCATCCAAGAGTGATTTACTTAACACGTTGAAAGCCAAAAAGGGACTCAACAGTTGTTGCAACTTGCAAGCACATTTCAATTGATTAAAACATCAACAATCAATCCAAGAATGATTTACGAATTCGAATTTCCATCACTATAGGTCTGTAGCTCCGCATGTCACAGTTTTCTCCACAGAAATTACCAAAAATTTGCTTAGAAATTCAAGTAAATCACAGCATGGAAGGAATTCTAACAAGCAAACAGAATATTGAAAGACAAATTTCTTGAGAGCTCTATATACCTTAATATTACATTGTTTGGTTTAAATTATTTGACTGATCAAATTCAAATGTGATGGCAACAGTGCTATAATCTATTCTGTTACTATTCGGATGCTGTGTTGGCAGAGGCTCAAAGAAATAACGACGTTAAAGTTCAGTGGATGAATCTTGAAATACCACTAAGAGGGAGCCCGGCAACGTAACCTGCAAGATGCAGATATGAAACTACTGGATTCCAATAATGGATAAGCAGGTTCACAATGGCGAATCAAAGACCTACACTGTGTTAACAGTATGAACTAACTGCACTTCTACAGGCCTGCCTGCAAGGCCGGCTGCTCATACACTGCATTTTGTACTCAACAGCAACAATTTTTTTTTTTAATTACAAAGACTATCTATCCTGCAGAGCAATTCATAATTGGCTTGGCCTCCTTTTGCCAGCATCTGTTCTCAACCTCTTAACAGGATTTGCCCAACCAACAGTCCCGCTACCACCATTTACTGGTTGAGCAGGCTGGTTGGCCCACCCATGCTGGTGGGTAGTTTGCTGAGTATGACGCATATCCTTAGGTAGTGAACCTAGACCTGGACTTTTGATATTACGACCCAAGCTAGGTGGTGAGACAGGGCCAGATACAGATCTTGGCTTCACCACTGACTTTTCCCTGTCTTTTCTCTTCTTCTTGCAGATAACCAGCTCCCCTGGATGTGGAGAATCATCTGGCTGAGATTGCTCTCGACTACTGCCACTTCCACTTCCAAGCCTTGATTCCTTCTGTGGTATTTGGACTCTAATCCTAGTGTCTTCACTAACAGGAGCAGATCCACGTTGCAGTGACTTCTGGGAAGGGCTAGGACCAGGTTCCATCTCGTTTATTATCTTGTGCCTCTTACTCTGGCCACCAGTGGTTTGTCTAGGAGAGGGAGTAGAGATAGAGGTAGATAGTGGGCCAGCAAAAGAGAGGGCACTTCTGGCTTCTCGAAAATCTGTATCCGGAAATGCAATCTTCAATATATCGAAAAACAGATCATGAACTTTCCTTGCTTCTGATCTAACCTGTAGAATATAGTCATATGTTAATATACAACTAAGAGGATAGAAGTACTTGCCCAATAACACCTGGCATTTATCTGAAGATACTATTACAATGCATCTGTATGACAATAGTCATACGTTAATATACAACGAAGAGGATAGAAATACTTGCACAATAACATCAAGCATTTATCTGAAAACACTATTAAAATACATCCGCGGGTCATACAGATGTGCCAGTTAAGATGAGCAACCATACCTCATGTGAAAAGCCATAAAACTGCATTGCACCCTTTAACATAAACTGCACATCAGACACCAGCTCCATCACTCCATTATACTCTAACCTGTCAACACGCTGATCAATCTTCCGTAAATCCAAAATATTATTTCCAGCTCCACTCATGTAACCAGAAGTTTCAATTCTCTTCCACAAATCAGTTAGCAGGGGTACAATTTGATGCCCTTCTTTATCGATTCTCCTTTGGAGCTTACTAATTACATTCTTGCACTGTGGAAATGAGAACTTTCAAGTCATTTCGCAATATAGAAAGCATGAACAGTAATGAGCAAGTAAATAAAACAAGGGAGGGGAAAAAAGAAGGTTAAAGGGCAACGGTATATAAACAGAGAGGCTATTCTCTAATGCACAGATTTGAAATTATACAACCATATCCTGACTCCTCTCTCACCCTAAAAGGAAAAATACCTCTACTGTACAAAAAAAAATTGCTAGGAAAACGAAAATGCTTGAAACCAGTATATCAACCAATAATTTGCCAGCATGTTAGAACTTAGCTATTACAACATTATAGAAAGACTTCCTAAGCATGGCCTCAGAAAAATTTCCTTTCCGGTTATAACAATCAAATAAGTCTATCCAAAAAAATAAAATAAGAGTAATGATATATAAATCCCAAATTGTTTCCCAACATTTCATCCCAACTGATGTGGCATTGATGAGTCATTCATCAAGTAGTTGATAGATTTTCAAAAGTTCCAAGTGAATATTATATCACATCATCCACTTGATGAATGCTACATCATTTCGTACAACTATGGGATGTCCAGCACTACTCATCAAATAATGTGTTCGTACAAACATCTCACTATCAGTAAGTGATTTAACATTCTTCACATACCGGATTAAATATATTCTTCTATATAATATGAACGAAAACAGATAATTAGGAGAACGTAGTATAGTAGGGAGAGAAACTATACCTACCACAAAAGATGGCCACAAGCAACACACTGTCAAACATTCATCATTATATGGAAATAATATTTGTACCATAGAAAAAGGCCACAAGTAGTTTCTTTAATGTCATACCATGAAATCTTAGTTTTCTCTTCGACCAAATTGGATTTACATATCAATACATCAGAACTGAATACCAAAAGTATGTTACATGTACTCTAGCAATCAAGATAACAAACAACAAATTCAAAAAGGAATAGTTGTGAGAAAAAATCCCAATTTGCAGATTAACAAGGTAAAAGCATTGCCACAGATTCACAGAAAGACAATAAAGCTCCAGGTCAATTAAATCTACATTACCTTTTTTTTTTTGTTTTTAATAAGAAACTATAAATCTACATCACTAATATAGAGAAGGAAGATTGGTAGAGAAATGATAGAAACGAAGACTAACACAGAAGAAAATCATAAACATTTCAAAAACAAGAAAGTAGCAGAGATACAGTCCATACCCTCCTCTGGATGACATCAGACATCTTAGCACTAAAATTTGAGGAACCACCAGCATTTGCAATTTTCCCATCCCAGCTTTCTTTGCTGTGATCAGCAGCATCTTCTGTAGGACCAGGCATGCAATTCAATCGACCAGTTTTCAGTGAAGCACGTGACTTTGGGGCATTAGCTATTTTCCGTGAAGGTAAGTTCCGCCTACTTTTCGAAGACGACTCACTCTGATCATGCCTGAGAGAATTGGATTCCCCATGTGTTTTCATTTCAGTATCAGTCCTTAACTGTGATTGATATTTGTTGTCCGTTTGGAACGGCAAGAGAGATGAATCACCACGATGGAGAGGCGTGTCAGTGCAGGACCTCTCCTCTGGCCTTTCAACAGTAAGACGGGGTCGAACTCGAATACTACGCTTTCGTTTGATCTTAGGCTGCAAAACCTGTTCATCTTCACCTTCGTCACGATCATGAGTCCAACTTCCAGATTGCTGGTGGTCCATGTGAGAATCTCCTGATACTGCAATCTCCCCTTCCTCTAATTCATCTGGCTGGAGAAATGAACAAGACCAAAATTAACAGATACACTGCACAATCTAACGAAAACAATAGTTAATAAAGAGTGAGACATACCATCCTCTTTGAAAGAGAACCTGGCCTAGCTTCTAATGCAGACAAAGACCCAAATTTCTGAGGAGAAACAGGAGATACTATCTGTGTCAATCTTCGACTGTCTGAAGATGATCCTGAAGAACCAGCTTCCTCAATATGATTGTTTCTGGTGTTTTCTGAAGGCCGAAGATAGTCATAACCACCTTCGCAAACTGGACCATCTTCTTCTGATTGGTCTTTGATACTCGGTGGTGCTCCAACAGCACCACTGTATTCATCATCTTCAAACTCTCCAATTTCTCCCTCTTCTTCCTGCACAGGATATCCATTCCTCTCATCAGAGCTTGCTTCAGAATATTCTCCATTTTCATCATCTACTTCCTTGTAATTAGGATACTTTTTCCCCTTGGGTCCCCTTTTTCTTTCTGTTTCAATTTCACCAGAATCCGTGCCAATATTGCTACCAAACAAAATATTCTTTGATGGCTTTTTGGATAAATTAGCTATAGTAGTGTTCACTTCCTTTGTACTGGCTCGAAGCCACTTCGGTACCTGGTCATATCTTGTCATCTCCTCAATCCAACCAAACTCTTCATCCATTTGATCAAACAATTCTACTTCATCTTCACTTCTAGCAATCATCCGATTTACCTCCTGCAGTGATGGAACATCATGCACAGTTTCTTGATACCTTTCTTCATCATGCAATAATGTCTCCAAAGTCATACGCCTCTCTTCATGGGTTGTTCTCTGGTCAAATCGTCCAGCATTGATGACCTCATCGGCCATGTCAATCTTATACTGCTGAATGTTATTTCTTATAAGGCCCTCAATAGATCCAATATATCGATCCTTACCTGCAAGATCATCCTCTAAATCAACCGTACCTCCACTTCTTAGTTCATCTTCTTTTTGGTGACTCGAAATTTTGTCAACAACTGCTTCCATATAAATGACCTTAACTTCTCTTGTCTGTCCAATGCGGTGGGCTCTAGCAACTGCCTGTTCCTCATTTTTTGGGTTAGGATCGGGATCATATATGATGACTGTGTCAGCAGTCTGAAGATTAAGACCACGTCCAGCAGCACGTATGCTAAGCAGGAATATAAAGCAGTCTGAATCAGGGCTATTGAAGTCCACAATAGCTGATTCACGATCTTCTAAGCTAGTAGTTCCATCAATTCGCCTGTACACAAGTTGCCGCCATTGTAGATATTCCTCCAGGATATCAAGAAGCTTGGTCATGGTGCTAAACAGCAGTACTCTATGCCCCGTTCTCTGAAGTTTTATAAGGATCCTATCCAAGATCCATAATTTCCCACATGATTTTACAAGAAAATCTTTGGATAAGTCACTGAAATATGGATAGTTTAGCAAAGGATGATTGCAAGCTTTACGAAGCTCCATACATCTGTTATTAAGAGTTTTATACACCTTGGCCTGGTATATCGGATTTTTTTGAACCCTTCTCTTCTCATCTTCAGGATCAACCCGAAGAGTACCAGTGGATTTGATCCAATCATAAATAGCACTCTGAATAGCTGACATTCTACATCTTAAAACTATTGAGACCTGCAATCCAGAAATGGTATTAGATGTCAGAAATTCAAAGGACAGGATCAACAGGGATAGAACAACATTAGAGCCCATCAGTCTAGCCATTTAACCACAATTTTATGCTTTCACTTCTGTTATTTCTTGTTTTTGACATCTTAACCCCAATTTGAACAATTGGCTCCACAACTAATATTTCTTGTTGCTGACATTTTGGCTCCTATTGTTACATTTGACCATTTTATTTCTTACATTTTTAAAATTTTCCTAAACCCCAACCCCACCCAAAAAATAAAAAATAAAATAAAATCCGGTTCCTCCCCTATGAGACTGGAGTTGCTATTATAGCATACCTTGGGTGGAAGGGAACCTTCGACATCTTCAACACGACGTCTAAGCATAAAAGGCTCCAATATTTGATGAAGTCGGTGGATAATGATAACTTTCTTTTCAGTCTCAAGCCAGTCATCCTCTGCATTATGTGTAGGACCTTCCTTTTGAAACGGTTGTGAGAACCAATCATGGAATGCTTTCCGATTATCAAACACTTCAGGAAGAAGTAGATTTAAGAGTGACCAAAGTTCCTTTAAATCATTCTGCAAAATAAAAAGCACTCGGCACTCAGTTAAACATACCGAGTATCTTTAAGCACCAACCACAAATTAACATTAATTGAAAGCTATCTTAATAGACCTGTAACGGTGTCCCTGTAAGAAGCAAGCGCCTCTGGCAACGATATCTATCAAGGTCACGGGCCAAAACTGATTCTCTGTCTTTCATTCGTTGTGCTTCATCAATTATGATATACTTCCAATCAATTTTTGAAAGTTTTGAGCGGTCATACATGATGAACTCATAAGTTGTCACAAGGACATTAAATTTCAGGGCAGATACCTCCTACAGAAAGCACCGTAGAGTAAAATTCAGCAAGTTCACAAAATTTCCAGTATCGAGAAAAAATGCAAATATGTGCCACTAACCTGAGAAAACAACCTTGACCGTTGATCCTTCGCACCAACATAATAAATGCATGATACAGATGGCAGCCAATTATGCAACTCACTCTGCCACATGAACATGGTTAGCCACTTTTGGAAGTAATGAAAATAGTCATACTATGCAACGAAAAGAAACTAACCTTCCAATTCACCAATACAGCATTAGGGACAATTATAAGATGAGGGCCATAGTTCCCTTTAAATTCCATCAAATAAGCTATCAGTGCCATTACCTGCAGAGGAAATAAAATAATTAGAAATGCCAACTAAGATTCAATATGCTGCCTTAAAATATTATAGTTAATTCTCCTCATAAGTCATAACAAAACAAAGAACTTATTTAAAAAGAAAAAGCTCTGTATCCTCAGAAGAATCTCCCATATATGAACCCGGACGCAAGTGCACACTCAAAACAAGAAATAAAAGAAATTTCCTTTGTCTCCTTTAAGGAGGATTTCAACCTCAGGTCCTAACAAAAAATCACCTGCACAGTCTTCCCAAGCCCCATCTCGTCTGCCAATATTCCATTCAATTTGTTGTTATACAAAGAAAGCATCCACTGCAATCCAACCTGCCAAATAGGACACAATAACAGCTCAAAAAACTAGATGGCAACAAGAGAAAATACAACAGAAGGCAAACACCTGGAAAAAATTAAAATCTCAAACAGCAACCTACAATCTGATAATCTCGTAAGGTTCCGGCTCGTAACATTGAGGGTTGCCTCATGACCCTTTCATTCACAGCATGAGCAAGACTATAATACCTGTTGACAGCCACAATAAAAACATAACGAATAGCGAAATTTGAAACTATTATAAGCGGCATGCGATCTTTATGTACAATGACATAGCCGGCTGTGCAGATAAAAAATAAACCAATTTAGAGTGCATTTATGACAAGTTGACAACTATCAAACTGGAGAGTAGAGAGAAGATAATTGCATAAAGTTCATGGGTGGGACAAAACCTCCATCAAATGAAGCCAACAGCTCTATTGCATTTCACAATCAAAAAGCCCGTTTATTTTCCTCCGTTCTGAATGTATTTTTTATATAAAGACCTACATTTACAAGCATATCATCCAATAATAACTTACTTGTTAACGGATGAACTATCCCTGGGGGCATTCATTTCCAGAAATCTATTTCTGATCATCACTTCCTCACCAGCACAAGCTGCTGCTGCCCTAACCTCTTCTTCAGAAAGACCCTATTTTGAGCAAATAGAAACAAAATGAGATTTGCTAATATATAGGAAACAAATTAAAATATCTTCCTCTCTGTGAAGAACTCTAAAAACTATAGAAAATTCTACAAAGTGCACCCATAAACATGAGACAGGAAAAGGAGGAAAAATGCCACAAACCAACAAAATTACCTGACTGTATCCCAATCAAGCTGGACGAAAAATAATGAATAAACAAAGTGAAACAACGTAAATAAAACCCAATACAAAGGCAGCATGCGCTGTGTGTATACAAGAGTATATAAATGTATGTATTCATTTTGCTCTCAATTTCATGACTTCGAAGCTCAAAAATTTTGGAGAAGTGGGGGACAAGAGGAAAGGGGTGAGTTTAAAAAAAAATAAAGAAAACACATGCCTGCAATCTTGCAGCAGCAGCAGCAGCATTTGCTGCCTCTTCAACTTCCTGCTGATTCTTGGCAGCAGTTATTTTACTTCCCAGTCTATAAAGATATTCTTCAGTCTGAGTCAAGAATGACGAGAGGACTGCATATCTTTCCGCAGCATCACCTGGGATACTAGTCTGCTGCTCTAGCAACATCTCCCTATACCTCTCAACATCATTATTCTTCAAGGCTTCCATCCTTTTGTTCCGATCATCATCCTTTCTCTTCGAGAACTCCCTCAAAATTCTCTCGTGGTATTTGGCGACTCCCCGATTCCGGGCAGTCCGTGCATCACGGATGGCCCAATGAGCCTCAAGAAGCTTTTTACGCCACTGTGAGATGGATTTTAATTGCTTCTCTCTCATGGCTTTCTGAGATGTTTGTACTTGTCTCATCAGTTCAACACGCTGACGCTCACACAGCCGGACAAACTTCCTGTATGGTCTGTCGGGCATTGCCATAATCTCCTGCTGTTGTTGGTCGACTTCATCCCTTAAACGTGCCTGTAGATCTAAAAGTCGAAGCTTCTTTTCTTCAATCTGCAACCGCAGAACAAGATCTGGCCTAATTCTTTTTCTCTCTAAATTAACTGCCAATATACCACTAATCTTCTTCAAATTTTCTGATCTTTTCTTGTGAAGAACTTCCAAGCCTTCCTCAAAAAGTAGATCTTTGACATCATATGCCAATGTTAGATTATTACTACTGTTAACCATTGCTGTTGACCCAACAGAGTCATGTTTTCTAGTGAAAAAAGGAAAATCAAACAGTGGTCCATGATACTTTCTGGCAGAGCCAACATCTTTTGGCTGGGGAGCAGTAGTTGCTTGTGCTGGCTTCTTAACTTGAACTGCATCACATGCAGAAACCTGAGATGCAACAGACTTTCCCCTATCTGCTGGTAAATCACTTTGTTGAGGAGTTCTCAGAAGACCACGTTCTACTTCCTGGTCTGACTTAACGGAAAATACAGGGGCCTGCTGCTCTTCTTTTCCCGGTACTACCACTGGTGCAGGTTCCTTCATCACAGCCGACATACCCTGCCCAACTGGTGACACAGCTGCTTTATCATCTCCAGCATAAGCTTCTTCTTTTGATAAACTTGGGCCATTTGATGATGACACAGCTTGTGGATCCTTTCCATTAGACTCCAAATGTCTCAACTGGTCTTCTGCAATCTTCCCAGAAGCTCTATCCTGATTATTTACCGCTGCAGGAAGAAATTGCTGCTGCTGCTGCAACTCAAGAAGCGGTGGAACAATAGCTCGAAGAAGCTCTTGTGGAAGAGTACCTTCTCCTTTCTGTCAAGAAAGCAGAAATTAAATACTCAACTAAAACAAAAGCTGTATGGGATACTTAGAAAGCAGACACATATGAGAGAGAGAGAGAGAGAGAGTTTTGCACTTTCTGTCAAGAAAGCAAAAATTAAATACTCCACTAAACCAAAAGCGGTATGGGATACTTAGAAAGCAGACACATATGAGAGAGAGAGAGAGAGAGTGTGTGTTTTGGACACCTTCAGCCTCCTAAATGCTAGAATTTGTGCCTTAAGAACATGTAGTTGATGTTTTGTGAACCCTAAACGCTGCTGCGGCATCTGGGTGGCCAGCCCACCCTGTGTTGATAAGTTGTTAGCTGAGCCTCCATCACTGGAAGGAATTGCAGATTGTGGAGAAGATCGATTCAACTGCCTGAGGTAATGCATTTGTGAACTTTCTGGGCCACCTGAATTTTTTACAGGCAATGGTTGATCCACACCAGGAGTCATGTTCAAAGATGTCTGCGGAGGATGTATCGGAGGCAATCCATTTCCAATTGCAGCCAGCTGTCTAGGAGGAACCTGGTTATCTCTGCCATGAACAGAAAACTGCTGCATTGAAATGTTGTTTGCATTACTGACGACAGCAGCATTGGTAGTTGAGCCAAGAGGACTAGGGGAAACAGTAGGTCTTGCCTTCGCAGAACTAGATTGCCCAGATACATCACTGGATGAATTAGCATGCGGTGAGTTCTCGCCTGCAATGGTTGGAGATGTCACCTGTGGCTTTGATACTGGGACAGGTGATGACGGCCCACCCATGTTGCATTCATTTGCTTTGTGATTAGCAACAATTCTAGACTGCATGATTGGTATAAGCTGCGCTATTAAGCTGGCATTTGCAGGCTGTGAGAGATCAATATTGCGCTCGAGTGCCCATGCCTGCAACTGAGCAGCCATTGCAAGTTGGTTACTGGCTGCATTCTGAATGCTTTGCTGATGCTGTGCTGCCTGCATGGGCCTTATAATATTAGTAGCCATCTGCTGACTTGGAGGTTTTGGCTCACCCCTCTGGTCAGAGACTTGCTGCTGAGGTTGTTCCATCTGGTTTTCAACACGAGCAAACTGTTCAGATGAATTTTTGGACGATGATGCCTGAGCCTGATTAGCTGATTGCATGGAGATCAATTCCTGCATTTTCAAATTTCCCATCCTCACGTCTTGATCTTTCCCAGATGCAGGACCCAACATTCCCAATTTAGCTTGCTGCTGAGACTGCAAAACCGAAGTAGACTTTTGTTGGGCCTGCAAAGCATACTGCATATAAGCTTGATGAACAGGATTTAGCACTTGTTGCTCAACACCTTGACTTCTACTCTGACTCTCCTGGGACATAGCATGTTGTTGAGCAAAATCAAAGAATTTCCTAGATTGCTGAGGAGGTTGCATGGAGCCTGGAGGTGAAGCGAAGTTCCCCCCTCCCATTAATCCAGGGAGACTTCCAACTTGATATGCTAGAATGGCTTCATTTCCATCAGGTTTTCTTAGTATTTGTTGTTGAAAAGACTGTAGAAATTGTTAAAAGAAAATTATAATTCAAACACATATCATATGGGACCCCGGATACATTAATGATTGCGCATATGATTCATAAAAAAATTACAGTAAATCACAAACACATTCAAAAAGATTTCTATTCCCTGTAATAAAAGGCAAAGTAGCATGATAAGGAAATATTCATCAGTCGCATGGATATTAAGGAATTCAAAAGACATGTCAGAGTACAGGCACAGAAGCAGATTCAGATTGCTAATGAGAATTATAACAACTACAGACTCAGCAGAAAGAACGGAAACAAAATGAAATTGTCCAAGTTGGATCAATGATATCACTGGCAATTCAATGTGTAAGTGAGCTAAACAAATCATAAAAATAATCCACAAAACCAAAACAATCAAGTTCAAGTTATGCTCTCAGTATAACTTGGGAATAAGAAGCTCTCTCCCACTAAACAGCTCTCAACATTAAATTCTAGATTCAGTTCCCATCTCTACCAAAGACAGACATGCCCACTTCAACTCCAAAAATTATAAGTAGTACTAATAATAATAACAACAACAGCAACAACAACAACAATAATCCAAATCAAGTGATCAACAAGCTCTACACTAGTCACACAGTCAGTGCATTAATTACAAAAATTGACTCCCACCCAATTGCCAAAACCCTCTAAATTACGAAACAAAACCCAACCCATTTAAAAAAACACAGTCAATTACAAACTCACATGCCAATATAACCGGTTTTTCACAAAGACCTAATTAAACAACATAAACTTCACCTGTCTCTGCTGTTGTTGTTGCTGCTGCTGTTGCTGCAACGAATCAAAACCCAAGTGGGGCGTCGAAACAGCAGACGATGACGAAGACGGCGACGCCGCCGACGACGTAGATGCCGCCCGGTTCCGGCTGGGCCCACCACCCGATTGCATGCAATTTTATAACTTTAACCCTAATTTACAAGAAACTAAAACAAATTTCAATAATTTAAACAAAACGCCCCACCAACAACATGCAACAAAATAATCCCTCCAAATTTTAAAATAAAAAAAAACCCCTTGTTTTTTATTTTTTCTTTTTACCCTCCGATCCCAACGTTCAAAAAATAAAAACGACCCCACTTTCTCTCTCCAGATTGTTGTGCCCCATTTTCCCAAAAAAGCGAAATCTGCGGATGGATCTTAAAGAGTTTGAAGAAGCTGAGAGAGCAGAGAACTCGGAGGAATCGCTGATTCGACTCACTACTAACTCTATTGTTGGTTTCACACGATTTTGCTAGCAATTTTTTTCCAGTCAAGCCCTAAGATTTTTTTTTTAAATAAATTTTTTTTTTTTTGGTTAAATGGATTTTTGATGTTAATTTTCCTCAGGTTGGTAACAAGAACCCTGTGGCTTTATGCATCAGAGGTGGGGCCCATATGTTTGGAAATTACAAAAAGGATACGCTTGGAATTGACCCTATAATCTACTGTAATTACGAGAGAATCCTTTACTCATGCTCCCTGAGCAAGTAATTCTGCTGCGTGTCAAACTGTCAATAGTCAAAAGTTAACCAGTGACTTAAAATTTGGCATGATACAACTAAGCTAAGGAATGTTATGGCAAAAGAGGAAAAATCCGTTATATGAGTTTGCGTTAATATCACCAGGCTAATTTATATTTCGATAAATTATAAAATAATGATATATATTTTAAAAATAAACAGTTGGATAAAATATTATTAATTTTTTCGTTGAAGTTAACGAAAATAATAACATTGTGATGAAATAACGTTTTTATCCCTACAATTAATTATAAAATGACGTTTCTACCTTTATAATAGTTAAAAAATGACGTTTCTACTCCTATAATTAGTTAGAAAATAATAATTATGCCTCTACTCATTTATTTTTATTTTTTAAATAGAAAAATATAAAAAAAAATTACATCTAAGTTTATTAACTGGCTTTTTGTTTGTTAAAAGTTAAAAGAAAATTTTTTTTTATTTCTTGCTGAATCAAAATTTTCTTGTTAAAAAAAATATATAAAGTATGTTTGATTTAAGGGAAAAAAAGCCTATTAATTAAACTTAAATTAACTCAGAGGGGCAAAAACATCATTTCATCACAATATTACTGTTCCCGTTAATTTTAAAGAAAAAATTAACGGCATTTCACCCAGCTGCTTATTTTTTAAACATATGTCACTTTTTTACAATTTATCGAAACATAAGTTACCCAAGTGATATTAATCCTATGAATTTTTATTTTGATCCATTGTTGTCTCTGGTCTCCTGTTGGCTATCAAAGATCCATCATCGGTTGCTAGAGCTCCATTGTCGTTGCTGCCAATCGCTCCATCGCCCCTTGGCCAGCATGTCGTCGCCGTTTGGGCAACAGCCACAGATTTCTCACATCGCCATTGGCTCCCATTCATCTTCACTATCGCTTTCAACTCATCAGCGCCGCAGGTTTAACAACAAGAAGAAGAAGAAGAAGAAGAAGAAGAATTTTTAGTTTTACTATTATTTTTATTCTTATTATTGTTAACATTATAATAGATAAAATAGTACTATGGACAACAATTAATGGCATTCTAGTAATATGGAACTGTCAATTCTGATTTAAAGATAAAATAAATATATAAGTAGGAATACAATTCATTTCAATTATGACACTTATAACTTATTAAGTAAATAATTTATAATAATTTCAATCAATTTTGATTCTCGTTTAGTAAATGCACAACTCTCATGTAGGAACGAGATTTTATTTAAAAAAAGAAAGCTGTTTGGAAGGACAGGGAGGGGCAATTGCGTAATAATAATTATACGATTTCTTTAAAGTTAATGTCCAGCCAATCCCGTTCTTTCGTAGATTGCAGCGTTACACAAGCAAAACTGGGAGAGATTTGCATATCTCACAAAATAACCTCCCGCTAAATTCATTGTGTTTGCTTGTGTTTATTAATCATAAGAAGAAAAAAAAAATCGAAATTTACAGTGTTTGGGTTAATATATATTAAAAAAAATAGCTCTTCTTAATATATCTTTTTGGAGGAATTAGGTATTTAGAGGTTATATTCTATATTTCTACCCATTTAAGGAAAAAATATTAAATTTCGTTGACATTAACAACAATAGTGAGTTAGTGACTATTTTCTATTGAACATATAATTTCTAAAACGGCGCCGTTTGCACTGAGACGAGACAAGTTGAAAAACAAATCCGACCTGCCGGATTCGAACCAGCGACCTAAGGATGACGGCTTATCACTACTACAGTCCTCCGCTCTACCAACTGAGCTAAGGTCGGCTGATGACAAACGGTTCGCCTTAAAATATTTATTATTCAGTTTGTGAGAAAGCAAATCTGAAGCAGATTCTTGTTGGGCCTGCAGAGCAGACAGCATATAAGCTTTGATGAGCGGGATTTACTAATTTAGCACTTGTTGCTCAACAGTCAACACCTTGACTTCTACGTATTCTGACTCTCCTGGGATGAAACATGCTGTTGAGCAAAACCAAAAGAACGTCCTTAGATTGCTGAGGTAGTTGCATGGAGCCTGGAGATGAAGCCGGAAGCCCTGTTCCCCTCCCATTAATCCCCATTCAAACTTCCAACTCGATATATAAAGAATGGCTTCATTTCCACCATATGATTTATAAAAAAGTTACAGTAAATCACCAAACACATTGAACAGATGAAGAGTAGTGTAACGTAACGTGCACACAAGTGGCACATAACACCAACAGGAAAAAAAAAAAAAATCCTTGTCTTTAGTGTTGTTGTGATATTAATGTGAAAAAAAGCAAACAAAATGGAATTTTCCATGTTGGATTCGGATGCATTTCAATGTGCACGTGCGCTAAACAAATAAAATTCCAGGGACGAGTAAATTTACCCCACGACAAGAACCATGCTGTTAATATAGTCGAAGAGACGAAAGTCCACCGGTTGGTGTAAAATAATTAAATAATTAATAGGATATTACCTCTAATTATAATTGTTTAAGGTTCAATATTCTCTTTACACCCAAATTGACATAAGGTATCTTTTAATCTATTCCACTTTAAAACCATTCTTATGATGGAAAACAAATTCTTAAAAAGTATAAATTTATTTAGTCTTAACATATAATTTAAGACTCTTGAATTCCCACTATTAAACAAGTGAGAAACAACATAACTCTTTTACTTTCTTCCATTAAACAAGTGAATAAGTTGCACACTTTAATTTATTACCTAATAATACTATCTCACAAATGGGTAATCATTAGAAGTTTATCCATTTTATTTAATTAACTAGCTAATATCATATGGACCGTATATTGTATTTCTTACAATAAACACATAATACATAGAAATAGGCCAATCAAATGAAACAGCAGCGATTAACTTTGAATTCAAACGACTCCAGTAGAAAGAACACAAATAAGACAAGAAACGTAAATCAAGTTCATACTTGCTTGAGCAAATAAAAGAGCAGCTTTGAGCAATATTAATCTTGCATGATCTCTGCAAGCAAGCAAGCATTATCTTTCAACCAAGTGAAGCAAGTTTCAATTCTTTAGTTTTTTTTTTGTACCCCGAATGCCCACGTACATAAACACTCCTAAACCAAGTGAAGCAAACCTCTTGTTTCATTTCTACCAATTCCTCCACATGTTCCAAGTCAACGTCTAAACTTTTCAGACAACATGCTTTAAACATAATTAAGATCAAAGGTAATTATGCTCTCAGAATAACTTGAGAATAAGAAGCTCTCTCCAGCCAACCATATCTCAACATTAAGGATCCGTTTCGGATTGAGGTTGGGCAGCTATAGCACTAAAGTGTTTGATAAATACTAACTATTGTAGCTTGAAAGCTATATAGATATAATTTTTTATTTGTATGATGAAAAATCTATTATATCTTTCATATATTTGTTAAAATTATTTATTTAAAAATTATATTTACTATATAATATTAACTTTTATTGCATAGTTATAATTTTATTTACATCAATTGTAACTTAAAAACTAAAGCACCTCAG
Organism: Clausena lansium; assembly: GCA_030449835.1. NCBI lineage: Eukaryota > Viridiplantae > Streptophyta > Magnoliopsida > Sapindales > Rutaceae > Clausena > Clausena lansium. The sequence continues at coordinate 5,789,027 of JASUUF010000257.1, forward strand.
TCTCAAATAAATTCTAAATGCTAGAGTCAGTTCCCACTTTCTACCAAAGACAGACGTCGGCTCTTCCCCTCCCAAAAAATAGGAAACAATCCAAAATTAAGTATATCACCGAGCTCTACACTAATCACTCAGTCAGTGCAAATTACATTGCCGGGCCGGGCTCGCGGCCCAATTGACATACTTAAATTGTCCCGTGAACATTATAGATGGGGTCGCTGGGGACATCATTTCGTTATTGTTAAGCCCCACTTTGCTCACCCTTTTATTTTTGGGTCGTGTCAAAATAATTGAGCTAACTCGATATATAATTCAATAAACCAAATCCAGACAAGAGTAACAAAGTGAAACAACAGAAGGGTAAATACGACATTTTATACTAGAAAGGTAGTCTTTTGTAAGACCAAGAAGTAAGGTTGGCAAAGTACGGGTCTGGGCCAGGCATTGTCAAGCTAGGCCCAAGCCCATTGGTGAAAAAGTGTAAGGGTATGGGCATGGGCCGGGCTTGGGCTTTATTTATTTATTTTTAAAATTTTTTAATTGTTGTAAAATTAAAATAAATTAATAATCAACAATGAGTAAAAGAATATGAAAATTTTAAAATAAAATAATAAATAAAGCAAATGAAGCAAATAAAAGTTTAGAAATATAATTTTTTAATACTGAATTCTCTATTTCAAGCGCCCTCTAAATTAATTAACACTTAAGAAATAATTTAATATTATAATTTTAAATTTTTTGAATCATTATTGATGTATGGATTAGAGATCTAAGTTTTATTTTTTTTTATTTTTTTATTATTTTTTTCAATTTTAATTTATTATTTTAATTTATAAATTAATTTTTTAAAAAATGAGCGGACTTAAGCCTGACCTAGGTTTTTTTTCCCTTAGGCCCGTGTCCAGGGCCGGGGCCGGGCTTTTTTGGCCCACCCTACCAAGAAGTATTGCTCATAAATCGAAAAAAACAAGTATTGCTAAAAGCAAATATTAATTGCTTCAATTATCTGATGAAGAGATCATATTTCAACAAGCAAATTTGATACAAGTTCACGACAAGTGCTTTCTGATAAGCAAGCCTCGTATACAAGCACTAGTCAACTGAAACTGGTTGCATGTTCTCAGCTTCTTTCCTGAGCTCTTGAAACAGAGCAGATGACAAGTATCGCTCCCCAAAGCTTGCATGAACAGTCTGAATTCAAACCAATAATAGTACTTACTAAATGGAACACTCAATATATTGACGATTTATTTATTTGAAGGCAGAATATATCGTACCACAATAAGTTTGCCTTTGTTCTCCGGCATGCTAGCGAGTCTTAGGGCTGCCACTGTATTGGCACCGGATGATATCCCAACCTACATAAACCAGAACATTGAAACGAACTTGAACTAGTAGAATTAGGCAGCCAAGTAGAAGTATCATATTACCATAAGCCCTTCCTTCAATGCCAATTCCCTTGCCATATTTACAGCATCGTCACTGCTAACCTGCCATATGAATATTTTATCAGCATCAAAGACAATTCCTTTCTTTAGGGGAGTGTATTTGTTTGAGCATTAGTGATAGAACTTACCTCGAGAACCTTTTCCATCACATCCATGTCTAGTATATCTGGTTTGAATCCAACTCCATTGCCAGTAATGAGATGAGGACCTATTTCAATTGAAAAATATTGTCAAACCTGCAGCTTCTTTATCTACGATAAAGGATCCAACAGAGGCCAAAGTAACTCAAAATCCAACAAAGGTTTAACACAATGCTTACCTGGTTTGCCCCCATTCAATACATTACTTTCGGCTGGTTCCACCCCATAGATCTACGATATTGAAAACAAAAGTATTACTGAGTAACCAAGGAAATAAAACCAAAATTTGCAGCTCTTTTGGCCTTGTAGCAGATTGAGTCTCTGTCTCAGTCTTTTTTTGGAATATTACTATTTATTATGACATATAATTATATTGAAAATTATCAACTAAATAATTACCTTAACATTAGGATTTTGAGATTTAAGATACTGCCCAACACCAGAGACAGTTCCTCCACTGCCGATTCCCATTACAAAGATGTCTACTTGTCCCATCGTATCCTCCCATATCTCAGGACCAGTTGTCTCAAAATGCACCTATTATTATCCATCAGAGGGCACAGTCTGATTATAAACTTACTCTTGTGCAAGTAGAAAAATAAATAAATAAAAAAAAAGAGTTTGGTACCTGGGTATTGGCAGGATTTGAAAATTGTTGGAGCATGAAAGCATTTGGTGTGGATTCCAAAAGTTCGTGAGCCTTCTTAACAGTTCCTCCCATCCCTTTGGTGGGATCAGTGAGGATTAAATCAGCTCCAAATGCTCTCATTGTCACTCTTCTCTCCAAGCTTGTATAAGAGGGCATAGTTAGAACGAGATTATACCCTTTCATTGCTGCGATAAACGCCAAGCTTATTCCCATGTTCCCTGATGTGGGCTCTATCAGAGTGGTCTAGTGATTCAATAGCACAAGTTAGATAAAAACGCAAAGCTGCAGTCCGATAGTTCAAAGACAAACATATAAAACAACTGAGTGAGTGAAGGTTGCCATTTTATCAGCTAACCTTTCCGGGAGAAATTAGGTGTTTTTTTTCTGCATCTTTGATCATGGCCACTGCTGGTCTGGGAATAGAGTTCAAATAAGTAATCTATACCATAAAAATTTTATGATGGTATAAAAAGTCATAATTTAACTGTGGCAACAAATAATAAAAAGATTCAAATTACCTGTCCTTGATGCTGGAAGTGGGTTGGAACATTTCTTGCTTGACAGCAACATAAGCTCCACATCCTTCACTGACTTTGTTAAGAAACACAAGGGGGGTTCTTCCAATGAGCTGAAAGTGGAGCAATGAAAGCAAATTTAATCAGTTAAGACTTTAGTGTGAGGGCCAAAAACAAAACAAATTCAACAGTCAGCAGATAATTAAATGTATTCGAAGACAATTTCAACCATCCAAAGCGCAAAATTGATATACTCAAGAATCAGTAAGCCAATTGAAAATAAATTTGTTATGGCAAAAAATTCATATAATTAATTTCTAAAAGCTGACCACATATTGCTAAAATTGAGCAAGATCCTATCTCTTGTTTTAAATTAAATGGCTATATTTCTGGGCCGCCCGCCATGATGGCACTTGCGAGATCATCATTATAGATGCATGAGCACTATGATCTCATTTTTTTTAATCAAATATTTAGAAAATTAGTATTTTTTTTGTGTATTTATTCAATTTTTTTACACTCCATCTCCAAGCATCCAAATATCCAATCCAAGCATGGCACACGACACGACAATAAGTATCCAAAATTAAAACTTAAAAAAGGTAACGCAACGCAGAATTATTCAGGTTTTAACTTCTATGCAAGAATAAATCTGATTAGTGATTGATAGTGATATTATCAAAGTAGATAACAGACAAAAACGAAATTGAATTAAATGAATAATGAATGTATACTGGAATAACGTTCAGTTTACACGTGTTGCAGCAGATGTGACTTCGTCTGTTCTGTGCCGTGCCGTGTTGTCGGTCCCGCTTGAGCATTAGGTAATAGGATTTTACTAAGCTAAGTTACAATTAATGTTACTTACATTCATCCTAAAACATGTAAAAAATACGAGGTTTGCTAAATTACTTCACAAGTAAGTTGTAATCCTTGTAAAATAATGCAAAAATTAATAACATGGATGGTAGGATCCATTGCTTTTTACAAAGATTATAAGTTACTTGTAAAGAAACTTAACTTAACAAGACTCAAAAAATAATATCATAACAATAAAATCCACTTAATTTTTATATTATTTTAGGTGGATTGTAAATTGCATTGAGTGTAAGTTAGCATGACCTTAGATAATATTACAAATAAAATTTTATTTATTTATTTATTTATTTTTCTATTAAAGAATTATTATGGCACAAAAGAAATGATGATGAAAAAGGGCAGAGATGGAGAGAGAGAGAAAATTGAAAATGAAAAACAAATTTTGAAAAGGCAGAAAACAGAAGTAAAGGAAGAAGTGGCACAAACAAGAAAAGAAATAGGGGGAGGGAGACATTAAATGAAATTACTTGAGAAACATCTTTCTTGATGTTGGTAGCAGGAAGATCCTTGGGCAAATCTCTGAGTCTTTGAGCAAAAGACGAAGAATCAATGGGTGCGGGCGCCGGTTGTGAGGAGACCAGTCTTCTCAGCAACATGGGTTCGTTGCATGCTAAGGATCTTTTCTTCAAGAAACTCCTCAAAGCAGCAGCCATTTTTTTAATAATAATGGAGATTGGAGGAGAGAATTTAATTTAAACAAAAAAAAAAAAAAAGAATTCACTCTGCTTCCACTTGCACAGTTGCACTTGTTGCAGTGGATAACAAACAAGTTAAGGCTCTGAGTCTGATGATGGGTAGTAAGTAGAAGGTGCGTGGCGTGGCGTGGCGGTACCCATTTTATAATAATTTCTTTGTTTTTTTAACATAAAAACAAAATGGCCCCGCTAATAGGGGATCGGGGTTGGTGGTGGGACATGCACGAAGGAATCATCATAACGTCCGTTCATTTATTTTTATTAATACTTTTAACTGTTTCGCTCCCTGGATTGTTAAGTTAAAATTTAATATAGGTCATGGTTATGGTAGATTTGTTCTATCATAGACAATGAATTACAATTAGGGGTGGGTAAATCGGATTTCGGCTCTAATTTTTCGAGTTTTGGTTTGGGTTAAAACCTAATCGGGTTGGAGAATTAAACCTAATCAGATTGAAAATGCAAACCCGAATCATATCAAACCGAATTTAATTCAGTTCGGATTCGCAATTTGAATCGAATCGGTTTGAGTTAAATATCCAGTGATACAGATGCCAAGCTCGGTGGTCACCAAATTTTCATCAACTAAAAGAATGAAGAAGAAGAAGGAGAAGCTTGCTGCTCTAATTAATCTTTAAACACATACATACAAACAAAACACCTCAAGCCTACCTTTTCCTCTTTTTACTTCTTGACCATTCAAAATACTTGGTCTCAATACCCTATAACCCAAATTTGGCCTAGGATTTTCTCAATCGCAAATTATCAATTTATCATTACATACAAATAATTTAAAATCAGTTGTTTATAATAATAATTAATAATAATAAGTAACCTACTAAAGTCAATCAGAAACCACGGCAGAGACATGGGGCAGTTGGATTGGAAATCAAGGCAAAGATGGAAGAGATCACAGCTGGATCGAAACGGAAGCTGCAACGCCGGGACCAATTGAAAACGTCGAGTATCGACAGAGTGTGGGTGTATGTGAGTGAGACTGTCGACTGTGAGAGGGAGTGAGTAGGGCTAGACGGCTGCGGACTACAACTAAGGGGGTGGTTGTGCACTTGTGCTTTGTGCCGCCGTTGTATGGAAGAATAGAGAAGAGAGAAATTAGGTTTATGGATTTTGATTTTGGGCGTGCGTGTGTAAGGTGAGAGTCATTGAGAGAGAGAGAGAGACTTCTTTTGTTTATATATTAAATCTAACCCGATCGGGTTGTAATTTTGGTTCGGGTTGAATCAGAACCAGAACCAAAACGAAAACCAATTTGGTTCCAATTTTTAACCCGTTCGAGTTGTGTAGGTTAACCCGATCTGAATGTCCACCCCTAATTACAGCCACACACACAAAGTGATAAATAGTAAAAAATACATTATAATTTTAATCGTGTGGTTATGAAAGAGTGTTTGACCGTATAACGATTCTAACATAGCCGGACCCTTAAATCATGGATGTGCATTAATATGTATGTTAATTGTATTATTATATGCGGTAGAACTCATAATATAGACACACAGATGTATTCTGTATGTATTCTAGTTGAGAAGATATTCGGTGTTCTTAAAGAATTGTTCCTTAAAATCATTCATAGTTTGACATATATGCATACAAATTATCATGATTCATTAAAATATATACACGATAAATAATGAATAGCCAGGAGGCAATGTTACAAAATCACCCACGTCTTTTTCGTTTTGGGGAGTGGTGGCTGCTGATCGAATGTGGAGCTGCCTCCTGGCTGCAGAGAATGGTCAAATTTCATCGAAAAGCAAATGATTGCAGTGCCTGTATAATTTTGAAACGCAAGGGAAAACAGCAGAACCACCAGGCACCCACTAATGACTAAACCCCAAATATTTGGATTGGCCCACTAAAGGATAGCATCCATTTAATTTAATTTTACCACATTTTGTTAGCCAGTCGCCTAGTCCACGGTGGAGGAAGGGGTGTGTGTGTGTGTGTGTGTGTGTTATGGACGCTACACTAGGCATTTTGAAGTTTTAACAGGACCTACACCACGCAAATGGGAATGGGCCAGGTGAAAATTGCGGATTATAAGTAAGCTTCTAAGACCAAAAGTGGGCCAAAAATGCACATGTCAAGTAGCCACACTCGAGTCTTGATGAAATAGTAGTGGTCGTAGACAAACTCAATACTCTCACGCACATCCATGATGCCGTGTGATCTTCGATCAACTCACGTAAGGCTTTAAATTAAGCCTATGCCATCCATCGAATCGATTTGATTTGTCACGACTTTACTCATGAGTTGTTGTGATGCAATTGCTTACGACTTTACATTAACATTCACCTGCCTCCAGTCCATCTTTTCGTTGCCCGGTGGTCTGCTTAGCTGCTGTTATTTCTTTCATGTTTTTATTTATTTTTTTTACGCATGGGCGGTGCATTTTGGATTCACTGAATTTGCACCATGATAATTGCAATTGGTCATGCAATCCCATCAATTTTACTTCGTTCCTATAAAGGAAATCCCTCTGCCTGATTTGTCGGATAAAATAATCAACAATGATCCCATAATAATATAATATGATGCATTCACTTCACTTTGTGTGTGTATGTATTTGCTAGATTACAAACTAGAACACGTCACTTGAAAAAGTTCTGAAACGTTATTATTTTATTTAAAAAATAAAAATAAAACACTCCCTTAAACACTCATAATATTAAGGGTGTTCATAATTCAATTCAATCCGCTCAATTCGTCTGATTCGTAAAAATTTGATTCACAAAAATTCAATCCGTGGATTGGTTGATTGGATTGAATTTAGAATTTAAAATTTAAAAATCCCCAGTCGGTGGACATCCGCAAAAATCCATAAATCTTAAAAAAAAATAAAAATATTTATTTAATTAAAAAATAAAACTTATAAATGTGGCATCACTACTTATTAATAAATAAATAAATTAAAATATAGTTATATTAACACCATATTATATATTATCAGATAATAATATAAAATAAAATAATTAAATAAACACATATAGCTTTCTAAATAGTAAAATTCTAAAGCAAAACAAAAAAATATAAGCCAAACATTTAGCATTGGTGGTCGCGTTCTTGATCTACGTCAGTGCTCTCTATCTACAAGAATGATGGAGGCACTAATTTCAATACAAAATTGATTATGTTCAACTTCGATAATCCTTGATGAAGCAATAGATGAGATTGAACATATTGAGATAAGTAATTGAAAAAACTTAACTTTAATTATATTTATTGATTATTATTTGACTTTATGTTGTTATTCTATTTTTCAAATATTGAATTTTTTTTTTTGTCTCACACGAGCAAAGATTTTAGGGATATTGACATTTTTTCAGTCTTACATGTACAAATATTTTGGGAGTTAACAAGAAAATATTCGATGAAGCTTGAAATCATTTGATGGAATAGTAAGTAAAGATAAATATTTATTAATTCTGTTTATTAATAGAATATTTTTATTTGTTATTTATTTCAATTATGTCTATTTTATTCAGGTTAAAATACGAAATATAAATTGGAGGTGAACATTTTGATAGATCATCCAAACTCTCAAGTTTCAACTTTTGTATAGATTTAAATTCATAATTTTAGTTAATTTTCATATATTGATCTAAACAAATGAGTTTTCTTTTTCTTTTCGATGTGTTATATTTTAAAACTTTGAATGAATTATTCTAACTTTATTTAAATAATTAATTTATTTAAATCTTATTCAATTTTAAATTTGATCGGTAGTAAAATTATTTTATATTAGATTTTTTTATTTATTTAATTCATGGATCGGATAGAATTTAAATTTTTAATTTATAAAATGACGGATTGAATATGGATTGAGTCAAATCCGCATCTGATCCGCAGACGTATGGATTGAATTAAAAATTTATAATCCATAAAATCATAGATCGGATATAAATTAATGCCTAATCCACAAAATTCCATCCGCATACACCCCTAAATCATATATGACAGTGTCATTTCGTGGAAGTTAAAGTTACAGATAATAATAATTGATCAATAAAGGCATTTTTAATGGAATGGACCCTCAAACTTGTAATTTCATTCATCGTCTCGTCTAGTTCGTGGGCTTCATTTTTCTTGAACAAGTGTTTACGCCTACCTAAATCGACATTTAAAGTTTTAAACTGGCTACAAGGGACAGAAACTATAAATCAATTCCCAAAGATTGGTTCTTGTTATTTTTTCGTTTCTGCAGGCCATTTCCTCTCTCTTTTTTTTAAATATTTTGGTAGCGAAAGAGACCTTATTAAAAGCTGATTAAGATTCTTTGCGATACATTTCTCTCTAAAAATTTCCAAAAACGTAAAGAGTGCAACAACTTAATGACGGAAGATAAATGATCTCCATTTTTCAATAATTAGGTTGAAGCTTTCATCAGGACAACGTAATGTTGACGATGAGAAAAAGTTGGCAACAACACAACAAAGCCATAGGCATGCGACAATTCAATAATTACAAGCCATGAAAATTGAAATGAAAACGTGGCCGGCTTTTATTTTTCCAATCTCATCTTTTTCTGCTCACGGCACTCTTTCTTCGGATCACCGTACCACCAGCAGTTTCCCCTGCAGATGAAGTAAATATTGAGAACATTAATTAATTGTCTGTGTTATTTTATTTTGTACTTTTTTCAAAAATATTTAGGTATTCGACAGTTATTCTGTAAGAGAATAATCTTAACCCCATGTAATCAATAATAGAGTGAGCGTGATATAATATTTTTAAGAAACTTAGGAGAGCTTAAATGAAATGACCTACATTCAATATTCACAATATATATTAAGAGATTCTATAGAATATTCATTTTTTAAAATAAAAGTAGTCCTTAATTTAAAACGGAACTCTAATAGCATTATATATATATATATATATATATATATATATACTACCAATGATAGATATATTTGTCAATTCAATTGGTAAAAACTCCTGCCATAATTAAACTTCTAAATGCTAGGGTTTACCAATATTTTACCCCCTTAGTTTATCTCGTTAACCCCACTTTACAATTAATTACATATAATTATAAACTTAATCTTGTTATATATATATAATTTTTCTTTCTTTCTCTCTCCCACTATTTGGCTTGCTAGCCTTGCTTTTAGGAACTTAAACAAGGTAAAATTTGGGCTTAACCGAATTTTTTTTTTCATTTTTTTTCTAGGTCAATTTTGCTTACTGATATATGATGAGAGGTAATAAAAAAGCTTGAGAATTAATTCGAAATTTATGTTGATTTTTTTTAATTTGTTGGAAAATTGTCTTTAAATTTGGCAGAAATTTAAGCTATAGAAGAGTTAGGGCCAGTTTATTAATACTGTAGCTTTTAAAATAATTGTTGTTAGATGCGCTATATAAATAATCAGTTACGAAGAGAATCAGTTAAACGTTTGATAAAATTTATTTTTATAAGTACTGTGAATTTTAAAAGTACTCGAATATGTTTGGTAAATCTTACTGTTAAGCTGCTGTAAGAATATAAATGACTGAATTAGACATAATGTTGAATAAAATTTATTTACACTTTTATAAATATATATATATATATATATATTAATTGTGTATATATAATAATTGATAACTAAAATAAATATTTTATATTATTAATTTTATTTTTTTATTTGTTATCTCAATATAATTGGTAATAATAATAATTTCTTTAAAGTTAATGATTTTATTTCTTAATCAATAAGGATAATTTTAGATTTTTTAAATTATATGAGGATATGTATGAAATTATATTAAATATAAAAGTGATTCTTAAAATCATATTTTAAAAAGCTACTATTTCCCTGCTTTTCATCTACTGTAGGATGGGGTGATTTTGCGAAAAGTATTTTTAAAAAATTTAACAAATATTAAAATTAACTTTTAACTTTTAAAAATTATTTTTAAGCCTCACAAAAGTAATTCAAAATAGGCCCTTAATGGATGAAATTTTATCTTTTGTAGTTGCTTGTGCTCTTGATGAGGCGAATTTGTTTTGCAACGAGGATTGAAGAGTATATTAGATGATTCAATTATGAAGTGTGATTGAAATCGAAAAGCAAGGTTATTTTTCAATGTGGAAGGGTGAAAAAATTTTGAGGAGATAAAAATAGGTTAGGCGGCGGCGGCAGGGTACAAAGTAATGCTTCCATACAATGACTTTATTTTTCCAATATTTATTTTTTAAATAAAAACAATAAGAAGAGCGAAAAAAAAAAAAAAAGACATAGGAGATAAAACTATAAATATGGCAATGGCTACGCTAGAGTTGCTCCATCGCATAGCACTCCTTAATCCTTAATAACTACACTCCTTAATAATTACCGTAGCTGGACCCTATGTGTGTGTGTATATACACACAAGCTGACACACACCAGTGACCTTGTATATTTCGTAATGGTTTTATGTAATTTTACACTTACAAAATCGGGCAGATTGCCTCCTCGTATTCATTCCATTTAGATTCAAAAAATTGGGAACTGTACAAAGCAAAGTATTAACAAGATTATTCTTTGTTATTTGGGTTCGAGATAGGAAGGGTCAGACGCTCTGTATCTGCGACTGTGGTCATAGAGCAAAAACGAGGATGAATGCTGATGCTGCAGATCAAGTTCCATTGCCTACAATATAATAAATCCTGAAGCAAGTTAATAGATCAGCATGAACCATAAATACTATCAGACAAATTCTTCTTTTCAATACTCTGAACCTCTAATTTTGATTGGTAATTTACCTGCCTCAAATGGGTGCTATTTGGGACAGAATCATGGTATGTACTTCGGATCAAAGGTTCCTGCACGAGTATGACAGTGCCCAGCTAATTCACTCAAGATAATAATATTTCAGTCTAATCAGAATGTAAAATGTTTCTAAACTATCACTTTTACCTCAAGTAACTGAGTTTGGCCAGGTGAGTCATGCTGGTCAGAGAAGAAGTTTGGTTGCTGATACAAGTCAGTATTGGGCTGTTGGTCTATGAGCAGATCAGGCTGCTCGTACATGCACTGAACCACCTGATTAGCTTCGAAATTGTACAAACTCTGCAACAAAATTTTATATATTTGAAACTCCAGGATCAATAGATGCTGAATTTGATCGTTATCTGGAATCATTTCAATGAAGGAAGCCAAGTATTACCTCCATAGTTGGAGCTTGAGGAGAGACAAAATCTGGTGGGGGGCTCGAAATGCAGTTGACAGTATTTGGTGATTGTGCTTGTATGTTCTGGACTCTTCTTGATTTGGAGCTTCTTCCATGTATGTTTTTCAGTTTACGTCTATCAGGGACACAACTCTTGTTCTCCTTTGTTCCTTTTGCTCTGCTGTCCTCATTCTGATCCTCAACTGCATTTTCATCCAAGCATACCTCAGCATTTTCACTTTCAGAAGCATTCGCACCAGTGCTACTTGAGGTGATACCTTGAACTTCCTCAGGTTTTGATGTCAAGATCTTTTCAACCCCTTCAATTACTTCCTCAAGTTGCCTCGAAGCAAACAAAAATGCTTCTTCAGAATCTGCTGCCCTGGCTGATATATTTAGTATGCGGGAACACAAATCCTTGTAACGTCTTGCCGCAACCAGCTTGGAGTTTTCATGTTCAATGAACTCACTAGCATCTCTCGTACACCCAATCCTTGCCTCTTTTGTCCATCGCTTTAAGAAATATCGAGATGGGATCACCTTTATATTTCTTTGATCAAGCACTTTTAGTGCATGACTACAAAGAAACCCAACATACTCGAACTTCATACAATCACAAAAAACTGTATTATCTGAAGAATTGAAAGTAACTCTGTACTCTCTAGACTGCCCAAATGTGCTAACTTTGTATTCGGACAACGATCCATTCTGACCGCACTGGTTAACAATCACGTTTAAACACTTTTCATATTCTCGCTGAAATAGTTCAAATGCCTTCATTGTGTAAACTTCACTTGCATGCTTTAACATAATCACATTCGCCATTAACCTTGGCATGCTTCTACTCATTTCATCAGTGGCTATAAATTCTTTGTAGCGCTGCTCATCAACCACCCTCTCCAAATGCTTGAAAGCATGAAGCATATCTTGGTCAGAGCTTAGACAACTTTTTAACTTATTAGATAAACTCTCAACCGCATGGGAACATTTCATGTCAAGAAAACATGTGTTCCTTCCATATACAACGGCCCACTTCTCTCTTTCTCTAAACAACCATTTCAACCAGGCATTTTGCTGAAGGCCATAACTGCCAAGTAAAGCCTCCCAGTCTTGAATAAAAACCTCCTCATCCTTTTGATCATAAATACAGCTTCTAAAATTTGTGGCAAAAGCTTTAATATCCTTCACTAAATGACTAAGGTGCCTAAGTGTATTTTGGTACATCTGCCATAGACATATTCGATGATCTGTTTCTGGTAAGACAGAAATGATTGCCTCAACAACGGCTGCATCTTGATCCGTGAGAATGACCTTTGGCTTCTTTCCAGACATTGCCTCTAAGAATGCATGAAGTAGCCACTTGAGCGCTTCGGTGGTGTCATCAAATAAAAACGCAGCAGCAAATGTCACAGCTTGATTGTGATGATTCACTCCTACAAACTGCACAAACGGCTGAAAATCTCTGTTTGTCCGGCAGGTTGTATCCAAACAGACCACATCACCAAAATGATCATAGTCTGCAACCATATTGTCATCAGCCCAAAATATGTTGCTTACTTTATCGTCAATATCAAGCTGCATCGAGTAAAAGAATGGTGGATTTTCAAAGTGCTGCCTCTGGAAATAACGCAAAAGACGTCCTGCCTCTCCCTCCTTCATCTCCCTCGCCCTTTCAGACCGAAGGTAAAAGTCATAATCCATGGCAAGATAATCAAGAGCATCTCGTACTTCAAATCTTCCACCCGTCAGTTCAAAATCTGCGTGTGACTGCAAGTCCAAGTTATCAGGCAAGTCAGCTTCAGCAGCTTGAGCACTGAATAATTCTTTCTGCAATTGTACTATTTGATCATTATTTGGGTCTATATTGTCATGATTGTGATTTGCTTCAAAATGAGTAACCCGGTATTTACCATCGGGTTGACGAGTGATAATCATATGTGCCAAGCAACCCGTTCGTGTTTCCTTGCGATGCTTCTTCACATTCATGTCTCTTCTGTCCTTCCGCCGATATCCTTCTCTAGAGCAAGTAAACTTTCTAGATACCAACTGCCCATGTATCTTACTCCTATTTGCCCAATCTTTTCGAACACTAAAACCAAGCAATCTGGCATATTTGTTATAAAATCTGTAAGCATGTTCATCTGATTCAAACTCTGTGCCAATTTTTAGTATCCCATCTGTGTTAGCATCTTCTTTTGAGGAAAGAGTAGACAAAGTCGCATGAATTACTTTTGGGCTGCGACTATCTTGCTCCACATTCAAGTCCAATTCATTTGATGTTTGAAGTCTATTTTCCGTGTCCTCATCAAGAGGAGTACCCAACTTGTCGGTATCCTTATTCATGGACCTTCATTAACCGAGAAATGCATAAAAAATCAAATAACAAATAAAGAAAAGAAAGAAAAATTATTTTATGAGGACTTGTTTCATGCTGAAATAGTAAGTATTCCACAGCTATTTCCAAGCACCTAAAAGACAAAGTAATAATTTTTCACTAATAAATCTAACACCATCCATTTAAAAATTCAAAGCTATCATTTCGAAATGTATCAATCTGCTAATCAAGGGTATTGATGGGATCAAACCAAAGTTCTAAGTGCTTAGATTATAGGAATATATATTCCGGCTTGGGATCCTCTAGCCAAACCCAGCCAGTTTATGAGCACCCTAGAACCAAACAAAATTTGGATTTCATTTTTTTCCCAACCGTTTTATTTGTAATTTAAGCTTCATTTGTTCAGACATACAGAAAATCAGAATACAAATACTGATGATGATGATGATAACGCACGTTATCTTTACAGCTAAACCTAGTATTATACGTGTCAATTTACTCCAATTCAAACCTAAAAATTTAATTATACACAACTGAGCACAGATAGCTCATAGCTCAAAGCTAAACATTATCTATTGAAATGTCATATAATTCTCACAAACACAGTAACACTCTTACACTTACTCGCCAGTAAATTAAGAAGAGCAAAACATCAACATATAAGCGTTAAATGATTATTTCGAAAAAAGAAAAGCCCTAAGATGCGCGGGACCTCGAATTTATTTAAAACAACTTGAGAAATGATGAAATAAAAAATTCAAAAAAAAATGACCCGTTACTGAAGAAAAAAAATGGAATATGGAGAGAGAGAGAGAGAGAGGAGAAGGCAATTGAAATTATGAAGTGATTAAGGGTTTAGTGAACTTACCTGGGTAGGGAAAATCGGAGGAGGGGCTATTGATGCAAATTCGGAAAATTTGAGGGAGGGGATAAAAGGTGGAGAGTGGGGACTTAAAAATTTGTTGTATTTACGAATGAGCCTAGGATGATTTGAACAATTTTCATGAGACTAACTTTTTGGATAAACTATTTATCCCATTTTTTTTAAGTTCACTTCGATTGGATTAAGCGGACTTCATTTAAATTTAGTTCTAAAATTATAGAATTAGTTATCCTAATTTTTACATATATTTAAGGAGGATTACGCTAAGCAATGCTTCTTCTTTTTATAACCTCTTCTTATTTATTTATTTATTTAGTTTTATTCATAATTCCATTACAATTAAGTAACTTTTTTTTACCTCTGACATATTCTTTCATTTATTTATTTGTATTAATATTTAACGTTAAAATAATTAGTTAATAGTCTATTATATGTATTAACAAAATTATTATTTAAGAAACATGTCATTTATCATTTGATTATTACGTAAAATATTTGATAAATAATTAATTTTATATTTAATTATTTTAACAATATTTTATTAATAGACAATACTATACATCATATATAAAAACATATCATTTAAATAACTTGTTATTATTTAACTTCACTTATATTTAATTTAATAGAGTGTAATCTAATATCGTACCAAATATAAGAAAGCACTATATATGATCTAGCTTAAGAGCCTATTTGAGAATCACTTTTATACTTAATACAATTTTAAATATATCCTTGTATATATTAAAAAGAAATTAATATTATTTAAAATCATTTGCTTTAAAGAGATTATTATTATTATTATTATTATTAATTATATTGAGATAATAAAATAAAATTAATAATATAAAATATTTATTTTAGTTGTCAATTATTATATGTATATAATAAAAAATATTTTATACGCATGTGTTATAAATGTTTAAATAAATTTTATTCAATATTATGTCATATTCAGTCATTTATATTCTTCCAGCGGTTTAATAGTAAATTTACCAAACACATGATTGTTTTTAAAACTTACTACACTTTTAAAAATAAATATTATCAAATATTTAACTAATTATCCTCACAACTGATTATTTTAAAAACTACAATATTATCAAATTAGCGGTAATTCAATTCAATCAAATTTTAATAGCAAGAAAACTAAATTAATAGAGAATCAATTTGGACTGCGCCTAAGGATGGCCAACGGGCCGTGCCGGCAAACGAAGCCCACATGGGCCCACGGGCATGGTGGGTCATGCTGTGCGGTGCCAAAATTATTTTTCCTTGAGCCTGACACGGCCCACGGCCCAAGCCCACGCGTGCCATTAGGCTTGGCAAAAAAGCCTGGGCTTGCCAGGCCCAACCCAGCTCGTGTACAAAATTCTTGGACATGGGCTTAAAAATACAAAGCCTGCAGTTATTGGGCCTAGACAAGGGCCTCAATTAAAAGCCTAGGCCTTCATACAATTAAAAAAAAATTAAAATATTAAAAGAATAAAAAAATGAAAAATCAGCACTCAAGCAGCATTGCAGCAGCCTTACCTTACTCTATCTAACCCTAATTTCTAAATTAAACAAATGAAACCAAAACCAAAAGCCATCAGTCATCATCGGGCACAACACTGCTTCATAAGCCATCAGCCATCATTATCATCGGCCACAGCACATGAAACCAAAACCAAAAGCCATCGGCCAGATCTCGCACGAAAGCAGCAGCAATGCGAGCAGCCCAGCACACCAGCAGCAAGCACCAAGCAGCAGTGAACCCACTCGATCTTTGAGGTACAAAGAGATTTTTGAGTGCTGGGGTTTGGGTACTTTGTGAATTGTGTATAATGATTGGAAGCATTTGGAAATTTGATTTTTTGAATGTGATTTTTTTTTAAAAAAAAATATCCCAACTTGGGGAAGAAAATCAGAAAACATAAATTATAAAAATATGTTACATGTAATAGTTTTTTTTTTAAGTTTATAGGTTTATTAAAAAATTATTTTTAAAAAATTATAAAAGCCCGAGCCCCGCCCAGGCCAGCTCAAGCCCTGCCCTAGCTTGGCCCGCTCATGACTGGATGGGCTTTTAGCGGCTTGGGCTTATTTCTGAACTCATGGGCCTGGGCCCGGGCTTGCAAAAGCCAGGCCCATGCCCGCAAATTGCCAACGCTACGTGCCGTGCCTAAAAAAGCCCATGACCTTTTTTTTTTCAAAACACGTTTGAAAAAACCAACGTGCTTGGCGTGCTTTCTTCAAGCCCACGTGCTTAGCGTGCTTTTTCAAGCTCATCAACCTATGCAATTACAAATAATAATAAAAATAAAATTTTTATTAAAGGAATAATATTAAGACATTAACACAATTACACAATTATATTATCTAATTTCTCAATAACCAATTATAATATAACCATATATAAAATCATGATATTTATAATTTTATTTATTAAAATCATTTATTCATTTAATAAATTATAAATATAAACAATTAGAATTTTTTTTAAACTAAGACTAAATCAATTTTAAAAAATCTACACTAACAAGAAATATTAAAAATTTAATTTCAAGTTATTTGTAAAATCATAACATTTTATGTTTACTTCTAATTAAAAAAATTACAAATATACTTTGGCCCACATACTATTGATGGTCCACGGGCCGCGTACTAGCTCACCAATAAAGCGTACTTATAACGTGCATTTTTAAGTGTCGTGTTTTGACCCATCTCTAATCGTACCGTACTTTTAAGACCCACATGTCTAAAACTTTAAGCTCGACTCGGCCCACGTGCATACCGTACTGTGTCGTATACCTTATTTAAAATGGGAAAATGCTGAAGAGCACGAAGTTTGCTGAGAGAAGGCTGCACGAAACGACTATTATAGGGTGCGTTTTGTCTCGACTATCGTGCATAACTTAAGGAGATAAAGGACTGGGGCTTTTGACTGGCTTTTTTGTTCTTTCTTTATGCTGATCACGTGAACAAAAAGTAAAAGCTTTTGATTTGTTTTTCACGTGAACACCAAACAAATATCTCACAACGAAACACAAACTCTTAACACTTTCAGTCTTTCTTCTTTATTTCACAATACTAACACAAAAATTCCTCAATTCTTCGAAATTTCACAACTCATCGTCACACAACTCATCGTCACAGCTGCTGCAATCCACTGCATTCTTGAATCCGAAAATACTATATATTTGTTGGTAATTTTATTTTTTTGCTGGCAACTTTTTTAAGCGTAATTTTATTTTCTATAAGAATGTACCTGCATATTTTATTTTGTATAAGAATGTACCTGCATTTTGCTTAAATGATAAAAATAAATAATAATGAAAATTTGATAATTTTTTAAGTGTGATTGTATTTTGTATAAGAATGTACCTGCATTTTGCTTAAATGGAAAAAATAAATAATAATGAAAATTTGTGAATTTTTTTATGGTAATTTTTTTAAGTGTGATTTTATTTTCTATAAGAATGTACTTGCATTTTGCTTAAATGATAAAAATAAATATTAATGAAAATTTTATTTGATTTAGAAATTTTTTAAATTTAAATTTTTAGAAACTGAAGGGATTAAATATTTGCACTGCCGTTTATTTTGTAAATATTTACTATAATTTATTCTTAATACAAATGTCATTTATTTTGTAGAAATGGAAAATTTAGAAAATAATGCCGAAGTTGAAGATGTGGAACCGAAAATAAATGAGCCAACTCTGGGGATGTTATTTGACACTCGTGAGGAAATGTGGGAGTTTTACAAAGCGTATGGCAAACAAGAAGGATTTCCTGTAAAGAAGCTAACTAGCAAGAAAGGGGATGATGGGAATGTAAGATACACGACATTTGCATGTGGCCGTAGCGGCAAATCAGAAAGTAAATCTACAAATGTATTGGAGCCGAAACCAAGTGCGAAAACTGGTTGTGATGCTAAAATTGGAGGTTGTGTAAATGAAAATGGAAAATGGGTTCTTCGAACTTTAAACCTTCAACACAATCATGGATTGAATCCAAACAAAGCTAGGTATTTTCCTTGTAACCGTAGCATTAGTGCAGCTGTGAAAAAGCGTATTGAAATGAATGATTGTGCGAGAATTAACATTGCCAAGAATTTTAATTCTATTGTTGTCGAAGCTGGCGGATATGAAAATGTCTCATTTTTAGAAAAAGATTATAGAAATCTTGTTGACAAAGGTATGAGATTACAGCTTGGAGAAGGAGATGCTATGGCAATTTTAAAGCACTTCCAGCAAAAGCAAGCAGAGTGCAAGGGATTTTTTTTTAGCATTGATGTGGATGAGCAGGATTGACTCAAGAATGTATTTTGGGCAGATGCGAGGAGTAGGGCAGCTTACAAATATTTTGGAGACGTCATCACATTTGACACCACATATCTCACCAACAAGTATGATATGCCATTCGCTCCTTTTGTCGGAGTTAATCATCATGGACAGTCGATTTTGTTAGGATGCGGATTGATTTCACATGAGGATACAGAGACATTTACGTGGTTATTTGAGGCGTGGCTATCATGCATGTCCGATTCTCCGCCAAATGGTATCATTACAGACCAAGACAGAGCAATGCAAAAGGCAATTGAGACTGTTTTTCCGACGACTAGACATCGATGGTGTTTGTGGCATATAATGAAGAAGGTGCCTGAGAAGTTAGGGGCTTTTAAAGAACGTGAAGGTATTATTTCTTCGTTACTTTCTGCTGTTTATGATTCACTGAGCCCTGCTGTGTTTGAGGGAGCTTGGCATGACATGATTATGACATATGATTTATGGGATAATGATTGGTTGAATGGTTTATATGATGAGAGGTATCGTTGGGTTCCATGCTATTTGAATAACAGTTTTTGGGCAGGAATGTCAACAACTCAGCGAAGTGAAAGTATGAATGCATTTTTTGATGGGTTTGTGAACTGAAAAACAAATTTGAAGCAGTTTGTTAAGCAATATGAAAATGCATTGAGAAGGAAAGTTGAGTTAGAATGGCAAGCAGATGCCAAGTGTTTCAACAAAAGGACTCCATGTGTAACAAGATATGAGATGGAAAAGCAAGTTGAAGAAGTGTATACAATTTCTAAGTTTCAAGAATTCCAACAAGAATTAACTACACTGATGTATTGTGATATACGGGATTCTGTGGGATCAATATATGAAATCAGTGAATCATATGGGCAAGGTTACAAAAAAAGCTTTGAGGTTGTTTTTGAAGAGGCTGAGTGTGAAGTTAGCTGTATATGTTCAAAGTTTCAGTTTAGAGGGATTCTTTGTAGACATGCCCTCGCAGTGTTGATACGTAACAGCGTTGAATTACTTCAAGAAATGTACATTTTATCAAGATGGAGGAAAGATGTGAGGAGACCCTACAGCAAAGTGAAAGTTAGTTACAGTGTGCCGCAATTATCTATTCAGCAGGAGAGATATAACAAAATGTGTACTACTTTCAATGAAGTTGCAGACATAGCTTCTGATGATGAAAGTAGTTACAAATTTGTATTGGATTGGATTAATAAGGCACTGAAAGATCTGCCCAAGCAAATTCGGTGTGCAAGTGTGGATAAAACTGTAACTGGTGGAATAAGTTGCAGC
Source organism: Clausena lansium (assembly GCA_030449835.1). Classification (NCBI taxonomy): domain Eukaryota; kingdom Viridiplantae; phylum Streptophyta; class Magnoliopsida; order Sapindales; family Rutaceae; genus Clausena; species Clausena lansium. Next base: position 5,809,313 of record JASUUF010000257.1, read on the forward strand.
AGCAGCACTGCTGAACATGTAATCAATGATCCAGTTACAGCACGTCGTAAAGGCCGACCTCCTTGTCTGAGGAAACAATCTACAATTCGTAAGAAACCGGCCCAAAAGAAGAAGACTGTAGAAAAAAACAAGGTTTGTTGAATTACAAATATATGTTTTCTAGTTTGCTATTATTTTTTCGTTTAATTGTGTGTCATATTTTACAGCATTTACAAGAAGGTGCACCATCGTCTTATGAAATGCCTAATGAAATCTCTACACAACAGAGCAACATGGCCATGGTAAGTTTCTGAATTATTATGTTTATCTTTTCCGTCAATATTTTGTCGATACGTAACTAAGTATATTATTGAGCAACAGGAAGGAAGCACTATTAATGCAAATCTCAACCAATACCGGTCTTTAGGCTACTACAATGTGAGAATTAAATTCGTGAAGAAATTTTAATTTTAAATATTTAATATAAATTTTACATATATCTTTTTTTTTTTTTCCTTAGGTACCTGTATACCCACCTCAAGTTGGTGTACATAATATTTATCAGCCGTTTCCTTATAATTGGCACACAGTAAGTTGTCGTCTTAAAATCAAAATTTCCTTGTGTATTTTAATATTTAAAAATTTCTAAAATATAAAATTTTAATTTTTTGTTGTATATAGCAACCAATCCCGCCGTATGCTTTGCAATCACATTATTCTTCTCATTCGATGCCATACCAAGGATCTGGAAGTGGACATCAACAATCTAATGAAGACAACAATTGATGTCATGGATTCAGAAATTTATATTTTGTTAAGTCTATTTATTCTATCATTTAGCTTGAATTTGACTTAGAAAGTTTATTCTATCATTTTGCTTTGATATGGCTTAAAATGACTAATTGTAGTGATGATTAACTGCACTATTATTGTTTAATTTTCTGATAATTTTTATTTGTCTGGAGACTTATTCGACAATTCTTTTTATTTCAGCGTTGAATTTTCATTTTCTTTGCTAGAAGAATCTGAATGGTATATTAAAAATGTGCATAAATAAGACATTCCTGGAAGTGTTTAATGTCTACAAGTATTTTCCAGTAAATAATACAAATTGAAACAACTTAAAAAAAAACCTTGAATAAACAGCATACTACAACAATCACAAATATTATTTCCAATCGTCTCTGCAAACGCTCAATCTCCAATCTCAATTTCTTAACTTCGTTTACTAAAAAGACAATTTTCTCTTCGCTAGATTTCCGGTCTTCTGCCCATTGAAAGTTTTTACATCCTGTACATTTCCAAAATTTGCGATCTGGATTCTTTGTAGTACGTGATGTTAACAACTCCATATTGTCACCACATTTGTTACATATTTGCAATGAATATCGACTTTCATTTGTGCTAGATGACATTTGCATTATTACACTACTTGAACTGCCAAAAAAAAAATTGTTCAAAAAAAATCTATCGTTCGCAAACAATATATAAAGTATAAAATACAGTGTTGCTAGGTATCAATACAAGAAAACTAGGATTTACATAATTAATTCATTTTATATCCAAAAAAATTAAAATTTTCATTTCATCCATACAAGATGCTAAGTTGCTAACAAACACTCAGCTACACCCACTGTCACAACACAACAATTCATTTCGTTTCCAAAAAATTAAAAACTAAAAATTAAAAATTCATTTCATTCATCCATTCAAAATGCTAATAACCACTCAATCTCCAGCCACTGTCACGACAAAACAATTCATTTCATTTCCAAAAAAATTAAAAATTAAAAATTCAATTCCTTTCATTTAATCTGTACTATATTATAAATATTAATAATATACATAAGTTAATCTTGTAAAATAATAGGATCTAGATATTAATAATATTAGAATTTTATGGATTTGGTACCAAGATTTTCTAATGCCAAATTCAGTATTAATAAAATTCAATGAAATTAGAGTAACCCAACTTATTGTAACACTGAACAAACAACACAATAGGTGGCAAAGAATCAACTCAACAAGAAGCACATAATTTAATTAATTGCTATTTTCCAAGAGATCAAATCAAAACTTGATGAAATAAAATTTAAAAAAAAAATTTCATGTCACCTCCTACACTAACAAATTCTTTAATCATCCCACTATGGTTGATAGAAACATTTTACTTTTTCTGCTTAACCTTGTTGGAGAGAAGTGCGAACCAACTAGCAGGAGCACACAAAAAGAAGTATTCTGTGATATTCAACGCGTACATACTTAAAAATTAAAAATTAAAAATTCATTTCATTTCATTTCATCCATTCAAAATTCTAATAATCACTCAATCTCACCGCTCAATCTCCAGCCACTGTCACAACAAAACAATTCATTTCATTTCCAAAAAAATTAAAAATTAAAAATTAAAAATTCAATTCATTTCATTTAATCTGTACTATATTATAAATATTAATAATATACATAATTTAATCTTGTACAATAATAGGATCTAAATATTAATAATATTCGAATTTTATGGATTTGGTACCAAGATTTTCTAATGCCAATTTCAGTCTTAATAAAATTCAATGAAATTAGAGTAACCCAACTTATTGTAACACTGAACAAACAACACAATAGCTGGCAAAGAATCAACTCAACAAGAAGCACATAATTTAATTAACTGCTATTTTCTAGGAGATCAAATCAAAACTTGATGAAATAAAATTTAAAAAAAATGCACTAACAAATGCACTATAGAATTCACAAACAATTCTGTCAATTGCAGAGCAGATATCCACCATCTTATCATCGTGTCAAAACTAAAATCTCCCAAGAATTGAAGAAAGATCGAAACTCTCTCTTTTTTTCCCCAAACTGGAGCCTTCTTTCAACCCAAATTAAAAAAAAAACAGCAAATACAAATGGAAAAGCATAACTTCAAAAATGGGTTGCCACGAATTTCTCATTTTCAACATTCAAGAATCACACATTATTGTTGTAATTACCTTCTTAACATTATTGTTGTAATTAGCTTGAAATCAAGCTTCTTAATCTACAATAACTAACTTCCAGTAAATAAATCAAAATCAGATGAAATAACTAAATCTGATTCGCACATTCATACGTTCTGACATGCAAATACAAATGGAAAAACAGAACGCAAAATGGACCGCTCATTTAATCAGTAACAAAAATTAAAAATAATTTCCAAAACACAAAAAATTAAACACTAACCATCAACAAGCATCAAACGACAGAGTAAGGATGACTGGATTTGAGCAACGGGAGAGAGGCCACCGACGAAGAAAGCGAGAAAAACTGAAAGAAGAAAGGTGTCATGAAGAGACAGAGATCTAATTTCCATCAAAAAGTTTTTCTTTTCAAAAAAAAAAGGAGAAAGAGACTTTGTGAAAAACTCAAAGAGACAGAGATCGACAAAGAAGAAAGAAGAAAGGAGAAAGAGGAGAGGAGACAGAGATCCAGAAAGAAGAATGAAGAAAGAAGAGACAGAGATCGAGATCGAGTTAAGAAAGGAGAAAGAAGAGAAAGAAGAAAGGCAGAGAAAGCTTGTTTGGTATTCTAAACATCGATTAAAAAAAATTTTTTTTTTTGGGTTGAAGTGCCGAGAGGTGAGCGAAACGACAGGCTCAATTGCCGTTTCGTGCGGTCTTCTCTCGGCACTTTCGTGCCCATTAGTAGAACCCTTTAAAATATAATCGTATTATACCATGCTGTACGGATACGTGCCGTGCCCATACCGTGCCATGTGTCGCCTGGCCCATTGCCCATCTTTACCTGCGCCTCAATGAAATGAACCTGGACTAGGGCTTAGTGGTTTTATATCCGAAACTACCCTTTTGATAAAATATTATGCTTTGTTTTTCTCTCTCTCTCCTGCCGCCAAACTTTGTAGCCAGTTGTGGATTATCTGTCTCACGATGTGGTTGTGAGATGTTGAGGTAAATCTATCTGAATCTGATGGTTTAGCTAATTGATTGAAGAAGCCCAGGCGCGTTCTATCTTAAGTTAATATTTTTTTTATTAATGTTTCTTGTAATAATGCTACAAATGCCGCAAAATGCGGTATCAAAAACTAAGCCCAGGCAAAGAGTGAGATTGAACTGAAACCAATAATAATAAATAACGAAACCGAAGGGAAGGGAAGCGAAGCAACTAAAAATTATATACCTGAAAAATGAAAAGGACGAATCAATATTGCAGTCTAATTGTAATCGTGGTCGTGGTAAGTGTAGCCCAAATCTTTGATAGAAATGGCGAATTTGTCCGATTGACAGAGGCAGGGAAGAGCAAAGTCCACATCACGGATGATCTGGATGATGTGATTGATGATGAAGAAGATGATGATTGGAAGGAATGGGGCAAGCCAAAGACATCGGGTCCCGAGGAATTCGATCCGCCAAAGCTTGATTTTGACAGTATGGATATTCCCCAGATGCAGGAAGAGATGTTGAAGCGTCAATACGGCCCCGTTTTCGGCTTCGTTAAGCTCCGTTTGGGTACTCCTCGCTCTGTGGTAAATCCATTTCGCTCTCACATCACTCACTTTTTGTTGCTTCTTCTTCATCGTCATTCCTTTTTCTTTAATAGTAATTAATCGTAAATCATTAATAGTGAATGAATAAGTATGAGAGTTAATTAAACATCTCGATCCCTGATAGATTTTTCATTTCATGTTTTAGGGAGAAGTAATGGACATTGCTGCGAAATGGTCAAAAGTTCTGAAAACTGGATCCGTTGAAGTGAAGTTCATGGCCATTGATTTTGTCACAATCATGTTCACCTTGCAAAGAGGCCAAGACGTTCTGGAGGTTTGTTATTTTTGTAGTTTTAATAATTCTCCACCTTGCTCATTTGGTAATTGCGTAAATCGCTCATCTTTGAATTCCTGATTCATTATTGTTCATCCAACCCAGTTGAGGGAGTTTTTATTGAACCAACCGGAGGCCTATGAGGTTAAGATAGGGGACCAGGTTTATCGACGACCAGGAGATCCTCCTCTTGAAAAAGTTATTCAGAAGCTACAAAATGAAACTACCAAAGATGGTGATTATGATGGGCACGCCAAGGAAGAACTTTAGTTGACAAGATTTACAAATTTAGATTCCGATTATCAACTCTAGGAATTCATTTCTATGATTTGCTTTTCATTACTTTCAACTTTCATGTGGTACCTGCACTCATTCTCATTCCCCATTCCATTCCTCTAGTATTTGTGCCCATCTGCCTGAGCAGAGAGTTTGTAACTTTCTTAATGATGCACACTAGATTACAAATATATTCAATGCAATTTACTGACATTGGAGCTTCTTGATTTGAAAAGGAATTTTCAACATGCGGAATTTTCATCTTATTCTATATGTATGCAATACCAATAACAGCATAAGAAATACTCCGGTTCATTCATTAGCAGATATTCTTAGTAATTCTCATCTCAATAATTTACTTGGACGGAGAAAGAACACTGTTTGCATCTATTAAAGTAAGAATTGGGTAATCTATGCACCCGACAATCATTTCAGCTTCCTACTGAAGTCTGAGAGCCGAAGAAGCTGAATCCTAGGAATGTTTGCTGCTTCTTCCCTCTCTCTCTGAGTGTTGTATCCCCAGTCACCTGCTCCAATTGATCCACTTTAGCAACCAAAGCTACTGCAAACAGTTGTAAAATATAACGCAAAACCCAAAAATGACAGTGGAAGGGGCAAAGGTTATTAAAGGATATTACCAAGGTACAAATTCCATCCATCCAGCTCAGGCTCTTTAATCACATTCTTAAGAGTTGCAAGTCGATCTTCCACAAAGCTGATCAAAATTTAGAGAACTAGTTTCAGTTTTCATTCAACTTTAACAAACAAGGAAGTTACGTCTGAAGTAATAGAAGCTAAATATGCAGAAGAGCAAAAAAAAAAAAAAAAAAACAATCATTATCAAATATTTAACAACCTCATTTGGTTTTAGTGGACTATAGTACAAAAATATCTAATTGTAATGCACATAGTAACTTACTGCAATGTCATCCCCTGGAGTTCTGGTTTCTTTTGGAGTTGCTTCAACACTTCCACCTTTGGACTGCAAGTAGTAATCAAAATCAAGGAGAAATTCCTTTTAGTGGGTGCAACCACAAGCAACAGCGTCAAAGAACCAGCCAGTGCAGCCACAAAAGTATTTCTCCTAGGGGCATAGACAACACTAACCCAGTTCCCAGACCATAAATTCTGTCAGGTGGTATTGTAACTCCTGCAAGCTCTCGCAGTAAAGCATCTGCGAATCGGCTCTGAATTGGGAGAAACAAAAGATAATTTTATGGTAAGAAAAGAAACTTAAAAAACTATTACTTTCATATCAGTCTCCTGAAACCTGCTTCGTGGTGACTACATATATCCTTGAGCTTGCAAATTTTAGCGCATCAGGGACGCCTGGATAGAATCTGCAGGAGATGTATCAGGTAATCAAATTCCAGTTCATATTTATGGATCAATGCTACAACTTCAGTAAAATTAAAATCTACGCAAAATCAAAACCTTAAACATACTAAAATCTGGTAAATAGACCTACAGGAGCTCCTATGAGCTCTAAATTATCTGAATGACAAATCAATTTACAGCCATAAATGTTGAAGATTTGTAAAATGGAAACTAATTAGTTAACAATGAATGAATTTCAAGATGAAAATAAACAGTTTTTATTTTATTTTATTTTTCCAGAGCTTTGATCATCATGCGCAAAATAGTAGTACAAATTTTCCTTCCAGAGTTTTTATTTTGTTCAGTGTTTTCTCAAAAAGCTTGTTTAAAATACCTATTAGCACCAATCCAAGTAGTCAAGTCCTTATCCATCCATTCATCTCTGACCTTGCCAAAAAGATCAACAAGAGCATCTCTATTCTCACTCCAATCTTCCATAATCACAGGTTTTATCTTAGACCAGTTCTCCAATATCCCTTCCACCGTGAGCCCCTCCGAAACCTAGCAAATTGAATCACATTTGTCATCAGTTCCAAATCAATCTGTCAAAAGGCTAAGCAAATGAATATACAATCAGCACCATTCTTCTAAACACAAACAAAGTTTGAAAGTATGACAGGTATTCTAGCCATTTAATATTCCATCGAATATAATTATATAATACCCACCGTGGATTTCCGAATGGAAGGCATTCTCATCTCAAGCAGCAACCTCACCAGTAGCACATTTTCATATCCTGTTTCCACCACAGGTCGCACCTACAAAAGAGAAAAAAATGAAGTACTAATTAGCTTCAACAGAGCCTATTTCTTTTTTCTTTTTTTTTTCCTCCTCAAATCAAACCTCCATTATTATACATAAAATTAAAATATCAACTAAATAAACAAAGCCTAGGCTTAATAGTACAGCATTTCCATTTTCAGGCAGAGGCAGAAAAGAAAAGAAAATTGAAACTGAGACGAAATAGGAAGAGCTTACTGTGTGCATTTGATCAACAATCCAATCCTCGATGACGGAATCGACACCGTCAAATAAACCTGACCATCTCACTTTCGCAGCCTAACAATATGCACAAAGGGGAAAATGAACGAAAATGAATACTCAAATTAAAAATTAAAACAAAAATCGCCCTAGCTGATATCCCAATAGTTAAATGGACCTTGACGGCGGAGAGAGAGCTCTCCCCACAGCTGTCACAGAGAACTCCGTCGAAGTCCAAGGCGTACAAATCCGCCATTTAGTCGCGACACCCAACCTTGTTTTTGCTATTCCTCTTGTTGACTCCCATGATATTTATACCGGTGCACTTCGGATCGGCTTACTCTTCATACTCCAATGATGGAGTGACACGTTTTCCCATTTTCGAACGACGTTGGGCTTTTTTTTTTTTAATTTTAATTTATCCACGATAAGTAACATACTTTTAGACATTAATTTATCCTTAATTATTATTAAAAACATTTTTTTTGCATTAACGTATTCTCATTTCTCCTTATTTTTTGAACGGTGATTAGGAATGAATAGTTTACAATAATTTATGGGTGTATAACCGAAATTACCCTTTTTTTAATACCATTTTATGAATGAATTATATTTTCCTTCCTACAAACTTCTTTAAAAATTCTATTATCGTCACATCTTCTACATTATTTATTTTTTCAACAAAATCTTACGTTGTATAGAAAATGCTTCTTTACCTTGTACCTTACAAGTTACAATACAATAACATTTTGTCATGTATAAATTTATTTTTGAAAATAATCAAATAATTTAGAAAGTAAAGTAATGATGCACATAGGATAAGCGGTAAAGAAGCATAATATCTAAATTAGATTGGATAACAAAAAAGTTATTTAACTTAAATATATTTAATATTATCTTGTATTTTAAAAATTATTAAAGATAAGATTATATTGGATTAGACTAGATTATAGGTTAAAAATAATGAAAGTAATTTTTATATTTAATTTATATTAAAATATTAGGTTAAATAAAAAAGAAAAGAGTGCTAAAGAGGACAATTTTTTTTCATTAAATTCTCTCACACCTAAGCTGATATGAAAGTCAAGACTAATAATCCCATTAATTTTAAACTAAATTTTAGTTTACTCTATTAGTCTATGACAACCAAAGTACCAAACATACCTTATAAGATTATTTCGTTAGTCCAAAAATCTAATCCAATCGCACTATTCAATATTCATCTAATCCAATCGCACTAGTCAATATTCATCCAAGCTCCAACACATGACCTAGAGGCATTAGGCATTATAGCTTAATATAGGTTATGCAAAAGGTCCCCGTAGGATAATTTTATTATTATCATATTACAAGTGTGGGCCTGGAATAAACTGTCCTAACTCCTTTAATTTACACCAAACATAGAATTGGATTAAATTTTATAGAAATAATCCAATCCCTACTACCAAATGCAACAATAATATATCTACCATTAAACAAAAAGAAATTGCAGAGGACCAAAATATTATGGAAGCATATTAAAAAAAATAAAATTAAAATTATAGAAGCATTGTAGTATTATTATTTTTGGTTGGTGGAAAGTATTGTTGGCCTCAAAACAAAGTCATTTAAATTTTACGGACACAAAGATCAGCGATTTAATTTCTTTTGACGTTAAAATACACAGAGGAGGATGACCAATTTTCATAATTATCAGTGAAAAAAAATAAATACATAGGAGGTCCAGTTAAAAAAGGTTATTGGTTTTGGTGGGCTTCCGGTTTCTGCAATCAATGGCACAAAAGTTGTTTGGGTCGTTTATCGTATCACCCTAGTTTCAGCTTCCATTGAAATCATGCATGGCGGCGATGGCAAACAATCAAATAGCTCAGCTTAACCGTTTTTTAAAATTCTAAATAAGAAATGTAGTAGCAGTTTGCGTTACTGAAAGAATTGGTAATCAACGAATAAACAGGAAAGCAGGGAAGCCAATGCTTATTTCAGCTTGGTGGTGAAGTCAGAGAGCTGGAGAGGCTGAATCCTGGGCATGCTTGCTGCTTCAGCTCTCTCTTTCTGAGTGTTGTATCCCCAGTCAACTGTTTCAATTTGTTCAACACATCCATCTTAGCAAACAATGCTACTGCATACAAAAATAAAATATGACATGAAAACCAAAAGAGACTACCGAGATACAAATTCCATCCATCTAACTCAGGCTCTTTAATCACATTCTTCAGGGTTGCAAGTCGATCTTCCACAAAGCTGGGAAAAACAGTTATTAACATGTAATTGTAATGGATTGGACTACGTATTAGTCAAAATAAAAATTTTAAATTGTGCTCCAACATATATAATTAATATAACTCACTGAAGTCTCAGCCCCTGGTGCTCAGGTTTCTTCTGAAGTTGCTTCAAAACTTTAACCTTTGGACTGCAATTAGTAAACGAAATCAAGAGGAAAAATCACTTTCATGTGAGCAAGCAACAACAGCCACAGACAGCAGTAAGAAAGAACCAACAGCTAGTATTGATAATATGTACTAACCCAGTTCCTAGACCGTAAAGTCTGTTAGGTGGTATAGTAACTCCTGCAAGCTCCAGCAGTATAGCTTCTACAAATCGGCTCTGATTCGGGACAAAAGAAAATTAAGATAATTACCGGTGACAAACAGGATAATATATAAGATAGTTACATTCAAATCAGTATCTTCAAACCTGTTTTGTGGTGACTATATATATCTTTGAACTTGCAAAGTTGAGAGCATCTGAAACACCTGGATAAAGTCTGCAGAATAAGACCATCTTCTAATCAAATTCTGGGTCGAACAAACCGATCAAAAGCTCAATATATTTGTGCGAAAAAGGAGTATCAAATGTTTTGCTCCCATCTCTACAAGCTCATCAATTTGGAGTACCTATTGGCACCAATCCAAGCTGTGAAGTCGGTATCCATCCACTCGTCTCTGACCTTTCCGAAAAGTTCTATTAAAGCTTCTCTGTTCTCACTCCATTCTTCCATAATCACAGGTTTAATCTTAAGCCAATTCTCTAATATCCCCTCCACTGTGAGTCCTTCTGCAACCTTGAGTTTGAAACATTTTTATGTAGCCATTTAATAATATCCATCGAATAAATTGTAGCACGGAGTTATACCCACCGAGGATTTTCGAATAGAAGGTAATCTCATCTCAAGCAGCAACCTCACTAGCAACAAAGTTTCATATCCTGTTTCAACCACAGGCCGCAACTGCAATAATATAAATCACTAGTTTGCTTTCAGCAGATTCTTTTTTCACCGAATGGATGCAAGAGATTCAAAGAAGCTTTGAGTTCTTTTGAAATTCAGATTGAAGAAAATAGAATTATGCAAAGTAATTAACAAGAGCTTACCGTGTGCATTTGATCAACAATCCAATCCTCCACGGCGGAATCCACGCCGTCCAATAAACTTGGCCATCTCACTTTGGCAGCCTATTAAAAACAAGTGAAATAAAGGAAAATGGATCAATCCAAATCTAATTCAAAAGCACATTTTTACCAAAAAAAAAGGAAGAAGAAATTATCACGTGGGTTTTCTCATTAGTCAAACGGAAGGAAATGACCTTGACGGCAGAGAGAGGGGTCTCTCCGCAGCTGTCACAGATAACGCCGTCAAAGTCCAATGCGTATAAATCCTCCATTTCTCTTTGCACTTGACTTGGCTGTTTTTCTTTCCTCTAGATAATGAACCCTTCAGCTCCCGCCACCGGCCACACAATCCTGTTTTATATTCATCTTCGCTCCTTGAAACCGCCTGGCTTTCTGCTTATTCCACCACTTACGGAATGCCACGTTGCATCTTACGAGTGACGATGAAAGTTTTCAAATTATCAACACCTTTTAAGGATTTCTTAGTTAAGTCGGTCCATGTAGTTTAAAATAATAACTAAAGAGAGACAGATTTATCATTTGTATCAAATATACCCATACCGATCGTCTGGTGTCCAACTTCATATTCCGTAAAGCAAAATTGAATCAATTCCAAATTAAAACGAGTACTATGTTTGTGACATATTTAATTATTCAATTAATCATATGTTATTGACTCACTATTTTTTTAATATATATATATAAAATTAGCTTATTTACTACTTTCAAAAATCATATCAATATTACATTCCTAATTCTCTATACCCTATACATTCATTTTTCAGGATTAACCGAACATTTGAATTTATCTGTTTATGCATGTTTAATCTTCCATTAAATTATAGAAATATTTGTGATTATCTATCTGATTTCTTTGATATTTTAATTAAAAGGTGCAAAAAACTCCACCTATAATTTAAATACACAAAGGAACAGTAGTAAGTTATTGTTGTTTGAGTTTACTTACAATTTTAAATGGGATAAATAGTGAAAAAGAGTTAAAAGGTTTTTCGATGGGGCGTCAATTGTCAAATAAAAAAACAAAAAAATAAAAGGACCGAGGTCCTGTGATTATTTTGCTGGATTTCAAGTTCGGCAACGAATGGCACAAAGGTTCTTGGCTTAAGTCTTGGCCACGATTATCTTAAAGTTGTTCTAAGGTTGAATATAAATCATAATCACACACGTAAAATAATAAATAATAAAAAATATATTATAATTTTAATCGCTGCTCTAACTCTAACATTGTCAAGCCCTCCCAGTCTTTTTTAATGGAATTTGTTCGTGTGACTTCAATCTGTCAATGGAATCATGCATCCACACGATCACATGAAGGAAATGAAGTGCGGTGATGCTAATGCAGTTTCATAAACTAATCCTTCCATTTGGCCCACGTTCCTCATCCATCGCCACGACTGTTTACAAGTCATTAAATACCCACAATTGCGAATCATTTGTCTATTTTTTAATCGCAAAAACCTATCACCTCTATTCACTGATGCCAATTAAAAATTATTTAAATAACTTAAAATTAAGCTCAGTAGTTTGAAACGACAATGAACAACTAATCCCTTACCTTAGCAGTCCTTTTAGCCTTTTTGATATTCGATGATCGGCCACGCGGCTAGGTAGCGTAAGCGTAATCGTAAATACCTCCCACTCCCTAACACGCAAACGCACGAACCTTACCGTAATTACCGGTTAACGACCGGTAACCACAGTGACGAACAATAAAAATACCATCATTATCTCACCACACGACGTACTTTACCTACAACAGCCGGTAAACTCTTCTATAAAACGTACCGGTACCGTCGGTTCTCATCTTTTATCTCAAATTCGAGAATTCTTAACTATAAAGCCTTGTTCCTCGCTACACTTCTCGAGGCAGTCAGTGCTGCCCAATCTAATCCGAAACGCCGTCGTATCGATCTCCAGTCTACCTTTCCGCCTTAGATCTTGTTCCTCCGATTGCGTCTCTGTGAGTTTTCATTTTAATTTTTTTTTCTTTTGAAATTATATGAGCCGTCGATCGCTGCTTTTGTTATGTTTGGTAGATACATGATGATTGATTTTTGTTTTCTTTTTGTTTTAATTCTTTTAAATCATTTGTTAATAATCATATTGATTTGTACGTGCTTGTGTTGACTGATTATTTCTTTCATCACAGTACTGACTTACTGCATGATGAATTATTCTTTTTTAAGTTTAATCTCTAATTGTATTGGAATTAGAAATACGTTTTTTGATATCCATTATAGAAAGGCCTGAATCTGATACTTGTGTCTGTATATAGAATGATGTTAATTTATTGCACTGGCTGACTTTCTGGCTTATAAAGCCTTTTAGTCGTGATTAGAATTTAGTAGTTTTTTTCTGTAAATTTTTGGGATGATATGGTAATATGTCATGTTTTAGTGGTAAGACAATTTGTATGATGGTGTAACAGAATTATGATGAAGTAATTATGTCTTATGCTTTTAATTTTTCTTTATCAACTTTTAAGTTCATTACTTGATGCTTTTTGTTATTCTGATGTGTTAAAATGATAGGAAACTTGTCATTGGGAAGGATGGAGGATAATGAGGTAGAAGAGAATGCTTCCCGTGGGAATGAATGGGAAGTTGTGTCACTTACAGCATCTACCTATGCTGCTGCTCCTAGTCCCCAAAATGATGAACCGAAGGATGATGCCAAGGGTGACACTGCTGAAGAAATTGGAGCGGAAAGTTCTCGTGCATTATTCATGTCTCGTCACTTTGTTTTTCCACCCAGTGAGCATGAGAATTTGCCGTTGGAATCCGAACTTGTTAAGAGTGAGATTCATAATGAACCTGTAGGGAAGGACTTTGTCTCTGAATTAGGTGCTGACGAAGGAGACAAATCTAGTGGAAAGGATGCTGAAGATAATTGGACTCTTAAGGATTTGAGTGTACACAATGAGTTTCCAGAAATGCAGATTTTTGATGAGAAGGGTAGCAGGCTGTCCTTTAGTAGTACAGAGTTTGAAGAAGGTACGACATTACCGGGGTTAAATTTGACTGCTAAGGAAGAGAGTATTTACAGTGCAGCTACGTTTAGTTCTTTCCACGGTGAAGCAGCACTCAGTGAGAACTTGGAAACTCCTGAACTAACTGAACCTTCTGAGCAAGGTTTAAATGTTCCCGCAGACGCATCAAAATCTCTGATGCCTGCAAAAGAAGATGATCAATTTGCTGAGTCTGACCTTCCCTGTGAAGCATGGTGGAAGAGAAGGGCAGCTTCCTTGTATGCTCATGCAAAAGAGACAAATGCATTTTGGTCCATTTTCATTGCAGCGGCTGTGATGGGCATTGTAATTATTGGGCAGCAGTGGCAACAAGAAAGGTGGCAAGCTTTGCAGCTGAAGTGGCAGCTCAGTATCAATGATGAGGTATGTGGATTGCTGTTATTCCCCTAAAACAAATAAAGTAATTAGTCAGCTCGGTAACTTTTATTGCAGTGCCATGGAAGAAGTTGGTTTTACTCTGTTTTGTTATTATCGGTTAATATGTTTCTAAAAACAGTATGCATGCGAATTATAAAAGCGAAGTTCCAAATATTATTGTATTGGACTGGAAATTAAAACCATGCTTCAACCAAGAGTAATTGCTGATTGATTATGGACTATTAGAAATTTGTCCTTTGGATATGTGTTTGTACTATCCTGCTCTCTTTGTAGAGTCTGCATCTTCTGGAAGTGTTTCTTGAGAATGTCACCTGAACTCTTCACAAGTAGAACCCATAGAATTGTCTTGGATTCAAGAAGCTATAGGTTTTTACAATTATTAGGTTAGGAACTGAAGAAGCAAACCTGACTGGCCTTTTCTAAGAAAGAGATCAGAACCTTCCTCTTGTGTTTCTTCTTTAGTTTTGTTGTCTTTACCATATCTGAAGTCTGATACATCTGGATTATATCAGAAACTAAACCTGAAGCTCTGCCCACACAGTTTACCTCCTTCCATGTGGTTTGCAACTCAGGTGGTATATCTGATTGAAAATTGGATAGGATTCGCATTTTATTTTCCTGTCTTCTTGAAACTTTGTGAGATGGAAGGTCACTCTATTATAAATTGAAACTGATGTTCTTTTTCGCTTTTCTTTTCCTGTTATTATCATGGTCATCATATATGCAGAAAGCGAGCAGGATGTTGGGTCCCATATCTCGTCTTAAAGATGCAATTGTAGGTGGCCACCGTCGTGGTTCTTTTGTCAGGGGAAGCTCGTCAAATGATAGGTAAGATGATGAAGAAAAGAGAAAAGTTGAGAGAGGAAGGAGAGATTGATGTGAGGGTGTTAATATGCTAGTTTGCTTTGTGAAGCCCTTGTTTTCTGGAGACATAGCTACATAGCGACATGTTATAATTTTGATATTGTTGTGCCTTATTGTTTTTGCAAATGAATTATGTGATTCTGACATGCTGTAGCTACCTGAGTTGTAGGTCCGGTTGTCTAGATAGAATTTGTATACCCCGATCGTGAAAGTCCCAACAGGGTGTTATAATTAAATCTATTTGCTGGTTCAGCTGGTGTCAATGGTTCTCGTATTAGAATATTGGAATCGTTGTAATAGAAGTGCTAAGTAATCTGTAAATGTTATGTGCCCAAAGAAAAAGCTTGATCGGGCAAGTGGGTGGTGGTTGGTTTTTATTGATGAGAGAGGTTGGGGTATAAACTATAGTTTATCGTTTAACTAACTTCGGGTGCAATTTCTGACTTCACAGTCATATACGTAGTTTTGTTTTTTTAATATATTGTGAACTTATGTCTCGCATTAAAATTTGAGAAATAGTCAACAAGAGATGGGAATCTAACCTTGTAGACTGATTGTTTGTAGTAAAATAGTGCAACCCAAAAACGGCTTGAAGATTACTCACCAGTGTATTCGTTCGGGCTGAATATATATACATATATATATATCTGACCACATCTAAAAAACTCCCCCAATTCGCAGGTTTTTATTTCGGTCAAGTCAAGCTTTTCTGTTTTCTTCATTCAGTGTGCGGCTCTTAATTTAGCAAAAGATAATGGTGGATTGGATCGACCTACGTGCAAAAGATCTAATTCCTCACTGCTCATTGTCACGGTAAAAAAGGACGCAAAATTATTCATTTTAAAATATTAGGCAAAGGTGGAGTCATCTAAAAATATATATTTATACCGAGCTCCCTTAACTTATGGAAATTAAAATGGAGGTATTGGTTAACTTATAACATTAATTTTAGATGGAAATTAGGTGGTTTTAGTTTCTCAATTTAAAAAATTTAGATGACATTCTTTATCTTTTATGGTAGGTAAAAATTACATGCAAATGGTAGATTTTTTTTTTCTTTATTAATTTATTCTCCATAAATTATGTCTATATTTATTTGAATTTGAATAGTTTATCTCATTAGTCATTACTCATATGATCATTTGCATCTATCTCCACACTTTAGCATGGGGTGGGGCGTTTTGGTTTATGGTTTTTGGTTCGGGTTGAAGAGTTCAGCCCAAACCAGGTTTGGGTTACAATTTGTAATTCGAACCGAATTGAGCAGAACCAAAAACCCTAACTTTACAAATTTGCTTCCTCAAATCCCCTAAAAAAATTTATTAATTAACAAAAAAAAAATTGTTCTATTCAAATCCCATCCAAAAATTAACTAACGAACAACTAAGAATATTTACCAGTTAACATGAAAAATTAACTAAACAAATAACCAAAAAATTAACAAAAATTAAAACTGCAGCTCGCAATGACGATGGCTTCAAGGTCAATGGTAGAGGGACTTGCCACAGCTTAGATTTGGGGAAGCCAAATTGGATTAAATCGTAAGGAGAATATGTAAGAGGACAGGGAAGAAAAAATTATGTGTTTGGGTTCAATTGGGATTGAATTTATTTAATTATTATTGTCTCTCATCTAGAAGCTATGAATTCAAGATTAGACAATAAATGAATGAGTGTTAACAAGGATTTGGCAGAAAAAGGTGAAGGATTTAGCGGCGACAGAAGAAGTGAAGGATTTGGCAGCCGCAGCAGAAGAGGAGGAAGTGAAGGATTTGGCGGCCACAGCAGCAGAAGAAGAGGAAGAAGTTTTTGGCAACGGCCGCAATTGTTTGTTTTTTGTGTATGACTCTGTGCAATTAGGGTTTATGGTGCGTTTACTAAACGGGAATCGGAATGGGCAGGAATGAGAATGAGCTGGAATCAGAATGGAGAATGGAGAATGTGAATCAGAAGAAGTTGTTTACTTAAACTATAGGAATCGGAATCGGAATGAGCTTGATTCCATTAATGTGTTTACTTTGTCTTGGAATTAAAATCGGAATGAGTTAAATGATAACAAATTACTAAAAATTCCTTAATAATAATCATCAAAATAAAATTATTGTTAATATATTAATTAATTATATTCATGTATTGTTAATATATTAATTCATTATAATAATTTTTATCATTAATATATTAATTAATTATAATTTATCATTAATAATAATAATAATAATAACAACAACAACAACAACAACAACAATAATAATAATAATAATTAAAATCCCAAATAATCAAAATTACAACAATAATCAAAATCCAAAATAATCAAAATCGGCAAAATCCCAAATAATCAAAACAACAACAATAATCAAAATCTCAAAATAACAAGAATAATCAAAATCTCAAATAATCAAAATCGGCAAAATCCCAAATAATAAAAAAAACAACAATAATCAAAATCCCAAATAATCAAAATAACAACAATAATCAATTATCATCATCATCATCATTTTTGCCCAAAAAAATCATCATCGTCTTTGTTTAAAAAAAAAATTTAATTTCCATAACATTGTGCTCATCTCTTGATTGGTGGTAGCAAATCGTGAAGACGAACGATGGCAGAACAAGTGTGAGCACGGCGGCAGCAGATCAATCTCGACAGTAGCACAGTAGCAGATCGTGACGAACGGCAGCAGGACGAACGACGAGCAGGACGAACGACATGCAACAAATAGCGAATTCTTGAGCGTCGTTTTGCCTTTTTTTCTTTTTTTCTCTATTTATATTTTTTGAATTTCAAATAGGATATTTTTGGGTATTGTAAATGTAGTAGGGATAATTTCAGTATTTCAGCGAATGAGATCCTGATTCCCAACCCTCCTTGCAGGAATTAGAACTCTAGGAATCAATCCAAATTTGACGTGAGACCTGCAAAAATCATTCCCATTCCCAGCAACAATTTCACAAGTAAACATGTTATTAATTCTCATTTCCTCATTTCGATTCCCATTCCTTGTTAGTAAACACGGCATTAGACTATTAAGGGATTTTTTTAATTTTTAAATTTTAATTTTAACCTATCGGGTTGGTTAAACCCGAACTCAAATACAAGGTTTTGAGGTTTGAGACCGAACCGAACGCCCACGTCCTTAAGCAAATTATATTAAAGTTAAAAGTCCGGGGTAAAATAGAATAATTACAGCACAGCTCGCTACACGCGTTGCATTTGCAGCTGCAGGCATCAGCATCACCGCTAGATTCCACACCCAGCTAACCACATCTGATTGCAGCTTCTTGGCGGGAAGAATTTTGTTCCAATTTCTTTTCTCCAATCTCAGCACCTCCCATTAGGGTTTTTCTGATTGACAGGAATCTCCTCGATTTCTTACTTGAACGGCAACTTCTGCTATCAGGTAACCCTCTGAATCGTTATCGCTTGCTTAAAACCCTGGAATAAATTAGCGGAAAAGGGTGAATTTGCGGCAATAATTTTTTTCTCTGCATTCACAGCTAGTCGGTAATTTGCTTAAATTTCCCTCGTAAAGTGTAATTGATTTAATAGCGATTTGACGCGCTCCCCTAAGCTAGACACTTTACCCACGGGCCGGTTGAATGGTTCTATATGAAGTAGCTGTTTTTGATCCCTCCGATCCAGTTCTTTGATCTGCAGCTTCATTGACTGAATGAACTAGTGGTAGCTGTAGCCTGTAGCCGTGCGAGGTGGGGTCACTGGCCTTTTGTCTTAGTTCGCTAATTTTGTTAATGAATCTCATCTTTTAAATTTTTAACTGTCTTTGTCTTCAGTGTCGTTATTATTCTGAATTGATGTTTTTTTTTCTAGTTTTAGCTCATAGATGATTTTTTTTTTCTTTATTGGCCAGAAATTAAAGTAATGGCGAGAGAGAAAGAGGAAAGCATGCAAGTTAGTAGAAGAGCAACAAGGTCGTCCACATTCACTGCTAATAACATTGGTATTGAATTAGTGAAACCAAATGATTCCCACATACCAACACTTGTTGACTTAGTGTTTGGACAAGAACCCATAAGCCTAGATGATTTATTATCTAGTTTTCCTGGCAGACGTGTTCAAATTCTTGAGTTATTGCGCCTATTGGGAACTTTAAATTCCTCAATGCCTCCTTTGTTTGTCTATGGAAGTGCTTCTACTGGAAAAACTAGTATTATTATCCAGGTATTTAGACATCTCAGGCGCCCTTTTGCTTATGCAAGCTTTCTTTCATGTTATAGTCCTCGGATCTTGTTTGAGTCTATCTTGAATCAGCTATTGCTTCATAAAAAGAATGCATTTAATGGTTATTCGAGTGCAAAGAGATGTGAAAAGCCATCTGATTTTGTTAATTTTGTTCGTGAGGCATTGATAAATGTCATAGATAGTCTAAAGGAGAATTCAGGGAAAATGAGTTCAAGTAAGTTGAAGGGACAGGTTGATGGAAAGATGATCTACTTGATTTTTGATAATTTTGAGCTTGTTAGAGAGTGGGATAAAAGCTCTAGTATATTACCTTTTCTGTTTGGTCTCTCTGATATTCTGAAGATGCCTGAGGTGGGTATGATCTTTATCAGCAGCACCTCACCTGATACGTATCACTCGAATACTGGTTATGTAGCACCCATCCATGTTTATTTTCCTGAATGCACAGAAGATGATCTTCGTCAAATTTTCATGAGAAATCAAGCAAATCAAAAGCTTTATTCCTCCTTTCTTGAGTAAGAATTTAAACTGTTATTTGTTCTCATTGTTGCCCAGTGATCTTTCGCTTTATATATTCCAATCTCTCATTTCTTTTTTATTCTTTTCAAACAGTATAGTGCTGAAACCGTTCTGTAGAATTACTAAACGAGTGGATGAATTATCTACTGCATTTTCGTTGTTATTTAAAAAATATTGCGAACCTTTAAGTGACTTGGGAGTTGTACCCAATGGAGAGATGAAGAGAAGACTGTTTAGTCATCTTCAGCCGCATATTGCTCCTTCTTTGAATGAGATATTCAGAGTTGCATCTCAACCGTGTCTTGACTGTGAAGTCAATCAGGAGACCAGGCGGAAAGGAAGTGCAAGGAAATCAGTGAGTTCTGGAGATTTTGATGATATAGACTTCCATATGTCTACTTCTGCAAAGTATCTCGTCATTTCAGCATTCCTTGCTTCAAGAAACCCTGCCACTTTGGATGCTTCACTTTTTGATTCAACTGGGGTTTCTGATAGTCGCAAACGAAAAAGGAAGTGAGTGCTTTGACAATCTGTTCTAAATCTATGTCATATTAACTCTACTATCAAGCTGTGATGCTTCTTATTCATGTGTTTGGATGCACTAAAATTTTTCTGTTCTTTTTCCTTCTCCCGCACATCAAATTTCTTTTGAATCAAAATTTTATCCAAAAATACTCATCACAATATATCAACTGTTTCTTATTGGTAGAAAGAAACATATTGAATTATTGACTCATCTATCTGGTTTTGCTGTCACATCAATGAATTGATTATGGTACTCTACTGGTTAGTTCTTTCCTCAGTAATAGATGGAGTTAGAGTACAGTTTATAGTTACTGGCCTTATGTGCTTGTCAGTTTATTGACCTTGTTTGGAATAGATGATCAATTGTTATGGCCTGCCAATGTCTGATTCCACCAATGAACTGATATCGGTAATTTGTTAATGAGTGATTTGAATGCTTTTGTTTTTCTGGGCAATTTCTTTTCCTTGTAAGTGTTGGATATAAGATGTGGCTTTTATTTGCTTTATGTAAATGTATGCCTTGGAGTAAGTAAAAATGATTTGCTAGTGATAATAGAATTATTTAGGTACTCTTCTCTTGACACTGTCGACATGATTCTGCCCAACCGCAAATTGTGCTTTGCTCTCTATTACTGAATTTATCTTCCTGATTGATTACTTCCTGCATAGGGCCTCCGAAAAATCATTGGAGCAAAAGGAAGCAGCAGAACAGGAGTTACTTATGAAAGGGCCCGGAACTTTCTCTTTAGAGAGGTTATTAGCCATATTCCAATGCATTACATCCGTAGGAGAAGATACACTAGGTGAAGAGGAAGAAGGAAATGACGGGTTAAGAGTTGATGAAGGGAGTAATGCACTCATGTCTGATATTCTATTGCAATTAACCAGTCTCTGCAACAGTAATTTTATTGTCAAAGGAGGAAGCTGCCCTTTAGAGGGTTCAACCCGGTATCGCTCTACACTATCCGAAGATTTGGCTTTGAAGGTAAGTGGAGAAAAAATAAAAGTTCATACTAAACTTTCTTTTAGGAATGGAATTATTGCCACCATATATCATTCCATTTATGTATTGTATTGGACGGTTATAGGTTGCAAGGAGCATTAAGTTCCCTTTATCAAAGTACTTGTACAGAAGATAATCAATGATGTGAAGAGCTACTCCAACTGTATATTCATAATGCTCTAGGTAAGTGAAATTTGACAGGAGTCGTATTACTTATAATTTCAGCTTCAAAAAGTGCCCTTTCACGAACAGCTTACCGATGTATACTTAATTAGAGGAACCAACTGATTTCCATCAAGTTAGATGAGGTCCGCCCTGAGAGGAACCGAGAATAAAGATATGTTAAACCAAAATCAAACTTCTGGACAGTCAATGATTGTATGTTCCTGCTGTAGTTGATTGGGGACATGATTGAACATGATAGTGTCGGTAGCAATTTGTAAGTTTCTATCACGAATGGTTTACCATGCTATGTCTAGATTATTTGTTACTACTTGATCTAGTGCTTGAAGTTGTAGTAAATGGCAAGGGCCACCCGCAACTGATCTTGATTGCACGGTACCCCTGTTATTTACCTTTTTCAATTATCTTGAACTTGATGAAATGGTATCCCAATAAGTAATTTACCTTTTTCTTCAAGTATCATGAGCTTGATATATCTGCTACAAATTCAATTCTCGTGTTAATATTTTTAAGTAAATGTTTGTTTCAATGAACTATCTGACACTACAGTGCAGGAAATGTGAAATTTAAAATCCGATCACCCATTTATCCATTTTCAATTTTCATCTATGAGCTGATTTTACGCGTAAAGTATTTGTTATTTAAAACATGTTCAAACTGTGAAGAAAGAAAGTACATGCTGTGGAGTTGGTGTCTAGGTGACCAAAATTAATTGAAGATTTAAAAGAGAGATTAATAAATGTAATATTGTTAATACAAAATATACATAGATCAAGAATAAGGAAATAGGGTCATGGTACGATTTTTCATTTTGTAATCATTCAATAGGAGAATTGAGGAATCACGAAAATAGCAAGGGGCCCATGACAGCTCATTGATCCATTTTTAAGAAATTGTAATGATCAAAATGAAATGGTACGAGTGATGAACTCCAGGGCATGTTCGAATCCCTAGGAATGGACTCTCATATAGATCATCTCGATCATCTCTCAATTAAAATTTGGATTGGAGTAGATATTTGTTTTTTGTTTTTTTTTTATTAACGTGATAATTTATGGGTAGAGTTAGTATTTTTTTAAAATATTTTTTAGGGTAAAATTTTTGAAAAATTATCCACCGACTACTTGTTTTTTCGTGCTTTTTAAAAAATATACATATCTTTTTTTTTTTTTGGCTGATTTCCACCTAAAGTTACATTAACGTGCACCTGTTCACTTCCGTTAGCATATTGTTATAACTTTGATGGTGACATAAGGGTAAAATTGTCATTTCACCAACAAAGCAAATAATAAAAAAAATTTAAAAAAGTCAATAGTACAGCCAGCAGCAAAAGCACGCCACTTCTTCTTCTTCTTCTTCCTCACTCCCTGTTAAAATATATTCAACCCTAACCCTAACTCAACAGCCACATGTTACATAAATTTAAATTAAATTATTTAATTTGTAATCAAATAAAAGAGAGTGTGGATCAATCGAAGAGGTCGGCTAATCAAGCACACGATTGAGGAGATGTTGAAGATCTCGGATGGAGAGGTGTTCGAGGTCGATGTAGCGGTGGCGTTGGAATCGCAGATGATCAACGGCGGCTTTTTCGGTCGATTTCTTCAGTCTTCGTTGCCGCAAAAGCTAGCCGAGACCACCGGCATTCTCTGTTGATAACGTTGCTAGGAGGACGATGCCATGCGAATTCGGCATCGTTTGGGTCAAAATGAAATGGGTTGAAATAACTGGCTGGGGGTTGAGAATGAGAGTGATTGAATAGTTTGTTAAGTGGGTTTGCAGTGACGGATGGTGAAGAGCATATGCAAGAGAAAATGGTTTGTTGTTGTTTTCATGAAGAAATGGCGATTGACTCATGAAGAAAGTGAATTTTTTTTTTCCAATTTCATAATTATAAGTAGTTCAAAATGGTTGGTTACCAATTCAAGCCGTATCACTTATACTGAATTTGCTCAATTTGCTTAATGTGAAACTGAATTTGAGTTTGAAAATCAACCATCAATGGAAGTTCTACCCGGTGAATCAACTATTTAACATTTTTTTTTTGCATTTATTTAGGACAAAAATGTAATTTAACATTTGAGGGACAAAATAGTCATTTGTTCAATATTCTATTAATTTTCTTAACAGTGTGGTGGAAGAGTGTAAGAAAATGAAACTTTAGGTGGGATTGAGCCAAAAAAATAAGGTATGTGTATTTTTAAAAAATCATGAAAAACAGGTGGTCGGTGGATAATTGCCCAAAATTTTTTTTGCTAATGTCATAATAGACTTGATTTAAGGTAGTCTCAGTAAATTTCTGATATAAATATTTTTAGACTTCCATTGTAATGTATGTGTTAAAAGAAAAAAAAAAGAAAATGATACAGTTAATTTTCAAGAAGAATGAATTTTTGGGATCATCTTATTGAATTGTTTTTTTGTAATAAAAAACTCCATGAACTCATGAAAATGATTTGAAACTACAATTTAATTATCAACCAATCCCAAAATTTATAATTTCCACTAAATTTATAATTTCTACTAAGGAAACCTTGTTACCTCACATTACACGTTACATATGTTAAAGGAATTACAAAAGTATGTCATTAGTTGATTGTTTTTGTCAAATTGTGTCTCATACGCTACAAGAATCCGAGCCATTCTCGATCGTCTTAATTTCGAAGTTATAACTACCCGTGCTATATTTGTCAGTCCACCTAAATCAGCCAACCCAGAACCATTTTCCTTAAATTGTTTCCTTATATTATAAAATCCACCCCATTCAAATTGTTGAATCATTTATTGGAAAGGTGGCTTGACTCGAGAATTAAAAAAAATAGACAAGACAGACTTGATCGCTCGCAAAATTTTGTTGATGGAGTAAAAAAAAAAAAAAAAAAAATTTTGTTGATGGATTTACCTATTCCTAAAAGGGTATGATGCATTAATCTGTAGGTAGTGATTGTGTGGTTCTACAAGTGAATTAATTGAGGCAAGAAAATGTTTATCTTAATTATACCAGGTTGTGTTGTAACAGGGCTAATTAATTTGGGCAGGGTTCGAAATATTAGTAAGCTGTAAATATAATAATAATAATACAAATATATATATAATAGTTTATCTAATGATCTGCATCAAGTGGTCAATGTATCTCTTTTCTTTGGAAGATTGATCGATAAATTTTCATTATAATTGTTTTGTACTGTATGACAAGAACCAAATTAAGTTGGAATCTCTTGCTTTCGTTATTCTGTTTTAGTCGCCACAGCTTTATAATGATAAAGACATCATCAATCCATTAATATTAGCCTCAATTGCATGCTTGAATATTATTTTAAGCCTAATTAAAGTGAGTGGTGAATGGTTTATATGATAAACTCGTACAAATTAATTAAGAGAAAGATAGACCTTAACATATATACAATAGATAAATGGTGAGATAGATATCCAAAAATTTCATATACACCCAAAGGCCAAAGGGGGCAGCCAAAATGTTGACCCTAGAAATAATAACATAATAATATATTAATAATGGTGTGTTTAATGCTCTCACCAAACTAAACAGTTGGTCCCCCACTCTTTACATTTAAGTGCTTCATCTCAAGTCTCAACTTCTGTAAGATTACGAAGTCTTGCAATGACGATAGAGTCAACGATTCTGATCTTAAATTTCAGACCTAGCTACCACGTGATTAGCATGGAATGCACGTACAGTGCATATTTTGCATTATAAATTTGTAATCAAAGGCTATATATTGTCGCAATAGTGTATATTAAAATATATACCAATGAAATGCTAACCTCAAATAATTTAATGGCCATCATATATACGATCGAATCTATGACAAATTAAAATTATTTGCTGAAGTAGTCTAATTAGTGGAATATATATATATACGTTCCCTTCCTTTGAAGTTAATTATTTATGCGAGGTACGTAGGTTGAAGTTTCAATAAATAAATTACTAATTATTCTTCATATAATTGTGTGAACTTTCTATATCTATCACAGAATTGCTTGCATGAGGTTAATGACTCAAAATTTATTTCAATAATTAACTTGAATTTCATGTGTTTGATAATAATTAATTGTTTTTTTTTTTTATATATATTATTAATGAGATGACTTTACACGTTGTTTTGAATGAAAAGTTGTAAGCATATATATCATAATTCATATAGTATATTGTATATATAAAAGAGAAATTGTTATTCAAGTCAAATTGTTAAAAGAATTAATGACAAAACAATTAAAGACAAAAGAACAAAAATATATCAATTAAGCATCAAAATCAGGAGTGCTGATTACACAAACATTTGTCCGTTAATTAATCGTCAGGCATCTGCCTTCAACTGTGTGCCGGCCAATGTACATGCATATATATATATATATATATATATATATATATATATATATATATATATATATATTTGACTTTTGTTCATAGCAGCAGCCAGCAGGGGCTCCTTCGGATCGGGCGTACATATTAATTTTCTGATGGTAACAGGTACTAAAAGACCCCAATAGTCAACTCAACACCGTTCGTTGATTCTGAAGAATTGTTTTTACTAGCTTTAGCTTATTGGTTGCAGAGATTTTTTATTTTTCATTTAAAAAAAAAAAAAGGATAGAAGAATTATCAAGAATATGTCACGTAGCAAAGCAGAGAGTTATAAATTGTTGGTGAGTTGCTCACCGAACCCTAACCAAAAGTCCCACATGATGAACCACATTTTCATTAATTTAAGAGACTTGTATATATCAAGATTCAAATTGAAGTATAATAACTTAGCAAAGTTAAAATATGCATGGTTCACACATCAAAAACAGACTGTGCTGTATTATTGTATGATCAGTATGAGTATGAAGATCCCTTAATCTTATTGTTATTCTTTGCAAGCAGACCCTGTTAGTTAATCATCATATATATATCTTCTTGTGTCTTAATTCTTTTTTGAGTCTGCTCTGCATGTCTTACTTCCTCAACTAAACTCATTTAATTCCCCACCTTCATTCAATGCTAGCTGTTGCAGTGGTAAAGTAAAGTCTGTCCTTTAATTTCTTAATTTCCTGCAAGAGAGAGAGAGAGAGAGAGAGAGAGAGAGAGAGGGGCTAGCTAATTTTCATTTTATACATATACGGAGGAGGTATTTCTTTGACAGAAAATTTCTATGGGAAAACTGGAAAAAGTATGGCTGTTTTTACCATAAAAAAAAGTCTCAACGAACTTCTCCCAGGGCATTTATGATTTGCTAGCTAGCTATTACAATTCAAGACAACAGTCTGGCCTGGCCTTCATTATTATTGCTTCTCTTTCATTTTATTTCATCTATAAATTCACCCTTCTCTCTGTACTCTCTATCACTCACTCCCTCCCTCCCTCCCTCATTTTCCTTAATTTCCTTGTTCTTTTCTTGCTCTTTCACAACCACAGTCATACATACTTTTGTAATTGTATATTAATGGATGTTGCCACAGCTTTTCTTCTGTTCACGGCTGTCACGGCGTATCTACTCTGGTTCACGTTCATCTCACGGTCTCTCAAGGGTCCACGTGTGTGGCCTCTATTGGGCAGTCTTCCCGGCTTGATTGAAAATTGTGACCGCTTGCATGACTGGATCTCCGACAACCTCCGCGCGTGTGGTGGCACGTACCAGACCTGTATCTGTGCTATTCCCTTCCTCACCAAGAAGCAAGGTCTCGTGACTGTCACGTGCGACCCGAAGAACATCGAGCACATACTGAAGCACCGCTTCGACAATTACCCCAAGGGTCCCACCTGGCAGGCTGTGTTCCATGATCTGCTTGGTGAAGGCATATTCAATTCTGACGGCGACACGTGGCTGTTCCAGAGGAAGACTGCCGCACTGGAATTCACCACCAGGACACTGCGCCAAGCCATGGCTCGCTGGGTCAGCCGAGCCATCATGCTCAGGTTCTGTCCAATTCTTGACTCGGCTCAGCTCAAAGCCGATCCGGTGGACCTACAAGACTTGCTGCTTCGGCTCACGTTTGACAACATTTGTGGCTTGGCTTTTGGAAAAGATCCTCAAACTTGCGCGCCGGGGCTTCCGGAAAACGGCTTTGCGTCGGCTTTTGATAGAGCCACTGAAGCCTCGCTTCAACGTTTTATTTTGCCTGAAATCCTGTGGAAGGCCAAGAAATGGCTCCGGCTGGGAATGGAAGTCAGCTTGAGCCGAAGCCTGGGCCACATCGACGAGTATTTATCAGACGTGATCAGCTCACGTAAGCTCGAGTTGACGAGTCAGCAAAAAGACGGGAACCCACACGACGACTTGCTATCGAGATTCATGAAGAAAAAAGAATCCTACACAGACGCTTTCCTCCAACAGGTGGCTCTCAACTTTATCCTAGCTGGACGGGACACGTCATCAGTGGCGCTGAGCTGGTTCTTTTGGTTAGTCATACAAAACCCACATGTAGAAGACAAAATCTTACGTGAATTGTGTACTGTGTTAATCGAGACACGTGGTGATGACACGTCGACGTGGGTTGACGAGCCGTTAGGGTTTGAAGAATTAGACCGTTTGATATACCTAAAAGCAGCATTATCAGAAACCCTGAGGCTGTACCCTTCAGTGCCGGAGGATTCAAAGCATGTGGTAGCGGATGACGTGTTACCGGACGGCACGTTTGTTCCGGCAGGCTCATCGGTTACATACTCCATATATGCAACAGGGAGAATGAGATCAACGTGGGGTGATGACTGCTTAGAGTATCGTCCAGAGAGATGGCTGTCGTGTGATGGGACGAAATTTGAAATGCACGATTCGTACAAATTTGTTGCTTTCAATGCAGGACCTAGAATATGCTTAGGCAAGGATCTGGCGTACTTGCAAATGAAGTCGGTGGCGGCGGCGGTGCTGCTGCGGCATCGGCTGACAGTGGTGCCGGGCCATAAGGTAGAGCAAAAGATGTCACTAACATTGTTTATGAAAAATGGGCTTAAAGTTAATGTGCATACAAGGGAATTAGAGGGCATCGTACGAAGTATTAATTAAGGAGAGAAAGAAGAAGAATTGCATGCATTTAAGGGAAAGGGAGGGTGGTGGTGGTGGGGCTGAAAATTGAAATGGGTAGGTCGTAGGTCGTAGCTTGGTGGGGTTGTTTATTAATTAATTAAGGTGTCATTAAAGTGTTGGTGGGTTTCATGGAAACATGGATGTAGTATATACTCAAGGAGTGGTGGCTTTGCTTTATTATATTTACATAACGCTAATGCTAGCTAGCTGATCAAGAAAGAAAAACTCAATTCATGTGGCTTCTATTGAATGCATGCATGTGCATGCGGGGCCATTTAATAATTTCTAGTGTTTTATATATTCTTCTCACGGTTTTTGAGAGTAAAGGGGGAAGATATACGCATACGAGTTACGACACGACTACTCTTATTGTATACAACATACTGTCACGATAAAGATATGCAGCTGCTTCATCTTTCTCAAGAGAGAATGAAAGGCAGGCACATTTTCAAATCTTGTCTTGTTTTCTTTGAAGGAGGTTCTTAAAATTCTTTTGTGTTTCTATTTCTTTGGTTATCAAATGTTCTTATTTATTATTATTATTATTATTTTTATGACACAACTGTCAGCTACAATTCTTACATTTGAAATACAAGTCAGGAAGACATTCTGTAATTATGTGGGCCCTCAGCCTTTAAGAAAAAGCCTCGTGCAATCAGAATTTTCAAGGCCATACTGAGGCCCAAAAGAAGCCCAGGACTGAAGCAAGAGTTACAAACTTGCTGATCGGTCGAGAATATCTAGTATACACAGTCGTTTCCTTGGAATAAATTATCATCTTTTTTTGTTTTGGATTTGATGCTAATGCATGTACGATTAAAGCGAAGGTTTAATGGGAGCAAATTTCCCATCTCGTCCCTAGGATGGAAACATACATATATATGAAAGAAAAACCTGTAAAAAGGCATTTCCAAAACTCAAAAGTTGTACAAGGGCCTTGCAAATTGGCGAAAATCTTTCATGGTAGCGTCTTAATTTAACCTTGCTTAGCAGGGTTTCATGCAGTAGCATGTATGGCATTGTTCTGGCCTTCTGATTTTTCCTTCAATTTCTTCATGACTTGGTCTCTTCTTCTTTACTCATCGCTGCATCTTCCTCCCATTCTTGCACTTGTCTACTCAATAACTTTCTCTCCTGTTGCAAATAAGTTCCAGACTAAGGTGCCGATGATGTATAACACAACAGCTACCTTGAATACATCATCCCAAGAACCTGCAGAGAAAAGAGTTTTCAGAAATGAATGATAAGACTTGAAATTAAAAAAATACAAAAAAAATTTACAAGCAAAGCAATTGCCTCTAGAGAATGAAGTAGGTGAGTTTTACCCCGTTGGAGTATGTAACCAGTTGCAGCTGTACCAAAAACACCAGCAAGCACTCCTGCTGTGTTCGATAGTCCTAACAGAACTCCCTGTCATTAACATTCACAAGTGTATTAGGGAAAAAACATGTTTCAGAGGTCATAATTAAACAAGAAGATCTTACAGTTCTTTAACTAAGAAAAGATAGCCACAACTCACAGCATAGCGCGGGCCAATATCTTGATGATTGGAATAAAGACCAGACTGTGAGAATGCATCAGATCCCTGTCCATAATTATTTTGACTATATAAGTGATCATCTTACCGGTCACATTCCGACAGAATTATGAGGTTATAAAAAAACATATTAATTGAAGGGTCAGATAAATTGAGCTCAGATGAAACTGACATCAAACAAAATCAAACCTGACTGCATGCCATGCATAACACTGCCATTGCAGGAGTCCTGACATGGCTCAGCTGTGTGAGGAAGAAGGCCGGTCCCAAAAACCCAATGGATTGCATGATCTGCATATTTAAAGAGGATTCAAAGACAAAATTAATTCCAATTGGTAGAATGCCAATTATAGTGCTAGTCCCATAAAATTCATTTGACCTTTGGAAGATGAGGAAACGAGGCGTCTACCAAGAGCTTTCATACACTGCATATGTAGACATGTACAAATGCAGACTTTTACATGTATTCTTGCAGTGGTTCATTTGGCCAAGGTTATCAAAAAAGAGAACTTTTTTCCCCAAATTGATATAAACCTCAAAATGGTCCTTGGAACTAGCATTGTGGCAATATTCTACGGTAAGACCAATATCAATAGGAATGATAGGTGATGATATCAATATTCAGCAACAAATATTCCTACGAAATTACAATAAGGATCAGCCACAGTATTAATTCTTGCCTTACGAACTGCTGTTATGGAAAGCCCTTTGCTAACAAGCGTGTCTGCTATCCAGCCTCCTATATTTGCAAAAACAGCCATGGTCAACCAGGGCAAGACACAGAAGAGTCCAGATTCAGTGAGGTTGAACTTCAAGACCTAAGAGAACAAAAAGTCTTATCAGATTGGGTATAAAATGATAATTATGTATATCGTCACCTCAATCATTGACCAAAATACTCAGAAAACCTTGTAAAGTTAGAAAACAAGACAGGAAAATGTGTAAACAAACCAGATTAATTTAGAGTTTATCAGATCTTTGAAATGCAAAATTGAGCATAATGAATGGGGTACTAATATAATTGGACTAAAAACGTGGGGCGGGGGGGGAAGAGAATCAAAACTGCATTTTAATATTTTGTAGTATGCATTGACAAGATTATAATGAGGCCAATCAGAATTCATGGGGTTTCCATTGTGAGGCAAAATTTAAGAAAAACTAAGATAAAAAAGCAGTGCATTATTCTCTCCTAATTATCTTCAACCAAGAACTTTTAGTTTGAGAAATTTTGATGCAAGAAAATGGTTTTCAAAGGAAAGAGAAGTTTTTGTACCCAGTTTTCCAACAAGGTAACACCACAACATGCATTGAAGAATTTGGAGTCTAACATATGATATCGATACACGCATCATAATCAACAATGCAACGAGAGTAATATAAGACTTATACAAGTCAAACTTTGAAAATAAAATGCACATAACAGCTGGTAGCAAAAGTTATTAAACTTGTGGCAAGTGAAGAGCATTTCTTTTTCTTCACTATAAGGGCTCATGTCCAGATCAAACATTCAGATTTTTCATTATCAGGTAACTTAATCACAACCATCAGCAAATATTATTTAACTCCTAATGGATATACCTGATTGTAGTATGTGGGCATCCATGTCAACAGAATAAAAGTTCCCCAATTGTGGCAGAAGTGAGAAATTATGAGAGCCCAAACAGGGGCTTTCGATAGTATTAATTTCCAGGGAATGACTGAAACAGGTTCCTTTGAAACGCTGCCACCCAATATGTGTCTTTTTTCTTCAGCTCTAAGCTCTGGGTCTTCTTTTGGAGAGCTGTATGCCTGGGGAGAAAAATGAAATAAGGCAAATAGTAGATTAAGACATAATGACTTTTTTCTAATAGAAGCAAGTTATCAGCCAAATGTTTTTAAAACTAAGGGCAGCACAAATTCTGGTGTACCATCACAAACAGATTCTTTCACACACTCAACCCACAAAAAAGAAAGATTGTTTTAGGTATGTAAATTAGACTTGTCCACAGATAAATAATTAAAAGAATCAGCAACTTACCTTTTTCAGCCACAACGCAAACCAAATGCTTCCGAGTGAGCCAAATGAGTAGAAGACAGATGGCCACCCAAATTTTTGGATTAGAACAGGGGAGACAGCCAACCCGGTAACAGAACCCAGATACATTCCACTGTATACTAAGGCAAGTGATCTGCTCCTCTCGGACACAGGAATCCACTGAGAGAGTATGTTATTCATAGCAGGCATGGCAACACCCTGTAAAAGGAATAGAATCGCCTTTTTTTGTGAGAATCGTTCAATCTACTTATAAAACAGATAAATTTTAAACTTCTTATGTTGTTATCAAATGGTTAGCATTTTTCATATTATTTTCTGTTCTTCTGGCTGGACATCTGTATCTGTCCTTTCTACCATCTATCAATGCAAAGGTTGTTAGACATTAAATAGCCAGAAGAAAGGATCTTCAAGAAGAAAACATTTCAGAACTAATTAGCTACCTACGTACTTGTGTAAGGGATAACAAAAACAAAAAGAAGAATGAGACAAAGCCAACCTCGCCGATCCCCATGAATGCACGCATGATAAGCAAAAATGGGAGCCCAATTCTTGCAGCAACAGGAGTCAAAACAGTAGCTACTGACCACCAGACAACCCCAAAACCCAATACTAGCTTTCCACCAATTTTATCTGCCCATATGCCACCAACAATCTATGCCAGAAAATTTGAGAAGTTCGGTTAGACTGAAAGATTAGAGGAAAAAAATATTCTCACATCACATTATAGGTTACTACCAAACAAAAAAATTGCAGGGCCTAGTCGTTTAGATAAAAATACATTCTTGAAACAATGAGTTCCAATTATGGGAGGTCAACAATTATATTGTTGTGCCCTTGTATAGTGATTTCCAATATTTAATAAGATCTCTTTTATTGTCTCTAAAATACTTGGAGTACTCTGAAGCAGACCTGAGTGAGTAGATAGCCCCAGAAAAAAGAGGACTGGATCAAACCCACTGTTGCGCTGTTCCAGTTGAACTCTTTTGACATAGGAAGTATAGCTATGCTCATGTTCACCTACAGCAAACATCCATTTAGTCGAGATAAAGGAAGAAAAACACATACAATAAAAAGTGGAGTTAAGAAGGACTAGCATCTCAGGCCCAAGTATACAATTTTGTTGATTTGCCCAATCTAGAATGAAGGACCTTGCAAGTATGCAAGCTATTCCTACTGAACTTAAGAAAGGCAATAGTGTAACTGCTAGGAAGAATTTACTGTGAAGTGATGCAGAATTTTATTAAATCAGGAAAAATGTAAACATAAAAACAAAGAATTTAGAAGAGAAAAAAAAAAGGAAAAAAGAAATACTCACACGGTCCATGTTGCACAACAGAAATGCTGCAAAACAGAGAAGTACAATGACCCAACGTTTTGGGAATTGTTCCCACCAAGGAGATGTTTCCTGCAAATCTCCATCTAGTAGAATGGCCTCACTTGGAATTTCCGTTGATTTTAGCGAGTCCACCTTTGCTTCTGTTATGTCATACTCCTCAGACTTATAGAAAGCACAAATTCTGTCCTCCTTAACATCATGAGATTGCAGGGCTTTCCCTTTGCTTGTACCAATCCTATCCTCTGCCCTTGGTTGAAACCAACCTCCAAGTGAATGTCTTGAAGAAAAATAGCATTCACATTTTACACTAATTCTTTTCCAAGGATAAATTCTGTTAAACTTTTCATTACATTGTAGGAACAAAGGATGTTCCTTTCCAGTATGACAATTTGCTATATGTTTTGGAGCTTTTTCATCTGAATTGCCCCAAACATGAAGCATAGAGCAATTCGCATGTCCAGATATCAGACCATTTGCCATTGGACTACATAACTTTTGGTTCCACATGTTTCCTTGCGCATTCCATGAAACAGCTATGCCTGATCTTTCTGCCCTCCATTGTGAAATAACTGGTTCCTTTTCAAATAATTTGCCTGCCAATATCAGGAATTTACTTAAAGGTGTTCAACTAAAAACCACCAATTAAAGTGCAGTTGCAAACACTGTTCAGTTTCCAGCCCACAGTGAATATGCATTTTTATAAATGAGTCAGATCATGCAACAGTATAAGTGGGAAAAAAACATTAAAAGCAAAAAGCAAGATTCAGTTAATTGAAAGGTAACTTACGCTTTCTATATTAATTTATCCCTAAAGGCACAATTTATTTATTGAAAATTGTAGGGCCATATGTCGAGAAGTAATGAACCTACATCGACCAGGCGGAACTTCCAAAGCATCTAATAATAAAAGAATCAAAAACCTTTAAACAATAAGCTATGAAATAAACTAAAAGAGCACATGTTGCGTTAACTCAGTCCCAGTTTGGTAAAAATTAAAAAAAAAAAAAATTCCAAACCAGGTATCCTGAAAGCCGAAAGTATGTAAGTGAAGATTAGGAAAGAAAAGAAGTCCAGTTGCATTATTATTAAACTATTAATTACTCATGGGAGCTAAATTCATCTCATCAATTCAATTAATTAAATAATGAAATAACTGAAAAGAAAGAGAAAGCCCCTAGTCAACTGATAGCCAAATTATACACATATGTAAAACAAACATGAAAAAGTAAACTAAGATTCAGTTCCGAGAAAGAGTAAGC
Organism: Clausena lansium; assembly: GCA_030449835.1. Classification (NCBI taxonomy): domain Eukaryota; kingdom Viridiplantae; phylum Streptophyta; class Magnoliopsida; order Sapindales; family Rutaceae; genus Clausena; species Clausena lansium. Next base: position 5,844,037 of record JASUUF010000257.1, read on the forward strand.
AAAACCATTGATAAATTCGAAATCTGAGCATGCATAAAATTTATCAACAGAGGAAAAAAAATGTAGATAAAGGAAATTAATTGAAAAAAAAATAGAGTGAAAACAAAAAATAATTGAAAAAGTCGAATTTTGATATAAATGTAGAGAAGCTAATACCTGAACCGACAAAAGAACCGAAATTCCGGCTAGAAACCAAACTGCCGATGGCCATTGCTTTTGTGTAAAGTTTGATAGAGTCTGAAGCTCAGAGAGAAGTTACAGCATTTTAATTTTTATAATTCAGAAACAAACAGTTTTGTTTGTCAGAACTCTGAAGCTAACTCTGGTCTAGTGGTCTGGTTACTCAATTCAGAGAGGATAAACCAGAGTTTACAAAAGCGGGAAGTATCCCTGTATTTATTTCATAGTGCGTCTGCGTTACATAAAACATAGGGAGGTGGAGAGGATGACACGTGGCGTATCATCCTCGTGAAGAAGAAAACGGACGAATTTATTGAAATACCCCTCCCCGCATTTGAAAAATGACGCTGTCGTCGCTGTGGCAAAAGAGGTGAAATTTTGTAAGGGGAATGGGTACTTTCGAGAAATAAAGTTGAGCCAATCTGAACCGTACTAAGTACTAACCGCCCGATGCTTTCTCCATCGCAAAAGTTGCATTCAGACAATCCATCCCTGGAAAAGGGTCCGTTTTGGTTTTATTTCAAGCGTAGAATATTCCAATTCGTGACAAGCCTGAATTGGTCTTTGGCACACTTTAGTATTAAAGTGCAGCAGAAAAAAAGTTAATATATATATATATATATATATAATTATGAAATAAAATTTTTTTTTGAATTGTATGGGATTAATGTTCAGATTATAACTCATATTATATTAGATTAATATTGATATATTTACGATCATACTATTACTATACTAGACATTAACTCTTATATAGTACTGCTCAGACTTTAATCCACTCACATTTCGAAAGAGAGTAGACTACCTTCACTCAATTATGTTCTCATAATTGAAGAAGGAAGGAAGCCTCCACAATACTTGAGGCTCTACCACTTTGGCCGAGTGGTATGAAATAAAAATTTATAATATATAATAAGTGAGAGCTTTTAATAATAAATTTTAACAAAGATACCAATAATACTAAAGGTATTTCATCATACAAGTGTTGAATCAGTTCAATTTAATTTTAAAGTCGCAGCAACTAATATTTATAAACACTTTAGCATTGTAACTTACAAATTAATGTTGTCCAATTTTAATATTAAATAAGATTTTAATATGAGATTTTATGTAATAACTTTGACTGAAGGGATTTTTATTTTGTTTATGTTTTTTAATAGATTTTCAGAAACAGATGATACATAAATTCAATGCAGTAAACTTGGAAGAGTGTCGCCGCTCCTATCAACAGACTCCAAAAAATGCTGTGGCACGTCTCATACATCAAAAAGATATTACGTTTGTCTACAGTCGGTGAGCTCCGAATTATAGTATCATTATATACAATTAGGCTCTTGATATGATAGGCTATGATTCGGGTTAATTTTCTTTACATTTTACTGAAAACTTAATAAAAATTTCTTGGCCAAATTCGATCACATGATAATAGTGAACATCCTAACAAACATCACACGTGTACAGCTGCGGTTAAACCTGCAAAGTCCACTGAAAAGTTTGGAATGTATTGAGTTGCTAATTTGCTATCATCAACATTTTTGTGTTGCCAATTGCTTAGTTTAATATGCACACGTACATATGAATAATAATCGAAGGAATAACCAGTAACTCTATTCTCGTATATTCAAAGTCAATTATTACATCTTAATACAATAACGTCACATAAATAAAGAAAATTCAATAGAAGAAAATAAAGCAGCAGTGATATAAAAGAATAATACTGGGTTTAATTTAAGAAGTTCCATTTGCTTCTTGTTCATGGATATATCAAATATTCAACCACATTGGCAATTTTACATTAAAACAAAAAATCAGAAAGCCTAACAATTCTTCTACACTTACCAAATAATTCCCTCGAGACAATTTGGAGTACAACAAACGATGCCATTAAAAAAAGAGCCCAATAAAACCTTACGAGATTAACAAAAACGGCGCTTCTTATTTTTTAGAATTGTTCATGGACTCTACCTTGCCATCATTCCCTCCAAGCAGCATATACTTGTCCTTTCTAGTTAATCCAGTGCATTCAAATCCAAGAACATCACCCAACACCTTCTGCACATAATTTGCCACCTCAATCGCTGATTTACCCCCAGCCTTACACGTCATCTCCTCCGGCAAACGATCAAGAAATGTAACCTCGTAGGTGGGCCTTGGGTTCATGAAAAAGAAATAAGGATCCCAAAACTTAACACCCCTCACGGTCGTGCCATAAAACATATTTTGCTTACAATTGACTGCCACGGGAACAATCCTATCACTCATTTCTGCGAACAAAGCACTGAATCGCAGCAAGAAGTTCTCACGACACGTGGTCCCCTCTGGACACACCACTAGGTCACCATTTTGAAGGAGTTCTGATATACGAGCTGCATCAGCCGCACGATCACGAGTCAAGGCAATGGCTGGGATTGGCGATAGGAATCTCGAGAGTTTGCTTACGCTGTATGTAACACACGAGACTTTGCGTCCAAGTGCAATGGCAATCACGATTGGATCGAGTGCTGTGCGGTGATTACAGACGTAGAGATTGCCGGGGGACCCACTGGATGGAGCAGGAGGTGGGTTCCCGCGAATCACGAGATGAATGCCGAGCATTTCGTATGTGTAACGTACGATGCGCTCAGGGAGAGGGAGATTGAAGTACACGCGGATGATTGAAAGGACGAATCCAAACGGCAGCCAAATGTAGGTGATCAAAGCGTTAAGTGGGTCCGGCCGTTGAACAAGACGGCCATCGTGGAAGATTATCCGGCTTTTCAAGCGATCACGTGGCAATGGTTTTGCTGATTCGCTTGGGAGCACCATGTAACCCTCCTGTTTACCGCATACATAAGATATGATTATGAATGATAGATATCACGAGTAATTTCAGATCAACTAATTATTATTATTATTATGTGCCGTAAAACAAAACAAATGATAGCAAAATGGTCCTTTCACGATTTTAAGACAGCGTAGCCCAGCAATAAAGTTTCTAAATGGACAGTCCCCTTCCCTTGTATATGGACCACCCAATCTTTTAGCTTTTTTTTCCAAAAGGCCGTTGAGAATGGTTAAGAACGTGGGCCCTATTGGGTTAAATTTTGAACCAAACACACATCAATCGTGTCTGGAATTGGATAATTAATGCTGCTTCAGCCTTCATGGATCATGATCTTCTAATAAGTTCATTTTAGTTCATCCTGTTCATTTTTACGTGTGGCCAGCATTTTCGCTTTCCAGCAACAAATTAAACAAGTCATGCAAACAAAGATACGAAAGAAATATAAATATATATTAAGAGGAAGATACTACTACTAACACAAATATATATATATATATATATACATATATACCTGCCGAGCCAATTTCTCACCAACCATGCATCATATAATTCTAATTAATTCATGTGCAATTGTAGTGATATTAAAACTTTAAGATAAAATTTAAAGAAAGATACTGGCATGTTTGTATGAAAGCAAACAAGATGCTTTTAAATTAAAATTAATGTTGTCACCACATATATCTTGATGATAATCCATCACCTCATTTCCTAAATACATATATAGATCGATAGAAAGTTAAAAAAAAAAAAAAAAGAATTCTAAGTAAGAAAAGGCACAGACCTTGCAAATTGACATGAAATCGTGATCAGTCTGGCGGTCTCCGATGCCAAGATCAGGAGCATCCTCTCCAAACTCCTTCAGAACGGCCAATTTCTTATATTTCCCCACTAAGACTCCAGGCCTCTTAACAAACCCCGTAGCCCTCTTGGTCATAGGGTTCACCTCAATCTCCGTGCCCAAGACCTTGTCTCCGCCAAGAAAGTCTTTAACGAAAGGCTCAACCATCAGCGTCGGATTCGCCGTCACCACCACCTTCCTCTTGCACTTATCAAACACCTCATAGCTCTCCTTTCTCACGTCAGCCGCATAAAACCTAGCTACCAATAAATTAAACACGTGAAAACAAGTGATACATTGTCAGTAACACGTCACGTACGGTTGCAAAACTGTCAGGTTGAATAGGTAATTTAAGATCCTTTGGTATTATATTGGCATTAATTAATTAATTATCAAGTAATTACAAGGGTTTTGTGGAGGCTGATGGTATTGTTACCTAGGCAAAACGGCACGAGAAGCGAGCTCGATATCTCGGATCTTGAGCCCAGAGAAAGAAATGAAAATAAGGATTTGAATACCAATAGCTTCTGATATGAAGAGGTAAGCGATAATGACAATAGGGAGAGATGCTAGAAGCGCAAGACCGCGAAGAAGGCTACCGGCTTCAACGGCCACGAGCATGAAGTACGGGAAAGAGCTTCTAGAGACAAGCAACGTGCCGTCAAGATCAGCGGCTATCGAACCGTATGCCGACCCGTTACACTCCGTTATTGACGGAAACTTCCGGCTCGGTTTATTACTCATCTTTTGGACCACCCGTTAATTCCTACTGACGCTGAAGCTTCTTTATCTCTCTTTAGTTTTGCAGAGCCAAAGACACATAGAGGAGAGGGCTGATTACTGATTAGTGGTTACAGGAGAGGAGAGGTAGCGCCAGGTTTTAAATGAGCGCGTTGAAGAGGTGAAATTACGTAATTGGGTTTTTGACGGTGTACAAGAACAACGGTTATTTGTGAAGTCGAAATTTGACCTTTTAAAGTTTGGAAATTACAACAATTAAATTCCACTTTAATTTTCAACCGATGTGTCATTCATTAATTGGAGGATTTTTAAGTAATTTTATAAGCTATAAAATCCATCATCCAATAAATGAGTGGCACACATTAGTTAAGACTTAAAGTAAGACTTAAATATTGAGATCCCAATCATTAATCAATTGTAATTATAAATCCCATGCATTTTATTTTGATTAATCTTTAAATTCACGAGTGAAATAATGAATTATCGTGATCAAGTTTATGATATCACGATCATCAATGGAAATAAATTAATAAGTTAAATATATGTGCTCGTCAACGGAACATTATAAGTTGTTATTATTGTTGGCTGTTGGATGGATGATGTTAATTAGTAAAATTTTTCTAATAAAATTCATCTTGTTAGTTGGAGTAGTTGAAGCCTTGAAGAGCTGAAGAAGTCTTTTGCTTTTTATTGGTGGCTAATAGTTTTGCGTGTGGGATTTTCCATTTCCATTAAGGGTTTGTTTAGTTTGGCTAGCTAATCCCTAATTCCCATTTTGACCAAAATTTTGCCCTAGCTAGTCAGAAAGTTCTTTAAATTTTATTTCATTTTTTTTAATTTGAAAATTCTTTGATTAAAAATATTCTAACTACTTACTTCGTATACGAATTTCCCTGCAATTAATTAACTTGAAATTTTTTCTTCACCGGAGCACAATTAATTTTGTGCAACAATCTCAAATTAATTATTGCATACTTTAATTCCTTAACATTTATTTAAGAGAGACTTTTAAGTATGAACACTAACAATTATTTAGGATAATACGAATCGTATATAAGAATTGATATTATAAGATATGTTTATTTCGATTGAAATGCAGACATTTTCAATGTTGGTACGAGCTTATCAACTCATGTTTTTCCATTTAATTTATATTTAAGTTATTTATGTATTAATTTATGCATAAAAATCTATGAGGCTATATGTCCTAGAATATATAGCCACTATTAAATACATGAGGAAATGACACTAATTTTGCAAGTTTAATTTAGACCGCACAATAACGATTCTCACATGTTCAATCCTTACGTTTCAAGCAAGTGCTTTATTGTGACCTTAATTGAATGGATGACTTTTGCACAGTTCCTTAAACTGTATCTCTATCAAATGATAACTCACGCAACCCATTTTCATTAGAAGCTGCAATTTTTGGTTTCAGACTTTATTAAGGTAGATGGATATGGTTTGGGTCCATTGATTAAGGAAGCCTTATTCATCTTTGTCAAATTAAAAGACCAAAATCAAATAATTTTTTAATGGGATATGGTGAATTCAAAATTTCATTCAGGGAGAAAGAATTTTAGTTGGTGGGTGGATTAGCATTTAGCGAAAATTAGTTGACAGTTGATATACAAGTTTAATGGTTCTTTCATACAATCAATGAGGAATCAAGCACATGCGGAGGGCCTTTTGAGTTTGGTTGATGCAGCGGCCACCAACCCTCAACAATAAATTTGCACTCTTGCTAATTATGGAGCTGTGCTTCTTTGTGTTTTTAATTTATTACAACCTGGCGTTTTAAAATTGGACTCTTATTAATTAAAAGTTTAATATTAATTTTTTAGATATTTGAGTTGGTATTTTAAAATATCAATGTTGCACGTTCTTTAGAGAAGAGAGCACAAATTGGTTTATACACATAAATCAAATTTAGTGTGGTAACAAGTCCATTAAAAGAAGGTTCATGCACACAAAACCAATTAAGCCTAAAAGAGGAGCACATTACTATACTTACTCATTAGATCAAATCCTAAGAAACCCTAGGTGTAGAATCATATATGATTTAGTATTACCTATTGAATGTTAGATCAATCCTAAGAAGCCCTAGGGGTAGAATCACTATTTGCTAGTGTACATGCTTTAATTTCTTCTTTTTAATATATTATAAGTTAGGTTTAAAGTTAATTAAGATCAGCGTACATGCTTTAATTTCTTCTTTTTGATATATTATAAGTTAGATTTAAAGTTAACTAAGATCAGCTACATATAAATTTTCAGGTTAACATTTTAAGTTAGACAGTCCAATGACTTGCAAGCAACTGCAAGTGCAAGGTATCCTAAATGCTCGAAGCCCAGCAGAAGCCAGGCGGATAATCTTTCCAAAATATATGTGCAAAGAAAATAAATAAAAACTGGCACAGTGACAAGCTTGCTAGATATACACATAAAAGAAAGTTGAAACTAGCTAGCAAGTAGTATATCAAGATCAAGCAAATATATATGTAACAGACAGATAAAAGAAAATTTTATTTATATATATATATATATATATATATATATGGGGTTATAAATTAAGGAATTAATTTTCGAGCTCTAGACTTGAAAGGGACGGTTATGAGGACTATCTGGTGGTAGGAGCAGCAATTACAGAAGTTCCACTGAGATACATATATTTAAGAACATTTGAAAAAATAAAAAATTTAAGAACATTAGAAAGAATAAAAAATGCAGCAGCAGTAATAAGTAATTAATTAAATTGACAGGATCGATCATGTTAATTTAGTGAAAATGATTCACCAGGTGGTCCTTGGGCTCTTTCTTGCAGTACATGATAGCATGCATGAGTTTCAATTTTCAAAGCTAGCTCGCTCGCTCGCTGGATTGATGCCTATCTCATGCCAGCAATGGTGAATGATTGTCAAAACAACTTGCGCCCACAACTTTTGAGGAAAAAAAAAAAAATCTGTCAAAGAGAACTTATAACTTAAGCTTTTGAAATGATAACAATTTATTGGTAAGTCATAACAAATTAACAATAGGAACGAGCAGAAATTAAAATTATCCTGTTTAATTAATTCCATCAATGTGGCAATGTGTATATAGGTAGAGGATAATTAACACACACACACACATGCTTACCCGAATGAACATGGGAATCATGAAAAGCATTTCTCTTGGGATCAATCAATCAGTTGTTGAGAAAACAGCACAGACAAGCACAAATGGTGATATGATTATAATATTAAACTGATGAGCTGAGATATCAGCACTGCAGTAAACATGAACAAAGATGGTGCTACCAAATTAAAGGCCCAGGCAATGCCCTGACTCTGAACACCAACAGAGAGGAGCACGCGAGTACTTTCATTTCAAATTGGTGATGGGACTTATAAACTTCACGCCCAGCCCATAATATATACGTGTATATATATATCTTTGTACACAATCAACACTGATGGAAAGCAACATTAAAGTGGCCATGAACTCAGCATTTAATTCCAGCTCTATAGAAAGACCATGAGTCCATGACTGAAGCTCAGAAAGCTTAATTAATGAGTGCAACTCGTGGGCTGTGGCTGATCCTTTTTTAGTCAATATTACTCATCATCTGATTATATATCATGATGCGCTGATTCTTTTTTGTAATTTTTTTTTGGGGTAAAGTAGCTCTGTTAAAGAGCAAAACTATTATTTCCAGTCAGTAAACAATAAGATAAGCCATGTGCTGGGTCCAATTTAATCAACTTTAGGAGATAATAACTTTAGCCATGTGCTGGGTGCACTCTTTTCTTGGTTTGTAGAGGCACACCAAACAGCAGTCTTGCGGCTATTGCTGTTGGGTTCTTCAAGAATTGTCAAAGAGCTTTGTGACGTAGAGGCAAGAGAGTTCAAAATATGAGCTTCATGATGGGTAGCTTGCTTAGGGTTAGTACTATTAGGGTTTACACCCAAGAAGCTGGTTTAAAGGCTTTTGCACCAGTGGAGTTGTGTTAGCACACATAGGAGCAGCAGCAGCAGCACTTGGGCTTGTGTAACAAAGAAGCAAAGAAGAAGGGTGAGAATTGCTAGGAGTAACAGGTTTCACAAGGTTTTGCACAAAATATATAATATCATTGTAAAGCTTCATGTGTGCAAGTTCCGACATAAGCATTGTTGCTTCTCCTCAGTCTTTCATTATCTTCCGACAAGGCAGTGGCCGTCATAGGCCAACTGGCCAAGCCTAACCCCGACCCGGTTACTGAAATAAAATGTCTGACCCGAAAAAAGTCCGATCACTTGAATTTTGGGTCGGGCTTGATTCGGGGCAGGGTCGGATTGGGCTAAGAATTTAAATAAATAAAAAATGGATATAACCTCCCTATAGGCTATATATATTCAAATTTAAAAGCTTTAGAACTTGTTTAAAATAATATAAATATAAAAATTACTCAAGGTCTTCAACCATATAATTATATAAATAATAAAATAAACATAAACAAAAATCATGTCTTATACAAATAAAAACACACAATTCAATTCCATAACCCAAAAAAAAAAAAAAACTCATGCCTTGTACTAATAAAATATAATATCTACAATTACAACATAATTATCATGAATATATTTAGTTAAAATTCTAAATTAATTTATAAGCTTAAATGAAAAAATTAATCAATATTTATAAATTACGAAAGTTAATGGAGGCGGCGGCAGCAGATTCACGCGGCAGCGGCTCAAGCCTCCTCTTTGTCCCTTGTGCATGGTTGTTATTTTTGTGGTGGTTGGCTGGCGATGGCGCAGTAGGAAGCGGTGATGTCTTGTGTGCAGTTGGTTGGCGGGCGGTGGTGTAGCAAGAAGCAGTGATGGAAGCCTCTCTTGTGTAGTATGCATGACAGCTTGGAGTAGGTGATGATGGGGTGATGTTGTTGGCTGCTTGGAGCAGGCGAGCAGCGGTAGATTCACACGGTTTTGTTAGGGTTTAAAAGTTTGTTTTTGTTTGAGATTGAGAGAATGAGGTATGTCTCATGTGAGTGTGAGTGTGAAACTGTGAATGTGTGTGTTGTCGACTGTTTTGTTTTTTGGTTTTGTTTTTTAAGTTTTAGAGTCGGGTCGGGTCAGATAGCGCTGAATCTTGACCTGAATTTAATTGGGCCCTAATATTTAGGCCAAAACCTGATCCGTGGCCCCTTAAATTTAAGTCAAATCCCGAAAAATTTAGACTTGGTCATTTTGTCATTCCTAGTGACCGAGGTATTAATATTAATATTATTATACCCGCCGCCGCAGCCAGCATCACTCATGACAACAAACTTTGACTAGCACGTATATTTAAATTTTTTTTTAAAAAAATTATAATTAAACTTTTGATTCATAATGTTGTTATATATTACAACAATGAATCCATCCAGTTGATGAAATAATGTTGCAGAATTGTTCAGTCATCTTAGGAAAATATATGAGACAATGCCTTTAGTTGGGGTAGTGCATAATAATAATAAAAATGTAAATTGGACAAGTGCTCAAGTTCAAGTAAGCATCGAAACACTCTGGCTTGGAGTTGGAGCCGAAGTCGTAACAGCGACGAAACCGAAAGACTCAATCCAATGGGCCCAAGAGAACAATTGACGTTTCTTGGCCCAGAATTGTTCTTATTTTTAATTTTTTATCCTTAGCAAAGTGGAACCGTTAAAAGTTTAAAACAAAAATAGAAAGAAGTAAAATAGCATTGACTCTTTTCTTGAATGAAAGAGTGAAGGAAGAGAAATGCTAAATAACACTCACTTGTATTTGAAAATTAAAAAGACGTTGATAGAATTGAAGTTAATAAGTGGAGCTGTTGAGTTCACGTGTGCGCGCGCGCGCGCGCTTGCGTTTTGATGTTTTATCAGACGCTCGCGCTCCCTTGTTAAGACAGCGCACTGCTTTTGTTAGACACACACACAAAATCTTCTTGTAAGTAAGCAAGTAAGAGAGCAGATCATATTGGTTTCTCTTTTCTTTTCTTTTAACTTGTTAAGTAGTCACATCATCTATTTTTCTTTATTTTTCGTTTAAACTTCCCCCCGTCTCTCATAAACTTTCTCTCTCCTGTTTATCCATTCTCAGCTCGCCGACAACCGCCGAATGTGTCCCTCCCTCCAATCCTCGCGATTCAACATCTCTTCTCCAAAGGTACGCGACGTCGTTCCATTCATTCTTTCTTCTTTAAGCTAGTTGCCTTTTAATTAATTATCATGTGGAATTTTAGTTCTGCGTGTTTGCTTGCTCGAAGATGCAGGAAAATAAGGCGAGGACTGTTGTTATTTGTTATTAGGTTTCATTGATTGTATATAGGACTTGTTTGGCTACTGAGAAAGTGTAGGTAATGCCGGAAATTGAAGGAACTTAAATTTTGACTTGTCAGGGTGTTTGACGTTTAGGACATGAGATCCGGAACATTGAGATTAGCCCAAACAAAGGGCATGGCCATCTTACTATTTTCTATAATCTAGTTATTGAAATAATGTTTTTTTAAGTCTTTTAGGATTCAAATACCACCCACCGGGTCAAATAGGTTCTAACGAAATGTTAGCTTAAACTCGTGGGAGAGAATAAACAACCGCAATTATAATCATCTATACCACCCTTTAATAACATTTAAAGTCGATTTCAGACTTGTCTTATAGCCTTCTTGTTCTTGGAATCTCCCATTTCTTCCTCCCAAAATTAATACAATTATTTTCCATATACATGTGTCTTATGTGATCTTGCAGGAATGCATGACATTTCTTATTGTTTTGGCTTTGTCAGCTCGATGACGCAGCTTAAGGAACTTAATGATAACTGCTGTTGATATCAAGTTTCGTGGAATTGGAAAACTGGCTACTCTGGGTTGTACATGGAACACTTTTAAGGCTCTTTAGCATCTCCATTGTTTAAGAAGGTTTGCTATTTGACCTGCTGAGTTCAAGATTTTGACCTTTGGAACTGAGGATTGTATATCTTATGCTGAAAAGGACCTCTATAAGTACTTCTCTTGGTGGTTCAAGTATATTGTCTAATGTCAGAAGTTGATATGGCAGTGATTAAGCCTGAGGTATACTCTTTGATGTTCTATGAAATGTTTCTTCCGTATAATTACATAAATGAAAAATCTCATTGAGTTGGACAGCTTGTTTCTGCAGCCTTGTCTGCATGTTCTCAATATGTCAAAACTAACTTTTATGCTATCATATGCATTTCTTAGATGATGAAGTCATACATCTGGCTTCAGACAGCAGAGGGTTCAATCCGGCAAGCGGAGCAAGAGGTTGCCATGTTTTGCCCCTTGATCTGTCAAGAAGTTATACAAAAGGGCATGGGATCATCTAAGAACTATGCAATATCTCTTCCACAACGAGTCAATCCTGCCATGTTAAGCTTAATTCTTGATTATTGCAGATTTCATCAAGTACCAGGCCGTTCTAATAAGGTTCAATATGTTTCTGAATTGTCATTTTCCTTTTCCTTTGGTTGATATTTTCTCTTGCTATTAAAAGTGGTATTTTTTTCTTTTTGTAAAACATATAAGTCTGGACCAATTTTTCACAATGTTCTGGGGATTTAGTCATTTTCACCTCTTGTTGTTAGTTCTGGAAGGTCATAATGTTAGGGAGGTCCAACTGTTTATGGTACATCTTTGTTTGATTGTTGGACCATCTATTTATTTAAAACTTTTCCTTTTGTATTTGCAGGAGCGCAAGTCTTTTGATGAGAAGTTCATTCGAATGGATACCAAGAAGCTTTGTGAGTTGACATCTGCTGCTGACAGCCTTCAGTTGAAGCCTTTGGTAGACCTCTCTAGTCGTGCACTTGCACGAATTATTGAAGGAAAAACCCCCGAAGAGATACGTGAGATATTTCATTTGCCTGATGATCTTACTGAGGTGTCTGGTGCTTGTGGGAATTGTGTTTGCTTAGCAAGCTGTTTTTCATCTGTTTATAATTGTAACGTAGATTCTATTCTTCAGGAAGAGAAGTTGGAGCCTCTGAAAAATACAACAGATGATCCACGGATTCGACTTCTGAACCGGTTGTATGCAAAGAGAAGAAAAGAACTGAAGGAGCGAGAGAAATTAAAGGTGGCTGTGTCAATTTTTTTTTTTTTACCTTACTCTTTAGACCTTCATCTTACATGCTTTCCTAGTTTGCATAGCAAATCAAATGCATGTCATTTGCTAAATATTAAACTTAGAATATGTGTGTGTTGACATGATAATTATCTGACCCGCCGTCTGTTTCAGAATGTTGAGTCTGAAGAAGAGCATGTGGATGAGCGTTCGGTTGATGACCTTTTACAATTTATTAATGGAGGCGAAAGAGGTATTATCGGTTATTGCTTCTGCTGTACTTTGTATGCTTAATTTTAGTGTCATTCTTTTTTTTTTTACTTTTTTTTCGTGTCTCTGTTGTGATAAAACTATTGCTACTACATAAACAATTGGAAGTACATTGGCCAGCTTAAATAGCCGAAGAATTCTTCGCGTTTAGATATAAAATAGTAGCTTAATGTTATATATATATATATATATATATATATATATATATATATATATATATATATTGATTGAATGGTTTTCTTTTCTATTTTCCCCACCTCCCTTATGAGGTTTTATTTGGGTTTGGATGTTACCTACTCGAATGAGTAACAATATGAAAAAAATTTGTGGCTTCAGCCTTTTCATAATTGGACATGTATACATGCACATTGACACAATTTTATGTCGTGAATTTATCTGTTAATACTTCCATGAAATATTTAGTGTTAATAGATGCCTGGGTTACTGTATTTGATGCCCGCATGTATTACAGCCTCTTAATCTTCCTTATTCTGCTCTACTTCCTCCTGAGCCTCAATGCTGGTGTGAAATTATTTCTGACAGATTCTAAGGGGATTAAATCTTCCAAAAATAAAAAGAAGCACCAAAGGAAAAAAGATCAATTGAAGGACATTTGTCCAAGCGAAGCCATTAAAACCGATAAACAGGTGTGATGGCTCTTGTGCTATTTCTTTTATCTTCTTTTGTGATCATCATTAAATCTTGAACACATGCTGCGTTAAATAGTCTAGGTATTGATTCTTTTCACTTGCCATAGGAGTCAAATGGGCTTAATTCCGTATGTCATAGTGCTGAGGTTGGTAATAAATTTTCTACGAATCTTGGAGAGACATCAAGTGTGCAAAATGTAGAGGATGACACTTTTGCAAGAAAGGTTGACTTTGATGACGTTGATATAGATGATGAGATTGATCCAGCATTGAAGGAAAAAATAGATCGGTGAGGCTGTGTCCCTCAGCTATAGAATGTACTTGTAGGCTTTACAAACTTTATCTATTTGGATCTCCTTTATAAAAAAATCTTGATCTCTTGCATAATATATAATGTAGGGAAGTGGAAGACTTTGCCCGCAGACTGAATTCAGATTGGCCTGAAAGGATGCAAGAGATTCTATCTTCGGGTCAAGATACGAAGCCTCTGCGACATTCCACAAATGGCAATGGCACCGTAAGAAGATATGCAAGTATGTTAACTATTCTTTATTTATTTTCCCTCTATTATACACTTACATAATATAGTTTTTCTTTATTTCGTTTTGGATGAATGTTAATATGTTATTTATTATTTTTATTTATTTTTGTGTCAGTGTGTGTGTGTGTGCGAGTGAAAATAGAGTCTTGCTTTCTTTTGGGAAGTATGAGATTGTGAGTAGATTCTACTTTCTGGGCCGTCATTGTGTAAATAGGTATCCTGTTCTGTAATTCAAAGTTGGAACTTTATGTTATAATTGTGACATGAGTCCGTCAACTTATTATTGTGTCTCACTTCCACCTTCCACCTTCCCCACATCCACATCCACTAGAAAGCAATTAATTAATTTCTCCGTTTAAACTTAAGAGCCATAAATTTGCAAAATTTGCAGGTAACTTACTCTTTAACAGTAATTACTTGTTAATCTATCAACTAGAAGCAACACCATACAGTATGATTTAGAACCACAACCATTTGAGCGGTTACCATCATATCCTACATTACTCACAAAGTAAATTTGTTTGCATGGAGAGGACCAGATCCGGAGCAGAAATGATTTTGTACCCTCAGATCAGCCGAATGGCTGGACCAATTTTGATCAGATGCTTACACAAGGGTATGTGGCATCTAGAGGAGTGGGTATTTTTGTTTTTTTGGATCCACATGTAAGTTTATCAATTTTTTATTTTTAATTTTATTTGGTTGTGCTTAGCTTAGAATGCAATTTAGATTAAAGGGCAACCTATTATTGTATTCTTACTGGGAAAACTAATAAAGGAACCAAGTTTCTGCAAGCCAGTTTGGTCCTATTGTCAAAGCTTGTACTAGCTTGCCTTGACGGGTAATTTTCTTCCTTTGAATACTGAGATACAGAGAGAAGAAGATAAATGTTGCTCGGCTCACATCCTTTGTGCGACATTGGTTCTTTTTCATTTTTCCCTTTTCCCAGGATTTGTATACTTTTTCTATTCATTGTTATTTTGGTAAATTTTGCCGTACCTGCGGTGCCTGAACAAAAGCAGGATGGTCCTGTCATGGCCCTATAAATGGGCTTTTTTTAGGGTGTACGTGAAGATGTAAATTTGTGGGGTTGCTTTGACAAGGAGGATGGTCTTGTCATGGTCCTACTGCTAATGGAAACAGTGGATCCTTTGAAAGGTAAATCTGCGGGTTGCTTTGACAATAAATGGGGCGAACTACTGTATACATACATATTACGAATTTTGCGATTGGGAATTCCTGTGTTATGTGGCCAAAATTTAATAGAATCGGATGAGGAAGATACAGTGCCTTATAGTGCATTTACTAATGGATATTTATGAATGGATAATTAGAATAGGCTATAATTGGAATGAGGAATAGTAATTAAAATAAATTGTTTACATTAGTTTTTAGAATAGGAATCGAAATGAGTTGTATTACCATTAATGTATTTATTTTGGTTTGGAATCGAAACGGATTGTTGTAAGTTACTAAAATGATCATAGTTAATTATTGTCATTATTTATTATAATAATTTTGTTGTTGTTGTTGTTAAATAAATAATGAAGGATCTATTTACAAATATTACAAAACTTCTATTGGGATGAAAATGCAAAAGTGACAATACTTAATTAAAGGCAATTTGGAGATTATGAAAATTTAGTGAATGTACAATGGGGACTTCAAAGAATGAGAACTTGATTCCCAACCTCTCATGGGAATGAAGTTCTCGTTCCTTAATTCTAAAAACATTTAGGTTTTACATGTTTTATTTTCATTCTTTTTTATACTTTAACAAGTAAAAATCATCAAACATTTTCATTTTGGATTCGGATTCTCTAATCCTACAAGTTAACAGATTATTATTCTATTGAATCATAATCTCCCTAACTAACATGGGTTAGGTTTGTTGTAGGTATTTTATCACAGAGTTGTAATATTGGCATCCCTATAAAATCCTCTTAAAACCCATTATGCAATTATAAACCACTTAATATCAAAAAAGCCTTTTTTTTATTTTCTGTATTTTAACAAACACTTTTTTATTTGTAAATCTTTTAATTTCTTAAAATTTTTCACTCTTAATATTTCTATTCTTCTCTCAAACTTTTTTTCTCTACAAAATTGAAGCAGTCATTCATATCGTTATTCTTCTTTTTAAACTTCCTCTCTCTACAAAACTAAAAAACAATCGATTCCCAAAAAATCAAAATAATCAATATGAAAAGAGAAAGAGAATGAAAAAAAAATTAATGCCTTAAATTTGCAAACCAATTGTATAGATTGAAGTGACAGTTAAAATCATACATGTAAGATTGAGATAACAAATGTAAATGAAGTTAATTTTATTTTTATTTGTCTTTAAACATTTTGTGAAGGTAATTTTTTTCTTTTCAAAATGTAAGTGGAGTAGACGTCCACAAAATATTAAGGAGGATAAAATTTAAGCATTTATATAAAATTTAATATAAATTAGTTTCATTAATTATCTAATTGTAAATATTAGTAATAGTATAATGTAATGCCAGTAGTAATATAATGTATTATGAATTGTAATAAAATAAAGTTGTCGAAAGGATGACAATAGTCCAACTCTTTGTCACTTTTAACTTTTGAGATTTCAAATTTTAAACAAAGATTAAATTATTAATTAATTAATTAATTTAATTTTAACTTTCAACCAAATTTGTAATGGAATAATGGCTGTGTTGGCTGCGTCGGTGCAATGTCCAAAATTCTCATCCAATCTTGTCTTCTGAATTGACGGGCATAGCCCAATCAGAAAATACGTGTAATGATTGCCAGTAAATATCATGCAGCTCCCAAGTCTGGAATGCTTTTGAAATTGAACCCTTTTTGTGGCTCTTACCAAATACCAACCAGTTTCATTGTAGATCAGTTGTTTAAAGGTCAGCCTAAGAAGGCAGGATGTATACCATCAAAAGAAAGCTCTGCTGATTAACATTCGGAGAATCTTGGAACCTCATCGTTGATTATTCAATTCTTTTTACTTCTTAGGATTCAAGGCTGCCAAAATAGACATATATATATATATATATATATATATATATATATATATAGATATATATATATATATATATATATATATATATATATATATATATATAGAAATATTCCAATTCGAAATTTTAAAGTGCAGGAAAATTCAGAAATCCTTTAAAACCGCACGGTTTAAGTGCTTTAAGTTTTAAATTTTTAAAACCGTACAGTTTTAAAAATTTCTCAGACTTTTCCGCACTTTAAAATCCTGGACCAGATTCGAACTGTATATATATAAAATCCAACTATAATAAAAATGTTGTGCAAACTATGTTCATTAAGCAGGCGCGCTGCAAAATTGATTGCCCACCTATATAATTGGAAATCATTTTCACGGTAACACGTATATATCGTTTTTCTTTTTGCACACAATGCAAAAGTTCACTTAAACTCTAGCATGGGAAAATATTATGCTGACCGAGCAAATGCTTTTAGAGTCCTTCTGCAATTAGTCAAATTGATAGCAAGCGCGCCTTGATCTTTCGGTCATACCTGAACTCGAAGGTGTAGTAAACTATGCGGCAAATGTTACATGCTTTCCTATAATTCGTTAAACAGTGCATAAGTATTCGAGGTTCTTGTGTGCTAACAACTAAAACCATCATAAAATTACAGTGAGAAATCACCATTATTTATTATATTCATGAAGATTGAAGTCGGATGTGCGGGCAGGCTGTCTCTGGTTCTCCTCTTGTCCACAGAGTTTTAAGTTCACCTCTCTTTTTTCCCAGGGTCAAAAAGGTTCCTGCATCCATGATCAGGTTTGTAACTACAGATAACACCACTAGTCATGAAAAATGTTGAAATTGTAACTTCTGGAAGAAAAGAAATGGCTTATTTTACATCAAGGTAGAAATTCACACTGTATATGGAAGAGTAAACCATTCTCAGTATAGCACCACTTACCAAGTGTAAATGGAACAATGTAGAGCAGTGCTGGTTGGCCATGTCCGTCCATCAGGTTTAATGCCACATACGTAATCAGGAGACCTGCAGAGCAAGAGTTTTTTGGACATGTGACAATTGACAATTCGTGGCTACAATACAATTGACTTAATTATAACACACAACATAGGTTGAGAGTTAGAACAACGTGTTTATGGACATTCATTCTAAACAAATGTTCAGAATTTTCTAATGGAACTACATCAAATATCATTAATGATTGCTCCACACATACACTCCAAAAAACCATAAAAAATAAAAAGAGAAATTCATAGAGATGGGTGGGTGCATCAGTTCTTTCTGTATCATCATTAATCTTCGGCGTTGCAGAAAGCCCAAAAACCAGATTTGGTTTTTGATTGCGGTCCAGATCAAAACACTGAAACAGGTATGAAAAGCCTTTGCCAGGTTGTTGTTCTCTTAACAATTCTCTTTTCTTTGCAAAGGAGGATATGTTATTATGCAAGCTTTAATTAACTTTCCTATTGATGATCACTTGATGAGACATCTAGAATACTATTTCCCATGTACAATAGGAATATGCCCACACTCATAAATTTGCAACAATTGTACAGACTTTTAAAGCTTTACTCTCTCTTTGATATATACATGGAATAATAATGTCTAGTTTCACAAATTTAGCTTTTCACATACCTAAACCATAAGCAGTCATTGCCCAAACAAAGTATCCTGAACGAAAATTTTTCTTCATCAGCCAATCGTACCTGAAACAAAACAAAGCATAAACAAAAAATGGAACCAGACAATAATTTTATTAACAGATAGACCACCACAAGTTATATACCATGCTCATAAATCATTTAATTTGCAAACAGCATAATATTAGGTAAATGATAAAAGGTAAATGGTTCCTCTTCTATCCTGCTCCCAGTTGAGTTCAATTCTTGTGGTTAGTGCCTTAGTGGAATCATGAGTTCAATTATTTAATAATTTAACAAGGCAAATCTTATAAAGAAATGGAACATCATAACCCCAAACTTTCTTAATAGGGTAAGCCAGTTTTTTATGCTCATGGCCATCCTAGGTCCTATGACACCCTTACTGAGTACACATACTATGGATTCAAGTGACGGTAACAGACCTTAATGAAAATGCCACGAGCAGTCCTGGCAAGATAATGTCACCAAAACCAATTACACTATAGCCACCCCAAGGATCAAACAATCGTGGAATTTTTAATAACATGGGAATACCATCTTCTCCACTTCTATCACCACGAGCCACCTATAAACAAGAAAACAAGAGAACATAAATTGGGGTAACAAGCCTTCAGAACCGAACATATATTTTTCAAAGGATTAAGGTATCACAACAGAGTTTCTGAAAATTACGCACCACTATCATTACACTCTCATGGAACCACCATTTAGAAACAAACACCCAGAAGATATCGTACAAGAAAGCACAACTGAGAAGAACTGTTCCAACCTGATTCCATTATTTTTTCCAAAACAAAAATAATCAAAAAGCATTATTTGGCACATTTGTTTAATCACTGTAGTAAGTTTAATGCATCATATACACAATTACATCATTAGATTCTCTGGATGCATGGGTTTTCAATTTGTTTGTATATACCATATGCAAATGAAATAATGAAGTATAACATTTCTCAAGACACTGATAAAATACTCATGTATTTGAAGCTAGATATTTATAAAAAATTGAATATCTAAAAGCCATAATAAAAATTTATATATATATATAGTGTGTACATTAAAGAATTGTACAAATACTCTCAAGAAAGGAACTAAGATGATAATAAAACATATATTTCTAAACAGTACCCAGCACAAGCCAAATGAGTTTGAATCATCACCTTGAGGTTTGGTACACGAACAATCTGAAGAACAGTGATCATCAGAGCAATTCCCTGAATCAAGTAACCAAAAAAAAAATATTCTGAATGAATAACAGTGAGGGAGTAACAAAGCCATTAGTTTGGAGCAATATTAGATGATAAGTTAGAAAATATTGCCTTGAAAAGAAGTAGACAAAGGACTAAGATCTCTAGTATTAATCTGCCCCTTGGGCCTAGCTCGGTTGGCCGTGAATGCACTTTGCACCCACAGTCACCCAAGTTTGAGTAATAATAAGGGGCAAGGGTTCATGTATAGTGGGTGAGGTTGTTTCTCATGTCCATCCAAACCTTAAAAATATACATGTATTTAGTATCTAATATTAATCCAAGATGTGCTTTACTTGGGTCCATGGCAGATTATGTATTCACAAGTCCAGAAAACGAGACTCCTCTGACAAGTTCAGAAAATTTTTTTTCCCATTAGGTGAGTCTTGGGTCCAAGACCTCATCACAGCAGCATCCATGTAAGCTTGTATGCCACTGTGAATATACAGGGAAAGAACATGACATCATATAAACATATTGATTGAGCGCTAATCTTAACATCCCATTAACCTTGAAACAAATGTTTATGCCAAAAAGAAAAATGCAATGTTCTTAATGGTAGCCTACCAAATTTCATCTTTGTTATGGGCTCAGAAAAAGCAAGATTTACTTTGCCTATATCATATTTTATCAAATAATGGTTTATTTCTTGTTGGGATAGTACATCTAAGCACATTAATAGGTTGATTCATAAACTGTACATAGGAAAAGAGGCTGTACTATTTGTGTAGGGAGTTGCAACAATAAATTGGAAATGACTAAGGGAATTAAAGGTTCAGATGGGGGGAGGAGTCAAGTTCATTGCTGAAATTATGGAAATCTCACAAAAATGAAGAAAACAGGAATAAGATATTAAGGTAATTGATAAAAATCTGTCTTACAAGGATGTCTTGACCTATCCAAGCGAACGATATGCGGCGATAAACAGCCCAAACAACAGAAAATGCTATGCAGAACGGACAAACAGCCAATGTGAGATATGATACAGCTCCAAAGAATGGTACTTTAACAAACGAGTCTCCAGCATGTTGAAACCATCTGAAACTATATTTGTTTAGTCGTCAGTTCCATATTTGTTAAACCTGTGGGTAAAAAGATTGAAAAAGAAGAAGAAGAATAGAGACCAAGAGACAGCAAGCTTTTCTACCATCCTCTCTTTTCAATAAACTAAAACAGCTCAAATGTTATGTAATCCTCAAACTGCATACAATTTAAGTTCAGAGATAATGAGAAATATTTTTTTTTTACCACTGATAAAAACCCACCCTCATCTCTAAGTAGGATGCATGACATTTCATGTTAATTCTGTTGATTATAACATTAATAAGGTTAAGCTCATCATTTTTTTTATACTCTCAAATGCATTAAAAGTTGTATAACAATCAGGAGCAAGACAAATTTTCCAAGGTTCGGAGTAGCAATGACTGTATACTTTGACAATAATTGGTCAGTTATTATTATGGCACAATGCTAAGGTCTCATGAAGGGTGATGCATTGTCTGCAAACGGAAAGGCCCCAGGTCATACATCTCTGACAATGCTAGGAAAAAATAATGTCAAAATCCAATTTTCCTCCTGCTCACAGAGATAATTTAGCAACAAAATAGGTTATCTTAGCTGGGGGTGGGGGGAGAAGCATATACAAAAGGAGGAATAAACATACCATGATAACAATGCTACCACGCAAGTTTGCAGGCCCTGAAAGCAGGAAAAGATTACAATGTTCATCATACATTGCAAAAGAAGGTTGAGAAAGATATGATTTGCAACCATTGAATCTTAGTCATATGCTTGAAACAGTAGACTCAAATAGAAACCAAAAGAGGGTTTCACCAATCATCTAAATAATTAACTCATTGTCCATAAACATGGAGGCATCCAGGAAAGCTGGCCTACTGCTCCATGTCCCATTTTAATAAATAAATTTGGATTTTGGATACCTTTTTTTGGTCATGGCACATGTCATTCCGCAATTTATTAGTAAAACGTTTTAAGATCTTTTTCTTGTCTCTTTTGTCTATATCATTAAACAATTAACGTAAACCTCCGTATTTAATTTTTGCTACTACAAAAGTGTATGAAATGTACATGGTTTGCATGACACTAGAGACAAATTGTGTGGTTCTCCACACAAACTACAAGGTTTCACAAAATTAGCAACGCCCTGAACGACAGTAACAATGATTGTGGACATGTGAGAGTATATTGCATGACACTAGAGACAAATCCAGAACTAATTATCCACTGGAAATCAGTCAAGTGAATATCTTGCAAAAGATAGAGGACTTGTTTTTACTTTATTTTATTTTATTTTTTGATGAGCAAAACTTGTAGTAGGAAGGGGAGAAACGAAATCATCAGAAATTGAAATTGCCCTGAATGAATTGAAAGCAACAGAATACAATATCAATAAAACCTATTATTAATCAAGTAATTTATCGTCAGTTGGGAGATGGTCTGTTAAAGTGACACACATTAGTCTAGATGAACTAAGCACGAATATGTAATACTGACGTACCTCTACCCCACCAATGCAAAATAGAACCACCAGGACCTCAATAAACCAGAACGACATAAGTTTGTAAAGCATAACCAAGAAACATGAGGCAATCACAACAAAGAAAACTGCTGATGCCATGTTGATGTCCACAATGCCATTGGAACTAACGCCTTCCATGTTTGAAAATTCCTCTGAACCATCCTGCAGAGCAGCATGGGCCCATGTATTGATATAAAGAGTCAAATTATCTATTTCACAAGAATTCATGTCTGCACAACAAGAATCCTCCATAAAGACAGACAAATAATTAGTGCTGGAAATGCACAAGCCAACCTTTAATAGCTTGTCCAGCTCAATAGCTGTTTCTCTGGCAGTCCATGCAGACCAGTAAGAAGCACACAAAATAGTACCAACAGCCATAAGCCATAAAAACACTTCTGCAACATCAACCGCCGGACGAAGTGGAGAGTACAGCTGCACAGAAACTGGAGAAGGGGGATAGGCACCCAAATAAGTAAGAAGTAGAATCACACCCATTGAATCAACATGCTGGATCCACATTACCAATCAAGGAAACTAATCCAAACTGGTGTCTGTCAACAGAAACATCATAGCCATACCAACCACAAGACTGATTTCAAAGCAATGTCCGAGATAAGGGAAAGCATACCTACAGAGTTGTTCTTTATATGCTTTTCCAAGTTAGCACCAGCATCTTGAGGGAGCATAATAGCAGGTATGCGTATGTCTACATCAGTTTCATTGGGTTCACAAACCATCTTGAAAAGTTCTGCAGAATTAAAATTCTATTTAAAACATAGAAATGTGCTTGCCTTAATAAATTCTGCATGCTATTCTTTTCACCATTAATAATTTTCTCTTTTGTTAATGATTGTGTCAATGTTTCATTCAATTTAGCACTGAAGCATTACTCAAGGCAACAGAAGATGGAAGCAAAGTGTCAACATCAACATAAACAGAACAGTACTTGAATGGCTTAATCTCTAAGAAAACAGGTCTACTAGAGTTTTCTATTTTTGGTCACTGAATATTTTTGAAGATGTAGAGCAGGATATTGATAGAGAAATAGAGAAACTAAGTCACTGGCAACATAAATCACTGGCAAAGATATGACTTTCTGCATATGTTGTTCCAAATTAAAGAGGTTAATACTATGTCCAGAAAAAGTCTTCCTCCATCAGCCACTATAGAAAAAATTAAACAAGTGATCATCTGGCTGTTGCAGGAAAGCACTTTGAAATTAAACAGGTAGCCAAAAAAGGTGTAGGATATGAGGCTCACTTTTGACAGCTGTTGGACAGAGATGGACAAGCAGTTCAAAATATATACCAGGAGAAAGTGAAAGTACATGCAGAACCTGTTTTATTGTTTATTATGAGGATGGCTGAAGCGTTAGCCTCTTCAGCAAAATTTGCCTTAGCTGTAAAACTGCAACCACCTCTGTGCACCAGAATGGCCTCCCCCATGAGCTATAGTAAGGCAAGGCACCCAACAATTATCAACACAAATATTAGATGACAAATGATGGCACACTTCATTAGTAGCAAGAGTATAATAACGAGTCAAAATTGAAAACCTTATTCTTTGGTTTGCTACAGCAATCAGGAGGGTCTGCCAGTACAAGTCTGTTGTGGCTGGCATCTTTTTCCTTGGCTTCCAACGTACGGCCAAAACGAGCACCAACACCAACATATTCAGTGTCTTCTACACCATCAACCCAAGTCGGGACTTTAACCTATAAAACAAAATCTGATCAATTGATCAAATCTATCATAAATTGACTCTAATCATTACCTTTGAATTGAAGACGAAACCATCTTCCAACAAGGCCAAAATGTAAAATAATTACCCCTCCACTAATCAAACTTTTCATTAAAATTTCAACCAAATTCTCGCCGCATTTTCTGTTAACAGCATTAAGTATTAACAACAGAATCTTGATTTTGCTTTTCTCGTATCCCAATTTTCTCAGAAACCACCAGGAATGCTGTTAAAACATGTTCATATTCCTGAAATCTAGAAGCAAAACGACATCAAGAGTTAAAAACCGAAATTCATCCAAAATTGATCAAGAAACCTTGGACTCAGGTAAGCCTAACAGCTACTTCTGCACTCTACTCAGTTCACAATCAAATTGAACTATTAATTTTCCCCTCTCTAGTCACTTTCTCAGTTTTCTCGGTAGTCAAACAGTAACAACAAAAATCTAAAACATAACCGATTCAAGAAAAAAGAGAAAAGAAGAAAATTGCAAAATTACAGAAACTAAGCCTACTCACCAGCACGAAATTGTTATCGCAACCAGGCCTCTTTGGTGCGTTATTGTCTTGATGAACTATGTCACCGGCTGACCCCAAACATGGACTCGAAACCAGTACAAAAATAAAAATATTTATTACTCTCTTTGTATCCATTAAAAAAGCGAACAGCAAATAGCTAGGGTTTTTTGTTTTTTTGTAAGAGCAGAAAAGAGGAGGAGAGTTTTGGATTTTCAGAAACGAAGAAAATTTGAAGAGGAAATGCTCAGGAAGACCAAAATATCGGTGACCCTCCTTGCTCTTTCGTTGCTACCCATACCCTTGTCGTTTTGAGGCTTTGCCTTTGCACATGAAAAACACGGCAACGCGCACGCCGTTTGTTAACTGTTGTCTGTTGTTCGCGTGTTTCGTAGTATTTGTACGCGCGTAATCTGTGCGTGTAATGTATGGTCTAAATGCTGTGGATTTGATTGGCGGGAACTCTTTGTTGATTTGTGTACCTGCAAAATGTTTGTAATAAATAATGGTTAAAAATAATTAGATAAAAAATTAATAATTATCGCAAATATAATAATAATAATACTTTTTGATTAATTGAAATTGTTTTGAGTTTAAAATAAATTCAAACTCTATTATGTTAACAAAATAGTACGATCTCTTACTAATGTATTTACTTGGTTTAAACAGATTACAAGGTAAGTTTAACGAAAATTACAAATTAAAGAATTAAGTGGTGGATATATACCTGCGAGGATGGGATGGGATGGGATGGGATATACGCATCACAAACCGTGAAAGGCCAACTACTCGCCGCGGAGTTGTTGTCCAAAAGTGTAAGCGCGTGGTACAATATTGTTTATTTAATTATTTCTTTATATATTTCTATTTCTGTACGATGCTTACTGGAGACCGTCTTACCAGGTTAAAATTCCGTATAGACCGTACAGATAAGGGCGGCATAAAAGATAATTTCTTTGATAGTATTAACTAAGGTCAAGTTCACATGAGAATAGCACGTGTTCGCGAAGTATTGGTCCCATATGCAATGTCATATTTTTTCCTGCACTTAAGATGAGCCAAAGCGATAATATCGTGACACGCGTCAAATCTCAGTGAGGTTAATCTTATCTAAGCAATGAACTTTCTTTAAAGATACGGCAACGCAGCTGCAAAGGAGGGGCCCCCACGTAGATACAACTTTTTAGGAGCTCATTCACACATGCATCCATGACTTGAATACTTGATGATGGTCTGCTCTTACACGTGGGAGGATAGATTTGACCAAGTGAAAGAGTAAAGAGTTGGTCTGATCAGATGGGGTCGACCTCATCGGATTAATTTTTTTTTTTTTTTTAACCCAGGAATCAAAAGTCAACGCTAATGACCCTGACATCAAATCATCAATAATGTGTCATCGTGAGATCGGTTTGACCGTTTGATATTTTCGTTTAAAAAAAGATTTTGTGCCAAGGAAGTGTGTTGCTTCTTACGAGCATGCACGGAAATAATCATTAAAGAAATCAAAATTGTATCGTTTATTACTTACTGTAGAAGCTGGACAAGATTTACATGTCAACCCAATCAATCACACAACAAAAAATATAAACGTATATGAAGATATTCTTTAGTATTTTCTTTAAGTTACATTTACTGTAGCTTACAATCTAATTAAAACATGTAAAAATAAAAAATATGGAAGGTGGGTTAGATGTACGAACATGTAATTTTTACATTGTTTTAGTTGAATTCGGTCACGAGCTCTTTCATTCTAACAAATGGAGGATGGAATAAAAAACTCCAATTCAAAAGCTCCGGCCATAGATAGAGGGCACAACTCGTGACAAGTAACTTAGCAATACCCACCTTTATTGTGTGATTGGGTTGTGTAAAACTTTTTTTGAAACTACAAGGATCAATATAATTTAATCGGCATTTGATCTGATGATTTAATTTTCTTTTTTTTTTCTTTTACTCTAGCCACCTCAAAAGTTTTCGTTTACTCTGGTGTACTAGAGGGCTGTTTGTCCGGTTTCAATGTTTTAACTTAATTGCGCTTGAAATGATGAAAATGCAAGCTCTACATCTGTTTCATGTACACAATACAAACTACCGTACGTCCCCATTGCATATGATATTTGCCTTAACAGTACTTAGATCCCCAAAACCTAGCTATTAATTGTTTAGCAATATTATATTCACCCGTACAAGCTAATTGTTGTTGGATCTTTAATCTAACGTTGTCGAATCCTTAATCCAAGTTGGGTTTATATGTGAATAATTATGTGTTGTAGACTGTTTTGTAAGTTTAAACCTAATTAAAAGTGAATTATTGAGGTTTTCATTAATTTGAACTTTAATTTATCTAATAGGGTTTGAGCATTTAATGTGTAGATACTTAAAAGTAATTTCTATTTCAATGGTGGGTTAAAATAAAAATACCTAATGATAACAAGAAAGTTATCCTCATATCATATGTAACATTCTATTCTCTTCTGACGTCTCATTATAAAAGTGTAACGAGAAGCTTAAAAGATTCTCTAGAATAACTTGTTAGTCTAAAAGACAAACCATACGATTCTAAAGAATAATTCAGCATTATGAATTTAGGTAGCTGTCCACATATTCAATTATTGATTATTAGTGATACAATATGAATATTCCTAGATTTTAGGTGATAGTTGTCACCAAAAGATTTATTGTTTTAACAGTTGTTCGATGAACTCACCTTTTAAGCATCTTGTAGCTAGCTAGAAATAGAATTAGGAACGTCCATAGTTTATAAAAACATTGCACAAAGGTAGCTAGCTTAGGAGCTTCATGGCTTTTCAATTCATAGATGATGGGGGTGGGCATAGGTTGGTTTAGGTTGGGTTTTAAGTCAACTCAAACCAAACCATAAAAGTTTAAGACCAACTCAAACCAACCTAAATATTTTCAACCCAACCCAACCCATTTGGGTTTGGTTTGAATTTTATTATTAAATTATTTTTTATTTTGATAAATTTAATTATATCAAAATTATAATAATTAGTAATTGTTATTAATTATTAAATTAATATTAAAATATGAAAATAATATAGTGGATAAAAAATTATAAATAATAAATTTTATAATAACTTCATCCTTAAATTAAATAATAATAATAAATTATTAATTTTGCTCGTTCTTATATTTTCGATCTCTCTGATGTCTTTTTCCTCTTGCTTTGAGTAGTTGCCAAAGTGTCTAAGGAATTAGTACCACGACAACTTGAGTTCTCATCCATCTAAAATTAATTGGAAAAAAATCATATAACAAATTATTTAATTAATAATCATTACATAACATAATAAATTCACAACACAAACAATAAAAATAAAAATTGTAATGATCATTTCGACAACCTCAACTGACTTTCTTAGCCACCCTGCAAAAAAAAAAAAAAAAGTCCCTTATCATTATTCATTAAAAGAAATAAAAATAAAAAGGCCCTCTAACATTATGCATTTCAAAATCCTATGCAACAGTAAACCACATTTATGGATTTGATTTCATTCAAAAATTATAAAAGAAAATTAAGATTTTAGGCCAGTTTGCTTGTGTTTCATTTCTGTAAATTTATTCAAGTAATTAATAATCATTACAGAACATAATAAATTCACTCATGATCTTTTTCCACTTGTTAGTTGTTGCCGTATTTGCCCTGCAGCAAGATGACTAGGGATTGTCCGGTTTGAGGTAGTTTTTCACACGTCACCTTGAGTTTTGGGAATTTATCCATAACCCATAAGTAAACCATACCCAAACTATAATGAAATGGTTTTTTACATAAAACCCAATTCTAACCCATTTTTATGATTTATCCAACCCAAACCATTTAATTTGGTTTTGGTTTGGGTAAACCCATGGGTTGTCGGTTTATGCCCACCCCTAGATATCTTCATGCACGGCAATCGTATATTTGCATGCACTTCAGACATACACAGGGGCTTTATGAGATTGCTAGCTAGGCACCTGCCTTAATTGTACCATAGGAGGTCAACATGAATGGTCGGTGAACTATATAGGGATGCACAAGATAATGAGTAATGACAATCACAAATTTGCAATAGTTCGTAATATAATTGTTGATACCAAAATTTGGATTGACAATAAGAGTTGAGAAAGAGTTAGTTTACTTGGGGAACGAGCAATGAGAGAACTTGATATCCTCGGAATTACCATTGTTGAGAGCAAAGAGCTCGAAGATCGGAATCCTACAAAACAATAACTCATCAGGGGTTGCCGGGGGTGTTACCGGCGTAGACTCTCCGATACTTAAGTCAGAGATCGGGAGTGGAGATAACAAATCAATAAGAAGAGAGAGAAAAGAGAGTAGAAGAAAAGGCTTGGAGGATATTATACCCCTTCCTCCAATATGCCTATTTCTCGTGCATGCCTTTTGTTCATATCTTATTGTTGAGTGATGACCTCCTTATATAAGAGAAAATAGTTAGAATTATAATTGAATTAGGAGAACTAATCTCATATCTTATAGGATTCGAATTTGACAAGAATTACGACTTGTATTGTTTTATCCTATTCGGATTATAACAAGTTATTAGATATGGGTCCTTGAACTCGGATTTGGTAAAATTATAGGTATAACAATAATTAATGCTATCAATTTGTTTTAGTGACCGTTAGTGTCTGCCAGAGCTGCTGCATCCCATTATTAAAGAAGCTTCTCGATCCGATCGATACATCCCGGCCTTTGCAATCGAGTCAAACTCAGTAAATAGCTAGTTTCTCCGCTTGCTCCTATAATACCGTATTTACGAATGCCGACATGACTGTTAAGGTAATTGAATACTGAAATAGAAACGTCTGATTCAGAACTATATGGCATTTATAGATTGCGGTTAAGCACAGACTTAAAACATCAATTTATTTACATAACCTAACTCATTTTGTACAACAGTAAGTAATAACATTTTGACCTCTTTAAGATCAATCCCAAGAACAAAGAAACAGTCATGCTACGTTGCCCGAAATTCAATTCTTCTTTTACTCTTAGTGTGCAACTGTGTACTGACTATCACTTATCAAAGCAATTGGAGCTTGGAGGCCTTAGGCTGGGCAGGGGTGTTGGAAAAGCTTATTTTATAGTTTCTTAACTTCCGATTCAGCCCACTGATTAAAGGGGTTACGTACGCTACTAGCACCCCGCTCTTTATCTTGTATAACCCCTTTATTGATTTTTTTTTACTAAATTATAATTTTATTTCTTATGAAATTACCAAAGTAGACAAATAATCTTCTCTTATCTATTCTCTTCCACTTCTTTTAACTTTTTGTTATGTACTTTTTTCTATCAATATTTTTTTCTATTTGATAGAATTAGTGAATTTTATTACCTTTTCCACATTCTAAATATAAAATTGATATAATATATATACATTGGGTAGAACCCATCCTTAAAAATCGGTTTGTAAGGAGATGAAGCCTAAGTGTTTATAAATCCACATGCCAAGTCTTAACTTAATAATATGAGACTCAATTAGAGTCGTTACACATTCCGCAAAGCAAATCATCACGTATAAATACTTTTTGAAAAAGTGATGAAGGCTTGTAAGAGTCTTTATGGGTAATTGGTATTAGAAAAATAATAAGGAAATTTGGAATGAAGTGGGGCTTTATTAGAATATATATATATATATATGGGGTGACAATAGCATGAGTCTTCTAAAAGAGGAGGCTGAATTAAGCATAAACTATAGAAGCAAATAGCAAGAATAAGGACCCAAAAACACATATGCTATTGCTCCAATAAAAACCTATAAGTTTCTTTGCAAGGCCGTGATTTTGCCTAGAAGATGTTGCTTCATGTATAACAAAAAATGCAATGACGAAGAGACCGATAGCGAGCATGAACACAAAAAAGATCAAGAGATAGGATCGAGTACTACTTATTCGGTATTGGGCTAGTAATTGGTTTTGGAGCCATATAAGATGTTGGTTAGAGAATAGATCTACCTTCAACGTCCTTTGCTCTACTTTCGACTTGAATGTGAGTTCAATAATACTTTTAAATTAAAATATAAATATGAATACTTATTGGCGTGAAAATTTGTTTGACGTGAAGGGTAGAGAATAAGATTGTAAGAAAAAAAAAGGGTAAGAGGTCAATTTATTTTAAAAGTTAGAACACTGAAAAAGGAAGAAAAAAAGAAAGATGTTAATGAAAAAGGGCGCTTTTGGTATCAAGACAAAAATAATTAGAAGAGGGTTTTATGAGAATTTTAAAAGAGATGGAGCTATTTGAACTAGGGATGGCAATGGGTACCTCCCGCAGCGGGTTTGCTATAGCTAAATCCGTACCTGCATAAAATTTAAATTATCAAATTCGCACCTACACCCGCTGCGAGTTTTAATTTTTTTAAGAAAACACACCCTCTGTGGGTTTTGATAATTACTAAACCCGCAATGGTATTAGGTAGATTTTTTGCGGGTTCTCACATTTAAAATTATAAATATTCAATATGTAAATTTATAATAATAACCTAAAATCCACATAACATACTCAATTCTAAATTTAATCAATGTAAATGAAAAATTAAAATTTCAACATCAATCTAACACAAATTCTCAATTTTATGTCTGTAATGTGTGCAGTTGCTGCTCACGGGTGAAAGGGAAATAGTTTGGAAGGCTAGGTTTTGCGGCTGCTACTCACGAGTGAAAGGGAAATAGCTTGGTTTCCCTTTTGGTTAGGTTATAAGTTGCAACTTGCACACACCACACGTGACATGTTTAGTGTTTACACTTTATATTTATTTAATTTATATATTTTTAGATTTAATTATTTTTCAATTAAAATTAAATTAAAAATATTTGAAAAAAAAAGCTGCATGGATATTCGCCGGATATTTGGCTAATACCAAATCCACCTGCAACTTAGTGCGAGTTTCAATTTCTAATACCAAACCCGCCCAGAAGCCGCAAAATTACTCACAGGGGACGGGTTTTGGCGGGCGGGCGGGTTTGAGTGGATTTACGGGTACCATTGTCATCCCTAAAGTTTGAACCCATTAAATAACTCTCTATAGTTTACACCTATATTCTCTATATAAATATTAAAAAAAATTAAAAATTATGATTTTTCTCTTTAAACGCTTTTTTATTCCAAAATTAACTCTAATTAAAAATCTCAATATTTCATTTATACATCTACAAAATTTTGTCTGCATACATCAAAATCAAACTTCATTGGCTTGTACATTGTCCAGTCAAGAGCAACAAGTTTTCAAAGAAAATATGAACACATATATATGTTAATGGCTGAAGATACTGGGACTCGTTTACGATGAATAGAAAATTTATCGACAAGTTATGGAAAAGATACTGTAAAAAGGATGCTAAGGTGGACGAGAATCCAAGGTCCTTCAAGGAAATTATGACCATAGTCCTTGTCCTAATTAGCTTAGCTCCTGCACTGTTAAGTTCTGTTGATAATTATTATGATCGTCGAACAAAAGTGATCAAGCTACAGTTAATTATTTTGCACATTCCTTCAAAAGTTATAAACATATTGATACATTATTCTGTAACTTTTCACTGTTTGATTGTACGATATATATTTCTTAGACGGACTAGATGTCTAGCCTGGCCTGTGCCTAATTTTATTGAAAAGAAAGATTAATTACTGGATAACTTGATGTTGATTTAAGGGTGTTTTTTTAAGCAGGATTTGATGGGCAAAAATTAGAGAAAGTTAAATATATACTTTCGAATTCAATTTTTTTTTTTTATTTTTCCCAATGAAGGTATTAATGTTTTGATAGCAGATAACTATTTTGCTTAGTATCTTCTTTTAATCTCTGTTGCTTTAGTCTATAATCTCTCTCACAGTTATTTTTCATAGTTGGCTTTGTTGGTTCTTTCATATGGAGTCTTAATCATATTGCCAAATCTGGTGATACATCCACCACCTCAGATGGTTGAAAAGATAATTTGCAAGGCAAAGCTTTTTAAGAATTGTTTGGACTGCCTTTTGCTTCCGCATGAATGCCATTAAACCTTCTGACAATTAGCAGTATGCCTATTCTCCTAATGTTTTAAGATATTAAAAATGTCCCTTCTGCTGCATATATACATCTCTCCTTAAGGATTAAAGTATTTTGAAAATGGACTCTCTTTTTCAGTAAGACAATTAAGAAAAGGTCTAATCATCAGATGGCATGTTGGTAGACATTGCATAATTCAATCATTTGACTACGCGGCAGTTAGTGCACAAATAGACATTGCGAACCTAACCCATCTGAGAAGATATTTAAGAATTAACGTTCAATTATTCCTTCATTCGTGTATGTAGACAGCATAAAATCTATTTGTCTTGACAAACTCAGTCTTCAAGTGGCTCTAACTGAGTAAAAGGAGGGTAGTTCTCAGAAGAAATTAAATTCATCGACTTTGTACTTTCTTTGGAAATACTTCTTCTTTTATATTATTTTTTATTCTTCTACATGTGAGAGACAACCTATACACTTATATATTGTTCAAATGAACCTTAAGATTTGGGGAAAAATAAACTGTTCAATGATATTTAGACTTCAAGTTTAATGTATTATTTGAATAGCCTCTTGTATCTTGGGTGTTGTGAGAAGTACCTTGAGATATTTTATGATGAAACCTCTATGTGTGATCCGATAATCCTGTGTTGATTTGAAACAGATTTTTAAGGTTTCATGAGTGCATTTGAAATTATTTTAGGCCATTAGTCCTTGATTTAAGTTTGTCTAAATTCAAGCTACTTCGCCAAACCCCCACAAAAGTATTGTGGAGGTTAAGTCATTTCTCAATTATATTGTGTAATTGAGTAGAGGCAGTCTACTGGAGTAGACCTCTCTCAAGTTTTGAAGAAGATAAAAATCTGAACAGTGTTTCATATAATAGTCTTGAGAGGGTAAAAATTTAGTTAGTGCTTAGTATAGTAGTCTTATGTAATATGAGTTATAGTCTTATTGTAATATCGTGTCAAAAAAAAAAATGGTCTAAATTCAAGGATGCAAGAACCCTTGTGCAACTGCAAAATACAGAACCTATGATAGAGCTTACGTTGGTTTTGCCACTGTTTTGACAAAAAGGAGGTCTTGTTAAGTGAATATACTTGTTTCAACAGGAAGCTTCGCAGGGTTTAAAGGAAGAACTGGCTGATTTAATGCCTGCTGTTGTTGTAGGCGCTTATTTATTCACACGTCAGAGTGTAGAAGGATTCTACTATTGGCTGCTTTTTAATATGCTTACTAATTTGTTTATGAAAAATACAACTTATCGTACTGCTTTTGTGCCTATTCATTTTAAAGTACTGTGTAACTTGTTTAATTTACTTGTTTTTGGCTGTAGACACGACAGAACTTTTGCTCAAAAATTGGATGGCTGCTTTGCTTATACATCTGTAAGTTAAGTATATTCCCATAGACGTTCAAATTTGCTGATACATATGCTTTAGTTAGCAGTTGTGCTTAATAATGAAAGAAAGAAAGACAAAAGGAAAACTTATACTTTAGTCCTTTTAGTCAAGTTAATGGATAGGTAGTTAAAACATGCACATTGTCAGATATGTACTTGAATTATTGCATGCACAAATACCTTATAAGTATTTATAGAAAATTATTGCTTGCTTTATAATATATATATATAATATATAATATATAAGAAAGCCTCTTAGATATTTGAATCTATGTTTTAAATAAAGAAAATAATCATTATATACTGTACCTTAGTTCTTAGATGCATTTGTGATAATATATATTCTGTTAGGGATCCGACTACTGTGGAAATGCTCCATCGTAGAATATTTCTTTATAACTACACAATCAAAATTATAATATATTTTTTATTATTTATCACTTTAATCGTATGGTTACAAAGGAGCGATCCACGGTGGAGCATCTCCAATATTGCCATTGCCTTTTCTTAGATACTTGAATCTATATTTCAAACAAGTGGCCCAAGTGTCTGCCTAAGGGCAAAACCAGGTGTCTCCAGAGCACTGGAACGTTTTCTCTGTAAGTATCTTAAGACAATCTTGCAGGTGAGAGTGTGCAAGAGCACGGAAGATGCAGAAAAGTCCTTCAAGCAACTAGCAATTGAAGAACGGGGGAAATTTGATGAAGATCTTGTTGAATTAAACAAGCAGACAAAGAGAAGTAGCGATACATACGACTTTATTTGAGAAAACCATATATATGGCAGTGAGATAGAAGGATTTTGAGCTGGTCTCTAGTTTAAATGAATTTTGTTGTTCAGGTAACATTTGTGGTGGTTGCTGAAGGCAAAAGGTATTGATGATTTTCTTAATATTGTAGGAAAGGAAATGACTTAATGAAGGCCTTGAAGCAGCTTCGGATCATTTCAGAATCTGGAAAAATTCAAGTAATCGATATTTTGACAATCTTGATTTGTAACATTAATCATGTTATTTTACTGCCTTGTTTGATTAGGCTGCAGGCAATCGCCAATCAGTGTATGGTCAAGTGTCAGATTTTGCCCCTGAAGGATATCAAGGAAAACTTTAATGGTCCTGGCGTGAGAGTGGGCCATTGAAAGCCAGGCAACGCCATGCAATCAATTGTTGACTTAGCATCAGCAAATCCCATTATAAATGTTTTCTACATTCCATGGAGAGATCTTATTCTTATGAGATATGACAGTATAGTATTTTTCAGGTTAAAATCCCCTCATTTGTTAGTTTTTAAAAGACTTGTTTTTGGCTTTTGTTAATATTTTAGAAACCTATTCCAGATTTAAACTCATAGGTTAACTTACGACCACACAGGATCTCTGAACAGTACCACCCATTTCTAAATTATCTGGGTCATTGTTTACAACATGATAGATCATAGAAAGTAAATAATAAATTCAGGCAGTTTACTAAAACCAAAGGTGGGAATGACAGCTAATCCAATGAGGTTGACAAAGTTTTTAATTTGTTTTCAACTCAACCGGTGCACAAACTACAGAAATGAACAACTCAGAACCAATAATAAATGAAATTAAAGAGGTAACATTAACATGTAGTTACGCAGATACATTATAAATCATTCTAATGACAAAATTAAATTAAAAATCACGTACAAAGATTCTGATGCCAAGTATGCTATCAGCACCAATCCTGGTTCTTGATTCTTGAATAGCCTTACAAGTTACACCATTGTCTTCGTATTGCAGTCCTCCAGGATCCCAGCCCTGCATGCAAAAGTCTTAAGACACGAACGAGGCCAAAGTGCCAAAATCAACATCAGAAGCACGAAGTTGAATATTTATACCCCACTGATTCTTTAAGACCCACCCCC
Source organism: Clausena lansium (assembly GCA_030449835.1). Classification (NCBI taxonomy): domain Eukaryota; kingdom Viridiplantae; phylum Streptophyta; class Magnoliopsida; order Sapindales; family Rutaceae; genus Clausena; species Clausena lansium. The sequence continues at coordinate 5,880,155 of JASUUF010000257.1, forward strand.
ACAATAATGGCACAAACACGTTGCAATTTCTCCCCATGGTTACTGCCAAAAGAGGTGGTGCCCACGCAGCCAAACACAGGCCTAGGGCTGGTGGCAGTGGCACCCACATTGCCCACACAGACAAAAACTTGCGCTGGTAGTGATGGCACCCACGGTGACAGTGGTTGTTAACAATTTTAACACCAATTTTAAGTGGCAATGGACGGACTTGTTAATTTTGGAATTTTGGCCAATGGTGAGAGCGAGAGGTCCATTTTGGTTTTTGTAAAATCTCATCGTCATCATCTTCAATTATATTTAACTTTGATTTTAAATTCTATAAAATACTTAAAAATTTATATTTTAATGCTTGAGCCTGATTATGTTCTGCTTAATTTAATCATCATCCCATCACATTAACTTCTTATTAATTAAGCTTTGATCATGAGAAGTTTTCAATTACTGTATTTTCTTGCAAAATAAGACATAATTGTTAAAATAGTGTGAACCATATGAGCTATAAGATTAAAATTAGATGTTAGATTTTCAAATGAATTTCAACTTTACTCTTCATATTCTTATTGTAGATAATTAATTAAATTATCAAAATCAATTAATCCCAAACTTAAATCCAATCATTTCCCTTTAAAAAAGTGATTGATTAACCTAAACACTAAAGTTAATACAAATAAATAATTGACAGTCATTTAGTACGTACAGATAATACATATAAAACAAATACATTATACAAACATAGAGCCGTCTGTACATACAATCGGATGCAACAAATACTGCCAAGAAGAAAGTTGATGTGTATATAGATGAGACACGACTAGTCTAGCTTCTCCTGACAACTATGAACAATACTATACCTGACAGATTAAAAATAACCTTCGTATCGTATCAATGTTCGTGCAGCCACTCTTGAATTGCTGAACGAAGAGCATGGTTGGGGACGAGATTTTTGTGGGCAAGTGGAAGGTTTGTCATGGGCGAAGTCTCATGGCCGCTGTCAAGCCATCCTTTCAATGCTTCTCCTTCATACGTATAACCATCAGCTGCTACATGTGGATCCTGCATTACTTCCTGCCAGTTTAAGCACATAAATCTCATTGAATGTATTGAAAAGATCATAGAAATTCATACTCATAATATTAAACATATATTATATTAAGAGAAAACTCAACCACCAGACATGAGCTACAGCAACATATGAACTCACCTGGAAAATGGGACAGATAAAATATGGAGGCAGCTCGCAGCGCTCTTCAGAACCCAATCGGTATGATGTTGGTCCTCCGCATGAAGCTCTCATTGGTTCAAGTACCCTCCACACATCTTTTCCAAGTTCTGGCCGGCTCTTGCGGTTCATCTCACAACATCTCATGGCCAAGTTAGCCAACTGCTCTGCTTGGACAAACGGCCAGTCTCCTGCCAAAGGATCCAACAGGTTTTTCAGTTTTCCCGTATCTAATGCATACTGCACTTCCTTTGTTATCCCCAAAGCTGGTCTCCCAGTCAACAAGCGCAATAAAATAATTCCAAATGAGTAAACATCTGACTTTGGAGTAAGTTCCCCTGATGCAAGAAACTCAGGATCCATATACGCAAATGTGCCCTTAGGGTCAGTTCTACAACACAGTGTTGTGTTGTTACTGGAAAGTTCATTTTGAGATAGTAAGCGAGAGATACCGAAGTCACTAAGTTTGCTAACAAAGTTAGCATCAAGGAGAATATTGGCAGGTTTCAAATCACCATGCACAATGCTGTGAGGTTTACAGGAATGGAGAAAGATAAGGACAGAGCATAGCTCAGTGGCAATGCGGATTCGAGTTTGCCAAGATAAAGGGGAAGAGTTATCCCTGCAGCTGAGTCGGTCTTCAAGGCTGCCATTGGGTAGATACTCATAGATGAGAGTCCACACATCTGGACAGGCTCCAACAAGAGTTACAAGATTTGGATGTCTTATCTTACTCAGAATATCAACCTGATATACAATCAACATGCATATTAAATGATAATAATAACAATATCATCATAATATCACAATTATTGATAATATTAACAACTTATTCATGCACTGTTGATATATAACTCAATAATTCGTACGCTATTAATATATAATTAACTAATCCATATAGTGAACTATAATTGCTGCAGAATTGAAGGAACTTGTTCAAACACACAAAAATAAGTTGCAGAATATAAGAGAACTTGGGCAACTGCATTGCCAATTGCTAAACAGCAGAAAAGAAACAATAACACTAAAAAGTTATATATATATAATAGTAGCAAAGACTTAAGACATAATTTTGGGCAATGGATAGTTGAACATGGAATTTGGATGCATTATTGGGATGACACAACCAAAAGCAAGAAATGCAAAACTCTTTGATAGAATTAAGACCTCCTAGCTATTCAATGATCAAAATAAATTAATTAAGAATTATCATGCTTAAATGGTTAATGGATGCCACAGACCCTGTGGATGAACAAGTCAGACAAATGAATCCACTAAATTAAAATGAAATATAAAGGATTCATAGGCTCCTACCTCCTGTTGAAATTCAGAGGGTCCTTGCAAGCTATGAGAGTGCAACATCTTAATGGCCACTTGCGTGTGTCGCAGGAGGCCTTTGTAAATGCTCCCATATCCCCCTTCTCCAATCTTTTGGGAAGGATCAAAGTTACGAGTTGCTTCCTCAATCTCTGAAAAGAAGAAATCAGAGAAGAACTGAGGCATGTGGTTGCTGTTTGAGGCCTCTTTTCGACTTTCCCTCAGCTCCTCAGCGTCTTTGACAGCTTTGTCGCGCTCCATCTGCAATTCATCTCGTTCTTTTTTGTAATTCTGCAGAAGTTCAACAGCAGAGATAATTTTCTGCTCCAGCTCCTTTGCCGTCTGATCGGATTCTGCAATTTGGCTCTCGAGCAATGATTTCTGATCCCGGGCAATTTGAAGTTCTTCCATGACTTCATCCTGCTGTTTCTTCATCCTTTCAAGTTCCAGCTTTTCGTTTGCCAGAGCCTCCTCGAATTCCTTCCTTTGTTTTAACTCCTCGGCATACAAGCTTTCAGATGCTTTAGCCTGCAAATTGTCAGCCATGATAGAGAATAAGCATAAGAAAACTTTTCATGTTTACATAATATAATCATAAATATCAGTTGAAGGTCTAGACCATCAATCTTAATTATGAAAATGAACCTCATATTCACACAAACATCAGGACAAGATTTTTACAGCCTATAACTTTTCACCAGAGACTGCTGGAACCAAAAGAATATTGATCAGGAAAAATGTTCCATGCATTTAATGCCATCCCCCCACCATAAGGTAATCATCTGACAAAATTGTCAAGGTGGTATGATATGTTGAACATTCTACTCTGCAGGAAATAAAAATCAGCTTTCTTGTGGAAGTTCTTCAATATCTCCACCTATTGATACTAAGTTCTTCTGGACCATGGATGAGAGAGCTAATCATCACCAACAATCTTTAACAGAACTAGTTTCCAAAATACCGGTACCTTAGGATGACCCTTCTTTCGTTACAAAATACCTATGTTCAATAATTTCAAAATATAACAACAAACAAATCTTTATAAGAAGAAAGAGCCAAAGGAGGGAAGAGGAGCAGAAAGGGGGGATGTTTTATGCTAAATGCCCAAAACTTTACCCTGCGAATGGACTCAATGGCATCTTTTTCAGCCTTCTCATGCCTGAGAGCCTCTTCGAATGCTTCTCGCCTTGAATTTTCAGCCTCTGCCATTGCTTGTGCAAGCTGATCATAAAGAGTATCATCTACACTTCCATCCTGATAGCATCCGTCGATCAGTTAAAAAAAGTTGATTGGGTTTTAAAACAAAATGATCAGGTCTATGCATTGATATAGCATACATGTGCAAAAGAGAAAGATAAGGAGTCCCACATATCCCATAGTCTGAAGTTACAAACTTCAAAACATGTAAATGATGCATTACATGGCTATGTATCTCATGTAGGTAAGTGAAATGAAAGTACCAGTACACTGGGAGGTGATGATTGAAGATCCTCTTTCGACGGAGGCAGTGTGCTCACTCCCTCAGTCCTGATTAGTGGAATCATAGCAACATCAATCACTCCTCTGGAAGAGCATGATGAGAGAGAGCACTGAGAAGTACTTCTCCTTGTTGTTCCATCACATTCATCAGAACTAACTTCTGCATCGGACCTGCTTGCTGGAGATGACAGCCCTCTAGTACTATCTTGAGAAGTCATTACTTTCCCCACATTTCTGTCAAAATTCATAGATCTTACTCTGTGGAATAGATCTTGAACTGGATTGGTGAGTTTTACAGGTCTATTATAACTCAGCATAACAGATTGAGATCTCAAGCAATTTGGATGTCCGTTTTCAGTGTTATGGCTCGCTTGAAGAGATGGAGATGAAATCTCTGGATCAGTTCCATCCAAGCTACCTTCCCTATTATATGGTATTTGCACTAGCAGTCAGATCTCAGTATAAAGTAAAGGTTTGAAAAGCATTACTGACAAGAAAATATTCTTTAGCATTCACAAGTACAATCTGTTTTCTGTTTTAAATCACTTTCTCAGCATCTTGTAGCCACATATAGGTTGTCCATAGTCTGTAAACTTATCAGAAAGCTTACAAAGCTTCCTTCTCAGAGATGGATATCTTCATGCCATTCACAAATTTTCAAATCACTACATATTCCCAGCATTTTAAGAACAAACATGCAATGCCCACCTCGTGTAGATAAGGTTTCCATTGCAAATAAACCAAATGTGACAAGAAGCAGGTGCTTGTTGGCACACAGAAATGGCCTTCTTAGACTTGAGGTCCATCATTTTCCTGCAATGTTAAACATTAGGGTCAGCAATCACATATTTGAATTCATGTCTTGCAGCACGATGAGAGTGCTTCCTTTGAAGGGCAACATGAATGTTAAATTGAACTAACGACGCATGGAGATGAATGTAAAGAAGCCCTCAGTAGTCTCTTACTTCTTGTAGTGCTTGTCTGCTGCTGCTCCCATAACAAGCTTCCTGATCCCATAGTGAGAGATTAACTCAAGAATCCCCTTTTCAGTAGACTCGGATTCAGTATATAATTTCTCTGCACGCACCTACAACACCAAATATGAATGCCAAAATTAGTTTAAAGAGTTCCACAGTTGAATCAATTTTCAATATTCTAAAAGAAACTTCTGAATTCAGAATTATGTGGCACTAAGTTTGCAGCCTAATTCAAACTCTTCATAATTTCTGCTAAGCTATAGAATACCAAGTACTTTGCATTAGCAGGCCAACAAAAAGTAATTAAATAGCACATGCATAGAAAAACAGGAAAAAGAAGTCATACTCCCATTCGTCGACAGATGAGAAGGCACACATCTAGGTGCTTATGCATGTCTTGTCTTTCAAGTTCCCTGTATGCCTGAACTTCCTCCTCTTCAAGGGAGCTCGCTGGAAACTTTGTGCCCACTGCATATCAAAGCAAGCAGAATTAAACAACTAAGAATTCCGAAACCCGATCCAAAAAAAGCACGGAAGATATACACAAAAAGCAGAATAGAACCAATTTTTCCTATTTAGCTTTCAAGCTGACTTTCAAGAATTTCAGTTTATTTTAACTGAAATTTAAGCTAAAATCATAAAAATTCTAAAAGCCATCATCATCATGATGTTGTTTTTCCACTTGGAGAAACTTGAAACAAGAACTAAAAAATAAACAACCAAAATTCCAATCTCCACCGAAAGTCAATAATGCATATAATGCAAAATCAATACAAGGAAATGTTAAAAACTTACTGACTGGAATCATTTGTGCGGGCGTGTGAACATGAATGATGCAAATTCTCTTCCCTCCAGAATTCTGCAGTGCCCATAACAGAACTGATTTGCTTTCTTTCACTTGTTTTGCGACCGCAACATACATCTTATCTTCAATGACACTTGCCACCGGTTCCTCCACAATCTCTCTTCTGCTGGACATGATTCCAGCCATCCGAATGTCAGGACTCCTTATTGAATCAACCCCTTGTGCTATCGCTGGGACACGACTCACCACAGCCATTACAAACTTTTTATGAAACAAATTTACCCTGAAAAAAAGAAATCAAAATCTCTAGCATCCATCTTTCCCCTTCAATTGAACCCAAACTTCAAAATTTAACAGAACCCAACTCAGCTTTCTTCAATCAAGAAACAAAAGCTCTCTGTTTTGAACTATTGACGAAAGCGATGAGTTCAAGGATAAGGGAAAATACTTTCTGACGAATGAATAGACGTAAAAGGGATTGCTTGTCTCTGGCTCGGATGACAAATAATATATGATAAGAAAATGAAAGACTGCAACATTTGTAAAAGATTTATGAAATCACATAAACAATTCCACGGTGGGATCCATTTTCATAGCCTAAAGACTCGCTGCTCTGTATAGCTCGTTGTTTGCTCTGTTGCTTACTTCAATATGAAGCTTCTAAGAATTGCCAGCGGGCTCCACGAAGCTTTACTGGAATTCTATTTCTGTACCAAACTACCAATCTTTCTTAGTCTTTAACAGGTCCCTCACCCTCCGGTTTATAACGCCCAATTGTTCAAAACAGAAGTCTTTTAACTTTTCGTGGTTCATACAATTACAACAAACTGTACAAATGCAACATTAATTGCAGGAAATTATAACTGGCCCCCCCGCCCCCAACAATATAACACGCATTGACGTGCTATTAATTGGTAAAAAAAAAAAAAAAAGAAAGGATCTAATTAATAAAAATAAAAACAAACCATATCCTTACGTAAAGATGTAAAAACCTTCGGGATCTAATTGATAAACTTTCGTATTGTTTTCGGACAGGGAATTTAAATCCGCTTACCGCATTTTCAAAAAATAATTAGAAGTTGATATTATTTTTAACAGGGAATTTAAATCCACACCATTTTCAAAAAATAATTAAAATAAGCTCATATTATTTTTAAAATCTACAAATCAACTAAAAGCTTAGCCAATTTATCGAGTAAATCATTCCTCTCTTTTTTTTTTTTTTTGTATTTATGTATCTTTGACTATTAAAATTGCTTTAAGATAAATTTTATTTTATTATTTTATCCTTATAATATAAAATAATTAAATTGCTCTAAGAAATATAAGATCTTATATTTAATAGTTTATGTATTTGATTATATTTAATTAAATTTTCAAGCATTTTCTTTACTTTAATTTTTTAAAAATAATGTGAACTCATTGTAATTATTTCTTAACAGTGGGGTGAGTTTACAAAAATTGTGAGATGAAGATACCACCATCCTATAAATTCTACTCGACCTTGAAAACGAGATGAGGAGGTGCCCATCACTCATCTATAACGTGATTTGCCTATTTGCCGCCATTAATTTTAATTAAATATTACAAAGTAAGTAATAAACTTAAAATGGGTCGGAGTCATTATGATATTTCTCCGGTAAATAATACCATAATTTATATGAGTCATTGATAGAAAATGAATATGGACATCCCCATTATTTTGTAATAAAAATCATTCATAATAGGTCTGATAAATATTAAACCGAGTGATTTTTAAGTAAGTTTATTTAGTTAGCCATGTGTATTTAAAATTTGAGGAAATATTAAATAAAAAATTAATTTGAGTGTAACCTAAAATTACACACGACACTAGTTTAAAAGAAAAAAGAAAGTTACGTGCAGTTGTCAAAATTAATTCTCTTACAATGAATCAACGGACGTTAAAGTTAAAAAAAGTCAATGCGTACGGAGTTAGGTGGGCCAAACCGGAAGAGAGAATATGCTACGTAAAGACTTCTGATCCCTCTCTGCTTCACCGTCCAAGTCCAGCTCACCGCTTTAAACAGTAAAAATGTAATTGGTTTCGTTTTTACCCTCAGCCTTTTTGCATGTTACAAAAAATAATTTGATTGCAATTTGCAAGATTATGATTAAATTAATAAAATCAGTAAGGCAGTAACCAGGTAAATATGTAAAAGATTCATGAGATGACTGAATAATGCAGTCAGTGACGAGTGATGACCATGTGATTCATGCTCTGCTCTTTACAGCCGCATGCGTCAAAGTTGGATGGTGTGGGTGGGAATAAACAATGAATCAGCCAAAGATAAAATATTTTCAACGCAGAAAACACCTTCTGAAAATAATTTCTAATTCTAACGGCCGTCGTTGTGCCCGGTTGTTAACAGGTCAAAATATTACTGACTGTTAACAAAACGGCTTTCTTTTTCTACACAACACGCGTGAATCATACTTATTAGAAATGCAATTTCTTGCCGTGGGCACTCCGGCAATGCAAACAAGATTGGCTTCGGCATATGCAGTGACGCATCAGTCGCTAAGACGCGCATGCTTTCCTTAATGGCTTCCACTCATTCTTAGAATTAAACCAGTGCCAGGCTTTACTAATCAACAAACCGAGATTAGACTTTGATACGACTTTCACTGAGGATGAAGGGGTAGGGCCCCCATTAATTAATGTTGATGACTAATGTAACATATGTATTGCCAATTACAAGTTCAATGATGTTTTCGTTGCTTGTATTACAAGTCAATACCATTAGGTTACGCGGGCCGGCTATTAAAAATTAATTTACTTAAAAATCATTAGCTACACGGTACATTCCTTATCAATTTGTGTATAATTTGGATTGAGATATTTATAATTAGTCATCCCTATCAATTCGTATGAAAGCCAAGCCACTCAATCACGCGACTATTGATTGTCTTTAACACAATAGACAAATCTTATTAATTACTCAGTAACTTTAATATAGAATTTCCCTTTCAACAAAATAACAATAGTTGTATGACATTTGTGGGCCATCTAAAGAACGCGATAATCAAAGGGATTTGTCTGCTAGTTTAGATATCACAGAATTGCAGGGCGAGATTCAAGGTAACACCATGTAAACTTGGAACTAGTGTGTTGATGTGGTGTTGGAATTCAAAACCTCATTCCATTCCATGCAAATATATTGAATTTAATAATTATTCAGAAATAAATAACAATCATAACCAATTCGGCTAAGATGCCCACAATTCTTTGTTGTTCGGTACTTGATTTCGATTGATACTAAAATTTTATTTTTCATAATTTATTATGTTATAATTTATTCACACTACAACCAAGACTCTCGACCTCTTGATTGATATATTAAAGTAATTATTATTAGTTTATACTTTACTGACCATACAATCAGGGTTTTTACGTATTAGAATTTTAAATTAATATTAGATTATAGCATAATCAAGCGATCTTTCAAGAATTAAATCAATTATAGCATAAAGTGAGGGCCTTTCAAACCTGCTCAATAGTATGTTAACACTCAAATAATGGTGTGGGTAGATACTAAAGTTGATTGATTGAAAAAAATAAATAAATAAAAAGAATCGATAACTGAGGCTGTCATTCCTATAATTATTCATTGGCTGATAGATATGTCAAACTAACCAATATATTAGATATATAAATGCAATGCATTCCTATGACTAGAAGAACATATGACACTAACATATAAAATCTTATATTTTGGAATAGAATTCTTTTTTTTTTTTAAATTGTTTTTTCGAATAACATATACACATTGGAATTGAGTTTGAGAAGGATATTTTGAGCAATCTTTGCCCCTAACACAAGAAATTTCAAGTAAAAATAAAAATCGTGGATGGGAAGGAAGTCCAAGGAGCAAGGCAAGGCCCATAATTCAATTTGAAAATTAAATGGGCTTCTTGGCCCATAATACCCGCCATCCGTCAAAGCCGAATCCAAATTAAAATGTACATACAAATATATATATATAAATATATATATAGTCATAGCCCCTTTCCCGCCACGATCATTATTTGAAATTCAAAGTACCTGAAAGATATCATCGATCGGTTTAGCAAAAATCGCCAATCGTCAATCTACGATCACATAGTTTTTCAGTATATCGACTATCGAGTTAGGGTTTCGATTTCAAAAGTCGGACGAAATGAAGTTGAAGATCAACAAAGCCAGCGATCTCAGCTCTATCTCTGTCCTTCCTCCTCCCGCAAGGTTTTATACATTTTCTCTACATCCATTGTGGCTTGTATTAATTAACTGTGAAGTAAATCGTAATTATCGTAATTATGCATCTCATCTACTAAACTTTAGTAAAACTTTTCACTCATTTGAACTCGATTTTATTGTTATAGCCGAGTTAAGGTTACATTGAAATTTGCTTTAAATTCAAAATTGGATCTGCTTTTCCTTAGGTGATCATTTGAAGATTAACTAGCGGGTCTGATTGGTTTATAACAAAATCTCAGAAAATGTTTTTAATCGTCGGGATTCAATATTACTGAGCTCAGTTCCCTTATTTTTATTATTGGCTTCTGATCGATGTTGTTACAGAAATTCTGCATTTGAATTTGTTTTTGTTCTCTTGCCAATGATCCACAATTTCGCTGAGATAACTTATGAGAAGAAGAGCTAGTGTAACAAATTTATTGTGCTGGAATTTGGGTGTTCAACTATTTATAAGTGACTGAGATTCAATCTTTTATGACTGCGATTTTATGTACAAAAGGCGATGCTGTCTCATTTGAGTTCTGTTGTTTTACGATTTTACGGGAATTACATAATGCAAACATTTTGGTGATAATGTGAAGGAGATCATTTGGGCCACAAGCATCGCAGCTTCGGTCACAACCATCGCAGCAATCATTTTCTCAGGGACTGTCATCTCAGCCTGGCATGTTTTCTCAGCTTTCTCAATCCTCTCTTGATGAAGTTTTGACAAATGAACAGGTTGGATCTGATTTCTGTCTTGTCATTTCTTTATTTTCTTTTTTTTGGGAGGAGGGAGGGGGGGTAAAGAATTGGAGTTATTATGCTATTTTATTGGTTTTTCATCTTGTATTTGCAGAGAGTAAGTTCTCAAGAACGAGAAAACACTGTGAAGAAGTTCTCTTGCTTACCCCCAGCAAGTTATACACGAGAAGAAAGCCATACTCCAATAAGATCTTCCACAAATGTCGTGCGCAAATGGAATCCTGCTTCTGCTCCAGATCCGAGATGTAAGCTTCCTCATTGTGGAATGATAAGGCATTCTGTACCTTTCTATCATATTCATACAAAAATTAATCTGGAAAATAATTGTTGGTCATACTATGGCACGAATACCAATATTTTATTTATTGCGCAGGTCAGGTTAGTGAGGAACTTGAACGCCGGATTGGCTTGATGGAAACTTCACTTAACAGGTTTGGAATAAACTTGGATTCTGTTCAGAGTGACATCATGCATGTGAATAGAGGATCCAAAGAAATATTGCTGGAGGGTGAGTTATTTAATTCTTCAATACATGGAAAAGTAGAGAAAAAATGCCAGTGGTTATAGTCCGTGGTATCGTTCTAAACTTCTAATCTACACTAATTTTTCAGGTCTATGAAACATGGAAACTAGATTTTGTTGTATGCCGTTTTTGTGATTCTTAATTTCCATTTTTCATTAATTGTGATTTTATGTCAATCACATGAAATTTCAAGATTTTGTGTTGTAGTTTAAATAATTCACAACTCTCTTTCAGTGGAAGGCATTTGCCAGAAGTTGATTGTCCAAGATACATCACTGCAGCTGATGGTAACAGCGATCTTCTATGCCCTATTTGATTGTTCAGTGTCATGGTTGTTTAACTTCTAATGCAGCTGAGATACCGTGACCAGAACAAGGGACAAGAAGACATCAAAACTGGCCTTGATGGTGGCCTGAAATCTCTATCTGATCAACTGGGAAAGGACATATACGAAGACAAGTTTAAGGAGATTTTCTCGGAGCTATCCTCCTTGCCAAGAAAGATAGAAGCTTCACTAGTGAAATTGCAGAATGAGTTTTTCAGCTTCGTAACAGAACAATTGAAGGCATGTATGATCAACATTGAATAAATCCAAAATTATAGATTTTTAAGAATTCTTTGAGATTAATGGCAGATTATGAATTGGATTATTTTTTACCTAGGGTAAATAATGCTTAAACTTTCTCTAACCAGTTTTTTCAAGTTAATGCAAATGAAATGTCTATTTCAAATACTGTCATGCTCAAATTATTTCTTATTTATCATTTGTTTTTGCAGGCAATGGCTTGTAACCTAAAGAGCTCCGCCCAGAAGGTTCAACCGACGACTGTTCTTTCTCAAAAGGTTCTTTGAACTTTGCCTTTGGTACCGTAGGTTTGTATATCTTAGTGAGATGCCTTCTAATAATTGCTTTTGTAGGCAATGGCTTCCAGCATGAAGAGCCCCATCCAAGAGGGTAATGTGACCACTTTTCCCTCAAAAAAGGTGCTTTATTCTTCTTAATTGAAGTCCCTTTGGCTTTTCTGAGCTCCTCCTTTTTTTTTTTTTAAATTATGAGCACAAATTTCTCAGAATGCCTTTAAATTTGTGAATCTGCAGCGTCGTGGCCATCCTGCTACTTCTCAGAGAAAGGTGCTATATCCTTTTTAATCGAAGTTTATTTAACTTTTTTCAGCTCTTTTCTTTTTTATTGCATAATTTTCTGAAGGCCTTTTAATTTTGTGAAACTGCAGCCTCGTGGCCGTCCTGTTTCTTCTCAGAGAAAGCTAAGGCCCCATGAGAAGTGTGTAAACTCAAACTTCTTACTGTTGGTTTTATTGCGGTTAAATTAGGTCAATGATAGCCATTTTCACTGTCCTGTGGATGAGTGAATCTCAACAAAGGTCCATCCATGGGACCAAAGTGGTCCATGCCAGTATGCCACCCTTTTTTCTAATGGTATAACATTAAAACAAAATATGGCACCGTTCTCTTGTCTCCACTCAGTACTATAACAACTAGCTAACAAATATACTTTCTATATTATTCATTTCTTCTCTTACCAATTGTATCTGTCCAGATGTGACCACTTGACCTACATGTTCAATATGTATTCTTCAGGTTATCTAGCCAATAGTAAAAGCTTTCTTTTGATTTCAGTCCAGCTGTGCCTCCAGCGGCCAATGTCCCAGCAATTCAAGTCGCCAATGTGGATATGGGAGGTTGGACTTCTGTTAAAAAGGAACTTGCTACACTCAAAAAGGGGATGGCCTCCGAGGAGCGAAAACAGAAAGGAGCTTCTTGCGTTGGACAGGTAGTTCTTATTTTCTAATTCTTTTTCTCCCATCCCCTTCGTGCTTTGGTTGCTCAGGTAGACAACATGCATTCTGATTAAGTGATTTTGATGCACTTTGGTATTTCCAAGTTAATTTTCCTTGTTATTAGGAGTTGAGCTGACTAACATTTCTTAGTGCCCTTGACGGTGAATCCCTGTCTTTTACTGTGTCTGGACATTTATTTTTCATGGCCCATTTGAGATGCAATTCTGTCCTGCAGGCAAGAGAACATATAATTATGATTGATTCAGATGAGGATATTAATGGAGGTTTTTCCTGCTTGATTAGCGAGAAGGAAACAGGTAATCAATGAAAATTAATTTGCAGGGTTACTTGTTTCTAAATTCTAACTGAAATATGATACTATTTGTATTTTTGTAAATTGTGCGAAAGGGCATGAACTGCAGACAAGTGGTTATATTGAGAATTAGTGATTGATTTATCTGATATAAAATGAAGTGTATAAAAGAAAATCGAAGATGTCGATTATGAAGATTGCTTTTGTTGTAATTATTATTTTCATATAGCGCACAATTGGATGCAAAGATTTGTTCTCATGCTGTTTGGCATTGTTCAATTGAACCCAGATAAAGTTTTCATACAACATATATTGGTTTCAGATACTGATGTAAGAGGCTCTAACTGAACCTTTATCCTTTTGCAGGCAATGAAAATAAGTTGATACATGATGCGAAGGAAGCGACTGAAAGGATTTTGAGGAAAGCAAGGAGGCGAAAGAGAAAGAATGATGATGCTATAATTATTAATTGAAGGTATGGTTACGCCCGTTGTTACTTTGCCAACTGTTAAATATCTGAAAGTTTTTACATTGGCCAAGCGGAGAACAGAACTTTTTAATATTTCCAAGGAAATAAGACTATCCTCAGTTTACAACTGAAGGGACTAAAGTTTGTCCATCCCCAACATTTGAGATGAGACAACTCCTTGCTCTGCGAACTAGTCTTCCCATGAAATGGCTGGCATTACTGGTTTAAACATATCATCCTTTGCTAGAAACACTACATGTCAATAGTAGCATCTTTTTTATTATTGATATCATGTATATGAATCAAAGATCATTTGCGGAATTCATGCCGAATGCCCCTGCTACATTAGAAAATTCCTTTTTTCTTTTATTTTTTTTTTTCAAATATATTTCTCTACCTGTTAATTTGCGGTTTTTGCCCTCCCGCTTGGCCACTTCACACCTACTTTGGATTGCGCAGTGCAGTGCTGAATGTCGATGCATTCCTAACTCACTAGTCGGGCTGTTTCTGTTCTGTCCCTAAAAAGTCATCTCAATTGGGCATTCCCTACCCATATCAACCGAAGGCCCAATTGTGATTTGATCTTATAACCCTTAGCATTTGCAGTTTAGCTAGCACCTTTAATATTTCCTTAAATAAAGTTAGCTTGGAGCCTTTATGCCTTCGTCTGAGCCTCTGAGGACAACCATACTTCATTAAACTAAAGGGTATTTGAGGCTTAGAAATCTGATGAGGTCAGGTACGCGACGAGACGTGTGTCGAGATTTCAATGACTGGGCTGTCTTGTGGCCTCTACAGACCTGCCAATAAATTTTTGACACGAGTTCCATTGCGCTCCAAATCGAACACGGTAGGGCGCATAAGATCCGGACTCATGAGCTCAACCCCCACCCACCTGAATTGCATAAATTACCATAATCAATACTTCGACACGACGATTAAACAAAGGGAAATCATTTTGAGAGTTGATGGCGTTTTAGTGGTACTCTTCAAAGAGAACAAAATTAGAAAAAAAGGCGATTCTATAACTGGATAGATTGATACCTTCTTTAGCTTGCATTTTCCCTTCCAGAAGGAAGGCTCGAGTAGGGTTAAAGTCAAACCGCCAATTTATGTGCGAAAGTGGGTGAAAATTGAGTTTGTTTTTACTTGGTCCGCTCTCAGTCTCAGCCACTACAAGGCCAACAAGTGCTGCCTAATAATCTATAATCTATTTTTATATTTAGCATTAGAATAATTTTGCAAGGTTATTCTTTCCTTGGAGATGTGGGTATATAAATCATAATTGTTATCCAAGAAAATAAAGCGCAGAATAATTTTGCAATATATCGGGGCCCTCAACGCACCAAGGTGTCACACAACTTTCCATTCTAACGAAAAGACAAAAGAGGACACCCGACTCAAATTTCTTTATCTGATTTTTCAAAGGATTTGCATAAGCCTCCCAATCACAAGGCAATAAGATAATGTAATCAAATATTGTTTACATTTTTTTTCCATCCCTTCTTCAACCAATGATTAGATTGGCCGAACAATCCCTTGTTTATTTCTCTAAATCGACGCTTTCTTGTCTCATTCAAAGACGGAGACAATACATGAGGGAGATTTTATGAAATTTCAAATGATTTCCAAACTCATTTTTCAAAATTTTCTATTCCGCGGGGTGGCTGCTAGTGCTAGCTACGGCCTACGGGTACGTTGAGCATCTAGAAAAAGCAATCAGTAACGAAGCAAAGTATCACATGACAAAACTTTATGATTCTTTTTAAATGTGGGGCGCTTTGATGGTCGCCAATACACAATGAAGAAGATAATGAGTCTGTCATCATCAAAGTTGCCCAACTCATAGGCATTCGTGTAGATTAAAATTTAAAAGTGGATGTCACCCCAAATACAATGAATGGTATGATCACTTTGTTGGGAGTAATGCAATTAATTTGGTATAATTTATTTAAACTTTACCATTTGTGGTGTAATATGTTAAAAGTCTTTATTCTTGGCTGTTCTTATGGAGCATCCAATGCTTGATGCTTTACGACAGTGGTTGCATTGCAAATTTGCAATGGCACATCCCTACTCCCGACAGTCCGGAGAGATTAAACGCCCATCTTTGATTGTCAAAGCATAATCATCATATTTTTGTGTGTAGTGAGAAGTTGAAGATCACACAAAGAATCGATATATAACAGTCTTCCTCAGTATTAATTATAACAGTCTTTCTATTTTATTATTGTTCCAAGGTAGAACACTCCTTCATAACTACACGGTTAAAATTATAATGTATTTTTTTACTATTTATCAATTTGCGTACGTGGCTATAATTCGTGCTCTACCTTAGAGTAACTCAGAGGTAGCCATGGCCTATTTGTAAGCAATGTTATTCGTTAAATTTATTTTATGTTTAGTTATTGAGTACTTAATTATTCAAGTAGTTGAGCTTTAATCTTATATATTAAGATTTATGACTATGCCCACCAACTAAATAAACAATTGGTTTTAGAGAGCACGACAAAAATACCTATCTTGTAGTATAATTTCTTATTAAATTAAATTATAAAAAAAAAGGTGGATCGTTTTTTTTTTTTATATGGGGAGGATCGGTTTTTTAATCGTTAGTATATATATATATATATTTTTTGGTGGAGGGTGGGGGTTGCAAATATGAGACAGCCGGCTTAGGGCTTACATCTTCTTGTTGTGGCCTTCACATCATGATAACCACCTCGCTAAACAAAAAAAAAACAGCACTAAATTGGATATTTGTATAATGAAGATACGCGATAAGCTAATCGCCTAATCTCAACCAACTATATATTCTCCAAATTTTGGCTAGATGTTGTTGAGTTCAAATGTAAATCCTTAAAACTACTAAAAGTACTAGCTAGTAAATTATTTACCGCATTTACTTTGCTTAATTATGTTATTATATTTAATTGAAATAAATAAGTATATTTTAAAGACTTTGTGAGTCATATAGAATGCTTTATACGGAATCCATTTTCAAAACATATTTAAATTTTTAAATAAAAATAATAATATAAAGTAAAATGTTGTGTGTGCGATAACTATGTTTTATTGTTTTTAGATGAAAATTCAGAATCTTGACCTATTTTTTTCCTTAATATATGTAATACGATATATTTCAATACTTATCGTGAAAGATGAATCTTTCAAAAGAGTTTTTTATATGTGCGCGTCTTTACACTCTTGGTTTGATCGAGGACTGAAGTGTAACATAATTAATAATATGAATACTTTGATATATTCTTCGAAATATATGGACCAAACAAATACTTAATCTAAAATATAATGATTAAATGAACATTTATTTCGTTATAATATTATTTAATAGATGAGTGCTACATTATCACTTAAATAAAATATTATAATATTACTTGAAAAATCTATTCAATATTCGATATAAAAAATACTTTAACCAATATTGTTTAATTAATATACCATGCATTATTATACTTAATTTTAAAATAAAATTACGGTGGTTTGAACTCATAGTCTCCATTTGCATCCCATGTCGGTGAAAAAAAGAAAAGAAAAGACGATCGAATCATCATCATCATCATCATCGTCAATAAATGTTTGTTGTTGTGGTGGTCCTTCTTCTTCTTCTCTCTTCAATTATCTTCAAATATCTTTTAGTCTAAGCAAGCAAAAATGTGCTTAATTATCCCAATTCTGCATGCAAAAATCACAATTTCTCTCTTTATGAAAAAACAAAAGAAAGAAAGAAATTTGATTCGTTGCTACTCAGTTTCGTGTTAGTTATATTGGTCGTAGCAAGGTTAATTAAGACAACAAAAATGTTGTTAAACAATCTCAATCCGTCATAATTTAAGTTAATTTGTGCAATTAAAGGCTAAGAGTTGGTACTATATTTTCACATTATTTAGTGGTCCTTGTTCGGTAGAGTCATTACTTATGATCACTTGAACCAAAATCAATCTGATTAATATCGATCGATGGCCAGCTTCGATATATATATATATATATATATATTAAAAAGATTCCATTGCTTGGTCCAACAACAATTGGATACTTGTCACTTCTCGTTATTAATAATTGATAGACCATTCATTGGCTTTAACCAAAATCTAATTTTCAACTTTACCAAATTCAATTACATATACATATATATATATAACATTCAACTAATCCCTTTTTTATTATTTTATTTTCATTTACGATAAGATAACTCTCCCCACTCTGGATGGATGCTCTTGCGAGGTGGTGGGTAGCTAATACTAGCGCTATTGTCTCGTATGGGCCTTTGTGATTGGACAAAGCAGGTCGCTGTTAGAGTTGGTAGATACAAATGGTCCCACTTTTTTCATTCAGTGGGGGCCCATTTGAACTGCATTTAGGCCCAACTGCTCCTCACGTGCAGCATTGACAAGCATGGGTGGTACTGGTACCCCCGAAATTTGCAGTGCATGCTTGGTTTTTTATTCACGCATGTATTTTTCACTCTGAATAAAAAAAAAACCCGTGCATTGCGTTGTCTAATGTCTAGTTTATTTGTTTAATGCTTATTCCTTGCAAGGTTAGTGACGATAAAATTTATAGAGATATTATTATAAATGTACGTTGAAGATTGGGTAGTATATAAGATTTTCTTGTTCTTTATTATTATTATAGTAAACAAATAAATTGAGTATTCTCGTGATAACAAAATTAATTATTTTCACGAAAATAATGATAATGATAATGATGATGATGTGGCATAAAATAGTAATTGTAACCCATCCAAGGCCGGATATTTCACAACGCATAATTCCACTGAGAAAAGAAGAAAAAGGAGTTGCTATTTGTTAACATAGTGAAAATCAAGCAGATTAATTAATTTGAATTTAAACCTCAACATCCATGATTACCATCATAGTGGGTTTGACAAAGATACTTTATGCTTGGAGTCAAGAGCAAGGCAAAAGCTCCCATCCATATATCATCATTAATCTATATCATATATTATAAATGACATTCTATATTTGTTATTTGTGATTATTCTCCGAAACATGGAAACTAATACACACACACATATATATATATATATATTTATTTAAAAATGAATATCAATAAATTTTTACAATCATGAAAGCTAATGAATATCAAGAAATCTATTTTTACTAAATACAAAAGCTAATGAATATAATAATAAAAAAAATCTTATACATAGAAAGTACGAAATAGAAATCATGATATACTAAGAAAAGCTAAAAAAAAAAATTAAAAAGAGAGTAAAATTGAGTATTTAGTTTGTAGAATGGAGGATAGAGAGAATATACAATTGTGAGATAGAGAAAGAAAGAGACTGATGAAGGTTAATTTTGAGATATTCAAATTTTTTTTTTAAACGGATGTAGTGCCTGTTTGGTATGACTTATCTAATAGCCATGAGTGCTTAATTAATCCTATAAGCACTTTTAAAAAATATTTTTGGTATTTCGTGATTCTTTCAGTAGAGTTTTTTTAGCTTAAATAAGCTAATTTATCTCTACTAACAAAAGTTCAAAATTTGAGCTTTTGGGAGCAGAGGTTAGAGAGCTCTTCCAAAAATATATGTAATATTAAAAATACCCTAAAAATATTTTTTTATTACATAATACCCTTATTTATATACAAAACCTACACAATAAAAATTGTTGCAACCAATTGATAATAACATATTATTACCACCTTTGTTTTTTATTAAAATTACTGGCAGATTAATTTAGTTATACTAAATCCTAAACATAGCCATCACTTGAGAGAAAATTCATAGCCACCACAGCGTATCAGGCATGAATGTTTCATGCTACTTTTTTATATTTCTGTTATTATATTATTCAATATATTTATTGCTTTGGTATTGTTTCATCATTCTTTTAAATATGATATTGGTTTCCTACAAACTCCTAATAATTATTGATTAATGCTTTAATCGGTTCCAAACCTCTTGCTTTAATTGATCATGCACCGTTAACATTTCAGTTATATTATTGATTAGCATTTTAATTTGGATAGTTTTTTTTTGGAAAAATATATTATTTATGTATTTTTAATTTTGAACATTGAAGAAATGGTTGAACAAATATTTTTTTATTAATTGATAGCTTGGGCATTTTATTATAAGTTATAAAATTATGAAACAAATTTTTTTATATATTCTTTTTAGTAATTTAATTACAAATTATAGTTTTGTAGAACCAAACAGTCTAAATGGTTCAAAAGAGTTTTTTTAATTGAGAAACAAAAACTCAATAATTTTTTATCAAAAACTCTATTAGTATAAGTTCTACTCTAATAAACTGTACCAAACGGAGCCATACAGAAGAAATTTTCTTATTCAAATAACCTCATTTAGATATATTTTTTTAGTGGTCAATAGTCATTTACGTTTTTACCCTCCGTATTTTTCAGAATTGTACGCGCACGCGTGTGATGAATAATGATAAGAAATATGTAATTTTCAGTGGGCAACGCCCACAATCTCTCGCACTATCTCAACGAAAAACAAGTACGCCCAACAACATCTCCATTCTCCTCAAGAGAGAAGGAGAGAGAGAGAGAGATGGGGGAAGAGACTTGAGAGCAGCCATTTATTTTATTTAAATTTTCCAAATATTGGCGACTGACTCTGATGACGATGGTTAAACGGTGAAGCCTCTGTAGAGTCCACATACAAAAACAGAGCTGAAATAAATAATTAACAAAAAGGTCAAAGAAATGACATAAGCAGTATTTCGCAGCCAGTATTTAGCAGACTTTTCTTCAACACGAAGAAAGCACTCTCTATTTCTTTCTTTAATTTCTTCCGTTCATTCAAGATGGGCCCATCGAAAACACAAAACCCACCTGTCACGTATTCTCTTCCACTTCCACTTCCACTTCTACAGTCAGACAACAACAGCATTGTAAAAAGTTGTGTCTCTCTCTGCCCGTTTGAGAATTTGCTTCTTCAAAATAATGATAATGGGTCGGTGCTTAGATAACAGTTCGGGCCCTCTTTTTCGTTGTCAAAAGATACCACGCCCACTTTGATAAAAGTCCTTGTTTTTGCTTTTCTTTTTTCCTCTGTTTTTTTTTCTTTTTTCGGTGAGCTACATCTTTGACAATTGACATTGAAGAAAACAACTAAACTTGGTTCTTGAATGTCGCTGATACGACATTGAAGGAGAGTTTTTCAATTAGTACCCGACAAATAACCCAATCCAATTTAGTTTTTCGGAATTTACTATGTGGTGTGGCCTTTTTCACAATATCAAGTTTGACGAGGCTTGAATGTGGTTCAAAGACGTCCTCGTCAGTCATCAAGTTGATCATTGTTTAATCTTTATTCATGATTAAAGGCTCGAAGGTGAATTTTTTGAGCTATGATATGTAGTTGTGAATTGTGATCATGGAATATAATTGGTCTTTCCGCTGAAGGGAGCATCAAATTATCAAAAAGCCTGGCCTGCTACTGGTGAGAGATTTGAGGCGCTTGTGAAGGCAAAAGCAGGTTTTGATAGCTGGCCATCCAATGAAAGCTTGTTAAGGCTTTCGCTTTACTCTGCGTGGTGATTGGAAATTCCAAAATTATTTGATAGTTAAAATCTATCTGCAGTCATTTTTGCAATTCTTCTTGACCATTCCGAATAAATTAAGGTGTGTAATTTTTTTTTTAATTTTAAAAATAATTAGTTTCAGAACAGATGGGATTGGGAATTGCACGAACATTGTAAACACTGGATAAGTTGGAAAATAGATCCTTTTTAAGGGAATGCAAATATGATGATGTACTAAGTGGATGTGTCGTGTATCAGCATTCTATTCTGTTGTTGATTGTTCTTTGGTGATTTCATGTTTATAACTTTTGGTGATTGAGCTTAAATGAGAACTCATGCGTCCTGTCAGCTCCTGGGAGGTTATGTAAAAGAGCAGAACTAGCATGTTTTCTTGTAACTACAATAATCTACATCTTCTGTGTTTCTTTGCATGCGATTCAATTTTCTCTTATTTTTATGATCTGATACTGTCATTTCAGAACCATCAAATGTCTTTTAGTAAGGTCAGAAAATTTTATCAGTGAACTTCAATGGTTCTCTCGCTTTGTATGCATGTGTGTGAATGAGAGAAAGAGAAAGGGAGGGGTGGGCAGCATCATCAGATTATTAAAACTGTATCCTTTCATCCTTTTGAGCTGTTTGCAGTCTCATGTGAATTCATCTTGTCCTTCTTTACATCAAATCAGTGATCATTGATGAGGAGGAAGCCTTTTTTATTTTTCAGTTCTAGCGTGAGAAATTTTAGAGGAGAGGTATTTCTGTGTGAGTCATTTCATTGCTTTTTCTTTTTCTAGGGAAAGAATTTGGGTGAATAGAGCATAATTACTTCAAAGAATCTTCCTGGTGATTATGGGAAAAAGATCACAGAGACGATCTGTGCGATATGAGAAGGATCAGTTAGGCTGTATGTGGGGCTTAATAAGTATTTTCGACTTCCGTCATGGTCGGTTTACTCAGAAAATGCTTTCAGATAGGAGGCGGCGTACTCGCAAACTTGCATCTGGTAAGAACTCTGTCTAAGATCAACAAGATTTGAAAGATTATTTCCCTCTCAAAAACAGATGCCAAGTCTCTTTAAGCACAGAGAGATCATAGTAATAGCATGCAGGGATTTTTCGGCTACTTACTTGCTACTTAATCTTCTCTAAATTGATGTCAATTACGGAAAAAATTATCCATATATATTTGGTGTGTTTTTTAGTCATTAATGAGAGACAATAGGGTGCGATTAATCAAGTTTGTTGAATCTCTCTTTCAGGTGCTGGAGTTCCAATCAATAAGCTTGACATGTTGACTTGGATTGACAATAATGAAGGAACCTTTGTAAGTATTTTCAATTCACACAAATTTAAATGTTTCTTTTGCTCCTTTAATTTTCTAAATGTATATTGCATGACTACTGGGCGAACTGTTTTGATGCCAACTGACACTATTTTATGTGTTTCAGGATGGTGAAGAGAGTAGAAATGCGGCAGCTAATGCTGGTAAGCCAAGTGTGAAGAAACTAATGGAAGAAGAGATGATCGATGAGCAATGCACCAAGAAGGACAAAAACAATGCTGAAGCAGAACCAAAGCATTCTCATTTGGAACAGGGAAGCCCTAGAAAGAAGGCAAGCAAAAGAATGAGAAAAACTCGGAAGAAAAGCTGTGATAGCATCAATGATTTAGATGCTCCTGAAAGTTTAAGTGCCGAACAGCCCTTTCACGTGAAGTTAGAGCATCAATCTACATGTAGCCTTGATATAGACAAGGTAATGGAAGAGTTCTGCCACCAGATCCATCAGAAAAGTATAAGTTATATGAGTCATGAACAGCCAGGTGAACGTCACAGGCCATCACACCCAAAGAATCCCGATTTTGAAGAAAAATTGAGGGAAGCTATCACTTTGTTAATAAGTCAGAATCTCATTAAAGGTAAACAGGTTTCAGAAGATAGGCAAATCCACCCCACCAAAGAGCTTATGGATGCTCTTCAGATTTTGGGTTCAGATGGTGAAATGTTTGTGAAATATCTACAAGATCCAAATTCACTGTTGGTCAAATGCATTCAAAACATTCCAGATGCACAATTAGACAAAGACGAGGACTCCATTTCACTTGCAGGATCCACTTTGTCAGAGCCGGAGGTAGTTAATATTAGGCAATCTAATGAGCTTGTCAATCATAAACAGAGAAGGTTTTTCAGGAGAAAGGTCAAGTCTCAGGAAAGAAGCCCATCAAATGGAGAAAAGACTTCTCAAGATTCAAATAGGATTGTTATTTTGAAGCCTGGACCAACAGGCTCCCAAAACTCTGAAGCTGAGAGCACTGTTGGCTCATCACCAGAATCTCATTATGTCTTTGGAAATAATGGGCCGAATGAGAGAATTGGTTCCCACTTCTTTCTCACAGAAATTAAAAGAAAGTTGAAATATGCAATGGGAAAAGAGCACCATAGTATTCAAAAAGGGGTTTCTTACGAGTGTCAAAAGTTGGGAGATAGAGACAGAGGCATTAAGGAGAATGTTGGAATAAACTCTCCAACTAAAGACCATTTCTTTATTGAAAAAATTGCTAGACCTGTTGGTGTTAAAAATGTGGACAAGACTGGCAAGCTAAAGGACAGTGAATTAGGTACAGAACACAGAAGTGCTGATTTACCTAAGCAAAGGGTATCTAGTATCTACATTGAGGCCAAAAAACATCTCTCTGAGATGCTGGGCACTGGGGATGAAATTCTTGATTCTTCTAGCAGACACGTTCCGAAAACCCTTGGAAGGATTCTCTCTCTTCCTGAGTATAACTTCTCTCCTGTCAGTAGCCCTGGAAGAAACTGGGAGGATGGCTTTGTAACTGCACAGATGAGATTTGTTGACTCAGGCAAATATCAGAAGGTGAATGAGAACTCATCATCTCTGAACCAAGACAGCCCTGTCAGCCATGTAGGTCAAACAACAAAAAGTTTGGAGACTCAGCCATGCGTTTCTGATGACAACTCTGACTATAAAATAGAAACCCCGACCTTCAAGTCAACTTTCGTGGTTGAGCATATTCATGATAATGAAGTGAAAGAAACCTCTTTTTCTGGTGGAGATGACAGGAACTCTATAGGTATGGCGTAGCCAATTAAACAATTTATGGCAACAAGCATATTGATATATCCTTATCCCCTTGTTCAAATTCTTTATTACTTAGCCTTCCATAAAATATTGCAGGAAAGGTGGAAATGATGAAAACAAATGAAATTGTAGTCCTGGAGGAGAGCAATGACTTGGATGCTCCCTGCCAACCAACCTGTGCTTCCAGTACTAAAGACGAAGACCATAACGGTGATGGGTCTGAAATCTGTAAGGAACAAAATTGCAGACATATAAAAGAGGTAACATCACATTAGGGTATATGTATGGTGTTCTGCCCCCATTATTTATCTCTTTTCATCTTGTGGATCATTTTCTTCTGCTTCCAGGACCTGGAGTCATTTGAAAATAACCAACTCCCTTCTTCTCCATTAGCATCTCCATCAAACTCTTCGATAACCAAGAAGGTTGAAGATCAAGAGACAGCTATTGATATATTAGAGCGCCCAAGTCCTGTTTCTGTTCTTGAGCCGTTATATATTGATGATGATATTAGCCCTGCAAGCACGAGATCCCTTGCTGGTAGGGTTTATATGAAGTGTTTAATATATTTTTTTCCAATACTTATTGCTGAATTTATTTTGACATTATTTTTGGGCTGATGTGTTAATTCACTTACAAATCTTCAGGTGATATACCAGTGCAACCACATCGAATTCAATTTGAAGAACATGCCTCTTCAGCTGTAGTTCAAAGCATCCAAATGAAAAGTTCCTTGGAGGACAAAGAATCAATTTTTGAGTATGTAAAGGCTGTGGTACAAGCCTCTGACTTGAACTGGGATGAAGTTTGTATGAAATCACTTTCTACAGACCAGCTTCTGGACCCGTCATTGTTTGAAGAGATAGAGTTCTTACCCAACCAGCTTTGTTATGAACAGAAACTTCTCTTTGATCTTGTTAATGAGGTTCTCATGGAGGTTTGTGGGCACCATTTTGGTTGCTCACCTTGGGTATCATTTGTTAAACCTTACATCAGGCCTTTCCTGGACAAGAAAAATTCCCTTCGTGAGGTTTGGGAAGGAGTCCTGTGGCATCTCATCCCACTGCCACTACCTCATACTCTAGACCAGACTGTCAGAAAAGACATGGCTAAATCTGGAACGTGGATGGACCTTCGGTTTGATACTGATAGTACTTGTATTGAGATGGGGGATATCATTCTTGGAGAATTGATGGAAGACATCATATTAAGCTGTGTAAATGAAAGTCCTGAAAGAGGATGTCCAATGCATCTGGCTGAGTTGAAGGAAAGCGGAAGCAGCACCAACTCAGAAGATGGATGTCCACTGCTTCCAGCTGACTTGAAGGAAAACGACATCAGCATTTAATTGTAAATCCGAAATCTTCTTTTTTTTCGTGCCAATAAATTGCACACTACCTTGCATTGGGGTGGGAGAGAGAAAGCTACTCTCATGAGCATCAGGTGGAGCGCAGTGGCCTTGCATGAGGCGGCTCATTTAGTGCTCTTGCAGTGTCTAGGGAACAATTTGACACCTGACTTTGCCACAGAAATCATGTAGATATACAGAATCTTGTTTGTCATTTAACCATACCTGGGAGCCTTCTTTTGCACAAATCTTTAGTTGAAGGACCTCTCATGAGCAAAGAGTAACTCTGCGTTGCAAGGGCTCCTTACACCAAAAATACTTGGTTTTCACTGCTGACGTTTCCAAAGTCGACAGAGTTAAGGCAACAGTTTGTATTTCGCTCAGTAACAATAAAAGTCCACCTATTTTTATAACTTAAAAGAGTTTGGTGTGTTGATTTAGTTGAGGGTTTGTTTTCAGTTGGTTTGATTCCATTAATTAATCGTTCATGTTTTTAGTTTTAGTTTCTCTTGTTTCTCTGATGCATTTACAAAGTTGGAAGTGTGGCGAGTTTTAACTTTTTTGGTGTATTGCAAGAGGAAAGGAAATATCACCTTTTAATATATACAATAAAAACCTGCTGGGTGTTTTACATTGGATTATTGAGAACTAATGCAGAGAAAATAAGTTTGCTTGTTCCCTTTTGTTTTCCTCAAACTTGAAATACACTGCTACGGAGGATGGGATGATGGTTGCATATGAACAGGGGAATAATCACTTCAACTTACAACAAAAACTACACCTGATATGATACAGATTTAACAGAAAACATTAATTAAGAAAAAAGATTTTCTCCGAAAATGAATCATCAGCTGGGAACAAATTGTAAAGTAATCACGAGAATCATATCATTATCTATCATAAATAGCAATCCTGTCTATTTAGCTTCTCGATTTTACCAAGCATCAGACACTGGTGTCACTATCAAGTTCAAAAATAACACACAGTTCCATAAATTAAGTCTTGACAACATGACGAGTTATTTCTGTTTCTTCAATGCTTGTAAGGATGAAGTTGGTGGAGCTGGTCTTTTCTTTGCAAATGTACTAGTTCTGCTTTCCGAATATTCATCTTCATCTTCATCATTGTCACCATGTCCATCTCTAGTAGAGGGGGTGGACTCCTCAGCATTTTTGG
Organism: Clausena lansium; assembly: GCA_030449835.1. NCBI lineage: Eukaryota > Viridiplantae > Streptophyta > Magnoliopsida > Sapindales > Rutaceae > Clausena > Clausena lansium. The sequence continues at coordinate 5,907,223 of JASUUF010000257.1, forward strand.
CAGCATTTCCCTTTCCAGCATTCAACCTGACCTGCAGCTTTCTTTCAACAGGATCATTTGAGGGTCCAATTTTTGATTGGCGTGAAACTTTTGCACCAAGTCCAAGCCTACGACAACATGAGGAAAGTTATTCCCGACATCCTATGATGACAAAAAAAATCTATGGTCAGGTTAGGATGAATATACTGACCTAGAAGGCCTGGCCTCTGGTTCTACTCCGGTTCGTTCATCCTCTGCAGCTTTGGTCATATTATCAACCCATTGTTCAGCCTGCACACCCACCAACAATGTCAAATACAACAAAAAGGATCAAGGTCCTGCATAAGCAAGCGCGGACACTTTTTCTGTTGCTCTATGCATGTATACATCTATCCAATTGATGAAAATTTGTCCATGCATTTCGAAGTTTGGTGGGTACACAAATATTTTATACAACTTTTTGTATAATAACTATTTCCACAGTTTGCAGGAAAGGACGATCACTGAATAAATTGGGTCAAATCAATCTCCACTAGTTTAGAGCCCACAAAGGAGCAAGGAGTAAAACTACTGACAGTCATGTTCACTATTCAAATCATACAATACATGCTTACCAATTTCAATGCTTTATCCAATTTGAAAATTTGGGGAGGCCTGGTTTTCTGTTGCGTCTCTGTGCTCATAACTACTTGCCAAACCAATGCACTTTATGACTTCAACGACAACTCTTCCCCTGCCCCTGCGGAAAACAAAAACCTTCTCATAGTCAATTTCACAAACACTTTCCATGCAAACCCATCTAAATTAACCCAGTCAAGTGCCTTTTTAGCGAAGCCAATACCAAAAGCTCACCACTGGCAAGGACTACCTAACTAAACTTGAAATGGTAAAGTTAAGAAAGATAAACAAATGATAACGAAATTAATAAATGTCATTCCTAAATGAATTGAATTCTAATTTATGACACTGACGCTGATCATCAACAGTAGCCAAGCAATTACTTTCTTCGAGTAAAATAGTGAATACAAACACCTTGTCTTGGGTTTACGTTGCAGCCAGCCAACCACGGGTTAATTTCTCGTCGACGCAGAAACGAATCGTAGCTTTTTGCTTCTTTCCCGTTGTCTTTTACCAGAGCCGAAGGGTCTCTTTCTCTCTTTAACATTTTAAACGATAGTGGGTGGATGGTCTCTGATAAGCCTTTTGATATCCCTTAATTTTTTTAAGGAAATTATTAGAGTTTAGGTTTGTGTAAATGGGAGTATTTAATAAGTAGAAAAAAAATAAAGATTTTAAGGGGATTTTTTTTTTTATGTATTTTAAAAACTTAAAAGAAATATTCTTTGTAGGATGAAGTTTTAAGTGGTAAGATGGTTAATGTTGATATATCAGTTTAAATTGGAGATACTTTTAAGAAATAAAATTTAAAATGGTGTTATGAAGATTTTCTAAGGGTTTTAAAAGCTCCACTCCCAAACCAATCACACAACTTATTTAGTTCACTATCAACCATTCATAAAAAATAAATAAGTAAATGATTAATTATGTTTATGAATTTGTGATACAAAATTTATATATTAAATGATGGGGCACATGACATGTCATTGATTAGTCGCACGTCATTTGACTTCATATCCCAATTTTATAAGCAAAATGTTAACAAAGAAAAAAAATCATGTGATGAGAGAAATTAAGGGTCAAGTATAACTGCTCAACTCATAAACCCATAAAATTTATACTTTAACTCTGAGAACGATAAAAGACCACACCTTAGTTAAAAAAATAGATCTACAAAAATTTATATGGGTATTTTTACTATTATTTAATTCAGCCCCATTAAATCTATTAAAATAACCTCTAAAAATCAATTAACTCATAAAATTTTAGTTTTTATATCTTTTTGTTATGTAATTTAGCCTCCGTTAAATCATTTTACTAGATCCATTGCTATAAATAAAGGACTCATGACAAACAGATAAGTCGCATGAACAAACTTGACAAGTAGCGTGACTTACCTCAAATGTAACCTTTAATTTTTAGATGTTTAGTTGAAGAGTAATGCTACACATTTCAAATTTTGTCTCAAATAACTATCCCAAATGATTTAGCATTAATTAAGTAGTTGATAGTTCTTCACAAAATCTAAGTGAATTAATTTCAATAAATTAATGAATGCCAAATTATTTTGAACAAAAAATTTGAGATATGTAGCATTATTGTTAGTTGAATCATATGATATTGTGATGAATGGTTTTAAAAGGGAAGTCGGTTATTTTTCACTTATTTTCTTACTATAAATATCCATGTTTTGTAATATTATTCCTTCATTTAGTTATACATTTAGTTGATATAAACATTAAATAAAATCATAGAGCCATAGATAATTGCATAAATTGATGTGACGTAATATGATTGATTACTTGAAAATATAAACAATAAGGATAATATGAGGTCTTTAATTCAACCAATTATAATATGTAATATTAAATTTGTATAGAAATGCACTAGCTGAATCATTATTCATACTATGTTAGAACAGCTCCAAGGTGGAGCACTCATTTTTAACCACACGATTAAAGTTAACGTATTTTTTTACTATTTATCAATTTGTGCGTATGGCTATGATTCGTTGTCTACGGTGGAACAAATTTACCGTAGCCATTGCCCATAAACATTTTTTAGTAAAAGGATTTGAATTTTTTTTTAACTATTTATTAGTTTTTTCAATTATTTCCCACCTCACTCTACACTCCAAATTAAACACGGGCTTATAATTTGAATAAAACTCGGATTTAGTTTTTTCAATTACTTCACACCCCACTCTACACTCCAAATTAAACACGGGCTTATACTTTGAATAAAATACGGATTTAGTTTTTTCAATTACTTCACACCCTACTCTAAACTCCAAATTAAACACGGACTTATACTTTGAATAAAAAGGATTTAGATTTGTTTAAATATATGTAAAAATACAAACAATATTTGTACGAAGAAGATCAAAATAATCAATTATTTGCTTGCCATAGCTTAAAATTTTGTGTCCACGCAAAAATAATAATAAGCTATATTGTGCGGCAAATAAATAACCCCTATTGTAAATAGTTTCCAAAAATACAATTATCATTACAACTTAAGAGTATTATTGTTAATTATGCTCCTAGCTATAACATTGGGGAAAAAGAATGAAACCCCTATCATTTGATTAAACCAATTGAAACACCCCTAATATTTCAAAACACATCCAAAATCCTCGAATGTCAACTTTTTTGCTGATCTTAATATTTTATCTTTGGTGGTTGTTTGATGTTAGGAGTATGAATACTTTTAATTATTTAATTAATTGAATTATTATTTACACATAATTAATTAAAATTTAAATGTAAATTATTAGAAAAATTAAGGGAATTGTCATAATTTTCTAATTAATTCCAAAAATTTTCAGAATTAATTGAAAATTCAAATGCAAAATAAATACACATATACTGTTTTTTTGGACAACAATAAGTTGAGAGTATTTTAAACAATAAAAATAACACACACACACATGTGTATATAGTCCTTCTTTAGTGAGGGCATTATCATTTTAACAAAATGAGAATCTCTTTAGTAGGGAAAAAAATTATATATATATATATATATATACTTTATAATATTAAAATTAAGGATAAGATAACAGTAAAAAAACACAGATTCTAATGGAGTGTATTGAAATCTAATTTTTTTTTTCATATTTTAGCTAATTCATGACTTTAATATGTTTGTTAGGCCCTTAAATTGTTAAATAATAGTTTTAATATTGAATATATGATAATTATAGAAGTAGTGAATTGACAAAAATACCCTTGAATATTTTTGTTAAAAAATGCACAATCTATTAAAAAAATAATTAAATATAGAAATGTTGATTTTGTAGATAAGCTTTAAGTGTCATTTTTTTGGGAGAATATATTGTGTGTATTTGAACAAAAAAAATCTAAGGGTATTTTTGTTAATTTGCTAATTCTAAAGTTATAATAAATTTAGAGTTATTCATAAACTCATGTTAAAACTATTATTTAATAATTTATGGGCACAACATATTTTTTTTGTCTATTATTTGATACCTCTATTTGTGTATTTACCATAAAGGGTAAAATCAGTATTTTATTAATCAAATAACTAGTCAACAAACGATTTTAACGGAAAAGTAGTAAAATAAAAGGTTTTATAAAGTTATAGTAGTAAAATGATATGAAACAATACTTATAGTAGTCATTTGATATTTTACAAATCTTAAAATAGTGAAACAATTATAACCCTAAATTTTATTTTGGTGTTTTTTTTATTTTTAAAATTATATAAACTAACAATAATGTTAGATATATCAAATCCTAACTTGAGCCAATGCCATATGTCACTTTTACAGTAGATGATAAATTTCGTAACTTGTAACATTACTTAACCATTATCTAGTAAATGAATGATACATTAGTTTAGATTTAAATTAAGTCTTGAATATTGCAATGTCCAACATTGCACAAAAATTAATGATTAAGAGTAATACTAGGTATCCTAACATATAACCCACAATTTGAGTTCCAATTAACGTAGCATTCATCCATTTTATGGTTGTTAGATAAATTTACTAGTTATGAAACCTCTCATCTAATATATAGGTGACATATAGCATTAGAACTTAAATTGAGATTCAAATGTTAGGATCCCAAAATTATTAAATGATTAATTTCTTACAAAATTAAATGCAATTGGAAGCATGTAAGCTCACGTGTCCCGGAAATTAAATGAGAAAAAAGGGGAAAAATCACTTTTAATTGCAATGAAGAACAAAATCAAATGGTAAAAAATGGATTATATATATATATATATATATAATTATTTTCGCGCCCTCAATTTTTTTATGCGGAGAATCATGCGGTTTAACAAAATTAATTTTTAATATTATTAAATCTTATAATGTATTAAAAACTAACTGTAGTCAACCAATACGGATTATCAGCAAATTCACTTAAAAAAAAATTAGAGCACCGCACTTAAAATTCTGAAAATGATATATATTTATTTTTTTAGGAAAATATTATTTATATTTTTAAATACAGTATATCACTCCGGTTCTCGCTTTTATTGTTTAAGCACAGGAAGCAACATACAACAGAGGCATCATCGTCATCATCAGCAAACAAAAAACAAATATAAAAAATAAAGAGCTAAAAAAGAGTCAAAGCCCGAGACTCTTCTTCTTTCGGTTTTCGATAACCCTAATTTAATTTTCTGAATCCAAAATTTTCCTTCTATCGTCTCGCTCGCTCGCTCGCTCAATCTAAATCTTTCCTTCTGTTCCCATTTTATCCTAAACTTATTTTGTAATTTACGATTTTGCCATCAAAACCCTAGCTTTACTGGTATGTGCAAAAAATCTCATCTTGAGTATTTGCAATAGCTCACTTGGCCCTGGAAATTGGAGCTATGCATAAACCCTAATTTTGATTTACGTTGAGTTCAGGTTGCTTTTGGTTATAGATTTGGTTATTCAGTCTTTGAATTCGTGGTTAGCAAGTCAAATTATATTGCTACAGTTCGGAATTTGTGTGATTCACTTTGATTATTGTGCTTTTTGTGGACGTGGGTTTGTTTGTTATGCTTTTGATTGATTTTTCTGTTTCGTTTTGGTTTTTAACTGATCTTGGATTTCGGTTAGTAATTTTAGGAGGGAAAAATTTCGAAGTTTGAATTTTTTTTAATGATTTAGGATTTGTATTTGCAGATCAAAGTGTTTTGATTAATCTGTTTCTGTTTTTCTTTCCGGGTGATGATTTTTGGCATGTATCTGTGACTTCTTAGTGGTTACATCTTTGAAATGCTGGCTTTTAATTATTTTTCCCATTTGATATTATAGAGTAAGAATTTGTCCCTAATTTTGATATTTATGTCCTCACCATTTTACTTTTGATTGAATATTTCTCTTAGATGGGCAGCAACTCCTAATTATTGGTTATGCTCAACTCCCATTATAGTTAGGGCTTGCACCCTTTACTTGGTGTGCATTGTTACTGCTGCTGGTCCAAACCTTTGGGTTATGTCAATTGAATGGTGCAAAGTTCTACGAATACCTGGTTTTGACGCGTCTGCAATTTAGAGTTCACAGTTTTGACCCATCCTCCAAATATCCTGCAAAATTCCATCTTGGATTTAGAACTATTATGCTGTATATTATATCAATAGGGAGTATATAAGGAAGTTTTTGGTTTCAATTTGCATATTTGGAATATGCTCTCTTGGTTGTTTATGTCATTGTCTCTCGTTTAGTTCAGCTTTCCCTGTTTGACTTTTTTTTGGTTTTAATATATGCACGTGCTTAATATATCGCAATACGCTTTTTGACAGGTCAGATAGCACCTTTTGACGGAAGTTTAGTACATTAGATATTTAATGCTAGAGGTGATAACTGAGTTCATTGTTTTAGTATCCAATTTATATGTCTATTTCTTAGTGCAAAAGTTGTTTGACTGCGTAGGTCATAGTTGCCTTGCTTTGGCTAGACCTGATATGGCGGACATGTTTTTTAAATGCAGTTTAGCTTGTACAGCTTGTAGTGGTTTGATGCTGAAAACAGTATGCCGGTGATAGTTGGGAGAAATGCAAAGGTATCATGCTACCAGCTGCACTAGTGCAGTTAATAACAGTGCAATAAGCGGTACGTCAGCTAGGGATGCTACTCGAGCTGATTCTTCTTCATTGCCTGCGAACTACTCTATAAATTCTCGGTAATCGTTATAGAAACTCTGCTAGTGCTGTTGATGGCCCACTCTCTCCCTAAACACATGTTAAGTTTTATCTAAAGCAACTGTGGCCTGTTCTGAAGATTTTCCAGCATGACAAAGTTCCAGTTAAGGGCTTGGGGTCATACCTTGAATAGAGCTTTTCATTTTTTCTTTTTGGGTTATTGTTAAGCTTTTTTAGTGAAAATAAACTGCTGTTATTCCCTGGTAACTTGGTGGATTGTTTTCATTTTTGCAGGAGGTCAACTCAGCTAACACCATACAAGTTGAAGTGTGACAAAGAATCTCTGAATTCACGGTAATTTCTACAGTATATTAGTTAATTAGGTTCTCTTTATGCAGCTATTTTACTGAGTGTTTGTGGGATTGGAGTTGAAGTATAATTCTAAGGTTATGCATAAACGTGTAGAAGTTGCTGGTTTTGGTATGTTTCTTCGTAAGTATTTTATTTGGTGTTTTGCTTTATGTCGTTTCTTATCCATGTTTCTGTTTGTAATGATTCGATTATCAGACTCGGGCCGCCTGATTTTCACCCCCAAACTCCCAATTGCCCTGAGGAGACTCTCACGAGAGAATATGTGCAGAATGGATACAAGGAGACTGTTGAAGGACTTGAGGTACACTGTCATAATCATCTATGTTTATTACCTTTTTCAAGAGGTGGCATTCAGGTGTAAATGTCATTTGCTCATTGATTTGTGTAATTGTAAGATCATCTTTGTGTGAACACCTGTGCCAAGTTTTACCTCTTTTCCCTATATTTGTACTTGTTTCTAAGGAAAAAGCTTCTGTTAATATGCTCAGGATTCTTAAGATTTATCTTAATTATAAGTCACTGGATAATGGTAATAATCATGCACTCTAAATATATAGGTCCTTAGACATTGTTTGTCTGAATGAACATGTAATTTAGTCTGAATGAATAGGTCCTCTGGTTTTCGTTATTGTGTCTATCCATGTTTCCTTGCAAACGTATTAATGAGATAGGAAAAATCTGTTTCTCCACTGGATGCTATAATTCTTATTTGTTCCTACATGCTGTGATCAGGAAGTCAGAGAGATATCACTGACTCAAGCTCAAACTTTTAATAAGCCTGTTGTACTGAAGTGCAGAGAGGTGAGTGATTGATGTAGGAATCTATGATGACCATTTAGATTTTTCAACTTTCTCGATGTTTGGATTTCACTAATGAAAATTTCTGGTGGTCTCAATGATGGTGTAAACTAATTTGTTCTTTTTTACAGGCGATCAGAAAATGCCTGAGGGCAATTAATGAATCACGTGCCCAAAAGCGTAAGGTAATACATTGCATTCTTAATTACTTTTCATTCTCAGGAAATTTCTTTATCTGAAATTAATAAATCCAAATCTTTGTCTTACATTTGTGTTGCTTTTGAACTATTCTTGAATGCATGTAGATGAATAAATACGTATAGAACACTATTAAGATCTAATTTTATCGCGGAAATTGAAAGTTGTGTTTTAATGTTGCTATAACAGGCTGGTCAAGTTTATGGCGTGCCTCTTTCTGATTCACTATTAACTAAGCCTGGTGTCTTTCCTGAACAAAGGCCATGTGGTGATGATTTCAAGAAGAAATGGATTGAGGTATGATTCTATTATCTTCTTTCTTTATCCTTTTAATAACTTCTAATCTTTTTCCCAATTTTTTCCTTCATTTTAGGGTTTATCACAGCAGCATAAGCGATTACGTTCTTTGGCCGATCATGTTCCTCATGGGTATAGGAAAAGATTCCTGTTTGAAGTTCTTATCCGAAATAATGTCCCGTTGCTGAGAGCAACTTGGTTCGTAAAAGTGACTTATCTTAATCAGGTATGGAGGCTTGGTTTATTAAAGTCACTTAACAAAGTAGATTTTTAAAAAATCATAGCAAGCAGCAGATTATGGTTGTATATTTTCAGGTTCGTTATGGTTCTGCAAATTCTTTATCCGGGGCGCCTGACAAAATTCAGCTTTCTCGCACTGAGCTTTGGACAAAAGATGTCATTGATTATTTACAACACCTCCTGGATGAATTCTTTTCAACAAATAATTCTCATTCTACTCAATATAGCAGAGATCGGTCCCCACAAACGCTTTATACCGGGTCCCTTCAGAGGAGTGATCCAGCAGCAGTCATTAATAGTGAGGAGCCTTCCCTCCATTTCAAATGGTGGTATATGGTGCGGCTTGTTCAATGGCACCATGCAGAAGGGCTGCTTCTTCCTTCTTATATCATCGAGTGGGTTCTAAATCAACTAAAGGTACATTTTCCTTGCACGGCGCTCATCATGTCTTTTCATTGAAGATCTACTTTTTGCATGTAGTACATTGCCCATGTTCTCTTTTAGTAACATAAATCTGTTGATTTGTTGAATTTATGTTTCATTGCTTCGGTCTTGCTTGTCATGTATGTCAGGAGAAAGAATTGCTCGAGATTTTGCAGCTGGTATTACCTATCATATATGGTGTTTTAGAAACTGTTGTTTCGTCCCAAACATATGTACGCTCTCTAGTGGGGATAGCAACACATTTTATTCGTGAACCTTCTCCGGGAGGATCCGATCTTGTAGATAATTCTCGGAGGGCATACACAATTTCTGCTCTGGCTGAGATGCTTCGATATTTGATACTGGCAGTACCTGATACATTTGTTGCTTTGGATTGTTTCCCTTTACCATCCTGTGTTGTATCTTATGCTGCAAGTGATGGGAATTTTGTGTCAAAGGCATCTGAAGATGCAGGAAAGATGAAGAATTACTCAACTGATGCTGTTTGTGTGTTTAGGGGAAAAGCGGTTGATGCACAATATCAATCCTTGTCCTTTGATAATGTTATTTCAGCCATTCAGAGACGTGCAGATAATCTTGCAAAGGGTGCAAGCCCTGGCTATCCAGGCCATAGTGTGGCTAAAGCTGTGCAGGCCTTGGATAAAGCTCTTTTACAGGGAGATGTTAGAGGGGCTTACAAACATCTCTTTGAAGATCTTTGTGATGCAGCTCTTGATGAAAGTTGGATTGCGGAAGTTAGTCCTTGCTTGAGATCATCTCTGAAGTGGATTGGAACTGTAAGCTTGTCATCTGTTTGCTCAGTGTTCTTTATTTGCGAATGGGCAACGTGTGATTTCCGGGATTTTCGAACTGTTCCGCCCCATGGCATGAAGTTCACAGGTAGAAAAGATTTTTCGCAGATATATGTTGCTATTCGGCTTTTGAAGCAAAAGATAAGAGATTTGCACACTCCTCGTCGTAAATCCGAGAGTACCCTTGGTATCAATAACCTTGCTAAGGGTTTCCATCAACGGAATAATTATGCTAACAGGAATTTTCAGGCAAATGGCTATGAAATTAAAAACAATGCCCATCGTTTAGATGGATTGAGAATAAATTCATCTGACATATTTGAAACTCCGGGACCTTTGCATGATATCATAGTGTGTTGGATTGATCAACATGAGATTCACAAAAGAGAGGGTGTCAAGCGCATGCTACATTTCATTATGGAACTTGTACGGGCTGGCATATTTTATCCTCAGGCATATGTGAGGCAGCTGATAGTTAGTGGAATTTTGGATATGAATGGTCTTGACCTGAACAGGAGGAGGAGACACCATCGAATTTTAAAGCAGCTTCCAGGGCTGTTTCTTCGTGATGCTTTAGAAGAAGCAAGGATTGCTGAAGGGTCTCAACTTTCAGAGGCCATACATGTTTACTCAAATGAGCGCCGCCTCGTCCTTCGTGAGCTTCTTTCTGATCAATCTAACTATGTAAACGTAGCAGCTCAGAATCAAAAGTGTCACATGGCCGGCGGAAGAGATGGTGCTTCTCCTTTAGCTGATCAGTGGAAAACCATCCAGCCAACTACTGGTATATCATCTGGTAAAAGTGGGAGGAGTGATGCTGACATTGAAGAACTGAAGGCCTCCATTGCAGTGCTACTGCAGCTTCCAAGCTCCTCTGCAACATCTGCAGACTCAGGATTGGATGAATCTCAAGGTAGTGTTAAGAGGTCTCTGGGGGCAGTAAGTAATAAGATGGATCTGTCAGAAGGTACTCTTGGGTGTGAAGATTGTAAACGGGTTAAGAGGCAAAAGTTATGTGAGGATAGGGGTTCAGTTCTGCAAATACCTTCGCCAATTCATTCTGATGATGAAGATTTGTGGTGGGTGAGGAAGGGACCTAAACCCATAGAGTCTTTCAAAGCTGATCCACCAGTTAAGTCAACCAAGCAGGTCTCTAGGGGTAGGCAAAAGGCTGTCCGTAGAACTCAAAGTCTTGCTCAGTTAGCAGCTGCTAGGATTGAAGGTAGTCAGGGGGCATCAACAAGTCATGTATGTGATAACAAAGTAAGCTGCCCTCACCATAAAACTGGAGTGGAAGGAGAAACACTTAAGTCAATGGATGGTGTCAGGACCGCCTGTTATGGAGATATTGTTTCGATGGGAAAGGCTCTAAAGAAACTCCGATATGTGGAGAAGAGGACAATCACTGTTTGGTTGATATCTATAGTTAGGCAGCATATTGAAGAAGCTGAGAAGACTGTTGCAAAGGTTGGCCAATTTAATAGGTCTTTTGTTCCGGTTGATGGTAGGATTTCTGGGCGGTGGAGGCTTAGTGAGGATGAGCTATCTGCTATACTGTATTTCATGGATGTTTGTAACGATTTAGTTTCTGCTGCCAAATTTCTTCTTTGGTTGCTGCCAAAGGTTCTAAATAGTCCTAGTTCGACAATTAATAGTGGCAGGAACATTCTGATGCTGTCGAGGAATGCTGAGAACCATGCTTGCGGAGTGGGGGAGGCATTCTTGTTATCGTCCCTACGAAGGTGCAGTTGTAGAATAGTTTCTTTCTCATGTGTGATTTGAATTTGACTTATCATGCCTTTATGCTTTGCCTGCTATAGTTCGGTTGCTGCTGCATCGATATCTGTTTGATTCTCTCTGTTGTCTACTTGAATTGAGTAGGCAATCCATTAAGTCTCTTTTGGTCCAAAATGTATTGATATCTTTGTAGTGATTGCTGTTATAACACTCTTTTCATATGCTTTCATTATCCTTGGGTTGAACCTAATCAACTAATCTTTTTCCCAGTTCTCTTTTATCAGCAAAATGTGCTGGTAGACAGCTAGAATTATATTGCACCGAACATGTTTTTGTTTTATGCAGTTGAGTATTTCGTATTTTTACTGTTCACATTCTGTAGCAAGTTTTCCCAATTATTTGTTCCAGTATATTTAAGAGTTAGGAACGAATGATTCCTTCTTCTTTCTTTAAGGGGGGCCATCTGATTTACTGTGAACTCCAGCATCTGTGATTTTTTCTAGTTTTGACTTTTTTTTTTGAATATTTTTTGTTCATGATGTGGCTTTCATGTGTAGATGTTGGATGAATGAATGAATGAATTTAATGCTTTCCTTACATGGATGTCAAATTTGTTTCAGGTATGAAAATGTACTTATTGCAACAGATCTAATTCCAGAGGTCTTATCTGCTACAATGCATCGTGCTGCAACAGTTATGGCCTCCAATGGCAGAGTTTCAGGTTCGGCAGCCTATGGTTATGCTCGATATCTATTAAAGAAATACGGCAATATGGCTAGTGTCATTGAATGGGAGAAGAATTTCAAGGCAACTTGTGACAAGAGACTTTTTTCTGAGCTTGAATCTGGAAGATCACTCGACGGAGAGTTGGGATTTCCGCTTGGAGTTCCAGCGGGGATTGAGGATCCTGATGATTATTTACGTCAAAAGATAAGTGGTGGTCGATTGTCCAGAGTGGGTTTGAGCATGAGAGATGTAGTGCATCAGCACATGGAGAAGGCCTTCCATTATTTTTATGATAAGGAGAGAAAGCTCTTTGCAGCTGGTTCGCCAAGAAGTCCTGCTATAGATAAATCAGACGATGAATCTCAGATTGCCCAACAAATAATTATTGGATTGATGGACTGCATCAGGCAGACCGGTGGTGCTGCTCAGGAAGGAGATCCATCTTTGTTGTCATCTGCGGTTTCCGCCATTGTTGGAAATGTAGTACGAACTATGGTGAAAATACATGATTTTACAGCTGGCAGTAATTATCAAAATTATGCTTCTACCACAGGTTCCTTAAGCTTTGCCAGGCGCATTTTGCGTATATATATAACTTGCTTATGCTTGCTGAAGGAAGCTCTTGGAGAGCGTCAGAGCCGGGTGTTTGAGATAGCTCTTGCAACAGAAGCTTCCTGTGCTCTTGCTGAAGTTTTTGCTCCTGGAAAGGCTTCTCGGAGTCCGTTTCAGTCATCTCCTGAAGCCCATGATCCTAATGCAAATATGTCAAATGATATGTTAAACAGCTCCTCTAAAGTTGCCCCTGGGAGAACTTCAAAAATCACAGCTGCTATTTCTGCACTCGTTGTTGGTGCTGTTCTTCATGGTGTTACCAGCCTGGAAAGAATGGTTACAGTCTTCAGATTAAAGGAAGGACTGGATGTGATTCAGTTTGTGAGGAGTACAAAATCCAATTCTAATGGTAGTGCCCGTTCAATCGGAACTTTTAAACTGGACAGCTCAATTGAAGTTCATGTGCATTGGTTTAGGCTACTTGTTGGAAACTCTAGGACTCTTTCTGATGGACTAGTTGTGGAACTCTTGGGTGAACCATCTATAGTAGCTCTTTCAAGAATGCAGCGAATGCTTCCTCTTAGCTTGGTCTTTCCACCTGCGTATTTAATATTTGCCTTTGTACTGTGGAGGCCGTTCATTCTGAACAGTAGCCTTGCAGTCCGTGAAGATATCCATCAAATGTATCAGTCTTTAGCATTGGCCATCAATGATGCCATAAGGCACCTGCCTTTCAGGGATGTATGTCTGAGAGACTGTCAGGGTTTCTACGATCTTGTGGCTGCAGATTCCACTGATGCCGAGTTTGCAGCAATGCTGGAATTGAATGGTCTGGACATGCAGTTGAAATCCATGGCATTTGTTCCTCTTCGTGCAAGGCTTTTTCTAAATGCTATCATTGATTGTAAAATGCCATCCTTCATTTTTAAACCAGAGGACTTTAATCGAGTTTCTGGACATACTGAATCCAAAAGTCAGCGTGCAGAGAATGAAACCAAACTTGTGCATGTACTGGATTCCCTGCAGCCTGCGAAGTTTCATTGGCAGTGGGTTGAGCTCAGGCTTCTTTTGAATGAACAAGCCCTGATTGAAAGACTGGAGAACCATGAAATGTCCTTAGCTGATGCTATTCGCTCTTTATCACCTAGTCCTGAAAAAGCAGCTGCCTCTGAGAATGAGAACAATTTTATTGAGATTATCCTTGCAAGGTTATTGGTGAGACCAGATGCTGCGCCTCTCTTCTCAGAATTGGTCCATCTTTTTGGGAGGTCGCTAGAGGATTCGATGTTGTTGCAGGCTAAATGGTTCCTAGGTGGACATGATGTTCTTTTTGGACGGAAAACCATTAGACAGCGTCTTATTAATATTGCTGAGAGTAAAGGCCTTTCAACTAAGGCCCAGTTTCGGAAGCCTTGGGGCTGGGTTAATTCTGGTTTTGGTCCTGGTTTAAACAGGGGAGATAAGAAGAAGTTGGAAGCTACCTCTCTTGAAGAAGGAGAAGTGGTAGAAGAAGGCATTGACTCAAAACAACATGGAAAAGGATCCAATCCAATTTTTGATGCTGAAGGCACCAGTGTTAGCCAGCAGCACGTGACTGAGAGGGCATTCATTGAGTTGGTTCTTCCATGCATAGATCAGAGCTCTGATGACTCGCGCAATACCTTTGCAAATGATTTGATCAAGCAGTTGAATAACATTGAGCAACAAATTAACTCGGTTACTCGTGGAGCAAATAAGCTGACAGGATCTGCTCCTTCTGGAATTGAAGGTCCTTCAAATAAAGGCAGTAATCGCAAAAGTATAAGAGGTGGAAGCCCTGGATTGGCCAGACGACCAGCTGCTACAGCTGATTTTGCACCACCCTCCCCTGCTGCTTTGCGAGCATCTATGTCACTGCGTTTGCAGTTTCTTCTGAGATTGCTACCTGTCATCTATACTGATGGGTAATTATATAATATTTGTCTGAACTATAGCTATGGTTCTGTGTGGTTGCATTTTTAAATTTTGCTCTTGCAATGTCAATTTTGTTTCACTTTTTTCCTTTACTATTATGGTGGTAGCAAACATTGGCATTTAGCAAAATCAATCATGTTTTCTTGCTGTTTGTCCCATCTGGTGCTTCCATGATTGGTTTCAATGCTGGTTTCATTGTCTATGTGCTGCTTAGGTACTTAGGGGAACTGTAAAGAAAAGATTTGCTTTCAGTCCAACAAATTGTTTTTTTTTTCCCTTTTTGTGTGTGTGTGTGTGACATGCATGTTTCATCATTATAAAGGTACTTGCTTCTTGCATCTTTCTGAAAAATTTGAATTGCAAACTTATCCCAGATATCTATGTTGTCCCTCCAAAGTTGTGCTTCCTTGTAATCATAGGGCAAGCATGAATATGATACAATCGTTGATGTTAAATAACACTCATCTTGTATTGGTTGCATGTGAGATATCTTAGTTGTGCTTTTTGAAGTTGCAATAGCAGATGCAGAAATTTGCTAAGTTGTCCATATGTTGAATTTTCCAGGGAGCCATCTGGCCGAAACATGAGGCACATGCTTGCCTCTGTAATTCTCCGACTCCTTGGGAGTCGGGTTGTGCATGAGGATGCAGACCTCTCCTTTTATCCCATGCAGAGCCCTCAGTCAAAGAGGGAGGTGGAGTCACTGCCTGAAGCTCCTTCTGTACCTTCCACAGATTTTTCTGGGGAAAGTCTTTTTGATCGGTTATTGTTGGTCCTCTATGGCTTGTTGAGTAGTTGCCAGCCAAGTTGGTTGTGGTCAAAGCCTGCCTTCAAGTCTAGCAACAACTCATCAAAGGACTCTTCTGGGTTTGATCGGGAGATAGCAGAGAGTTTGCAGGTTTGTTCATCATTGGAATACTTTTCAAAACTATGTATATTATTCGCAATGATTTAACTCTTAACTTTATCGAATTAAATTTTGTTTATTGATTCTGTTTAGTCTGTAGGCTCAGCTATCTTTTTGCGGCTATTTTCTAAAATTTCTGCAAGTTTGACATTAAGCTCATTGCAATCCTTCACATGTCCATCTTGACACTATTAACATGAATGATTTTGAGAAAAAACTTTTAGAAGTGTCTTAAATTTTTTCCTTTAATTTTAGTTTGCATTAGACTATGTAATATAAATGGCATTGGGGGTTGAACTGCTACCATCATTTGAAGGTGAGGTTGAGGTAGAAACAGTGTTACCATGGACATGAAAATAAGCCTTTTTCTTCATCTCTGCACCTCACTCTTGAGATCTTGGTGTATATTCACACCTTTTACCTGCAATTTTCAGTCATTAAAGATAATTTGAAAATTCAGCTAATAATTGACTCTTCTGATTCTGAAATTATGCCTGTGGGTGCAGAATGACTTGGATCACATGCAACTACCTGACACTGTTAGATGGCGTATCCAAGCTGCCATACCTATATTGTTACCTTCTGTGCGATGCTCCCTCACTTGCCAGCCACCATCTGTCCCAGTGGCTGCACTTGCATCACTTCAACCTAGCATTTCAGTTTCTGGCCCATCCTCTGGAAATCTAAACCTACCTCAGAGAAATCCAGTTCCTTTGGCACGATGCGCAACCAACTCAGGGAAGTCCAAGCCAATTCCATTGCAGCAGGATAGTGATATGGAGATAGACCCATGGACACTCTTGGAAGATGGTGCAGGATCAGGTCCATCTTCTAGTAATACCTCAGCCATAGGCAGTGGTGACCAAGCTAATCTTCGAGCTGCCAGCTGGCTTAAAGGGGCCATAAGGGTGAGGCGGACAGACCTTACATACATTGGTGCTGTGGATGATGATAGTTGATTTTAGGTTAACTTCATTTTTGATTTGATCTGGAGTGAGCCACCCCCACAACAGGTAAATCTGTGTTCTCATTTGTTTTGTATAATTGGCTGCAAGACTTGATCTAGGGCCCTTGTGGTTTTGGTGGTTAAGGGAGCTGTTGAGAGGGGCATTCTTTTCGAGGGAAGAGGGGGTTGGGGGGGTTTGGCGAACATGGGTCCATGGGGAAGAATGTGAAGATGCGCTCACTGCCATCTGCCATGGTCTGGGACCTGCTTGACTAACTAACCTTTTGTAATGCCCCATTTGGACCGTGCACTTCCAGGTGCGGTTCAGAGGCTTGTTGTATATATAGAGATAATTGTTTCATTTTTCCCATTGATCTGAGTAGAATATATCAAGAATGATATGTAGCGGTTTTATGCTCATCAATCTTGCTCTCATCTCTCGCCCTCATAATATAATAATAAAAGCATATGATGCATGCATCTTTTATATTATATATTCTTATCGTGCAAGCATAGTGCTTCTATTACATGCCCAGTAAAATAGGGTTTGATTGTCTTGCACATTCCTAGGAATCACGTTTTTAGCGGATGCATCTGGACGAACAATGACGAAAGTAGACCGGTGTCAACAATTGCTACTGTAATTTTTTTTTCAATGAAAAAAAAAAATTTATCTTGCCTTTCAGTAGTTCTTGATTTGAGTTCAGTATAGTTGGCAATTAGTGATGGCTAGGCATCACGATCATGAAGTATGATGCTGGGGGTGTGGCAGGTGTCACTGGTTTATGTGGAGTAGAGGGGGGGACAGAATGACATTTTTTTTCCCCCCGTTATTTGGGTGACATGTAATGGTTTGAATTATGAAAATATAGAATAGGAGACCGGACGGGACGGGATTGTGCTAGCTTTTGTCTGGGGTAAAAGTAATGGATGAATTATAAAAGTTACAGGATTGGAATTTGGTAATGATCTTGTAGGTTCAATTGGTGCTGGTGTGATAAAATTATGTCGATTTCTTTTAATTTGCTGAGTTGGGAAGCGCACACTGGTTTCTTCAATCGCTCTGCATTGGAATTGGAGTGCGCATATCATGTCGGATAATTTTGCCACTCTTTACTGTTATTTTATTGCTTGATAGCCAGCTTTTGTAGAAAAAAAAATAAGAAGGCTTTTGGAATTTTGGGTTAAGCAAGTCTACTTGGGTTGCATATTAAAGTGTTTTCTAAATTCTAATTTGTACAAAATTTTTGGAGTGAAAATTAGTTGTAAAGCAAGCACAGTAACAGTATGATGTTTGTATGCACGTTATGCCTGCGGCGCAAGCTTAACAGAGCCACGCGGCCCACTGAAATCAAATGAAGCAACAGCCCTCCTCCAGAATCCTGATCTTGACCCTGACATGTTGGATTACAAAGAACCTGCAAAGCAGATTTGAGTTGTCAATGGCCCTGCCTGAGCCTGTGGGGCTTCCTTAACAAATATAACGTGTTCTTCCGCTGCGGCAGATTCAGATATGTCACGCGGATTTCACGCTCTTTCACATTCACATGAGATGATAGCGTCACTTGTTTCGGACTTGGAGCTTTTTCATGGCCAGCGTCACAAATTTAAAGTAACAAAGGGGTTAGTTAATTCATTTAATTTAATATATTAAGCTTGCATCTCATTTAATTTTTTTTAGAAATTTATTTTAATTTAAAGTTGTTACAATCTGAGTCTGAGCAGTGAGGGGTTATCATGATTTCAATCAGGGTCTCCCTCAGTTACATAAATTATAGCCTGTGAATTAATTAATTGACCAGTAAAAATGTGTCGCCTATACACCAAAATTCATAAATATCTATTTAAAATTTTAAATTAGAATTAGTTTATAAAATAAAAAAAAAAAAGTCAAATCAAAATGTATTTTTCATCAACAATCAACAACAATGATCAAAGTAATAAACTTACGGACAGAAACTTAAATTGCAATCCCTAGATCATTCTCTCTTTAATTTTCACCTCTGCAAAAATTTTTGAAACCATTTGGTCCGATGGCCCATCACTTAAATCTAACAATTGCAGCCATCTGGTTTCTCTCGTGTCATTACTTACTCACATATTGTATATCGTCCGTTGGATTAGGTTTTAGCACATTTGAACGACCGAGATTCTCCACGGAAATTGTAACATAGGAATTGCCTTTCAAAAAAACATATTACACATACGTGTAACATGCGTGTTCATATCACATTCATGAGCTGTGCTAAACCGTACTCCATCTAAGGCTTGATTAAAGATCGAGCGCGTGAGCTTATAAGGAGTCTGTTAAAAAGCTATTGGCCAAGCATAACAAGAAGGTAAGAATCATGTTGCAACAGCTTAATCTCTTTCTATTTTTATTTTTTCCTTAAATCCTTTTAACTATTGTGGTATGTTTACTTATGAGATTGAAAAATCGAAATCTAGAAGAGGAATGATTGGTGGTGTTTCGTTATTAAAACAGAAGCGAGAATAAGAATGAAATATATGGAGTCCGTATATTTTATAGTTAAGGAATGAAAACTTAATTCAGGGAGTAGGGAATTAAGTTTATATTCCCTGAACTCTCCATTTTATCCTATCCGTCCATAATTAAAATGTTATTATATTATTATTATTGTTATTATTCTTATTCCCGTAATTATTGTTAATAATAATGATGATGATGATGATACCAATATTAATAATAAATGATAAATAAATAATGACAATAATCAATTAAGTTAATTTTAATAGCTTGCAACAATTCATTTCGATTATAAGATAAAGTAAACGCATCAATGGTAATATAGGTCATTTCGATTTTGATTCCTACAATTAAAGTAAATAATTTATTCTGATTCTCATTTCTTATTCTAATTCCAGCTCATTTCGATTACAGATTGATAAACGCAATATTAATGTATATTTTGTTCGTCACAAAAATGAAATTATTATGAGTTTAATTGTATATACTAATTTTATATTAAGAAAATTTTTTATTTTATTAAAATAAAAAGATAAGTTAAAAGACAAATAAATATATATTTCAATACACTATAAAATAAAAATTTAGAGTATGTGCTTTTTTTCTTTGTTCTTTACTATAATATCTCTTATTATAAAATTACTCTTATTATATATATAAAAATAAACTCAAGGAATCTTAATGTAAATTTTCACATTATTATTTGGAATCTTAATATACCTCATACAATAAGATTAAAGATCACAATATTTAAGTTTCAAAATAACGTGTCACTTATTTATTAAAAAATATATTTTATAATTTATAAAATTATTTATTTATTAAAAAATAAATAAATATCACATTAATTAGACTCAAATTAAGACTTAAATATTGAGATGAGAGCTCTATTAATTGATGTAATATACGTTTAGCTACAGGACAACATAGACATACAAGCTCTCACGCCACGTTGCCAGCCAACTTGTCAGTCGCTCCTCCTCTTTCGGTCTCCTGCCCAGTAAGTAAGTTGATGAAATCCTTCTTTCTTTTCAAGATTTCTTAATTTCTTAATCTTTTTTGGCAAATCCACTATAATCCATGTTTTACAAAGTTATTTTTTTGGGCTAAATTCTCTTACACAACAATTAGGTTGTGAAGAAAAAGTGAGAAATTTTTGTACCAAAAAATTATTATTATTATTATTGTTTTACCAAGTCTTCATTGAAGCTGAACAGTTTAATGGTTTTGTTTTGTCGATTTTCAGTTCTGTTGATTAACCTTTGTGGTAAATTATGAATGATCTTGCAGGGAAGCGTTGAAATTTGGGAAGCTTGTAGATTTGTGATTGTTGGTGCTATGGATAGTGAAAAGGGATTGAATGGTTTTGATGGAGTTGGAGGGAAGACAGAGAAGGCAATGTCTGAAGTTGAAGCTGAGGCTTTGAAGAAGTGTTTAGAGGAAAAGAAAGGAGAACAAGAGACCCATTCCAAATGCAAGTCAAAGGTTGAGGCTTTTCAATCTTCTTCTTCTGCTCATTCAAAGAAGCCATTGGGTCCTTTGAAGCTCAGAAGTGGTTCCTTGACTGATGTATGAAATAATTTAGCGGTAACCATGTTTCAGGATTTTGGGTTTAGTGCTCTTGTACGTGTTGTAATTATTTAAGTTAATCTAGCAGAAAAAATTTGAGCAATTATAGTTTTCTCTAATGTCTCATTGCTAGCCTGAGTTTTTTTTTTTGGTTAAATAGATCGGCTAAATAAAAATGGTGATGTTTTGCATCGAACAAAGCATCTTGCTATATACGATTCTGGAATCGAAAAGAGGAGATGAATTGAAGGGTTAAATATAATCAAAATTCAATCCAATCAGAAAAGTTGGTGATGTGTCAGAACTTCTAGTTTTCAGGATGTTAATGTACATGTCTGCTTAAAAAAAAAATGAATAACAACTTGGCTTCGCTCATAAGCAAATAATTGCTATTTCCTAGTTTAAAATTCACATGATCATGCCGTTGCACTACTCGAGCTACCAAAACTTTTTGAATGGGTCTTGGCCAGAGAAAAGTACGGCGATTGAGATGTCCCTCGTTTTTACTGATCCTGATTTCTCACTGATCTGTCTACATAAAGAACATCTTCAATCCAAGCCACTATGTTGAATGCCAAGCCTTCTAACACTCTTGAATAGCTCTCCAAGACTGCTTGCCCCACGTCCTGCAGCAAGAAGTTGCTTTTCCCTTGAGTAAATTTTTTTTTTTTAATTTCCCAGAAATATGAAATTACACCTCAAATGAATTTATACAAGGTTGAGGCATTATTTAGAGTCAATTTTGTGCAACTACTAGTTCTTTCCTTAATGCACTTGTTTTGGCAAAACGAACTTGACATTATGCGCATGGTGATTTTTGGTTATTGCTGCTTAGAAATGAATAAGATGGCTAGAGACTTACCCGATTGCATTGAATCTTGCATGTGTCCAAGGATGTCTGTGCAAGTTCAGGATACCTCTGCTTCAAGCAAAATAACAAGCTCTCTGCTCTTGCAGCCAAAAGATGATTTTTGTCGCTGCGGTCAGTATCAGACATGAGCTCTTTAACCATGTCCCATGAAGATTTTGAGTGGCTCATGCAAGCTTTGCGTCTCCATGTATACATTGATGCCTCAACACGATCTGCAAGCTCAAGAGCTTCGTGTTCAGACGCTATACTGAGACAGTCAAGAAGATGGTCGGGGGAGAATTTTTCTGTTGAGTACATGTAGCGGTAAACGAAATCTCCAAGACATGCTCTTCCACTCTGAACATAAGAAAATTTTCCCATAAGAGTCGAACTTAGATGAAAGCAGTTCTGTTAAGCCTAAATACATGTAATAATATCATTCTATTTGGCTTACATATAAACAACCTGATAAATGATGATGTTCTGCATACTATGAAATGATTCTGAAATTGCTGCCAGGTTTAAATTCTTGGATTATTTTCTTAATGTGACCAATTCTAGTTTTGAACTTAGTAGCAAACCACTATTGTAGCAAGAGTGTACTTCATGATTCATCATCTTATAAATTATATCTCTTGTTGATGAGTTCTAGATTGTTGAAAAGAGGACTAACCTTTGGAAGGTTTGCCATGTATGAGTCTGGAATTTCCATTTCAGCAAGAATAGTACTATTAATAGCCATGGCCGCTTTGTGAATTTGATTAGCACAATCACGCTTGTGGCGTAGATGCTTCCTTGACTTCTCAGAGAGACCACCTGGAGGGACACATGGAACAGGCAGCCACCATTTCTCCTCTTTACGCTGAACAATAACTCTTCGAAAGGAGCCTGATCGTGTTGAATTAGACGACATACTCCCCTGTTCTGCATACCAGAATTCTGTGTCCTGGAAGTTCTCCAATATGTCCTAGGTCAAACGAAACCCACTTGTCATTAGCCACAGTATGAGGAATAAAAACATTGCTTTGGTACTCTATTTTGAAGACTAGGAATGTGATCATTCTCTTACTATGAGCATTGTGTCTAGTTTTTGTAGAGCAGGAAGGTTGATGTAAATATCTGCCCTTGGTCTGCTTGCCATTACCTGAAACATCACAGCATCATGTTAAAAACGGGTTAAGATAACAACACACTTTTGTATGAATTTTGGCCTCGGACTTAAGAATTCACCTCAACTTCTCTTCCGTCGCGTAAATTCTGTGACTCGGAGATGAACTCAACAATGTAATCACACACTGAAAGAAGACAATCCATTTCTCTCTTCCACAATGCCTTCTTTTCAGGTTTTAGAGGTGCCAATCTCAAGTTTTGGCCAAATACAGTGGCTGCCGATGCAAACAGGAGTGATCAATGAAATTGAAAATAACATTGAAGTTTATGTTCCACCAAATTTATTCACTTAAAAACATTACCATAAAGATTGGTAATGGCATTTGAGATTGTAACAGCTGTGCACACTCCTTTGCCACTTCCAGACATATCTTCACCAAGCAAAAGCTTTGCAAATCTTTCCTTCATAAGCTCCAGCTCTGCCAATAAAATTATCACAACAATAATTATCCAAATTTTGTTCTGCTTTCAGAAACACCGAGAGAGAGAGAGAGAGAAATTATAAAAAGGAAGGAAAAAAAAAGGGACTCTACCTAAGTCCATTGATTCTTGATCATCAAGATTTTTGTCAACAACGGTCTTTTGCTGCTTCATTCCTAATCGGCTAAGAGCAGGCTGTCCAGATCTTGAAACCGGCCAATTTGAAGGAGAAGGTTCACTGCAAGAGCTATTATCATCGATGGGGTCTGAAAAGGCTGAGGTCTCAGAGTAAGTCCGGCGGCAAGTAAAAGAATCAGCACTCTTCGTTGAGTAAACTGGAGTTTCAGATGTTGATGTCTGGTCATTTTGATCTATTGATGAAGGTGAAAGCCGATACCCCAGATCATAAGTTTCATCTGAATTTGTCGAATTTTCCATTTGAGCCTTTGAAAGTTATATGACTTGTGGCCTAATACCTCAATTCTGCAAATAATCATGCAAGTGTTACAATTATTTCGTGACTTTTGATCATTATCAAACAAACAAAATTGGAGGGAATTGACAACTTATATATTACATGGCACGGTTTTAGACTAGACAAAAAACAAAAGGACAACTAAAGATAAAGAAGACATAAGCAAAGACTAAGCTTTCTGGCAACATAAAAAACAAAAGCAGAAGAGGGCATTTCACATGTCTTTTTTGTTGCCAGACAAGCCAATAATTCACTGAATACATGCAGCAGAGAATAATCTTGAATACAAATATAAGGCGAACAAACTGAAATTTGAAAATTGAAGCCTAACGGTTGGAAAAAATTAAAAAGCAACGGTGTCAACTTTTTTTTTTTTCTTTTAAGTTACCTATAAAGAGTGGATTTGAATTTGAACGTTTAAGCGAAAACAAGGCCGTTTTAAAACAGTTCCCTCCTAATCTTCCTTTACTCTCTAGTCCTGTGACCTTTATCTTCCTTTACAAAAGAAACATAAACACGTACACTCTTTGTCCTATCACCTTGATCATGAAACCGGGGGCCATTAGACTAGACGTATGATTGCACAGCCCCTATGATCTGATCAAACAACACAGACCCCAGTTGCAAATGTTGCGGCTTCCAATAATTAATGAAGGGAAAAAAGAATGGCTTATTTGTAATTTTAAGTGGAATTGAGTAATTTGAGAGAATATGTTAGTTGGAAATGAGAAGATTAATGGGTTTTTGGAGTTATATGCTATGGTTCTGAATACGTGACAAATATTATATTGGGGTGTTATAGAAGAAGTCAAAGAATCATTTATTTTAGTTAATAGGAAAGTTCTTGGGTGCTAGGACTGCCCCAATTCATAATGATCAAAATCGTAACTTGTTAAAGAATATTTAAAGTCAATTGTGATTTGCATAATGTAGAGAGATAGTAGGAAGTACGTGGTTGTGCCGGTGATGCTCCTTGTTATTAAGACATTAGAAAATATTTTAATCCCTTAAAAGTTTACAAAATTTCATGCGTCAAACAATTAGGGGAGCAAAAGTCAATAAAATTCATGATCCTTCATCAATTTGTAAATTAGATAGAATGCTGTTAATTTTAACAAAGATGAAACTGGACATCGAGGCTTGCATGTCTTGGGAGTTGGAGATTTCATATAATATGGTGCAGTAGTTTAGTTAGCTTGGTCGGAAGTTAGAAGGCACGTGGGTTATAATTATATACATACGTGTACGAATTACCAGCAATGGCAAGGACAATTTCAAAATAATTTATTATACATTTAGAAAATGAAGTTAATTAATATTTTTAACGTGAGAAATAAAATGATCTCAAATATGTCGTGAAATAGGCTTGGCCAATGGATTATGGATGTGTGTTCTGCTTCGAGCAAGTGACATTATATAGTTTGTTGTTTGAAAAATAATAAATTCAAGTCAAAATGTTTTTGTTTTTGTTTCTTTTAAAAAACAATAATAAGAAAAAGTTAAAAAAATAAGAAGCAATAATCAAAAGTTTATCATTTTTTTTTTCTTGGGTATACAACACAAACTGTTGAGCTTGTTGATCGTATTCGCAGAGTGGGTGCAAGCTGTAGAAAATATAAAAGATAAATTGTGAATAATTCCACACAAAATTCTTTTAACAAAAGGTGGCTTTTTTTTTTTTAATACTGATTACACATCAGAGTACTGATCATACATCATATATTTACAACTGTTATTTCTGCAGACAAATACACTGAGATTATAATATTACAATATTACATTAAATTCTATGAGCCCTTACCCAAATAAACTGTTATTTCTGCAGACAAATACACTGAGATTATAATATTACAATATTACATTAAATTCTATGAGCCCTTACCCAAATAAATAACCCTTATAATAAGGAATGTATTAGCTCTACTCGTATTTCGCAAGGGAGAAAGAATATTTATAATTTTATTTCACTCAATCATGCCTAACAAAAGATGACTTTTAAAATTGAAAACATATTTCAATCTATTTGTCACATGCAGATGAGCTTATACAACATTATGGGTTAAAGCCCAAACTAAATCAATGGCCGGTTCATGGACCATACACAACACAGGCTTCAAGTCCTTTTAAGTGCGGATGTCCTCCAAAGACAAGCAGCCCTTTGGGGTCTAGAATACATCGATGTACTGCATTCCCAAATACCAGCAGCCAGCAAGCCAACATTCAATTCAAGTTGGAAAATAATAATAATAACAACCGAATAAAAAAATATGTTGTACATACATATATTTCAGATTTGCCATGTTTGCACATAGTCTTAAGCTGACGAATAGCATGGTTTAGTCCTTCCCTAGAATAGAAGTAATGGCATATGAAAGCAATAAAAGAGTTAATTTTACTTCTCTAGAGAAAAGCTATTTAATTTTTTATTCTGAAATCTTGGTGCTTCTTTGTTATTCTTTCTTTTTCAGCCTCGTTTATAGGAACAAAGTTGTTGATCAAGTATTCTCTGTTCTTCAATCTGATGATTGGAGTAATTCTATGCGTCTTCAAAGTTGTTGTACATTTTCACCTGTAAGATTGTAATTTGCATATACAATAGTTTAGACAGCATGTTAATAGATTAGACTTAGAGAGCTCTAAACATAAAACATAACCATTTTCCTTTGAATGGATTTTGTCCGAGTTAGGTTCCTATTTTTATGAAAAATTTCTACTCGGGACATATCATGAAAACGAAGCACTGACACTGAGTGCATTGTGTGTTTGTTCCATTCCTTATCTGGACAGTCAGGTAAAATTAAATATTCCTCAAATAACATTACGACCAATAGAATTATGTGTAATATGTATATGTGTGCCTATCTAGATGATTTGGTAAAATCAAAATCAACAAATTTGTAAAACCAAGAATTTCAGCCAATTAAATTAAAAAAAAGAATGTATTTATGTATTTATTTATTTTTAGTAAATTACAGCAAATGAAATGGGAGACTCCAACTTGAGCTAAACTTATATTTAAAACAATTTTCTTTCTTCCATTCGGGGTTAGCTAAAATTCTATCCAATTAGGTTGGGGGAGGACATGAACCAATACCTCATCGAAAGAGAAGATACATAATAAACCATTGATGAACATCATAAAAACAACAAAGAAAACAATCCCTAACGCCTGATATGAGGAACTGTCTGTGCATCTAAATGAAGAATACTAGATAATCCCGTCGGGAGATCCCAAGCATGCAAGAAGCGCTGACTAACGCGGTGTGTACAGGTTCAATTAGTCAAAAAATCACTAGCAGTAGTGGCCTCATGGAGAACATGTCTAACCAAAATGGTAGATAAAGAGATCAATGCACGAACTCAACGCAAAAAGTGAGCATATTCCCAGCGAACAGAGCCACCAGAGAGAATCTAAGAAACCCCAGTAGCGACGTCAGACTCTACTTCAAGCATAGACTAACCAAGCTTAACAACAAGCTCCAACCCCTCACAAACAACCATAAGTTCAGCATAAAACATTGGTTGGTGCTCGAGAAATGAACCAAAACCAGCCACTGGCACACCCCAATAATTATGAAGAACACCCCCTGAAGCAGACATCCCAGGATTGCCCATAGAACAACCATCCGCAGTAAGCTTTGCAACCCAAGAGGCAGCCGCATCCAAGAAACTATTCTAATCGGCCTCTTAGGTGAAGTAAGAACTCGTAAACCATCCGGAATCCGAGAACCCGTCACTCCCTATAATTGGGACGATTTAAAACCAAAGGCAGAACTAGCAAGCCTGAGATCCAACACCACCCGAAAAATAATTACATCAATAGAAAAAAGCAGTGAATCAAACCTAAAAACATTTTAGGCTTTCTAAACTTGCCACAGAATAAAGCATGGAAGAAGAACCCGAATTTGACTTCGAGAAGGTGCACACTATCGCCAATGAAGAAGTAAACCATGAGAGGACAAAAAGCCAACACGCCGTAACCCCAAAATATGTAGGATATAATCCCAAATCTGGCTAACCTGTGGGCAACAATGTAACTGTGACAATTGGATTTGCTTGATTTTTGCTCTGAGCATTGAGCATCAATTTTTGTATTTGAAGAGTGTGTGTACGTGTGTGTAGAGATATGAATAAGTCCTAATGCAATATGTAAATGGTGATTTATCACCCTATTTTCAGATGAACGTGCATGACATGAGTTTGCAACATTTTGTGCAGATGGTACCCCTATCCTGACCTTGAGAAGAAGATTGCTCCTGGTACTTGGCAGGTCCAAGAAAAAAAGAAGAACTAAAGAATAGGGGGTTGATAAGGCACAGCCAACTAATAGGAGGTTTGCCACAAAATAAAGTCACTGCAAATTCAATTACAGAATCTCAAACTAACAGCAGGGTATTGTTATTATTTTTTGAATTGTTAAAACTTGGCATCTGGTTGACTTGATGTTGCAATGCAGTCACACATGTATTTACTAGTACTTCGCAAATCATTTTTGTCTCTTTCTCTTTCATTTGCTCTATTGTATTAAGCCAATCATGAAATCTTCTTACTTACTCAATGTATAGAAATGATTGTATATTATATCCTCCTTGAACTTGACTTGTTCTCAACTTTGAACTTAACAACATTAGCAAAGTTGTTCCGAATTAGTGTGTTATCACTTACTCAAATGCACAAAAATAACTACTCTTTTCTCCTTTAGAACTTGACCTGAGCTCAACTTTAGACTTGACAACATTAGCAAAGTTATTTTGAATTAGTGAATTACCTTTGAGTCGGTTCTCCACATCATAAGATCATCCTGGAAAATTATATAAATACTAAGCTACTATACGAATGACAAAATTGAAAAAAAAAGTTGCAAAACGAGGACCCAAAATTCAATACTTTAAATTTCACATCATAACAAGCTCCAGAACAAACAATTTAACTCAATAACTTCAAAAGCACACAACTTTATGCAAAATTAATAATCAAAAGCACAAAAACTTGCCCATAAATTGCTCAATTCGCCAAAACAAAGTAAAAGGCAGTTTTAGCTTGTTGCCGATATTGTATCCGAATTCATACCTAACTATCACATCATCAATCATTACCAGCTCATAGAAAGATGCCTTCACTGATTTAGATTCAATATCGGCTTTCGTTGCATCCAAAATGAACTCTGTAATATAACTGGTTGCTTCTAGTTTGTACAAGGTAATGGTGACTTTTAGAATCTTGCAGAAGCGGAGGATTTCCTTAATCTCGTACAAGTTAATAGAATCATTTCATGTAATGATAACTAAGTAAGGACTTATGAACATAAAAAAAAAAGAAGAAGAAATAAACGTACCTTTCAACAAATTTAGAGTTTGGGATGGAAAACTTAGAACTTTTGCTAAGGAATACTGTGTGGGTTAGGCTAATCTTTTCTAGTTTGCCACTGGCTGGGGCGACCTGCAAAGGATAACCTGTTAATCGATAAAATGGAATTCAACATGTGAGCAACATTTTCACTCACTTTAATTCTTTTAGTCTCCAAAGGATTTGTCAACCTTGTCCTTGGGTATATACCAGTCACCAAGTTTTTAATCTGACCACGCAAATAATGATAATACAGTTGTGCCTATGGCATTAAGTAACTACATACTCTATTCAACTCTTCCCACTATTGCTAAATATGATACGACAAAAAACATTATAGCTACAACAGAAACCATGTAACGAGGTTGACAAATGTGGAAACCCAAAAAAATGCTGATATAATTGTTCCAATAGCAGTTTGCCATAACCACTTGGAATCCAATGCCAACTTGAGATAAGATGATAATATATCGTGTTTGAATAATGCCACATATACAGATTTGAAGCAACAATAGTAAATGTCAAAAAAAAAATATTGATTCTAAGGTAGAATCATATAACAAAAGCAAATGAAAAGGTGTTGGTCACTTACTTTTTCTTCCACCAGACACATAAAAGACAAAGCCATAAAACCAATAAGATGCAAATTTTCTTCCAAACTGTTGCTTTGCAAGTGTTCTTGTTTGAAGCTCGAACAATATGTGACTCCTCCTTTATGTTCACACTATCTTCATTGCCCTCTGCTGAAGCTTTTACAACATAGGGTTGAATTCGATAAAGAGATACCCACTTAATTTAATGTTTGGTAGGAAAAACACCTTTGATACAAACTGGCTTTGAAGCAAACTCTTCGTTAAAGGTTTACTTTTAGTGACAAACATTAAAGGTATACTTTTAAAGATAAACACTTTCGTCGCTGAAGGTATACTTTCTGAGGTTATTTTCACATACCTCCCCTAAGGTTTACCCTTGCTACACTTGGAGATAAAGTATACATATATTGTCATATAACACCCTTGGACGTATAACAACGTTATAGAGTCGTTTGGTTGGAATATGAAAGTACAATAATATCCTTTGTTACAGATTACAAGAACTGACAAGAACTTGCTGTGAAGGCCATTTGTGGCTGATAAACCTACAACGCCCAGAGTGAAAGAAATGGAACAAAGGAAGTTCCATTTCTTCACGCCCTCATCTGATTTTTATTGCAGTATAGTATTTTTCGGTAAACTAAGTCTAAATATCCAAGATTACTCCAACTATTTGATTCGGTTTCTTCCCAGGTGAAGCTGTACAGATATGCAACACACCACATGGTTGAAAGCCCTTATAGCTTTTGGAAAAATGATTGAGAATAGGCTATATGTATATGCACTAGCTTTGTTTTTTGTTGCCCTGCATATTATATGACTAAGTGCAAAGAGATGTAAGAGAAATCCAAAAAAGCACATCGGGATGATTCAACTTATCAGTCCATGTGCAGATGATTCAGTTTTAGAGCAAGGAAAGCCCCTAGTTTCCAACAATTTTAATATTCTTTGTACTCTTGTAATTTCCTTGGAAGCAATTTTTTTCATTGCTGTGTTGTAACCAGTAAGAAAAGTTTGGGAAGCTAATAATGTCAAGCAAGCGCCAGATGTGTTCCATTGCCGTATCTTGGATTGGCGGTGTTGTTACAAATAATTAAAGTGTTATATTCCTTGTTTCCTCTTTGTTTAAATTCTTTAACCTCTTGGCTTTTGTGAATTGAATTCCATTTTCACTTCTTTGCTTCCTTACTTCTTCTCTTTATTTTCGCTGCTGTTTTTCTTTGTTCTTTACTGCTGCTGCTGTTCTTTGTTATTTGCTCTGTTATTTGCTGCTGTCGTTTGCTTCTTGCCTCTGTGTTTGCTCTTCTTTTGCTCGTGTTCTTTGTTTTCTAAGCTTCTTGGCTCATCTTTCTTCTTCTTCTTTTGCTTGTGCTCCTTGACTTCTCAATTGCTTGGCTCGGCTCCTCTTTTGTTCTGCCTCTCATCTTTTTGTCTCTGCAACTTTGGCTTTTTATAGACAACCTTTGAGTTAATTTACCACAGGTGTCACTTCCTCATACACCTGTCAAACATCACAACTTCTAGCACACCAATCTTATCTCCTATGTTAGCTGATATTATTCATTAAAGTAATTACTTGAGTCATATTTTGTGTATTAACAGGCAGCATTGATTGATATTTGATGGCATGTTCTGTAGATTCGAATAATAAGTTTGGAATAAAATGCCACTTATAATAGGATTAGCTTAAAAGTGCTTGTAGAGTCAACCATGTGCAGCAAAACACTTGAATGGTTAGTTTGACTTTGTGTCGCAAGTTAAAAAAAATGGAAACCTTTGGAATTAATGATGTATAGATAAAGTACTAAAGGCTAGTTTGGGGTTATGTTTTTGAAAACAAACGGTAATATCATCCTTGCATTTTTTTTTTTCCCAAATCATTACAATGTATTTGGGTGATTCAGCTACTGTAAATTCATTTTTGTAAGGGATATATTGGTATTTTCAATAATCAAATCAATTTTGTCTCATTATGTGATGATCTAATGTCAAATTGAATTATTAGAAGGGTATAATAGTATTTTAACAGGTCTTATACATTTGGTGCCAAAAAAAGATGGAAATAGAAAGCAACTCAATACTGTAAAAATATTGTCAGTTCTTGTAATCTGTAACAAAGGGTATTATTGTACTTTCATATTCCAACCAAGCGGCTCTATAACATTGATATACGTCCAGGGTGCTATATGATAATATATGCATACTTTCTTTCTAAGTGTAGCAAGAGTAAACCTCAGGGGAGGTATCTGAAAATAACCCATACTTTCATTGCCAAAAGTTTTTGTGATGAATTATGTTATTTTTTGTTGAATAGCTGGTGCGACGTTGCTATTGTGACGAAACGACGACAAATTTTTTTTCATCGATATAACCTTTAGCGACGAAAATGTGTGGTTTTAGTGACGAAATATTTCATCGCTAAAATCTTTTTTTCTTGTAGTATGTAAATTCATCAGAGCTGAAATTATGTCAAACACATTCAAAGAAAAATGTAGAGTGATAAGAAAACAATTTCTGTTTAATAATTATTTTACTAACATCAAACACAAACCATATCAAGAATCAAAATTCAACAAGAAAAGTAAAATAATATTAATACACATTTTCATTTTAGTAATTATCATGAGTTAGGATTAAAATTTTTTTACCTCGCTTATGTAGGAAGCATTGTAGATGAGGTCAGATTCAAAAATTTACTAATGTTGAATGTAGACATTTTTTATTTTTCTATCAATTTTTGGTTTGATCTTTCAATTCTTGAACTTTTAGTATGTTCGCGTTTTTAGGTCTTGAGAGAGTTGAGAAAAGAGAGCAGATGAGCGGGAAATGAGAAAAAAAATGGAAACTATGCGTTTCATTAGTTTATTTCAGTTAATGTAGTGTTTACTTTCTGGAGTGGGAACAATGAGTCTGGAGTCCTCCCATTCCAGTATTTACTTACATGTTTAAGGGTGGGAGTAGGAGTTCCACTCCATTGGCCTCACTCCCAAAGGAGTGGGGAGTGAGATTCCCACTTCCATGGGGGTGGTGGGAGTTCCACTCCCACTCTTTTTGTTCCAAAAAATACCCTTAATCAACTTGAAAAATTACAATCATGTCATGAATTAAAATAAAATTCATAAAAAAAATTTATTTTACATCATTAAAAATATTAATAATCATTATTATTTTATATAATTAAAATTAATAATAAAATAAATAAGTTATTGTACAATTATATTTTCTAATTAAAAGCTACATATTGTTTACATAGGAGTAAAGCTACAATTTGCAACAATTCACTCCTAATCCAAGACAAAAGTAAATAAATAATTGGGATTCTGATTGACAATCCATACTCTCAATCTAAGTAAACATCCTACTCCCACTCTCACTCCACACTCCCAATTCCAAAATTCGCACTCCAATACAAAAAGTAAATGCTACATAAATGTAATTTGCCCCAACATCCCACGCTCTAGATCTAGATCGATCAACAAGATTCATTTTCCTTCTTAAGTGGCATGTCATTCTCCAATGGGATATTGAAATTCCTTTATTTTATTTATTTATTTATTAAGTTTCCGCATTTTCTAAATTCAACATGCAGTATATATATATATATAATATGCGTGTAGTCTCCTATTTAATTAAACCAAGTTTTTTGGTAGATAAATTTTTGCATAATAATTATTAATTTAAATAAATAAGTTAATTAGAAATGTATTAAATTATAGTTCAAAAATAGTAAAAAGTAAGAAATAATTAATTTCCTGACAAAATTAAAAAAAAAAAAAAGATAATTCCAAATTTATGCAAACAAATTAGATAGATAAGATCCTAACTAAATTTGATAGATAAGATACTAACTCAACTCTAAATAAGAAGAAAAGAAAAAGAAAAAGAACTAAATTTGCATTGAAGAATTATGTAATAAGTGAATGTGGTCTTAAAGAATTTGAAAAGAAATTAATATAATTTAATTTGTCTTAGACATTGAGTCTTAATTCAACAGGGGTTTTATAAAGATAATGAAGATGGATTTATGAAACAGTTGAATTTGTTCCTATCTAAGGGAACACTATTGGATCAAACAACAAAGACATTATTGAGAAGAATATGGCTTTTTTCGGATGAAATGAAAATTGAATTCACGTAATAGGAAAAAGGTTTCTCATTACTTAGCCGAAAAGATACGTGGGCTAATATGTTATGATCCCGTTGGAACATTCAATTACACATGCCATATGTCTTTAACTTTCTCTCCCACCATTTAATTGGATAATTTTCAAATTGCAAGTATATTTGTCACATCATCTACACGCCCATCCCACTTGGTTCTTGCTGCCAATACAATTTCTAAAAACTTTTGAAGGCTGAGTCGGTGGAAGAATGCACGAGAAGTAATACAATTAATAAACGTATGCATGATATGTATAATTAAATTTAATATAACTATTATTTGTATAGTAATTTTTGAAAGTAAATGCACATATATCCTAACATTATTTGATTGTTGTATGGCAATGCCAATATGATAATGTTTTAAGTTTAGGTTTGAAATTGATATGAGTTTTGTTGCAAAATTTTATTATTTCCATTCATAAAATAATGTAGGTTCTTAAAGAATTTACTTGACCGATCAGCCCTCATGCTTTTTTAAGAATTATATACATTATATACATTTAACATTTATCGAACCTCTTAGATATACATTCCCGGTGGTTCAATATTCTGCATACAGTTTCAGTGCATCATCTATCATATATTACATTAGACACAAACAAATTTTAAGTCTCGATCATTCGTTGATAAGAGCAACTGAAATGTAAGAAAAACAAATGAACCCAACAAACAACAATTAACGTATGTTCTTTCTAACATGCATATTTATTGACTAACTTGGACTAATTTTGCTTGGGTTTGTTGGTTTCATAATTCACTTTCGCAGTGCAGCGAAATAAGAACCTAAACCATGACGTCTTCCAAAGATTAAGAATGCATCTACAAATGGATTGCCTTGGTGCATTATTATTAATCTCTCGGCCAACAAATTCTCCTTCCTTTGTTTCTGTGTGAACCTCTCTCTGCGAAAGTACCAAATTAAAGCAGATTTTAATTTTGTAAAAAGAACTGAGATGAGATCGATGTAATGGAAGAAATATTATTATTATTATTGCCCAAGTAATGCAATGCATACTTAACTTACATTCACGATGAATTTGAATCCAATCATTATTTGTCCCTTGTAGGTGTCATCTTCCAGCAATACGTTGTAGGGGGCTGGTTTCACTTCTATCAGTTCCTTGGCATTCACCTGATCGGTAATTATTCCACCTAGGTAATATCTGCATCGATCAACAAATTAACTTCTATATAAATATCTCGTCAGAGTCTGATCATGTATGTATATATGAAAAATTACAACGACATACTAATGTGGTATTGGTATACACATGAAATTAATATATGATATGATCCATCTTCTTGTTTGTAAATTATTGTAATTGCACCCCGTGATTAATTTTATATATAAATTAATGCATGGTAAGCAAAGTAATTAATTAAGGGGAAACATCACTTAAGCAAAGACATTTAAAAAAAAAAAAAAAAAATACATGGTTTCGCCAACGAATCCACCATCTGTGAACAACTCTGTGTCCATGATTCTGAATTTGATGCGAGTCAAATTTTTCCAATCAGATATCGGAAATTCAAATATGAATTTCTCATTCCACCATGCTTTTTCATCTTTAACTGCATCACAAAATAAATTAGCTCGATCGGTTAAGTATTAGCTTTGCGAGTTCATGGCATCAACACAAATACACACCTCGAAGAATAAAAGCTTAATTAACTTCAATTAATTATACCCATTGAAATTTTGCTTCTATGTTCTTGATTTCCACATTGTGCAATGACGTAATAGGATGGTGTTCCTGTGACCAAATAACCAAATTTGAGAATGAATCATGCATGTATATATACATATGTTGTAATTATGCAGATTAATTAGTGCTAGCAAGTGTGAATATATATGAAAGAGAGATCGAGAGATAGATAAATTAGTACCAAAAATATTTGTGTGTCTAATGCCTTCAGCATTAACGAGAAGAACTTCGAGAATGCCTCCTTTCATTTTTATGTGATGCTAGTGTTCGTATGCCTTCATATTTATGTTATAACATACGTGAGATCAGAAAATAAGACCCACTTAATTAATAACAAGTCACTTTAAATAGCAGTCAACTCAATGGAAAGGAAACTAAACCAAGATTCAAATTCATTTAAATTAGAGTAACTGCATGGGTAATAAATAATACTTAAATTACTTTTCTTTTCGCCGTTTTTGTTTGTTCAGTGCTTAATTAATTTGTATTAATGAGAAACAATAAATTTGAGAGTTAAGCAAATTAACTACAAAGCTTTCATATATGTATGTATTGCAGCAAATATGAATAATATTTTTTATTTACAAATAATTTTGGCTGCACTCAGCTTAAAGCAACTCTATTTCTTCTCTCCTAAGTAGAAAAAGTTACGGATTTGAAAGCAATTAATGCGTTTCTCATTTAAATATTTCAAACAAAATAATTAGCCTTTATAATTCAACGTGACAACTTTCAATTTGATCATATGCATGCATATAATCTACGTATGCTTGACACACCGTATTGTATTACATTCCATCAGCTCTATAATATTATGGTGTTTTAAATTAGGATGTATTACATTAAGTTATAACGCACTACTATGTTTGGTATATTATGAGTTGTATTATAAATGATAATATTTTCTAGTATTATTTGGTATTAATACTAATATTAAATTAATTTTTTTGATATTTTATTATTAATTTTTTAAATTAATTACTATTATTATTAAATAATATACTAATATAAGATATTATTTTATTATAGAATAATTTATTTCTATAAATTAGTTATTATAATATAAATAAAATTTGTTATTTAATGTTGTATTGTATTATAATAAAGTATACTATAATATACTTATAAAATATAATACAATAATACGATAAATAATAAATTATAACTTTGTTTTTATTTATTAATGTCGAGTATAATTGTTTAATTTAAATTTAGTATTTTTGTAAATAATAAATGATTAAATAAAATTAAAATACTTTTTACATATTTAAAGTAAATAATTAAGATAATTTTAGGTAATAAAATTAAATTAAACATTCAGGTTTATTAATATTTTATATTATTTTTTAAATATAAATATACTTTAATGTTCAATAAGTTTAAATTTATCATAAATTATTGAATAATAAAAGTAAAATGATTAAAAATTTAAAATATGAACATTGTTTTAATGCAGTATAACCTAAGCCCTATCCTCATGTAGTACAAGAATAATATTTTAGTGCAATACAATACAATGCAATGTAGTACAAACTTCCCAAATGGCCCCTTTGTGTTTAAAAGCTAATACAATGAAAGAGGAGAGCATAAATTGTGCTTGTGCAACTCTTTGACTGCTTGAAAGTTCCAGAACGGTAACCATTTGTGTGCTATAACGAGTGCATTTTGGTTTCTTCCATGACTAATTAATAATACAATATACAAATCAAAGAGATTCTATGCTTTACATGCTTTCAGACCAAGTAAGTGGGCTGGGAAAACTTTCTCTGCAAGATTTCAAGCTCTGACATTTACGCTTGTATATTACAGAATTATAAGAAAGTCAATACGATTAGGTTACCGTCTTATCACTTACCAGGTTGGCATTGCTCCATTTACTGCAAATTCAATTAACTATTCAAAGCTTTCTTTCATTGACTTGCTTCAAATACAATGCCAAATTTCATTTTTTAAACTATACGAACACATTCATTGCTCAAGCTTGTGGAATGCCTCACCTAGAACTAACTACTTGTCAATATTTTTCTATATGTTGTGGAATAAATTTTTAAATGAAACAACGTGTATGCAGCACAAGCTTCTTGTTTGAATTCATATATAATGATCAGCATTCCTAATTTACTTGGTTTAATTTACATTTGATATATAGCCTATGACAAAGTTGGCAAATTAATCAAATTTTCAACTTTCCATTATGTTTGAGTCTCAAACTTCTGTGGAGCTTCCAGTTTTAGACATTTCTCAGCCACTGCAGCCATCTGCTGTGTCCTCTCTCAGTGAAGCTTGCAAAAGATGGGGTTTTTTCCTCATCAGCAATCATGGGATCCCTAGAGATCTTTATAGGAGACTCTATATGATTTCAAGAAAGCTTTTCAACCTCCCTTCTGACACCAAGCTTGAACTTGGTCCTTCATCTTCTACAAATACTTACACTCCTCACTTCATTGCTTCTCCATTCTTTGAGAGTCTCCGAGTTTCTGGACCAAACTTCTTTGCATCTGCAAGGAGTTCTGCAAATATCCTCTTTGATCAACAGACTACTTCTGAATTTAGGTAATACAAATTGCTGATTATTCCCTTGAGCATTTGACACTTTCTTCTCCTTTTCCTTTTCCATCTTAACTTGTCTCTTTTTCCTTTTTCAATCATGACAGTGAGTTATTGCAAGAATATGGGAGCAAAATGGCAGGATTATCGAAGAAAATTGTTGAGATTTTGTTAATGAGCTTAGGGCATAGTTTTGAGGACAAGTGCTATGAATCTGAATTCAAGAATTGTCATGGATACTTGAGAATTATAAACTACTCACCTCCAGAGGCATTGGAAAATGAAGTGGAGGGGCTAGGAATGCACACTGATATGAGCTGTGTAACTATTGTATACCAAGATGAAATTGGTGGCTTGCAAGTAAGATCAAAAGAGGGGAAGTGGATGAACATAAGACCATGCGAAGGAACCCTAGTTGTGAACATAGGGGATATGTTGCAAGCTTGGAGCAATGAAAGATTCATATCATCAGAACATCGGGTTGTTTTAAGGCGACCGGTAAACCGCCTTTCTTTAGCTTTCTTTTGGTGTTTTGAAGATGAGAAGGTGATTTTGGCACCGGATGAAGTTGTAGGAGAAGAAAGCACGAGACTATATAAGCCATTTGTGTGTTTGGACTATTTGAAATTCAGAGAAAACAGTGAGAGGGGGAAGTTTGAGAAGGTTGGATTCACTGTCAAAGATTTTGCTGGGATTGGATTCCAAATGTGAGCTAAGATCACTTGGTCATTTCATTTTACTGAGCAGATTTGTTTGTGCAAATATATTAAGTTAAGATGAAGTGGGGAATTAGAGGGGACAATGGTTGAATTTTGGGAGCTTTGACCTGGTGGTAGTTAATGGAGCAAACTCTGGCAACTTGTGTACCCGTGTCTTATATTATTCTTGTATTTTTGTTTCTATGAATGTATGGAGATACAACAAGAGCTAATAGAAATGGTTTTCTTTTTTCAAAAAAATTTTATAGGCTAAGGGTGTGTTTAGTTGCCTGTATTATGGTGTATTAGGGCATTGTTCACATTATTTTAATCCTAATATTATGTTTGGGGGGAAAATTTTGAGAATAAGGCAGCATTACAATGAGGCAGCTGGCGCATTACCTAACGCCGACTCACAATCCGCATCACCTAATGCGGCTGAATTAGCTTGCTTGCCTGCCTTTTTTTTTTTTTTTTACTTTATAAAAAAAAAAAATAATAATAATAATAATAAATAACTTTTTAGTTGATATAATATTGTTTTTTATTTTTTTACATTATAATTATTAATATAAATTAATAATTTATTATTCTATAATATTATATTATATTATATTTTACTTTATAATAATAATAATAAATAAATAAAACTTTTTAATTTAATATAATATTATATAATATTGATTTTTTTATTTTTTTACATTATAATTATTAATATAAATTAATAATTTATTATTCAATAATATTATATTATATTATATTTTACTTTTTAATAATAATAAAAAATAAATATAACTTTTTAATTTAATATAATACTATATAATATTAATTTTTATTTTTGTTTTTACATTATAATTATTAATATAAATTAAAAAATTTATAATTTATTATTCAATAATATTATATTATATTTTTTTTATTTTTCATTATAATTTATTAATAAATTTATAATTTAGTATAACTAATAATAAATGCTTAAATAGTATATAAAAATATAATATAATATGACATTATTTAATTATATTATAATAATCAATATATAAAAATTAATTATTTTTAAATAATTTAATATAACTAATAAATGTTATTTTCTAAATATATGATATAAATTAATCACAAAAAAATTAATATAGTACAATGTAGTACCAAATATAGTATAACATAAAATTAATACAATGCAATATAGCACCAAACACGATATATTATTATTATAATACAGTGCTAATGCAATACCATAATACAATACAACTGCGTTAAAATAATGCAATACAACATAATATAATACAGTGTGTCAAACGCACCCTAAGGGTGTGTTTGGTTCCCTTTTAAAGGGTGTATTAAAACATTGTATTATATTAAGTTAATACAATACAATGTTTGGGGAAAATTTTACCCGCATAAAATGCGGGCGCGCAACTTATTTTTTTTTAAACTTTATAATAATAAATTTAAATAAATAAATATAATTTTTTAATTTAATATAATATTAATTTTTATTTTTACATTATAATTATTAATATAAATTAATAAATTAATAATTTATTATTCAATAATATTATATTATATTTGTTTTTTTACATTATACTTTATTAATAAATTTATAATTTAATATAACTACTAATAAATACTTAAATAGTATATAAAAATATAATAAAATATTACATTATTTAATGATATTATAATAATCAATATATAAAATTAATTATTATTATTTTTTACTTTATAATAATAATAATACTACTTTTTAAGTTAATATAATATTATATAATATTAATTTTTGTTTTTTGTTTTTACATTATAATTATTAATATAAATTAAAATTTTATAATTTATTATTCAATAATATTATATTATATTTATTATTTTATATTATAATTTATTAATAAATTTATAATTTAATATAACTAATAATAAATACTTAAATAGTATATAAAAATATAATATAATATTACAGTATTTAATTATATTATAATAATCAATATATAAAAATTAATTATTTATAAATACTTTAATATAACTAATAAATATAATTTTCTAAATATATAAAATAAACTAATCACAAAAAAATTAATATAGTATAATTAAAAATTAATACAGTACAGTGTAATACCAAACATAATATAACATAAAATTAATACAGTAAAATGTAGAACCAAACACTGTACAACATTATTATAATATAGTGCTAATGCAATACAGTCTAATACAATATACCTGTATTAAAATAATACAATACAACATAATACAATATAGTGTGCCAAACGCACCTTTAGTGCATGTTTGGTGCACTGCATTATGATATATTAAATTACTGTTCATATTAAATTAATGCTAGTACAATGTTTGAAGCAACATGGGAATGGAATATGGTTACTGTGCTAATTAAGCTAAACCTGCACTAAGCTTGCTTTTGTTTTTTTTTTTTTGTTTTGGCTTTTGTTTTATAATAATAATAATAATAAATAATATTATATAATATTATTTGCTTTTGTTTTAATTTAATATAATATTATATAATATTTTGGTTTTTTATTTTTAGATGATAATTATTAATATAAATTAATAAATATATAATTTATTATTCAATAATATTATATTATATTTTTTATTTTTATATTATAATTTATTAATAAATTTATAATATAATATAACTAATAATAAATGCTTAAATAGTATATAAAAATATAATATAATATTACATTATTTAATTATATTATAATTATCAATATATAAAAATTAATTATTATTATTATTATTATTATTATAATACTTTTTAAGTTACTATAATATTATATAATATTAATTTTTGTTTTTTGTTTTTACATTATAATTATTAATATAAATTAAAAAAATTTATAATTTATTATTCAATAATACTATATTATATTTTTTATTTTTATATTATAATTTATTAATAAATTTATAATTTAATATAACCAATAATAAATAGTATATAAAAATATAATATAATAATAAATTATTTAATTATATTATAATAATCATTATATAAAAATTAATTATTTTTAAATAATTTAATATAACTAATAAATATTATTTTCTAAATATATAATATAAACTAATCACAAAAAAATTAATACAGTATAGTGTAGCACCAAACATAGTATAACATAAAATTGATACAATACAATACAGCATAATACAATACACATGTATTAAAATAATATAATACAGCATAATACAATCCAGTGTGTCAAACGCACCCTAAATTCTTTGGAAATCAAGTATTTTTTTTGTAAAATGGTGCTTCAAGACATCCAACAGTGAATATCAAGCTATATTTTTAACTTAAGACAAAGAAACCCCTCACATTTTCATCGACAAGACAGAGGTTTTCCATTGATGTCTTGCTGTAATTCTGTAAATGAAAGTTTTAAAGTGGAAGATAGAGGTGAAGTTATTGCTTCTGCATGTGAATCTTTTGTTTTTCCTTGAAGGATATGGAGAAACTGTTGAATAATGAATGCATGAAGTTGGCACTTAGACAACTTGGCAATTTGCGACTCTCCATTTTAGATAAAATACTCACAAACTACATTCATTTTTTATTCACCACATAGCCAATAATACAAATTAAACCCATTTGTTTATGAAGCCACTTAGATTACTTTAAGATATGCTACATAAATTAAACCCATTGTCACATGGTTTGTGCAATTGTAGTAATCTTCCTGCTACCGAATAAGGATTCTTCACATTTCGGAATTTTCACTGTATCTAAAATTTGGCAACAAATCAGAGAATTATTTCAAATTAAATTGCTTCATTCAAATGGGATACAACATAGCAAATCCTAGATAAGTTACACTGAAGGATTTTCTTCTACAGCAAATGGGCAAGTCAATTCATTAAGGTTGAATAGTAGATGAGAATGCATGTTTGAACGTAGATCAAAGTTCTCTCATTACAACTATGCTGTAAAAATACTAAGGAACTAAACCTACACACTTGAAGAAGCCTACAAGTGCAAATTGATTACTAGTTTGATCTCACTTCTTAGCACTTACCGGCAATCTTCCATAGAGCTTGTTGATTATCCCCACTGGTGCGATGGCTGCCCCCCGAAACTGAAATTAACCAATTTCACAATTAAAAGATGTTCATTTGGAACCAAAGTAAATTCAAGGAAAATTGACTTAAGCACTAACCGTAGATTTAAGGGCCAATGTGAGAACTCCATCAAGATTTGACGATACAACTGAATAGGCATCCAAGTGCAGGTTGTTTATAGCATCCATGATATCGAGCAATATATATTCTCTATAAGGACATCTAATCTCAATTAGAACATCCATCTCTTGTATGCTGACTTTCACATCAGCCGGGCCATCTTTGAGAACAACTTTATTAAGTTCTGGATCAATTTCATCAATGTCGCAAGCCTTCCTCTTGTTTACCCAAGGCTTCTTGCAGTTATCAAACTTTTTGTTGTCATAGTTATCAGATGTCTGCTCCACCATCTCTGTATAATTTTCCTTTGGCCTTGTCTCATAATCAACTGAGTACATGCAAGATTCCAACTCCTCTACTCTTGCCTCAAGCTTTTTTAAGTATTTAATTGTGTCATTGAGAATTGATGCTTTTTCAACCTGCATAAACATTAAATTATCATTTTACCTTACAAAGGAATTATCAAATAATTTTCAGCAGATAACAGTTGAATATATCACCTCACTGATATATGGAACCATTGACCTTAGCACCATAAATTTTTCATTCTCTGTTCTCTTATCTGGTGAAATATGCTCTTCACAAAAATTATCACTTTCCATTATTAAAGGACAATATTCTCTGCAAATTTCTTTCGGGGACCTATGAGCGCAACCACCATACATCAAAGGGACTGAAAATAAAATCTTCTTTAATAAGTTCTGCTGTATCCCTGCCCTATGCCCGTTAACCATTCCTCCTTTCTTCCAACTTACAAAACTGGATTTGTGCTCAACAATAAGGAAACACTGGTTCTCAGTCAACCGATTTGAACTTCCAAAAACAGCAGAAAGAGTTTTCCTGTAATATGCACCATCATCTATCCCAAGATCCAACGAACTTAGTTTCGTATGATTGCCTTCTTGAAGTTCTTTCAATTGAATGAGGCTCATGTTTTCATCCTTGGAAGAAGGAAAATCCTTTGCTTTATTCACGAGAGATTCAGATTTACAGTCACTAGAATGCAAGGAGTCTGGAATACCATTGCTGAAGTCATCATCCACAAAATGCCAACTCTGAACTTGAGAAGCTGCACCGTTTATACTATCAAGCATGAAGGATTCTTCTGTCTGGTGATTGTGCTCACAGGCCTTTGAGCATTCATCAGAAGAATCTAAGTGCAATTCTTCATTGATATTTCCATGTAGTTCAACTCCCTCCCCATGAAATTTGTTTTCTTCTCTGGGAGAATATAGGCTCTCCAAAGCCACTGTATCCAATATCTCATGGCTAACCTTGGCACAGACAGGGTCACTGTCATCATCTTCATCGTAAGGAAGAGAGGAAGATTTCTCAGAGCAAAAAGGCTTTGAGAAGTCTAGTAATGAGGCTTTGATGTGTTGAAGGAGACTAGGATCCTCTGGGACCTTAAGATAAGCCAGAAGTAAGAAGATAAGCTGCACTGCTGCATACATTAGTAAATCACAAACTGAAACTTGGGATCCAATTTTTGAAAATAGATTACCAGTTCAGTGACTCCGAGTTCAATTACACCATCAAGATGAGGAAAACATATGACAGTCTGAAAAATGAAAACAAAGATGAAAATTGATGTCAGTGTAGAA
Organism: Clausena lansium; assembly: GCA_030449835.1. Classification (NCBI taxonomy): domain Eukaryota; kingdom Viridiplantae; phylum Streptophyta; class Magnoliopsida; order Sapindales; family Rutaceae; genus Clausena; species Clausena lansium. The sequence goes on from JASUUF010000257.1 coordinate 5,951,704, forward strand.
GTTACTGCCAGGAAAGTTCGTCTAACGATGTGGATGATGATCTTTCTACATTTCATGAATTTGAAAAGATTATCTATACAATGCAGATACAACAAGAATTTTCTTCATTTTTTGATATATGGATTGCATTTCTTTTATGTCGTTTTTGTTTCTGATTCAAATCAATTATAACTTGTGTCGTATTTGACTGTCCATACATTAGGACATAACTTATTTTGTTCAAAAGGAGCTCTTCATACCTGAATAGATGCACTCTACGCGCCACGATCAACAACCAGTTGCAGAAAAACAAGTTCCACACAAAGAAAGAAAGTCAGTACTTTCACTGGTTGTCATATGAGTATTTATTGCAGCAAACAAGCTGCTCAAATGAATTGAAAGAGAACATTGCAGGGGGATACCAACCTTGGCCAATAAAGAGCGAGAGAATACTTTACTATCTGCATACTGAGCATTGCATAACCAGATTGTTTCACTGTTTGCAAGTGCCCTTCCTGGCAAACTAAGAGACAAAGTGGAAGGTGACCACGTTAGTTAAAACTCCTGTATGATAAGAATGCTACTAAGAGGAAAAAATTGCAATGAAAGGTGAAAATTGAAGTTTTGATTAATAGAAGAGAGTAGTACCCTTGGCCAGAATTGAATACAAAGGACATGCAAACCAAGTAATACCACTCTGCATCAGTAAGATCTTCTGGAGACAATGCAGCAGAAGGCCTCTTATAAGCCTGCTCACTTTCTCCTTCCAGCAGAGACTTGTAAAGCTCTCTTAGTTGCTTACTCCTTTGTAAACCTATTTTACCAGGTGTAAGTTCCATTGCTTGCACTGTCTTCCTAGTCTTGATGTCTCCATTATAGTACCCATCACCCCACTCTAGTACCCTAGAAACCATTGTTTTTTTTTTTTTTTCAAGGTAAGTACAAAGAATGTTAATAGAAAGCACGTAAACAGACCAATTGTAGGCCATTAAGAGTTGGTCAAGCGAAAAAGGAAAAGCTTTTAGAGGCAGTTTCAAGAGGATAAAACAAAACAAAACTTCACTATTTATTTTCCCATTGCTACAAAAAATTCTCAGTGAAAGGTAATATAATGTAGATTCCCATCTCTGGCAACATCACTTTAAAGGTATGTAAATTGATTTAACAACTTCATTTCCTCAAGTTTCACAAAGAACCAGAATGTGATACTAGATATTATGTTTTGTGGTCCACAAATTTGGCAATACAAAGGTAAAAATGTGGGCACTTTATTCTAAAATGGCGGTATATATCAGTGAATTACAGGTATCAAATTTAGCAAATTTAACCAAAAAGATGGCATTCAGTGACTCCAGAAACCAAAAATTTGCGCCAAAAAATATTGGAAAGTAGAAATGAAATACCTGAAAAAGAAAAAAGAAAAAGAAAAGAAAGATTATATACCCTTGTTGTGTGGCTGATAATGACCAGAAAATTGCATAGCTCCATTGGATACTCCTAACGGCCACAGCAAGCTGTTTTCTTAAGATTTCTGGCACCATCCCCTCCTGGTTTTGAGCAGCATTAGCCATTGACAAGCACAAATATCACTAAACTCAACTTAGATAACCGGAAAGAAAGCCCATCAACAAACAAATTGGTCCACAGTCAACAAACAAAGCCTTCACTGAAAAGAAGCTACAGTTATATTCTGTCAACAAATTTTGGTTATACAAAATATCACACATTGAGTTCACTTATATGCAGCCAGGTCCTTATTGCGCTGTAAAGGCAAAGCTTATAGAATTATGGAAAAAGGGAGAACTCAAAGGTGGACTTTATTTTAGTCTTTTATAAAAGGAAGAGAGGAAAAAGTTGGGGTCACGCACAATTAAAGAGTGTTCATGAAAATAATATTTCTGAATGCAAATTCTATCTCAGGCTCTCTGTAATTTAATTTCTATGCCATGTTTGACCATTCATTTCGCCGATTCCCAATTTCTCATAGTACTAATACCAAGAGAAAAAAAAAAATAGTAACTTTGAAGGCGGCCCCCAGTTATGAAGGAATTGCTGTGGCAGCTTTATCATGATTAACCATTTCTAGTTTTGGCCCCTCAAAAACAAACAAACATAAACTACTCAAAACAATGCAACAATACATAGCCAGTGGGCTCTTACTAACCCCACTGCTAACCCTTGCGTTCAAAGTTTTGGGTCTCTATTTTATTCTTAATTATAAAATTGGATAGTGGTAATCATATTTTCGGTCGAGAATAAAAATTTATGCTTTGTCATAATAAATTTGATATAGTTGTCCCAAAAAATTTTTTTTATTGTAATATTCATATCAACAAAACATTTACATAATGGAAAAAAACTAAAAGTCCTCTCTCCTCCATAATTGTTTTTATTATCAAGCTTCATTATGCTTCCAAGTTATGGTTAAAGTAGTAGTATCTATCAATTAACAATTGGAGCCACCCACGCCATTAACCGAGTGTTAATGTACTCTTCTCCGCTTGTGGAGATTAGCGAATGAGTTCTGGGTCGTATTAATTAAATTGCAAGTTATATTTGGTAGACTGTGAGCCCATCTAAACGCGGTTAGCGACATGAATGATAGGGCGAGCTTTTTTTTTTTGAAAGGGATAGGGCGAGCTTTGGTACTCAGAAATCAGAATCAGTGCCTGCTCACTACTAAATTCAAAAGTTAGGTTGCAAGTAGCAACAATGAACAGAGAGTGAGGTAGATGAACTTATAAACGACAAGAGATTCTGGTTGAATCCTCAGAAAATTTGAATTACAGCACATGCAGGTGGAGCCCAGAAATATTTTTTCATTCTCACATCAAATCAAGCGGGCTGTAAAATCACCAACGGAAAATGAACACAAGAAAGCCGTTAATGTTATAATGCTGGACTCCTGATTCCCAAATGCCAGGAGCCAAACTTCAAGTGTACATTAATTAATAAGGTCTAGTAGTATTTATTTAGACGAGACAAGAACGTTAAATGTTCCATAGAAATAGTCGACATTTCACTTTTACAATTCATACTTGTAACTTATTTGACCAAACGGAAAGTTAAAAGGGTTTGTTGATGGAAAAAAAAAATTAGGTTTTTTAATAATAATGATTTTATTAAATAAGTTTGAATGAATAAAATTAAGATTTTGAGTCTTTTTATAACAAGTCTAAATATCACGAATTTATTAAAATAGATAAATCTAAAATATGATATAATAATTAAATTTTCCTAATCAAAATAATAAATTCAAAACAAACAGTATCTAAATTCGATATCTAGAAAAAAAGATAAACATTCTTGAAGAATCAAGAAAAATAAAAAAAAAAACTTAAAACTAAAAAATTATCAAGAAAGAAATGAGATTTCGGGCTCGAGCACAATCTAGAATGGCACAAACAATTTTGGATTTGATTCGTCTCGTCGTAAGCTTCAGAACAATATATTATACACCCCAAACAAACACCTGTAGTCTAAGTTATACCCTCCAAAAAATATCTTGCTTAAGATGGACAACCATCTTACGCCATTATTTTTATTATTATTATCTGCATAGGGTATGTTTGGTGTGCAACATTACATAATATTAGTTTGTGGGCCTAATATTAGTTAAACAAATCTAATGTGTGGCAATTGATTGAAACACGCTAACCTTTGCTCTTAGGGGTGTGCTAATGCGGCAGTTACCACATTATTTTTTTTAATAATAATAATAATAAATAAATATAACTTTTTAATTTAATAGTTTATTATGTAATATTAATTTTTATTTTCTTTTATTTTTACATTACAATTATTTATATAATTTAATAAATTTATAATTTATTATTCAATAATATTATATTATATTTTAATTTTTATTATATAAAAATATAACTAAATAATATATTATTTAATTATATTACAATAATTAATATATAAAATTGATTAATATTTAATAAGTTAATATAACTAATAATAAATACTTAATAATATATAAAGATATAACATAATATTACATTATTTAATTATATTATAGTAATTAGTAATTTAAATTATTTTCTAAATATATAGTTTAAATTAATCACAAAAAAATAATACAGTACGGTGCAACACCAAACATAGTATAATTAAAAATTAATACAGTACAACGTAGCACCAAACATTGTACAGTATTGTTATAATACAGTGCTAATACAATATAATATAATATAATACAATACACCTGCATTTAAATAATACAACACAATATGCCAAACGCATCCTCAAAGCCAGAGGAGAGAATTATGGGGAATTGGCGGTGGTGGCATGCAGACTTTTTCTACTTATTTACACACCTCCCCCATCTTAAAACAAATCAGATAGCATGTTGTTCGTTATTTAATACAGCAGATTTCCTGTCGTTTCTTAACAGACAACAATAAGTAATAGGATGGGCAAAAAGCAGTCGGCCAGAGCCCCTGTCTCCACGTGAGGGCCTGGACAAGAGCCTAAGGGCAAAAAGCATGGGCTAGGCTCATGCCAGCAGATTTTAAAAAAAATCAATTTATAAATTAGAATAATAAATTAAAATTTAAAGAATAATAGAAAAAATTTTAAAAATAAAACTTAAATCCCTAATTCATATAGTAATAATGATTCAAAAATCTAAAATTATAATACGAACTTCTTCTTAAGCTTTAATTAATTAAGAAGGTGTTTAAATTAGAGAATGCAGTATTAAAAGATTAAATCTCTAAGCTTTTATTTACTTCATTTTGTTTATTTATTATTTTATTTTAAAATATTCAAGTTCTTTTATTCATTTTTTTATTATAAACAACTTGTTGATTATTAATTTATTTCAAGTTCACAACAATAGAAAAATAAAAAAATAAAGGTCAAGCCCGGCCCAAGTCCTTACACCTTCTCTCCAATGGGCTCGGGCCTAAGATCAAAAAATCCTGACCCAAACCTGTACTCTGTCAAGCCTAATAAGTGATGATATCTATCTAAAAGTTTGTTACTCAAAACTTATAAATCGACGTGTCGTCCTGATACCGGTAAGAAGAACATACATTATTTGGTTTTTAAATGGGGATGTGGATATTTCTACCCCACTATTTTTATAAACCCACCATATCTCCATAAATTTTTTTTGATAAATTCATATTATTTTATAAAATTACAAATTAATAATAAGTTTCAACAATTAATTAATTAAATCATTCTTATAATATTTTTTTGACTTAGTCTTTTAATAATCTTTAACTATTTAAGGTTGCTTTAAAATAAATTTAATTTGACTATTTTACCCTTATAATATAAAATAACCAAATTACCCTAAGAAATATATATTATGTTAACTACATGTTTAGGCATTTACTTTTATGTTTTATATAAAATTTAATCATTTTTAATACTCCACATATCCTAATTAAATCTTGTAAGTTTAGTGGAATATTAATAATCATACTCCTAAAGTACTACTTATACATCATTAAAATTGTATAAAAAATTATTAAAATAAATCTTTAGATATTTTAGTACTTTTACATTATGAGGTTAAAATAATTATATTGATTTATGTAAAAACAACCTTATTGATCAAATATAATAAAACAATAGTCTCATAAAAAAAATGAAAATGAATTTAATTGATTAAGTTTTTAAATTTCTTCTTATTTTGAATTTTTTAAAAAATAATGTGCTCTTATTGTAATAATTTTTTTAAAATGGGGTGGGTTTATAAAATTTGTATTTCCACCCTTTAAATGGCTGACTTGTTCGTGGGGTAATTTTCAGGAACCTCCCCTAAGGTTTGGAGTATTTACACTTAGATGGTAAATTTGTCCGTATTCTTACATACTTCCACTGTCATCAGTGTTTCCATCTATTGACTATTCGTTGACTATTGAAAGACAAAAATGCCCCTGATGCTAAAAAAAACTCATAGCTACCACCGATTCGGTTCGCCCAGGTTCCGTCTAGACCATCAAATAACTATTCATTTTTTTCCCTTAGCTCCTCTTTCGAAGTGTACCATCTATCTGTTTCTTCCCCCAAAATTTAACCCAAAGCTTTAAACGGTATATTCTCATTTCTGAATAAGTGAATAAACATTAATATAAAAATTTAAGCATGAAACTAAAAACAGAAATTAAAATACACTAGCATACAAGTTCTTGAACATATTTAAACCATAACCAAAATTCACCAAAAAATCATCACCCAAGCAATAAAATTCATAGCAAAAAACAGGTGAACACCAACACCCTTCCAAAAGCGAAAGTGATCTTCAATAGACCTTTAACATGATCATTCAGTACAGTATAATCATCATTTGGACTCTCATTTTTATTCTTTGAACTTCCTGAAATATAACAAAACACAAACCTCAATCCATCAAGTGTTCAATGACTAAACAAAAATTCACAATGAACAAAACTACCCAACCCTTTAGCCCTCCCACACTAGTCCAAAAAAAAGATATGCACATTCAATTTTGATCTAAGTTGAAAAGCATTAAACTAAGACACAACATTCATAACATTTCTATATGCAATAAAAAGAGAATAATCACTCAAACAAGAAGTTAGCTCAAAACTATTCATAGCTATGAAATCTTCATAAAAAATTTGGACACTAGAAGTTTAGAGAGCAAATTGCTGATGTTGTCCTTGCAAGCCCAAAGTCTCCGACTTTAAGATCACAATTTGCATTAAGGAGCAAATGGCTGGGCTTCAAATCACCGTGTAAAACATTTATTGTGTGGTATTTCAACCCTTGTAAGTTAACAACTGATACAGAAGGTACAACACAAGTGGCAGTGAAAGATCAAAAAGAGCTCTGTTTTCTACCTTCTCAGTTCTCTCAGTTCGTATGGAGTTACAATGCTTGTCATAGGCATTTAATCAAGCACTTTGCATGCATCACAGTAACAAACAAAAACACCCAATCTCCTTAACTCTTTCAATATCTTCATATCCAATTCCAAACAATAAACACAACAAAACCTCAACAAACACACCATGTCCCTAAAACACTAGGACTGGAAATCCTAGCAAATTCTCCACCATTACCATCTTTTGGCAAAAAAAAGTTTCCATTCTAAGGAGATTTGTTCATAAACTCAAAATGAGGAAGACTCAACTGATAAAAACAATTAAAAAATAAAATCCCACCATGTCGAAACAAAAAATAAGAAAGAGTGGCAAAGTAGAGAGAATTGACCTTGATCGTCAAGGTCAACTACGGCTAACGGACACCAGCGTCCGCTAAGAGAGAGCAATAAGAATGGTCGGCCTACATACCGATGCCATCGCTTTTATCGTTCAGCATCCTTCTTTCAAATTGGGATTTTTTCGGATTTGAGCTTGATTTGGTGAGGTTTGAAGTATAAAAGTATATTTTTTGTCTGTTTAGATGAATTGATTGCGTCAATATGCTTTAAAGAGATTCAGAGCAATTCAATTTTGGACTATGGCTCTGTGGTGCCGTAGATGAAAGAGAAAATAAAAGCCGGGGTATCAGCTTTTTTTTAATTTACTTGAATTTTGCTTTCCATACGTATGTTTATATTGACGGCAGGGAAAGCATGTGAGAATACGAGAGCAAACTCGCCATCTAAGTATAAATAGCTTAAACCTCAGGGGAGGTTCCTAAAAATTAGCCTTCGGGTTATGCAATAACGGCCCATCTTGGATCACGCAACGGGTCTCACCCTCACAGTCACTGACTCCTTTACCCGCCATTTTCTCACTCGGTCACTCCCCACTTCAATCTTGGTTTCCAAGGGAACAGAGGAAACGAAAAGAAAATCTCAAATACCTCGAAACTGTTTCTTGAATCTTTTATTGAAATTGCAAATAAGTTCCCTTCATTCTTCAAATTTTATTAGTAGTTGTTTATTGTTTTTCTTGAATCTTTTTTCATCTTCATTCCAAACAGACAGTGTACTAGGGTTTAAATTTCAAAATTTTACGATTTTCTCAAATCCCTACGGTTCATTTTAGACCTAGCATACCAAAATCCCCTTCTGACTCTTTTTGCTTCCTATTGGATCACTCTATGGTTAAAGTTTTCGTGAAAAACGGAAGTATCACGTGAATCTTTTCAGAAATCGGAAAGAGTTAATTTACTCATCACATTTTATTTTTAGTTATTTAATTCCCTCAAATCTTTTTTATTTATCCCTTAGTAACAGAAAGGACCCTTAGGGTTTCAAATTTCAGAACGGCGATTTCGTCTGAGCCTATGAGTTCGTTTTTCATTCAAACAAGAAAGATGCTATCGCATGAACCTTGATGGGAATTGGAAAGAGTTTTCCCCACACCTCATTTTTTTTTAATTTGTTCATTTAGTTCTCTAGAATCTTTTTCATTTTCAGTTGAAGTTGAACTAACAGACCCTTAGGGTTTCAATTTCAAATGGCGATATCATCAATACAATTCTGCGATATCTTGAGGGCTCCCGGTGCTTCTTCTCGAATTACTTCCTCGTTGTCACATAAGCAAGGGCTTTTTACTTCTCAGAGAGTGCCTGTAACTTTTCAAAGCCTAGCGTATTGCAATGTGTGTCGTTTTAAGTGTACCCAGTCTCGAACTTTGGCGGCAATGGAAGAGTGGGAAGAAGAAACTGAAGACGATCCTCATGACGGTGATTCTGTGGATGCTGATGATGATATGAAAGTAATTCTGTTATTATTATTATTTACTCGTTTTGTCCTTTTTTTTTTGGGGTGAGTTTTTAAGTGTTTTCATGTCATTTAGGAATTTGAATTACTGGTTTTAAAGTTTGACTAATGCCAAAAGTCTTGGGGTACAAAAAAGAGAGAGAGAGAGAGAGAGAGGAGCAATTTTAAAACGCCAAGTTTCAATAATCCTGTAAATGTGACACAAATGAGAGAGACAAACATGAGAAATTAACAAGTAAGGCTATTATGATTACATATTTTAATCAGCTGAGAGCATTAGTCAAAATATTTGTATTGGAGATGAAAATAGAGAAACAGATGGATGACGATTGGCGAAAGACAAAGTGTTTAATTTAGAGACTATTAGAGAACTAATCTAAAAACCTTAGGTTTTCTTGAGTTTGAAAGAATTTGATACCCCTTCTCATAATTTTCCATAAGATTCTTGCTCAATTTTTTTTTTGGGTTCATTCCCTTTTTCTTTCTACAGGCTGTTTACTTGCCACCAAATTTGCCAGAACGTGATTTTGCTGGCACGCCTTATGTTCCCGTCTATGTGATGCTGCCAGTAAGTTTATTTATTTCTGCTTGTCGCTCTATGAGTAACTGTATTCTCTTTATCTTTGCAGCTTATTAATTCCATTCTCTAGACCATAATTTACTTTCGTATTCCATCTATTTATTTTTGTGTCCATATACAGGCTTCAATTGGGTGAGAGGTCGAAATATTTTCCTAGTAACACGTAGTTCATAAATCATTGTCTAGACTCTAGATCTGTTTGCTAAAAGATAAAAGAAAAATATTTCTGGTGTTTTCTCATCAACTTGACTGATTGCAAGACATCTTGTTGGGCATGGCAGCTTGGTATCATTGATATGGACTGTGAGCTGGTTGGTCCAGAAATTCTTGTGAATCAGCTAAAGATTTTGAAGTCTATTAATGTTGATGGTGTTATGGTTGATTGCTGGTGGGGAATAGTTGAGGCACATACCCCTCAGGTGTATAACTGGAGTGGCTACAAATGGCTCTTCCAGATTGTGCATGAACTTGAGCTTAAATTACAGGTCTTTTGTTTCTTTTCTTATTTACCTTTTGTGTTTTGTTAGAGCAATACTTGAAATAATTGATGCTGTATTTACTCTGTACATTTGGGGACCAGTGTTGATCACCCTGTTGAGTTGTTTCAAATAAAAGATTAGTATTCTAGTTGATAGGCAGCAGTTCTCTAATTCTGATTCGACATAGAATGAAAAAGAAAGATTGAATTATGCAATTCTCATGATAAGATTGTCAACTTTTACATAGATATTTAGCTTTTTAATCTTCCTCCACGTGTGTAACAACATCCTTTAATAGACATATGTATATACTACTCTTGAGTTGTATTTCCAGTACACCAAAGTTTTAACATTCCTACTAATGTACTCTTTTCCTAGTACTGTTATGCCAGTTTAGCTTAGAAAGGGGCAAAAACTAATTTGCATTTCACTCCTAAATGTCACATGAATAAATAGTAAGTCTTGTAGCATTCATGAACAGTTTTGTATGATAGAGGTAAATATTAAAGAAAACAAACTTATCTCATGTCTTTTTATTGGTCTCAGGTTGTCATGTCATTTCATGAATGTGGCGGCAATGTTGGTGATGATGTACATATTCCACTGCCTCAGTGGGTAATGGAAATCGGTCAAAATAATCCTGAAATATATTTCACAGATAGAGAAGGAATACGTAATTCTGAATGTCTGACATGGGGAATTGACAAGGAACGAGTTTTAAGAGGTCGGACTGCTGTTGAGGTATTGTGTAAGTAAGATTATCACATAATACTAGATTTTCTCATTTCCATCTTTTGAATTAGAAACTCTCTGTTCTGATTTTTCACCATTAATACAATTTTGAGTTTAATATCAAAAAATGAATTAGAAACTGTTTGTACCTATGCCTTTACTAGTTTTGTCATGTTTTATGTTCATTCTTCTGTTTCATTTCTTGTGGTAATCTATGGCATTGGTCCATGATGGCGGCACTTTAACACTAGCCCAGTACGCACATGGATCTGTTACCCATCTTAAGACATAGACCAATTCCATCACTAAATTCTATATTCTATCACTTTTTTCAGCATACTTGCATGTCTACTAATAACAATATTCTCCGGAAGAAGTTTATTTCTACATTAACTGGTCCAGTTGTGGGATTTGTGTTTGAAGTGTATGTTTGGGAATTGAGCTTGGATTTTTTTTGCTTATTTATTTTATTGTCCTATTTGTTAAGCCATGCCATTATTGCAGAATTGAATTTTTTAATACTGCTGTATGTTGTAATTTTTGTTTGGTAACAAATTATCCAGGTTTACTTCGACTTTATGAGAAGTTTTCGTGTAGAATTTGATGAGTTTTTTGTGGATGGAATAATTGCTGAAATCGAAGTTGGACTAGGTCCTTGTGGAGAGCTTAGGTATCCATCTTATCCCGCAAAGCATGGTTGGAAATATCCTGGCATTGGTGAATTCCAGGTACATTTTTGAGTAATTGGTATTTGGAACTGAAAGCGACCCCAATCGTTATGGTGTTATGATTATCTAATGAATTACTTTTCCTTTCTTTCTTTCTTCATTTTTCAGTATTTTACCGTGTTATGACTGGTCCTTATCTTCGCTTTATTAGTATTTTGTTTAAAAACCATATGCAATTCTTCAATGCATTTATACAAACTGTTTCAGTACAGTGTTATGATAAGTACTTGATGAAGAGTCTGAGCAAAGCTGCTGAAGCAAGGGGACACTTGTTTTGGGCTAGAGGTCCAGGTAATGCGGGTTCTTATAATTCCACACCACATGAGACTGGGTTTTTTCGTGATGGAGGTGATTATGATAGCTACTATGGTAGATTCTTCCTTAATTGGTATTCTCAAGTTTTGATTGACCATGGTGATCGTGTACTTGCTTTGGCTAATTTAGCTTTTGAAGGAACTTGCATCTCTGCAAAAGTGAGTCACCAGATTGTTTTTCTTTTTCTTCTTTTCAGGAGGTAGAAAACTTTATGTTGTGAATGAATATTAAAACTAAAATTTCATTTATTCATCTCACTATAAAGATTTTTCGCTGAATTCTTCGATTGATGAGCAGCTATCGGGTATTCATTGGTGGTATAAAACAGCTAGCCATGCTGCTGAATTGACTGCTGGCTTCTACAACCCATCGAACCGTGATGGCTATGCTCCAATTGCAGCAATGTTGAAGAAGCATGGGGTTGCTCTAAACTTCACCTGTGTTGAATTGCGCACTTTGGACCAGCATGAGGAGTTTCCAGAGGCATTAGCAGACCCTGAAGGATTGGTGTGGCAGGTATGCAAGAGCAGAATAAAATGAATCGTAGAATAAAATTTTTGAGGAATTTGGTTGGACCTTGAGCATGTATTGTTGAGCTGCTTTATCATGCGAAACCGCATCTAATATGTTGTTATATTTTTTCACTTCCAGGTTCTTAATGCTGCATGGGATGTTTCCATATTAGTTGCTAGTGAGAATGCTCTCCCTTGCTATGACAGAGAAGGCTATAACAAGATATTAGAAAACGCCAAACCCCTAAATGATCCAGATGGGAGGCATTTATCTGCTTTTACCTACCTCAGGCTCAGCCCGGTTCTTATGAATGGACACAACTTTATAGAGTTTGAACGATTTGTTAAGAGAATGCATGGTAAGTCTTACCTTCCTCTTTATCTCTTCTATTTCACACTATCACATTGTTTCCTGAAGTGTAGATTTCATTTGCAGATGATTTTTGTTGTAACCGATAAGATATTTAAAATTGTTTGCATCCCTTCATCATCTTGCACTAAAACTGCTTAAACTAAATATGTGATGATGGGAGTTGCTTTACGCGTGCCCTAGATTTGCCCTTTCACTTACAGGAACAATTGATTCCTGCAATGGGTTTCCATTACCCAGCCATAAAAAACCTTTTCACTACTTGATTGTTGTCTCCTATCAAATTTGACCTTTTTTTTTCCTCCCTTGGTTGTTGTCTTACTATCCATTTGGTAGATGAAGGCATGTGTGCTTGAGCTTAACCTACTTCCATGATCTTGGATTGTTTCAAAGTCTTTAAAGATCATGGGAAGTCTTACGTATGCTTTCATGCTCAAAGAACTATTACATTGCACATGAACAGAGAAGTGTGTGTATACACACACACACACACACATATATGACTCTTATGTTATTATTTAGAATGTACGTAATTAGCAGTTTCATGATCGCCCCAATTGCCATTGCAGGGGAAGCAGTTCCTGATCTCCAGGTTTATCCAACTGAAAAGGGAATAAAGAAGAATGCTCCAAAAAGCAGGGAGTAGACGACCAGGTTGCTGCTGAGTAAATATCTTGTTGCACGCCAGTTATTGTTAACTTGGTTTCTCTCTGTACACATTCTGTTCACAAACTTAAAATATACTTTGATCTTGTATTTATATAAAAATTTGAAATTAATTTTGCAAACATGGTGCCCATATATCTTACAAAAGGTTGCTACAGACAGTTTTTATCCTTCAATTAATTGTGTGGAAATTTCTGCGGTGTCGAGGGGCATTTACCCATAAGATTCGATACTAGGAAGAAACAGAATGAACCTCATAAACCTTACAATTATTAATGACCAGAAACTGTGATCTGGTTGCATAAATGTTTGGATAATATGTCTGGTTAGACTGTTTGTATATGGTGAGAATTATTATATCTTGTTTTGGATTTAATAGGGCGATGACCTGAGGATTTGTCATTTTAAACTTTGAGCGTAAAATAACGGAAGAAAAACTACTGGCTAATCGGGTTTTGGGTTAACAGGAAAATCACCATTATTGGATGTTCATGGCCACGTGGCAACACTCCGAAAAACACAAAGTCTTTTTCCGATGGTGGGAGGTTTTAGGTTGGCAAGAAAACGGTTCTGCAACCGTCGAGTGCATCCAAGTCACGTGATATGCCCAACAAGGGCACGCCCGTATCTCGTGTCCGGCTGAGCTGGCCCTCCTCCGCACGTGCAACACGTGTTCCACTCACACGTCTTTACCCCTTATACGCGTTCACGTACCCACACGCCCCGTTCGTGCCAAATCCTAAGCTCGCACACACATACACGTTCGAGTTCTCGCGCACACGCGTGAAATCCGAGGCCTCACACGCACGCGCTCGTCTCTCTCTTTTTCCCGTCACCGTTCCTCCGTTCTCGCCGGAGAAGCCTCGATTTTCTTTGTTTTCCGATACTTTATTCTTGCGTCGTAGGTCCGTCGACTGGCCGTGAAACGGCGCCGGACGTTCGATCCGGTGGCGGGCAATTTTGGAATTTTAGACCCATTTTCGGCGTTTCTAATAGGGTTTTTGGTGGAGGGAATACGGATCTGTTAATAACGCTTGAGGTTGAAGATTTTGTATAAATGAGATTTGTAAAGGGAAGGCTTTGCCTGAGATTTACGCGAGAATCTGTGTTTAAGGTGATACGAAATCTCTTATCCCTGATAAATTCTCTTAGGTTTTTAGGTTTATTTATTTACTTTTGTGGGAGGGTTTGGGAATATATTGGCTTGAATGAGTTTGAATGACTTTGTTTATGTAGCTGGTGACTGAAACGACATACTTTGAGCTTTTACTTCTCGTTTGTGTTTTTGGTTGTTCAAAGAGTCAACTTTTTTGCTAGGCGACAGTTGAATATTTGTCTTCTTTACTCCTGAAGACATCAACCACTGGACATGTTATTCCATTTGAATTTCCCCCTTAACTACCATTTTTAAAATTACTATATCATTTCTTTAGCTTGTTTTCTACCGCATTTTGTTTAATTAATGTGAGCATAACTAGAAGTTCCAATCTTTTCCAGGGAGCTCTGGAATAAATCTGCATTGAATTTTCCATATTATACATCTGCACTCGAAACAAAAAGTGAAGGCCAGATTAAATGTGTGCAAAGTTTAGTATTAATGATGACATTTCTGATAGAAAGTTCATCATTTTAGAGTAATTGGGTAGAAGTTGGGAAGTACAGAGTGGGAGATATGGCAACAGATATGCAGAGGCTAATTGGAACGAGCGAAGAAGATGACGAAGAAGAAATGGATATGGATGTGAAGGAAGAGGATGATGGTGAAGAAGAAAATGGGGAGAAACAAGTTCCGAGGCAAGTGATGGTGGGGGTTGACGTATGTACAGCACCAAGTAGTAGTAATAATCAGTTTCAACATCAGCAGCAAATTCAAGAGCAAGTTGGCACTCCAGGAGGGGGAGGAGTGCGGAGGTCCAGACCTTTGGAAGAGAAGGAGAGGACAAAGCTAAGGGAGCGGCATCGAAGGGCAATTACTGCCAGGATCTTGGCAGGCCTGCGGAGGCATGGCAACTATAATCTTAGGGTCAGAGCTGATATTAATGATGTGATTGCGGCTCTGGCAAGGGAAGCTGGTTGGGTCGTCCTCCCCGATGGAACCACCTTCCCTTCAAGATCTCAGGTACATAATTGTCAAGAGATAGCGCTCCTTTCTCACTTGGTACTGCATGACATTAAATGTTAAATTAAGTATCTAATGAAAGTGAAGTTTATTTCCTTATATCTGTAAAAGTCTTAATATGCCAAGGTTTGAGGCATAAATGTGTTTGTCTAAGTGTAATCATTGGACTTGGATATAACCTGTATGGTTGGACCTGGGGCATCCCTGGATAGAGCGGTCTTGTTGTTGCCTAAGATGTGCAGAGGTGACATTTTTTTTTGGAATTGCTGTGTGGTCATTTGCTTAACTTTCACTTAGCAAAGATGTTTCTAGGCCTGCATCTCTGTCTAGTTGGCATGGCTTTCTTGATATGGATTAGAGCTTTGCAAGCACAAATCTTGGGTCAAATGACATAACATTTGACGTTCAAATTGTTAATGGATTATGCTTTGAATGTTAACAAATATGCATTTTTGGATGACAGTTGGTGGATCATTCGTTTTGTCACAGGTTGACCTTGAATACCTTATGAGCATTCCTTTAATATCAGAAAAATCCAACTGAAGTGTTTCCCTTATAACTATTTTAGGGTTCAAGACCTGCTGGTGGCACTTCTTCGATGGTAACTTCATCATCTTCTCATATGGTGTCACAGCAGACACCACCTACTTCCCTTAGAGGAGTCTCTTCTGGCTATCGAAGCTCAGTCGAGTACAACACATGTCAAATGAAAGGTGTGTTTATGCCCACGCCATCACCTTATGATCTATCCCCAATTGCTCAGTCACAACCTTCAGTTCTGGTGGAAGATGGTGGGGAACAAACAGAGAATCAGCCTCATATTGGTGGTCCCAGGGATGCTGCCACTGACAAGCAGGTGATAGGACCGATAATTTTGTTTCCCCAATTTCTCCATCTCTTGGTAATCTGATGCTGATATGTTGTATTATTACTGTTTAGAAGTTTGGTATTCATGATATCCGTATTATCACTTGGTGAAATTAAAAATTTGCAATTGCTAATGATAATTTATCTACAATCAGATATAAGTAGAAGATAGAAGCCTCTTTATTGTGGGATCATGCACAATGATTGTGTTTTTTATATTATCTTGAGAGGAATGCAAATTCCAATCTTTTATATCTTGTATTGGAGTTATTACTTTCAATTGAAAGCTCCCTAGGTTGATTCATGCTATAATGTGTTTTTTTTTTCCCCCTGTAGATTGCAGATGTACCTCCAAAGTTACCAGAGCGTGATTTTTCTGGCACTCCATATGTTCCAGTTTATGTGATGCTGCCTGTATGTTTTAAAGCTTTATCATCCTCTGTCTACACTTACCATTTTTCTTTTTGTTTTTTGTGGTTTTAATAATATTTTGCAAATTCTAGTCAATATGACCCACTTTTGTGTGGTTGGCAGGCACTTTTTTCTTATTTACTTTCATGTTTTATAATTTAGCCATACCCTCAAAGATTATACTGTTGTTGATATAGCTTATATATATGGTTGTTTTTAAGGGATGATCAAATGCCATACATAATTCTTTATGAGTACTTGTGCAAGTTGTGTTGCAATGACTCACTCTTATGGTGGCAGTTGGGTGTCCTCAACGTGAAGTGTGAGCTGATTGATCCTGATGGTCTGCTGAAGCAACTAAGGGTATTGAAATCCATCAATGTTGATGGGGTCATGGTTGATTGCTGGTGGGGAATAGTGGAGGCTCATACTCCCCAAGATTATAACTGGAATGGTTACAAGAAGCTCTTTCAGATGGTTTCTGAGCTTAAGCTTAAATTACAGGTGAATTTTTTAAGATATGCTTGTATGGTTGTGATTGCATTTAGTCTTCTCAAGAAATGTTCAGAAGATGATAGCATCATTATCTCCACTACTTCCTTGTTATTTATTTATTTATTTTATATTTAACTTGTCTACATAATTTTGCATGGCTACTATGCTTGATGGATGTATGAGATCAATATTTTTAGGATGTCAGAACTTTCTGCCCTTAATTTTCTTCATCACTCAGTGTTGTTTTCTGAATCTGGACTCTTTTGACACCAGTAACACCCACACCTCAAAAGTCTATTTGCTATTCTTAAGGCTTTCTCTAAGCCTCCTCTCTCTAGGCTGGCTGATTTGGCCTCAAATTGCTCCATAGAGTCAATGTTCAACACATGGTTCCATGCATGCATGTTGGATGCAGGTACATGTCCTAGTGCTAGATCATGAGAGTGATGCTAGGAGAGGAGACCTAAGGTTTCTTGTGTCATCTTTTTGAAGGAGATTTCTCAGATATGATTGAATTAGGAAAGTGATGTACCCTGCACTTGGTCTCAGCATGTGAAAGAGACTGGGGTCAGTGCAAGTACATGTGGTGCCATCCTCAAACCTCTGCAAGGGGAGGAGGTGGGGTGGCTTTGATTTGTGCTTGCTGCCCTCCAGAACTTGAGTCAGTGATGTGGATGTTGCTTTTGAGATATACACAATTCTTTTGATTTAAAATATCAATAAGAGACAGTATCACGAATGACCTGGTTCAAATAAACGAATACAATATACTGGTTTTAATTTTGTGAATTTACAATTTGAAATTTTTTCTTTGTTATGTGAAACCTTTGTCATTTGACCTCCCTCTTGTGATAATAATTTATTTTTTTTGTGGAGTGTGGTTGCATCTTTAATGCTCCCAAGAAGTCATTTTGGATCTGACTGTCAATATTGGCTCAGGTTGTGATGTCATTTCATGAATGTGGAGGCAATGTTGGCGATGATGTTTGTATTCCTCTACCTCATTGGGTGACAGAAATTGGTCGAACTAATCCTCACATATTCTTCACTGATAGAGAGGGAAGACGAAACCCCGAGTGTCTGTCCTGGGGAATTGACAAGGAACGGGTTTTAAGAGGCCGAACTGCCTTGGAGGTACTTCATTTTGAAATGCTTGTCAGAGCTAATTTGGACTGAAACTGTTCGTGATCATTATCTTTGCTGTCATCCCTGTTATGCTCTCTTCTTATTCTTTTGCAAGTCATTTTAGGTTTTGTTAGACAGACAGTAGCTAATATATATAGCAACTCTGGCCCAACCTGCAGTATTCTTGTGTCATTAAAATTTTGGAGGGTAGATCTTTTGTTTTGGCTGTTGTTTTTAACATAATTACAGCAAATCTAAAATTGTATCTAACTTGAGTTCTAACATTTCTACTAAAGAAAAAATTGATTTCTTTTGAACTATTGGTGCTTTGCTTTAATAGGTATTTCACTTAAATTAGGTCTTCTTGCCTAACGAACGGTCTTTATTGGTAGAGTTTTTTTTATCTGCTTTTTGAATTATGTAGGTATACTTTGACTACATGAGAAGCTTCCGAGTGGAATTTGATGAATTCTTTCAGAATGGTGTCATCTCCATGGTTGAAGTTGGACTAGGTCCTTGTGGTGAGCTACGGTACCCATCTTGTCCTGTAAAGCACGGTTGGAGATATCCTGGCATTGGAGAATTCCAGGTAATCTTTTCTGTAGTTTCAGGGTCTACTGCTTAACCTTGTCTGATAAAGCTTTGATTATTCTTATCAAAAAAGAAAAAATAAAGTTTTAATTATGATGCATTGATCTCCTCGAGAAAATGATCCGTTTCTCCAAATACTTGGGATGGGAAAATTGGCCATACTTACACAATGATCACAATTGCTCACCTTATTTTGTGGGCTCAACCAAATTTCATCTTTTTTTTTTTAAAGAAATCTTTTCAGTTCTTAACTTACCGTCAATAATCATGTAACAATATGTTTCTTCTTGCTGGTCGTCAACATGTATCTCTCTGTTTGCAGTGTTATGATCAGTATTTGTTAAAAAACCTGAGGAAGGCATCAGAAGCAAGAGGTCACTCCTTTTGGGCTCGAGGACCAGATAATGCTGGCTCATACAATTCACGTCCACATGAAACAGGCTTCTTTTGTGATGGTGGTGACTATAATGGCTACTACGGTAGGTTCTTCCTTAACTGGTACTCTCAGGTTCTAGTTGATCATGGTGATCGCGTCCTTTCTCTGGCAAAGTTAGCTTTTGAAGGCACCTGCATCGCAGCAAAGGTGAGTTAAGCTTTTGAAAAGTTTTCATATCTTAGATGGAAGATTATTATTTTACTTGTATATGGTTAGTTAAGATGTATGTAACTTATAATGTTTTTTTAAGGAAAGTATTCAAATAAGTTAACCCCTGGTAATCTATATTAAATTTTTGTTCTTTATTTTATAATGAAACTTTTCAGACCCTTTGCTATGCCTGTCCTTGGCAACATATCTACCTACACCATGTGGCTGCAAAATGGGTTGGGGGTAGAAGTATCAATTTATTATTGGGGTTCTGTAAAGTAGTTGGCAGACAATATTATCCAATCACATTAGGTCCTTCCAATCATGATTTTAGATAACCTTTGGGAAACTAATTTAGAAGTTTTTCTTAGCGTTATTGCTTCATCCAGTCGGTTTGCTATATTTTAATTGCTGAGCAGCTATCAGGTTTTCACTGGTGGTACAAGACAGCTAGTCATGCTGCTGAGTTAACTGCTGGTTTCTATAACCCATGTAATCGTGATGGCTATTCTATAATTGTTGCAATGCTAAAGAAGAATGGAGCTGTTTTAAACTTTGCATCTGCTGAGTTGCACACGTTAGACCAGCAGGAGGAGTTCTCGGAGGTGATGGCAGATCCTGAGGGGTTAGTGTGGCAAGTGAGCATTTGAAACCTCATTATTTACATAATTCTTTTATATATGTCTGTAATTCAACCTCAAATAGGATATTATCTTCGTAAAAGCATGATTTTGAAGGAAAATTTGGAGAATGACCATGTAATTGTTTCAATTATAAATGTAATTTGGCATATATTTGATTTTGTTAGTCTTTTGACTGTTAACATGATAATTGTCAATTTCAGGTGCTGAATGCTGCATGGGATGTTAGCACACCAGTGGCTAGTGAGAATGCACTCCCTTGCCATGATAGAGTAGGCTATAACAAGATTTTGGATAATGCCAAGCCCCTTAGTGACCCAGATGGAAGACACTTTTTTTCATTTACGTACCTTAGGCTCGGCCCAAGCCTCATGGAGAGAGAAAACTTTATGGAATTTGATCGATTTGTCAAGAGGATGCATGGTAAGCTTTGAAAAGGAGGCTGTCATTGTTATTGTAACTGTTATTGGTTTAATACATCTGCTGTTATTGATGGTGCTCAGTTTGAAGTACAGCATAGGAAAGAAATGAGGATTGCAACTGGTTTGAGTCAAAATCTATCCGGTAGGAACGGTCATTCACTTGTCTTATTTTCGCTGCAGGGGAAGCAGTTCTGGATATCCAGGTGTAGCAGAGAAGTAAAGATTTTCTAAACAGATTGGGTATCATCTCTTTTTCCCCACAAAAGTGGTGGGGGTTAGCATCTTCCCGGTTAGAGAATGGTATTGTTAAATTAAATATCAGTTAATACCATTATTGTAACTTGTAAATGGGATCACAAAATGCAAAGCAGGTAAGTTTTCCAAATCCTGAGCTTGCACGTCAACCTCGATTAGAGTGTAAAAACTAGTTAAAGATCCAATTGGTGTATTGTTTGGGTAATTGAGTTAGGTCTAATTGCAAGGTTACTTCCCCAAAGTTCTGTATGCATTATTTATGTTGTCCACTCACTCCCGTGGGTGGGGAAGTCAGTGAGACAAGATCTCCTGTTTTGAGTTTGATGCAGATACTACAGCCACGGCAGTAAAAAGAAATGAACAAAATTATATAAATCCCTTAAAATTATCAGCCCATTGTGCAGGAATGCTCCTATGGTTCGCATTCGGAATTTCTTCTTCTGCGGTGCTTTCTTATTTGGAACTGAATCGTTTGTTTGAGATTGAGATTTCTAAGACCTCTCGAATTACTATATATACAAAATAAAAAGATAGGTTTTTTCTTTTGGCCAATCATTGTTTACTAAAATTATCAGTGTTATCTATCAGGGAAAAATGAAAAATCCTATCTAAATTTAACTTTCATATACGGTCATGCCACCACCGGTAAGGCATGAGACTGACGAAATCCCCAACAACAGGGTATTTGATATGAATCGAAAAAAATGATTTTGGTTGGCTATTTACAACATGAATTTTGCAAGCGTTATGAGACAGGCTTCTTGAACACCATTTGGCCGGACTCATTAACATCGAAAAGACGTTCTACAAATCCATCCCAACTTTCCCTCCATCCCTTGGATGATAACAAAGAAGTTTGCTCGCTTGATCTGCTAGAAGTTTCCCCTTCTTGCATTTCGCGGAATGTTCCATACTGAGAAGGTGAATAAGCTAGTGGAATATCCAAAGCAACGGCCCTCTGAAGAGCTGCCCTGTACTCCACACTGTGCTCTCGAGCAAGTGACTCCTGACGCTCCATCCTCTGTTTAGCTGGAATCTCCATGATCTTATCTTTCTCTAGCATCAACTATATCAAGGAAACCAACGTTTTAGTTTTGCTGCCACGAGAAAATTTTTTTCTTAATCTTCAACTTAAATATGGTATGGCATTTGAACCTGGTGAATTCATCAAAATCATGTGATGCCAATAAAACTTTTGAAATATATAGAATCCTCAAAGAAGCTATTTTCAATTTTCCTGAGCATCTATAATTGAGAAACAAGCTAAAGATTTAATCTTCTCATTAAGTATTCAAGTTTGCATTCATTTGATTTCTCAACAGCTTGACCAACTAACCAAATATTAGTCTTAAAAAGTTGTGGTACAAGACTATCTTTTACCCCAACCCCAAATAGTAGTGTCTCACTGCAATTTCAGGAAGAAGATGGCAAGTTACATCAAGTGCCTTTTGAGATTCTCTTTCTATCCAAATTCTCAAAAAGTTGGGGTACACAGATACCTTTTAACCTAAACCCAAATAATAAAGTCTCACTGCGAGCTTAGGAAGAAGACAGGAACTTACATCAAGTGCCTTTTGAGATTCTCTTTCTATCCAAATGATGGCATGGTCAGCAGTTAAATTGCAGGAAAGAACTAAGTGCTCAAACCTGCCATCTACTGGAACTGCAGTCCTCACAACGGGAGGAAATCTTCCCATCCTGAAACCAGTGCAAAAGAAGAAGAAGAAATAAATAAAATTGTAAATGCAACCCACCAGTGGTCATAGCTCAAAATCCCCCACCTTAAAGATGGGTAAATAAAGCAGAAATATTAACTTCATAACGTAGAACAGTTGTATTTTAATAACATCTTACCATACCTTAAGGGCTTCCGCTCAACAATGTGGTATAGCCGACCAGGAGCATAAAGCCGTCTTGGATCTTTAAGCATCTTCTCCTCCAGAGTGCATGTATCTTTCAGGCACATAAGGCAGAGTAAACATGGCAAACTGCACAAGATGAAGCGAGCTAAGTTTAGTATGAATCATATTCATGGCATGGTTAGAGCAAGACTTGCAGTGAACTTCACAAAAAATGCACCTCAATAGTTGGTTTAAAAAAGGCAAATGCACTGATATATCATTAATGAACACACTTCAAAGGTTATATGACATATTCAATGTGTTTAGCCAATATTGACATCACACATATGGAGCTAAGAAAACAGAAGATAAAGTTGCAATAGAAAGGTGTCTAAGACATACTATTTTTTACCAGATAAGTGATTTGAAAACATGTTCCAGTGCCATTGTTGTCCGAGGTAAGAAATCATCCTGATTCATTGCAATAACTCATATAAGAACAAAAGCCATAAGAAAATATCAAATACAGAATATACAAAAATAAAACAATAAAAAAAAAATATACTACACTGGAAGAAGAAAAGAAACTTAGATTTGAAATATTTAAACCCTAGAGAATAAAAATATGTAATCTTATTTGGTGTTTGACCATAGAGTAATGAGATTGCCAGTTCTTTCATGTTTCATGAGGATACGAAGTTTGGAAAAGATATCAATCCTCATCAGTTCTTGGAAATTGATTCCTTAAATACTACTACACCAACGGATCTTTGGAGGGTTCTCACTTGAATAATTCATTATTGAGTTTATCTTTACCATGCACCATTTAATTAATTTAGACTTAATTAAGTTCAAATTAACCAAAGAAAGGCCATCAGAGCACAAGAGTTGCCAGTAGAATATGTAGACCTTACCTGAAGCACAACAGAATTGATGACATCTGCATATCTCACAGCCAAATTCAGTGACATACACCTAGTAGGTGCAATAGCAAAGCATCTGATTTTATTCCTCTCAATGTTCCCCAACTTGTCCAGATTCTGAACCACAATCAACACCAACAATGCCACCACCCCTGCCCCCAGTGAATGCCCAGCAAATGTCAAAGTATAATCTGGGTTCCTCTCAACCAACCCCCTCAAAAACTCACACTCCGCATCAAAAACCCACCTTGCAGCCTTCAATAACCCATTGTGAACATATCCACCATCAAACTTTGTCTGCCCTAGTTTGTTATCAAGCAAAACTGCATAATCACTTTCTTTTGCTAGGTTAAGCCCCCTAATTGCCAAAACTATATCAGTGTTCTTATGATCAAGGTATATTAAGTAAGGAGGCACGCGGCATTGAGTTTCATCGTAGTTTTTTCGTAAGACAACCCAATCTGGATTGATTCCATACCCTCCAGGGGGTGCCCAGATTGGGTTACGAAGATCATCTTCATAAACAGACAGGATTAGGCGACAAAGTTGAGGAACCGGCATGAATTCTTCAACCGTGGCAAGACCCCAGTTTTCACTTTCATGACCTGCAGTGTAGAGGCATTTCTTCCAAACCCAGCGGGCACACGCAAGACAGTACACACATTCAAGAAGGGGAATACCACAGACAATTGACATAGATGCCTATAATGCAAGTATTGCTGCATGGATTAACTCATTAAGCGACAAGAAATGTAAATATCACTTTGAAAGTTGGGTGAAGGGTACCAAACAATATTCACAAGGGAATATTGATGAAAATGAAAACTGGTCGTTCAGAAATGCAGGATCAAGCTAAAAAAGACCTAATTCAGCTTGTGCAAGTCACCATATTAGCCGAACAACAACAATGCATAATAAAGTCAACAAATGAAAAGCTGACGGTGGTTACTGCACAACAAACTTGGGCCCCTGCCAATGCAAATAACCAATTTTAAGCACCATGTACATAGAATGATTAAAGAGTGGAATTATTAATCTTGAAGTAGTAGTAGCAGTAGCAGCAGCAGCAGCAGCCAGTCGGGTTTTAAAACAAGACAGAGTCAAGAAACAAGAAAATAAATTTTGAAAAAACGAAAAGGAGAAAACTAATTGTCATAGCCATACCTGCTGGTCAAACCCATTTCAATTTGGGTTGGTTTCCAGTTTGCAGAATCTAGAATGGTTAGATTCCAAATTCCACAACTTTAATCTACGGCACAAAATACAGTCGGTGGCTGCTACTTGGACTTCCATAAAGCTAAAACCGTTAAAGCCGCTCTAACAACAAACGGTGACGATGATGCATTCGGGTTGGGCCTGCCTTTTTTTTCTACGAAGGTCCAATCCAATTCACATGCTTTGTCTTCTTGATTATTATAATTAAAAATTTATTTTATTTTTAATAATTTTATTAAAATTATTATTTAAAAATTATATTTACTATATACTTTTAATTTTTATTTTATAGTTACAATTTTTTTTTATAGTAGTTGTAGAACTACATTACCTTCATCCTACCTAAGATTAATGTGATTCCAAATTAAAAAATAAAATTTTAAAAATTAATATTGACCCGGAACTCTGATTTGTGTTTATGATTTGAATGATGCTATTGACACTCCTTTTAATTTCTTAAACTGAATCCCCGATTTATTTATTTATTTTCATTTTCACAGTTTTATCTTTTTAATGAAACCCAACAATCATCAAAAGGGTGTTCTTATTGATGCCTTTTGGAATGGTGAATAGCCTAGTAAAATTCTAGTTGCTTTTGCTATTTTGATTGTGCACGTCCAGGAGTAAATTTGACTTTATAAATTCCATTAAACAAATTTATTGGTCCAGGAAAAAAAATGATAACCAATATTGAAATTGGGGATAATATCTATTTGTCCCTAATTTTCTACCAAATCTATTAAAATGAAGTTTTTCGGCATTCAAATAGTAGTCCAAGATAATATTTACCAATATAATGCTTATAAGAACTTTAATTATGTGGTTCACATAACAAGTCACTTATTTAAATAAATAGATAAACTCATATTAGGATAGTGGTAGAGTTTATTTATTATTTTCATAATGAAAGTGATTAAGTAAATTAATTTTACTTATTTGATGGAAGAAAATATAAAGTTTTTTTAAATTATAATCTGTTACTATAAAAGGGTCCCTAGTCTAGTTAAATTTATACTTATAAAAGAATTTATTTTCCATCACAAGAAAGACTATCAAAAGGATATACTAGAAGAAACCTTTTGTCAATCTGAGTACGTGGAGAATACTTAAAACTTAAACAACTATGAGTAAACATCTTTAATTTATTTATTTCACAATGCTTATTTATGACAATTAATTTATATCCCTATTGATGCGTCGCCGTCATTTATTATCATCATATCATGCGTACAACATTAATTAATTTTATTATTAATTATTTTTAAAAGTTCAACCAATGAATGACATTTAAAATATTTTTCCAGATTAAGTAGACATACATGTTAACATTACTATTTTGAATATGCCTTAAGAAAGTACTCGAGTCGAGGATGCACTCTTTTTATTGCTCAAGACAACCCACTTTAAGCCCCAAAAAAAAAAAAAACTTAGCCCAAACATATTTCCGACCCGACCCGACTTGCTGAGCAAGCGATTTATGGCAAAGTATATTAAGCATAAAACCCTAGCGTTCTTTTGCTCTAAGCAGCCTCAATCAGAGAAGAAGGTGAGAGATATTCCTGTCCAAACCCTAACCCTAACAAATAGAGCTTGTCATATTTTGTTGAAGTTTACATTGGTTTTTCCTTGCAGTTATATATTCCCGGAAGATCGTATTTGGAGCTGTTTGGTAGGTGAGAAAATTCACTTCTGCAGCCACACTTATTGCGGAATTTGATCTGTTTCCTTTTCCAATATCGATAGGCCTGCTACTGGTTGCATGGGACTTTTGCGTCGTAGCTAATTAGTTTTTTATATATCGCTCACATATGATACATTGGAGATCAAATTGCTTGATAATTTCGAAAATGCGGGATTTAGTTGTCATTAAATTTAAATCATTTTCTTAATATGGAGTCGTAGCAACTGTCAATAGCTTTTGTTGGTGTGCTTTGAGCTCAGCTGTGCTCCTAGGTTCTTGCCTCTAAAACTATTGGTGGTTCCACCATCTCTGATCAACGCTGGCTTATAGTTGTTAGTGTCATAAATGTGCCTTGGACAGAATTTATACTTGCTCTTTCTAAAGAATTTTCATTACTCTGATGTGTGTTGTGGGTGTTGGTGCTTACAGGTGATGGCTCCAAAGCAGCCAAATACTGGCCTTTTCGTGGGTCTAAACAAAGGACATGTCGTGACCAAGAAGGAGTTGGCTCCCCGCCCTTCTGATAGAAAAGGCGTATGTTTTTAAGATGCTTTATTTTCAAGTATATTTTTATGATGGTTTACATAGAATAAGTTATGTCAAGTCACCAACACATTAGTTTTTGCATGCTTATAATCTCCTTTTTGTTGTCAAGAAAGATATTTAAAGTGTATAGCCTACCTTCATATGGTCTTGATTGGTTGATGTATAATATATGTTTCTTCTTGTATCAGAAAACTAGTAAGAGAGTCCATTTTGTGAAGAACGTCATTAGGGAGGTTGCTGGTTTTGCTCCCTATGAAAGGAGGATTACTGAACTTCTTAAAGTTGGGAAAGATAAGCGTGCTTTGAAGGTGGCAAAGAGAAAGTTGGGCACTCACAAGAGAGCCAAGAAGAAGCGCGAGGAGATGTCCAATGTTCTACGCAAGATGAGGTAGCTTGAAGCATTTTTTTTTTTTTAACTTTTGGGGTTATATTTAGTTTTTTCACTTCCCTGTATTTTATTGATCAGGATCTTTAATGTTATTTGGCCTATCTTTTCAGGTCAGCTGGAGGTGGAGAGAAGAAGAAGTGAAGCCTCATCCAAGATTTCTTTTAGATTCAGCACTGAAAGAATTTTATTTTTGTTCTTGTTATATTGGAATTTTGGTTAGAGTTTTGGACTTGCTTTGAAATGTTAACTGGACTTTGTTTCCAATGAGAGAGTTCAATTTTGTTTCCATTGTCTGTGAAATTTGAGTATCTTGTTACTCATAGTTGCCAATTTTTAATCATCGATGAAAATTGAGTATTCATTCATGCATTATAGTTGATGAAAGATGTGAGCATTCTGTATGATTAAATCATTTAATCCTAGTATATTAATCTGTAGCATAGTTTGGGAATCTCCTTGTATTCTGATTATGGGGATTCATTTCATTGTCCTGCAGACTATGTTATCTGGATTGATTTGGGAACATCTGATCTGCAATTGGTTCATGTTGGCCAAGGCTTTTCCAGATCAATGGTCTAGTGATAGATCTGATGATCAATTGCTTATTGAATTTTATCAGAGGTGAAGCGCAGCCCAAAAATTAATGGTGCGATTACTAATTGGTGATTAATTGATTATAATGGATTGGAATAGGAATCATAATAAGATATTTAGGAATCACATTGAGTTGTATTGCTATTGATGTGTTTATTTTGTCTTGAAATGGGAAACGAATCGTAACAAGTCATTAAAATGCCTTTAATTAATTATTATTATTATTTGTCATACTAATTATGATTATTATTATTAAAAAATTTTATAACAATATAATATTTAATAAAAATAATAACAACAATAATAAAAATAAATAATAATAGTAATCCGTTAATAATAAAAATAAATTATATCCTCATCATCATCGTCATCATCGGAACAATCGATAGTGAAGTAATAGCAGCAACGACGGACACGATCAACAACGATGAGCAGTAGCAACAACGACAAGCAGCAGCAGCAACAACGAGCAATAACAAGGGCAATGGCGATGAACGGTGAGTGCTCAATGACTACATCGGCAAGCAGCAGCTGCAGCGAGATCGATTGTGCGGTGTTATCTAATTTTTATTTTTAATCTTTCAAATTTTTAAACGAAGGATAAACACATCAATGGATAACACTGAGTTGTCTTCACTTCCTTGTGTTTTATTGATTAGAGGTGAAGCATAGCCCAAAAATTAATTGTGCGATTACTAATTGGTGATTAATTGATTACAATAGATTGGAATAGGGATAGGAATGTAATAATATATTTAGGAACCCACCCCCTCCTCTCCACTCAGAAGTAATTATTTCTAATTTAGTGAACCCCACATTAATTTGATTCTTATTTTCTCTCTGATTTTGTAAGTAAATAAATTATTAACTCTCATTCTTTTATTTATATTTCTCTCATTGCTAATGAGTAAATACACCATAAATAAATGATATTAGATGATCAATCATAGTAGTTGGAAAATCTAATTTGATATGAATAATATATACATACCTGTTGTATACAAGTTTTTCATATTAAAGTTTTTCTTTTTTTAATTATCGAACTAATAATGATGGATTATTTTATGGGAGTATACAATGAATTGTATAATTGCTTATTTTTAACAATTGAAGAAGTTTCCAATTTCTATCTTCAGTCTCATAATCTGTAACCGTTACATCTTTAAATATTTCCCATAAATAAAAATTTCCATACTATGAAAATGACACATCACGCACGCGCCAAATGATAGACACAAATGTTTGATGGGCACGCGCGGAGCTTTGCTGCACCTGCCATCAACGTGGAGTTAATTTAAAACGGACTTTATTATTATGATCCTTTAGACTCGGGCCAAGAAATAGAAACTGATACGAAAAGTCAAATCTGCCAATTCCAGCTCCCTCCTCTGCCAACTCAAACTCTAACACAAGAAAGTTAAGAAAAATTAAAAAAATTAAATTCATCTTTCTTTCCTCTTTAATCTTCGATTGCGAGCCGAGCCATCATGGACCCTGACGAAGGTACAATAACAGTGAAACCTAATCTTCATGTAAACTAAACATTTTCAATATGCATTCGTCAATTGCTATAGTTCCTGTTTTCTCTTACGGTTTCTCGGGAAACAGTTAACAAGCTCTGATATTTTTAGTGTTTCGTGTTTCACGTGGTTTAAGTGGAATTAAAAATTATTCTGCTTGTCGGTTTTGCAGTGATCGAGTTCTTGAGCTGTGTTCCGTTGCTGCAGAGACTACCAGGTTCTTCGCTGAAGAGAATCGCTGATATTGTTAGTGTTAAACGCTATGGTGAGCTTTAACTGGAGTTCTTTCTATTTTGTTACTGTCACATCATTCAAGTTTGTAATTGCTTAGTTTTTGATTTGTCAAATTTGATGTCATTTCAACATTTAATTATTGGTTGCTGTATCTTCGATTGTAGGGAAAGGAGAGTATGTTGTTCAAGATGGGGATATTGGGGAGGGAATTTATTTCATATGGGAAGGAGAGGTTAGTTTGCGTATAAGCGCGGTTTTTATCTTAAGTGAATTAATTTATATAGCTGAGTTTTAATTATGCTTATCATAGGCGGAAGTCTCTGTGTCAGACTCAGTTCATTCTGAGGAAGAAGATCGTCCTGAATTTCAATTAAAACGATATGATTACTTTGGACATGGTGAGATTGATTGTTTTTAAGTTTTCAGCAGTTTGGTCTTTTCTGTTATATAAATTGGTTTGGTGGTCTAAATATCCAATGATTCCAGGGTCGCCCACAATCTTCCGGCAGGGAGATGTAATTGCTTTGACAAAGGTAGTTAAGGTTTTCTTTTCTTTCTTCTTTTTTTTTTTTATGAAATTTTTCTTAAAATTGTAGTGCTAACTGCCCAAACTTATGAATTTGACCTCAAATGGGGATTATTTAGATATCATTAGTGAACTAGATATCTGGTGTCTGTCCTGGCAGCTGACCTGCTTAGTGCTGCCTCATGAACATTGCAATTTGCTTGAAACAAAATCAATCTGGAGTGCAGATAAAACTGTTGGGACATGCTCACTTATGGAGAATATATTGCATTTAGAGCCAGTAGAGGTAAATTTTTTTTTTGGGGATTTATTCTTTTTTAAGTCCGATGCATATGTCCTCTGTTAAGTGATTGCTTTCATCTGTTAGCTCAACCATTAAATACTTGATCTCAACTACTGGGGGTTGCCTGCCTGAATTCTTTCTTCCAATTTCCGTTTTGGACAATGTTCTCTGTTAAGTCCGTGCTTTATCTGGTAGCTTACACCTTACAGTCACTTCTCCAATCTCCTTGTTGTACATTTCAGTTAAATCAACCTAATATTTGTTCTTTGGATTCGGAGCAAAACCATCTAAAATGGCTTCTTCATGAATAGTTTAGAATTGACCTTCATTAGTGGAGTGAAAATGGACATAAAGAGTAACAAATGTCAGTTTCTTGTTGGTTTTGGCTTGAATGATATGTGTTGCTTAAAAAGTCAAGCTAAATGGTTGATTTCGTATGTACTCCATTCTATGGACTTTTAAACTGTGATACATAGTCTGGTTAGTAGCCCCTTTTTTTTTTGTTTTTAAGAAAAAATTATAACAAATGCTTTGAAGGTGAATATATTTCAAGGGATCACATTGCCAGATGCTCCAAAATTTGGAAAGGTCTTCGGAGGACAGTTAGTTGGGCAGGTAGGACAGCTTTATTTTCTCTTCCCCTTTGTTTCTTTTTACTTACGATATTACTACTCTTTTCATTTTATATTGCTGCAATGCTATTGATCAAAGTCACAAACTTATGTTTAACAATTAGATGTAGGCTCGATGGTTTTTCATGTGCTTGGATAACTCTTGGAACTTATGGTTTTGAATGTAAAATTTCCATTCTCAAATCTGATGATCATAATTACTTTCTTGGAGTGATCCATATGGCTAAATGGCACTGTATATATGTGTTTCTGTTGATGATTAATACTTGGTGTTACTGGAAATAAGATCCCTATCTCTTAAAGTCAAAGAAAGTGGTTCTTGTGTTCATTTACATTTTGTACAAAATCTCAAGAAATCATAGGCCATAAAATTTACTAGATTATCTCAATCTAAAAATTTATTTAAAAGCACTTTTTCTCTCTGATGTTTAGCTAAATGTGGTTCTTGTGCTCTTTATAAATCAACACTAGGTGGTGGCTAATGGTTGCGTCTTATATTTTTGTTGTTGATTAACCTACCATTTGTAAAATACTTCACTTCTTAACCTATGTGATGATATCTGCAGGCACTGGCTGCAGCATCAAAGACTGTTGATTGTCTTAAAATTGTCCATAGTTTGCACTGTTACTTTCTTCTGGTTGGGGATTTTAACAGTAAGTAATTACTGAACCTTCTGAAGACTTGATGACAAATTAACTTGAGAATATCACTCCAAACTTCAAGCTGTGTGTATTCTCTCTCATTTCCCAATAGTTTTTCTGGGTATCATCATCCTAAATCCGTTAACTCATGTCTCATATATGCAAGTAGCATTGAGAAGCAGCTTTCTTTGCTGAAGCTTTTAAGTTAGACTAGTGCAAGTCAAGTCACCTTTTCCAATTTATTTTTTGCTCATTATCAATTTGTTTTCTATGGCTAGACAACCTCCTTTCAAACCAAGGCATTATGGATTTCCAAGTTGATGTCACTTGCTTATTGAAGTGGCTGAATATTTGGAAGAGCCCAGCAAAAGAATACATTATGAAAGGAACATTTAAAGCTAACGATCCATTTTGGTCAAGGCTGTAATGTGTAGAGCAAATCTCTCTAGGTCATGACTTTATAAATAAGATGTTTGTTTTATGGACTTATGCAATTGATTCATTCTGACTTGAATTTTCTTTTCATTGTTACATAGGGTATAGAAACAATTATTCTGAAGTATCCTTCACCTGAACTCAATGGCGATAAAGTTACTCACATGAATAAATTAAGGCTTTTAGATGGTTTTTGAGCTTGAACTTGGCATGCTAGATTGTTGATACATTGTTGCAATTTGGCATTGCTGCTATAGTGTCTAATTTACAAATTCAGTTAATTATAAACTTTATTTTGTTTTGATGTCCCTTTTAAATTCATGAAGCAGCAGTTAGACATTGGGAAAGTATTGTAATGTATATGGAAATATACTTTTGTAGTCCCAATTATATACGAAGTTCACCGTGTACGTGACGGCAATAGCTTTGCAACCCGAAGAGTTGATGCAATACAAAAAGGAAATGTCATATTCACTTTGCTCGCTTCATTTCAAGTAATGCAGTATTCCATTAATTCTTATATTTCATGAAATCTGAGAAAATATTTTAGTCCATTGTTTTCAATTTTTGCTCATATGTTATGTTTTAGCGGTTGCTAAGTATATTGCTGATCTTCATTATTTATGTCGTTGTGGGGGACTGGAATGTTGGATCCTTTTATTTCTAGTGTTGTTCCCCCTCCCCCTCATTTACTATTAAAGATCCATCATTACCTGATATTTTTATCATTTAAACCATACAGTCCATTCTTGTGATTCCTTGAAGTAGCACATTTCTACCTAAATTTTTGTACTGTTAAAACTGTATGCTCAAGTTTTCGTGACCGAAGGACTGGTTTAGACATCTCAATATGCTGGTAACATTTTGGTTATTTTACAGAAAGGAGAACAGGGATTTGAACACCAGGAGACGACTATGCCACTAGTGCCAGATCCAGAAATGGTAGCTGACATGTGCTTTATTTTACACTTTTCAATCGATTGTTCTGGTGGTACTAAACTCTGATTTTTTGCAGCTTCTATCAATGGAAGAGCTACGTGAGAGACGTCTTACAGATCCTCGCCTTCCTAGGTAAGATTTCAATTACTCAGATCATAACTAGCTGATGTACTGTCAGATGCACACATTTTACAGGCCCATTTGGTTGTTTCAGGAGCTATCGAAACAAGGTTGCCTCAAAAGAATTTGTCCCATGGCCCATAGAGATAAGGTTTTGTGAGCCGAACAGTAATACTAGTCAGAGTAAATCTCCACCAAGGTTAGGTTGGCTTTCTGTGTTGTGCAATTTAATTTTTCTAACTGTCACAGTTGTTTGTCACCTTATGACAAATGTGGAAATTTACTGTGCTTTTTTGTGTTACAGTTTGAGGTACTGGTTCAGAGCCAAAGGGAAACTTTCAGACGACCAGGCTCTGCATAGGTAAGCTGTCCCTTTTGGATGCTGACATTTATTTTTTATGTCAGTTATGACCACATTTAAATATGAATTTTAACTAAATCATTTAATTCGAATTCTGTGTGGTGATTGGATGGGTGTGGGTTTGGAGTATGTTTTCTCACAAAACTTTAGTTGCTTAAAAACACTTCAGGATCATTAACTTCAAGTATGAGTATGATGATGTGCTGATAATATGTTTGCTTTTCAGATGTGTGGTGGCATTTGCTTCAGATCTAATATTCAGTTCAGTTAGTTTGAATCCCCACCGTAAAAAGGGTTTCAGAACAGCTTCTCTCAGTCTGGACCACTCGTAAGTATCAGCTTCTCAGCAACAATTAAATATTTTTTCAGTGACTAGCTTGTCCATCAAATGTGCTGATCTGACTAAGGAGAACAGAAAGTTTCAGTTGGATGGCTGACTTTTGAAGTCCACTTTGTCATTAACTTTTACCATGTAAATATAAAGAGGATAAACAACTCATAAATGAGTCCTCTTGTTTGTTTAAAGAACTTCAGAGCAAAAGTTATTTATTTTCTTATTTCTTACCATGCATCCCATCCCAAATTAAACATATCCTCTTGGAATTGAACCCTTGACCTCTAGCTTGCAAGCGGCCAACCAACTGAGCTATCTATTGGTGATGCAAAGCACAGGTCGAACAAGGTCAAACAATTCTGTCTTGGTTGGGATTGCTCCTGCAAACATATTACATTTATCTACGTACATAAAAATATAAATTATCATGACAACAAAGTTACTTAAAAGGTGCTTGCTTTCTCCCTTAGAGGAATGTTAGACTATGTACTTTGCATTTTTTTCCCTAATTATGTTCTTTTTCAGGATGTGGTTTCACCAGTCTTTTAGGGCTGATGACTGGTTGTTGTTCGTGGTAAGTGTCAGTTTTTGGCAGTTCTCATATTTGGAGATTCTCTTCCCTCTTTGTAAGTTAAAATACATGGATAACACATCTGTTTTTCACAGATTGTGAGTCCTGTTGCACACAACGCACGTGGTTTTGTTTCAGCGGAAATGTTTAACAGAAAGGGGGAGGTATTGCATTTTTGATTCATTTCTCCTTGTCATTTTTTCTTGCAACTCAACTGTTTTTTGCGTTGCTGAATTATGCTTTATTTTTGGGTAGCTGCTTGTATCATTGACTCAAGAGGCCCTACTGAGGATCCCTAAAGCCCCTAAACCAACACCTGGATCGAAGTTATGAACAGGTCTTTAGAATGTTTGCGTAAAAACATTGCAGTAAAATCCTGGGGAGCTTCAATGTCTTTCATTTTATACACCATAATATTTTTTAACTAGTGTTTTTGGCTCTTATTTTGGTAAAGGAGGATGATGTTTTTTATGTGATATTTTTTTAAAATAAAAATTTGTTTGGTAGGTTGTTTTCAAAACTGTATATGAAAATGAAAATAATAAAAGTACATTTGGTTGTTTGTCTGAAAATGTAAAAAATAATAAAAATGTATTTGGTTGTTTGTTTAAAAATATATAATTTTTTATAAAATGATTCTCTTCAATTTACTTATAATTTTATCTTTTATTTTTATAATTTTAATCAAAATGAAATTAAATTTCATACAGCAATAATAATTTTCAGAAAATCTTATTATAATTTATTAAGTTTAAGAAATAAAGATAAAATGAAAAATAAAATAATAGATGTAGAACTAATTAGCATATAACAAAATAAAGAGAGAGCTTCATCTTATATTTGATATAATAAAAAAATCATACAAAATTTTAATGCACAATAAACAAAACCATAAAATTAAAAAAAAAAACAAAAAGGTACCTAGACCTTGTTTTAGTTAAAGAGATAATGATTGTTGAGCGGATACAATGAAGAAGAAAAAGATAAAATAAAAGAATCGTGTAGAAGTAAAATTGAGGGAATAAAAAATTAATTAAATAACTCTTTTGGCCTTTTTAATATTACTAAAATAATAATTGAATAACACTAAATTAAAAAATTCTGGTGGGCAGGCATTCACTTTTTACTTGGCCTTTTTATATTTATTTAAAGAACACTAAATTGATGTTCTTGAATTTTCTTTACAAAAGTTAAAAAATAAAAATATTTTATTCTCCAAATTTTTTAACTATTTATCAAAAAATAATTTAACCAAACTTGTTTTATGTTTTTCATTTCTGAAAAACAAAAAAACACCCAACAACAAACTCAGCCTAAATTCAAATTGCTATAAATCTATTGTGATATCTCACTGCAGTTTGGACTGCTGACAGTAGATCCAGCAATGTATTATTTATTTATTCTACGACTAAATTATTTGAGATTGTACTTTTACATGATCGATAAAATTTAGGAAAATATAACATGACAAGCAGCAAATGCTTGAAAATGTACACGTGGTACAAATGTGGCCCTGGAAACTTCAGATCCAATCACCCAAGTCATGTAGCAGAAAAATTAAATTCAAAACAAAACTTGATAAAATTCTGTATAAAAATAGCCTGCCTCCTCTTTGTATGAATAAAACTACTTTCCTTTATATGCTGATAAAGAGAGGCTCAAGTTTAATATTATTCTAATTATAATGAAAATACATCGGTAGGGTCTCAAAGGATCTCTATTTACCTCTCTATACATATAATATGTATGTATTGTCCATAGAATACCAAAAAAAAAAAAAAAAACCACCATAAAATCAAAGTAGACGAAATTCAAGTTTCAACGAACATTATTTTTCTAAGAATAAAAATTTAACACATTTGCTTATACATTATAAAAACAATTTATTAACCTTTTCTATTTATAAATTTATTAACCACCATTAAATTAAATGTTGGGAGATCGCATTTCTACTTGAAATGAATCTCCCGTGGCGCGGGTAACAATAACTTTGATTATTAACAAATTATCACCCCCAAAAAATCATGAACTTCCCTCGCTTAATGCGAATTTAGATCAGTGTGTGCAAGTCGGAAGCTCGGTGCCAAATCATTTCAGTGCAGGTCAGATTCTTTCCCGTTTATCAAACGACGTATAGGTCGGTGTTTGATGGATCTGAGCTAGTAACTGATAGCTTTCGTTATTTTTCTCATAATAGAATTAATTTTCGAGAAGAGAAGAAATAGTGGCTTAGCTCAGATTTCTGTTGTACGTGGCACTTAACTGTTGTTATAGCTTGATGATAATAATTTAATTCATAAATTTAGGTTTAAATAGATTTTGTATAAATCCCTGAAACTCCATATGGATTCATTGGCATAATTTATGAAATTGCTTCTTTTTTTTTCTTTTTGGGTGGTAGAATCTAATGTTGGAACTGTGTTTTTAAATTGCTCAACGTAGATTCAGATTCAGTTTATGCATCTTATTTGTTGGCTTTGGGGATTTCATTTCAGTTGCGGATTTGATTTGATTTTATTATATTTAAACAATTGGAAGGTAGCTGTTTGTTTATGGTATTTACAATGGATCGTCTTGTAAGCCGATCCAACAGCAATCAATCTGTCGCACCATTGATATCTGGGCTTCCAGATGATATTGCACTTTTTTGTTTGGCCCGAGTTCCTCGAAAGTATCATGCAGTTCTAAAGTGTGTGTCAAGGAGATGGAGAGGTTTACTGCACAGTGAAGAGTGGTGTGCTTATCGTAGAAAGCATAATTTGGATGAGACTTGGATATATGCTTTTTGTCGAGATAATAAGCTTGAGCGTGTTTGTTGTTATGTATTGGACCCAAATTCAACTAGGAGGAGTTGGAAGATGATTCGTGAGCTTCCAACTCGTACCTTGAGGAGAAACGGGATGGGTTTTGAGGTGTTGGGAAAGAATGCTTACTTGTTGGGGGGCTGTGGTTGGTCTGAAGATGCCACTAGTGAGGTGTACTGCTATGATGCTTCCATGAACACTTGGACTGATGCTGCTCCCATGTCAACTGCAAGGTAATATACCTTTTTTTATTCTTCCATATTAACTGGTGCAGGCCAGATAATTTAGGTAATCTGTTTCCTGTTTTCATATTATGTTGTTTTAAGGACTTTTCAACTTATGGTTGCTGATTATCACTGAGTGGTTCAGCTACCATGTCTGCATTTGCACTCATTCATGGCTTACATTTTTTTTTTCAACTTTGTCTGGTGATTTTGAGTTATCTCATGCAGTTTTGATGCATTCAGGTGCTACTTCGCTTGTGGAGTTCTAAATCAGAAAATTTACTGCATTGGCGGATTAGGTGATTCACATTCTTGGGACGTTTATGATCCTTGTACAAACAACTGGAAATTGCAGACAGAGCCAAACATTATCACTGAAATTGAAGATTCATTTGTGATGGACGGCAAAATCTACATCCGTTGCAGTGCATCTGCTGCAACTTCTCATGTTTGTGCATTAGTTTATGAACCTTCAACTGACTCGTGGCTGCATGCAGATGCAAACATGGCATCAGGATGGCGGGGCCCTGCAGTTGTTGTGGATGATGCTCTTTATGTGTTGGATCAGAGTTCAGGAACAAAGTTGATGATGTGGCAAAAGGAGAGAAGAGAGTGGTCACCAGTTGGAAGGCTGTCACCCCTACTTATGAGACCACCCTGCAAGCTTGTTGCCATTGGAAAAACCATTTTTGTAATAGGAAAGGGATGTAGTGCCGTGGCAATCGATGTTGACAATATAGGTAATATTGGAGGGATTATGATGAGCTCTTCTATTCCAAAACTGAATGATAATGATGACATTATAAGTTGTAAATGTTTAGCAATATGAAGATTGTGTTGAAGTTCTACCGTGCGTAATACCCTGAACATTGTACTTCTCTTGGAGATGAAATTGTTACACTGTAAATTGTACAAGACTTGGATGTAAGACTTTTCTGTTTTGTGTACCCTAGATGTAAGGGTCTAATGACGTGATATCAGCAAAGTTATTTTGTTGATGGCAATGTAATCTTAATGACTCGAATAATTGGAAGGATGAATAGCTTCAATTACTCTGCGGTCAAAAAATGAAGAAATAATAGAATAACTTTCCACCCGATTAGTTACCAAAGAGTTATTATGATCTAAAACATACATCATATGTGTATCATCGGGAAGCAAAGGTAACACAATGAGTGCACGGCATCATCTTTCCCTTCAGAATTAATGCATCAATCAAGTGTTAGACGTGCATTCACATGCTATCAACAATATATTATGGTACACATAACAAGCAATGCTTCTGGTAATTACAACACAAAGGAAACTCCTAAACCTAACATTAGTAAGAAATATTGGTAAGCAATTCCTGAATTTGTAAAGCTGCATGCAGAAGTCCCATTGTACAAATCAAAGCGGTCACTTGATGGAATACCCTTGTGATTCCTCCTGAGCTGCTAGTAGTAATGTCTACAGAAAAATCAACCAACTTCAAATAAATTAGGTCAGCTAGGCCTTTTCTTTTTGAAAGCAGGATGTATGATTCCACTGTATGAATCTAGTTCATCAATCTTGGAAATACACTCTTTCACCCTCTTCAGAACTGTAGGCATTGCTGACATATTACTGGAAATTTTATCTTTAAGCCAGCGAATTTTCTCTGAAGCTTTCTGCTCTTCCTCCATAGGCGTTGTACCGTCACTTTCATTATCTGTATAACACTCAAATGTTCAGCGCCTTAGTCACAATATGAAATTGCATTTTAAAGTTTTGATCAGGTAAACATTATAATTTTTGGGAGCAAACAACAGTAATCCACATTTTCTTTTCCTTTGCCAAGGAAAAAACAAACAAACAAACAAACAAGAAGGCACTGCTTTTACAGATTAAAAACAGTCCTTGGATAATTCCAACAGCCTGAAAATTAGTTTTCTCCATATCACTTGAGTGTCAACTTTAGACAACAATAGGACTGCTACCCCTACCATGTTGCATTACTGCTAAACAGCGTCTACAACTCCACTGCCATCAATGACACCATCACTGAGATAATTACCATCGCAACTAGACCAATCAAAACCACCACCCATTCCTTTCAAGTTTCAACAGTGGGATTCATAGGCATTTGATGCTGAGAAACAACTACATAATTATATCTCTTGCTTTGCAGTCACAGGCTGGCCATTTGTTCTAATTTAATTAACCTTAATGAACCAGATTATTATGCTTCCAGCAAAGCATACATCAACATAACACTAAGTACAATTGAAAACAAATGAGTTGACTATAAAGAGACAAATTTTAACTGATATGTTTTTCATTACTGAAAGTGATCTAAGAGGGTGACTGAACATAGATGTTTGAATCTTCCAATATGACTACTTTGATAAGAATAACATTATCTACAGATTCAATATATATAAATGAAGTTAAGACCAAAAGACTTAAAACATGCCAATCTAAGCCCAAAACATCTATGGAAATCTCTCATCCAGCAGTCATCTGGAAAGTGGATAAATGTAACTTAAAACAGGTATTTCAACTTACAAACCTCCACAGACCTCTCCTTTACTAATCCATTTTATTGCACACAGTTATGGACTTCGCCTTTGAGCATAGGCATTCTCTATTCCCACATTCACAAATAAAATACTCTCCAGGAGAAACATTTAACACCAAAAATGCAGGCATTCAGTTTCAATTTCAAAGCATTAGATAAATGGCATTCTATCAACACAAAACTACAATGAAGGGCAGGAATTTCACATTCGAAATTCCATAAACTGATAAACTGCAAGTGAAAAGACCAATAACCATTCCGTCAATTAAGATCCAAAAATCAAATCACTATAAAACATTAATAAAAAAAAAACTTATTTTTTTTTGCAACAACTGGCGACAATTCAATTTCAGTGTAGCATTAAACAACAGAGATACCCACATTACATACAAAAAAACTATCCAATTTTCTTATAAATTCAAGCACTCTTAAGTGAAAACCCTAGGAAGGAAATCGAACCTGGGTTAGCCTTTCCGGATGGTCCAGGCTCGGACGCGGATACAAACCCAGGCAAAACGGGTCTTTGAGCTGAAAGGATCGAAGCGAAAGTGTCCTTGAGCTGATCTGGCAGTGTTGCTCTGTATTCTAGAATCTTTTGCGCCATCTTCTTCACATCTGACTCTAAATTCTCCAGCTCTTCCTCTTCGTGCTCGGATTCTCCGGATCCGCACTCAGCGCCCCGAAAATCGACCCGGGATTCTAGGGTTTTCGCTGGGTTGTTTAATGCCATAACATTAGAAGAAATCGTGTGGATTTTTTTGTTTTTTTGGAGGGTTTTTTGGACGTTAGGGTTTTTGAAATTTGAAAATTTCGCATTTTCTTCTTTTTATTTATGTTTATTTATTTATTTATGTGCGAGAGAGACGTAGTAATGATAAATGATAAATCATTGATATGATACGCGCGGGGAGGGGTAACGTGCGCACACCTTGGCATTACAGCTCCGTATCCGGGGCCCTGCGCACTTTCTTTAAAAGGTTTCATTTCTTGTGAAACAGCGTCGTTTCAACGCTGAATTTCAACAATAAATATTTGAAACAGTGTCGTTTCGACGCAGACTTTTCAACTATTCCCGCGTGGGTCTCACATCGTTAGCAATGTAACTAAACGCAACCCATCTAACCGCGCCAAAAGAAAGTTCAAAAGTGCTACTAAACGTCCGTTGGCAAAACCTGTTTGGTTGATCAGAAAGCGGAGGAAATTTCGATATTTTTTCTCTTCGTTTTCTCAGTAAGCAAACCTATGCTTCATCATAACTCTTAACTTATATTTTCTATCCGAACCCTGGAACTCAATTTTCTTTCTTCGTTTTCTCAGGTACCAAACAGATGATTAATCCTAACCCTAACCTAACTTCGATTTCATCTCTTCGTGTTCTCAGCAACCAAAATAGATTTTAACCCTAACCCTAACTATTTTTCTTTTTTGGATGGAGAAATCGAGGAAGTGATATTTACTTCATTCTTTGTCTGAACCTCAGCTAATAGGACAAAAAATAACCTTGTATTCTCCAAGTATGATGAAGACACATTTGGATTTTTCAATATTATTTACTGTCATTGATTTTCTTCAACGACATCTTGCATCGCTTCTGCAACTTGAAATCTTGATTTCGATCTTTCTATTATGGACGATTCCAACTGCCCATCACCTCCAAAGGTAAGCTTATTCAGTTGTTTTTCTACAATTCAATTCAATTGTAATCTGAGTGTTGATTTGTAAGAATCTTGAAAAATAACTCTTTTTCATCAGTTTTAAATAATACATGAATAAAAATCAAACCTCTCCTAAGGTTGTAAAACTTAATTCACCAAAAAAAAAAAAAAAAAAGGTATGTATTTACAAAAAGTTTGAGATTCAAGGGTTTGCAGGGGCAAATTATTATTGACTCAGAAGGTCCATATAGGCTGCTTTATTGTTCAAGCAAAGGGGACAGGGCAGGGGTTTTACAGGAATTAGAGAAAGGCGTAGAACCGAATCTAGTTGACTATGACAAGAGAACAGCTCTTCATTTAGCATCAAGCGAAGGTCGTGCTGAAATTGTTCTTTTACTTCTTGAGAAAGGAGCTGACGTCAACTCCTTAGATCGGTGGGGTCGCACGGTAAGTTTGAATCTAAATGTTTCATCTTTTGATATTCAAAGACTTTTGTACTTGGATTTGGTGTTGATGACTTGATGTTGTTTGTGATATGATTAATTTATCAGCCACTTTCAGATGCTCGCAGCTTTGGTCATGTGGTGATTTGCAAGATACTGGAAGATCGGAGTGGAATAGATCCGGTATTTAATGCCCTTAAACATGACATATACACAGCTGTAATATATTTATATTTATAGTACTATATATGTTCAAAGGAAATGGATGTTACAGAACCTATACGTATGTGTCTTTGCTTTTTGTGATTTGGCATTTTCACTAACCACTTGCCCCCTCACCCCTCTTAGACAGTTAAACTAGTGGTGTTGGTGTGTTACTCAAATGGAGCTATCAATAATTAATTTTGTGTACCTTGTCAGCAGCGTCTAATGATAATTTTGTAAACCCTGTCAGCAGCGTCTGCTTTCACATTGACTGAAGGTTTTCTTTTCCTTTTTTTTTTTATTTCTGTTCTGATAACTTCTTTTTGGGTTACTGTACAGATGCTAAAACTGTAACTCTGAAATTTTTAAGTGCAATGTAGTTAAGATTATGTGAGCATTCTTTAGTCACTATCTGATAGAACATAAGGTTCATGAGGACTTATTTATTCTATTAATAGTTTTGTAAGAACCTTTACCTATTTTTTGCTTGAGACAGGTGGGCCTTGACTCACATACTCCTTGCTATGAAATTGATTATGATGAAGTGGCCATGGATGAAGCAATACTTATTGGAGAAGTAATTTCCTATTTTAACTTTTCAAGGAAAATGTTGAGGACATCTAAACCCATAGTCATACTGCCACATCTTAACAACCGGTACTCTACCGACTTTCTCTATTGTTGCAGGGAGCATACGGTGAAGTTTATCTAGTCAAGTGGCGTGGTACAGAAGTTGCAGCAAAAACCATACGCTCCTCCATTGCATCAAATCCAAGAGTGAGGTGAGTTTTGTTATTTTTCAACTCATATGGTGAAGTTTATTATTGTAAGATGTGTAATGTGTTCCTTTCCTTGCTTCTATTCCCCCACCCCCCCTTTCTTTCTCCATTTTTGTAAATGGATGTTTATAAATAGTTTCACTTTTCTGTTTGTTCTAATTATATTATTCAACTCCTACAAAAGAGAGAATTTATATTGTTGTAGGTTTGAGTCTTTTAAAAAGTGATTTGTATTAATTTGAAGCATGAGCAATCAGTGTAGTGTTACTTCTTTTAGTGGAAAAGCTTTCATAATGTAATACTGATGCGGATATTTTTCCATAAGATCAGTGAGGTTTTTGACCTTCCTACTAACCATTAACATTTG
This sequence comes from Clausena lansium, assembly GCA_030449835.1. Taxonomy (NCBI): domain Eukaryota; kingdom Viridiplantae; phylum Streptophyta; class Magnoliopsida; order Sapindales; family Rutaceae; genus Clausena; species Clausena lansium. Next base: position 5,995,036 of record JASUUF010000257.1, read on the forward strand.
TTTTCTTCATGATTGGTTGTTTAACAGGAATTCATTCATGAAGGAACTTGGTTTGTGGCAAAAGTTGCGTCATCCTAATATAGTACAGTTCCTTGGTGTCCTAAAGCACTCTGAGCGCTTAATATTCCTAACAGAGTACCTTTGCAATGTGAGTTTTGTGATTACCAAATTTAACTTTTTGGAAAGTTGCTGATTTTTCCTTCACGTGAAATGAGCTAGGGAAGTTTGCATGATATTTTGAAAAAGAAAGGAAAACTAGATCCACCAACCGCAGTTGCTTATGCTTTAGATATTGCAAGGTATATATTCTAGCGAATCACATTTCTGCTGTTGAAGTTATTATAGAATTTTTTACTTTAGCAGAAACTTTATTGATAAGATATTGTTGTACTTTTACTGTCCATCAAAAGTACCTGTGTACATACTTTTGAAGTTTGCATAAGTTCTCATCTTGTGAAAGTGCCTGAATCATGAATCATCCAACATGAAAACAATGCTATAGAATTCAAACATAAATTTTCATGCTTTGAATCCTGTATACAATGCAACAATCTGCTGCTTGCATCATTGTGTGTACCCCAGAACTTTGTGAAAAACTGTAATTTGATTTGTGAACAACTGCATAGCGAAGATCATTGGATGAAATTAGCATTTAGTTTTTGCATTCTCATGCTTTTGGGTCAGGAGGATCATTGGTTTTTTCTCTGCTTATAAATCTTCTTTAATTCGTACATTAGTATATCCATATACATGTCAGTTTCTGTTAACTCCTATCATGGGCTGATTCCTTCTGGAACCTTGTAGAGGAATGAATTATCTCCATCAGCACAGACCGCATGCTATCATACACCGAGATCTGACACCTAGGTATTGCAAATATATACATTTCAGGGTGCGTTTGGAATTGAGGTTGGGCAGCTGTAGCTTTTAAGCTACAACACTAAAGTGTTTGGTAAACACTAGCTGCTGTAGCTTGAAAGATATATTGATATGATTTTTTACTTGTATGATGAAAAATCTACTATGTCTTTAATATTTTTGTCAAAATTATATTTACTATATACTATTAACTTTTGTTGCATAGTTATAGTTTTTTTTTTCTATAGCAGCTGTAGCTTTTAAGCTACATCACCTCACTCCCAAACGAACCATCAGTCAATTCAATGTTTGAGTGCATTTAACTTTGCAATCTTAATATCAGGTCATAAATTGTACTCAAGCCTTAGGCTAAGGTGTGTTCAGCAATTTCTAGATCACCTAAAAATTTCTCGTATACCTCTGTTTTTCTTGACCTGTAGCAATGTGCTACAAGATGAAGCAGGGCACCTCAAGGTCACGGACTTTGGATTGAGCAAAATTACACAAGAAAAAGATTCATATAGTTACAAAATGACTGGAGGAACTGGTTCATGTAATTTTCTTCTATCTTACTGAAAGCTTAAGAATTTTTAGAATTTGAATGTTTGTTTAGCTGCTCTTATTACATTTAACAGATCGTTATATGGCACCTGAGGTCTATCGTCGAGAATCATATGGGAAGAGTGTTGATGTCTTTTCCTTTGCTCTAATAGTCCACGAGGTAACCTTAAGCTCAACTATATATTTACCATATATTTTCAACTGATATATTTTTCATTTCAGATTAAGTTTGCTTTTTTGGTATCTTATATTTGATCGTGGGTTTGCTTTTGCTTGCAGATGTTTCAAGGGGGACCGTCTAATAGAGCAGACACTGCAGTACAGGTTGCAGATAGACGGGCATATGAAGATTCACGACCAACTCTTTCATCTTTGTATCCTGAACCAATCAAGGCGTGAGTTATTTTGATTGCTTCCCTCAAAAACTGCAAAAACGTGCCCCTAGATAGGCTATATTGTGAAAAAGGACTTAAGCAGCGACCAAAGTACTGCAATGCTTCAAATATTGATCTCCAAGAAAAACTCACAATTAACATTTTGGCGCTGCAGTATGTTCTAAAATACAATAAATCATTCATATTAATCTTGTTTGTGAATCGTGGCCTTTCCATGTAGTTACAATCATCTACCTTTCAGAGAATCAATTTTAATAAGATCACGGAATCATGCCAGATTATTTTTATTGATAAGTGTTGTTTAAAACTAGTATTTAGTTGCACGATTAATTTGCCTATACTAATATGTTTTACATTAGGCTTCTGCGAGAATGCTGGCACAGGAATCCAGATTGCCGGCCAACGTTTGAAGAGATAATCTTCCGGCTGGAGGCTATCCAAGAGAGTTTGCAGAAGAAGACAATGCCATCCTGCTGTGATTGTATGATCTTATGAGGCAGCTCAAACAGCAGACATATATTCTCTATATACACTTTCCCTCATAATTGATTGTATTACATGTTTCCCCTTTGCACCGTGTATTTCTGCCTTTGCTTACTAGTATCCGAAGAAGATTAATCACCCGGATTTTGTACAAAAACCTTATGGGGATTTGGTTATACATGTTACATACATAGACATGGGTCATCATTATAACTTTATTTCGTGCATTATGAACCTCTGCTCATTCCAGCTGAGTCATTTGTTAACTTATAAACGATGCCTTCTAGTCTTCACAGGCTCATATGCAACAGCGGTTCTTTTGGGCCCTGCGAATCTGCGAACAGGAAATTGAAATTGACAATAAAGAAACTTTTTCTATGGAGCGCAATGGGAGCTGTGTCTACTCTTGAGTACTAGTAATTAGAAAAAAGAGAATTAAAAAAACAAAATCGTCTGGGTGGTGTAGTTGGTTATCACGCTAGTCTCACACACTAGAGGTCCCCGGTTCGAACCCGGGCTCAGACACCTTTTTTTTTTTCTTTTTTTATCTCCATCGTCTTATCCCACGGAAATGCACACTCGTCGACTTTTAACACCAAATCACCATCTTCACCAAGTCGGTCTTTCACCTTGTCGTATATTTTGTCCGTCTTCATCACCAATACTTGCATTCAATCAAAATTCAACATCTGGGTTTTGCATTTCACTCAAAAGGCTAGCCAAATCATTAACTAGCATGAGAAAATGTAGTGATGCGGACAGGGACAAAATGATGATAAAGATGAGGGGTTTTATATGAGGAGGCTTGTGGAGCTTGCTGCAAAGGCAATTGGCTCTACAAGTCCCTACCCAATGGTGGGTTGTGTGATTGTGAAAGATGGCGAAGTAAACCCAGTTGTGGATTCACAGGGATTGGAAAGACTGAGAGATGCTGGAATTGATGTGACTGTGGGTGTAGGGGATGAGTTGTGCAAAGGCTCAACGATGTCTTTATCCATCAAATAGTGACAGGGAAGCCTTTTGTTACACTTAGGTAAACTTTTAGTTATATTGAATTTAACATCAGTTATATAACAAATGGATAGAGAATTCATTCTATCCATGGATGGATACAGAATTCATTCTCTCTAACTTAATATTGATGGGCGCCATTATAGCAATCTTAGCAGGGAGTTCTTCCTTTCACCATTAGCCAAGAAGCCGTTTCCCTTTCTTTCTTTATTTCTTTATTCCTTCATTTTTTCCCCTTATTTTTTAAAGGAAGGATCTGCTTCCTTTGCTTGTGAAGAGAAGGGCTGCATAGCCCCTGACCCAATTGTTTGCTCTCGGCGATCATTTCTTTCATGGCCCCATAAAAATGTTCTTTCCCTCTGTTTTATTGGCTTCTTTCTATGCCGAGCAGAAACTTTTTGAATCTTGAAGCAGCATTCCTCATGTCTGAGGACATTATTGAATGAAATCTGAGCTTCGCTATTGCTTTTGTGATATTAAATTGTGTCTAGGCACATTCAGATTTGAGTTCCATTAAGTAGTTCTTTTATTATTATTATTATTATACAGAAACGTTAAGAGCTTTGGTTCATTTGGGCAACATCTTTAAACGTCGTTTTATCAAATATGGCATCCTAAACTTCATACGAACACCCAAAGGGGTAAGAAAATGAAGAGAATAAGAATTGGACTCAGTTACCCGCCGGTAGAATTGGACTCGTTATATTTATCCGATACTATCAAAGAATTATTGTAAAAACACCTAATATATTCAAACTGCAACATGAAATTGGAGAGAGCAACTGTTAACATATGAATTAAGCAGACAAAGTTTTTACCAATGACTTGAATTTGGTGTGTGTGTGTATATATATATATATAAATGTTCCAATCCAAAATTTTATAAGTGCGGAAAAGTTTAAAAAAATAATAGTATTTTAAATAATGCTATCAAACCTCAAGGTTTAATAACTTTTTCGAATTTTAAAATACTAGACCAGATCGAGATACACACACAAAAAAAAAAACAAATACAGCAAAATTTGAGGTATCCCAGATATGCCACATCATATTTACATATTCAAATACTAAGCCGAGCTTTAACGTGTCATTGCGATACAAAGGGGAGGGAATGCAAGCTCCACTGAATGGGATAAGTATTTGAGTAGTTATTCTGTAGTCCTGTGAAACTATACTACACTGACTTTAATGTCCACTTTAAGAGTTAGGCCAACCATTTGTGGAATGCCGATAGGAATGGCTCTTTCTTTTTGCAGATACCTGAGCTTGGATAACTTTCTGAGTAGCAATTGCTTCCTGAATGTTGCTCTGAATGAGATTGCAAAGCTCATCCAGAGCTAACATCGAAAATGGTTCCTCAATGAGGACACCAACCTAGAGAAAGCAACTGTCAAATTAGCATTCGTGTTCGATGTGCATAATATACAGAATTTGAACAAGTGCATCACTAATGGCAGATTAGGTAAAACTGTCCTACACAATGCTGCAATTTGCACTTGATGTAAGTAGTGTTAGACATCCCAAAATGTCCTCCCACATGATGTGGCATTCCTCAAGTGCGTGGCGTGATAATATAATTAATTTACTTGGAACATGAAAATCTATCAACCGCTTGATGAATGACACATCAAGCGGCATGAAATTTTGGGTATGCCTAGCACTACTCATAAGTCATTTGAGTTCTGCTTAAAATTTTCGCCAACTAGCAATGAGGTCAGAGAGGCTTACTTCTTCAATGCAGAACAAAGAAGCAGCGCTGATAAAAGTAGCAGGAACTACTATCCAGTGACAATCATCCCAAAGTATGATTGGGAGGGTGAGATGCCAGAGGACTAGAAATCTTGATGTCAAGCGAGTGTATGAGAGAGGAATAGGGATACCCATGAGTTGATCACATACACCAATGCCTTCGTGAAAACAAGAGATCTTTGACTCCTGCATCATGATTCGGGGAAATTAAGATGAAAGTATTGATCAGAGTATATTCAGTTTAAGTTGCCTGTCAAACGTTTTTGATAATATTTCATGAAAAATAATCCCAAACTCTAAAGTTAAGATAGAAATTTCCTTCAGATCACTTCAGAAAATGTCATCATAGAATGGAAATCTCAGAGTATTTATGTAATCCAAGAAGAGAGATACCAACATATTTCGCTTTGTGCCCTCTAAGTTTAGTAATTGAAGGCTTTGAGAAATGAACTCGATAATGCAGCGTGGTCGATGCTTTGAATCGAGTACTATTGCTAGATCATCTCCATCAAGCAAATCTTGGAGATCTCTGCTAACATCCGAGTCATAAATCACATGACACTGCACATACAAAGAATAAAGTTAGATAACACATATGTTTAGTCCTTAGCTTCTCTTTTCTAGAATTTCTGGTCTAGTAATCCACCAACTCATGTAATTTTTCATCAAAACCAATTTAACAGCAAAGCAAAATCACCTTGAGAGCAACCGGAAAAGCCATAATGTAGCGCAGAAGAGAATCTTTGATGCACTCGTCGGTGGAGTTGTCAGTTCCGGAAATGACTATCCTAGCAAAATCATTAGTTCCAGCAACGATTTGAGTCCAGGCCTTTTTTCCTTGTTCGAACCTTGAATACGAAGCCTCAGTTCTAAACACCAAAAGCAGAGCCAAAGCAGGAGCCGTTAACTGATACGGCAATGAAGAAGCCCTTAAAACGGGCAAAAACCCAGGCAACAAATGGGAGTCCATAGCAGAATTGTAACTCGCAATCACCACAGCCACCGTAGTAAACGCAATCACAGGCGGGATCAGTGAAAGTATCACGCGCGAAGATAAGCATGAAAGCAGGTGCCGCACGTGACGCAATGAGCTTCTGTGTTGGACCCACTTCTCATGGCTGTATAAGGTACGTTTTTGTTTCATCCCACGCTCTTTCACGCGGTCCGCCCAGTCTGGGATCGCGCGTAGGACTGAAATTAGGGTTAGGGTCTTGCTTTCTGATTGAGATTGCGATTGTAAGCAAGAGAGGGTTTTGAAAGTAAGGGGCTTTGGGGATTTGGAGGGAAAGGTGAGGGTGGTGACTAAAGGTTGTAATTTGAGAAGGGTTTTGGGGGTAAAATGGGAAGGAGGTAAGAGTTTTGAGCGGTATGTGGGTTGTTTCATTTGTGATCAAGATTAGGGTTTGAACTTTGAAGAAAGAGAGATGATGAAACAGGCCGGAGAGCATGTTCTGAGTTTGAACAACAGCTTCAGCTGGTGAGGAGTGAAGAGTTGATGAATGATGATGGATGGGACATAGCCATAGGTTGTTCAAAAAACGGTTGTCTCAGATTTTTACACATGTTCAAATTTTGAATTGGATAAATATAAAATATTCCTTTTTTTGTTTTTTCCCACTCTTCTTTCTTGACGGTGACGGTTTTTGTTTTGGTGACCGACCATTCTGTACCGTTCATCACAGATGTTGTCCTGGATCTGTTGTTCTGATTTAACTGCGGGCTTTGACGAGGATCCGACCGTCTGTTTGCTTGATAAAATAATATTTTTAATTGAAATTATTTAAAATACTCTCTCTCTGTATGTGATTAGCACGGCAAGCAAGTTCATTAGAAAATTTTTCAGAGTCTAAAAAGTCCAAGAAATACATTATCTATCTACAGACCCAAAATTTTCCATAAAAGAGTCTCCAGGAAAGGATCAAAGGAACTTGGTCTTCTATTACAATCTTCATATATCCAAGCAAACAGCCACTTAAATCTACTTGAACACTGAAATAGTCATGTATGTTCCCATGCAAAACAAACATCTTGTAGGTTAACGATGTTCCTTAGAATTGTTAGAGCTCAGCTTTCCTCTTTGACTTTCTTCTCGAGGTTCTTTCTTTGATCCAAAGATGAACTCTTTCACAGAGCTTTCTGCTGATAGTATTGCCTTTTTAATCTGCCATTGAAAATCAGTGTCATTAGAATTTAAACTTTTTTGATAGTCATTCAACTCAGTGCAGATAATTCAATCAATAGTGGATCAAGATATTTTAAGCATTGAAATCTAGTACCGTGGTTTGGGAAAAGTGGCGGATTATGGACAAGAGGGAATAGCAAGGTCAACTGATAATTAAGCAGGCTGACTAGTTAAGAATGTAGCACATTCCATTAGCCGAATCACTTAGCAGTGACATGCATGAATGAACCTTCTAGTTAGTTATTTCTTTACCTTCCATCTTTTCATCAATCTTATTATTGAAGCTTCTCATAGCAAATTCCAATTGACACCATTCCCTATTCTTATTGCCTACAAGGGGAGAATCCAGTACAACAAGGCCGAAAGAAACAGAGTGACAGGAACAAGAAAAACCGAAACAATATCATCAATAAAAATAACAAGTCAGAAGAGATTATAAAACAATCATTTAATGCTCCAGGTTTTGAGCTAGTATTTATCTTTATTCATTGAAATTAAAAAAATGATTCAAGAACTGATTGTGTGAGAAAAGAGGGTGTTCCCAGTGGCTTCCTCTCATAGTTCTGTCTGGATCGCACCAAAATTTTAGGCAAACAGCTTGATAGTGTATAAAACGATGACATGCTGAAAACCCAAGTTGAATGCTAGGAAGTCATCTACAATATTCTGATAAGTCACAAACTTGAAAAAGTAATCTCTCTTTGGGAGCTGAATATCTCATTCTATGATAGTCACCAAAAGTACTACTTGGTTTTATACGAGAGTTAAAAAAGTGATGCTACAAAATGACATGCAAAGCAAGAATTTCCAAACCCTGCTGTAACCAGATTTGAAAAAAAAAACACATCTTAAGGAAACAATCAAAAGAATATGAGGTGGTATGAAAGTCACTATTCCTAGAAGCTGGTGCGAACCACTCTCATAACTTTCACTATAACCTAAGGAACTTCGTAACTAACACGAAATTTTTTAATACTGAATGGAATCAAATCTAATGAGGCGTAGGGATCTTAGTACATCTCTAGGTCATCAACCTGAAGATTAGATAAATTTGATTCAATCCTGTTTAGTACCAATTAATAATGCAATGAGTTGCAACTCATCAGCTATTTCTAATCAAGAGATGATAATACCTTAAATGACAGTGTTGGGTAAATATTTAAAAAGAAAGGAACCTAGATTGCTGTGAGGTATTAACTACATACAATAAAGGGAAATGGAGAAGATTTTGAACCGAGAACAGGTTGTCAGCAAACACAAGGACAAAAACTGATTGATATAAGTGCAAACTCAAATAGTAAGAAACCACACAGGTCACCTGAATGTAACATGATTGACCCCAAAATTTGAGAATGACATTAGCAACATCAACAGCAAATAGCAATATTAAACAACACCAACATAAAAGGTTCCCAATTTGCAAAAGTAAATATGTCAGTCGTATCTGTAAGAAGAAAAGATTCTTCGAAACTCATCAAGATGACATAAGAGCAAAGGAATTAGAATAGAAAATAAATACTGTTGCAAATTTGCTGTAAGAAACATACGGGGTCAAGGGCATTGGGTTCGGGGCCATAGTCAGCTGTTAACAGAAAATAGGAAGCAACGGCAGTGGCCACCATCGTTGTCCTCCTCACTATCTTATCTGTTTGTGGGTTCATTGCCAATTTTCCTTTCTGTTTCCACTTGCTTAATTTCAGGGAAAGAAACAGAAAGAGCTGTTTCAGGATTTAGGTTAGATCACAGTTGAAGTCGACGGCAACAAGGGATTTTAGAAGGATTTGGAAGAACTTGAATGTTCCAGCTGGGAAAGGATAGTAATATTTAGATCCCCAATCTTTCAAAAATTACAATTAAGGAAATAGTTTGGATCTTTTGACACAGTCCCGATTATTAGATTCCAGTTAAAAATTCGTTAATAGAATCAATAATTTGATTCAAAGGTTGTAACTTGTAAGTGCACTTTTAGGTGAAAAAAATAAAATTTGAAAAAAAAAAAAAACCTAAGAGCTCTGTAACAATTAAATTATAAATTTTATTAATCAAATTTAAAGTTTGAAACTTGTATTTAAAAGCTTACAAACAAAACTCTTCGAGTTTTGACAAGCTGTGTTTTAAAAGTTGAGTTTGAGATTTCTCATTTCTGTGAGTATGACTGACCCTTTAGTTTTAAACTATTTGACTTTTTGACTGGACTGTACTGTTGCTCTTTGTCGTATTGTCATCATTTATGGTTATTTTTATTCAGATCCTCAATGTTAGCGTTAATTTCACAAGGTCTTTTCTAGTTAAACTTCTATACAACAGGAGTAAAAACTTTTTATTTCCTCCTCGATTACCATTAGCTCTCCCAGACTCGATTCAGACGAGATCATCATCCATGGAAGAACCAAAACCAGCTGAGAACACAGCTGCCCAAGTTACGACCCCACAACCAGACACAACCCAAACACTTCCTTCACAACCTCCTGTTCAATCTCAAGCTACTGCAGCGACTAACTCCAAGAAAAGACCACTTGATAACAATGCCCAAATCCAAGACTCAACCTGCTACAAGATGCGTCTTGTTCTTAAAGATCTTCGTCCTCATTTTGTTGAGGTACAATTCGATGCAGAACCCATTTGCAAAAGTGTTAAATTTGGTTACCATTTTTGGAGATCTTGTGTGATTTCTGTCTGGCATTTACTTGATTTGATGCTTGATGAGGATGCCCTTTTTGACGTTTCTCGATGTTTTACGTGCCGTTGGTGCTATTGGTTTTTCTGGCTTTTGTGATTTCGTTTCTGGGTTTCTTTAGCTAGGCCTAATAAAGGCATAATTTTTTACTTGTTTTTCTGGAACTGTTGACGATGTTGGTCGTTTCTGCGCTACAATCAATGTGATTTTAGGGTAAAGTTGTGGTGGTTATATTATGTTTGCCCCTGTAAAGGGACTGAACTTTAGGATTGTGTTGTCAGTACTCTTGACCTGCTTTCACTATTTTGATTTCTTACAGGTGTTGCGGACACCTGACTTTCGAAATTGCAAAGCTTCCCATGAAATTCAGGAAAGTAAGCTCATCAATATGTCCTTCTAGTCTTTCCTATGGTTGGCCAAGCATATTTGTTCTTAATGCAAACACTATCTCTATGTTACCATGCTTAAGCTAATTCTAACTAGAGTCCTCATTGGAATTTTATTGCTGTGACTTGACCTGTTAACTTGAAATTCTTGAACCAACGCCTGTTTGACTAATCACTTTTAAGCACTTTTGAGGATTCATGTGGAAACAATCAGCATAATTGGCTTGTGTGCATCCCCTCTTGAATTTTTATCTCATTGGAACACCATTTAAGTTTTTCCTCTTTGCATTTGCCATAAGTTTTATATGCGACCTTGAACTATGGGTCAAAACTATGATATTAAGTTTTTGGACCTTGTGATCTTTGGTGCTGCTAATGATGCCAGTTCAATTTCTGGAAATTGGAGCCAATTCTGTGGTATGTGCGTTGAGTGCTTATGAGGCATATAATTTGCATTTTGCAGAGATAAAGAAACTGATGGAACTATACAAACAATTGACAGCAGAAACAGTTTCTGTAAAGAAGTGTAACGTTTTACCTGATGGCCAGCAACCTCAAGAGGTTAAGGTGGTTGGGCAGCCTCAACCAGATGGGGTAAGCGCCAAACCATCTGAAAATAAGTCTTTCCAGTCCAATTCTGTCCCTACGAAGCAGCAAACTGTTGACGGCGACGGGTCTCCAATCATTGGAGGATCAGCTTTTGGCTGGAACTTTATCACCTTTACTGGCGGTGAACCAATCTATTACGGAGTAACAAAGGAATCATTTCGAAGCTCTCAAGTGAATTTTGAAGGATCATGAATTGATTTCTCTCCAATTACATTGTGAGGTGAAAGGAAGGAAATAAAGCAGTGATGGAATTGATTGTGGAGGCTTCACCTACTTAATAATGCAGAGGGATCTTGATTGTAATTCTTTGCATTAATGCTTACAGAATATTTGGGATCATTTAACAAGTTTGCTAGCTATTCCAGTAATATTGTTGTAAAAGAAAACCAAGTCCCCAATCCTCTGTGGGAGCTAGGAGGGAAAGAGGGACGCGCCAATTTATTATGATTTATACACTTCACGCCCAAGAATTTGCATTGTTGGATACCTGAACACGGCCAGTTTCGTTTAATTTCTCAAACAATAGCTTTCCACCGTTTGTACTAGAACAGCCACAATATTAGCCTTAGCCACGATGTCATCCAAGTACTTGCTTGCAGGGAACAAAATTTTCTTACTGACACAGAAATAAATCTTATTTAATGTCTACCAAAAATACGTACTTAAACGTCTAAAACCAGCAATTTCATTAGCAAAACACACCAAGAAGAGTATCTGTACACAGAATTACAAGCATGTCAACAATTTTAGTCTTCCAACTTTTCTTCTTCAGGAGCATCCCGTTTTTATGCAAGTGACGGGAAAAAATTGGAACACTACATGAACAATTGATCAAACCGCACAAAGAATGAAAGAACTTCTTACACGCTCCCACAGGAGAAAATGGACAGCCTATTTCCATCACAACATCTTTTTGTCCATTATCACCTCAAACCCATCTATGAATTTCATACCATAAACTGGATTTAAAACTAAACAAGAAAAAAATTATTTTGATATGTCTGAACCATTTCAACACTGAGATTTGCTAGCCTGAATGACAGTGAAATTCATCACAATCAATGCCATGTTTCATCTTGGTCTTTTCGACAACCAAGAAGAAATTAGTAAAAGGCTACTTCGGCCACATTGCTTTCTCACTTTTGTCCAGCAGTTGAATTCTTCTTTGCTTCAAGAGTTGTGCCCTCCTTGAGTGCCACTTGAGCTTCATTCTCCATTCCCACAGCAGAAAGAGCAGCAGCTTGAAGATAAGATGCAATGTGCCAGATGGGGGAAATGATTTGGGCTCGCATTGCATCATTCAGAGCATCTTGAGGCATGTCACTCATGAGATAACACAAACTACGTCGTGCGTAAACCGTTGGAGATACCATGGTTCCAGCATCAATGAACTGCAAGTTAAAAAAGATGCTGTTAGTAGGATCCCAAATACTAGAAGGATTATCATTTAAGGGTCCAGATTGATACAACATAAAAAAGATTTGCTATTGTTTTTGAACTACAAATGAAAATTTATTACTATCAGGCAAAGAACAGATAGATGAACTTTTATGTGTCAAAGTTATGGAAGTATTTCTATCCAATAAGATGGTACATAACAGATTTAGAATAGCAACAGTTGTCACTTGACAAGGAATGCAAATTTTGAATGGTTAAATGTAAAAATCATGTGTCCATGGGTTCATGTGACTGAAGTTATTAAAAATTTCCAAGCATATCATTGAAAGATCTTCACCTGTGTGTAACACTCAATTGCATCTTTTAAATCTTTCTGTCTGAAGGCAACGTCACCCTTTTTCTTGGAATTTAATGTTTCTTGCATTTGATCAGTCCACATTTGGAAGGAGAGCTGCAACATAGTATGAAAGAAGATGTATCAGCAAAAAATGATTTGCATAGAAACAGCAAAGGACCAATGAAAATAGTCTCTACAATAGAAGAAATACAAAGAACAGAACATGCAACGTGAGCATAATCGGAACTGCATGTACGTCCAATTATAAATGCATCTAGAAAGCAAAACATAGATATTAGATAATTGCTTGACAAATACTTGAGAGCCATCCAGGAATTCTTGATTATTGAAAACATATAACAGACCTCATTTGCTACTCCTTCGTCATCTTTGTAGCTTATTTTCTCCAAGATCTCGTGTATGGCAGTCAAATCTCTTCTTGAACAAGCTTCACCAAGTGGAGACAGAGGAGAGACAGAAGCACTGTGTGGAATACCCATCAAGACATGAGAAGGAACCTGGAGAGAGGGGAAATAGAAAACTATTTACAGCTGATAATTCTCAAATTCAAAGTTATGAAGAAAGAAATGCCTTTGCTACATTAGAAAAAGAAAACAACTTACCTCGCTTTCTTTCTGAAGAGGACTTAAAGCAGTCACTAATGACTTTGGATTTGGGCGTTCTCGGGGTTCATATTGTAAACACCGGGAAGCCAAACGTACTAACTCAGTCCCATCATCATCAGTAAATTGTCCTTCCAAGCAGGAATCTGTCAGCATCTGAAGATTTCTGTCCCGTATCAGATCGAGGGCCTGATACAAATTATAAATTATTTAAGCGTTAGATGCACAGGTGTATAAAAGTGCTTATAAAAAGATCAAAAAATCATTAAAAATCACTTTATAATATCTTCCCCAATTATTTACACTTACATGGCTTGGGGGAATATGCTTCCCACTAAGAAGGTCCAGTAAAAGAGTCCCAAAGCTATATATTACACTTTCAGGTGTTACTCTTCCTGCAAGACAAATTATGAGACTCCAAACTAAGACAATTAAATGATATAATCTGGAAAAGTATATGTGGTCGACCAATATTTTGAAGCATCAAGTTGAAACATAATGGTAGAGTCTTTAAGAACAGAAAACTCTTATCCAACTAAGTGATTCACTAAAGAGTCAAATCACCTAAATATTTTGAAATCTAAAACCAAGGAAAAAAAAAATCTTGTTTCCATGATAAAATACATACCAGTCCTCAGATACTCAGGAGGAGTAAATGCTAAATTTGTGCTATAACTTTTTCCATCCCTACTATTCTTCATCAGACCAAAAGTTGAGAGTCTTGGATTACCATCCTGCATATATTTTAGAACGTAACTAGACGAACTGATAGAGAAAGCAACTAGATAAATGGTTATGAAAAGACAAACTAACAGTTGTACTAACCTCATCAAATAAAATTCTGTAGGCATTGAGGTCATGATAAAGGGCACGCCCTTTGCTTGTGCAGTATTCTAGAGCTTGTGCAAGATGTAGAACAACCCTTAATCGCATTGCCCATTTCATAGGATGTGTTTCCCCTGATTCAATGCAAAAATTATATGGTGTAGGTCAAATGCAGTACTCAATTAATCAGATATCTAAAAGAAAGGATGTGCATGAGGATAAGCCTTAAGTCTTACAATGGAAAAGGTGTTTGGCAAGTGTTTCATTAGGCATATATTCTGCCACAAGCAACCTCTCATCGCCTTCACAGCAACATCCCAGCAAATTTGCCAATCTATTGTTTCGCAGTTGACCAACTGATCTTGCTTCCTCCTACAGTGTCAGAAAAAGAAGAAATGAACTGAGATAAGGCCATAAATGGGCCAAATCTAATGTACCTTTTCAAGAAGGAACTAAAAGAAGAAATATAATTGTTGCCGTGTTGCACTCAAAAGAAACACACGATAAGATGCTAACTCTGGTCATTACAAGGAATGTTTCATCACCTCATCTGGCTATAAAGGGTTTTAAAAAATAATAATAATTAAAATTAAAAAATTAAAAAATAAAAAATAAAAGTTTCACCATCGCTTCAAAGGAACAAAGAATTTAGGAAGGTTTACTGGAATAAAAATAAAGAAATAAAGTATTGAAACAATAAGTAAAATTAAAAGGAAAAATGAAAACATGCACCATGACTCCATGAGTTAGCTGTATATCAGTGTGGAAATAATTCAAGAAAAACCAGCTAAAAGATGTGGAAAGAAAATTGAGAGAAGTGAAACATTTACTGTAGCTAATGACTTCCTACCAAGAATTGTCGTGGATCAGGCCAAGCCATTCTGTTAAATCTCTTAACAGCAATCCTCCTCTGATTCTCCAACTTCCCTTTATAAACAACGTTAGGAGCTTTCTCTCCATGCTCAGACACAATATTTTCTACTGCAAACCCCGATGTGGCATTTTTAAGTTGCTCCAAGGTGAATTCACGGAATGAAGGCAAGCCATCGACCTCGCTCGTTTCATCATTCTCTGCAGCATCTAAACATGAAAGAGTTAATAACCGGTCACTCCAAAGCTTCTTCTCATTCTTGGATAAGATAAAGAACCCAATAACAGAAATCACATATACCCACCAACATCAGGAGCTTCAAGAACTGTCGCCTTGAATTGTGAGTTCCAGCAACATGCTGTGAATTTAGAACACTGAATCCCCATCTCGATATCAGAAATCAAAGCATAAATTCAAAGAAACCCTCTTCAAAGAAGAACCCCTCTAAACAAAACTGGGATCAGTTGCATCCCCTGTTCATTCAGCTTCATTCACTTTGATAGTGCAATACGTAGCCTCAGCCAGAGTTGGAATCCTGATCTTCTCAATTACTTAAAAGGCTGAGGAGAACTTATTAAATCCCCAGTTATCCACAAAATTTACTCAGAACAGCAGAATCTGAGATAAAAAAATAGATGGATAGTTTAGTTTAAAACACAATCAAAATACCACAACTTCTAAGGCAAATTCAATGAGATCAAGTCAACAAAAACTTGCATATTAGGAATAGAAACTTTGGTGCTAATAAATCAATGCTCCACATAGAAGTCGCTTGATCATATCATAATCCAGACAAGAAAATAATACAAAAATAAAATGAACAATTTGGGCAAATTTCCGGGTTATAAGCATGTTGCTTTTCAGCAATACTCATCAACTAAATCAGAACTCAACTTAACAACTAATAAAAGCTGAACAACAAAACGTACGAGGACTTAAAAGTGCCTAAAAAAGTGCTTCAGCTTCTTGTAAAGTCAAAACCCAGTTTCAGAGACGTTGAAACCACAATAAAGGAAGAACCCAGATGGCAAAACCAAAAACCCACCAAGTAATATCAATCAGCTATCAGTTCCACGCCTTTTTAAGTAACACCCACTACAAAAGAAAAAACCACTGGAAACTCTCTTTCGGTCAATTCAACAAACACTTACAAGATCCACCTTCTCGCCTCAATTTGACAAAAGAACTAGAGCATCAGAATCAATGCTGAGGAAATAAGAGAGCAGAGGAGATCAGATCAGCTCAGCTCAGATCAGATCAGACCACATGTATTCGATGATATGACTTAATTGTTTAGGTTTGTTTGTTGATGATAAAAGAATAAGGGCAATAATTACCGACATGTCACGAATTTTTATTCAAGGCCATAGAATCTGCTGATTATTTTATATAAAAATGAGTTTTTTATTGGTTGAATTTTTAATTTTTACAAACGTTATTTTGGTTAATTTATTTGGCATTTTTAAAATTTTAATAATAATAATTGTGAGATTTATAGAGTGGAATAGGCTCTGTTCAGAGAATTCAACAGTAACAGCTACAGGGGAAGCTTTAAGGGGCCAAAGCCAACCCCCTTTACGCCTTTCATCATTCTCTTTGCTCCCCGCCGTAATCATTTCCGTTTGTTCTCCCTTTTTCTCCTTTGTTTCTGTAAGCGGCGCCGTTTTGATTCCTGCATGTTTTGCTCACTTTGTTGTAGGACCACTCGTGCTGTTGGTCAAAGCTTTCTTGCAGACTTTTGCAGTTGTATGCACGTAGCATACAAAATCATTTCAAAAACTCTATATTTAAGGGTACTTTGGTCATTTCCATCCCCGGAATTAGGGACCTATTTGGTATAAGTGTTCGAATTATGTTCTTATTTGAGAAAATGTGAAAATTAAGGGATCTATGACGGTACTAACGTCCCGTTGTTGGGTTGTTAAGATGGCAGGCCCTTAAGTTAGTGTCTGCAGGCCTCTTGAGTTCAAGCAGGCCCAATTTAGTCCAGATGCGGAATTTGAAAAATCGTAAAACTAACAGGGTAAAAGTGATAAAAAGAGAAACTTTTCAAATAAAATTTCTAGGGTTTTGAGTCCCAACTTCTCATCAGTCATCACGAACGAGGAAGAGACTTCACTTCGGCGTCCGATACAGAACATATAAATGTCGAAGAAAAACGATCTAGCTCGTAGGAAAAGACAGCATGAATTCGAGCTTCAAAGTATGTTCATTTTTTTATTTATTTATCTGTTTGTTATATTGATGCTTATAATCGTTTTTGCTTGTTAATAATGCTAATTTTCGAAAATTAGGAGAGAAGCAAGAGAAAGAAAAGAAAGTCAAAAAACTCCAAGCGAAGAAGAATAAGATGAAGGTTCCTTTCTTTCTTTCTGGGTTTGCTTTTTTGGTCCTTTAAAGTTAAAAATTTTAGCTCAATTTATCTATGTAGTTGTTTTAGTCTCAGTTAAATTAGCTTTTGGGATTTGTAATCTTTGTGGCTCAGCAGATTGATTAATTACTTGATGATCAATTGAAAGAGGTTTAATGGCATATTACAAGATTTGTGGGAGGATATTTAAGTAGATTTTTTAACGCGCGCACACATGCAAAAGTAAAAGTAAAAATTCTTTAGTTTGAATGATGTTGGTTTAATATTGAGTATATATGTGCTTAGGTTGATGGGAAAGACAAGAAAAAGAAGAAGGGTGCTAGTGGGTTTCAAGTGGGGAAGAAAGTGAAGACCAAATTGACAGCAGGAGCAAAGGCTAAAGCTGCCCAGGCAATGGAACTCGATGGTTGAGGTTTTTATTGAATGTTTCAGGAGCACGTGGATAAGTTAACAAGTTTGAAGTAGTAGTTTTGACCTTTATAGGCTTTGCTTCTTGAATTTTTCCATTTTGTAGATCAGATGGAAAAGCTCATGAGATTTGCTTGCTGCCAGATTGCTTTTGAGAATATCTCTTCTGTGTTAACTGGATAATTTTCTATTTTTTGACAATATACTACTCTTCTTGTGAAACATTTTATCTGGTCTATGAAGGCTATTGCCTTCACTCTTTTATCTAACGTTTTGACACTTTATTGTCCTCCTTAGCACTTTTGTTTCTAACCAATTTGCTTATGTAAGTGATTATATGTAAAGTTGGGGAAATTTTTGGATTTTGTAACAACTAATTTTACAATATTTTGCATTCTTTGTGTGCTATCTAAAATTTAGTTTTGATCAATTAGCTTATGAAGATATTTATCTATAATCTGAAAGGAAAATTTAATTCTGAAACAGCATTCTACTGTTATGCTTACATAAGTATCTGATCGGTTACAGTTGTGTGACTTGACTGCGAGGATGATCAAAATGGAGAACTGGCAGGCTATGGCATTTTGGAAACATAATCAGGGTTATATTGCCCGATTATCTTTAACAGTTGGTGGTATACGTCATCCCTTAGTGACTTAAGTTCAATGTCCCATGAAGAATTTTATTGTTGTTGTCTTGTTGATGATTGTTTCCCTAGATAACTAGGAGATTAGTGAAGTGCGTCCTTGTGCTCCTACTTTGCAGTTAGGGTAGAGTGGTAATGCGTAGTCGTCCAGGAGGGAGGAAGAACTTATTTTGCAATATTCTTTTCTTCTTAAGAGTTCCACATCGTGTGATAATTAGTTCAATATGATTGCGTAGCAGAAGTTTGGGATATTATTGAGTTATGGTTAATTGATCATATTACTGTTTCTGTAATTGATGAGATTACCTTGGAGCTTAACTGAGACGGTATTTTTACTGGGTCGTAATTATATAGAATTAATGGCCATGTGGAGGTGAAATGTAATGAATGGAAGAGGCGGGTATATAGCAAAAAGGAAGTGAGAGAGAAGAGATTACTCATTTGAGCAGATTGCGTTGTCATTATTCATTCTAACTACTAGTCCACACCTACTGCTGATTCATGGCCAGAAGGCCAGAACATCCCAACTTTGACCAGAAGTTGAATTAACCTTCCAAAGGCTATGTAATAGTTGCACTGTAGGGCATGCCATTGGACCAGCTATTGTGGGTAAACAAAAATCACGCAACTGATCAAGTGGTTTTAGTTTTAGAGATTCCCCTATGGCTGATTTGGGTACCATCTTTCTATACCTTAGTAAAGAATAATGGTGTCATATGTCTGGAAGCATTTGCATTCGTGTTGCATGGTTCTGCAGTTTGATTAGAGCCTGAAACAAGTAGAGTTTCTTAGTCAAAAGCAAAACTTGTTTTATTCTTGAAAGCACAGTTTCACCCAAAATCTACAATTTTATTCTTCAACAAAAAATAGGTTGAGGGTCGTTTCCACCCACCAACATAATCTTTGCTTTTCAACTCATGCGTCCTTCTCTCTTTCCCTTGCTTATTCCTTTCCCACTTGTAGATCTGGTGAATGGGGATTTCATCAGTGTAGTTGTGTTCAATCCAACAATTTGACTTTTCTTTTACAATAACAATCGAAGGGACTGCTCATTTGCATTTAGTGTCTCGAATGCATATTTGAATTCAACCCAATTTGATTTTTTTTATTTTTTTTTGGAAAAGCGGGGGTTGTTCATCTTTTTTTAACTATATCATTGATGCCATTCTAATGATATTGCGGTTGCTTTTGGGGAAGGAATAATAAATCTAATGAATATATTATTTTTTAAGTACATTGTAGCATGTTTGAATAGCCTGGTCAATTATTAATTCTGTGGACATTGTGTGTAGGAAAAATCTGCCAATAAAAAAACATCAAAGTATAAAAAAATATATATATATATCTGACTCAAGAAGGGAAAGCTCATGATAGGCCAAAGTCCAAGGCACTTCCATTTTTGGAATTGATGATCCCATATATTATTATATCATGCATTGCCCCGAACAAGATTATTATTTTTCTTTTATCGGTAAACAACAATAATAATTATAATATCAAGTGTAATCATTCACAAAATGTTATAAATATATCAACCTACTTTCTCTTCCAAAAATCTTGTATTCTGTATTATTTTATTTGGCCAAAAGTCAGCCTTTGACCGATGAGCAGAAAAAATAAATAAATAAACACATTTTTTTGAATATGTAAATAAATAAATAAACATATTAGAAACTCCTAAAACGACTACATTTTGTAGTTTCACTTTATTGAAAATTAAAAAAAAAATAAATGTATTATTTTTTGTTGCCATAAATGTGCCTAAATTTATAGACCTAACCTCTTTTTTACTGACATTTTGATGTCATTTTATTTTCAAAATTTTTTGTTACAGCTCTTAAAAATTTTGTTGGCAAAACTTAATTGATTCACGAGTGGGGTCAGATTAGCTTTTGGAGACGAACATGGAGAGGAGAGATGATATCCAATCTTTCCATGGTAAGCACTATTACCAGTGGGCTCATGTACCCTACGCGACTTATAAGCGCGTTATGTCACGCCACTCATCACCACTCTTAATTAACTTAAAAAAAAAAAAAAAGGCCCGTCAATTATTTTTCAGCCCCCTCGGTCAGCGTGGGTGGACCGTGGACTGGCTTTTTTGCGCCGACGCTCTCTTAAATTCTAGTTATCACAAGAAGACCGAACTCCACTGCAATATATTTACTTATATCATTAATGTCGTATATCTCAAATAACCATTTTAAAAGATCATAAAATTTTATATTTATTAAATAATTATAATTAATTTACTTAAATTTTATTAATAATTAATTCACTTAAATTTTAAAAATAAATATCAACTAATTAATAAATATTCAATTATTTTAAATAATTATTTAAGACAGAAAATTTAAAATGTATACCATTACTCTTACTTTACGTACATACATAATTGAAATTATAAGAATTCTTTATTCTTTAGGCGCTGTACGGTTAAGAAACGAATTATTTTTCAAAATAAATAAATAAATAAATTGAGCCATAAAACAACGAACCTAAGTACACGGGGGGCATAAATATATTTTTTCCTCACACGCAAAACTAACAATCAAAGGGGTATTTAATACTTTCACTAAGGATTAAGGAAGAGTAAAGGGTTATTAGTAATGGTGGCTTTTTTTTTCAAAGTTTGTTGACTGGTTACGGAAAATTTTGTTTATTGAGTTCTATTTCTAAGCCGAATGTTACTATTGGTCGTGAGATTTTTTTCTAAAATTATTTTAGGATTCAATGAGGAGGAAGAGGTAGGTTATCTCAGGAGTTAAAATGAGTGTTATTAATAAAAGAGTAACTCTAGTGCTTTAATTAATGAGTTCATTCATAATAGGGGTTTGATGATATTATAAGAGGAATGCTAATAGCACCACTCTAATAAGAAGCTAATGGTGGTGTTTTAGTGAATAAGCTTTTTTATCACTACCTAAAATTTTTTGAAAATTTTTTTAAGAAAAATGAAATATCATAATACTATTGTCCAAATGTAAATTGTAATCCACACCTTCAATATTGTTGAAACTTGAAAGTGTGGCTTCAAGTCTTTTATGAATTTATATATACATATATATATATATATATATATATATATATATATAAATTATATGTGTCTCATGTATATTAATTGGTGAACATATATCTATATAATATATGGTTCCAATAAACCATGATTATAAGTATTCATAATTAAAAAAAATTCAAATGTCAGAAAATTGGTTTATAACTATAATAGATAGCCATTATTTTACAAGAATGTATTATGAAACGAGCAATGCAGGTATCCAACCATATAAATCCCAATCAGAGTCCTAACTGATGTGGCATTCATCCATTGGATGATGATTAAGCATTTTTACTAACTATAAAATTCAAGATGAGTGACACATAATATTGAGACTCAAGTCGAGACTCAAATGTTAAGATCCTTAACATTATGTTATGAAACATAGAATGTTACAATATCCAATAACATACATAGGGCGCGTTTTGGTATTGATGAATTGATTTCGATTGTATCAAATAAAATATGATATGATAGGACCAGATTAATTCATATTATATTTAATATTATTCTGTCTTATGTTAAATAATTAAAAAAATAAATTATATATATATATAAGGAGGCAGGTAAATTCTAAATTTATTTTTTAGTCTCTTACCTCTCTTAAGATTCGAATCAAAGTGGCTAGCTAAATGAAGCTACTTAAAAATCACTCGAGCGAGCATTTAGATATTAAATGTTATATACTTAGATAATCACTTATTTAATTAAATGAATCATGCTCTGGTTCAAGGTTTCAAAATTCATATTTGAACTACAAATTAATAAGGCTGCACAATGATTTTAGTTCAAATTCAAATATTTATAAAATATAGACATTGGGGACTAAGAACCACTATTCATTGAATTATTTCAAATGAAAACTAATTAAATACTTAAATATTTTCATGTACTAGACATATTTTACAGTCTATTAACATTATTTTATGCTAGATCTATAGAACAGACTTGATCGATCTTCTTTTTTTTTTTTTTAATATTTTACAAATTTCTTAAAAAAAGTTTTTTTTTTAATTTAGAATTTGATTAAATTAATTTTATAAAAGGGAGAAATAAGATAACACGCGTCAGTGATCAGCGCGTTAGACTTACAACGATGACGTACCCGCTGAAACAGATACAGTCGGATGTACCATTTAATATTAATTTAATTTCCATATTCTAATTCCAAACAAGAAGCAGAAAAAAAGAAGGGAAAAAAAAAAAAGGATTATCCAAAAGAATAAGCGCTTTTTTTCTGTAGTAGTTTTTGTTTGTTTGTGAATCTGCCATTCACACAAAACCCAGTAAAGCGTTAGCAAAAGCATCATCACTCAACAGAAGAATAGGTGGATATAAAGATAAACAACTTTATTGGTTTTCAGACTCTGAGAAAGACCCTGAGAAAGACCCAGATTATTATTGCCGTTGCCGTTGCCATTGCCATTGCCATTGCATTCCGATAAGGACGGGTGTACAAAAGCGATTTTTGTAGTAAGTAACAATAATACTTCGCCTCTTCAGTCTTCACACAAATATGACCTCCTCCTCCTCCTCTTCCTCTTTACACTTTTCAGTCAGCTTGTCTTTCCCATTAAAACTGTTCGACCTTTAAGCCTCTTCACTCAACCCTTCTCTACCTTGTGATTTGTGACTGGAAAAGCGTTCGACCGTTGATTCACTTCACTAATGTGAGTAAATCTTCTCTCTTCTACTTTTTAAACTTGTTGCCCACTTGGTTTTGCAGAGACCATTTAAAGCCAAAAAAAAAGAAAATTTATCTTTGCTGTGTGTTGCTGGGTTTCTTTGATGTTATTTGTGTTATTGTGTGGCGTTTACTTGGGTTTTTGTTGCCTAAGAACATGCTTGGTGCTTAAGGGTTTTTCAATTATCATGAGTTGGTGAGAGAGTGGACCAGTTTCAACCTTTCTGGTCTTTAT
Organism: Clausena lansium; assembly: GCA_030449835.1. NCBI lineage: Eukaryota > Viridiplantae > Streptophyta > Magnoliopsida > Sapindales > Rutaceae > Clausena > Clausena lansium. The sequence goes on from JASUUF010000257.1 coordinate 6,018,403, forward strand.
CTTCAAGATTAAGCCTTTTTCTTTGTTTCTTCTAGTTGGTAAGCTGTAAATTATCCCTGCATTTTGTCTTTTCTTTTAAGTTCTTGGCTTTAGTTTTGAGTTCTTTTCTCTCTTTCTTTGTTAGTGTTCAAGGATCTTTTTCTTATTCTCTGCTATCTAATCATGTCTTGCTTCCTTTTCCTTTGGGTTGTTTGTTAGTTCTTGCTTGGAACTTTGAAGAGGCTTTGAATCTAGTTTTGCTTTCCCTTTTGATTCAAGCAATTTCACGTATAACTTTGACTGCATTCTTATGGGTCCTGTTCTGTTTCTTTGTCAAAACAACGTGCCTGCTTTGAGCTTTCTTGTCCGGAGTGGTATCACATTGAGTTTTTTACATGTGTGAAATTGTGAATATTGATGGTGTTGGATCAGAATTATTTGTAATGTCGTGTACATCTTGCATGTGGCCTTTTTTCATGTTGGTTTTAAGAATCTGAAATTCATACACTCTGTGGTAAGCCTCGTTTTTGTTGGTCACAAATTTGAAGTCCGATAGAATTTTCATTGTTCTGACTTCTTGAATTTCGGAAGTATTGTTCTTATCTTGAACACTTGAGCCAGCAAAGACGTACGTTAGTTTTGCAATTAATTGTGTGTGAGTTGATTCAGAGTCATTTAAGTTTAGGTTTTTCAAAGTAAATGCATGGATCGAAGGGATGGTCTGGCGTTACCTGGGTCAGCTTCTTTCTATATGCAAAGAGGAATGACTGGTTCTGGGTCGGGAACTCAGCCTAGTCTTCATGGATCCCTGGGCATTCATCCACTATCTAATCCAAGTATACAGTTTCAATCAAATATTGGAGGCTCTACTATTGGATCAACATTATCTGTAGACCCTTCAACTGCAATTTCATCTCATGGTGTCAATGTTGGTGTACCTACTTCAATGCCACAAAGTGAGCCTGTCAAACGGAAGAGAGGAAGGCCCCGAAAATATGGGCCTGATGGATCCGTGTCGTTGGCATTGTCTCCCTCTGTGTCTACTCATCCAGGGACCATATCACCAACTCAGAAGCGAGGAAGAGGACGGCCACCAGGAACTGGAAGGAAGCACCAAGTATCTTCTCTTGGTAACAATTCTTGGCATATTTTATTTCTGCTGAGGTCACACTGACTGTGATGAATGTATGACTTATAGCTCATATTACAAGCCGTTTACAGTTTGGTAAATATACTATTCTATTTGATATGGCTGTGTTACCATGTGTTTCCTCTCTTATGCATATTCTTTAACTAGACTAATGGGAACATTATAAGGCATCTTTTATATTGCCAAATTAACCTGTCTCCCCTCTTCACTAGGTTGCATAATTGCTAGTTTATCAGTCCTTATCTGAGGTGAATCAGAATCTGGTTCAAACCTCTACATATTTGAAAGGATTATAAAATTTGAATCTAATAATCTGCCGAAAATGTTCGTGCATTATCTAAATTATTAATTAACAACCTACTGAAAGCAATTGTTGCCTCTGCTGTTAAACGATAGAGAATGGATGAAACAAAGATTTTGGCTTCTTGCTTTTGGTCATGTATATCAAATTTATAACAGTGTACATTTAAGGCATGGTTAAATTTTAAATTTGTTATTTATCCCTGATGTTTGAAAGTTCAATATGTTAGGATTTGAATGTATCTGCCTTGACTTTGAAAACCTCAAACGTGAAAAATCATTTGTTGGCAGACAGCTGTTTAAAGGAGATTTAGTCAGAAAGGAGCAAGAGTGGGTGTCATTTTCATTTTGGGGGAAATTGATGAACTAGTTTTGAGATTGTTTTCTTGCTGGAAAATGTAGGGCATATAAAATAAAACTTCTTGAAATCCCTGGTTAATTGTTTGCTTCTAAAATCTCTGTTGAGAAACCATAATAGCATCCACCAGAACCAAAATTTTCAGGTTTATGACCTTCTTCATCATACTGTATGAAGCCACCAGCAAAAAGCATATTTTATGGATTGTATGTACAGACACTTAGATTTATTAGATTTGTTTCTAAAATATATTATTCATGGATGTATACCAAAGCATTGTCTTACTGCAATTAAACCTTCACAAGCTTGTTATTTGATTTCTTTAGCTACTTAAATTCTAATTATGAGCAGCTTCATCAATGAGAGAATGACTCTGCCTTGTGGAGCAAGGTTGGGTGTTGTGTTAATCTTATGCATAGGATTATAATTCGTAATAATGGTTTTGCTGATTTTAAGTTGTTTTGCTAGGTGAATCGCTCTCTGGTTCGGCTGGGATGGGATTTACTCCACATATCATCACTGTTGCAGTAGGAGAAGTATGCCACTTTTTCTTAATTTCTTACTGTATAATACTGGGAACAAAGACCCTCTTTAAACATGTCTTGGTGGCCAAGATACAGTACCTTGGCTGCATGTCAACAATATGTTTGCTTCTCGATTCTGATCTATTTTCTACTTGCAGAAAAACTGATAACTTCATAGGAACAAACCCAAATCATAATGATGAAGTTGATATAAGATACACTTAAATAAACTCCAATCAAGAAAGATTAGTATGTACTCTTGGCCTTGTATCATTTTGATTTTACTTTTATTCAGGCTCTATCCTCCCATACAGACCCAAGGCTTAGAATTTGGATGCAATCCATGGGAATTGGAAAAGGAAAATAACAAGGCCTGGTTTGATGTGCTTTTCGCATCCTTTCACACTTGTACAAGATGATTATTGGTCTGCATTATCTTTTGGTTCACTGAACTGCCATTTCTTTAATTGAGAAGGGCTTAAATGTGCTTAAAATATTATAGTTCTATTTCTCTTATTAAAGTTGTTGGAATACTTATAAAGATTTTTTTTCCTTGTTTTTAGCTTTTTGAGCCAACATTTTTCAATCCAGTACTATATCTTTTGGCAGGTTATGTGATTTTTGGAAGAAATTACTGTGTCTTGAAACTGCTTAATATTTCATGTAGGACATTGCGATGAAATTATTGTCATTTTCACAACAAGGCCCAAGAGCAATATGTGTCTTGTCGGCCAATGGTGCCATCTCTACTGCAACTCTTCGTCAGCCATCAACTTCTGGTGGCTCTGTCACGTATGAGGTCTGAGTGCTTGAATTTTTTTTTTTTCAATTTTTTTCCTTGCCAGTTACGTGCAGATGATGCTTGATAATTTCTGGAGAAGATTGCCTGCTTTTAGTTTAAAAGTAATTGCTCTTTGATATTGGTACCAACATTTAGGTGTCTGAACATAAGCTTGGACGTTTATCTCCTCACACCAGAAGCCTGTGACTGCAGTATGATGATATTTGAGTTGAGTCTTTGCATCTTTAGAGTTAACCATTAATGCTCTTAATGTTCATTTACCTCAAACTCAGAATTATTTGATTAAAGAAAATGACAATCAGCTTGCTAAGTTTTAAGTAATTTGCTTCTGGAATCTCTCCTGTGCCCATTTCTGGGAGTATACCGCTGAATGTTGAGATCTTAGTTCATTAGTCCCATGTCAATATTTTTCTTCCCCAACGAGTAACGACTTGCATAATAGTGCAACCAACACATGAACATACACAATAGTATTGGTTCTGTTATTCATATGTTTTTCAAACTTCAATCTCTTTATGAGTGTCAATTTGTTTTTGTATTTAGACACAACTTGTTTGCTTTAAAGCTTCCATCTTTCACATGATTCATAGAAGAGAAGCTAAATTTATTGGTGCATTCTGATTTCCATAGGGGCGTTTTGAGATATTGTGTCTGTCAGGCTCTTACCTGCTCACTGGTAATGGTGGTTCCCGCAATCGATCTGGTGGTCTGAGTGTCTCCCTTGCTAGTCCTGACGGCCGTGTCATTGGTGGAGGAGTTGGGGGAATGCTTATTGCCGCAAACAATGTTCAGGTAACTTTTAGATTGCTTTTGCCTTCATAATATGCTTTGCTTCCCCTTTAAATTTTCCTCTTCTTTAAATTATTACTTTATTTATTTTCATGCTGAGACCATTATGTAGATCTACTGCTAGGTTTTCAATGAGATTGTCTAGGTAAATTACCATTAAGGGAAAGGTTTATAAACAATTTCAACTCCTGTGCTTCTTGTTCTGTGGTAGTTAGACATGTCTTTTTTATACCAATGGGCTAATCTTGTGGAGTATTGGCGATTGCATCCTTTTCTTCATCGGCTGAGATGAATAATAAATGCTGCAGGTAATTGTGGGGAGTTTCTTGTGGGGAGGTCCAAAGATGAAGAATAAGAAGGGCGAAGCTTCAGAAGGCGTTAGAGACTCAGAACATCAGTCGGTTGAGAATCCAGTTGCTCCAACTACTGCTCCATCGAGTCAAAATCTCACTCCAACCTCTTCAGTAGGTGGTGCATGGGCTGGTTCTCGGCAAATGGATATGATGCGCAATGCTCATGTTGACATTGATTTAATGCGTGGTTGACAAACTTCTTTCGTTAGTTTCAATAGCAATGTACATATATTTCGTTGTTTCAAGGCCACTCCACTTGGATCTGATTTTCTGAAGTTCGATGACAGAGAAGAACCAGTTGATTTTGGGTTAACAATTCTCACATAATTCAATCCAGACAGACGATGGAGTTTTATTGTAGCTTAATAACAACCTCGCTTAAATTTGTAGTGCTCATGATTTCAAAGACCATACATCTTGTGGTTCATGTCCATTCTTAATTCATCAGAGCAATGATCAACTTTACAGAAATATGGGTTACATGATAGCTACAGAATAAATGAGAATGTGAAATACACGATATATAAACTAGGCATCAGTCCATGTAATATCAAGGCCACCCCATTGACTAAGAGGGATACCCAGTGCTTTCCATACAGCCTTGGAGGCGTCAACAATGTTATTAGCACAAGGAGGTTGATAATCATGAGCTTTATCTCATCCAGTTGTTGAGTCGCATTCATCAACAACCATAGCCACAACACTGTGCCCATTTGCAGTAATAGTTATGTTATTAAGGCACCTGGTCTTTTTGTTGAACCATCCAGTTAATAATGCAACAACTGGAGTGTCATCAGAGTGATACTTGTTGTCACATTCTGAGGGGGCGCCACCATCGCCCCGTCTCAGTGTGACAAGTAGTACCATTCAGATGATGAACTGGCAGTGGCATTGTCAACTGGGTGGTACAACAAAGGCAGCAGATGCTTGAACTATATATATATTAGCATCTATAGCAATGGAAATAGTGTTAAGGTTAAGGTTGTTGACGAATGTGACTCCGCAATGGGGTGTGATTCTAATCATGATTATCATCCTCTTTGCCCTAAAATTGTTGTTGATGTTTCAAAAGCTGTGTGGAAAGCCTTGGGAGTCCCTGAAATTGATTGGGGTGAACTGGAAATTTACTAATCTGATGCTTGATCTTCACCACATAGAAATTACATATTCATACAAGTACTGAATGGGATTATTGTATGTATGTATATATGTTTACTATATACATTTTTAAATGGTTGTTTAATTTAGTTTAAGTATTGTATAAGAATATGGATATTTTCTGCATGCGCGGTTGCTAGTTAATTTTGTTTATCTCATGCATTTCTAAACTGAGGATATACTAATACTTGGGGTTGGCAATGGGATGGCATGGGACGGGATTTGCCAATCCCAATCCCATCCCGTATACGCAAGTGGGATACAAAAGTATCATATTCTCGTCCCGTTATTTTTTTTGGGATAAAAATTTATCCCAGTCTCATCCCGTTAAATATCCTGTCCCATCCCATTATCTCGAACCGTCCCGAATATAAATAAATAAAATTTGATTTTTTTTCTTTTAAGGATCATCATAATTCAATATAACAACTTTAGTCATGTTAAAATATCCAATAATTCAACAATATAATATTTAATCGAACCAACAACAAAAGAAAAATTAAAATTTCAAAGTTTCAATACTAAACCAAATCAATCTGAGTTCTAAAGTTTAAGCAAAAACCGAAAATTAACAAAAACTTCCAAAAGTTGACTTTAATTCAAGTTCCCACTTCATTTGACAACAAACCTTCATTTTCTAACCGCACTTTCAAATTTCAGTATAAACCTATAGGAAATAATAAAGAAAGGTAAGAGTAAGACTAATATATTTTGATAATTACATAATAACTAATCATTAATGTGACTGAGTTATGTAGGGTTACTACTACTATAAATTATAAATTTTAATTGTGATTTTTAGGTGACACTTCACTTTCTAATTTTATTATATTTATGATTTAATTTTAATTTCAACTTTAAAAGTTAAAATTACTAAATAATTAAAAATTTAGAATAGTTTTAATATTAATGAGATATACAGGACGGGACGGGATTTTATAGTTGATCATTCTCCCGTCCCAAAAATAAAGGCAGGATTTATTTTTGTCCTAATCCCATCTCACTTTAATTTGAGATGTAAAAATATATCCTAATTCCATCCCAACGGAAAAAATTGCCATCCCTACTAATACTATAGTAAATGAGTACTATATTCTGTTGCATTTTAAGAAAGTCTTAAATGAAATGGACATGCAATACTATCTGTATATCCATTCAACAAATCACAATGATAATTATGAAAATAAGGAAAAAAGGAAAAAAATACATACGTACATACATACGTGTGTGTATATATATATATATATATATAATGGTTGGTATATCCCACCCATCATAAATAGTGGCACAATATATAAACAAGTTTAAATTTTATTAAAGTAATCACATATGTCGCCATAAGAATTATCTTTGTTAAAACTTCGTGCATATCTTTATTACTTCCTCTTAAATTAGTTTGCATAACAACATGTTACACCAAAATAGTTGTTAAATCCAAAGTTTTTTTTTTTTTGATTTTTTGTTTTCTTTAGTTGTCGTTAGACTTAGAGATTTGAGTGACCACGTCATGTCGCCAAAAGAAACATCTTGTTTTTGTACTTGTTATTTCGGCTTGTCGTCATATGATATTATTAATTAGCTTAAGAAGATTTTTGCATTAAAATTACAGTTGTTCCTCATCAGACCTTATGATGATAATTGTTTTGACCCCATCTACCTCATTTTACTTAATTAATTGCTTTGTATGAACAATGAAGTAAGATTCCGCCTTTATTTGGTTAGAGATTCATGAGCTTGGTTAGATTAATTCCATTGAATTTATCATCGGAGTGGATGTAAGATTCTAGCTACTTCCCACATATAAATTCAATATACTTCACCAATGATTATTCATCAACATCTATAACAATAAATGCAAAAGTGCAATCACTTATAATTAAAAATTTTCAGGAACAAAATGTGAATTTGACCGTAAACAGTGATATATAGTTGAAAATTTTCATGTATATATGTTTATATATATATATATATTTTTTTTAAAATGCAACATCGATATAACTCTTATTTATACAAAGAGTTATTAAAAAAATACACTATAATAGTAAAATTAATGGCCCAAAATTGGTTTTTTTTTTTTTTATCCAGACTAAAGAAGAACTACTTGTTATAATATGTGAAAAAAATCAACAAATTAGAAAAACCCCAAAATTATCACTTAAAATGACAGCTCAGCTATGTAGCTCTTTGTTGTCGGTATGTATTGTAACTATCGTTTCTTGAAAGAGTAATAATATAGCCATAAACTCTTGTACAAACTTATTTTGTACAAACTGATATGACATGATTAAATTAGTTGGATTAAATATTTCTTGGTCCATATGATTTGTTTTTATTATTTTTTATTTTCATTTAACCAATGAGTTAATGCCAAATCAATTTTTACAAAATAAATTTGTAAAAGAGTTTGTGGCTGTATCATCACTCTTCGTGAAATGGCGAGAAATTTTGAATTAAATAGTCGGGTTTGGTCAATATATCCCTATGAATAGCGCGTAACAAGCCCAATTTTGCCGCACCAAAACTAGCAAGCAAGCCAATTATTATAAACATGAAGAAGCAAGTTTGTGCTAGCAATATTATCCTTGTAATTGTTAGCATTATTTTTGTAGTAACACATAGTAGCGTTGAAGCAGGGACATGCAAGCCCAGTGGGAAGATTAGAGGGAAAAAGCCTCCACCAGGACAATGCAACAAAGAAAACAACTTAGATTGCTGCAAAGAAGGCAAGCTTTACAGCATTTACAGATGTTCACCACCGGTGACCGGTCACACAAATTAAGGCAGCATTAACCATCAACAGCTTCGAGAAAAATGGGGATGGTGGCGACCCATCTGAGTGGTGACAACCAGTACCATTCAGATGATAACCCGGTTGTGGCATTGTCAACCGGACGGTACAATAAAGTCAGGCAGTCGATGCTTGAACTATATTAACATCGATGGTAATGGCAAAAGTGTTGAGGCTAAAGTTGTTGATGAGTGTGACTCCACAGTGGGGTGTGATTCTGATCACGATTATCAGCCTCCCTGCCCTAACAATGTTGTTGATGGATCCAAAGCTGTTTGGAAAGCCTTAGGAGTCCCTACATCTCTGGGTGAATTGGATATTTATTGGTCTGATGCTTGATGCCTAATTCTCATAAAATATATTATGCTACTTTTTTAAGCCCCTCACCATAGCTCGATCGGTCGGCCATAAATGTTTCTTGTGTCCACGATCGTCCGAGTTTGAGTTCGAATAATAAAAAAGAATAAATGTCTAGTTATAATTAATCCTCCATGTATTAATAATTAGAATGAGAATTTGTGTTTCTTTTCTTTTTCTTTCAATTTCATTTTATCCTTCTGTTTGACGTTGATGCATGCATGTTATAAAGGTTCAGTATTAATGTTATATAAACAGCTTTAAGTTTTTTAAAATAAGTTGTACTCAATGCCACAGCATGGATTGGTGTAATATTCCAAATAGATTGTGATAATAATAATCTAATGTTGATTTAATTTTGTGACAGATGATCAAGATTTTTTTTTTTTAATTATGTAAGTTTCTCCAGCGCAAAATACAAGATGATTGATAATTAGTAATTGGGAGATTGTAAATTTCTCCCCTACTGTAATCAATATATACCACTTACCCCCTGTTGTTTTTATAACAGTCAATAACCCCCTTGACAACATAAGTTTACAATATTACCCTTATTTTTAAATACACTTTTATTCATATTTATTATAAATTAAATAAATCATATGAATAGAAATTAAAATAAAAAAATTAAGTATTAAAAACAAAAAATATATGTTTTGATGTGAAAAAAATTAATAATAAAATATTTTTCTTGAACTTTTTTTATTTTATAAATATTTACTTATAATAAATATATTAGAAAATTATTATATAATAATGTGTCCGCTCAATTAGTTTCCTAGCTACGCCCCTCCTGACTAAGACAAGCTTGCTTTAGTTTTCTTTATTCTCTTGTGGTTTGCCTTTTTTTTTTTTCCCTTGCAATTTCATTTAGTGTAAAAGCGAAGACTTGCAAGCCCAGTGGCAAAATATGGGGCAAAAAGCCACGTAGAGGAAAATTAATGCAACACACAAAAACGATCCATTGTTGCATTAGATTACCAGGCTACAATATATATACACACACACACACACACACAATTGTTCACCTCACTAGTACTGCATGTACGTACAGGATGGTTCAACAAGATTAAGAGGAGATGCTTCAAGTAGGTTAAGAATTAATTATTATTATCATTATGCATGGTAATGGAAAAAGAGTTAAAGCTATACAATAATTAGGTCGTCGATGAATGTGATGTATGGCATATATATATATATTTACATTGTTAATAATCGAGTCCCTGAAAATCAGTAGGGTTGCTTGAATATATTTACTAGTTTTAGTCTTTTCAATTTTCATACTCATATTCGTATGTCATGTTATGGGGGAAAACAACAAAAAGTTCCCTTGATGTTTAACAAAAGTAATTAACCATCTTCAAACTAATTAATATTTTAACATCCAACAAAATTCCCCATTGTGAAAACCTTAATTATATTCATTAATTATTTGAAGGATAATTCAATCTTTTGCAAAAGACAATTTTGAAATCAATTGATTTGTTCTGTTATGACCTATCTAGCTACTTTTGATTAAAGATTGGAATCACCCTTTAAAAAGTGATATCGAGTATTGTACTGTTAACATTTTAATTACAGGGATGTTTTTAGTAGGCTTTTAATTTAATAAGGAGATATTATTGACTTTTTGTTATTTTTTTCACTATCAAATAATTTGTAATCTTGTTGTCTCAATGAGTTAGTTTTAAAGATCAATCAATATAGGAACAAGGTAATGGTCTTCTTGCTTGTTTACATCATATGTATATGGTATATTTATTTTTCACATAGCATAAAACATTCTAATTATTTTGTATTTTATCGAATTAATATATGACTAATATTAAATATTAAGGAGTACTTTTAATAAATTTTTTTATTACATGATCAAATATTATGTTATTGAATTTAATTTTTTAAATTTAATATATTATTATATTATGGACAAGTATAATATTTAATTGTGTTATTTTAGCTCAAAATGAGATAAAATTTTTTATAATAATATATGAGGGGACCTACGCTCATGCTAGCAAAACAAGCACGAGAAAGAGATTTCTACACTCTTGGCCAAGTATACTGATAATAATACAATATATAGTTGTTTAAACAATTAAATTATTGTGATAAAACAAAAACAATTAAGTTATTGCACACAAGCCAGCGTTTAGAATGACCAGGTACGTACGTAGTTGGTTAATTAATATGTTTTCTTGGACTGACATCAAAATAAAATATTTATCAGATCACTTAATTGCCAAATACACACAATAATTAATTAACAATAAGATCATAACTTATCACCACTTAAAGCTTATCTTTTGGTTCTGATAATTGTGCCTAAGTAAGGCAACGCATATATATCACGTAGCATAAGCACTTTCTTTAAGCTGACTTCACCGCTAACATCTTACGTTAAAATCTAAATCAAGGTTCTTCTAATCTAAATCAAGCACGGGAGAAATGTTGAGTTTATAAAAAGTGATCCACACTTTAATTGACAAGACATGTTTTAGAGTGTATGAACGTCCCAAAAACAAAACCAGAATTTGACACACTAGTAAAAGAAACTTAGTCAGTGACACCAATAACCCATCAAAGCACAATATCACCTTTAGCCGGCAGCCGCCAGAAGAAACTAATTGGTGCAGAGGGTTTCTTATACCGGAACCTGGGATGCCTCATGATATAACATCCAGCTAAAAGAGCAAGCACCTGGAAAGGTGTCATATACAACACAACAGCTGCCTCAAGACAGAAAATCAAAAATATAGATGTGGCCCGAGGATCTCGCCAGCTCAATAGCGCTTGAATTCGCTCTCCTTGAGTAGCCACATCACCCACGACTGTCTGTATCCTTCCAGCCACACTCCTGAGTCGATCATACCTCATGCGGACTATTTCAGAACTCCTTGTTGAAGGAAACGCGTCGAATTCCTCATCTAGCTCATCAGGGTGCACTGCATCTGCATGCGAGATTCTTGTGTCCATGTGGGAAGGGTATCTTGGACGATAACGGTAATTCCGAAGCCCAATCACGAACATGTACAGAAATACAGTTGGCAAAATCAGTTTTGGGAAACACACAAGCATCGCAAAGAGAATATGTACTCGAACTGTTGTAATAGGGTTCCTCCACATGCAAACTTCCCCAAACCATTTTCCAACAGCAAATAATCCTGAGAAAACTGACATCAGTCTGGAAAAAATTGCCTTGCTGCGCCTCAAGCTCCAGAGATGATAGTCCACGTCGGACATGTATTCAACTACTTCCTTCCTCAGAGGAGGTTCTGCCCTACTAAGTCGAGCTGCCACAATGTTGACAGCCTGGTGACGCAGCCTATCCTGTTGAACCCCGGTCAATGGCCTGACATAATGCATCTTTGGCAACAGGGGTCGTGAGTATAGAAACATCATGTTTGCAAATGATGTACAAGAAAACCGCATTGCCAGACGCAATTCACCCATCTTCTTAACACCTGAGGGGTGGAGGACTACAAGGGGATAAGAGAGTGTATATAAACGACCAGTTTCAATAGTAGAGATTCTAATCCGAACCTTACCAATTTTCATGTCTTTGCTACCACTTGAACCACCAATATGGCTATTATCAAAAACTCCGACGGTAAGAACTGTGGCCAGATCATAAACTGCCCAGTTGTACTGCTCATTATATTTCGGGCTCAAGCTATTAATTATGCTTCGAGTTCTAACCCATTTGTGACCGTACTTTGCAACGCAATATGTGTCAGACGTGCCTCTTCCATCTCTTGTTTTCATAGGTTGGAGGCCATCAGCATTTATAATGCCAAGCTCCAACACGCCTATAGGTGGTTTCCAGAGCTGCTTTGCTGCTGGTTGGAAATCACTGCTGTAGTCAGTAGACTCATCAACCACATGATAACCTCCATCAAGACACACACGAAGACTCAGTCTACTAGAGAACTTATCTCTCTGTGCATTATCTCCATCCAAAGCAGCTGACACAGACTTTTCAAGATTGAACCACCTGGTGTGGACAATGCGGTCATCAGCACGCTTCTCAACAGAGTGCAATGGTATCATAACCATACCGATGATCTCATCTTCACTGGGGCCCACACGATCTTCAACTGTGAGAATCAGATGATCTTCAAAGGGTTCAGCAGCAACAAGCATCATATCCTCATTCCAAACTGGATTCAGAGTTCGAGGTTGAGATTTTGTCTTTAGAACCTGGTTACCAATCTGCACCTTAACATATGCATCAGGAAACCGATTCTTGTCAGATATGACCAGATGTTGTGCCTCAACCACCTTAACACGGACATACCATAGTCTTGGAGAATGATAAACTTTTGAGCGGATGTGTGTGGAGACATTTGAAGAACTATCAGTCGGAGTAACCGCATCTGAATGCCATGCATCAGGAAAAGCCTCATCAGCTTGTGTACCATACCAGACAGCAAGCATCAATTCACCCTTTTTCTCCTCCCCTTTCCTGTCTTCAAGACTATACCACTCTGAAGCTAATGGACTATCAGGTGGAACTCGTGTCGGAACCTCATTCAGGTCAAACCTTACCAACCCAACAAAGTCATCCATCTCCATATCCTTATCCTTGACAACAACTTCCAGCACAGATGACAGCATCCTCTCCTGTGCAAAGGCAAACACCTCATTCCACTCTGGACTCTGCTTCTTCTCATAGCACTTTGTAATCCCTTTGTAGTTCCCAACCTTTACTTCAACAAATGGGTCAAGGCTCCCAGTCACATCCTTGGAAGGAAGGTCACGGGCTTTTACAACTTGTACAAAAAGGTACCGCATCCGCTCAACAAGATCATAGGTGCTACCCCGCCAGTCACCACGTACAACTCGCCCTCCAATAGCTTGTCCCCCTCCAAGAAAAGGACTTGTTTCTTTAAGTGCATAATCAGTAGGTTGTGATGATAACCCTGAGTATGTGTGCACAATTTTAGAAGCTTGTGGTTCAGAATTCATCTCATAAGCTCCATAATTCATTGATGGCTGAGTTGCAGCTGGGGAAGAATGTTGCTGTTGTTGCGAGATATTTGCATATGGAAGATGATGAAATGTGTGTCTTCTCTGAGCTGTATCATCTGAGAATGGGTCAGGCGCTGAGCTTGGAACTTGTTCGGGTGCTTGAGATCTGGTCGAGCGCAAATCTGTATGCATAAATGATTCCATTGCAGGAAGAGGGTTTGAAGATCTTATTGATGGGTCATCAGTAACAAAAACTTTCAATCCAAGCTCTCCTTTAACACGAGAAAAGATGCTACGCTTCTCCAGAGGATAATGTAAAACAAGAGCATCAGAATAACGGACGAATGGTATTCCAGTAAGACAGACTTTACCAAAGAAGGAGTTGGATTTGGTTGTTGTACTATGATTGTAGACATGGGCTTCAAGGGCATGGTTTGATAGATTGTTGGGATCAGAGATATTGAAGTAGAAACTTTCATTCCAAACAGGATTGAGATCTTTGTCCTTAGTGGTTGTGCAATATTTCTGACCATCAAAATGGAGCTCTACAAAAGCATTGGATGAGCCCTGCCCATCTTTGGCCATGAGGTCGTGGGCACTCACAACCTCTACTCCTAGCTTGTGATTACTCATGGTAATTTTTATTGAATTTGAGGAACTGGTTGAATGAATCAAACCAGCTTTCTTTCGTGAATTGTCTGAAAGCAAGAAGTACCTGAAATCCAGTACATATAAAGATTTTAAAACTTACTTGGGCATTTTATGCTAGAACCAGCAAGAGGATAACCAAATGAAGAAAAAAGTGTTAAAATTTGAACAACACAAGGACAATGATGACAGTTAAAGCAAGCATATGCATCAATACGTCCTGATGATTGGAACCCTGAACCCCAAAGAGTGGCTTCGTTGAGTTTTGTTTTAATTTCTATGCGGAAAATTTGCAGATACCAATGGTTGTAGAATCTGGAAAAGAGATAAAAAGGGGAATAAACTGTTGTATTAAACAAAAAGTACGATGGATGTATACTTTTAAGAAAGAAAGGCACACTACTTTTAGCTGAGTACGAAAAACTATGAACCACAAAACTCTAAAGTAAAGCAAGTAAAAGTCAGAAAGTGAATCAAGAACAAAGAATTATGTTTGCATATTCATTCTGAAATAACCAAGAAGGAAGAAAAAAGAATATTCGGAGTCCTTCGTGTACTTTTTCAGCAGTCTTCAAAACCGAACAGAGCATATTTCACATAACACTTCAATAATATCTTATCTAAGCTGGGGAGATTTGAGCTAAATCATCAAAAAAGGAAAAGCAAGATCCGACCATCCATGATTGTCAAAGGATCAAAGATCAAAGAAAAATAACCCATTTTAAAGCATGTAAGAGATAAGGCATAAAAACAACGAGAAATTTAAGAAAAAGAAAGACCCCAACGCTGAGACTAACCTTCCTCCTCTATGCAATCTCTTGAGCTTTTACAGGTTAAATTTTCAAAGAGGACTCTGTTCATTGTTTTTTTTTTCTAGGCTTGAGCTCTGTGATGAGGATGATCGTCAAATAGAAAAGGAAATAAATGAAATGAAAGTACATGTAACGACGTTTCAGCTAATATACACAGTCGTCGAAAGCGAGTTAAATGTTGACCCATGATCCTGACGGGAAAATTATTGAATGCAAGTCCACCCATCTTTGTTTGTTCATGGTCCACTCTATCTGTTTCTCTTCGTATTTTTTTACCCGCCCCTCGCTCACCTCTGTACTCTGTTTTTATTATCATTATGCTTCTGCTGGGAGCCATCAACGTCCCCCTTTTTTTTTTTTTTAACACTCGCTCTCTTATTTCAACACGCGTCATCTTATTCATTATAAATTTAAATTATCACCCCTCCCTTAGCCCCGTTCTATTTTTTTTTTCCGTATATATATATATATACCCATACCAAATATTCAAATTCATTTATCATTCATGCTATCCTATTTATTAATGTACAACTGTTGATTTATTGAATTAAAGACATGCTTAATTCTAATGCCATTGATTAAATGTGTCATTAATGACGATTTTTATTTAAGGGTACCAAATTGTATCTTAATATCAACTTCGCTTAAATTTGTTAGCGAAAATCCGGCGGAAACCATGCACCTTTATAATTTTTTTTAGTTTTAATTTAAAATAATATTTAAATTTAAAAATATATAAATAAATAAATGATTAAACGTGTGGCTAATCTCTTATTTTTAAAGTTATAACTTAAAAATTGATTGTGTACTGAATTTAATAATATAAAAATACATTTTTATTTCAATGGAATATAATATCTATCTCATTATACATTACAAACTTATAATCATTTATCTTTTTTCTCAATAAACTTATAGATGCAAATTCTTCTACTAAAGCAGGGAATAACAAATTCTTCAAAAATGAAGATATTGTTGATGAGGTAAGGAATTAAGTTTCTTTAACTTAATACATGAATAATTAGATACTTATTATAATTTTGTATAGACTATTATTCTTTAAATTAATATATGAATTATTTCATTATTTTGTCATCATTTTAATATTAATCTTTAACTTAATATTAATATTAATCATTGTTGTAGAAATTATGTTGATAGGTATTAATGACAATGAATGAAATGAAGATCTTAACTTTTGGAGCTTTTATTAAATGATAATTGTTACTCTTGGATACTAACTTGTGTGTGTATGTGTTTTTTTTTTTTTATGGATTTATGTATTTCATACTTAAATTTAAAAAATTATTTTAGATTGATTTAAAATTTTCATTTACATTGATTAAATTTACAATTGAACATGTCATGTGAAATTTTAGATTATTATTATAAATTTATACATTGAATATTTGTAATTGTAAATGTGAGAACCCGAAAAAAATTTATTAGGTAACATTACGAGTTTGGTAATTGTCAAAATCTGTGGATTAATTTTTTTTAAAAAATTAAAACTCACAGCAAATTACAGATAAATTTAGTAATTTAAATTTTATGTATGCACTAGTTTGATAATGATAAATTCGCTGTAGACAGTATCCATTACCATCCCTAAGCAGAAACCGAAGCGAGAGGCTGTATCAGGAGCTGAGCAGCAGCATTGATCATTGCCAGTCAAGGTACATGGTCTTCTCTCTCTCTGGTACATGTTGTTTTTTTTTTCTCTCTCTGGTACATGTTTGAATGCAAGACCATGAGATTTTAATTATAAATTATTGCATCAATATAGTGATAATAATACAGTATAGAGTTGTTTAAACAATTAAATTATTGTGATAAAACAAAAATAATTAAATTATTACATACAAGCCAGCGTTTAGAAGCACCATGTACGTATGTTGTGTAGTTGGTTATTTATGGTATGTTTATTATTAGAGTGGGAGTGAACAGTATAGATTTTTTTCATTCCTGCGTTTACTTACACAAATTAAAAGGAGAGTGGAATTCTCACTCCTTGAATCCTACTCATTTTTAGAGTGGGGAGTGAGATTTCCACTCCCATGAGGGGAGGTGGGAGTGGAAATCCACTCCCCCCACTTCTTTTTTTACCCATTTTTAAAATTAATTTTAATATAATTAAATTTAATAAAATAAAAAATAATATCATATTTATTTAAATAATGTTATTTTATAAAATTATATTTATTAATAATAATAATATTAAACTTATTTAAATATAATATTATTATACTTAGTTAAAAATAATAATTTAGATTGATTCTAAGTTAAATAATAATAATAATAATAATATTTAAAAAAAATAGTATTATATTTATTTAATATTAATAATTTAAAATTATAAAAAATTTATTCTAAAAAAAATTAATTTTGTACTATATGATTAATAATAATGTTTCATTTGTGTTGCTCTTATTAATAATTTTCAATTTACATAAATAAAATTAAAATTAATAAAATATTGTGATTTACATAATTAAGAATAATTATTATTATTATTAATTTATAAATATAATAAAAAATTTATTTTATTATATTCAAATATATTTTTTATGAATTTTATAATTAAAAACTACAATTCTTTAAATAAGGATAAAATTATAATTTGAAACAATTTACTCCGAATCCAAAATAAAATAAATATATTAATTGTATTATGATTTCGATCCCACACTTCCATTCCAATGTAAGTAAACAATCTACTCCCACTCCCACTCTACACTCCCAATCTCAAATTCCCACTCCAATCTAAAAAATAAACACTACCTTAATATGTTTTCTTGGACTGACATCAAAATAAAATATTTATCCAATCACTTAATTGCTAAATACACACAATAATTAATTAACAATAAGATCATAACTCATCATCACTTAAAGCTTATCTTTTGGTTCTAATAATTGTGCCTACGTAAGGCAACGCATATGTATGACGTAGCATAAACACTTTCTTTAAGTTGACTTCACTACGAACATCTTACAGTAAAATATAACTCAAGGTTCTTCTAATATTAGAATACTAAAAAACATTCCAAGGTTTTATCACCTTCGTTATCTTTAATAATTAATGGATCTAATTCTTAAAACTTTGACTGCGAAAATGGTGTAATTTTGCATATTCATGTAACCTCTATTATATATAGTTTATTGCACATTCAAGTCCTTCACCAAACCTATTTATAATTCAACAGATTCACAAAGCAATAGAAGAGTAATACACAAAATGAAGAAGAAACTTTCCTCTTCTGTTGTTCTTCTCATTTGCGTTCTTGTACTAGTGACATTGATTGTTGAAGCTGGTACTTGTAACCCCAGCGGCAAGATAAGAGGGAAAAAGCCTCCACCAGGACAATGCAATCAAGAAAACTACTCCGATTGCTGCAAACAAGGCAAGCTTTACAGCATTTTCAGATGTTCACCACCAGTGACCGGTCACACAAAGGCAACATTAACACTCAACAGCTTCCAGAAAGGCGGGGATGGCGGTGGCCCATCTGAATGTGACAACCAGTACCATTCAGATGATGAACCAGTTGTGGCATTGTCAACTGGATGGTATAACAAAGGCAGCAGGTGCTTGAACTATATTAACATCTATGGTAATGGAAATAGTGTTAAGGCTAAAGTTGTCGATGAGTGTGACTCCACAATGGGCTGTGATTCTGATCATGATTATCAGCCTCCATGCCGTAATAATATTGTTGATGCATCAAAAGCTGTTTGGGAAGCCCTGGGAGTGCCTCAAAGTCAGGGTGAAATGGAAATATATTGGTCTGATGCTTGATTCTCATGATGTTTGTGATACTATATGATGCTTTTTAATTAACTCCTGTTTACATCATAGTCCTCCATGTATTATCAGTATTGTAATGAGAGTTTGTGTTACTTTTATTTTTTATTTTATTTTCTCCTTTCGTTCGAAGTTGGTGTGTTAAGTTCTATGTATTTATGTATACTAAACAGCATCAAATTTTCTTTAGTTAATACTCTGTATCACTGTACGGATCAGTGATTTTCTCTGTAAGAACTACAATTGTCTCCCAAGAATCTAACACCTCGATAAACTAAATTGGAGCCAATCGCATTCAAAGAGTCAAACGAAATAACGCTAGATATGTTCTGTTGAGCAAGAGTGCAAGACAGCGACTTCTGCAATCGGCAAAATAAAAATGAGAATGAAGAATATTTTCTGTGGTCAATTGGTAATCTGATACAAAAAGAAATTTAATTAGAACAGACTTGTTCTTTTTCTATTCTTTTAATTCAAAACTTAAACTGCACAGATTATGGTGCAGTAGAAGTTTAAAACTAGACCCTGAGAAAGAAAGAGACGTATCGCACGTCTAATGCTGTTCATAACCTTAAAAATACAATCGCATTCGAGTCTAGTGTTAGATTTGTTGGAAACGCAAGATTTATATATTTAATCTTGAATTAAGCATATCAACATATGTCTTAATTACTTCCAGGATCAATAAACAGGTACAGAAGCCAAAGCTTTACAAGCACGACTAACAAAACCAGAGTTTGACACACTAGTAAAAGAAACTTGGCCAGTGACAACAATAACCCATCAAAGCATACTATCAGTTCTAGCCGGAAGCCGCCTGAAGAAATTAATTGGTGCAGAGGGTGTCTTATGCCGGAACCGCGGATGCCTCATGATATAACATCCAGCCAAAAGAGCAAGCACCTGGAAAGGTGTCACATACAACACAATAGCGGTCACAAGACAGAAAATCACAAATATAGATGTGGCCCGAGGATCTCGCCAGCTCAATAACGCTTGAATTCGCTCTCCTTGAGTAGCCACATCACCCACGACTGTCTGTATCCTTCCAGCCACACTCCTGAGTCGATCATACCTCATGCGAGCTATCTCAGGACTCCTTGTTGTAGGAAATGTGTCGAACTCCTCATCTAGCTCATCAGGGGGCACTGCATCTGCATACGAGATTCTTGTGTTCATGTGAGGAGGGTATCTTGGACGAAAACGGTAATTCCAAAGCCCAATCATGAACATGTACAGAAATACAGTTGGCAAAATCAGTTCTGGGAAACACACAAGCATCACAAAGAGAAGATGTACTAGAACCGTTGTAATAGGGTTCCTCCACAAGCAAACTTCCCCAAACCATTTTCCAACAGCAAATAATCCAGAGAAAACTGACATCAGTCTGAAAAAATTTGCCTTGCTGCGCCTCATGCTCCAGAGATGAGAGTCCACGTCAGACATGTATTCAACTACTTCCTTCCTCAGAGGAGGTTCTGCCCTACTAAGTCGAGCTGCCACAATGTTGACAGACTGGTGACGCAACATATCCTGTTGAACCACGGTCAATGGCCTGACATAATGCATCTTTGGCAACAGGGGTCGTGAGTATAGAAACATCATGTTTGCAAATGATGTATAAGAAAACCGTATTGCCAGATGCAATTCACCCATCTTCTTGACACCAGAGGGGTGGAGGACTAGAAGGGGATAAGAGTGCGTATATACACGACCAGTTTCAAGAGTAGAGATTCTAATCCGAACCTTACCAATCTTCACGTCTTTGCTACCACTTGAGCCACCAATATGGCTGTTATCAAAAACTCCCACAGTGAGCACTGTGGCTGGATCATAAACTTCCCAGGTGTACTGCTCATTATATTTCGGGCTCAAGCCATTAATTATGGTTCGAGTTCTAACCCATTTGTGACCATACTTTGCAACACAATATGTGTCAGACGTGCCCCTTCCATCTCTTGTTTTCATAGGGTGGAGTCCATCAGCATTTAGAATGCCAAGCTCCAACACACCTATAGATGGTTTCCAGAGCTGCTTTGCTGTTGGTCGGAGATCACTGCTGTAGTGAGTTGACTCATCAAGCACATGGTAACCACCATCAAGACACACACGAAGATGCAGTCTACTAGAGAACTTATCTTTCTTTGCTTTATCTCCATCCAACGCAGCTGACACGGACTTTTCAAGATTGAACCACCTGGTGTGGACAATGCGGTCATCAGCACGCTTCTCAACAGAGTGCAATGGTATCACAACCTTACCGATGGTCTCATCTTTATTCGGGCCCACACGATCTTCAACTGTGAGAATCAGATAATCCTCAAAGGGTTCAGCAGCAACAAACATCATATCCTCATTCCAAACTGGATTCAGAGTTCGAGATTGAACAGATTTTGTCTTTAGAACCTGGTTACCAATCTGCACCTTAACATATGCATCAGGAAACCGATTCTTGTCAGATATGACCAGATCTTGTGCCTCAACCACATTAACACGGACATACCATAGTCTTGGAGAATGATAAACTTTCGAGCGGATGTGTGTGGAGACATTTGAAGAACTATCAGTGGGAGTAACAGCATCCGAATGCCATGCATCAGGAAAAGCCTCATCAGCTTGAGTACCATACCAGACAGCAAGCATCAGTTCACCCTTTTTCTTCTCCCCTTTCCTGTCTTCAAGACGATACCACTCTGAAGCTAATGGACTATCAGGTGGAACTCGTGTCGGAACCTCATTCAGGTCAAACCTTACCAACCCAACAAAGTCATCCTTCACCATATCCTTATCCTTGACAACAACTTCCAGCACAAATGACTGCAACCTCTCCCGCGCAAAGGCAAACACCTCATTCCACTCAGGATTCTGTTTCTTCTCATAGTACTTTGTAATCCCTTTGTAGTTCCCAACCTTTACTTCGACAAATGGGTCAAGACTCCCAGTCACATCCTTGGAAGGAAGGTCACGGGCTTTTACAACTCGTACAAAAAGGTACTGCATCTGCTCAACAAGATCATAGGTGCTACCCCGCCAGTCACCACGAACAACTCGTCCTCCAATAACTTGGCCCCCTCCAAGAAAAGGACTTGTTTCTTTAAGTGCAAAATCAGTAGGTTGTGATGATAACCCTGAGTATGTGTGCACAATTTTAGAAGCTTGTGGTTCAGATTTCATCTCATAAGCTCCATAATTCATTGATGGCTGTGTTGCAGCTGGGGAAGAATGTTGCTGTTGTTGCGAGCTATTTGCATTTGGAAGATGATGAAATGTGTGTCTTCTCTGAGCTTTATCATCTGAGAATGGGTCAGGCGCTGAGCTTGGAACTTGTTCGGGTGCTCGAGATTTGGTTGAGCGCGAATCTGTATGCATAAATGATTCCATTGCAGGAAGAGGGTTTGAAGATCTTATTGATGGGTCATCAGTAACAAAAACTTTCAATCCAAGCTCTCCTTTAACACGAGAAAAGACGCTACGCTTCTCCAGAGGATAATGTAAAACAACAGCATCAGAATAAGCGACGAACGATGTTCCAGTAAGACGGGCTTTACCAAGGAAGGATTTGGAGTTGGTTGTTGTACTATGATTGAAGACATGGGCTTCAAGGGCAAGGTTTGATAAATTGTTGGGATCAGAGATGTTGAAGTAGAAACTTTCATTCCAAACAGGATTGAGATCTTTGTCCTTGATGGTTGTGCGAAATTTCTGACCATCAAAATGGAGCTCTACAAAAGCATTGGCTGAGCCCTGCCCATCTTTGGGCATGAGGTCGTGGGCACGCACAACCTCTACTCCTAGCTTGAGATGACTCATGGTAAACCAGCTTTCTTTCAGGAATTATCAGAATGCAAGAAGCACCTGAAATTCAGCACATATATAGATTTTAAAACTTACTTGAGCATTTTATGCTAGAACCAACAAGAGGATAACTAAATGAAGAAAAAAGTGTTAAAATTTGAACAACACAAAAACGCTGATGACAGTTAAAGCAAGCATACGAACAAATACATTCTGATGGTTGGAACCCTAAAACCCAAAGAGTGGTTACGTTGAGTTTTGTTTCAATTTTTATGCGGAAAATTTACAGATACCAATGGTTGTAGAATCTGGAAAAGAGATAAAGAAGGGGAATAAATTGTTGTATTAAACAAAAAGTTGGATGGATGGATGGATCCTTATAAGAAGGAAAGGCACACTACTTTTAGCACAGTATCAAAAACTAAAGTACTAAAGTCAGAAAATACTAAAGTAAAGCAAGCAAAAGTCAGAAAGTGAATCAAGAACAAAGAAATTATATTTTTGCATATTCATTCTGGATAACCAAAAAGGAAGAAAAAGAATATTTGGAGTCCTTCATGTACTTTTTCAGCTGTCTTCAAAACTCAACAGGGCATATTTCACACAACGCTTCAATTATATCTTATCTAAGCTGTGGAGATTTGAGCTAAATCACCAAAAAAAAAAAAAAAGTAGACAGACAGACCCCAGAACAGAGCAGCTCCATCATTTCGCAAGAATATAGGTATCCGACCATCCATGATTGTCAAAAGGATCAAAGAGCAAAGAAAAATAACCCATTTTAAAGCATGTAAGAGATAATGCATAAAAACAAGGAGAAATTTAAGAAAAAGAAAGACCCCAAGGCTGAGACTGACCTTCCTCCTCTTGACTCTTGAGCTTTTGCAGGTTAAATTTTGAAAGAGAACTCTGTTTACTGTTTATTTATTTTGAGGGCTTGTGCTTTGTGATGAAGATGACCGACCATCAAATAGAAAAGAAAAGAAAAGAAATGAAAGTACTCATGTAACGACGTTTGAGCGAAGATACCAAGTCGTCGAAAACGAGTTGACGTTGACGCATGAGCCTGACGGGAAAGTTCAGGATTCATTCATTTGTGTTTTGGTCATGGTCCACCCTCTCTGTTTTTCATCGGTTTCTCTTTGTATTTCTTTGGTTTTTTTTTTTTTTTTTCTATTCCGCCGCTTGGCTCACCTCCGTTACTCTGTTTGTATTATCATTACGATTCTGCTACGAAACTATCGGCGTTTTGGTTTTTTTTTTTTTTTTTCGTCCATACTCGCTCTCTTATTTCAACACGCGTCACCCCGAATATTCAAATTCATTTTATTATTCATGCTATCCTATTTATTAATGTACAACTGTTGATTTATTGAATTAAAGACATACTTAATTCTAAAGTCATTGATTAAATGTGTCGTTAATGATGATTTTTATTTAAGGGAACCAATTTAACTTCCTTTTGTAACGTATGAATGAGCAATAATAGTAGCAAATACTTAGTGGGACATTTATAACGGCAGTAAAATGATATTAAGAAATCAGTATAGTTAAAATTAGTAGCAAATAGTGTAAAAAAGAAATTAGTAATTGAAAACTGAAAAGTGCTGGTTTTCGATTTCAGCGGGAGCGCGTTTGGAGTTCTTCTATGCTCCCATGCCATGAAATATATGATTTATCTATTTTTTTTTTTTAAATATAAAAAAAATAAAAAATTAGGTCAGCATTGCAATTGAAATCAGAACTGGGACTGTTTCTATTAATCGGACCGTCCAAATCAACTTAAAAATGCCGATATTTAATGAAACACAAAGCGGGACCTACGAATATAATAAAATCTGTTCATTGATGGTTGGCTCTGTAGATTGTAATCTACGACCACAATGAGTTGGGCCAAAATAAAAGGGCAGCTGCTGGGCTGGGCCCCTATGTCCTATCAAAGACAGAGAGCATAATCATGTTTTGATCCACTGAGTCCTTGCCACGTGGATTGTTGTGTTGGTGTTGGTGGGGGGTGGTTTTGTCTTCTTCCACTCGCTTCAATTGACCGTCTTTGCACCTCCCGCCTCCACTCTCAAAATTTGATCAAACCAAATTGAAATCGCTATTTTTTTTAACTGTTTTTGGTAATGTAATTTTAGCTACTTTTACAGATCAGATCATCATATCATGCCTCAGAAAATCACCAGACGAACAATATATTGCGTGTGCAGCATGAATTGTTTTTTTCTTTGTAATTATATATATTTGTTGTGTTATTTGTTTTTTAAGTCAGGGTCAATATACAAAGTGAGACTATTCAATTACTATATAAATAAATCCCTTTGGAAAAGATAAGCATAGACACCGTCATCTTCGCCAACTCAACTTCTATATGTTTTATTGAACTAATGTCACATTATCCATACCTAATTTGCCTTTAAACTATATTAATTTTTATAGAGAAAAAGATATCAAGTTTTATATCATTTTTGAGTTAGTGATTCAATATTAATGACTGGACAATTAGATTATGTTTGGGAATTAGGATTAAGTGTGTTAAATTTTATCCCATGTTTAATAACTTTCTTTGGATTGGATTAGGGGGCTAAAATCAAATTTCATCCTTAAATCATAGGATTATCAATCCCAATTTATACGAGGATTTAAATGGGATTAGAGTAAGAGAAGAAAAAAATTGTCCATTTATAATATTTCTTTCATATATAACACCATTTTTTATTTTTTATTTAAAAATTAATTAATTATCTTATTCATGATTTACTCGAAATTTATTTTTTATTTTGCTTTTATAGTCTAATTAAATTGGTATTTTTATTTCAATAAAATTGAATATTTAATAATTTATTAAAATAATTTAATAATCACTAATGTAACATTAAAAATAATCATAAAAATTAATATATCTAAAATATTTGATAAAAGTTTACGTAAATAATTAAATAGTTTTATTATAATTATGACTACCCAATAACTAATTTACTATATATTTAATGTTCTTATTAATTACCTTTAAATTAATTTTAATTATTACTCATAAATATTCATAAATAGTTTTTTATTTAAATATAATTTAAATTGTCCAATCCGATATTATACTAAACACAAGACAGTATTGTATAATCCAACCTAATCAATCAAATCAAATCCAATCCCATCATAATATTAGTCTAATGTAATCTTGCATGCTAACGCAACCTAATATCCTAAATTTATTTGAGCTAATTTGCATATTACTAATAATTTAAAAACACGTTTTTATTTTAGTTGTGTGGTTATGAAAGAATGCTTTACAGTAGAGCATCTCTAATATAGCCGGACCCTTTGTTTTTAAGCTAAGGTTATACAAAGTGAGACTATTACTATATAAATAAATCCCCATGCAGGATTAGATTATTGAATCTGATTTGCTGGAAGTAATAGACTTGGTCTCCTTTAAAAAAAAGCATAAGAGCTAGATCTTTTGGATTGTAACTGAAGTTCAAGATTGGATGAAGGGATTAATAAAGTGAAAATACAATATACTCCAAGAGGGTGTAATGGTTTAGCTCATTCACTTGTGAAACTAGTTTTAGAGCTCAATGATTTTGTATTATGGGTAGATAATATACCAACTCAATTTTTGTATTTATTCACATAGTTGAAGGAATGAAAGTAATACTTTCTCTTTAAAAAAAAAAAAAAATCCCCTTTGGAAAGATACGCATAAACGCTGTCATCTTTGCCAAGAGTGTGTTTGGGATTAAGGTTAGTTTAAGCTACAGCACTAAAATATTTAGTAAACACTAGCTGCTATATCTTGGAAGTTATATTAATATAATTTTTTACTTGTATGATGAAAAATCTATCATATCTTTAATATTTTTGTTAAAATTATTTTTACTATATACTATTAACTTTTATTGTATAGTTACAGCTTTTTTTCTATAATAGCTGTACCTCAATCCTAAACAGACCCCAAGTCAACTTCTATGTTTTTATTGAACTAATGTCACATTATCCAGACCTAGCTAATTTGCTTTTAATCTATATTAATTTCCAGATAGAAAAAGATATCAAGTTTTCTATCATTTTTAAGTTAGTGATTCAATATTAATGACTGACGGTAATATCTTAAAGACTAATGCTACACATCCCAAATTTTTTATCTTAAATAAATATTCCAAATGATTTGATATTCATTAATTGGTTGATAGTTCTTTATAAAATAACTATCCCAAATGATTTTTACTTGTATTATCATTCCAGTGTAAGTGAATTAATTATAACCAATTACTGAATGTCAAATCATTTGGGATGGTTATTTTGAATAAAAAATTTGAGATATGTAGCATTACTGTATCCTAAATTTATTTGAGCTAATTTGCATATTTGAATTACTTACCGCCTTTTAATTTAATCATTATGTATAACAAATATGCGAAGTATAAGGAAGATTAAGCTTTAAGATTATTCTAATTTTAGAAAACGCGGCCAAAATTCCACTAATTTTGAAACCCCAATTTTCAACAGCCTAAATCTTAATCGAAAATCTAAAATGTATGCATAAAATCCACAACGTGGCAACATCAAAGTTTGTTGTTGACGCGATCGGCTTAAAATTAAATTAAAACTAAAAAAAAAAAAATTATTTCATCCCAGAAGAATCTCTCCTCCATCACAACAAAAACACTTCTCATATGTGCCATCATAATCAGAAAATACTCTCTCTTAAATTCGTTTCGAATCCCAGATCAATACTTTTCTTGTCTTGATCATTTTCTTCAAAATCCTTGCATCTTCCATTGCAGACAACATGGTAATTCACTCAACTTTCCCATTTAACCCCTTTTGTTTTTTTTTCATTTGTTATACAATTTTTAGCATAAGACTCGAAAGAAAATTATGAAAAGGTGGCAAAAAACAGACAAATAAATAAAACAAGGTAACTTTAGAAGGGCTCCTTCAATGCTTCATTTCATACTATACGTTGTAAAATACCGTAGTGTGTATGTGTATTTAACTATTTATATGTACATTTTGGATCTCAATTTCTTTTGGCACAATTTTATTTTAGTCCTTTGTAGTAAAATTGCAGGTAATGTTGTTTAGTGATCATATCCCGGGCCTTAAAAATTAATGTGATACCCTGAGAACGGAGTCAAGATTTTCTGACCCGGTCCAAATCCCAAAACTCGTTAGAGATAGAATTAATTGTCAAAATTGGAGATGAGGACGTATTTGGAATAATAATGAACAAATTCAGCAGCAAATGCACGTGGTTAGTAGCTTCATTTGTTGATCAATATAATTATTATTGTGGGTGGTAGGCAAATGCGGCGTCTGGAATGGCGGTGCACGACGAGTGCAAGCTCAAGTTCTTGGAGCTAAAAGCAAAGAGGAACCATCGGTTCATTGTGTTCAAGATCGATGAGCAAATCCAGCAAGTAATAGTGGAGAAAGTTGGGAGCCCAGAAGAAAGCTACGAGGATTTCACCAATTCATTGCCGGGCGATGAGTGCCGCTATGCTGTCTTCGATTTTGATTTCACGACTAACGAGAATGTCCAGAAATCCAAGATTTTCTTCATCGCCTGGTTCGTTACGTTAAGAACATGCTACCTTAAATCTTAAATTATAACTAAATAAATATCATAATTTTTTTGTGTGTACGTACGTGTAGGGCGCCGGACGCATCTAGAGTGAGGAGTAAGATGGTTTATGCAAGCTCGAAGGATAGATTCAAGAGGGAATTGGATGGGATTCACGTCGAGTTGCAGGCAACAGACCCAAGTGAGATGAGCTTGGATATTATTAAAGGCCGAGCCCACTAATAATTCCCTGTTATTATATTTTTATGGGCTTGGGCTATTTCTTTGTTTTGGCACACTTGTGTGAGTTTTGTCTAAATTACTCTTTTTCCAACCATTTTTCTTCTTCTTTTATATATAATTATATATTAACGTAATAAAACTGAATCTGAGCAATGCCAGGCATCCCAATATTTAAATTTTAATTTGAGTCTCAAATAATGTGATAAAATTTATCATCTAATAGATAAGTAATTCTACAGGTTATGAAATTTATCATCCAATAGATAAGTAACACATAGTATTGAGGTTCAAGTTGGGACTTAAATCTCTAACATTATTATTTATCTAATTAATTTTTCACTTTTAACATAAATGTACTTGGAAAAATAAATAAACTATGAGCACAAAAACAACGTTACAGAATCTATTAGAAGACAAGCAACGGTTTAAAGAAATTAACAAAGTTTAAAAAGCTAAATTATTGAATATATATATATATATATATGCCATCTAGTTAATTATTCAAATTTAAGACTTTCCCAGAATTCTTTCTCCCACATTTCTACTTGTCTTTTAATCATCTCATTGTTCTCGAAAAATGCTTCAAGTGACAGCGGTTCAAAAGCAGGAGGCATCGTGCATGGAAGTGTTTCACTAGACGAATTCACCATTGACTCCACCATGAATCTTTTCCCTAGCCCATTTTGTGAGCACGCCATTTTCTGTGCACACACCTTCTTCGCTTCATTGGGTATTCTTGGTTCAAACTTCAAAAGCTTCGCGTATTCGATTAACAAATGAAACATGTAATCATACACGTACTTCATTTTTAGCTCCTCTTCCATATATCTGCTTCCTGCGCGCCCTATAGCCTCTGCCTGTAGTTAATTCATTACTATGAATATTATTATTACAGCCTCATCTATAAAACTGTTTTCAAACGACGTGCATGTTTTTAATTTGCAACACTTTTTTTTAATAATAATACACATCTCAAATTTTCTATTCTAAATTTCATCTTAAATGATGTGTCATTTATTAAGTGTTTGATAATTATTTATAAAATTTAAATAAATTAATTATATTATTTCAGCAACCAATTGATGATTATCAGATCATTTAAGATGATTTTTTAAGATAAAAAATTTAGGATGTATAGTACTATTATTATTATTTTTGGCCAATAATTTGTTACCTGGCGACTATGAGTATTGCCCCATTCAACAGCAAATTTAATATCTCTACATTTTCTTGCAGGTCTAACGGGCCAGTAGTGCTGCAAGGGCACCATGCTTCTTGAATAGAACTCGTAATATTTAGGCTCTATCAACAAGGTCATAGAATCGCATGCCAATATGTATTTTTCACTCACCGACCATGCCTGTCCTTCTACGTAAATTTTATATCTTCATCAAGTTAAAAACAATGAATCAAAATCTCATCTGTATAGCAGAAAAAATCCTTTCTGATTATTATAATAAAATTAAACCCAAATTAAGAAAAATCAAAATTAGGGTACCTGTGAGTGCATTGATCTGCTAATTTTGATTTCTTAAAGCCTTGCTTTCTTTCTTTATACCAGTCCTGAACAAAATTATAAACGACCCATATCAAGGTACACAGATGAATACTCTGCTAATTAATGTTGCTCATGTTACAGTGAGTGATATTTGGCGATGTCATGTCAATTCAAAGTTTTCACAAAATTATAGATGATCTCCATGTAATGGTTGAGGTTTCTCAATTTAAACAAAAATATTTACTGTGAAATAAAATTACCTGGACATAAAGGAGAGTTTTCCATTGATATTTATCGGTAACATTACACTTCATAAGATCTTGTCTAGTTTTTGAAACTTGTGGATTCCCCTTCCAATATGCATAGGGTGCCCTATTTATCCACTTCGTCTTTTTGTTTCCTTCTTTTATATCCTCCAGTATGCGATTCCATGGCCTTAAATTCGTCTCAGGCCTACAAGTTAAATATAATAATAACAAAAATAAAAGTCAATGAACATCTAGCTATATAGCTGGAGATAGCTTTTAGAAAGTACAAAAAGTAAGAACTATGAAGGCTTTACCACCCCCAGAAGGACCAGTCTGGGAATACAATATCCAGCGACTCCTGATCGCCACAGTAATGAAAAAGAGGCGGCGGCGACGTTGAATTTGCACCTTGGTAATCTCTTTTCTTTACAGCTGGCCTATCATCGCACAAAAACATAAGTTCTAAGTCTGGTACTTTCCCAGGGTACAATCTAAGAAGCTGCAAAATTCCCCATACTGTAAAAACATCTCTTGTTTGAAAAGCCCTTTTATACTTCTCAACATAAGCGTCTCCGTTTATAATCACCAGTCTGAAATGTGCATGTGCTTTGGCTCTTTCAAGCATTTTCCTGGAGATTCCGGTGTGCTTCCATGGCTCCAAATCTTTGTGTATCCACCGGAAATATTCCGGACATTTGCCGCCCGATATTTCCGGAGTACTTGCGGGTTGTAGAAAATTATCGGACGGACATGATTTGAATGGTTTGTGACTTGTGCAGTTGATTGTAAACAACTGACTTTTTAGAGATTCTTCCGAACTTTTCGAGGCAAATATTTCTTCACGTAGAACAGAATCTGGAAGTACAGACTGAATAACAACAAATAATATTTATGAATTATCTAGCCAGTGAAATGATAATATAGCAAAGTTTTGAAAAAAAGGCAGAAAATCAATTACAAAAACTGTTATGTTCACATTTCATAACCGATCGATGTGGACCATATATAACCTGGAGATTTATATATAATGTTTTGTGAAATTTTGGAACCCAAATATTTTGTCAAAGTAATATTATTGTAATTATAGTTTATTTACTGTGTAGCGAAAGTTCTCAACTGAACCCCGACATATATAATAATTTCTTCCCATAAATATAGGGAAGACTCTAATCCTTCACTTAGAGTTAAGGAAAGGAGCTGGTGTGGATCCCGACTAAAAGGTCGTTGACACTGCCATATGAACATTACTAAATCAATTATTAACTGATCTTGTGTCATTCTATGTTTTCTTACATGTCTCCCTTTGCATTAATATTAAGAAGGTGCATTAATATTAAGAAGGTCACGGCGTGGTATAATTAGGATTAGGATCCTCTCCTGATCTGAGTATTCCTGATCTTTTACAGATTTTGTGCCACTTATTTTTTAGTGTTAGTGTATGATTAAAATTTAATTATTTTCACTTTTTAATTAATTAACTACCAATCACGTTAGTAAAATTTGTTCAGAAAGAGATCAAATCAAGAGAGAATTCTGATTCGTATAATTAAAGTGTGGCAACTTTGAATTGAGTTGTTGCTTATCATCAGTTAATTGAGCTACTTTATATGGGACAAACTTTTCAGGAAAATTTTCAATACAAATAGAATTCCATTAAAGCAATAATTCCTTTATATTGTCAAAGTCTTTATAGTAATTATAATAAAATAAGACGGTGGCTACGATCAAAGCAGGCATTAATAACCACGTGAACAAAATAATAAATAATACAAAAATAAGTTATTGTTACGATCTTAA
Source organism: Clausena lansium (assembly GCA_030449835.1). Lineage (NCBI taxonomy): Eukaryota > Viridiplantae > Streptophyta > Magnoliopsida > Sapindales > Rutaceae > Clausena > Clausena lansium. The sequence continues at coordinate 6,050,344 of JASUUF010000257.1, forward strand.
GCTGTAAGTCACCGTAAGTCGTATTCTATGGTACCAATAATAATTAGTTATATGTCCCTAACTCTATTATTTATCAACAAATAAGCACGTGTTCCAAAAATAAATTTATAAAAAAGCAATTAGGCAAAACATATGGGAAAAAATGAAAAAGAAAAACTACAGATTATGAAGCAAGTAGCTAGATACTTACAACATTCGCCCAATAAAGGAAGGAAACAATGAAGAGGATGATGAAAAATGATAAAGAAACTGTTGTTGATGCCCATCTCTTCACAGATCGACTTGCAGTCTCCGCAAAATTGCTACATTTTTTAGCTCCACGCTCCCAAAATCCAAGAAATGCACCAATATTTTCCATTAACTGCTACTAACTATAGATAATCTGGCTAATTGCTGCCTACTGCTATCTAATGAAAATTCTAAAACACGAAAAACTAAAATGAGAATTGGCAACGATCTATGAACGTATCACAGTATCATATGATCGGGATCAAAATCCTGATAACAACATCAAAATTATATTATCGCAAAAAATAATTGATCTAAAAAAACTAAGATGGAGAAGAACCAAAAAAGAAAAAGGAAAAGAAAATTCAAAGGAAAATGAGAGCTTATCCGAAGGATTTAATTTGGTCTACTTTGTGTCGACTTATCAGGTAACTGTGGTCCCGTAGCTCTCTCTTGCTTCTGTTGTATGCATTTACTCAATTTCATATTAAGTAGTTAAGTTCGATTAAAACATAACAACATTTATATAATGCGTATGAAGAAAGAATGTGGCCAATGAAACGCAAATCAATGTACACACGCAAACTAAGTAAACTGCCAACTCGATCACAACCATGATTGTTTTGTCAGAAATTCTGTAAAAATTCATTTGAATAATGAGGTGGCGGCATTCACCAATTTGACAGTGAGAGATTTTTTTCTCATTTTATTTGAGGGAGAGGTTTTTTACTCATTTTTTTTTTGGCTTGCCTTTTTCAGATCCACCGAATTGATGGTTGATAAAAACATACGTATAAAATCCTTAAAAAAAACCATTAAAGGTAGGACGAGTAAAGTTCTTGATCAAAACTATAGCACTATTTTTCATTATTTACACTTTATTGAGTTATTCTTCCTTTTAAGGTAATTAATAAAACAAAAATCAACAAACCAAAAATAAATATTCATAAAAATTTCATGGATTTAGATCTTCTTCTAATCTAATCTTTCCTAAAATTTAATTGTAAGAGATTTTGAGACGTGATTTTAATGATTCTATGAGCAAGATTTAATCTTTCCTAATTAAAGTGAAAAAACACATGTTTTGATAACTCATTCACATAAATTTAGTACAAACAGCCTGTAACTCCAAATTTTTCTTCTATCATATCGTTTTTTATTACTTTCTTGCGGTTCTTAACCCCCCCTTCTCTCTTAACTCGCTTAGTATTGGCAGAAAAAGTCCTTAATAAAATAAGGGTCCTGAGATACTAACGAATGCTGTTACTGCTAACCCAGCGGAGAGTTATCATTGTGATTCTAGTTTCTACAATATATTCTCTATACTATTCTGTCCGTAATTTACGGATTTATTGCTTCAAGCATAAAAAAAAACAAATAAATTAAAAATAAAGCATATGCTTGTCTCTTCATTTTAAAGGTTATCCGCCTTTTAATTAATTTTAATTTTTGGGTGTGAAATCGTGCTTTTTTATTGATTTTGATTCGGTTTTTTTTTTATTTACATTTGATAGAGCCTTCATAATTCGCATATTTATCATTCATCAATGAAATTGGAACACGTAGATACAAGTAGATTAATTCTGGCAATACTGTTTTAGCTTTGTGATGAAGGAAATCACCAAAAAAAAAAAATTACAAGAAGATAAGAACTAAGAAGGAGAAGACGATAAATATAAATTAATTAATTAATTAAATTAGATAACAATTATAAAAAAAAACCAATAGAGGAGAAGACACATTGGCAGTTAATGACTGTTAGTTTTAGAATTTTAGTTAGCCAATAAAAGATGTATTTAATTTTATGTTTAATACAGAAAGATTAACTAAATTTTGTCTATAAAATCATTATAATGACATGTGGTGATATCTTCCACGAACATTAGAAAAGATTAAATTAGGAGAGGAGAGAGGATCCGAATCCGAAGTTCATTCAGTAACAGCTAGCGCGTCTCGGTGCAATTCGGAGCCATTCTTGTCCTGTTCAATTATTTTGAATTAGAATGTGATTCACAATCAATGGATTGAATTAGGTGATAAAAAATAATTAATGTATAGTAAGAGAATAAAAACATAAAACATCACAATGAAGATACAATAAGCTTAAGCTATTATAAATTATCGGAAAATTAACTACTAGGTCGATTATGTTATAAAATTTATCAATTAGGAGCATAACAATAGATCAAGAGAAAGAGAGAAAGCTAATAAGAGATACAATGTGTGTAAAGAGGAATTTTATTCATTCTCATGTGTGTACAAATAAGAAGCAAAGGCCTCATTTTATAGTGATACAATGATTATGAAGTAATAAAATATATCATAATATAAGAAATAATGATCCCTAATTAGGGAGATCATGAGAGTTATGGCAAGCTAAAAGGTTGATAGTGGGGAGATAAATAGTATGCTTGATGAACATCCACATAATTATAATTATTTCATAACACTCCCCCTTGGATGTTCATCTTACAAAGAATATGCCTCATTAAAACCTTTGCTAGTAAAAACCCTATAGGAAAAAGACTAGCGAAGGAAAGAGTACATTATTCATTTATTCTTAAAGAGGTGCAAACTGTCTCATTAAAACCTTACTAAGAAAAACTCAATGGGACAAAAACCTAGTGAAGGAAAAAAAGTACAGTGCATGTAGTCCTCTATATCAATGACTCCCTGTGTTAAATATGCTCCCTCTGAAAATGACATGGGTGCTTCAAATATCATTCATAATTCATTGTAACTAAATTAATTTGGTGAAACAATCTGCAAGATCAACATCATTTTTTAAAAGCTTAAATATATAAAATAAATTGGAGATACCATCATTTTGATTGAAGAATATCGTCATGTATACATCTTCATAATTTTGATATTCTTCTTGAATAAAACTAAGCTTTAGCATCCATATCAAAGAAAAAGTATGATATGCTTTTCACTCTATTTTAATATTTTCAAGTTTATGCTGAACATAGTTTAATTTACAATTATGCAATTTTTCAATCCTTTATAGTCATAAGTTGCAATAAAATATGGTTCTTCGAGACCAAGACATATAGTGCAACTTTTTAAGTATATCAATTTTTGAATAAGAAATACTTCTAGTATTTCAAAAATATCAACATTCCACTTGATAAATTTCAATTCATAAATTGAAAGGAATTCTTTCAATTTAAGATCTTTCATTTTGAATTTTATTCTTAAAATAAATAAATTCATAAGCTCTTCATAAGTCTTTTCGTGATGAAATTATTAACTCCTTTTGCAAAGATTGCAAATTTAATTTCTAGCTTTAATAAAATCACATATCAAAGTGGATAATGACATTTGCCACTTATAACAAATTTTCACTCAAGTGATTACACTTTGATAAGTCTAGATTGCTATAATATATATGAGTATGATTATAGCTTTATTAAGAATCTATAAGCTGCAAGCTTTTTGATTTAGTACTTCAAATATTTGTTTCAAGTATTTTATCCTTCAAGGATAAATACATAGATTCTTCTATTTTGACATACTATAGTTCAAAATTAAATTTTACGACTTCAGGCGTATGGACTACAAGTCCAAAATTCTTTTAATTAATTTCACGTTCTATAACGTATGGACTGCAAGTCTGAATATTTAAGAAAATTTGGCCAATCATATAATTTGATGATCTTCACATTTTGTGATTCAGGATCCTGAAAATTTTATCATAACAATTAAATTTTATTGACAAAAATATTATGTCAATTTCAATTTTTTCTCTTGCACCAAGTACCAACATTAATTAAATATTTTTCATTTTCAATATCTATGCCCAATTGAGATTTTTTGAAGCTTCTAATACATATGCCTCTCCAAGGGCTAAAGATCTCTTTTTTTTTTTTAATGTGCACGCATGTCTTTTATAGGGCAATTTGAATCTCTTTATTTCTCACCATTTATCTCTTCAAGGGTATTTGAGATTCATTTTCTAGTTGGTACATTATGTCTCTCCAGGGACAATATATTTAATAATTTAATATAAATCAAATAATATTTTGCTATACATGCAAATATGGTCTCTTTAGGAGCACCAAATTATTTCATTTCAACTTCCCAGGAATTAAATTTTTGCACCAATTGATCTATCACATGCTAAAGGCATTCATATATTTATTGGTCTATCACCATTCGTTCTTCAAGAACATCATATATATCAAACCGCAATCATATTCTATTTGTGAAATTTCACTTTCATATATAAATAAATTCATCCAATAATTGATCAACAATGCACATAGTACAAAAATTAGTTTGAACTTCAAGTTCAAACTAATTTACATCAATATTAAGATGAGATAAAGTGATACATAATAAAATCAAATCATTCATCACGTATAGCTTTCCTCCCCCTCGTGATGGGATGACTTCTTCATAAAATATGTCACAAAATATTTAAGCAAATATAATTGTGAATCATGACAAATAATAAATTATTTCTATAAATTCATCTTCACTTGATTTAAACAAAAATCAATAATCAAGAGAATCTTCTGACTCTTTGATTAAAATTATTGTGAATTTTCTATAATTCGATACATAATATTAGCCTCATTTGCAAATTTACCATTGCAAATTCATCATTTCAAACTATGTAAGAAATTCTAGTCTTATTGAACTTCTAGTTCCTCACAAATTATTTTGATTTTTAAATTTGTTCCACTTCGGGTGGTGCAATATATATATATTGCAATCATTAATACTTAAATGGTGATCATTGTAATGTCGATAACTTTAGTCATGGCATGTCTAGCATTAATCCCACAATTATCAAATAAACATTTGCTTCAAGGGATGAAAATATATCACTAGAAAGATAAGACCAATTATTTACATCAAAAGCTTAATATTTTATTCATATATAAAGAGAAACAATGGCTTCAATATACGTATTGATAATCTCAATTTGCCACTGCATGAGCATAAATGAGCTATAAAATATTTACACATATCACATATTCTCTTTATATTTGTTCTTGATGATTTTCTCCTCATACACATATAACAAAATAAGAAAATCATATATGAGCTTTTGTTTGATCTTTTGATGGTCTATTTCCTTTAAATTGTTTCAAAGAAACAAATTATCCATTTGGATATTCAATTTTCATTCCTTCAAGGAGATAAAATAAATTACCATGATAATTCAATCCTTGAACTTTTCCATATATTATGTTATTTTCCTTCAAATTGTTTCAAAGAAACAATTATGCCTTATTTATATCTTCATTTTGTAACTCCTTCTGGGAGATATAAAGAAGGAAATTTGTATAGTCTTACATGACATATATACATGAACTTATAAAATTTGTATAGTCCTTCGGGGACATATAGTGAATACTTCATGAATAAGATGTTGGTGAATAACATAATAATTTTGAAATTAGTTCTTCAGGAACATATATCAAAAGAAAATTTTTATTTTATATATAATGCAATCCTTCAGGGATACATTCTTAATTTTCATTACATATATAATTCAATTCTTCAAGGATGCATTCTAAATTTTCTTTCATTCTATATTACAATATTCACACTTCATGGTGAATTTTTTTTTAAGTTCAAGAATACAAAATATATAATAGCAATGGAATATTATAATAAGAAGTGTCAAACAATAGCAATATCAATGAATGAAACATTAGATAAATATATAATCTAATTCCCATAAAATATATATAATGATTAATAAAGGAATTAAGGAACGACTTCATAGATCCATTATTCTTAAATTATAGAAATACATAAGCAACATATGTATATAGTTATAAACAAATCAAGATAGTTTAATTCATACCTTTGTGTGTAAGATCAAAGGAGAGATATTATCTTATTACTTCTTAGTGGCTAGAGACTCGTGCTGATAACGTGTTATAAAATTTATCAATTAGGAGCAAAACAATAGATCAAGAGAAAGAGAGAAAGCTAATAAGAGATACAATGTGTGCAAAGAAGAATTTTATTCATTTCATGTGTGTACAAATAAGAAGCAACGGCCTCCTTTTATAGTGATACAATAATTATGAAGTAATAAAATAGATCATAATACAAGAAATAATGATCCATAATTTAGGGAGATCATAGGAGTTATGGAAAGCTAAAAGGTTGATAGTAGGAAGATAAATAATATGCTTGATGAACATCCACATAATTATAATTGTTTCATAATAGATTAATTTATTTTCTTCCAATATTCATTTTCCCAGGCTTCGACTTGCTTTGTTAATTGAACTTTTGTGTCAGTGAAATCCTTGAGAGCAGGAGGATCATAAGGCAGAGGCATGGAGCACGGAATTGAATCACTAGGAGATTTGACCATTGACTCTTCCATGAACTTTCTCCAAGTCCCTTTTGTAGAGCAAGCCATTGTCTCCGAACAAAGCTCGAATGCATGAGCAGGAATTGTGGGCTTGAATTTCAATAGCCTTGCATACTCATTTAGCAAATGAAGCATGTAATCGTACACATAACCCATCTTTAAATCCTCTCGTATGAATCTGCTTGCTGCCTCACCAATGGCCTCTGCCTTTTCCGTGTGAGTGTTGCCCCAGTCCACGGCAAATTTAAGAGAAGTGCATTTGCTGTTGTCTCGGATTGGCCAGTAATGCTGCATCGGCACCATTCCTCTACTGAAGAAATCATAATAACGTGGCCTTACGATTAAGGTCATCGAGTCACAAGCTAAAATGTATTTCTCACTTACTGACCACGCCCATCCTTCTATGTATATCTTATACCTGTGGCTGCATTGATCCCCTAGATTTGATTGCTTGAATTTTTGTTTAGATTCTTGTCCCCAGTCCTAAAATAAATTAATTTAAAACATGTATCAATAATCAAACACAATTAATAATTAGTTCAACATTTTATTTGATATATTATTATTAAGTAGGCATGCAAATACATATTTATATACATATATTTAATTACCTGAATAAAAAGGCGAGTGTTCCAGTCATTTTTGTCCGACACGTTACAGGTCATCAACTCCTTTCTGATTGGGGACACGTGTGGATTGCCTCTCCAGTACGCATGGGGTATCCTGTCCTTCCATTTGGTTCTTTTGTTGCCTTCTTCAATATCCTTCAACACATTACTCCATGGCCTTATGTTAGTCTCAGCCCTGCCAAAAACAAAGTATTATTACTGGTGTTATTTACCTTTTAATATTTAACCAACTAAATATTTACTCATTTACTAGTAGTTACTATAATTTCCTACAAATCATATGCGTTAACTAAATTAGTAATAAGATTTCTTTTACTTGTACAAAAGATCTTGCTATCAAATCCAGCCCATGTCTAAATTGGAAGAGAAAATATCTTGGAAAATTTATGGAAATAATTAATTCACTTACAAAATATCTTAAAATACACACATTTCATGCAAAAATGTCTCTAAGAAGTAAATAATCTGTCACAATTGACATTGACAAGTAATTGAGGAACAATCAATGGACAATGGACATGTCAAACGTTCAACCAATGAATGACTGATACGTGATCCACATGCCAATTGCCTATCTAATCTAAAATCGCATGTGATTTACATTTAAACAAAAAAAAAAAAAATTAACAGAGCGCTGATAGAAACAGAGGTAATACCTGAAAATAATCAATTAACATAGTATTCTCGCAGAGTATTATATTTATACTATGAATGATTGGGAGCATTTATGTTTGAAATGCTTAGTTTTTGCTAGAGAACAAAGAAAAATGAAGAAAAGGTAATAATTACCAGCCCCAAAAAGACCAATCAGGGAACACAATATCCAAGCTCGACCAATCGGAGCAGTATCTAAACAAAGGTGGTGGGCCTGATTTTGGGCCTTGAAAGTCTCTGGCTCGGACGACAGGTCGGTCGTCACAGTCGAACATGAGCTCCAAATCCGGCAATCTTCCAGGATACAATCTTAGCAGCTGCAATATTCCCCACAAAGTAAACTTGTCCCTTGTCTGTATCGACTGCTTGTACTTCTCCACATAAGCCTTTCCGTTTACGATCACAAGCCTGAAGTGTGCAGTCTTTCTCGCCCGTTCGATCATGTCTTTTGTGATCCCTGACTCTCTCCAGTGCCGTAGATCTTCATGAATCCATTGGAAGTATGCCGGACATGTACTTAAATTTGACGGGCGGTCAGGATTTGTGGGGTTGTGAGTTGTTGGATAGCAGTGATCAGTGGGGCAGCTTTGCGTTACATTTTGTTTAGTGCATTGGAGATCAAATTCTTGTTGTTTGATCGGTGATTTTGCACTAGTAATTATATCTGAATTTTGAGGCACAATTCCTGAAAATATAGACTGGGAACATAGTATTAGTTATCCAATTAATATATACATTTTATGAGGCGAATCTAAAATTACACTATGTCCTTTTGGTATGGCTTATTTAATGATTATAAGTGCTTATTTAATCACATAAGCTCTTTTTAAATTTTTTGTTTTTGTTTGGTTGTCTTTTGAGTAGAGCTTTTGAAGATTAATTAAGCTATTTTGCCTCTGCTAACAGAAGCTCAAATTTTGGGTTTTTAGGAGTAGAAGTTGAAAAACTTTTTTAAAGTATTAAAATATCTAAAATATCCTTTAGCTATTTCATAATCTTATTTGATTTCTTTCCTAATATAACTTTAAATAATTTACCTATTAAAATAATTTTACAATTTTTAATAAAAGTTCTCATTGACAACCAAACAACTAAATTTTTTTGGTAAAAACTCTACTTTGTAAAAGTTTTACTAGTAAAAATTTTACTTAAATAAATTTTATTCGAGAAGCCATACCAAAACGGAACCTTATATTTTTTTTAAGTCAATCCTAACAATTCGAATTAAATAACATAAATGTTTAAAAATCTAAATACCAACCCAGACCCTTTCTTTATCCTTCCAAGATTTTCATATTATATCTCTATCTCTCTTTTATATATTCTCAAAAAAGTTTTTTTTTTCTCTTATAATATTCAACCATCATGTTATAAACATGCAAAATAAAGAATACCAAAAGAACTCTGGACTCGAGTTTTTTATACAACAAAGGTTTGTTAAATTTAGAGGCAAAATCAATGGAAATTATTAATTAATTGTTTGAACTAATTAACAGCATGTAAACAAAAATTACCACCCACGAAAGAATAATTATAATATATTAGTATTACTATTATTATCAGAAGCGTTGTATAAAAACATTTTTGGAGGCCACAGCAAAGAAGGAGATCAACTAGTGCATGATATTTTCATGTTGATTTGTTATGTTACAGAAATGAGACAGAAAGGCATTAATCAATATGAATGCAAAAGAAACAATTAATGGAGGGTTTAGATTTGGGAGTAGGAGGAGGACTTACAGAATGAAACCAGCCAAGAAAAACTGAAGCACCAACGAAGAGGAAGAAGGAGAACAAGATAGCAGCTGCCTGCTTCTTTCTTGATGGTGATGGCGATGGCGTTGCAGTGAAGTGTCTATAAAGGCCTGAGGCCGAGGAGGAGCCATTCCACTGCCACTGCCACTGCCATTGCCATTGCCATGGCCGGAAAGTGTTTTTTTGATGTCTATTATCCTTCTTTTTCATGCTTTTGCCGCCAACTTACAACTAATAATTATTGCTATACAACATATATTTTGGGCTTGCTTAAATTTAATTGATGATGTCTTTTATTAGATCTTCGATCTTCTTCTACATGATCTTTCTACCGTCTTCTTTAAAACCAATCAAGAAAAAGAGGGAGGAGAGTAAAAAAAAAAACTTTAAGATCGAGATAGGAGGATAGCAGCCATTAATTGTACGTCAAGAGGGAGAAGGATTAGGGTATAGAGAGAGTTTAGTTTTTACAGAAGTTCGTTAGTCCAAGAAAATTAGCGTCCTACGTACGTAAAATAAGTGTGTGTGAATGAATTAAAACTCTATCTCAAGATTAAGTTGTTGACTTGTTGTTGTACAAAGACTGACTGACTGACTAACAATGGAAACATGCGTTGAGTCCTTGTTAACGAAGGGGTTGATTCACGTTTCATGCCCACAATTTGCTCCATAATAATAATATCATCATATAATTAAAATTAATTTATAACTAATTACATGCTCCTGCCCATTGTGTTTAATTACTGTTTCGAGCGTCCCACTCAGCAGCTGCACCGAGAGACAAACGTTGACTCCTTACGTGTGGTCAATCGAAACAAAAATTAATGCTTACTTATAGGGTCAATAAAATTAGGCTAATGCTAAATACAATGGTCGCTTGCCCTTGATGTTTAATTAGGTAATAATTTGGGCCAATTTGGTAATGTTGTAGCTTTTAAAATAATTGTTGTTAGTTATACTGTAGAAATAATTTGCTATGAAGAGAATCGGTTAAGTGTTTGGTAAGTTTTATTTTTAGAAGTACTGTGAGTTTTGAAAACAGTGGTTGATGTTTAGTAAATTTTTATGTTAAATTGTTGTGAAAAAAATAAATGACTAAAATAAACATAATGTAGGATACATATAAAAATATTTATATACAATATTTTTAATTATGTATTATAATAATTTAATTAAAAATAAAATTTATATTAGATTGATTTTATTTCTTTTATTTTTTTATAATAAAAATTTATTGAAATATTGATTTTGTTTCCAATTTGAATAATGATAGTTTTGTGTTTAGGTAATAGTTGTAAGGATATTTATGGAATTGTATTAAATGATAAAATTAATTCTCAAAATCATAATCTAAAACCTACTCATTCCCTGTTTTTCAAAATCAAACTGTAGGAATGACTGATTTTAACAAAAGTAATTTTAATTTTTTTTTATCAAACACTAAAATTAGCTTTAGAATTCTCAAAATTACTTTTAAGCCTCCCAAAAACAATCTCGAACAGGCCCAAATTCCGCTGCAACTAGTCCTTGCTTATCTATCTCTTTTAATTTGTAACATCATCGAATGTTAACAATTTAGTTTAGGATAATCTAGTTCAAAGTCAGTCATCGGTTTAGTGATATTCACCCTGTAATTTCGGCCTAAAACACGTTCGGGACACACTGTTGGTCCAGTGAGAGAAAGATGTTGACGGTTGAAGTAGGAGATAACGCTTGGGTAAACTGTTAACTCTTACGTTGATACTATCAATAGAACAAAAACAAAACAGGCATATCATATGAAATTTAGTAGCATAATTGTTTAGTCTTTGCCACCTGCCTCTTGATTGCTCTCCTAGAAGAATGAATTATAAATTTTGGAATTTACAAGTTAGGCATATGATTATAAATTTCGGAATTTACAGACGACAGGATTAGGATTAGGATTAGGATTAGGCTTTGCATGTGCCGAGATGACAAGTCGATGCATGAAAAAGAAATACAACAAGAGCTTTGACTTGCAAGTCCCACAGCAACAAAGTGCCTTAACCCACGGAGTAATTCACTAGTTACCAGCCAAAAATGTCTATCCCCGTCTTGACTCTGGCACAAATACCAGCCACAAACAAATGTCTGTTGCCGTCTGACTCTGGCAAAAATATTTCGCAATTACAGTTGTTAATAGGACTTGAGAATTGCTTATTCTATTAGTCTTTCGCACATGCATGCTTGCAATGCTCAGGCAGGCAGTAACACAAATGTTCAATAATGTTCTTTTAGTCACAAAGCATAACAATATCGAGGGTTAAGCAATTTTGTCAGCAAAATAAAAGGCTAATTATATAGCACATGCCCTTTTTTTTCAAGTAAATGGCTTCATTTTAATTGCAACTAAAACACTTCTTGTTACATGTACATTGTCAACATTATTGTTTTTCCCTAGAAAAGTGTTATGAACTTATAAAACATATAGCCACCAAGAAAAATTGAACAGAAGAAGAGATTATTGTCCACAAAGAAATCTGGATACAAAGGACAATAAATTAAAAAAACCACAACACATTCACTATAATTTGAATTACAATCAAATTTAGTCCCTTCCACAACCACTTTCATCAGCACAAAATCCTTAACCACTACCATATTTTTCAATCCAATCTGCAAAATTAACCCATGAATCAGTAATTGACACATTTGATTTTGATTATTTGGTTTAGGGTTTCAAAATGCAAACCCTTGAATCATAATTCAAAAGTAACCAGAAGGAACTAAGAGGGGGCAGCCACGGTTATGATTCGTGTCATGGGAAGTTGTGTGGCGAAAGGAAGCAGTTGATGCACCAGAGTCGCACGGTGGCAACCTTGCGTTGACAAAAAACTCCTCTTGTTGACAAAATTGCTCAAAGCTGATCAAGGCTTGCACTTCCTATGCTTAACACTCTCACTGCATCTGCACCACCAAGAGAAGCAAATATAAAAGTGAAGTCTTTGTTTGCTAACTTTAGATCATTCTTTGAGAACATCAGGCTATGCACCCAAGTACTAATCTGTGAGTCCTTCCTAAGTTCCTATTTTCAAATGTAAAAGAGTTGAATGACTCCATTCGGTTTACCTCTCTTCTTGGAAGAAGGCTTCATATCCCGAGGGTTTTAATAGCCAATTATTAAAAGTTGGTCCTCCTTTAAAAACTTTTGAAGCTATATTGTATGCTTGAGCACCGTCCTGCAAAGCAATTTCATATCAAACTACTTAGAAGACAGAAGCCATTACCAGTTAACAGACAAGCCTTTTTGCAATTTCAGAACATATTATTTAATCAGTGAAATTACCAAGGATAAACAACAGTTAGCTGATGGCTAATGCATTAGAGATTTAGCAACAGAAATGAATTCTAGGATAAGAATCTCACTCCGCCTTTCACATCTGGTGACAACCATCAGTGGAAGTTAACAAAAAGTTTGAGTTCAAATTAATAGAAATGACAATCTGCATCCGACTTCTTTTTAATCACAAGAGCTAAAAAGAGATTTTAGAACTCATAACATGACCCCAGTGTAAAGTAACAATAAATTCCAATGGGAGAGGGGAAAAAAAAAAGGCCATTCATTTTTAAATCCAGAAAATCAAAACTACCTTGAGTTCTCTATAGGAAATATCAGCAGCTAGGCATTTGATTTTGCTTTCATGCTTCAGAGACAAAAAAACCTCCAATAATCGATTTCTAAGGAAGACAAAAATAACAATGGTTAAGATGAAGATGATTTTGCCTCATATGAATATCTACGGAGCATATATGTGTCTCAGCTTACTTGCATAAAGATGACTGAGTAGATGGAGAAAGAGCTCCTTTAGCAGAGGTGCCTTGCTTTCTTCCTGTGGTTCCAAGAATGACTTCATGCGGGCCTGACTTATTCCAACATATAGAGTACCTGCGAACCAAAGCATAGACCAATGTTGAACACAAAAAACACAACAGAATAATTTCTTGACTTTTATCAAATTCAATAAAATACCCGCAGGTTAAAGTGGATGAAGCAGCCTCAGAATGCTGAAACTCCTCCGGTGGTACTGATGACGCCAAAAAAATTGGCTGCGAATGGCATTATGATGAATTTTGTCATTACCCTGCTCACTTTCCAAGTTATTGAAACACCAGACACTTTACAGACCTTATTAACTTGAAAGGGACTCGATAGTTCCTCTGATAACGGTAAAATTCGATCATACAAAGATCTTTTCAAGTGCTCCTCCAATGGAAAATCCTCAGAACTGTTAGGGGATCTTCCAACAGTAATGGAAGAGAGGTAAACAGGTTGAAGAAAATAGGAAAGCAAAGCTCCTGAAATTAGAGGAAGAATGACGTCATAGCATGCCATGTTTCAAATGGTTTATGTTATGCACTTAAACTAGTCTGCACATGCCAGAAGGTGTGCAAGCTTTGGCAATACGAGAGTACCATTTTACAACAAATTACTAATTGTGCTACTTGTTGATTGTGATTGGTGTCAAAATTTTGAAATGTTCATAAATTGTCATTAAACGAACCTTGAACTCCAACAGCATTCCAACGAGCTATCTTATCTGAGCAGCTAACGGACAATGTTGTATCACCACGACCAGGCTTCCTCTGCACCCTTCCAATGCGTTGCAGGTTACCATCTGCAAGTATATACTCTTGTAAGTTCTTCTTTGAGTAAATCTGCCTCTCATGTCAAGACCAAACACCTTCTTATTATTATAAAATGTGACCAAAAAAAAAAAAAGAAAAGAAGCCAATGCTCTATCATAAAAAAACATATTAAAACATCATAAGAAGGAGAATAAATAAAATTAGCCATAAAGATTTAAGTGATACAATTTAAAACATTGGCAAGCATCAAAAAAAGAAGTTAAGCAGACAGAACATAAGTTACTCAAGAATCAAATAACATAAGAATGATCTGGAAAAAGAAATTTAAATTCCATGACAACCATTATTCAATTTTGAAGTCTCACAGATCCCATTTTTGGAACCATCAAGCTCATCCACAGATGATAGTGAGTTGCTTTCTCTTGAGGAGAAATTTCTCAGTGCAGAATGACATGAACTGAGTGAAGCATCCCCGCCTATATGGAAACAGAGAGAAACATTATTAGCCTTAAAGCATACATTATATATATACACCTTAACTTGTCCAAAAGAACAAATACAATAACAAAAAATAAATAAATAAGAAAAAAAAACCACCAAACATTACATGGCAACTGTGAAATGTACAGATGAAGTTGCCAGCCCTCTCTGAATCTGTATTTCCCAGTTGAGTCCAATTCGAAAAAAAAGTTTTTGAAAACATCATCTCGCAGGCCTTCTATTCCATCACTGCATTTCTGCTTATTCAAAAGCTCAGTATAGAAGAATCTGTGTTGTTATAATATGGGAAAAAAAAAAAAAAAAGAAGCCCAATGGGTTATACACTTATGACATCCGATACAATTCCTTAAGAAATGATTTAATCAAACACATAAACCCACATAAAAGAAATAAACCTCAATAGAGCTCTACGGGCGACAATTTCAGCATGAGAGTCATTGACAACGTCACCACGGAGGCTCAAGAGCGAACTGCCAATACATTTTGTTCCCGTTCCAAGAGCAACAACTTCCAAATCTAAAATTAAACAAATTAACTAAGCAAAAACTTTCAATCGCCGCTCAGAGTTGGCTCTTTCATTAAAAACAAAATATGAGAAAAGGGCAAAACGGAAAGGACCTTTAGAAGGAGACGAGATGAGAAACGCAGCCAAGACTGTAACTTCACGCCCTTGAGGTTTCCCCTTCTTTGGAAGTGACTTGTATTGCCACAAGACCTTCTTCGATATCTCGGCTCCCCAACACTCTGTGTCCATGTTCCATCACCGCGAGCTCTCAGGAGTCAGCCTTGTAGACCATCGAAGATCCATGACACGTCAGCAAACTTGGGTTATTAACGGGCCAATTCATAATAACCCATTTAAGACAGGCCCAGGCCGGCTTTTGGAAAACATTTAGCCCATTGACATTTATATATTTTTAATAATTTTCTCATTCTTAGTTGAGTTCTACCATTTTCTTATTTTTAGACGTAAATCTTTATTTAGATCATTAATATATATATGTTTATTGGGCAATTATACGATGTTAAACACCAAAACTTATAAAAAAATATGAATAAGTTTTATTTCAATTTTCTGACATCAATAAAATAATGGGTTGGGTTCAAATAACAAAATTTAATCAACACGCAAAACCACTTCAACGCCTGTGATTTTGCCTTTTAGATTTGGGAATCATGAACCCTAATTCTAATATGTCAAGCCAACATTTTACTTTTATTAAATTAAATAGTAATAGAACATATTTTAAATTTTTTGTCCCAAATAATCATTCCAGATATTCATAAATTGGTGACAATTAATTTACTTGAATTTTGTAAAAAATTATCAACTAATTAATGAATATCAAATCACTTAAGATAAAAAATTTAAGATATGTACCATTACTCTAAGTTAAAACCCAATCCTGAAATTACAATTTTTTTTTTTTTGGGCCTTCTTGACAGGTATGGAAGAAAATTAAAATACTAATTCACAGATAATGGATTGGCAGTTGAATGAGAGGTCCAGCAGAATTTAACAAAATGACAGTTACATTTACATGAAAGGCGATTCGTTCGATTTTCGACAGTTGTGAAACAGCACAAACCAACAGTCCAGCATATTAACTTTTCAATGCATCAAATTCAAATATTCAATGCAATCGTATATATACACTGTAGACGCACATGTAGGAATGGAACATTTCACGCTCATGTAAGCGCGTGTAGTATAAACCTCCAATTTAATTCTTTTTATGTTTTCTATAAAAAGATTACAGTTTGTTTATTTGTCCTATAAATAGGTCTCTACCCTCTGTCTAAATGAACAATTACCCTTACAATTGAATTTAGTCATGTAAGTTTTTGTAGTATAGATTAATTTTAAGCTTATAAATTTTGTATCATAATCCTAAATATGATAACATTTGAATTGTTACTTTTTAACTGGTGTTACATGATTAACAAATTACAATAATTTTTTTTACAAAACTTTTGAATGTTATTATCCAATCATACATGTGAGGTTATGCCATTTTTTATGTAACACACAAGTCATGCACCAATTCTAATGTAAAAATATAAAATTGTTACCTAAAAAATTAATAATTCCCTAACATGTGACTATCACTAATTAGCATCGTACAAGTGAGATGCATGTCTATATTCCTAACTTGTAAAGTTTTAATTTACTTATGTATTATATACTAAAAGATACTTTAGTAATTTCAAAATTTTTACAAAAGAAAAAAAAAGTAGAGCGGATGGATAAAGTTCAAAATAAATTTTTTAGGATATATTTCTTCTAAGATTCGAACTCGGGTAGCCAATCGAAGAAAAATATTTGGAAACCATTTAATTAAGCCTTTGGATATTGGTATAAGCCTATTTTAATATAAGTAATGATATAGCCACAAATACTTTTATATAAATACAAATACTTTTATATAAATAATGTTGTATAATAATGTAATATAATATATTTACGTAAATAAAAATATCATATATCGCTCACACACAATTGTTTATTTTAGAAAATAAAAGGATCAAAGCACATTATAATTTCAAGGGTAATTTTTGCCTACCTCAATTGAATTAACATTTTCTACCGAGTCCCCAACAAAAATGAAGTGTTGCACGACACACCCAATTTTCGTTAGTTTTTTAGTTATTTCTAACAGCTTTGCTTGACTTTTGAATGAATGACCAAAATGCCCCTTTATCTGAATTCAAACAATTTTAATTACATAAGGCCTAGTCCAACATTTTATATTTACGTTAATGTCCTTAAATAAAAGATTAATTAATTAGTACATGCCATTTTTTTTCCAAGTAAAGGTTTTCATTTTAGTTGCAACTAAAAACTTCTTTTTACATGTACATTGTCAACATTTTGTTTTCCCTAGAAAAGTTTTATCAACTTATAAAACACGTGGCCACCGAAAAAAAAAATAAAAAGAAAGAGATTGTTGTCCACAAAGAAATCTGGACATAAACGATAATAAATTGAAAAAAACCACGGCGCATTCACTATAATTTGAATCACAATCAAATTTAGTTCCTTCCACAATCCTTGTCCATCAACATATTCTTCAATCCAATCTGCAAAATTAACCCATGAATCATTAATTGATGCATTTGGTTTTGATTATTTGGTTTAGTATTTCAAAATGCAAACCCCTGAATCATAATTTAAAAATAGACTTAAATAACTAATGAAACCAATAATACTAAACCTAAAAGGAACAAAGAGGTGGTCGCCGCGGTTACGAACTGTGTCATAGGAAGTTGCGTGGAGAAAGGAAGCAGCAAATGCACAAGAGTCGCACGGTGGCATTCTGCTTTACGTTGAAGCTATCTCTATTTAAGCTGTGTCGTGGAAGAAACAGAGGAGAAAAAGAAGAAGAAATAATGGAGAAGAAGGAGGAAAAAACACCTAAGAAGAAGAAGAGAAAATTGAAAACACAAAATAAAAATTGAAAAAACAAAATAAAAAAGAGACAAAATAAGGAGAATTTTCGTTAAAATTAATTGAAAGAACGAGCTTTCGATTCTACCTCTGCACTGTTAAACTTAACTGAGAAAGTAACGAAATTGAGTGCACGGTGCAACAAGTCAATTTTGTTGGATGCACTGTGAAAATTATCAATTCATTTAGGAGTAGGCAAAAAATTACCCTAATTTTAATATAAATGGATAGGTAGATTATATATGCCTATTTAAGAGGGACCTCAATGCTAGAACAACTGAGTGAATTCGTAAAGCACGAGTAACGTGGGCGCGTGGGAGGATGGGATAGGCGCTGGCGACCATTTTTATGAAAAGCTCCAACTCATCAAAGCGAAACTTAAGTAAGACCAAGTCTGACCTGTTATTTCTTCCTTTGGTTCTGTCCTAAAACGTTCCCGTATTGCACATGCCGACACCGCAGGTTCTCAAGAACTACTCATGCGTGGCAGCATAATAGAACATTATCTACTTAACCTGTCGGCAAAAAGCAACTATTAATGTTCTACGTGAGCTGTGTCCGGGTATTCGACGTCGTTATTTCTCCGAAACAATGAAGAATCACCGTTGGATATACTTTGTCCGCATAAAATCTGTCGGATGATACAAGATCAACGGTGATTAGACCATGTGTGCACGCAAAATAATCGAGCTCACATGGCAAAACATATTCATTTTTTTTTTGGTTTTTAGCTACACTCTTCGAGAGAGAGACACTAAATATATAATATAATATGTCATCTATAGGAGAGCCCCACTGAGGGAACAGAGCCATATTGAAAGAAAATATTGAGTAGTTAATAGCTTTGTCGTATTGAGGTGTATACGTGAAGTCCTTGTAGAAGATAATGGCAGAGGAGCAAGTGAAGAAAGTAGAAGCCGAGACGCCGGCGGTCCCAGCTCCGGCTCCGGCTGTCCCAATCAGCGACGTCGCAGAGGAGAAAGCTGTTGTTCAATCACATGATCAAGAGAAGCCTGTTGATGATTCCAAAGCTGTTGTTCAATCACATGATCAAGGGAAGCCTGTTGATGATTCCAAAGCTGTCGCAGTAGTTGATCGTAAGCTCTGTCTCTCTGTGAACATATGTATATAATTTTAATTGCTGCTATTTTAGACTATTTATTCTTTAAATTAATATTGAATGCTTTTACAGGACATGAGAAAACAAAAGAGCTTGTATCAAACGAGCTTAATACAATTAACTGACTCACGGAGATTTAAATTTTCATTGTTTTTTATACAA
This sequence comes from Clausena lansium, assembly GCA_030449835.1. Lineage (NCBI taxonomy): Eukaryota > Viridiplantae > Streptophyta > Magnoliopsida > Sapindales > Rutaceae > Clausena > Clausena lansium. The sequence goes on from JASUUF010000257.1 coordinate 6,069,795, forward strand.
AAAAATAAATAGAAAATATTAAGCTCATAGCTTTGATCATTTGCTCGCACTTTGTTTTTTCAAAGTTTATAGAGATTAAATGATGGAGTTTTAGTGTTCAATTCAGGATTATTTTTCTCAATTTTGATCCATTTATGTTTAGTTTTGTGATTTCTGAATTTGGTTTCTTTATTTTTTCTTTAATTTTATATACATGATTTTTGTAGAAATATGTGGTGGCTGTGCTTTTATTTTATTTTTGTAGATATGACCCCTTCTTTACACTAATTCGATTCAGGAGGCTTTTGCAGTTTTGCTCCTGAAAAGAAGCTTTTTTTTTTTAAATAATTATTTTAATAATAATAATAATAGAAAAAGACACATGAATATTTTTGTAGCCAGTGAAATTTCTTAAGTACAATTTGTCTCGTAATAGTCTATAAGGTTTTGGGGTCTAATTTTTATTATTGATAATCTCTTTTTGAGAGACGCTTCTCTCCAGTGTGCATGAAAAAAATCATTTATCTTTCTCTGATGATCACTTTTGGAATTTAATATCAAAGTGTTACCGTTGCACATAGAATACTTCTATTTTTTCTATATATATAGTATAGTGGATTAGTCATAAAATCAAGATGCTTGTCCACTTTGTTCCATGATTGATGATACTTTAATTATCAACTTATGAAAAGCTTACTGTATTCTATGCATGCTTTAATAAGGTGCGGAAGAAATCAACCCTATGCTTTACACCATAGGATCCCAAAAGGAGAGTAATTGATGGTTTTAATCTAAAATTAATGTTGATGGTAGGGTTGATAACAGCTAAGATTCCTTTCTAATTGTTGACAATTGGACTTCCACTTTACTAGATGTTCCATAATGCAAATTTGATAATTATTGTAATTGGTAAATTTAGCATACATACAAATTTCATTATATTACTAACTGTCTACTATAGAAAATACTTGCAATGAACCGCAAAAAGATTCCCCTTTCCCTACCTTAGCAGATTTTGACTTGGCTAGTGGCTATTGCTTTATTGTAGAAGTTATTTTATATTGTAAATATTCATGTAAATCAGGTATTGGTATCCCTTGCTTTAAGGGATAAAGCACCAGCCATATCCTAAATAGGTTTGATGGAGATCCTATGGTTTCTGGAAAAATCATTTTCTTGTAATTGTATCATATGTAGTAAGAAATGGGAGTTTGCAATTTCTCTTGACTGTTCTTTCATGATATCGAAGCCACTTATATTTCTTTCCTCCAAAGAATGCAATCTGGTTCACAATCAGGTGAAGTTGTTTTACCAAACCTGCCTCACATGAGCTTGCAAGGAGAGGGGTAATTATCCTGTTTAGTCATCAATAATAGGGGCTTATCATGTAAACTACCTTGAATGATGCTAGCTTGCATGCTTTAAGCATGTCATTTAAAGATTAAGGCCACCCATTATACCATAAGATCTGATAAAAACAGACAATAATAGTTATTGAAAGGAAAAATCCATTCTAAAATTCGAAAATGGGACATCCACTTTCATGCATTTTCCTTTGGTAGATGGAAAAATAATGTAAATCTGGTTCTTTCATAATATGGTTAAGTGTAGCATATGTATTTTCTGATTGGAGTACTAGATTTATATATTTCCATATATTGCCTTTGACAGAAACTCCGGATTCGGCCAAAAAGAAAATTTCTGGGGAAAAGAAAATTTCTGGATCGCATGATAGAGGTAAGTGTTGGGAGTATTTCTGAGAACCTATTTGTTATCTTCTTGACCATGACAGTCGCATAGAACAATCAAATACTTGAATTAGTGATCACAGGACAGTTAGCAAAAGAAACGAGCCAATAATCCTTTTTCTGGCATCTAAGTTAAGGCTGCAAACGTAAATTGTCATCATTTCCATTATTCCAAGTGACTAATGTTTGCTTTGTTTCTTGTCTAAATTTTCTGTGGAGTGCAGTGAAATGTTTCAACTTTCATTGAATATACAGAAGTTCCTAAGCGAATAACATGTGGTTTCATGTTATGCTTTTTCAGATGTTGCTCTTGCAGAGGTCGAAAAGGAAAAGAGAGAATCGTTTATCAAGGCATGGGAAGAGAGTGAAAAAACAAAAGCAGAGAATAAGTAAGGCTTTCTCTAAATTGTCTTTCTTTTAACAAAAATGCTAGGACTGGCATGCAGCAATGTCATTACGCTGGGAGTACTAGTCACCTTTACCAACTTAAAACATTTTAACCGATGATTGAGGAAAAAATATAAATTTGTCCTTATCCTTCTGGTATGTGATTTTGAATGAGTTGTGTTGAAAATGTTGAACAGGGCACAGAAAAAGCTCTCAGCCGTCGCTGCATGGGAAAATAGCAAGAAAGCGTCTTTAGAAGCCCAATTGAAAAAGATTGAGGTAACTCGGCCCTTCTTGTATATTGTTTTTCATCTTCGGATTTTTATTTTATTTTTATATTTTCTTTGTGGAAGCAACCTGACATGATTCTGGCAACTTCAAGTTTACATTCAACTTAAGTATGTTAATAATTTGGCAGGAACAATTGGAGAGGAAGAAGGCAGAGTATGCTGAAAAAATGAAAAATAAGGTGGCTCTAGTTCACAAGGAAGCAGAAGAGAAAAGGGCAATGGTTGAAGCTAGACGGGGAGAAGATGTTCTTAAGGCAGAGGAGATTGCTGCAAAATATCGGGCTACTGGGAGCACTCCAAAGAAGCTCCTCGGTTGCTTCTGAGATCAATTTGTTTATGCAAGTGGTATACTTTGTGTTGATTATGTCAACTTTATATCTGTATATTTTCTTTTGTCATTGGTGTGCTGTTTTATGTGTGAATCTCAATGCAACTAAAGCAAATGATAAGATCGGAGTGTTGTGGGATGGTATTACGTGTCTTTTCATCTGTTTGAAACAATACGATTCTCTTAATCGAAGTTCAAAAATTGCTGCATTTTACATTTGACTTTCATTTATCTACTGAACTATTTCCACAAAATTTTTGTAAAAGGGAAATTATTACTGTATTATTTTTTTTTGTCATATGTATATTTAATCACGATAAAATTTGGACATATTTTTTTAATTATTTTTATTTCTAACCTTATATCAATCAATCACGTTGATACTAAAAATAATTATTTTATCCCTAAATGAATTAAAAAGTTATTTTATTATACAAAATTTTGAAAAATAAAAAAAATTATAATTATAAGAATATTTTTAAATTTAATAAAATAAATAAATAACAAAATTAATATGTTAATTTTTTATAATTATATTTTATTTAAAAATTATAATGTTAATTTTTTTAATTTTTTTGTAATTATAATTTCATTAAATTCATGTAATTAAATTAAGTATATGAAAGTTTACAAAAATTAATATAAAGGGAACAATTCTTTATAATTATTATAAACTTTCTTATAATTAAAATTAAGAATCTTCTCTATACAAATTAAATGAAATTATAATAATAAAAAATTAATATTTTTAGATTTTAAAATTTATTTATTTTATTAAATTTAAGGATAATCTTGTAATTATAATTTTTTATTTTTTAAAATTTTGTAAAATAAAATAATATTATAATTTATTTAGGGATAAAATAATTATTTTATACTGTAAAAGTGGGTGATTAATATAAGTTAAAAAATAAATATGGTCTAAAAAATATGTCAAAAATTTATGATGGTTAGATATAATATAGTAATAATTTCCCTTTGTAAAATCTATTGAACATTGTTCATTGATCAGTTTGCTTCTTCCATTTTTGTAACTAGAATAATATATGAACAATGTCCAAATGAGGAATCTGCTAGTGAAGTTCTTATGAAAGCAGGACAAAACGAAAAATGAAACCCTATCAACAAAACTTGAATGCAAAATTGACAGACATGAAACCGAAATTCTACTGAATAATAAGTATCATACAGAGTAAGTATTTGCATATCTAATTGAAAGGTTCAAAAGAGGTTGGGGAATTTATATAATCTTTTATACATGCCAAATAAACTGGGTTTCCAATAAGCCTATTGATGGTCACATTAAATCCTCTAAAACCTACCCTGTTGAAGGAAACTACACCTCTAATCTTTTCTCCACTTTTTCACTTCACAAGGTTCTGATGCCAAAATTCAAGATCAAAAGTTAAGCAACACAGGGTTCAAACCAAACAGCTCGCTCAGAGCGGGCAGATCAATGAATTTCCTGTGAACATGGCAGAAGACGTACTATAGTTATCTTCTAAGAAGCTCATATCATTGTTTATGGGAAAATCCAACAGCAATTGCAGGGAAGAGTCTGAAGAATCCTGCAAGTCATTGGAACTCGAGGTATCAGACCCTGCAACCATATCCTCAGTGCATGACTTAGAGCTTTTGCATTCTGTGTCTTCATTTTGATTGCTCGGCGTGGCAGACGACCCTGGTAAGTTGTGTCCAATCTCCGTTGTGACGGCTGAAACTGATCCACATTTTGTCGAAGAAGAAACCTGAGAATTTGGGCTTTGACATGCAGTTTTCTCTCCCGTATTTAACTTCCTGAAAGATTCTCCAACCTCAGAATTCCATATGCGGAGAAAATAATCAGAATCAGTCTTTCCCATAGATGGTGAATTGAAGAGTAAGGATTCCCTGGAAAGCCTAGCTTCAGCTTCAAGCCTAGCACTCTCCCACTGTGCCATGTGGCGGGTGGTCGGAGATGCAGGCGCTTTGATGGCTGGTCCAGAAGAGTTGAAGGGCTCGTGAGTTTGTGGATCAAGACCCATGAGAAGCATCCGCTTCTTCAGGTGAGTGTTCCACAAGTTCTTGATCTCGTTATCAGTTCTTCCAGGAAGCTGAGAGGCAATGGCAGCCCACCTAAAGTCCATGCATATTAAAGTTATTTCTACAGCCCAAAATATCAAACGAACCAAAAACTAATGCAAAGAACCATGTCAAGTTCAAGTATACCGGGGTGTAGAATCTATCACAAATGGAATATCACCTCCCTGGAGCTAGAAGTTTACAAAACTAAGCTTCTTATAAATGAAAATGATCCAAAACGTAATTGAATATAGCAATTTAAAAACGCAGAGTAGCAGGAAAGAGGACCTGTTTCCAAGAATGCCATGAAGCTGAATGACAAGCTTCTCTTCCTCTTCAGTAAAGGGACCACGCTTTATGTCTGGCCTAAGATAATTTGTCCACCTAAGCCGGCAACTCTTGCCACAGCGAAGAAGCCCTATAAAATTAGAAAGATCATACTAGAACTCTAAAACAGTTTTGTTCAAGAATGTCATTAGAAATTTATTACGTTATCAAGTCTCAAATCATGATTAATATTTTTCAGTTATATAATGTATCAGCAAAGTGGGATATTTTATGATTTCACAAAATCAAAAATAGCATCACAGAGACTTTTGAACTTTCCTCATTTCCCTCAAATTCTTGGCTTCCAAACACTCAACATAAACCCATAAGCTATAGGTCCATTTTGTGCTTTTAAATAAAACAAACCAGACAGCACTTTACCCTTATGTTTAACCATTGACAAAGCAAAAGTTGAAAAAAAAAAAAAAGGAAAAAAAGAAGGTCTCTTTTCGTTTAATGGCTTTTTGACCGAAAGAAATGAAGATGAGAGTCAGAGTGAGACCTGCGAGCTTAGGAAGAGAACGCCAGCTGCCATGGCCATTCCGCTTGATATATTCAACAAGAATCTCATCTTCTTCAGGAGCCCATGGCCCTTTCTTCAAACCCTTCTTATCACAACACGGTGTCCTTCCCATCTCTATCTCTTCTTCACTATCAATGGTCAACGACCACCACCAACAATAGCACCACCCAATGAACAGATAAAGCAAACCCTTCAATCTTTAAAGCTCAGCTCACACTTTGATTGTGATTTGTGAAGCAAGCAAGCTATATAAGTAACAGAGAAAAAAAAGAGAAGGGCATTAAATACTGTTATACTGTTGCGGTATTTATCTAGGGAAAATCGAAAGTGAATATTATTATCTATTTATTAATAGTTGTTCTCATAAATTCGTGGGTGCAAGCCAAGAGCAGAGAGATAGGACGCTCAGCGAGCTTTAAGCCGGCTCCGCAATAAATATGGGTGTGTCTGTGTGTATCTACATGTGTGGATGGATGGATGTATTTATGTTGACAAATACACGCATTGAGAAATTGAATCATCATCGAGCGCAAGGAAGGAAGAAACTTGTACAAACAGTGAAGTGAGTTAATGGGAGGGGTTTCGTTTTTGGGGTTTTTCAGAAGCGCAGAAGCAATAAAGACGAGAAAATGATGCAGTGAAGTTTGAAAGCGAAATGCATTAATGGCGGATTCTCATAGCAAAGACAAAGATAGGAACAATTTATGAAGAAAGAGAGAGATTTATCGCCACGACAAATACAATGGCGTTCATCGTACGGACGCACATATGATGAAATGACTTGCCCCATCGGGTGCATCACTAATTTATTTCTGTTTCACGCAAGAAGATAAATAATGGAAATGCATTAATGGCTATGAAACGACTTCACATTGAGTTTTTTTTTCATTTTTTTGTTTTTGTTTGGTTTAATAAGAGAAAATAAATAAATCTACTAAATTCAGATTCAGTGATGATTTAGCGAGGCACATTATTGTTGAGGTAGTTACACTGGTTTCAACAGTGTTTATATAAAAAAATCATGTAATTAGTTACGTGTTTAGTTACTTGTAAGATCATTTTCGTGCAAAATCAACAATGCTTCCTATCTCGTAAAATGCTGAAGTTTGAAAACTGAGACAGGCTTTCATAAATAAAAAAAAAAAAAAAGACAAATAAAAGCCGAGGGCTGAGAAGTGAGACCAGCTCTGGCTTTCTGGCGTGGGTTTCAGTTTCAGCGATTGTGTAAGAAAGAGAGAGTTGTTACAAGAGAAGTTATTTATTACTTACTGAGTTTTAAAATTTTGGTAAGGCGCGAGTGAGGAGCGTGAGCCAATCTAACGATGACATGTCATCAATCATATGTTAGCGCGTGGTCAATTTTGTCCTCAGACCTTTCACTCTAATACCAGAAGCCATGTTGGTATGAAGAGAGCAAGAGTCAAAGAAATTTCCAAGTAAAGGCCCGCAATACTATTGGCCAGTATAGTTCATTGGGAAATTAGTCAAACCTCATAAATGCTTGGTCAAAAATATCCCAGATGAGTTGAAATTGATGAGCCGGTGATTTTTTTGACTGGTAGCTGTTTATGCTTCTATTATTGGACCTTATAATAACCACCCTTGTCATTATTAACTTTGGCTGTGTCCTTTTTTTTTTTTTTTTTTTTTTATAATCTTAAGCTGCGTAGCTCTAGTTTTGTAGGTTATTTATTATGCCTTTGGACATGCGACGAGGTCATTTGTTGGTGTAAATTCATGAACTTAATGCAACTGAAATACAGATAAAAATTTAAATATTAAAATTTTTAATATTATTAATATCTTCTTATTATTATATATTTATTGTAATTTATAATTAAATTTTTTAATATAAAAAAATAATAAAACAGTAAGATCAAACAAATCTCTAAATGAATTTTATTTAACTATAAATTAAATATAATTTAAGAATACTCTACTATTATTATTTCAGATTAACTATATTAAAATTCTTGATTAATAAAACACTCTCTCGTAATCGTACATTTAAAATTATAACGTATTTTTAATTATTTACTATTTTACGTGTACGGATATCATTTACAGAGTCTAGAGTAGCCATAACCTATTATTATAATTATTTTTATTGTTGTATCTTTGTCGGCGACCTGAATTTTAAGTACGGCTAATTTAATGTGTACATGGACTCATAATGGCATTTTCTTTCAAACACAGTGAGCCATGTTCCTTGCGTGATAGGCATTCAGCATTCTGAAACAAAACCTGTAAAGTTGGATTGAGGGGATTTGACAGATATAGGCTATTGAATGCGGATCAGAGTTAAAGAGTAGCGAGCACTGTACAATGTATAGCTCCAAATCTGTAACCGCAGCCCAATCTTTAACCTCTGTAGTCTCTAATAATAGGAGAAAAAAGGCTGGCCAAAAGTTACTTTCAGTGAGCTTTTAACACCCCTCAACAATCTTTACACACCCTTTTTGAATTATATTTCCTTAAATACTTCCATCGCAATTTATAAAATACTAATCTATATATTAAAATCAAACATCTTTGTCATTAAATTTCATCCTAAAAATAGTATTTATTTTAAGCTTTTATTTTTAAATCCATACAAACCTTAAAATCTTAAATTATTTTCTTCTTGTTACATAATTTTCATCTCTATAATTATTAATTCATCATTCTTAAAAGTTTCTCAAAAAACAAAACCAATTAAAAATTAAAATATAAATATAAATTATAAAATGGCAGTGATGTTTAAAAGAATAATTTATTTAAATTTGTAATTAAATTTTCAGACAAAACGAAAAAAAAAAAAAGAATTAATTTATCTTTGACTATTTATGCAATTTTAATTGAATAGGCGTTTGATAAAAAAATTCAGAGGGGTGTCAAAAACCTATTCATTTACTTAAAAGTGAATATCTTCGACCTGCCAGAACCAGAAGCCCTTAGGAATCCGTGATTTTGTTTCATTCATAAGAACCCACCAGCAAGTGTAAGATCCAAGTTTTGAACACATGCGAATCACATTTTATATTAGTTTTAAATGAAAGCTGGCACTTTTTAACAGCAAAACTTTCGGAAAAACAAATTAAAAATAAAAATAAAAACACACCCAGCATGCCTTAAATTACCCCTTACAAGGCCAATTCCACAAGACAAGACGGCAATTATGTAATTAATGCTTCATTTACCATGGATCACCACTATGTGTTAAATAGCTTTGGATCTCTCTTACCAGACTAATTGTCTTCAATTTCAAATATTTACATTGCAAAAGAGGACACAAAGTTGAAAACACGAAAAGGAAAAGGGGAAAAAAAAAAGATCTTAAACACATCACAACTGCCACCAAATTGCAGGTGGTCACTACCAGGAAAAATAAGGTAAGCCAAGACATCAGAGCCAGAACTCGAGTAATCACCGTTGCTAAAACAGAGTGAAGTTGGGCTCCTTTATTTTTATTGTTCTTGTGAGAGAAAACTAGGAAAATGCACCAAGGAATGTTTAAAATGTTCAAAAGATAAAAAGGTGATTTTTTTGCACAAAGTACATCCTCCAAATTCAGCAGTAAATCAAACTAGAACACGGGCATACAAGTACCAAACCAGTCCATCCACGAAAACAAACGCAACTATGAACTGGACCCAGCTTCTATCTGGGATTTATAAACCATTCTAAAACTCTTCTACAATCCTGTTAAATATTTAGGACTAAGAAAATCCAGAAACCAAGAGAGAAAAAGGATCCAGGGTAAATAGCACAGCACCAGCTACAAGTCTTCCACCGACACACATACCCAGTTCATAAAATGCTTTGTCAGCTGCAGAGCTAAGTGCCTTGAATCGACAGCCTCAGGAATCCTAAAAATATCAATTAGCATACATCATCAAATTAACACATCATTAGCGTAGTCAAAATATAAAATTGCATACAAATTTTCTTGTTAATTTCCATTAGGTCACATACTGTATTAGAACTAAAACCAAAGATGCATAAACATTGTTGTGTCAGAACTTCTACCCTTCTCTTCTGATTAAATTAGTAATTATGCAAAGAATTCTACAAAGTCTAAAAGTCTTAAAAGTTCCAAATTGAAACAGTTTTCATCACATGTAAGTTAAAAAAATACTCCCCACTTCCCTAAGACTTGTAGAGGGTATGAAAATTGTGTTCTTGAATCCAGAAAGCATGCATCACACACATGAAAAGACTGATATCAAAAGTTGCTGCGAAAATATCATTCTAGAGATTCAATCATGTCAAGAAAACAATAATCTGAAGACAAGCATATACAATATTATGTTCAATAGAATAACTTTCACACAGAAAAACAAATTCTGTAGATTATCAGTTGCTAATACTCACCATTGCTACCGCCATTGGCTATATAGCAAGATACTGGCCGCAAATCACCGGCAGTAAATTGCCTGATCAATATGCGGAGGAATCTGCTTAATTTCAGTCCCGAGTTCTTGCTCAATCCTATACCTGTTTGGGTAAAGATGGTAATGAGTCAGTAAGAGTACAAGTACAAGCTTGCTTAATCTCACAGATAAATAAGAATGACAATATAGCACAAGTACACAACATATGGCAATAAAGACTATAAGGAGGAGCAAAGAAGTATACAAGTTGAAGCGGTCCTCGTAAGTAATCAAATTCACAGCTAATCCAAGGTGTCCAAACCTTCCGGATCGACCAACCTGTGCATGAAACAAATATCCATAAGCATTGAAATCAGAAACAGCAAATTTGGCAATGAGAGAGATAAAGATAACTGTATCCAACATACTCTGTGCAGATATGTCTCCGAGTTCTTAGGAAAATCGAAGTTAATGACAACATTCACGGCTTGAATGTCTATACCCCTCGTAAATAGGTCTGCATCAAGTATTGGTCGTCATTAGAATCTAATAGAATGTATTCAATAAGTTAAATTAACTATATTGCAAGCAACCAAACTTATTTTCCCACTCAGCAGAGATATTTCATCACGACCAAACTTTCAAATTTCAATTGCCATTCACTCTTCACCATCAGAAGCTACTGCTTAACCATTTACAGGAGGAAGTCAAGAAAATAACATACCAGTACAAACAAGATTCCTGCATGCACCATTGCGGAAGTCATGAAATACCCTGTTGCGATGGTCTTGCAGCATCTTTGCATGGATATAAAAACAAGAGTAACCAAGTTCTGTAATTTTCTTGGCCAGAAGTTCAACCCGATTCACCGAATTGCAGAAAATGATCGATTGATTAATTTGCAACTGAAAATTCACCCATTATGGTATCCAATTAAATATCGTAATCATATCACAAAAAAGAGGAAATATGACTAATAATTACAATGAGATCAAACCTTAGAGAAAAGTGTGTTCAGGCAGTGGACTTTCTGCCTTTCTTCAACAAAAGCATAGTATTGGGTAATTCCCTTGAGAGTAAGCTCATCCATCAGATTAATTATATATGGTTTTTGCAGGAATTTATCTTTAAAGTCCTTGACGGTAACAGGGAAAGTAGCTGAGAACATTAAAATTTGACGAGTTGCAGGAAGAAAACGAATAAGCTGCTCTACCGAAGGTTGGAACTCTGGTGACAAAAGCTTATCAGCCTGAAAGAAAACGCATGTAACATTAGATTCTCGGTGCAGATAAAATCAAAGCAAAGCAGAGCTTAAATAAAAACAGTTACATAAGTGCAAGGAATTATACTCAATAATCATAATTTCATCACAACTCAAACCCAGACCTCACCACTAAAATATGGAATGTAACAACTTTTAGGATCTAGATGTACCCAGGAAAGGGGTGCCAATACCATTAAGGAATTTAATGGTATTCTCAATAGCATTAAAAATATTGGCTGAATCTATTGGAGAACTGCAAAAGAAAGAACCACAGGACCACTAAAATGCCACCAGAAAATGATAATATCTTTCTCTCCTTCTCTATAATGGTTGTCAAGTTTTCTATGCAAGTGCAAAATGAAGAACCAAGATCAAATTGTGCCGGATTTAGTTACACCCATATGTAAACAGCATTGAAATATCAAGCATTTACCTCATCCATAACAAGCATTGAACAATCTTTCAAAATGCAAACACTCTTCTTAGCAAGATCTAGTATTCTTCCAGGAGTTCCAACAAGTAAATGGACAGGTTGATACAAACGCATAATATCATCCTTAAGACTGGTTCCCCCAGTGGTAACCATGACTTGAATTTGCAAATGCTTCCCAAGCTCCTTACAGACTTGCGACGTCTGAAGAGCCAACTCTCTTGTTGGAACAAGGATAACGACTGCACGAAGAAAGTATCAGATAAAGTAAACAAAACGGGACAGAACAAGTGTTGATCATTGCTCATTCCAATCTGTAATGATGTCGAGGAAATTGTGCTATAACAACTTTGAGCAAGGAAATATAATTAGGAATACAACCAACTTCAATCTTAGTACCAATATAAAAATCACACATGTAGTTACTAATTGTTGGGCTCCAGAAACTTGTTGAAAGAAATAAAGTCACTCCACTTTCAGAATAAGAAATAAATAAATTCTATTTATGGCCCAAATGCCTGCACTTATGCAGTACGTTTCCTCATTAACCCATGTTTCCCAATCTATGTTAACTGCCACAAAATATCGAAAGCAATTGATGTACCCATAATGTTCTCTTGATTGGAAAAGTAATTCAGTAGATATGATAAAAAAGGGTTATTCTAATGTCATTAAACTTAAACATCAAAATAGCCATTATGATTTGACCAGGCCTGAAAACGCCAAAAATGTAAAAGAAGCCATGTCAGAAACCAAACCTTGAATCACATTGTTGTCTTGGTCAATCTTTTCCAATGCTGGAATGCAGAAGGCGGCCGTCTTCCCGGTACCATTCTTAGCTCTGGCAAGAATATCACTACCCGTTAAAGCAATAGGAATACTTTCTTCCTGAATAGGTGATGGCCTTTCAAACCCTTTTTCAAATATTCCCATAAGTAGCTCACGTTTCAGAAAATAGTCCTCAAATTCATTTCCTTTTGTGGCTGTAACATCCTGGAAGGCAAACAAGAAATTGGGGTCAAATAAAATGTTATTAAAAATGGCAGCATCTTATGATAAATTAAGCAGTCGAACTAGCTGATAATAAGAAGACAGAAATACCAGACTTTTAAGAATATTTTCAAACAAGCATCGAGTAAAACAACTCTTTGAATTTCCATGAATATAAAAGGTTCTCTCAATCATTAATAGTTTATGTATATCCAGGCCAGCCACACTGGTTGTATAACACTATATATAATGCAGTAATGATTTCTCTCACCCCATAAACATAAAACAATGAAAGTAATGGATTGAATCCATTTATGTGTGCAAGAAAGGACGTGTACCAATGTCATCATATTTAGGGTCAACTACAAGAAGAGTAATAATAAAGACAAAAGAAAAAATCCCCTACATCAGTGGTAGTGCACCGAATTTGTTGACTCCCTTATGAGCACCCAAGATCATTAGTTCGTAATCCACTAGTTCGTAATCAAGATCATTAATCAGAAAAGTGATAAAAAGCAAGGCCATATCTCAGGTACTTTTTTTAAGATCAATGTAAAGATAACCGATCAAGAGACTTTATTATGCAGTTTCTTAAAGTCAAACTTGTAACATGCAGAAAGTACCACGCGGTGACAGTGTGAACTCATCATAATGAATTGATCTTTTTCAGAGATAAGTTGCAATCAATATTCATCCATGTGGTATAGATAACCACAACAGTCAAAATCCCCCAACCAGTACAAACAAGTAGAACCAAATTGCAATCAGTAGCTCATCCACGCTTAAATGGTTAATCACAACAGTGAAAACCCCTCAAGGCCCATCAAATTCTTCTAATACAACAACAGTTGTCAACAAGATAATGCAAAAAATCAATCACACTACCATAAAAAAGTATCAATGACAGGCATACCTCAGTTTTGTAGCGTGTATCAGCTGGTGGTATCTTTAACCGTGCCTTCCAATCTTGTGAACTAGTATGAGGAAAAAAACATTCAGATCACCTTTGAAATAAAAATATTACAAAAATTATACATATGCATACATAACCTAGCAGGACATTAAAACACATTGAATAGATCATTATGAGATTTTTTCCCCCTAAAAAAATCAACTATCTCGTGAAGCAAGAACAACCTAGACATGCATCTTCTCAAACAATTTTATATGCATGTAATATGAAGACATACCTCGGGTCGATGGCAGCTTCGGACTGTACGGTCTTCTCGACCTCATCAACAATGGAGGAATCAGCACCAGGAAAATTGTTCCGCCGCAGCCACTGCTGTTGCTGTTGCTGCTGCTGATGAAATTGCTGGTGGTGGTAATGGTTCTGAAGCAAATTCCGCTGCACGTACTGTTGCTGAGGGCGGCTCGACTGAAAGCTAGGGTTAGAGGCGTTAACGCCGCCGCGGCCGCTGCCGATCCCTGGTGGATACCTCCCTCTACTATTATTCATCACCACTAAACAAACAGGGGAAAAAAACACCCTAACTACAAAACTAATCGATACAAAAGCAGCGATAAAAGCCGATTCTAGGGTTTGGTTGAAGAATGAAAGCCTTAAAAGTGGCCCAAAAAATTAAAAAGTGCGTATTGACAGGTAAATAGCTAGGGCTTCGTTGTTACAGGGCGAGATCGAAAATTGGGGAAAATCGGAAGTCGTTTATGTACGGATCTGGGGCGAATATCGAAAAATGGTGTTGTTTTTTTTGAACGGCGAAGTGACTATGAAACGACTCGGCTTCTTGATTTTCCTTTTTCTTTTTCTTTTTTAATTTTTTGAATTTTATATTTTTTCTTTAGGTGGAGGAAAGTGAAGGAGCAAGTCGATTCATGGCTTTACTTTTTGGTTTGATCGATCTGTTGTGTGTTTTGTTCAAACTGCAAAAATGACCAACAACAACTCACACCGTCCTTAGGGCGTCAATCCCTTCTCGATGAATCGTTAATTTGCTTAAATGGCCCTTTTGTTCTATTATTTATACAAAGCCACCGACTTTTCTCTGCTTTTTCGTGTGAGTATTTTATTATTTTAACATACCATCAAAACTGAGGACATTGGGTCATTTTGTTATGCTGGATAACCGATTTTATAGTGGAAATTTGATTAATATTTTTTGTTGAAGGCATCAATTACTTATTGCTGAACAATATATTTATTTGAAATTTTTAACAATAATAATAATAAATCATTTTCATTTATGTTCATTGAATTTCTTCTTCTTCTTTTTTTTTTTTTTATTTAGTTATCTTTTATTTATGAAATAATCTTTGGATCGATTTTCAAAAGCATGTATAGTTATAAGAACCCGATGAATCTGAAGTACATTTTTCTAATCCAAGACTATTACTATTTACGAGATTTAGAGAAAACTTTTATCATTTTTCTCTTATTGTCAATATTTCGTAAGGAATATGATAAATGCCTCTTATTTAATCATTGTATCATTTAGTAGTGAGTGTATGCATAAACAATTTACATTAAGATGCTATAGTTGATTATATTTTTGCTCAATTTGCAAACAAGTGCATAAATATATATATTGACAAAAGATATGTTTGGTGCATGCTAGAAAAAACGTTTTTTTTTTAATTAAAAGTTTTATCGGAATTTAGATTGAACTTGGTAAATAAACTAAGTGAAAGTTTGATACTTTGATGAATTAGATTAGCAAATGAATATCTCTTACTAGGGGTGGGCATTTGGCCCAATTCGATCCGATCCGAACTGATCTGACCCCAAAAAATGTGGGTTCGGATTTGGGTGAGGGGTTTAACCCGATCGAGTTGGATTTTAGCCAACCCGATCAGGTCGGATCATGATCGAATCGGATTATGTATTCGAGTTAAATTCGGATTATATTTCTTCTAGCTCGAAACCCGATCGAGTCGATACGATCCTGAAATTGCCCACCTCTATCTCTTACCATATAAAACACTAAGGGCATGTTTGGTGCATTGTATTATATGGTATTAGAATCCTGCACTGCATTAATTTTATCCAATCGCATGTTTGGCTTTAAAAGGCACTGCATTCAAGGGCAAGCTAATGCGTCAATGGGCGCATTAGCTCAAACCCGAGTGTGCACCCACTGATGCATTAGCTTCTTCTTTCTTTCTTTCTTTTTTTAAATAATAAAAAATAAATAAATAAAACTTTTTAATCTAATATAATATTAATTTTATTTTTTTATTTTTACATTATAATTATTAATATAAATTAATGAATTAATAATTTATTATTGGGTTAAAATCACTTTGGTGACTTATGTTCCACAAATTTCAACAAGGATGATATATGTTTAAAAAATAAGCAGTTAGATAAAATGGCGGTAATTTTTTCCGTTAAAGTTAACGGTACAAGGGTAAAATGGGAAGAAATGAAATAAGTAATAAAAAACATTTAGGGTTAATATCACTTGGGTGACAGATGTTTCGACAAATTGTAAAAAAGTGATAAATATTTTGACAATAGGCAAATTAGTGACAAACAGTTAATTTTTTTGTTAACTTTAATGGGAACAGTAAAATAATTATAAAATAATATTTTTGCCCCTATAATTAATTATAAAATAATGTTTCTACCCCTATAATAGTTACAAAATGATATTTCTGCCGTTATAATTAATTATTTTTATTTTTTAAATAGAAAAATATATGAAAAATTATATCTAAGTCTAATTAACTGGCTTTTTTTGTAAAAATAAACAACAAATTGCAAAAAAATTTCTTGTTGAATCAAAATTTTCTTATTAAAAAATAAATAAAAAATTTGTTTGATTTAACCAAAAAAACCAGTTAATTAAACTTAGATGCAATTTTTTTTTATATATTATTCTATTTAAAAAATAAAAATAAATGAGTATAAGCATAAACATCATTTTGTAACTAACTGTAGGGGTAGAAATGCCAGTTTGTAACTATTATAGGGGTAGAAACGTCATTTTATAATTAATTATAGGGGCAAAAATGTCATTTTATAATTATTTTACTGTTCCGGTTAAAGTTAACGGAAAAGTTAATGGTTTGTCACCAATCTGCCTATTGTCAAAACATCTATCACTTTTTTACAAGTTGTCGAAACATCTGTCACCCAGGTGATATTAATCTTGTTTAAATTAACTCACAGGGACAAAAACGTCATTTCATCACAATACAACTTTTTTCGTTAACTTTAACAGAAAAACTAACGGTATTTCACCCAACTGCTTATTTTTTTAAACACATATCACTTTTTTCTAGTTTGTCGAAACATAAGTCACCCAGGCGATATTAACCCTTTATTATTCAATAATATTATAATATTTTTTTATTTTTATATTATAATTTATTAATAAATTTATAATTTAATATAACTAATAATAAATAGTTAAATAGTATATAAAAATATAATATAATATTACATTATTTAATTATATTATAATAATCAATATATAAAAATCAAATATTTTTAAATAGTTTAATATAACTAATAATAAATATGATATTTTTTAACATTTACACCAAAAAAATTGTTAAATTTCTAAAATTTAAGACTTCTATATTTAGCATTTTTCTAAGTATTAATAAATATTATTTTCTAAATATATAATTTAAACTAATTACAAAAAAATTAATACAATATAATTAAAAATTGATACGGTATAATGTAGCACAAAACATTGTACATCATTATTATAATACAGTGCTAATACAATACATCATAATATAATACACTAGCATTAAACTAATGCAATACAATATAATACAATACAATGTGCCAAACACACCCTAAAGTAATACTCATGACTGGTGATTAAAGCAAACATTTTATATGAGGTAGTTTTATGTGTCAATGATACAAGTTAATGTGTGATGGTGATGGATTTTATTTATTCTTATAATATCCCATATCGTCATGTGATGTTATATAACAATTATTCATTAAAACATTATAAAATGAGCATAAGAAGTTTTAATTAGTCAAATTATAATGAATGGATGATAATTTGTTTTAATTGATGAGATTAAAATTCGTGTTAATTGATGAAATTAAGATTTTTTTTGAAATTTGAAAGAGTTATTTTAAAGTAACTTTATTTGATTGGTCATCTTTTTTGAGTGATGGTGAGATAGGGAATTAAAAAAATTGATTTGATTCTACCCACTTTCCTATATTTTAAAAAATAAAATTTAAAAATTTTTTTAAAAAAATGAAGTTGCAAGGTTGGGGAGATGTATAGCAACTCGAGAAATTCTACAATACATATGAGGTTTCATGTTATAATCTGATGTGGAACCACCAACTAATTATATTTGAACACGTGATAATATATGTTGAAAAAATTTTAAAATACAAAATTTAAATTCCCTCTTCTCATTATCCTTTAATGTTTTTGAATATTTTAGAATTCCAAAGAAGCAGGAGAAAAAACATTAATGTTACTCTCTCTCTTCATTACTTTATTTCAATTTGCATTCTTTTCTCTCTGTTCAATTTTTATCTCTGTTTTGGTGACTGCCTTTTTTTGAAACCTAGTAAAGAAGAAGAAGATTTTTGAAGACGAAGGTGATATTGGCTCCCTTCGCACATAAAGGCTAAATCAAGAATATTTTGGGTAGTGAAAAAGAAGATTTTTTTTTTTTTAAATGAAGAAGATGAAACATCTGTGGCTGCCATTGTTTAAAATTTATTATTTTTTGTACTGGCTGTCATCAGTTTTGTTTATTTTACCTTTTGGTTAGCCCATTACTTATCCAATACTAGTGTGGCTTCTAAATTGGTACGGTTTTTTTTTTTCATGGCTAATTAGTATGATCTAAAGTACCTTTTAACAGTTCAACTAAATTTTGGAACATATTGGTAAATTTGTATTTGATTTGTTCTATGCATCGGTACCATCAAGCCTTTATGTTTTGTTAAGTAGTGATGAAATTCAATCACTCAAAGGGATTTTCAAGAAATGTACTATATACAAAGATGAAACAACATAACCGGAGAAAGGTTGAATTGAAGATAAAACTGAACAAGTCTAATTAAACAGACCATTTACAAAGATATAACATCCTTAATAGAACTCTGATGGAGATAAAATATTGACAACAACAAAAAAAAAAAAGAAAAAAGTAAAGAAAGATTCATCTTTTTTCTTTGGTGGGCAATTTCTTCCCAACAAATTTACCCTTTGATTTCCCTCTTTCACGGCCAAACGTTAATCTCTGATGACTTGAAATAGCATTTTACTGGGAGTTTAAATCTTTGATTGAAATACCAATCTGGACCGTAATAGCGGTTTAATATTGGCAGCACATCAAATCAGTTGGTGCAGTCCGATGAAAAAAGATGGGGATTGAAACAATGGAGTACATTTTATTGGTTTTAGCGGGAGAAAAATCATCTTCGTCCTGAAAAAATCTTATTCTTCTTCACTAGGTTTCAAAAATGGCAGCCACCAAAGCAAAGATGAAGATATGACAGAGAATAAAAGAACTGAAATTGAAATAAAGTTATAAAGAGAGAGAGTAACATTGATGTTTTGTCTCTTGCTTTTTTTTTTTAATTCTAAAATATTCAAAAATATTAAAGGATAATGAGGTGAGGAAAATTTAAAATTTGTGTTTCAAATTTTTTCCGACATATATTACCATGTGTCTAAATATAATTAATTGATGGTTTTACATCAGATTATGACATGAAACCTCAGATGTATTGTAAAATTTCTCAAGCAACTCAAGTAATATCTGAAGGTGAGGATATATAAATGCAATCGTAAAAAGATTTGGGGGAAAAAAAAAAATTCTCTTCTATAAAAGGGGCAAAAACGGGTATGGATCATTACTGAATGCTTTTTAAGGACGGTTGTAGGACCGGAGAAATCCTAACGTCACCGGTTCCATTATTTCTCTATTTTTGAGAAAAAAAAACAAAAGTTCCCTAGGCCAAACTTCTATATGAAGTTGCAATTTTCTAAAAGAAGAAAAATAAAGACTGGGGACTAGTGATGAACATATGTTTATGTTAAGACGTTTCTTGACAAAGTTGGATAATTGACCCAAACAGAAGAGAAGCCGGAGCTTATATTGCACCATAAATTACCAAAAATCAAGTATCAAATGTCAATTAATAAGAGAATCATTAAATGGCAACACAAAGCATATTTGTATAAAAAACCTTAAGAGTATAACACAAGAAGATGAAGGAATATAAATAAATTCAAGAAAACAATACATAATATCACATCATGATCAAGTGACAGCAAACACCACAAGATCATGATATTGAGAATGCTCAAAATGAATCATATCAATGCAATATTCTCATGTATAATTTAGTTCTCCTTTTATAACGCAAATGGCATCGTACCATCTTCCATTTTCAGCTGTGGCCTTATCTTCTGTAGTTGTTTCCAAGAAGCAATGCAAGTCCGCATGTAAATTTTCAACTTTTTCCTTCAATGCAGTGGCATCCAAAGCCGCAACTATCCTCTGCTTCCATTTTTTCTGCTTCAGCGGAGCTTGAACCTTTAGCTATCTCTGCTTTCAACTCTTCAATTTGGTTTCTTAGACCCAATGCATGTATCGCTCTTTCAATTTCACTGTGAATCTCTTTGTTCATATTTACAATCTTTTCTTGCAACTCCGGAGGTGGAGCTGTCACCTTTCTCTTAGCCACCCCAATAATCTCCAAGTTAGCCGACTTCAGTGCCTCCATCAACTCCTTCTTAGCTTTCACTACTTCCGCCAACAAATCCTCATCTACGGTGGATCTCCTTTCGATAATTTTTCTTGAGCGGTCTTCGATAGTTGCATCTTTGCCTCAACGTCTGCTGGAACTTTCTGATTAATTTCTTCCTTCAACCTCTCACTTTTCTGTTTCAGCTTAATGAGCTTGTCAACTCTATTTAGCTTTTCAAGTTTCTGCTTCAACCTGAGATAGGCCCCTGGCTTTGAAAAATTATGTGGGAATTCTTGCATAATTTTATCCACTTTTTCCTCTAAACTATGATTAAGGGATTGATTACTTGGGGCTTTACACATGTCCAACTTAACTGATTTAAGCTTCTCCTGCAAGCCCATTGAAATAAATGCACTGTTAATCTCCTTGTCCACATATTGCCTGAGTTTTTCAATTGCTTAATTTGCAAGTAACTGGATCAGATGTTATCATTTGCTTCGACAATCTTTTTCTTTAAGTTCGTGAGGTCTGACTCTATATCAGCAGCCTTAAGCATGCTGACCTCAGAAGGCTTCATGTAACGTTTCCTCTCTGGATGCACCAGAATGGTTTCCTGGAAACCCCCAATTGACCGGAACTTTTGCATTCGGTGAGGGAGCAAGGCTTCTGTATCCAAAATTGTCAGTTCCTGGGTACATTACACTATTGCTGTATGTGGTATAGATAACCAGAATATCAACCAATGGAAAGGAAAAGCATAACAAAGTTGCCAAACCCAAGATGCACACACATTAGACATCAAAAGTGAAGTTTCTTGCATCATTGGAATAAAAGAAATACATACACAAAATATCAACAGATTGGACACTTATTTCTAGAGGCCTTCTCACATGAGAGACAACTTGATGGCGGAATATTTTAATCCTATACAAGGATTGAGGCAACAAAGTTTTGTTTGCAATAAAATTTTCTACAAAATCTATCAGAAAGGAAATATCTGGATAAACTAAAGAAGCAAGAACAAGTTTCACATATAGAAGTTTGACGCGCATAAACATTTATAGAGAAACAATACGACCAATATATAATTTCATTACTCAAATCCCTCTCACTTTGTATGTGTAGATCAGCAAGTGACACTTACCTTCATTGCCCGGGTTATTGCAAGCTTAATTTGTTGGGAAGTCCACTCAGGATCTGAGTGTGCACCACCAACAGGTTCCTGCAAGTCATTTTGGCAGCATCAATAACAACAGAACGAGTCAGAAGAGAAGAGCAGAGTTCGTCGATCATATTAAGATGCAAGAAAGCTCTACACAACAACACAACAAAGGAAACCAGCCATAATTTTCACAAAGTAAAACAAAATCGAGGACTAAATATACTTACAGGAATAATACCATCAGCGATTTTAAACTTGTAATGTTCCTGGGCTGTTATCCTTAGTTTTTCAGCGGCCTATGCAAGAACAATACTCAGATGAAAACAAATGGTTCACACTTAGAATAATTCCAAAGTTATTTATTTATTTTTTTTGGTTCTTTTTGCCTTAGTAAAACAAATTATACCTTAGGAGCTGCTTGGGATGATTTCCACAATATTGCAGCACATGCTTCAGCACTGGTCAGAGAAAAAAAGTCACAACAAACAAAGACTAAAGGTTTGCTGTCAAGAATAGATTACAGGCAAGGACATATATAGAAAATTGTTTCAGCTAGGGCACATTCAACGTATAATAGAGATCATTAATACAGCTTAATTGACTATATAATACAAACCATGAATGTAGCTTAACTAACTATGAAGGCATTTTGCACAATTCGAGTAATACTAACCATTAAAGTCTGATGCTTAGCGAGTAAGGTTTCTCATCCCTATCTAAAGCTTTTAACTTTTTTTTTTTTTAAAGATACAATACAATTTCAAAATTTTCAAAAAATAATATAAGACACTACAACTATATTATATTATTATTTATTGATAAATTTTTACTGATTACCGTATCCAAGCAAAGTTTTGTTTTTCAGAAATGATATATAATGGTTTCACTGTCAATATAATAATATATAATATTTACATGTATACAACTAAAAAGAATAAGAAGAAGATAACGAGGACAAAAAAAATAGAGAAACTTATTTTTTATGGTTTCATATTTTTAAAATATTATCTTGTTTTGTTAAATTTCTTGTCTTTATTTAGGTATGGCTAATTCATGTTCATAGAATCAAATAACTAATATATTTTATTTTTTTAAACAAAGGTTAAATTTAAAACTCTTCAAAATTATTTAGGCAATTTTAATAATTTTAATACTTAGCTGGGGCATTATCACAAATTCAAATTAATTATGAACTGATTTAAAATTATTCTTCAAAACAATTTATTGGAACAAACAATAGCAAGAGCTCCACCTGAACCACCTTCACCAGTAACCGCTTCGACAACGGGCACTTTGAGGAACATGGTCCTAAGATTATGTGCTATTGCTTCACCCTGCATAAATATATAAGAAAAGGTCAAATCATGCATAATATACAAGGCATGAATAATGTGCATCACAGATGATAGTGATGCAACATGGAATGCATGAAGACAGCATACGCACTTGACCAAGTTCCTCAGATTTGAGATCAGCAAAGGCCCCAGGGGTGTCGACAAATGTAATGACAGGAAACCCATGATGATCGGCATATTTCATCGTGCGCGGGGCCTTCCGATAGCTGTTAGCAGACAGAGCAAACACTGCTAGTGCTGAGAATGGATTTTAGCAGAAGTTTGGAGTAGGAAATATAAGGGACACATCTCTGTTACATTTTTCATGCTCGATTCAAAAGGGAGGGGAAAAAATAAATAAATAAAGAGAGAGAGAGAGAGAGAGAGAGAGAGAGAAGGACAATTTCATGCATAATGCTCAAAGATTATGTATGTTCAATGAAAGATCCGTAAAACATACCCGTGGGGAGTTGGCATGGCAAAGTTGCGAAAAATGTTTTCCTTCGCGTTCCTACCTTTCTGATGGCCAATGAACATGTAGCTCTTACCATCCACGCTTCCAATACCAGTTACAATAGCGGGATCATTGTAACCTGCACGATCTCCATGGAGTTCCACCCACTACAAGATGAAGAAAACAGAGTGAGAAATAATACTTTCCACTTTGTAAGAACAATTTCACCTCAATAATCTTCTTCTCCAGATCAACCAATGGCTTCTCAAATGGAAGAGTCACAGGTTTCGGTTTCTCCTCTTGAGGCTTGAAGTAAGATAGGTAAGTCAAGTGTCCACTGGTGATATTTGTATCCATATCATCTGGCCAAGGGTAATTATCCTTCTTACTCTTTGCAGCATCAGGAAACCTGTTCCCTCTTCCAACTCTGGACCCTCCCAATCTTTTTGACCAATGCCCATTTAGCCGTCCAAATGAGGCTTTACGAAAATGGCTAGCAAATAAATGCTTGCCAAAATAAGATTTTGACACAAATTCAGAACCCGAAATCCAATCAACGCCTCCATTTGCTCTTCCACAGTTTCCAGCTATCAATGATAAGCTGGTCATTCTCAACAATCAACTCAATAAGAAGAAATTCGATTTTATGTATGATGATGCTTCATGTACCCCATTCCTGCATTTAACATAAAAGATTTTGAAATTAAAATGGAAGAGCCATAAGTTTTTAAAGTAGAAAATTCAGTTGTAGAAAAATCATGTTAACTGAATGTCAAAAGCTCAAGTAACTTTTTGTTGATGAAAAATATTCAAAAACATCGTCATTGCAGCAGCATCCGAATTTTCTTACCAATAACTTAACTGATTTATAAACATTCTAAGAGATCATAATATGTCCACGCACACTTTCTAGGAGGTTTTTCGGCAGCTAAACGGTGCAAGTAATAAATGGAAGAGATAATATAAATTAACAGGTGATTTGATTACGTTAAATTTTCCGTTTTGAGCTAGAGTGAAACTCATGCGCTCAGGATTATGGTTTCTGTTAACAAGTTTTCCGGAAGAAGCAGAAGTATCAATCAGATTAGCAAAGAAATGTATTGAGAAGAAGCAGATTGGGGGCCAACGGTCCAGATGTTTTGCAATTTGCACTGCTGCGCGAAAACGTTTTCAGGAAAAACAAGTAAAGTCCGTAGACCGTAGTGGATTGGTTTCTGTTGTAACTTGTGAGTCCCACCAAAACATCGCCGTGGGCGTCGCACGAGGAGGGCCCACCAGCATTCTATTTGTATGTGGCCAGACAGCTAGCTTAATCAATTGGGTTTGAGTGGGCCTGGCCCAAATTCTATATCAGAATTGTAGTAGTCCAAAGCCCATATTGAAATTTGCCGCGCTGTAGGCCTGTAGCTGTTGAAAGTAGAAGCCAGAATGTTCTTCTCCAAGACGACAATCCCAGTGGCAGTGCCCAGTGTCCTCCGACGCTCGAAGTCCCAACTCAACTCGAGACTCTCAGAGTTCGGTAATTGACTCTTTTAAATTGAAAACCCTAATATTAAGTATCTTAACATTTGAATTGTAAATCCTAAAGTTACCTCGGAAGCACTTTGTTTAGATTAATTGAAGATGGCTGAGCCAATCCTAACCTCTGACAAACCTTCGAGTTCGTCCTCATTGAATCCTCCTTCTCGAATAATCTGCCACGTGTATGTTTTCTCTAAATCTCGAGCTTCATTTTCCTTCCATTTTTTGGGAAGGGGTGATTTTTAGTTTAATCATGCTAAAGTTGTTTATTCTTTAATTAAATTTAATGCTCAGTTTGGTTGCTTTTATGTTCGTTGGTTTTAACATTACTGTTGCCAATGTGTTAGTGCAATTTTGGTTTTCTGAAATTCATATATAACTGGAGCATGTTATGAGTTTATAAGCAGAGGCTGGTTATTGCTTGAAAGACGAATACAGAGCCTGGTTATTGCTTGAAAGACGAATAGACGCTTTTATTTTCGTTGATTTTAACATCACTGTTGCCAAAGTGTTAATGCAATTTTGGTTTTCTGAAATTCATATAATTGGAGCATGTTATGGCTTTATAAGCAGAGGCTGTTTATTGCTTGAAAGACGAATAGTGTAAAATGTTAATAAGTCTTAGTTATGTAAAAACCTACTTTTGATAGTTGCAGTGTCTTCGGTCTTTGTTTACTAGTTATGTTGGTTTAAATTGATGAATTCTCTTCTCTTTGTGTTATGTTTGATATTTTCCCCTCCCTTGTGCAGGTGTCAGAAGCAATTTTCGCAGTATACTTGCCCTCGATGTAATTCGCGATATTGTTCCCTTAAGTGCTATCAGGTGCGCTGAAACTTATTCTAGGAGTACCAGATTTTAATGAATGTTATGTTGTTGACAAACAGTCAAATCATAAGATGTAGGTGAAGGTTCAAATTTGAAAGTCAAAAGCTTGATTTTTCATTTTTCTTTTTTCGAATGTACTAGTTTCGTATTAAGCCTTTTGATATTTGTAATTGTTTATAGTTATGGATTACTGCAACATGTTCATAATTATATGCATCCTGTACAAGGTTGATATTAGTCAGACATAGGCTTGCTCTGCTTCACCTATGAAAAATTTTACCATTGTTCAGCAGCCTGGTGCTTTGTGTTTTAAAGTTGTTCTTCTTCCATATATTTGTCAGAGAAAAAGTGAGACATAAAAAATTAATTATAATTTGTATGTCTTCTTAGTGGGCTATCTTTTTCAAGGCTAAGAGAATTAGTATATTATGTTTATGTTCATATGTTGAAAATCTTTCCATGGTTCTCTTTTGGTGTGTAGTCTCATAGTCGTCATTGTACTGAATCCTTCATGAGAGATAATGTGGTTGAAGAGATGCGGCAGATGCGATCTGATGATGAAACTAAACGGAAAATGGTAGATATTTTGAAACGATTCCATTCAGAAGAGGAAATGGATAGTGTGGATGAAGATGGTATGTTTTTATTTAGTTCATTGTTTATCTTTTCTTTGATCAATACTTGTATCAAATCTTGTTGATTTTGTTCCGTATGTATCTGTTATCATTGTTAGAGGGTTTGTATGAATAGAAGCTCTTGTTATTACCTTTTTACTTATGTGGAATGTCCTGTAATTCTTAAGAATACATTTGTACTGGTACTGTAATATATGAGATACTATGATCAGCTCACTGTTAAAAAATGCACTGTGGCAGGTTCAACAGAATCAACACTATCTGAGGAGACAATGCAAAAGATTTTGTCTGGTATGCTCCACGATAACTTTCCTTTTACTAGATTTCACAAATGTTTCCTTTCAGTTTGTTCTTCTATCAGTCAGTTCTAATTGTATGTGGCACATAAACAGATTGCTGCACTCCGTAGGTTGTAGTTGGAGTGTGAAGATTGAATGGTATGTCTTGTGGAGCCTGTGATGCATGGATTCCAAGCTATACCCTGAAGCTGATATGAGTTGTTCCTTTTCACTCTATGCAGGTGGTGAAGTCAATTTTGATGACTTATCTGCAGATGAGAAGAAACGGTTTCTAAGAGCCGTGGCATATGGAGAACTGAGCAGAATGATCAAGCCATGGGATCCTTGGTGGCTGAAGCCTTCTGCTAGAACGATTTCTCTCAGCAAGCAGGGAACTCAACTTGTCCAACCTCTTGCTCGGCATGATTCATCAGCACCACCTGAAGATGATCTAGAAAGGAACCAATCAAGTGAAATTCCTCCTGGCCCTGAAGCCCCACTACCCCCAATCAACAAGCTTAGTTCTACAGAGCCATCTCCCCTTTTAGTTGTTCACCTGGTCGACATTATATTTAGCTACTGTTTGACGCTTCGTCTCTACAATGGAGATTGGCAATCAGATGCGATAGAATCAGCAATGATGGTTTTGAGTGTGTCCTCTGTCTTGGGGCAAGGTGGACAGCCTGAAAGTATGCAGGAGGTTCTGTTTCACTGCTTGGAGCAAACCTGCACCTCGTACAAAGACATGGGCGGGTTACAGCTTGGATTGACTGTTATTGATGATATAATAAGCCTACTCTCGCTGGGAAGTTCTGCTTTAATCTGTGCACTTTGTGATCTCCAGAGGATGATTCAGGAGGGAGAGAGGGAGCTAAAATTAGAGAACACAGAAAAGTCAAGAAAGGCAGAAATGAAGAACAAGCTGAAGCCTGCTGAGAGGAAGATTTATTTCGTAATGTGTTGGGTGCATGAACAGCCTGGAGAAGTTTGGTCTTCAGCAGCAGCCATCCTGAGGGCAGAAAAAATAGCATACATGGAATGTGGAGGCAGTAAAAGTTCTGTCAATAGAGAGGATAAAGTAGAATCCAAGAGCAAAGTTTTGATCGAGGAAATGAAATGAACTGTAACAATTGTTCACTGATATGTTGTTGTTGTTGTTCTTCTTCTTTTTTTTTTTTTTTTAATGAAATGGAATGTTGTTCTTCTTATTTGTACAATTTATTTGTTCGTTCTTTGAGAATGCATGCTGATATTCGTAATGCTGGTTACAATAAACCAAAATGTTACGCATAATCGTGATGCTGGTTGCAGTAAACCAAATATTACACAACATTACAGTTAGATAAAGCTAAGACAGAGATTTGACTTATCCTTCGTCGTACCTTATCTCATTCATTATGCGGTTATACGACTTCGTTTAAAGGCTTGATGCAACGCACATGCACTACGACGGAGTTATTTAGAAGCAAATGGAAATGTGATCATCTTCTTCCCTCCTGTAAGTGTAACCTGCCAGTGATATCAGTGGCTGCTCATTTCAATAAGGTGATTGTTTAATTTTACTCGTAGCAAATAATCAAGTTTCTCTCCCGATCGAAGTCGATGGAAAAGCAAGACAGCGATTCGATTCATAACTGCGTGATCAAGCTGGTTAGTATTTTTAATTTAATTTCATATTTCGTAAAATCGTACTAGTAGTAGTGTCTAGTGGAGATCGGTTATTAATACTAGATGACATAATTGAATTGCAGAGAGTGGACCCTAAAAAACGAAAAGACAAGGTATACATAGGATGTGGAGCTGGGTTTGGAGGTGACAGGCCAATGGCGGCTCTTAAGTTGCTTCAAAGAGTCGAACGACTTAACTATCTTGTACTTGAATGTTTAGCCGAACGCACGCTCGCTGACCGTTTTCAGACTGTGCTAGCCGGTGGCGATGGTTATGATTCTCGTAGTATGTTTCTCTTCTCCTTCTTTCTTTTCATTTTTTTATTTTTTTTAAAACTCTAATTATTATTATTATTATTATTTTTTGACGAATTTCTCAGTTTCCGAGTGGATGAGGTTGCTCCTACCATTGGCTGTGGAGAGAGGAACTTGCATTATTACCAACATGGGCGCAAGTAAAACTCGTCAAGATTGAATTCATGACTAAATCTTAATGCCATAACACAAAAATAATGCCTTTTGAACATTCCTTTGATGCTCTTAATTTATTTCACTTATTTCGTTCTTTTGTGCAGTGCACCCACCTGGTGCTCAGGAGAAGGTTCTGGAAATAGCCACTACCCTGGGGCTCAATGTTTCTGTTGCTGTGGCTTATGAAGTTTCTGTTAGAGAATTAGGTATAGCTGCTCTCTCTCAACTCTTGAGAGGTACTAAAGCAAGGCAACTGCAGTACATGCGAAACTGAGAAATTCAAAATCATGCAGCTTTTTTAATCAATTAACGCCTACTTATGATGCATGTCCATTTTGTTTTGTTTTGTTTTATTTATTTTTAAATGATTTCCTTTTCTTTTATTTGTTTACCCTCAGTTGTAAAAGTTATTCTTCAGATTTTCAGGTTCAATTTCCTCTCCTAAGAAACCGTATATCATGGAAGGGGTAAGAATCTGCTACTCTTATGGTTATTTTTTTTTTTTCAAGTATTTCAAGTACATATCTGCATTATGTTGACTACTTTTTCATTTCTGTAATAGTTTTAGCCAAAAATATTATACAGTAATGATGATTGTTCATTTAGAGCAAAAGATTCCCGCTTTTCTTTTCGTTTAATTTGCCTTTTATAAAGCTGACTCATCTTTTGGTATAATCTTTTAAGGGTGTCAGCACTTATCTAGGAGCAGCTCCGATTGTTGAATGTCTGGAGAAGTACCAACCAAATGTTGTCATTACTTCCCGGGTTGCTGATGCTGCCTTATTTTTAGCACCAATGGTATGTAATGTTATTCCTTTTTTAACATCTCTGCATCCAAAGAGTATCCCGCACATAAAATAAACGCAAGGATTGAGCACACACCATCCTTGTTTGACTAGAAGTTTGAAAGAAATAGAGAAAGCATAGGTTTATGAACCAGATACTTATGTTATCTGCACAACGAATGATCTAACTGATATATGACTAGGTCTATGAACTAGGCTGGAATTGGGATAACTTAGAGCTGCTGGCACAGGGTTCCCTAGCTGGCCACCTTTTAGAGTGTGGTTGTCAACTTACAGGGGGATACTTCATGCATCCAGGTGGTCTTTATTTTAGATCTATCTCCACTGTGGTTCAATAAGTGTTGTAGTGGGTCGTAATATATTTGACAAGTTTGTTGAGAATTTTCTTATATCTCTACTGTAGGAGACAAGTATCGGGATATATCTTTCCACAGTCTCCTTGATCAGTCACTTCCTTATGCTGAAATTAGCTTTGATGGAAAAATATGCCTGGCGAAAGCAGAAGGCAGTGGTGGAATTTTAAATTTTAGAACATGTGCTCAACAACTTCTTTATGAAGTTGGGGATCCAGCTGCCTATGTCACTCCTGATGTGGTAAGTCAGTTGCATATCAAGAACTTGTGGTCATGATAACGGAGGATATAAAAGAAAAAAGTGCAGAAGGAAACTTGAATTCTTACTTGTCAATGCAGGTAATTGACATTCGGGATGTTTTTTTCCAGTCATTGTCAAGCCATAAAGTTCTCTGTGCTGGAGCAAACCCTTCTCCTGTATCTGTGCCTGGTAAACTCTTGCGGTTGGTTCCAAAGGTAATTTTTGAATTCTTGATTTTACTTAACAATTATGAAGAACATGAATCAAATGAAACGGATCAACTTTTGTGAATATCAAATTCCTTGGTCTTTCGATAATTTAATTGACCATATTCATTGCAGAGATCTTATTACAACATAAGCAGAATTTTGTGTGAAACAATTTTACTGCAGTTGACCTTGATGAATGATACTTAATAGCAGTTGATGGGACCATTCTGGTTAACAACTGAAGCTATATGTTTTGTTTTCTAATGTTATAATTTCCTGCTTTTCAGGACTGTGGATGGAAGGGATGGGGTGAGATATCCTACGGAGGACATGAATGTGTTAAACGAGCTAGAGCTGCTGACTTTTTGGTAGGCTCTTAAGCATGTGATTAGTTGTTAATCAGTTTGATGTCTTGGAATAACAGTGATTATTAATTCTCTACTTGAGGTCCCCACTTGAGACCTACAAGATCCAACTACATTTTGAATGAAATAAGAAGGAAAATATCCAACTGCAGTGGGCTCATAATTTTATTTGATAGTAATTCTCTTTTCTTTTTCCTTTTCTATGTTTATAATTTAGGTTAGGTCATGGATGGAAGAAGTGGTAACTGGAGTAAATCACAATATACTTTCTTACATAATCGGACTTGATAGCTTGAAAACAGCAAGCATCAGTGACGATCCTTCGTCGTGGAGGACTAGTGAAGATATTAGATTACACATGGAAGGTCTGTTTGAGTTGAAAGATCATGCAGTGCAATTCACTAAAGAATTCATTGCTTTATACACAAATGGACCAGCTGGTGGTGGTGGTATCAGGTCATTTTATTATCAGCTTCTTCGTCCTTTACTGTTTAAAAAACGCTGGAGTATTTTGCTCCCTGCATGGTCTAAACCAGTTTGTTTCAAATTATTTGACTTTGTTCAAAGTAGTTTTTTCTATCTTGGTTGTATTACTTCTCCCTTGCCTTCATGATCCATAAATGACCCAACCTCCCTTTTCTTTTTAATCTTCTTGAATACTTATTTGTTTTCTTAATGCAGCACCGGACACAAAAAAGAGATCATTCTTGAAAAGCAATTGGTACTGTCTCTGCCCACTCTCTCTGTCTCTCCTATTAATTTTTATCTGCATCATTGTGTTCCGAAAATCAGTACTTAAACCTTCAGTCCATCTAATCATTTGTTAAAACACATGAATCTTCTTATTCAAATCTTTCTAGTTGTCAGGCAAAAATTCTCAATTGTCAGAATGTAGTATCTTAAGAAGAAATGTTCTATGGTCATTCAGGTTGGACGTGAACACGTCTTCTGGCAAACTGGATTAAAGTGCAGTAAAGTAGCAGATTCTATTACTCAACAGGTCACTCGTGAAGAAAATTTGCTAAAGACTGATGTTGTGCATGAACCTTTATTGCTGCCAGAGGCAAGTCTGAACATTTCTTCTGTGGATTGTTCATCACAAGAAATTGGCCTTTCTTCTGCTCCATCTGGCCAGAAGATTCCGCTTTATAATGTATGCCACAGTAGAGCAGGAGACAAAGGAAATGACTTAAATTTCTCCATCATCCCGCATTTCCCTCTAGATTTTGAGAGGTTGAAGATGATCATAACACCCCAGTGGGTGAAGGATGTTGTCTCAACTCTTCTCAATACCTCTTCATTTCCTGACTTGGATGCAATCAACAAGAGAGACCAGTGGGTCAATGAACATGTAAAGGTGGAAATTTATGAAGTCAGAGGAATCCATTCTTTGAATGTGGTGGTCCGAAACATTCTAGATGGCGGTGTCAACTGCTCTAGAAGGATTGATAGGCATGGGAAATCAACATCTGATCTCGTCCTCTCCCAGCAAGTTGTGCTTCCTTGATTGAGTGGTTCAAGCACCATTGTAGTATCTGCGTCTGACATGTTGAAAGAATATTTTCGTTCATCTTATTTCATTTTCTTATTTTTAGATATTTGTCACAGCACTGAATATGCTAATAAGTATTTTGTCCTATTAAAATTTCAGAACTAATTTATTCCAAAATATCTAAGGATGCCTATGGCTATAAGTATTATTCTTTTTGCACCCAAAATAAGCTGAAATTTAACAAAAAAAGCTGCATTAAATATATGCCTTCAATGGTTGTAACAAGCGAAACCATTTAGCAATCCCATGGTCGAATTGTGGTAGTTGCATGAATTAAGCAACTCTAAATCAATAATCCAACACACCTAATGCAGCTTCAAGTTTGAACCATTAGACTAGCTACTGCCGGATTAATGTAACATTGCAGCTATTGCCCACCATTTGCTAATTGCACTATAATTTTAACAGTTGGTTTTGACTTACATACCATGCCATTTATATATTTGACACTTAACTACAACCACAGCTAAAAGCCGAAACAGTTGTTTTACAATTGAAAAAGTCAAGAGTGCTAACCTTATTTTTCTATAATTTTATTGGATTATATCCACAATTACAGCGCTAACATTGCAAACTTAACTCATAATGTTGGGATCTCCAATCACGTGTCCATCATTTACAGGTCAATACAATCAAATTTCCACCATTGCAAGACAAGGCAAGTACCCATTTTTAATCTAGATATAAATCTGTTTTGTATGAACAGAGCTAGGACTTTGTTTATTCTATCTTTGTCTAAGGCACCAAGCAATTACTGGGGTGCTTTCTTTTTCAGCCCTTTTTCTTTTTGATACTCAGCCAACCTGAAACAATACTTGTTCTTTTTTTTAAATCTTCAAAAAGTTTCCGAATTTCGGATCTTTTTCGAAGAAGGGAAAAAGAATGGCATTCACTGGAACTCTTGACAAATGCAAGGCTTGTGATAAGACTGTTTATGTTGTTGACATGTTATCCCTTGAAGGAATGCCTTATCATAAATCCTGCTTCAAATGCAGCCATTGCAAAGGAACTCTTGTGGTATGTTCTATTTTGTATTTGTTTTTTCTCTGTAATTATTTTCCTTCCTTCCAGTTTTTTGAAAAATGTGCCATTGCCAGATGAGCAACTACTCATCCATGGATGGAGTCCTCTACTGCAAGCCTCATTTCGAGCAACTTTTCAAGGAATCTGGCAATTTTAGCAAGAATTTTCAGACCGGTAAGAATCCATCGTCTTGTCCGAATGTTCATAACATTATATTTGGCTAAGCAAGCATTTAATTTTCTCTTTGATGAATGATTTACAGGAACAAAAGCTGAGAAACAAATGGAGCTGGTATGCCCTCTAATTCTGTACATTTAGATGCATATAACTGGATGCCTATTAAATGTATCATTACAATGAAAGCACTTGTGCTAGATTTGCATGGGAATTGGAAACCCTCCTACTTAATGGGATTTGTCACCTTCAAACTCTGATTTTTTTCCCACTTTTATATCAATGCTGTAGCAGAATAGAACCCCCAGCAAACTCTCCTCCTTGTTCAGTGGAACCCAAGACAAATGTGCTGCTTGCGAGAAAACTGTGTATCCCCTGGAGAAGGTTTGTAATGCTTTGATCATGTATCAATTTTGTTTGATTATTTGCATAAGAATTAGGCTGAATCAGAGTTTCATATTGGATCTAGTTCATGAGAATGTTAAAAGTTAAATCCTATTTCTGAATGATCAATTTGTGAAGACTAGATTCAATTTTCATTTTCTTCATGACCATTTGGATTGAAGCAGGTGACCATGGAAGGAGATTGTTTCCACAAGACATGCTTCAGGTGTGCTCATGGAGGTTGCCCTCTCACACACTCATCATATGCTGCTCTTGATGGAGTTCTCTACTGCAAGCATCACTTTGCTCAGCTCTTCATGGAGAAAGGCAATTATAGCCATGTCCTCAAGGCCGCCAGCCACAAAAGAACTGCTTCTTCTTCTTCTTCCACACCACCAACTGAACAAATTGAGGCTAAACCAGATGATGAACCTGGTGCCAAAGACCAGACAGAGGAGCAATCTTAATTCATACGAGAAGCACTCCATGAATTCTTCTCTTTGCTGCCATTTCGAGTTTTTAAGAGCTTTTATCTGGTGGAAGACCTCATCAAATTGAAATTCTTGTCTTATTGTTCACAAATTGTTTGAATTTTCTTATTTTTATGTCCTTGATACCAATCATGTGATACACTATATTAAGAACTTTAGACTGTTGCCATCAAATTTGACTTGTGCACATATAAAACTTTGTTTCTCGTGTGTAATTAACCTGTTACTTCTGATTTGAGCTTCCTCAATTCAGATTTCTTGTTGAAAGTGTAACAATAACATTAAAAATCATCTCATCTTAGCACAACACAAAACACACCCTTAGCATACTCTTAACATACATTTAAAATAAGTACACATTATCAAGAAAGAACTCCTGCAGACAATCTACAAATAAAATTTTTCTCCCCCAGATCTCTCTTTCTCTTTCTTGCCACCATTTAAGAGCTCAAATTTCATAAAAGTATTCTGCTGAAAGAGGCCGTGGCGTCAGTGGCAAACATCAGCTACACTATCAAAGC
The DNA here is from genome assembly GCA_030449835.1 of Clausena lansium. Taxonomy (NCBI): domain Eukaryota; kingdom Viridiplantae; phylum Streptophyta; class Magnoliopsida; order Sapindales; family Rutaceae; genus Clausena; species Clausena lansium. The sequence continues at coordinate 6,104,598 of JASUUF010000257.1, forward strand.
ATTCATGTACTACACGGAAGATGAGTTCTCTCTTAATGTTTGTGAGGCGCCTGCAGGCATGCTCATTGCTGTACTTCATCTAATGCCTTCGGGTTTCGAAACATTTCACTGTGACAAACCACGACACATAGACATTGACCTCAATACCTTTTCTGAATTACTCAATTTATCTGCTGATGATGAGGTCATCACTATCGCATTCAGTGATATAAGAAGGATAAAGAGCTTTTGTTGGGACAAGGCCATTAAGTTTCATTTTAAAGACTTGGGTATGTTCCTTTTTCTGTTTTATTTGAATATTGCTTGTTCCAAGATTCTGAATGGCAACTGTTAGCGTGAAGAGAATACCTGGGAAAAGAAATGTTGCTTTTGCAATAAAAAGTAGCCAAGAGGCTGACTCATTAGAAATGTTCGATAACTTTGCTTTATATGCTTCCTGGTTGTTTTTGCTATATAACTATTCCTTTGTTTAGTTCCTGAGAAAATGAGAGAAAAGAAAGGATCTTGAAAATAGTCTTGAGTATTCGGACACAGGAAGATAAGAATTCCATTGAAATGAACCTTATAGCTGTTTAGGTGTTTAAATAATATATCTGACTTCAATACGATTGAGTTGTCATCTAACCGGTCATGGTGCCTTTAGATTTTAAACACGCTTTAACTTATAGTGAATACAATCCCAGGCACTGGCCAAACCCGATTCTTTCAAATGGAATTTACTAAAGCTGATAGAGATCCTGTGGATAGATGTGAATGGCAATATGATGATCTGGCCATTGGGATTCCTGCTAAAGTGTTTAAACGACTGTTCACAGAGCTGGACACTGCTGGGGAAACAGTTAATTATTTGATTATCCTATTAGCATATTCGTTTATGCATCTGAGTAGATTCTAGTTCTACAGGGATTAACTGGTGATGTTTCTGTGCAGGGGCCGATATTTTATATCTCTATAAGCAATGAACAACTGACATTCTCAGCCAGGGATAGGGAGATTGTTCTTGTGAAAGAGGTAGCTACAAACCAGGCTCCATAAGAAGAATTTAGCATGATATTTTGTGGTTGCTCCCAATGTTACCTCATTTGAATTCTTAATCTTTTGCTTACTGGAAATGATTGATAATTAATGATAGGAAATTTGTGGAAGTTAACTTGGATTTAAGAGCTTGATTTTCCTCTCTCCTTTTATGCAGGTTGGGTAGTATGTAGTTGGGGGTGCCAAAATAAAGCAGCCAATTAACGAAGCACGCAGCCTTGATTTTGCAAGTTTGTATTTGAAATCAATGAATATGACTTACAAGGTGTGGCTGCTTAGAGCCAAAATCTTGGGTACATTGCCGAAGTGCCAAACTGGGCAACTGGGTCCATGTGACCTTCAACTTATGTCCATGTACACAGTGCATTTAGCTGAGTGACAACGATGATAATTAGAAGCTTTGCTATGTCTCCATTACAGTTTTGGTCTGTACAAGTGCTAACTCACTAACAGAAAATGGAGAAAAAGGTTAGACTGAGGTTGATGTTGTTTTGGATTGCTTCCACGCATACAGCGTTATACCACCATAGAGATTGTCCTGGAAACAACAATTCAAGCTGGAAATGTTGTTTTTGTAACTGACTCCACCAACTAAAAGTACCCAATACCGGAAACTGTAATCTCTTTCCCGCCAATATAACAAATCTTTCCTCAACCCTGTCTCTCTCTCACAGGCATCCAAATTAAAATGAATTTTACAGATATTAAAAGAATGATATGGAAGCCATGGCTAGAGCTGAAGCTCTCCGGGAATCATATTTATGGTATCATTGGTGTTACATTTTCTGATCCGAAAGTTCATTTTACTCTTGATAGTCAGGTTTAATTGGTAAGATAAAATATATGTATCATCTCCATGTGTCAGGCTTGGTGTCCATAACTATAACGGATAGGGAAGTGGTGTTCGGCAACAATAGATACAAAATTTGTCCTTGAAAAACAGGTAGAAACTTATTTATCTTCTTCAACAGTGTGAGTGTGCATCCCCAATCCCATCCCGTGCTGCTGAGTTATTAACCAGATGTCATACCTTTTTGGGAATTTATTCTTCATGATCGACCTCAGCTTTATTCCTGCATCTATCGCAGTTTACAAGCACAGTGTATATACATTACTCCTGCAATGAACCTCCTCTAATGAAATTCCCAGTTTCTGCAGTTGAAGTAGTTAATGGTAATGGTATTGGACCAATTATTGGTAGCATCATATTTTACTTTATCTCTCGAGAAGATAACTAGTTCCGCTCTAAGAATTGCGAATCTGTTGTTACCCATTTAAGCTGTGTCAGTATGATATGACCATATAGCATAGAGTAACAGAGAGCTTCATACGTATAAAAGTGCTTGTTATATACCATGTATTGCATTTACATAGGATAGAGCTTCATACTCACGGTTTGCAACTGCGTATTTTTCATTCTCGCATATTGCATATTATTTTACGCATATACTTGCATCAAATCCTATAGGCGGCATATGATGATAAAGAGATGTGAGAAACTCATTTTTCAAAGAGATAAATATTATCCATAAAGTATAAAGAATTCTTATTAGTCGTTATAATTAGGAAAGACAAAAAGGTTTGTCCCGGACCTGGTCCTTGATCCGAATGATCCGTCCTTAAATTTTCGAGCTTTAGTTCAAATTTGAGATGTAAGGATTGGGTGGGGCTCAAGTTTTTGGAGCTCGATTATATTCGGATCCGGGCTTAGACCCTAACAAAAATCTCATAACTTGATCCTTGACTCTTAAATTAATTAAAAAAAAAAACCACTTAAAGCATACACATGTTACACGGGTCCACAGCTCACAAACCCTAACGATCTAACATTAAGGTAAAAACTAAATGCTAAAGCAATAAAGAGTAGAGAGAAAGGGGTGGTGAGCGGCTTGCTTTTGGTAATTTGCTTTAAACTTTTCTTCCTATTATATAGTTTCTATTTTTAAAACTTTAGACTCTGATAATTTTTTCAAAAAAGGATTATATAATTTCTATTTTTGAAGCTTTAAACTCCTATAATTTTTTCAAAAAATTTATTTTATTAAATTAAAAAAATATATATAAATTAAAAAAAAGTGGGTGTAAAATATTTTTTAAAATAATTTTAATTAAAATAGAGTTTTATTAGAAGTTTTGAGAGTGTCAAAAGGTATCCTTTAAGTTGCTGCAAACGTAACATCATGATCATGTGACCGTTAGTTTTTGTCCTAAATTTTTAGTGCAACAAATAACAACAATAGTCATCATCTAAAAAAAAAACATAAATTTTTATTTTTTCTTTCAAAAAATAACAACAATAGTCATCATCGAACAGCTCCCAACAAATATAGCGTTCGACGTCAGATTTTTAACAGGAGGGTCGGTTAATCTCACGCGCAACCCGCCTGGTGGTGCCAGGTGGAATGGAATGAACGGCTGCGACAAGCAGATTGTTTCTCACGAAGCTCAAGTGGGAGTGGACATAACCCCTATCACTGGAATATCCACGGGCATATATGAATCTCTCATGGACGGAAAGGCCATTCTTGTAAATTCATTTCAAAACTAAAATAAAATACACAAATCAAAATCATTTCTAATTTCTAATTTCTGACTCCTGATTCCTGAAGACTGGCTGAAAGAGAGAAATGTTATAAAAAAATTCGTTTGCATGCTTCTAAGGACAAAATAAAAGCGCCACGTTGTTGATTCGTCACCGGTTCTGTCATTTTCTGTGAGAACTCTTCTCTCAACTGCCCCATCCAGCCGCAGCCGCCATCTCGCTGCTCGCGATCGGTAACTCCACTTTCCTTCTGTATAGTGTGTATACACTCCATTCTCCATATTGTGTTTTTCTTCAAGTATTTTAACATCTATTTTCGATTTATTTACTGCATATGGGTGAAGGTTGCTGACTTTTTCCCTTAAGAAGATTCGCATTGATCCAGTGGATTTTTTCTACTTGTTCGTTTCATTTTCACCAGGTGTTTGACTATATGCCAATTAGAGTACGTGAAATAATATCTCGTAGCCTGTTTCTGTAAATACCGGACTGCATTGACTGGCTTAGAGAAATGGGTTTTGCTTGTGGTTTACAGCAGCCTAATGTGTTTGAGGGTACGAGCTACAGAATTTCCGATCGATTAATTAATTCAAGGTTTAGATACGGAGGTTTTGGTTATAATGTTTCCAATCGGAGGATTATTTCAAAAACCTGGTCCACGAGAAGCTTGAGGAAAAGTATTTCATATGCTGGCTATTCAAAATCAAGTTTGGTTTTTAGAGGAAACTCTGATGCTAATTTGTGGGGTTTGAATACCTGTAAGTCTTTATTTTGTAGTTTTGATGGTTTTTCGAAGTTGTCAAGGGGAGTTTGTCCAACATGTCAAGGTAATGATTCTTTAGCATTTATTGATGGAAATGGCCGAAATGTTGAGTTTTCTGAAAATGGTGATGATCCAGAGGCAAATAGTTTGGGCGAAGAAGAAAGAGAAACAAAAGAAGATGCAGAAGCTCCTACTACTGACGTATTGAGAGAATTATTGATGAATGCAATGAAAGAATTGGAAGTTGCACAGCTGAATAGTACCATGTTTGAGGAGAAGGCTCAGAGAATATCAGAAGCTGCAATAGCATTGAAGGATGAAGCAGCAAATGCTTGGAACAATGTTAATGTCACACTTGATATGGTTCAAGAAATTGTGAATGAGGAGTGCATTGCCAAAGAAGCTGTTCAAAAAGCAACAATGGCTCTTTCTTTGGCTGAGGCAAGGCTCCAAGTGGCTGTTGAATCATTACAAGTTGCAAAACGAGAGGATGATTATCCAGAAGGTTCTACAGAGGATGATGCCAAAAGTGATGGTAAAGAAGAGGATGGACTTCTTCTGGCTGCTGAAAATGATATCAAGGAGTGTCAGGCAAATTTAGCAAATTGTGAGACAGAATTGAGACGGTTGCAGAGTAAGAAGGACGAGTTGCAGAAGGAAGTGGATAGATTGAATGAGATTGCAGAGAAAGCTCAGATGAATGCCTTGAAAGCCGAGGAGGATGTAACAAACATTATGTTATTAGCAGAGCAAGCCGTTGCTTTTGAGCTAGAGGCTACACAACGTGTGAATGATGCTGAAATTGCATTACAGAGATCAGAGAAATCGCTCTCCAATTCCTGTGTTGATATCTCTGAAAGAACCAAAGGGTACGTATCAGGTGATGAGGCTGCAGTCGAAGAGAAGGCAGGTAGCACTGATGATGTTAACGTTGAAAGAGACATAGATGTGCCAGTTAATGGTGACTATTCGGTCAGCGAGTCTTCACATGATATTCTATTGGATAAAGTCAACCAGAGTTCTGAGGAAGTATACCAATCTGATGAACTGATCAATCAGGAGAAGGGAAAGCTGAATTTGGACTCTCATAAAGAAGCTGAAGTGGAAGCAGAAAAGTCAAAAAATGTTATTCAAACGAAAAAGCAAGAAATGCAGAAAGATCTGACTAGGGAGAGTTCACCCCTTAATGCTCCGAAGACATTGCAGAAAAAATCTTCTCGTTTCTTTCCTGCTTCATTCTTCTCTTCTGCTGTAGACGGGACTGAGTCCACACGAGCATCAATTTTCCAGGGGCTGATGGAATATACAAGGAAGCAATTGCCTAAGCTGGTTCTTGGCTTTTTGCTCTTTGGAGCAGGGTATGTATCATTCTGTTGCTACATCTTTCTTTCTATATATTCTTGTAAAAACTCGTTATTGATTTTACTTCATTAATCATGTCATTGTTGAATGATATTAAGTTTGTGCTACACGCATCATTTGATATTGCTGTTCATTTTAGTTTTCCTTATAACTTGGAGGAAAAGAAGTGCTTCACTTGAAAGTAGTTCACAAGCATACCAAGCTTCTTTGACAACCATTGAAGCATTTGTCTGTCATTATTTTCCTATTAACTCATTGCTTGATTATGTTGGTGTAAATTCCTATCGTCGAAGTCTGCAGTTCATTTCCTTAGCTCTTCTGAAAGGTTTTACTATTTAATTCAATTATTTGTTTCATATATGATATATTAGATTGTGACATTTAAATTAGAGGTGCTTTCTTGATATTAAAAAAAAAAATGCTTAATGGATCACAGGGTTGCCTTTTACGCTAATAAAGCAGAGAGGAGTTCTCTGCAGCTTCAACAACCAGATGTTATTACCACAAGTATTGAAGAAGTTTCTTCAAATGCACAGCCTCTAATCCAAGAAATTCAGAAACTTCCTAAGAGAATAAAAAAGCTGCTGGATACGCTTCCTGAGCAAGAGGCATGCAGTTTCATGTATCATTAACTTTTTCTGCCTTGGATGATAGTTCTTTCTTAATTGATTTAATTTTGAATTCTCTTAGATAAACGAGGAGGAAGCTTCGCTCTTTGATGTGTTGTGGTTACTTCTTGCTAGTGTAATATTTGTGCCTATATTTCAGAAAATTCCTGGAGGTAATTGAATTTATTATTCTTTAATCTAATACATGCTTGTATAGTTTATGTGTTTGTAGTTCTAGAATATTCCAAAATGAAAATTTTATTATGAAATGGTGCTTGAACTTTTGCAGCATATATTTCATTCTTTTTATTTATCAAAATTTTCCCTGAAATATTGTACAGTTAAATGTTTTGGTGCCACCTTGATCCTGATCAACATTATGACAGGGAGTTCTTGCTTTAAATCAAATCCTGATTTTATTTACTATTAATATACTTATAATTTCTTGTACGTTTAGGCAGTCCTGTTCTTGGCTATTTGGCTGCTGGCATCTTGATTGGGCCTTATGGTCTTTCTATAATCCGTCATGTGCATGGGACTAAGGCAATCGCAGAATTTGGAGTTGTTTTCTTGCTGTTTAATATTGGCCTTGAGGTGATTTTTCTTTTACATTCCTTCTTCTTAGTATTTTATCCTCACAATAATGTGGAAAGCTAACTCAGAAGTGTTTTTCATTTTATAGCTTTCTGTTGAAAGGCTAAGTTCCATGAAGAAATATGTTTTCGGATTAGGCTCCGCTCAGGTGATTGGGAAACTTCCAATTTCTTTTATCATATCTGTTTATTTAGTCAGGTCCGATTGATTAATTTTTTAACTATAGATATTTAATGTGCATAATGCAGGTCTTGGTGACAGCAGTGGTGGTGGGCTTGGTTGCACATTTCGTTTCTGGGCTGCCTGGTCCTGCATCAATAGTCATAGGAAATGGCCTAGCACTGTCTTCCACTGCTGTTGTCCTACAGGTACTTGTTATGAATTATTGTTGCTTCAGATTTCTGGTATATTAACTTCCTTATATTGTGCGCCACCCATTTTTTTGCAGAAGAAACAGAACTGAAATATGTGAAATCTTTGGACATTTTGTGTCTTGATTCTGAATAGTTTAGGAACTTGTTTGTGCTGCAATTGAGTTTATGTCATTTTACCTCATCTTATATTCAAAATATAAAATATATATGATACTGCAAAATCTTCAAAATCAACCACCTGTTGAATGATCTACGATTAGTAACTTGGAAGGTCCTTGGCTTATGGCTTTCTCAAACTTACCTTGTTGGCGAAGAGCTTGTGCTCTAGTCATTTTTGTAGTGGACCTGCCAGTCAAGAATGCATATGCTCATTAGTTTATACCTTTTTTGTCATACTAGTGAATTAATTTTCACGGATCTTGTTGCAGGTTTTACAGGAGCGAGGTGAGAGCACTTCACGCCATGGCCGTGCTACATTTTCTGTCTTACTTTTCCAGGTTACTCCACTAAATTAATCGAAAAAGGATTCACCTGGAAAAACATTCATAAAATTTCTAGTTGAGGTGGTAAATCTCTTGTGTTAAAAACAAGAGGTTTGGGGTTCAAACACTGCTCACATGGGTGGGGAGGGGATTCGGTTGCCTTAGGTTAAATAATTAAAAAATATTGTGCTTATAGGATTTTGGCTCCTTTAGCAGTTAATATACCCAATTGAACTTCTTGAAAAAATATCGATTTAAATCCCTGCTTTTTTAATTTTTGCTGTGCCTTACTGGCATCTGTATTGAGGATTAAATGGAAAGTCTGACTGCTTCATGATATGGTAAAATATTAATATCCTAAAAAAGGGTGGATATTAATTTGTTTAGTGTTTTGTTCCTTTGGATGTCATAAGTGAATTTCAGTACCACGTACACCTTAACAAATATTTTTAATTGCATATGATGATTACCTACTGACTTTCATCTATGGTGATTTTTAAAATATCTTTGTTATAGTTTGTTTTGTGTGGAAATATGCTACGCTAACAAAAATCTATCTTCTTCCTTCTGTATTTTTCAGGATTTGGCTGTTGTGGTTTTGCTAATACTCATTCCTCTTATTTCACCAAATTCTTCAAAAGGAGGGGTAAAGATTTCAAACAATCTATCTTTTCTTTCTCTTTTTGTTCTTTCATAAGTTAGTGAATGTTCTGATCACTTATTTTCTGCAACTTTTCCTTTGCTTGCACATAGTTCTGAGTTTGTGTGCACATAACTACAAGTAATTAAGGTTTTTTGGAATTAAGATTTCTGATGAGCAACATCGAAAGTGCTATCAGCCAATAAACATTATAAATACCAGTCTCATCCAATCATTATATTTCATTTTGTCCTTTGTCCTTGCAGCTTACACCAACCATTTTCCCCAGAATGCATGGATCCTCAACTGCTTAGGATTGCTCATCTAAATTGGTTTCACTGAAAAGTCATTGAAGAATTGATTTAGATGAGAAAATTCATTAATATTTATTTAGTGAAAACATTCATACAAAAGAGTTGGATGGGTAAGATGAATCGGTGGATTAAGATACAAACTGCATCTGTCTGAACAAAAATCAAATATTACTATTTTTATCTAGGAACAATTGCCATAATTACTGTTTGCACCTCTCTTTCTATCTCTTTCTGAGCACTAAAGCTGCAATGTTACACTTTTATGTATTATTATAGCCGATAGATATGTGGCCTTAAATGCCTATTTCCCCCTATTAGAAGCAGTAGGGCCTATAAAACAACCCTAAACTGCCTGGTCCATTCAATTATAGCATGATTCACTAAAGGCCGTTCTTTCTTATGAAGTGCGTGTCAAGAATTTGTTCCAGACTTAACTTTCTTTTGGTAGCGGTCATGGTCATTGTTATCACCACTCTTGTCAGAATTATTGGATATGCAATCTGCTTTGTTTCAGATTGGTTTTCAAGCCATTGCTGAAGCTCTTGGAGTGGCAGCTGTGAAGGCGGCAGTTGCCATCACAGCCATAATTGCAGGTGGACGCTTGGTAAGTTTTAAAATTTCCAAGACATCATGCATACTGACAATCAATTTGTTTGAATCACTTTGCTAAAGACTTCTTGTCAGTGTTTTTATTTCTTGATCTTTTCAACCATTTTGCCTGATGAGAAATCATGAGAAAGTTTGTTGTAATCTGGTATTGTACTCTGAGTCTGAGTAGCAATCCTGAATTATTGTTTGAATGCTGTTCATAGCTACTTTTTTTACTGTATTCTAACCTTCTATGTTCCATTCATCTGGTGCATCAGAAATTTATATAAGTTGAGACCTTAGCCAAATTTTTAGTTCGTTTTTATGTTCTATTTCATAAAAGCTTCAGCTTATTGTCAGTTTAGATTTGCACATGATGATGGGATACGCATTTTAGGGTGATGTTCTTTACTGTGAAGTATAGGTGAACATCCTTGGTGCAGCAATACATGGACATGGGGAAAAGATAGTTCTCATGTGTCCCTCTTCTCTGTGTTTCTTTGGACTGGAGAGTTCATTCTCTGGGACATACAGGGTCTCCTATTCTCTTTTGCCCATCAGTGAATAATGAAATTTGTTGTGTGAATTTATATTCTCTTTATGCGATTTTGCAGCTGCTTCGACCAATCTATAAGCAAATTGCAGAAAATCAGAATGCAGAGATATTCTCTGCGAATACGCTCCTTGTGATTCTGGGAACTAGTCTCCTTACTGCCAGGGTATGACAATGCACTTTATTGATTGCTGTTCTCGTATTTCTTATAATGATGAATTGTATCTGTGTCTTTTTCTGGAGCAGGCTGGACTTTCCATGGCACTGGGAGCGTTTTTGGCTGGTTTACTCCTTGCAGAAACTGAATTCTCTTTGCAGGTTGAATCTGATATTGCTCCTTATCGTGGCCTTTTATTGGGTCTCTTCTTCATGACGGTAAATCTTTGTAACTGCATCTCTATGCTTGCTCACTTCTTCTGTTAAAATTTATAATCTTGTTCTGTAGAAGGATAAGGTTACTGGCTTGTTACTTTCATGCAGAAAATAATCTGAGAGAAATTCCTGCTTACTATTTTTCTTTGAATAATCTTTAAGCTATTTGAGCCAGTTTTTGGACAATGCATTTTTCACTATTTATGTACTTAAGTTGGATTGGGTTTTATGGCGACATTTGTTATTCTACTGAGTGAGAATAATGATAATACTTGGTAATTTTGTTTGTTTGCTTTATATCCAATTAACAGTTATATTTTTGTTGGTTTTCAGGTTGGAATGTCAATTGATCCCAAACTTCTTCTTTCAAATTTTCCTGTCATTACGGCGGCATTAGGACTTTTAATAGGTGGCAAGACCATATTGGTTGCTTTAGTTGGTAGACTGTTTGGTGTTTCAGTGATATCTGCAATTAGGACTGGTCTCCTTCTTGCTCCAGGTGGAGAGTTCGCATTTGTGGCTTTTGGTGAAGCTGTTAATCAGGTTTGTTACCTACCGCACACAGTTTTCTTGATTCCCAATGGTATTTTGGTTTACCTATAGCTTATAATGATTTTTTTTTATTATTTTTTAAAAACTGTGGGCATTTGATTCAACATGGTATTAAGTGTTAATGGCAAGCCCTTTGGAATCTGTTGATGGATGCCTGTGTTAGATATGGTTTAATTATACATATTTCATATAGATAAGCGAAGTCATTTTATTTGAGAGGAAAATGAGGGACAAAATTGTGTTTCTGAATTAAATGGTTATAGTCAGGAACAATGGTTGTTATTTGCAAAATTATTGCTAAAGTTGTTACTGGTTACTTGCAGAAATACTACTTTGCTAATTGGTTTTTCTCCAGGGAATAATGTCTTCTCAGCTATCATCTCTGCTGTTTCTTGTTGTGGGAATTTCAATGGCCCTTACACCATGGCTAGCTGCTGGAGGCCAGTTAATTGCTTCTCGCTTTGAGCAGCATGACGTTCGAAGTTTATTACCAGTTGAAAGTGAGGTAAAATGCATAAAGTATAAATTTAGTGAGCTTTGAAGGATTATATATCTTCAGAAAAATAGAAATCTAGATCATTATTGGTAGTGTTTCGATTTAATAACAGATAGATGGATAGATATGATGAGTTTCTAGTCAGAAGTATTGTCATCTATTATCAGTTAATTATATCATCTTAATTTGGCAACTATGATAATTTTGGGCGACATTTGGGTCCTAAAGCATTGAAATGTGAAAAGATACTTCTTGTTTCTCATTCTTTCCATTTCATAGTTGCAGCAGAAAACGATGAAAGAAGTTTCTTAAACTGTGGCACGGTTCAGTTGTTTTTATGTGCTTGGATAAGTCTTTAGTTTGAGGGTGCGAACCTTTTGGTTTCACATGATAGAAGTCTTCAATTTCTTGATCAATTTGTTCAAAAGAAATTGATAAAAATGTCTTACTTGGTCATGGTTGGTAAATTGAATTAGGTTCCTTCTCAAATAGTCACTGCTTAAATTTCAGTTAGAGGATTTCAAGAGATTGGCTAATATACATACATGTAATGTTACAGACACACAAATGTTAAAGCTTTTTATACAGAATTTGAAAACTCCTACTAAAGTTGAAATCCTAACTGAACTCTCTAACACTAGAGTTGAATTATTTGAAAATTCTAACAGATGTATAAAGTTTAGACGTCTAACTCAATTTAAATCATGATTGTATTATAGTTGAATCCCTGATTTCAAGTATCAATAATGAATATGGAAATAGTGAAGCGAGTCTATTTTTTTTTAATATATAGAATCAGATTATGTGCCCTCAATAAAGATCTGTATCTCAAACAAGTTGATTCCACCTCCACCACCTGTTGTGCATTGGGTTTGCATTATTTATAACCTTTATCCTACGAAAGAGGTTGCTGTGCATGCCATGTGACATAATGCAGCTCAATTAGCATCTTGTGATGCACTGGAAGATTCCCTACCAAGTTATTTACATTTATCATTTCCTGTGCTATAATTGTAGCTGTACTTTTGTTCGTATGCTGAATTTCAACTTTGTTGTATGATTGACTTGGTTATTGTTAAAAATCATTCTTTGACTGATGTATATCTGTGCTCAATTTTATTTACAGACTGATGATTTGCAAGATCATATTATCCTCTGTGGATTTGGACGTGTTGGCCAGGTATTGATTGGATTTCCTTTCTTATTTGATGAATTAGGTTAACAGCATCTACAAGGTGAATCTGCTCTTAGTTTACGGCATGATTCATATATTTGATCATAATAGTTCTGCTTTCTTTCCTCAGATCATTGCTCAGCTTCTGTCAGAGCGACTAATTCCATTCGTTGCTCTTGATGTGCGGAGGTAAACCAATCCATGTCCTATCTTTTTCTCCCCTTCCTACCAAGAGGAAAGCAGAATTACAAAAAGTATCACTCACAAGATACTCACCGTGTGTGTATATGGTGTACGAGTATTATGTATGCCTTTTTGGTTCTCTCAGACGGATCTATACAGTTTGTAATTTTGCTTTCCTGAATTATCAAGTTCGTACATTTCCAAGATGTGTTAAATTGGCGTTTCCTTTGTTTCAGTGATAGAGTGGCGATTGGGCGTGCCTTGGATCTTCCTGTGTATTTTGGAGACGCTGGAAGTCGAGAGGTATAATATAGTAAGTCATGTTAAAATGCTTACCTGGAGGATGAATATTTGATGTGCTTCATACTGGGTGATTAGGTCCTCCATAAAGTTGGTGCGGAAAGAGCATGTGCTGCAGCAATAACCTTGGATACACCTGGTGCAAATTATAGAACTGTTTGGGCCTTAAGCAAGTATTTCCCAAATGTCAAGACTTTTGTTCGTGCTCATGATGTCGATCATGGCCTCAATTTGGAGAAGGCTGGGGCCACAGCTGTAATTTTCTAACCTCTTATTATATTCTTTGCAGAGTGCTAGATTCCTCTATATTCCATTTAACATTCTCCTATTAAGCTTCATTTCTTCCCCAAAGAAAAAGACAGAAACAAAAGTTGCCCATTTGAGCTGGAATTTACTTACATGGACATCTCCTCTCCTGCATTACATGTTGAGTTCCATTACAGTTAACCTTTTGGAATAAAAATTTTCAGGTTGTCCCAGAAACCTTGGAACCAAGTTTGCAGTTAGCAGCTGCTGTTCTTGCACAGGTAATACATGATTATCAATGTGAAAAGGTATTTAAATCTGGTGTAAAATAGCAAGTCGAACTAGCACACTGGTTGTATAAAAATGGGTAATTGGTACACCAGTATACCCATCTTTAGTAAAATCATGAAATGGTTGTGCTACATCCAGTGTACTGAAGACTTTTCAGTGAAAGGATGTGATCTGAACTGACCATTTGGTTTGTTTACCTGTTTAGGCTAAACTGCCCACATCGGAGATTGCGGCGACAATCAATGAATTTAGAACTCGCCACCTGTCCGAGCTTGCTGAGGTACTCAAATCTTTTCAATAAGATCTTAAATTTGTGTTGTTTATTTGACTACTCATTGTGGATCTAGATAATTGTCCTCATCGGATGTTGAACTTTTGACATCAGAGTATCTACAATTGTTGGTTCTCTTATGTTTGCAGCTATGTCAAGCAAGTGGAAGTTCGCTTGGTTATGGGTTTTCTGGGGTGATGAGTAAACCGAAAGCTCAGTCATCAGATTCTTCAGATGAAAACCAAGTCACTGAAGGAACACTTGCAATATAAAAAAATTCTTGGGACATACTGAGTATAAAGAAAGCCCGGTAAAAGGGTAAGAACAGGAAAAAAGAAAACTGTATAGTGAAAAACATGTTTCATTGGTATAAATTGTACAGAACTAGACCTGAGAAGAAGAGGCAGTTACAAACTATCCTATTATTCAATTCCTCTGATAAATTTTGATAGACCCTGATAAATTCTTCTTTGTAAGGTGTCTGGAAGGAGAAAATTGTCGTTGTTGCAGTGTAGTAGTAGTAGATGGGATCTCTTGCTCAAGAAAAGAAAGAGCAGAAACCTTGATCCTCAATGAAATATTATAATTCGGAAATATGATTTTGAGAAAGTTCTCGTTCATGTTAAAAGGCGTGCTTTCAATCAACAAGCTGGCGGGCTAGGCGCTGAAAGCCTGAAACCTTGGAAGCTTTTAGAGTATAATGACAAATTGACGACAATACTCGATCCTTTTATTCAGAAGCCAAAGGGTTTACAATTGGACGGACATCGGCAGGGCTTTGGGGATTCATCCTCTGGATAGTTTAATTTTTGTTAAAAAAAAAAATTGAAGTTATAATTCTTACATAATTTAATGGTAGATATTAAAAATTAAAATTAATGATTAAAAAAATTACATCAACATTTTAAGATAAAATATCTTAATTCATTAACATAAAGTAAATTATTGGATGTTTTCCTTCTTTATTTTGATCTTCAAAATATTGATAATCAATGTTAATTCAAAACTTCTGCCTCATATGGACGACATTCCGTAGCTGAGTACATTTTATTACAATTCTGATTTGATTCAAATTTTTTATCAAGACTCTCAAAATAAAAAATTAAATTAAATCTCTGTTTAGTACTGTGGTGCGGTGGTTAATAATTTTTTAAATAGTAATTTTTATCAAAAATAATAAAAATATTATATACACCAAATACTTCGGTCCCACCACACACGCACCGTTTTTGCCCTTACTTTCTCTCTCGCGGCGCGCGCACCGAATCAGTGAGAGTTAAGAGTGAGACACCCTAGTTATATTATTATTTTATTATATACACAAACAAGAAGAAAACGCAAACGGCAAGCAAACTACTGAACTCAGGTTGTGAAAAAAATTCGAATGGGTGGTTCGAGGTCGATGATATTTGCTGACTGCTCTTCCTCCACGACGGCTCGGCTCATTCCCTTCGGCCGAAGCCGACTCCTTTGTGGCGGAGGCGCCCGGCGGCGTCTCCACGTGGGAGTGGGACCTTCACTTCCTGCCTCTCTCCGTACCACCCTCATCGTCCACTCTTCTCCCTCACCATCTCCTCCTGTTATTAACGGTATATTTATAATTTCAACTGTTATTTATATTTTTTTCCCCTTTTTTTAAGAAAATTTCCAATCAGAACTTCAATTTTGCAACAATATTTAATGTTAGGTTTTATTGGCCGGATTTAACCCTGGCTGCTTATCTTATCTGCACTTAATGCGTGTTTAGTTGCAATGAGAATGGTTACTGGCTATATAGATGTTCTGTTGCTTGCAATGGTTTTGTCCTATCATTTAGTTTACCTCTTCTCACTTTCAGTAAGTGGGCTACTCTGACATTGCTTTGTATCTGAATTGTTTTCATTGTATATACTCTAATAATTCATTTGATGAATTAGATATAAGTTTGATACTCCCCTCTCTACCTGTTTGGTTAGTGTCTTGTTCAGCAACTATGGCTAGTGAGGCGTCCGCCAAGGTTATTGATGGAAAAGCAGTGGCAAAGCAAATCAGAGATGAGATAACTGCTGAAGTTTCTAGGATGAAGGATGCGATTGGAGTTGTCCCTGGGTTAGCTGTTATTCTTGTTGGAGATAGGAAGGATTCTGCAACTTATGTTCGCAACAAGAAAAAAGCTTGTCAATCTGTGGGGATCAATTCTTTTGAAGTTCATTTACCCGAGGACACCTCTGAACAAGAAGTACTTAAGCATATTTCAGGCTTCAATGATGATCCTTCAGTTCATGGCATCCTTGTGCAGTTGCCTCTGCCTCGTGTATGTTCCTAATGCAAACACTAAATTTTCTTTGTTCGTTGAGATTAAAGCTGCCTTTCTGTTGCTGTTATTCATTTCATTGGTTTCTTCCAGCATATGGATGAGCAGAGCATCTTAAATGTTGTCAGCATGGAGAAAGATGTGGACGGTTTCCACCCACTGAATATTGGTCGTCTAGCCATGCGAGGTAGAGAACCGTTGTTCGTTCCTTGTACACCTAAAGGTTGCGTAGAGTTGTTACATAGATATGGCTTTGATATCAAAGGAAAAAGGGCTGTCGTGGTTGGCCGAAGCAATATTGTTGGAATGCCAGCTGCATTGTTGCTCCAAGTAATAATCTTTTACCCCAATATTGTATTTCAATGATCAGAAACTAGTTTCTTGGCTTTGCTTTGCTCTCCGTTCTAACAATAACACCCAGTTCTTTTCTTTTTTTTTTTTGGTTTCTTTTGTCCATATGTTTGTAGAGGGAAGATGCTACTGTTAGTATTGTCCATTCCAGAACTAAGAACCCTGAGGAGATTACGAGACAAGCCGATATCATAATTTCCGCTGTAGGGCAACCAAATATGGTAAGGGGGAGCTGGATAAAACCTGGTGCAGTCGTAATTGATGTTGGAATAAACCCAGTCGAGGTGAGGAAACTTTTTTGCTGGTTTGTGCTAAAGTTTAGCAATTTTTTTTTTCTCGATAATTTTTCTACATTCTCTCGCCCCTCCCTTCTCTATCATGCACTCCTACAGGCACATGTACATTTTGGCTTTTGCTTAGTTTATGCTTGCTTTTCAGACCATATCTTGTTAATGACTGGTTTCATGTGTGTGCATCTCTGTAAAGGATGCAAAAAGTCCCCGAGGTTACCGGTTGGTTGGAGATGTTTGCTATGAAGAGGCATGTGAGGTTGCTTCAGCGATCACTCCAGTGCCTGGAGGAGTTGGTCCAATGACTATAGCAATGCTACTCTCTAATACTCTCAGCTCGGCGAAGAGGGTACACAACTTCCAGTGATCTCTACAAGATTTCAAGATGATTGTTCGAGTAGGGAAATCTACCATTCAAATTCAAGTTTCAGATCCAGATACTGCCGCTCCTGTCTCTGTATCAGTTTGAGCCTCATTTTTTTGTGGGAACAAAGTCTCAAATCCAGCCATGTCATATCAGTAGTTTAGGATTATGAAACACAAGTGTCTTAAAAGCAGAGTTCAAAATCTTCCAATCCCGCCAGAAAAATCTGTGCATTATTCGTCAGTGGAAGTTATGTAGCTTTAGGTTTATGTCACAGCCCCCTGAAGCCAAAATCTGGCAAACTGGGTTGTTTTCTTTAACAAAAAATGTTTCTAGCTAATTTATTTTGGTTCTTTTAATACTCTGATTATGTTGGTTGAAATTTTTTTCCTCAAAAAAGTTGTCAATGACGATGGAATGAAAGAAATGGTTCATTTTCAATTTTTGCTATGAACGAGAAGGAGCATAAGGATCCCAGGGCGGTTATTTTTTAAAAAGCTCATCGGTATCCTAGTACCATAATGTACTGGCCTTCCAGCCCACCATTCTAGCACCATCCCATCAATTCTTCTGTTCACTGAGTTCGGCCCGACTGTTTAAATTGTAGCATGTGTCACTTATAATTTTCAATAAAGAGTTTTCAAAATCATTTTTCACCATTTTTTTTTTTTTTGGGTTCAATGCCGTAATTATATCCTCGACTACGAACTCGCAGTCGGTTCACATACAAAAGTTTTGGTTTGAAAAAAAGTAAGGCATCAATGGAATTGATTCAGTTCACCACTTGAGAAGAGAAGCTGGCAACCAAAGCAATTATGATTATGACCAAGACCAGCCATTGTCTTGGATCCTTATTGGCCCCTTTCGCATGAGGGCATAATTCACCCACGCTTCAAATTAACTAGTCATTTTAACTAGTTTTCTCAACCTTACTTTTGTAGAAGCTTCAGGCAATATATGCTACCGGTTCTAAAGTCACTTGTACTGCCTGCTCGATCATTTACGATGCATCAAGCCGTTTCACAGAAATACAAGCCCTTTTCCATCATTAACACATGATAATCTGCAGGCTTCTTCACTGTTCTTGGACAACTTCAAAACATTTTCTTTCAATATTCAAAATCAGAAATCCAAAACCACTACAAGATTGCAATCATTGTCCTGTTTTCTCAGAAAGATCAATTCGTGCTTCAAAACGGTCTATCCCAGTTTGGTTTTGCTGTCTTGTACTACGGAGAACTGAGACCTGAAATATAAATTGAACAAGAAATGATCATTTATACTAATTTGTAGACAACTAAGCAGGAAAACCCGTCCCTCGCCTATACTGGTAAGGAACGAACTTTTAGATTGCTATTCTTTACTTCTGGTAGGATGTATACTTATTTGTCTTTTAAAAGAAAAATTAATCGGTGGCATCTCATGAGAAATTGAAGGCACTGTTAGCTCTTTTAACTATAAAGACTCAACAGACATTGATACCTTGGGCCTTTCCATAGAGCTTCCAAAATATCCAACACCAAACGACAATGAAGAATAAGCAGCTGCTATCTCTATCGCTTTCAGCTTTGGTGGATTTCCTGAAACCTATCAGACAAAAGTAAGTTCAGATGACCACACTGACAACCAAACTTTCAGCAAAGTTGCTCACCATCACAGGAGCTTCAGCCTGCACCATTAATATCCCTGCACTTTTATCAGTACCATTTTGACTGCTCTCTTGGATGATCGGGCGTAAAACTTTCATGCATGCAGATGCAGGACCAGCTTGTGAACTGCAAGAAGATGACCTTGTCAATCACACCAACTCAGCATTTAAAAAAAAAAAAAAAGATTCCAGGGAAGCAAAACTTGGTAGGTTTCTAAAATCTTCAGAAACAAGAAAAGGCATTTAAGATGGAAAATTGGGGAACTAAACAGATTTGTAGATATACAGCACTTAAGATAAAAACTTTTGTCTCCTGAATAGATTGAAAGACTCTAAAAATATTTCAACAGCAGAAATAATTCAAAAGCTCAAGTTTTATAATATTAAACAGAGCTATAGTTGACAATACATACATTCAAATAGGTAAAATATTTAACTCTGCAATCCCATAAGTACAATCAGGTGACATATATTTCGAAAACTAAATAAACAGACAAAGTGATCATATGCAAACACTCTTAATGGGAAAAGGAGATAGAAGAACAAAAAGCAGAATTTAGCAATGCCAATCAGAACAATAATTATCCAATTTTATTTTTTCCTTGGCAGAACAACACAATCACCAAAAATAGGAAGGGGGCTGCAGCCTAAGCGTACAATAACTCTACCAAAAACACTGGTTTTAATGAAGAATTAGAAAAGTTAGCTTGAAGATTGATCATACAGCGACGATGAGACACAGCACTCCCGAGCAGCGAATCCTTTCATTAAGTATTCTCCCCCACCACTAACACAAGATCCAACAATGAATGGAGCTCCAAAGGGACCTTTAGAGGAAGCCCAACAACCTGAACCATACATAGCTGCTAATCCTACACGCCCACTAACCTGATTTAAAAGAGAAGCAAGAAAAGATATGCTTTTATCTAAAAACAAAATGATAATAGTACGAAAAGACATTGAGAATTATCTAATCCACTACCTTTAATGCAATACCACCACTTGAGGCACCAGATGCTAAATGCCCTTCAGAGTCAACACAAATAACTCCAACTGTGTCCACGATGTTACTGTCCTCATCCAGAACTTGAGGTATCGATAATTGGCTGCCACCATTCCGCTTTAAGGGCTCACAAGAACGTCCAGATGTAATAACAGTCTCTTCAGCCTCACAAGAATGTCCTTCAGCAGAAAGATCAGTCTTAGCTTCAGCATCAGCAAGCATTGATTTGTATTTTCTCCACTGTGCTTTTGCCCTCTCTGTCACAAGCCACTATTTCAAAAAAGAAAAAGTGCAGTATACCCATCATCCTAACATATAGAAGATGATTTTTTGACTAAAATATTATTGCACAAGAAATTAAATGAAAAGGAACTTTTTAATTAGCAGAATCAAGGTAGATAAACTAAGTATACCTCATCAGCCTCAGCTATAGTTGCTGGTAATGCAATGCCTTTGGATTTGGCCCATAAGCAGGCACCTTCACCAACCAAGAACCTGGACAACACAGAATGCTTCTTAAACATGTAGGGAGAAAATAAAGTTCATTTTATATGATATCATTTCAACAGCAGTTCATTGAATGATAATGGCGCTCCATATCTGCCTCAACATTAAAAACTATTCGATGAAATTTCAAAATATACACCACAGATGTTGGCTTTCAAACAAAAATCAAATGGGAAAAACAAAAAGGCAATGCTATGAAGAGGAAATATTATAATTGTCCAAGAGATTTAAAGCGAAGCAGAGTTGAGTAATTATTACATGGGAGGTATTCGACCCAACAATGAAGGCCCCATTATTTGCTCCTTGGCCAAGAAAGCAGCAATCTGGATAGCATTCCAGACACCTGGTCTACAACTAATGAAATTAACAAACTATTGAGTACAAATATAAGTGAAAACCCCGAAGGAGCAAGTAATAGCAGACAAGTCGGTCAATGAGATTGTAAGTAATGACATAGTAACCGTATAGTAAACACTAAATAAATACCCGGCACTGCTCCAACAGCTCCAAAGGCTCCAGAATCACCATCCATGAGACTCGCATCACATTCCACATGACCATCTTCTGTCAAATTGGAGCCCCTGCCTGCATTCGTGCTTGGATCGTCCTTCAATAAAGTAAAATACGGAACCAAAAGGAAATTTGCAGAATCTAAAAGAAATCAATTATATATCTCCAACACTTAAAAGTACAAAATTAAGAATGTAAGTAAACACTCTAGAGGAGAATAGTTTATTTTATCACCTCCAACACTTGAATTGCTGCTGTAACAGCGTCTATGCATCCGCCAGAACCCTAATTTGAAAGACCAACAAGTCCCACACCCCCCACCCCCAAAAGAAAAAATTAATTTAAATAAAACTTTCCCTCCGGGAGTAGAGAGGGAATGATTGATAAGGAAATAAAAAGATAAAAAAAAAAGAAAAGAAAAGAAAAGAAATACCTTGCCAAGAACAGAAGCGGCGGCGAGGCAAGCGCGTTTCATGGCGGATCTTAGGGCTTTCTCGTTTGAAGGAGCGTGATATCCGGCGCCTACGTGGACTGCTACGAAGAACCTTGGTTTATGATCTCCCGACTCAGTAGCCATCAAATGATGAGCTAATGTGGCCGTGGAATCAGTGCGTGCTGTGACAGAGATTAAAGCACGAAAGAGTTGAGAGGGTGGCTCCTCGCGGCTTTGCGCGCGCTACTGTCGGTTACAGTTAAGCCATTTTATGCACATTAGCAGATTCAAACTTAAGCATCTCGGCCCACGGCTGGGTTTTAAGTTTGCTATATCGGGTTGGATAAATTAAAAATACAAAAAGAAATTTGCAAAACTTTGTTAATTGGATTATGAAAAGATATAGCGTAGTGTTCCATTGTAAGTTTTTGCTGCTGCTCCCGTGTTTTTTATGGAAATTTTGCACACCTACATCCAAATGCAGGAACTTACCCCACTATCAAACAACAGCAACATACTCATATATCAAATACAACAAATCCAATTGGCACATGCCTTCTCAATTGATCAAATAAAATTACATTGAATTGCTCACATTTGAAATACAAATTATTCTCTCGCATTTGTAGACTTATACAAGTTCTTCCAAATTCATGGTTTAGCCGGGAAGAGAGCTCTACACTTTTCCATAGTATGGTCAGGGCTGGTAACTGCAAAAAGGGAAACCCCACAATGGATATCATATTCATATTAACACCACAATATAAGTAATGGAAAAAATTGTTAAAGCAACAATTGTTCATTGGAGATTCCATAGAAATGAGATCGTCCTATCTTGAGTAACCACATAAGAAATAACTCTATTTTGTTTTACTTGGCGTCTGGTGGAAACAACTTATTGTCATCTCACGTATAACATCGTTTCTTTTGTGTCCAAGATTCAACCACTTTCACATACACTAGTTATTGGTATCAGCATCATCACCAATTCTAATGATTGTTCAATTGGGCACCCATTTGGTTAGAAAAACAGAATACAGCAATTTCATTTCCATCTGACATCCGAAATTTCAGGAAGTAGATTGAAGTTCAAATGTAAAGCTCACCTGTGTGACCCACAGTTCGCTCGGATTCATAAATTTCATGATCATTCCCTCCCTGAAAGAAAACACCCAAGCTCTTTTATTAGTTCCAACAGATACATTAAGACATCATTAGACTAAAGCTACAAAGCCATGTAGGGCTGTGGGCCCAAGCCTGAATCCCAATCCCAGAAAATGATAAATCTAGTAGTGACTGAAACCACGTCAAAGCAGTTGATTGAAATAAGTCACAGAAAATATGATTTATTGATAACATACACATAAAAGAGAAAAATATCATTAAAAGCATTAAAAATGAAGGTTGAGTGGCATAGACATAAAGAAGGAACAGCAAGCACAAAAGAAATGAGCAAGGAAAGAAGCTAACCTTGTAAGTTTTGTCCCCAAAGAAGTGAATTTCGTTGAAGTCATCAAGGTATCTCAAGCAGTATGTCTTGTCCCAACCCTGGGGGAACACCTGTAACACAGGTCACCAACAATGGTAGATTCAATTAGTTATCCTCCCAATTTACCTTAAAAGTAAAAAGTTCAAAGGTTATTGAACCATAAACTTGATACAATATCAACACACATCAAAGCTTATCTGTCCTCCGATAGAAAATGTCAAGTTAAGGTGAGCAAACTTCTCCCGAAGCACAGATACCATCTTTGGCCGTATATTGTGAGTCTGAAACCTCAGTTGTGCATGGTTTATCTCAGCGAAAATATTGTCAAAGAGGCAATCTACACTACAAAAATATAGACTAGTATAATCTTTTAGATAAAAAGAACAAAATTTTCTTACCTTGTCATACCTCTCAAACTCGTCCCTTTCTTCTTGGCTGCAGTTTCGCCCAATTGGTGAAACATTAAGCATCCCACTTCGGAATTCAATGAAAGTTCCCCTATAATTTGAACCAATAAAAAAAGAAGAAGTTATATTCAGCTGTGCAGCTAAAAGAATAGATAGTTTAACTTTACCTGAAAATTAATAATCAGGCTCTGATGAACTAACAGCTCACCTTTTAATTGGAATCTCCAAGTCAGCAATGTAATGAAGAGTAAAGTTTATGAACTCCTGCACAATTGTTTCCACTTCATCAAATAAAAAAGGACAAATTCCATGTACCAGTAAGACCATTGACTGTGGTGGATATGAGCATACCATTCAAGCACCACTTAAAGAAGCTCCGGAGCCATATATCACCGTGGTATAACACATATTTTAACTTTAACAAACCTATTTATTAATTTTCTAAACATGTCATCAAGTAGGGACATATCTTACCTTGAGCTTTTCATCTCCAAGAAATGATTTCAAGCTCTGGAAACAGGAAAAATACACAACCCATCAGGGTATTGTAAATCAATAGTTCACAAAAAGCAATTTGAAGCTTCAGATTCAGTCTAACATATGCCTTTGACATAGTTCAAGTTTCAGGGCTCATGTCGTGAAGTACCTGTGTGCCAATTAATTTCCCATCCTTATGAGCCACAAGACCGTTCTCAGAAAACACATAATCATAGTCATCGATAACTGCATTAACAGAAACATAGTTTAAAGCCCAAAAACACATCTTCGCAACTGTATAGTAGAAAGCAACAAATTTATACACAAGCTTTGGAATCATAGGCTCTACAAACCTGTCTTTCCAAGCTGCTCTGATATCTTAGAAAGATCAGATCCACCGACGACTCCAACTGTAACAACCTACAAATTGAACAAATCTTAAATCAAATTGCAACAAAGCACTTCAAAGATCATTCATTTACAATAACAAACGCCGTTTACCTTTCTCAGTTCCCGCATGAACTCTAACATTTGTGGTGTTGCCCCCTGAATGACAGAAGCACATTAAAAGCGAAACATAATTTTCAATTCAACAGCATTGAAAACTTAGATACCTTTCTCGGAGCCGTGAGAGTTCCATCGACATCAAACAGAGCTATTAAACCTTGCTTCTTTGCAGCCATTGGAGTTTGAAATGTATAGATTTATCTGAAATCAAATTCACAAAATTTGGAAAGGTAATAATAATAATAAAAAGATGTTTCTTTATTTAAATTCAGAAAATATTAACCTGAATAGAAGTGAATGAATAGGGAAGTTCAGATCGCAGAGCTTTGAATTTGGACACGGAATTTAAAGCAAATCTTGAATGGCGGAAGCTGGGAAGTTCCCGGAAATTAGTTGTATTTTAGAGGGTAACTCCAGAGTGACGTTAGATCCGGACTTCAGTTTTCAGTGGCTTGTCAATTTGAGAGTTGTGCTCAATGAGTTAAATTTTTTATTTCAAATAATTATCATAAATAACGTAATATTTTTTAATTAATTAGTGAGATAATATAATTAATTTATTTAAATTTTATAAATAATTATTAATCAATTAATGAATATCACATCATTTAAAATAATTATTTGAGAAAAAAAAATTAGGCTGACTGCTACGACTGTAGGTGACCTGTTACATATGCATTGGTTGCAGTAGATTTTACTTGCTTGTGAGACTACATCAAACGAGAATTACACACTAACAAATCCAAACCTATTAATACTAATCAAATTAATTAATTAACACACACACACAGATATAATAATAATAATAATTCTCTAACGAAAATATTCTTATTTTAATAAAGTGAGATGTCACTAATATACTAAAAAATATAGATAGACAAAAAACATAATTTTTAATATATTAAAATTTGTATTTTAATGTACATCCTCACTTTGTTAAAGTAAGGATTCCATAACTAAAGATTGACATTATACGTAACTTACAATAACCAGTCAGAATAACAACATATGGAACCAGTAGAAAGTCATGAATAATTACATTTGGATTTGTTGTGTTGTACACGGAATGTGGAATTAAGCACACCAAATAATCATAGAAAAATAAAGGACACAAGATTGAACGTGGTTCGGCAATTATGCCTACGTCAAATACACACACTCTCTAATATATTACTAACAATTATTAGAATACAATATTTGAGTAAGAAACCTCACTTTCTAAAATTCAAATACACCGAGTACTCTCACACACACTTGAAAGAAAAAATCTCTCAATTACACACACTCTCTAAACAATTGTTTACTTTAATTGTTATGCTTATCTAAATTTGGGATGCTAAGGCTCTCTGAATGAAGGTGTATTTATACTTGAGCTTCAATGCTTAAAAGTCTCAAAAGTAAGTAGCAAAAGTCTTGCAATTTGGCACCAAATTGAAAAACAAAAATGCATGCGGCTCTGCCTTCGATTTGTCAACTTTACACAACCACCAAATTGAAAAATAAACAAACCACCAAATTTGAGCCACCAATCTTGAATTCTCAACTTTCAACAATTCTCCACTTCGGTAAAGATTTGTCTAAATCTGAGCCGACTACTAATGAACCATCATCCCCAAAGTGGCTGCATCTCTGTAACTGCCTACGTACCCAAAATCTAGGATGAAGCTAACTGTAGTTCAAAATTTTCAAATTCAAAATTCTCAAAACTCTAACACATTTAAAGAATTTGTCAACATATCTGATGGGTTATCCTTGGTATCGATCTTTTTCAACAACACATCACCGTCCTCGATAATCACATAATGATATTTCACAACTATGTGTTTCTTCCGAGCGTGATATGTTTGATTCTTCGCAAGGAATATCGCAATTTGGTTATCACAAAAGACCTTAATGTTCTCTTGGATCACTCTCAAATCATCTAACAAGCCTTTCAACCATATAGCTTCCTTTACAGCCTCAGTTGTTGCCATATGCTCTACAGCCTCAGTGGAAATAGTAATTGTCGATTGTAGAATCGACCTCCAACTGACTAGACCTTCACCCAATGTGAATACGTAACCCGTTGTTGAGCTTCGCTTATCTAGGTCTTCAGCAAAATCAGAATCACAATACCTATCACATTGCTGACCACAATCCTTCTTGAATAATAACCCAACATCAACTGTCGCATACAAATATCGAAGAATCCATTTCACCATAAGCCAATGGTCTTTACCCAGATTATGCATGTATCGACTAGCCATACTGATGGCTTGAGATATATCAAGCCTTATGCACACCATAGCATACATAAGACTACCCACAATACTAGCATATGGAACGCGAGCCCTGTAGTCACGCTCTTCTTGAGAAGAAGGACATGAAGAAGAGCTTAATTCGAAATGAGGAGCTAAAGAAGTATATACTGGTTTAGTTTTGTCATCCATATTGAGCCTTTCTAGCACATTCTTCAAGTAAGACCTTTGAGTCAACCACAAGCTTCCATTTTTTTTGTCTCTACGAATCTCCATCCCAAGTATTCTCTGTGCATCACCTAAGTCTTTAATCTTGAACTCAGAAGCCAGCTTCTTTTTTAACTTCTCAATCTCCCCTCTATTCTTCGAAGCTATAAGCATATAATCGACATAGAGTAACAAATAGATGAAAGCTTCATCTTGTAGTCTTCTAAAGTAAACACAGTGATCGTGTTCACTTCTGGTGAATTTCTGCCATTGTATGATTTGATCAAATCTCTTATACCACTGTCTTAGTGCCTGTTTCAGGCCGTATAAAGATTTAATCAAGCTTTACAAATGATTCTCCTTTCCAGCAACTTTGAAACCATAAGGCTGAGTCGTATAAATTTCTTCCTCTAAATCTCCATATAAGAATGCCGTTTTAACATCCAATTAAGCCAAATCTAACCCATATTCAGCTACCAAGGCAATTAGGATACAAATGGAAGTATGTTTTACAACTGGAGAGAATACTTCATTGTAGTTAATACATTCGTTCTAAGCAAAGCCTTTTACGACGAGCCTTGCCTTATATCGAAGAGTTGATTGATTTGGAGTTCCTTGCTTCTTGGTGTAGACCCATTTATTACCTATAGCCCTTTTTCCCTTAGGTAACTTCACTAGTTCCTAAGTCTGGTTTTGATGAAGGGACTATATCTCTTCCTCCATGGCTAACCTCCACTGATCACTTTCACTACTGCATAATGCTTCACCGAAAGTATTGGGGATGTCATCATCAATAACTGGAAGTGCATAGGCTACCACCATATCTTTAATAAGTCATCCGAGTTTCTTTATCACTCTTTTTTGTCTCTTTGTTGCTATATCTGTAGTTACTTATTCCTCTTGTGGGACATCAACAGAAACAACTTTTTCTTCAACCCTTGGGGTCAACTCCAAAGTTGAACTCTTATCTGATGTAGAACTAATTGGTACATATGGAGTTGCATCAAGCTCCACCTGCTGCAATACCTCTTTGGTCATGTTCTCCACCTACTAAAAACTTGAAGCCTTCAACATAAAAGCTTCATCAAAAGTGACATCTCTGCTATACACAAACTTTTTAAGTTCAAGATCCCAAAGCTTGTAGCCTTTAACTCCACCTTTGAATCCCACAAAAATAGCTTTTCTTGCACGAGAATCGAGTTTATCATTCTTTACATGATAATAAGATGGACACCCGAGCACACGAATGGAGTCATAGTCTTGTACATGCTTTTTAGCCCACATTTTCATAGGAGTTTTACCTCCATTTGTAGTAGAAAGCAATTGGTTTATTAAATGACTTGCGTAACTCACAGCCACAGCCCAAAATTTTTTATCTAAACCAGTATTAAATAACATACACCATACTTTCTCCAACAAAGTACGACTCATACGCTCAGCCATGCCGTTCTGTTACAGAGTATGTCTCAATATGAAATGTCTTTTAATACCCTCACTCTGGCATACTTGCAAGAATGGATCAAAAGTATATTCACCCTATTATCATATCGTAATACTTTGATCTTTCTGCCAATTTGAGTCTCCACCAGTTTCTTCCATTTCACGAAAATCTCTAGAACTTCATCCTTTGCTCGCATGGTGTACACCCACACACGTCTAGAAAAATCATCAACAAATGAAACAAAATAATGACTTCCACCAATTGATGCAGTATTAGTTGGTCCCCATACATCGCTGTGAATATATTCAAGGATCTCACGAGTATCGTGATTAGCCGTACCAAACTTAACTCTTGTTTTCTTACCTATAACACAAAACTTATAGAAATTCATTTTACAGGCTCTGGTACCTTTTAAAAGTCTATGCTTCATCAGAGTTTGCAAAGACTTTTCTTCAGTATGTCCTAATCATACATGTCATAGCTTGGTGGTATCACTATGCGCCTCAAAAACATTAGCTTCAGCAATTGTGCTTCACTTCAAATAGTACAAATTATGACGTCGGACTCCTTGCAGAATCACTATAGCCCCATATGTAAACTTCATTTTACCATCTTCAATGGTAACCTTATAGTCTTTAGCTTCTAGAGCACCTACAGAAATTAGATTTTTCTTTAAAGTTAGTACATATCTAACCTCTTTCAGTTCTCTGACTATTCCATCAAACATCTTGAGCTGAATTGTTCATATTCCCATCGTGCGACAAGGTTGATAATGCCCCATCATAACTGCACCGGATTCCAAATTACGAAAATCCGTAAACTATTCCCTTACATGACACAAATGATAGGTTGCTCCGGTATCAAGTATCTACTCGCTTGAACTAACCACATATGCTGTAGGCATAATACTTAGTGAATAATCAGAGTCTTCATCTTTACATGCCCTGTTCGCTGCTACTAGTTTCTTCCCATCTCTCTTTTGAGCCTTCAGACAATCTTTCCTCCAATGGCCCTTTTAATGACAAAAACCACACTCATCTCGAGCTATATTTCTGCTTCTCGATTTGGACCAAGAATTCTCTCCACCATACTTATTCTTTTTCTCTATCGCCCTTCCTCTAGATGACAAAGCTTCAGACGATGCTCTTTCTGAATGTTTATCATTATTTCAAATTTTTAAATTGGTCAATGCTATGCAGACATCTTTGAAAATGATCACGTTTTTCTCATATATCAAGGTAGTCACAAAATGGCTATACTCTTCTGGAAGTGAGTGCAGCAAAATCATAGCCTTGACTTCGTCCTTAATATCTTCGTCAAGATTCTTTAAATCAGCAAGTAACTTTTCAAATCTTGAGACATGGTCGTACAGTGACACCCCGGGCATCATTCGAAAGCCATATACCTGGCTTATTACATGAAGCCTATTTTCAAGACTTTTAGCAAGTACTTTTCCTTTAATGTATGCCATAGAGTCATCGCACACTCATCATCTTTCACCAGGTACTTCACCTTCTTGGTTAAGTAAGATTTGATCTGACCACAGGCTTTTTCATTCATACGATCCCAAGTTTCTTCGTCATACAAGTATCTTTTATTTTTCAGAACAACATTACGATCGATTTGAATAAGGGCATCCATAACTTCGCGCCTCCATATGTCGAAGTTGATTTTTCGATTAAACTTTTCAACATCGATCTTCTGGCCTTCTATAACAGGTGACGAATGGTGATGTGACGAATCTCGCCTCCCACCTAAAGTATCTCCCGGAATAGTCTCGGTAGATCTCTCCTCACTTTTGAAAGTTTCACCTTCTACCATTTTCTCAACGAACTATTCCCACTTGAAAGGACAGTCTCTATGATGTTAATTTCGTGTAAATAAATGCACTAGGAAAGTTCCCAGGAGAATGGAGGGGTCACAACGGTCTCACTTAAAACCCAGACTCCTTAGACTTTTATCGTCTTGTTGACAGAACTTTCCTAAACATGCATAAATACACACTACTTAAAATAGACTGTCTCCCAAGTATGAATGACCATCTCTACCGTATCTGTGAACAATGCCGTATTCGTGAATAGTACCGTATACCCCAAGCACAAACCTTCAGCTCTGATACCATTTGTTGTGCGCAGAATGCGGAATCAAGTGCACCAAATAATCACAGAAAAGTAAGGGACACAAGATTTAACGTGGTTCGGCAATTATGCCTACGTCCACAGAAGCAAGAGAAAAATAATTGTATTACTAACAATTATTAAAGTACAATATTTGAGTAAGAAACCTCACTTTCCAAAACCCAAATATTCGAGCTCTACTCGTTTTCTTTCGAGGTATGTCTCACCGATTTTTTCACATGTAAAAGACAGTATCGGGAGCGGAATGGGGAGTTGAGATGAGATAATGAGTGGCCTTGGTGTGAGATTTATTAGGGAATTTCGCTTGGCAAGTTGAATGGGCTTTGGGGTTTTGTTAGAAGATGAAGAGAGGAAGATTGTGGAGGAGAAAAATGAAAGAGATGAGGACGAGGCTGCCATTGTTTGAGAAATTTTTTGGTGATTGTGTACTGAGTATGCATTCGCGTGGGATATTTTACTTTTGTCCACACTTTCCTTTTGTTTTGTCAATTACTTTTCCGCCAGTCGCTTTAATTTTTTAACATTAAAAATGGTGCACAGCTTAGTCCGAGAGAAGGCTGGCGAAAACGACAGCAACGTGCATCGTTTCTCTCAGCCTTCTCTCAGGCTTTTCGTGCCCTTTAGCATTTTCCTCCGACAAAATGTGATTGTAGTGTACGACATAGATTGTTGGCGGTAACCAGTAAGCTGCCTATGTACAAGCTGCAGAAGACGAAAAAGGAAATTGCTTCTCAGGACCACTTTTTGTTTTAGCTTGAGAGGAAATTTCTCATTGCCCTGAAATCCAGTTCAATGGGACCCTTTTGGCTTCTCATCCTTAAGCTAAGGCCACTAAAATATGTTCAGCTGAACCTGAATATGCATGCGCATGACATTGACATTTCAGAAGTACTCACAAACTTATCATTTATTATATCAAGCAAGCGTGTTTTGGATTTGAATTACACAGATGAAGGTATCAAATATGTTATTTTAAAACTAATGACAAGGTTAAACCATAGTTCTTCTCTCCATCTGTGTATAGGTTAAAACTTTCATCGGCAGCATTGTATCAAAAAGGTGCCTCTTCCTTGCACAGAAAGAAACGGCCAGTAGGACCACCATCGGGCAGCAGAGCAAGCCTCACAGGACTTTCGGCTCCTTCTTCAACAGATAATATGCCAGCATGGAAGTTTATATCGGTTTTGACAAAGCCAGGACACACACAATTAACACAAATTTTTGGATACCTCTTGGCTAAAATCCTTGTGTAAGCATTAATAACTGCTTTCGACACCTTATAAGCAGAAGAGTGAGGACACCAGCCCCTATTAGCAACTTCACCCTCTTCATAATCTTTAAAGTAATCCTTCAACACCAGTTCTATTCTCTCTTCTGTAAGGTTTTCAACATCACCTAACACTGCTCTGGCTTTTTCTGGTAAATCCTGAAACAAATTATACATAAGTTTTGTTTTCGTAATTGTATAACTGATCCTTCAGTTAAGGAAAATTCAGTACCTTTAAGGCCGAGACATAGGAGGAAAGGTTAACAATTCTTGGTGAATCAGATAATTCGAGGAGAGGAAGAAGTGCTTCGCATGTTTGTTTAGTGCCATAGTAGTTTGTTTTCAGGCATTCTACTGCTAACTCGTAAGTTTGACAACAAACTTTGCTCCAGTCAACTTCAGCATCACCCTTCGTCTATAGAAAACAAACATTGACTAATAATGGTATTACAATTTCACCTATAGATATGTGAAATTTCAAATATTAATGGTTCCAAACTCTCTTTCTGGTCGTGGAAAATGAGGTTAATTAATTTTAAATCATACATAATATATTGATTACATCTTACAATTTGATAGCCCGAAGCTGCGAAAGCACTCGTATCAAACTTGACACTTGCAATTCCTGCATTGTTAACCTGTATGCACACACAGGTCTAACCCTCAGCATCTTGCATGTTATACTTCGACTACAAGAATATAGACTTGAAAGAACATATATATATAGGCCGAAAAGAAAATGAATAGAACTGATAAAATCATACCAAAATATCAAGCTTTCCAAATTGGGTTTTGATGAAGTCAGCGAGAGACGAAACACTGGCAAGGTCAGAGATATCAAGCTGATGAAAAAGCAGAAGCTCAGAATCAACACCAGAAGCTTTGAGTTTTTCAACAGCTTCAAGACCCCTCTTCTCATCTCTAGCAGTTAAAACTACTGTCATTCCATTTGAAGCTAATTACCTCACTGTTTCAAACCCAATCCCCTTGTTTGATCCCGTAACAACTGCATACCTGAACACAATTTATTTAAAACAAACAAAACATAATGTCAGAACAATTAAATAGAAAATCAAACATGAAGGAAAACGAATCAAAGCCAAAGAAAAAAAGTACTTCTTAGTTGCTTCCGCCATTGACGAGAAGAAGCAGGAGAATTGAGCAATGCATTCAAAATTTTTTGGTTATATCGACGAAAAGCGATGAAACTCTGGCTTTTATCGGTTTTTCCTCTTCCGCGGAGATTTTTTTTTTATTTTTTATTTTTAAGAAAAATTTTGACTTTGTAATAACTGACACTGATTAATTATGTGTAGAAATGGGAAAGCGACTTTCAACTGTTTATACACGTTTTTATTAAGATGCACCTGGTTTCGGTATTATTTTAATGGTGTTTTTCACCGAAAACTGATACTCAAAACATTAGCTTACCCTTATTTTCAACAAAGGCGGGCTTTTTGCTAGTAATATTTAATAATTGGTTCACTTGCAAGTAAAGGGCATAAAGCATTTCTTCTATGATTTTTGGTAAAAGTTTTTCGGGTACCCTTTACTACGTTATGACAGAATTTTGATGTGGTCCAAGCCGAAGCATCAATGTAATAAAGCTAGCTTTGTTTCTAGTAGCAACACCGTCTGTCAAATGTCTGAAAGAAGCAGGCATTCATACATTATACGATATACGATATAAACATGCAACAAAAAGGAATTTAGCGAAATAGAAAATATTACTTGCTATTCTTACATTATACAATATAATAGCTTTCAAATTCACAAATTTTCATATGCAGAGATGGATGAATAGATTTCAATCAAAAGAGGTCTCTTCTTTCCGCGAAAAGAATAGACCAGAAGGACCGCCATTGGGCAGCAGAGCTAACCACACAGGACTTTCTGCGCCTTCTTCAGTGGTTAATTTGCCGTTGTTGTAGTTTATATCTGTTTTGACATAACCAGGGAAAATGCTATTGACATGAAGATTTGGGAATTTTTTGGCCAAGATCCTTGTGTAGGCATTGATAGCTACTTTTGATACTACATAAGCAGACATAGAAACCGGCCAGCCTCTGGTTTCAAGTGAACCTAGTTTAAAATCATTCAAATACTCCCTCAGTACCTCATCCACTCTCTCTTTTGTTAGGTTCTCAACATCACTTAACACTCCTTTTGCCCATTCATTTGTCACATACTGAACAAGAAGATCAGCAACATGAGTTTTAAGAATATTTAGGGAACGCAATCGCAGTTTAATATTAGTAGGGCTATTAAATTATTTAACCTTTAACTTTCCCCAGGAGGAGGAAACATTAACAATTCTTGGTGATTCTGATAACTGGAGGAAGGGAATAAGTGCTTCACACATTCTTTTGGTACCATAGTAGTTTGTTTGAAGGCATTTTTCAGTTGACTCATAAGTTTGAGTTGCCATTTCATACCATTTGACTGGTATACCATCCTGCATCATTGAGTGTTAAAAAAATAAAAATAAAAATAACCGTAGTATTTTAGATACAGTAAGTCAATTCTATAGATCTTCAAAATGTTATTCACTTTCAACTCTGAACCGTCATGTATCTCTCAATTGAAAAGGATTGGAATTATACATGGTTCATTTGGGATCAAGGCACTATGACATTTATCAACAGTTTCTTATCAACAGCTGCACAGTAACTTGACGCAAGACACATTATCTACTATACTATCAAAAATTAAGCCACAGCACTGCAGTTACGAATAGGCCCTCAGATGGCAAATGGGGAAAAAAAACATGTATCAAAATATACCTTGACAAAACCTGAGAAATTGTCACCCTCCAAAATGACTCCACTAGTCCCCTCACGGTTGACCTACCAAGAAGTCCAGCACTCATGATAAACCAGTTTATATATTGACCAAATTATTTGGTATATATAACTGCGAAATAAAATCATATTACTTTTAGAAGCAACTTGAAAGAGTTTACAAAATGTGTATAATTGCTGTACTTTCAAAATTAAGCTGCAGCAGAACATTACAAACAGGTCGTTAGACAACGACACCCAAGTTATCTATTTTCCTTCATATTATATTTAGGCCCAGTTTGGCTGTAGTTTTTAAAATAATTACTATTAATTGTATTATAGAAATAATCAGCTGTAAAGAGAATCAGATAAACGTTTGATAAAATTTATATTTAAAATTATTGTGAGTTTTAAAAATAATCATATGTGTTTGGTAAATCTTACTATTAAACTGCTATAAGAATGTAAATGACTAAATTAGACATAATATTGAATAAAATTTATTTAAACATTTATAAATAAGTATATAAAATATTTTTTATTATGTAATAAGTATATAAAATATTTTTTATTATGTACATATAATAATTATAATTAAAATAAATATTTTATATTATTAATTTTATTTTTATTTTGTTATCTCAATATAATTGGTAATGATAATAATAATTTCTTTAAAATTAATGATTTTATTTCTTAGTAAATAAGGATAATTTTGGATTTTTATAATATATATAAGGATATATATATAATTGTATTAAATTTAAAAGTGATTCTCGTAATCAAATTTTGAAAAGCAAAAGCTACTCTTTCCCTACTTTTCAAAATCTATTGTAAGATGAGGTGATTTTGCTAAAAGTGATTTTTAAAAAAATTTATCAAACACTTTTCAAAATAATTTTTGAGCCTCTCTAAAGTAATCTCAAATAGGCCCTTAACACCAAACTCATCCCTCTTTTGAAGACAATGGAAAGAAATCAAATCACGTACAGATATGGAAGTACCTTCACAACACTGGATAAATCATCACCATCCATACTGACTCCACTAATCCCTGCATTGTTCACCTGCCAAGAAGTCCAAAATTTACAATAAATCGGTTTATATATTGACCAAAAATAGTTACATGACGAAGAAAACTAATCTATTCATGTGGTATGGAGGATGGATGAACTTTGAATTGCTCTGATATCACTTGTTATATTTGGGAGACTTGACATTAACCCAAAAATCTAACAAATTATTTGATATTACTTGCCTACCAAAAAAAGCCCTGAATCTAATGTAAGGCCGTAACAATTAGCAACAGCACCATAGTTTTATCAAGAAGAATCACTTCTAGAATTGTGTACTCAACTGGGACATACAACGTTACATACTACTATTATATTTTGCAATAAATATGCACTATAAAGTATAAACGCCACATGAAATCTTATACTACATTACGAATCCGAATTATGATGCACATTCCCAGCTATGTTTTAAGTAAAAAGACAGAAAAAGTTTGGAGAAACTGATCCTCATTCATACCAAAATATCAAGCTTTCCAAATTGACTTCGAATGAAATCAGCTAGAGAGTGAATTGCAGCAGGGTCTGCAACATCAAGCTGATGAAAGATCACATTATCAAAGCCAGACTGTTTGAGTTTTTCAACAGCTTCAAGACCCCTCTTCTCATCTCTGGCTGTTAACACCACAATGATCCCATTTGAAGCTAGTTGCCTCACTATTTCATACCCAATTCCCTTATTTGCTCCTGTAACAACTGCATGCCTGATAAGAAAT
Source organism: Clausena lansium (assembly GCA_030449835.1). Lineage (NCBI taxonomy): Eukaryota > Viridiplantae > Streptophyta > Magnoliopsida > Sapindales > Rutaceae > Clausena > Clausena lansium. The sequence goes on from JASUUF010000257.1 coordinate 6,140,476, forward strand.
TTTCCAACCAAAAATAATAAAAATAAATAAATAAAAGTCAGAGAAGAAAACAAAACAAAACATGAAAGAAGAAGAAGAAGAAGAAGAAGAAGGAAGTACTTCGTTGCTGCTTCTGCCATTGAATGGAATGAGAAAATTGTGCCTGATAGCAAAGGTCACTAGCTTGAGATAGATTCAGAGTTTCCTGTTCTCCATCATGTCTTGGATAAAGTCAAAAAGAAAATAATAATGCTTAACACTTTCTGCGGTGTTAGTTTCATTTTTATTTTTAATAAAAGAAAAATTATCAAGTTAAAAGAGGAAGAAGAGTGAAATAGATATGGGAGTTTAAAGTAACTCCCAAAAACCAAATGAGAATGTAAAGACAAAGCAAAGGCATTAGCCATCAGCTACAGAGAAAAGTTACATTAATCTATAATTAGGAAAACCAATCCAAACCAAACCAAACCCCACTAAACAATGCTCTTTGAACACAAGAGAGGGAGCATCATCAAACTAAGTAAATTGATCACAGCATCATCAAACTAAGAAATCGCGGTATTTATTAGGAGTTAAAAAATTATACCTCTTCTATTGAAAGATGAACCAATATTAGATAGGTCTATTCTTGCATTGTCATTAAATCTCTTTTTATTTCATATAAAGACGCCTCAAAGGCCTCTTTTTATTTCATATAGTTCAATAAGTCATTAATATACACCCATCCAATCCAGTCATCCAATCAAAAACCTCCCGACACTTTCCTCAGCATTAAATCTAAATCATCATTGGAAAAAAAAATGAAAATACTTGAGATTTAACAACATTCAACCTGCCAACTACAAGAATTGAAAAAAAAAAAAAACCTGCAGCTCCAAAAAAATAAAATAAAAAACATGCAGTACATAAAAAGAAAAATAGAAGTTAGTAATATACAAATTAGGCTCCGGTGAGGGTGACTCTAGAGTGACAATTCTAATACTGATTTCTCCTTTTAAAGAAAGTTTACTTCATGTTTATTGAGAGAAGTAATATATTGTTCAAAAAAGAAAAATTGAACGTCTTCTTATATATGTAATACAATAATGGAATGATGCTTTCTTCTTTCAATTTTTCTTTCCGAATTTTCACACTCAATAAATATTAAATTTGGGTGAGGAATGTTTGCACGAGTGTAAATTGTGCAAAAGAAGATAATGAATTAGACTTATTGAGGACTAATTTGGTATTTGTAAGAGTGTGAAAGTAAAAATTAATTTTTTTAATTTATTGAACGAGTGTACAAAATAAAAGAGTGTTCAAAGTATGTTTTAGAGTCGAAATAGTAACTCATCCAGTAATACAAAAACACTAAAACGTAAAGCTTTATTTTATCTCTTGTAGCAACAATGTCCGTCAAATGTCTCAAAGGAGCATTAATAAACAATGGTTGGCATTTAGTCTTTATTGTATGCAATACAATAAAACAGCAATTAATTTCATAAATAGAGAGAGATGTATCGCTTTCAATCAAAGAGAGGTCTCTTCTTTCTGAGAAAAGAATAGACCAGAGGAGCCTGCATTGGGCAGCAGAGCTAACCACACAATACTTTCAGCACCTTCTTCAACGGTTAATATGCCGTTGTTGTAGTTTAAATCTGTTTGGACATAGCCAGGGCAAATACTATTGATGCAAAAGATTGGGAATTTTTTAGCCAGGATCCTTGTGTAGGCATTAGTTGCTGCTTTTGACATTATGTAAGCGGCGTCTTGGGTTTCAGGTGTAAAATCATTCAGATACTGCTTCAGCACCGCATCCACTCTCTCTTCTGTGAGGTTCTCATCATCACTCAACATTCCTTTGACCCATTCATTTGTTATATTCTGAAACAAGATCATGAGATGAGAGCCGGAAAATTAAAGTTTAATCAAAATGAAAAGTTGAGACAAGGAAAATGGTTAATCTTCTGCAGAATTGACTGAACTGAGTTAATTTTTAGCAGGGTTCAACTTAGGTTTCAGCTTAAAGTCACTTCCAGTTCAATTCAGATGAATTTCAAATCAAAGCAACACTTATCATCAACTATTAACCAGATAATTATATCCGGAAAAGGGCTTTTAAAAATGTTTTACCTTTAACTTTCCCATGGAAGAGGAAACATTAACAATTCTTGGTGAATCTGATAACCGGAGGAGGGGAATAAGTGCTTCACACATTCTTTTGATACCATAGTAGTTTGTTTGAATGCATTTTTCAGCTAACTCATAAGTTTGAGTTAACATTTTATGCCAGTCGTCCGGCAAACTACCCTGTATAATCAAAATAAAACTTGATATGGTCATGAGATGAAAAGGACAGGTATTACATGCAATGAAGTTTTATTTTAGTCAACAAAAAAGACAAACAATACTGTAAGTTAATTATATGGATCTTCACAATGTTGTTGACTTTAATGTTTGAACCTCTGTTCAGCTCTCGATTGATAGAGATGAAATTATGGTCTATCTGCGATTGAGGTGTTATGGCTTTTAATCATTAGTTACTTCAAATTTTGCGATTCGAGGAAAAGTGATTGTATGATAAACAGAGTAGTTAAGTAAAAGCTATTCCGCTTTCCAAAAATATTAGAAAAGTGTTCAGTAAACAAATATAAGGTAAAATCAGATTGATTTTGAAAGTGGTTACTATACACTCTTGCTGTTTTACTTTCAAATATTATGCTGCAACACAACAGTTACAAACAAGCTAGGCCTTTAGATGGCATCATCAATATGCTATCTATTTTCTATAAAAAAAATATATATATATATATATAAATATGCTATCTATTTTGCTTCAAGATATGTCTAATTCCTAATCTTAACTCGTCCCTCAATTCAAGGCAATGGGGGTAAAAATGAAAAATAAATTGCATATATGACAGTACCTCAACAATTCCCACGAAATTATCACCTTCCATGTTGAATCCACCAATCCCTGCATTATTTACCTGCCAAGAAGTCCAACATTTATAATAAATCAGTTTATAAATAGACCAAAAAGAAGTTATTTGATCAAGAAAACAAATATATTCATGTAGTGTTCAGGAGAAATGCATTCTGGATTGCCCTAATGTCACTTGCTATAGTTTGGAGACTTGTCATTAACCCACAAAACTAACTCAATCAGTTGATACTATTTGCCAACATTATTGAGCCCTGGAATCCACTAGTTTCGAATCTAAATAAGACCGTAATACTTATGCGACATCATCTTAATTTGATCATCAAAATCGATTCTACAATTGTGATGCTCTGGATACTCTACAATCCACACTCTGCCTACTAAAGGAGTCCATAAGAACATTTTCAAAATTATCGTCTTATGCGAACATTTCAGGAAACTGATATTGGATCAATCATACCAGAATATCAACCTTCCCAAACTGACTATTGACGAAATGAACTAGAGAGTCAACGCTAGCGGGATCCGTCACATCGAGCAGATGAAAGATCACATTGTCATAGCCAGAGTTTTTGAGTTTTTCAACAGCTGCAAGACCCCTCTTCTCATCTCTAGCAGTTAAGGCCACAGTGACTCCATTGGAAGCTAATTGCCTCACAATTTCAAACCCAAGTCCCTTATTTGCTCCTGTAACAACTGCATGCCTGATAAGAAATTTCATATTTAAAAAAACAAGAGAGAGAGAGAGAGTCAGAAAGGAAGTAAAACAAAAGATGAAAGAAGAAGAGGAAGGAGGTAATGTACTTGGTTGTTGCTTCTCCCATTAAATGAATTGAGAAATGGACAGTTGGCTTTTCATAGCTAAAGAATACTTGCTTCAGATGTATATGTATTGCGCAATCTCCATCACGGATCTCCGGGAAAGTAAATTAATATTATTCTGATATTTTTATTCACACCGTTTCACGTGGTGAGATAATGAATAAATTATCTTGCTTTCGTTTTCTTCGAAGTCAATTAACTACACCTTTGTTTAAAAATAATGGTGGCAAGGAAGGAAGTTGCATTCAAGTAATTGGACAAGCCCGTTCATTTATTATATTTAACAAAGGGTTCATTTGCATAAGATGATATTCTGCGTGCACTCCTAGCATTCAAATTCAATACCAAAAGAGATGTAAATTCAACATTGATGTGCAGAGATCGATGAATCATTTTCAATCAAAAAGGGGTCTCTTCGTTCCGCGAAAAGAATAGACCAGAAGGACCGCCGTTGGGCAGCAGAGCTAACCAAACTGGACATTCGGCACCTTCTTCCACAGTTAATTTACCACTGTTGTAGTTGATATCTGTTTTGACAAAGCCAGGGCAAACACAATTGATGCAAAAATTTGGGTACTTCTTGGCCAGGATCCTTGTGTAGGCATTCATAGCTGCTTTTGATAATATGTAAGCAGACATGGTAGCAGGCCATCCTTTGGTTTCCAAGGAACCCTCTTTAAGATCATTTAGATACTGGTTCAATACCTCATCCACTCTTTCTTCCGTAAGGTTATTGGCATCACTAAACACTCCTTTGGCCCATTCATGTGTTACATTCTGAGACAAAATGATGAGAAACAGAAATTTCAACCTCCACGATTCCAATGAACATAATAATCATAATTAAAATTTGAGACAAGGAGTACTCCATATTGATCTACTGGTAATTATAAGGGAACATCAGATGCAATGGAAGCAACATTTAGTGGCCAAAATGGGCTTAATTACTACCCGAATGTCAGCTAGTTCTATTTTACAAAGGGCTGTAAAACTGCTTTACCTTTAACTTTCCCATGGAAGAGGATACGTTAACAATTCTTGCTGAATTGGATAACTGGAGGAGAGCAATAAGTGCTTCACACATTCTTTTGGCGCCATAGTAGTTTGTTTGTAGGCATTTTTCAGCTAACTCATAAGTTTGAGTTATTTTTTCTTTTCCAACACCATCCTGCATCATTGAGGGGGAAAAAATGATCATAGTGCCGTGATTCATGTATAATATAATAAATCTTCCAAACCTACAGTTGATTTAGATAGAAGGAAAGGGTCTTATTTATGGTAGATAGAAGGAAAGGGTCTTATCTATGGTAAATTTTGATGTAGTAGGTTAATTCTATAAATTTTACTATATGTTATCCGCTCTGAAATTTGAACCTTTACATAGGCCAGACTGGCACCCATGTTGTTCACCTTCCGGTAATCCCATCTAGTTTTAAACTCAGCTGCCTCAGATTATGGTAATGAAAGAATCTCTTGTACAAAATTACCTTAATAAAACCTGACACAGCATCAGCGTCCGCACTGATTCCACCAATCCCTGCATTATTTACCTGCCAAGAAATCCAACTAATTATCACTCAGTTGTGTTATCGACCAAACTAGTTGCATCAACAGAAAAAAAACCAATAGATTCTTGCGGCATATAGGAAAATCTCTTTCGTGCACTAGGTGCAGGTTGAAATTTGAAATTGTTTCACACTGAAAAGTAAGCTGATAAAAACTAGAGTTTTGAATCTGGGCTTGTTCTGTATCACTTTTCACAGTGAGATTTATGTGATCCACTAAAAGGTCGAGATTTACTCTAATGCTAAACTGTAGCACTTAACTATAGGCATTGTAGTTTTATCATTAGACTCCCTATTGAATTAATTAAGAACCGAACATTATAATATGAACATGTTGAGTGGAAATGAAATTAAGAAGAAGATTGCACACCAAGTGAAACTAAAAGAAAATATCAAGAAATTGATTCTCAATCATACCAAAATATCAAGCTTTCCAAATTGACTTCGAATGAAATCAGCTAGAGGGTGAATAGCTGCAGGGTCAGTAACATCAAGCTGATGAAAGATCACATTATCAAAGCCAGACTGTTTGAGTTTTTCAACAGCTTCAAGACCCCTCTTCTCATCTCTGGCTGTTAGTACAACAGTGACCCCATTTGAAGCTAATTGCCTCACTATTTCATACCCAATTCCCTTATTTGTTCCTGTAACAACTGCATACCTGAATATAGAAAATAGTGTGCCAAGGTAGAATAAGAGTATATGGTGAATTTATTTATTTATTTATTTTCGTTATGATGCTGTATGAAACGCGGGAGCTTAAAAATAAAATATTACCTCTTAGTTGCTTCTGCCATTGGTGACAAATTGTGGAACTTGTGATTTGTGTGGAACAAAACTGAGAGTACGAGAGATCACATAATGAAATTGTGAAGGGAAGTTAGTTAACAAATTGCACCATGCCACGTGTTCTAAAAGGAACTAAGTTACCAATTTGATTAATTTTTTGACGTACTGCTTAGCTGTCCTCTTAACAACCGCACGTGCTTATATTCCACTCCTGTCCTCAAAGAATTTGTTTTCGCTTAATTTACAGTTGTATGTGTGGATTCTTTTCATAATAATTAACTGTACAGAAAATAATTGTATGATTAAAAATAGAATATATATCACAAATAAATAAGTAGAAAAATAAATTAATAAGATCCAATCAATAAGCCAACCACAAGACGTGAAAAACCTAAAACGGAAAAAATTACGTGACTGTAATTCGACATAACTTTCTACTATATTAATAATAAAATTACAGCACAAATTCTTCTATAGATAATACTAGAGACTATTAACATCAAGAATATAAGAAAAACTCTTGGCTTACAATAACAGCCTAAATTCTGTCTCTTTAATAAAGATGATATCTCAAATAACAACCAACGAGAAGATAAAATAAAAATTAAGACCAATAGACCAACAAGAGGATAAAATAAAAATCAAGACCAATAAAATTATAAAAGGCGATGTCCGAAACTTATCCTCTAAATTTGAGAAAAAATAAAATTAAAATTACCTTCCGATTGATCAATTAAAAATTAAAATCATTATCCCCAAAATAACTTTCACGCCAGTGTCTCTCTCCCTCTCTCGTCTTTTGTGATAATCACGTTATGGCTGCTGCTTGCTTTTGTTCTTTATATAGCCAAATTTCATGGCAATTTTTATATAGCCCTTTTAAGTTTTCTTTAATTACTTAATTACCCAAATTTATAGAACTTTGGGTTTGAGCCACCCGATGAGATGGACCCAACAAATCTCTCCCTCCAGATCATATGCGGGACACTACCAAGCCCGCTCTCTCCTTACAACTTTGCAGCTTTTCTTTAGACAATGATTTTGTCATAATATCTGACCCATTATTAATTGTGTGAATTTTCTCAAACTTCAACTGTTTCTCCTCAAGCACGTCTCCTATCCAGTGATATCTCACATCAATATACTTGGATTTAGAATGGTATGTCGAATTCTTTGCCAAGTGAATAGAACTCTGACTGTCACAATACACAATATAGCTGTCTTGTTTCACACCCAACTCTTGTAGAAAATTTTTCATCCACAAGGCTTCTTTGCAACCTTCAATGATTACAATGTACTTTGCTTCTGTGGTACACAAAGCAACACATTGCTGAAGTCTTGACTGTCATGAAACTGCTCCCCCTGTAAAGGTGAGCAAATATCATGATAAAGACTTTCTGGAATCAACATCTCTTGCCATATCTGCATGTGTGTACACTTGTAACACAGGTTTGTCACCGCCAAAACATAAACATGCCCTGGAAGTACCTCTGAGATATCTAAGAATCCACTTCACTACTATCCAGTGTTCTTTGCTATAATTAGAGAGAAACCGACTGACTACATCAACTGCATGAGCAATATCTGGCTTTGTACAAACCATGGCGTATATCAAACTGCCAACTGCTGAAGCATAAGGAACTCCTTTCATCTCTTGCTTTTTCTTCTCACTTGTAGGACAATGCTCGGAATTAAGCTTGAAGGGCCTGCAAGTGAAGAACAAACAGATTTTTCCTTGCTCATTTTAAACCTTTCAAGAACCTTTTCAACATATGCTTCTTGAGATAACCAAAACTTCCTAACTTTTTTGTCACGAGAAATCTTCAAGCCAAGAATCTGCTTTGCTGGTCCCAAGTCCTTCATTGCAAAAGACTTACTGAGCTCTCTCTTAAGATTAACAATCTTACTAGTATCCTGGCCAACAATCAACATGTTATCCACATAAAGTAAAAGAATAATAAAATCATCGTTACCAAACTTCTTCATAAAAACACAATGGTCAGACATAATTTTGCTGAAACCATGATTCTCTATAAAAGAATCAAACTTCTTGTACCACTGCCTTGGTGCCTGTTTCAACTCATATAGACTTTTTTCCAACTTGCACATAAGTTCTTCTTTGCCATTTGATTGCCTCACCATCCTGCATCATCGAGAAAAAATCTTGATCTTGGTGTCGCTCCCTCTATAACACTCTTCCAAACATATAGCTGAGTAGATAAAAGTTTTTTAACTTGATTCCACGGAATTTTACTTCATAGATGGTGAGCTTTAATCAATTTTACATACTATAGTGAGTTAATTATACAAATTATTACAGCGTTATCCACTTTGAAGTTTGAACCTTCAAATAGGCCTTCAACTGAAAAGGATGGATTTAGGTGATATAACAAATCTGGGCACCCATGTTGTTCACCTTTCCTGTAATTACATCTAGTTTTACACTCAGGCAATAAGAAATCTCTTATAGAAAAGTACCTTAAACAAAACCTGACAAAGCATCTCCGTCCACACTGACTCCAAAGATTGCTGCATTGTTTACCTGCCAAGAAGTCTAGCATTATTGTGAAGATGGCCTGTGAATCAAAACTATATATTTCCAGAAACGACAGCATTTTTTTAGACTGAGGAAGCTTTATAATCACGTGCTGCTCATGTGTCTTTAACAGAAAACTAACTCATCTAAACGGCATTCACTTTATGCGTTTTGGTAAGTTACTTAAGTAACTTATGTGAGGATTCATGTGATGAAGCTTGGAATCAAGTTTGTTAAGGCTGTTAGACACATGTCAAACATCTGTACATTCTGGGAATCATTCTGTTTCATAAACAAAGGATATAAGCTGATTTTGAGGGATGGTTCAAAGATATACAACGACTTTGTAAGGGGAGTTAGAAGAGAGAGAAAGGTTCATCTTGTTCTCTCTATTTTCTATTATAAAGCTCTGTAAATTTCTCCATTACTGATTCAGTAAAGCTCATCTAAATTGTTCTCTCGTGGATGTAAGTTGAGGTATCAATCTCAACTGAACCACGTTAAGATCTCTGTGTATTATTGATTGTTTGTATTTGACATTTCTGTTTTTTGGATTAGTTCTTGTTTGGGGAACACATTGCTGTGAGATTTCTGATCAATCCTGTATGTGTGCAACTTGTTAAGATTTGTATCATTGATCTTGGGTAGTGATCAATCTTGTGATATAAAACAGATTGGTTACTATAATTATATTGCTCAGCAATCAGCTATATATTGACCAAAAATAATTACATCGACGAATAAACCTAATAAATTCATGTGGCATTTATGAAAATCCCTTTCGTGCAATAACCTGAGGTTCAAAGAAAAAAATTTATCACTGGAAAATAAGCGGATAATAACTTAGACATGGGCTTGTACTTGTTGGTTTGAAAAAGTTTTTGCAGCGGAAATATTAGGATCGCGTTTCTCATACAATATATAGAATTACTATAAACTAGAAATCGTACCTTTGCTTTTTTGTAGAAGTAATCTAGGCTCCCAAGTCACGGACTATCACCACCAATTCTGTTATATCACGATCCGTTACTAATGATCTTCCAGGTTATGACTCAAGTTTGATCTGCACTTGACGTGTGGGCGCCTTTTTCATTACTGGAAAGCAACTAGTAAGAGAAATTTTTTCTCTTAAAGTTAGAGAGAAAAATTTCTTTTCTGTGTATATTGTGGCTCATCTATTCTTTAGGAAAAGAACATATTCTTTTATATCCTATTAGTGGAAACCCTTGGCTTATTTTTTTAATCCTATTAAATCAAAATATTTGATTTAAATTAAAAAATAATAAAGCTCGCTTTACACTTATTCTTATTATAGGGGCCCACCTTGTAAAATAACACAAGGCTCCTTACACATAAGCATATTAAATAGAGTCTCTCACCAAATAATATATTTAGGCTTTTAACCCAAATAACTAGTTATCTTGCTTATCAACTTAGTAATGGTGTAGTCAATTAAATGAGCTAACCCGGGGATAGTATAGGGTATATACAATAGTGGCTAAAATTATTAGGCCTATAATTAAACTAACCCAATTATTTAATTCCAAATCTACTCTACTAAAAAGATTGGAACTGACCTCTATAATTGTATTCTATCTAGGATAGTATTCTCGAATAATAATTCGACCCATGCCACATTGATTTCTTTACTGAACAATCCTTTGTACCATATCGCTAATTAAATTGATATCTCAACTGTCCAATCAATTTAATTACATCTTGTTCCTTAACACTTACTGGCTTTCTCTAATGATCATTTTCAACATACTAATTATGTTGACACACTCTGGCCAGAGAATTCTATGATCAAGTACCGAAAACCCGCCAAGAGATGTGTTGTACAAATTTTATTTTGTTAATCTATAATCTCACTGCTCATAATTGCTTCCACCAAGATACCGCTTGACTACAAATTTATATCGTGCCCATTGGTAACTCAAATGAAATGACAATCATAAACATGAAACTATAATTAACTCAAGATTTATATTGCAATAAAATCAATGCCTATGAGATTTAATAAGTCTGACAGTCATTTCAAAGTTAATTAAATCTCATATGTGATCGAGTTCAATATAGTCAAACTACATCAGTAAATTCATACATGATCAAGACAAATCATTCAATGAATTTACTACAGTCTAAACATAAATAGAGCGCACAACTCTATTTATCAACTACGAACTTAATTTATTTAATCATAAGATAACTTATATTTATGTCTTCTGTGAATCCATATGATGATCACATAAATACATATAATATGATTAAATGTACCTTTTTCAAAATATTTATACAATTAAGATATTTTGCATAAATATCTTATGTAGTAAGATATTATATAAGATATTTCACAGTACTGGTATGCCTGTCACCTACTGAAACTATAAGCATTGCAGTCTTATCATTAGAACCAATGACAGTTGCAGAAGTTCCACGAAGTCCTATGCTTCTGCAAGACAAACTAGGCTCTAGTGAGGGTAACTCTAGAGTGATAATTCTAATACTGATTTCTCCTTCTGAAGAAAGTTTACTTCATGTTTATTGAGAAAAGTAATATATTATTCAAAAAAAGAAAACAAGAAAAATTGAACCTCATCTTATGGGTAATACAATAATGGAATGATGCTCTCTTCTTTCAATTTTTCTTTTCGATTTTTTCAATTCAATAAATATTAAATTTGGTTGAGGAATGTTTGCATGAGTGTAAATTGCGTAAAAGAAGATAATGAATTGGATTTATTGAAGAATAATTTGGTATCTGAAAGAGTGAGAAAGTAAAAATTTATTTTTAAAATTTTTTGAATGAGTATACAAAATAAAAGAGTATTCAAAATATATTTTAGAGTGGAAATAGTCCCCACTCATAACTCATTCAGTTTATTTGAATAATTTAAGGGGTCAAATATGATAATGTGGGATAAGGCCAAAGCTGACATGTAACAAATGAGCAAGTAATAGAAAAACGTAAAGCTTTATTTTTTTCTTGGAGCAACGTCTGTCAAATGTCTCAAAGGAGCATTCATAAACAATGCTTGGCATTTAGTCTTTATTGTCTACAATACAATAGAACAGCAATCAATTTCATAAATAGAGAGAGATGTAACGTTGTCAATCAAGAGAGGTCGCTTCTTTCTGAGAAAAGAATAGACCAGAAGGGCCTGCATTGGGCAGCAGAGCTAACCACACAAGACTTTCAGCACCTTCTTCAACAGTTAATGTGCCGTTGTTGTAGTTTAAATCCGTTTTGACATAGCCAGGGCAAATCCTATTGATGCAAATGTTCGGAAATTTTTTAGCCAGGATCCTTGTGTAGACATTAGTTGCTGCATTTGATATTATGCAAGCGGCATCTTGGGTTTCAGGTGTAAAATCATTCAGATACTCCTTCAGCACCTCATCCACTCTCTCTTCTTTAAGGTTCTCAGCATCACTTAACACTCCTTTGGCCCATTCATCTGTTATATTCTGAAACAAGATGATGAGATGAGAGCCGGGAAATTAAAGTTTAATCAAAATGAAAAATTGAGACTAGGAAAATGGTTAATCTTCTGCAGAATTGACCGAACTGAGTTAAGTTTTTAGCAGGGTTCAACTTAGGTTTCAGCTTAAAGTTGCTTCCAGCTCAATTCAGATGAATTTCAAATCAAAGCAACACTTATCACCAACTATTAACCAGATAATTATATCCGGAAAAGGGCTTTTAAAAATGTTTACCTTTAACTTTCCCATGGAAGAGGAAACATTAACAATTCTTGGTGAATCTGATAACCGGAGGAGGGGAATAAGTGCTTCACACGTTCTTTTGATACCATAGAAGTTTGTTTGAATGCATTTTTCAGCTAACTCATAAGTTTTGAGTTAACATTTTATGCCAGTCGTCCGGCAAACTACCCTGTATAATCAAAATAAAACTTGATATAGTCATGAGATGAAAAGGACAGGTATTACATGCAATGAAGTTTTATTCTAGTCAACAAAAAAAGCAAACAATACTGTAAGTTAATTCTATGGATCTTCACAAAGTTGTTAACTTTAATGTTTGAACCTTCGTTCAGCTCTCGATTGATAGAGATGAAATTATGGTCTATCTGCGATTGAGGTGCTATGACTTTTAATCATCAGTTACTTCAAATTTTGCAATTCGAGGAAAAGTGATTGTATGATAAACAATAGTAGTTAAGTAAAAGCTATTCCGCTTTCCAAAATTATTAGATAGGTGTTCAGTAAACAAATATAAGGTAAAATCAGATTGAGTTTGAAAGTGTTTACTATATACACACTAGCTGTTTTACTTTCAAATATTATGCTGCAACACAACAGTTACAAACACGCTAGGCCTTTAGATGGCATCATCAATATGCTATCTATTTTGCTTCGAGATATATCTAATTCCTAATCCTAACTCGTCCCTCGATTCAATGCAATGGGAGAAAAAATAAAAAATAAATTGCATATATGAAAGTACCTCAACAATTCCTACGAAATTATCACCTTCCATGTTGAATCCACCAATCCCTGCATTGTTTACCTGCCAAGAACTCCAACATTTAAAATAAATCAGTTTATATATAGACAAAAATGAAGTTATTTGACCAAGAAAACTAATATATTCTTCTGGTATTCAAGAGAAATGCATTCTGGATTGCCCTAATATCACTTGTTATAGTTTGGAGACTTGTCATTAACCCACAAAACTAACTCAATCGGTTGATACTATTTGACAACATTATTGAGCCCTGGAATCCACTAGTTTCGAATCTAAATAAGACCGTAATACTTATGCGACATCATCTTAATTTGATCATCAAAATCGATTCTACAATTGTGATGCTCTGGATACTCTACAATCCACACTCTGCCTACTAAAGGAGTCCATAAGAACATTTTCAAAATTATCGTCTTATGCGAACATTTCAGGAAACTGATATTGGATCAATCATACCAGAATATCAACCTTCCCAAACTGACTATTGACGAAATGAACTAGAGAGTCAACGCTAGCGGGATCCGTCACATCGAGCAGATGAAAGATCACATTGTCATAGCCAGAGTTTTTGAGTTTTTCAACAGCTGCAAGACCCCTCTTCTCATCTCTAGCAGTTAAGGCCACAGTGACTCCATTGGAAGCTAATTGCCTCACAATTTCAAACCCAAGTCCCTTATTTGCTCCTGTAACAACTGCATGCCTGATGAGAAATTTCATATTTAAAAAAACAAGAGAGAGAGAGAGAGTCAGAAAGGAAGTAAAACAAAAGATGAAAGAAGAGGAAGGAGGTAATGTACTTGGTTGTTGCTTCTCCCATTAAATGAATTGAGAAATGGACAGTTGGCTTTTCATAGCTAAAGAATACTTGCTTCAGATGTATATGTATTGCGCAATCTCCATCATGGACCTCCAGGAAAGTAAATTAATATTATTCTGATATTTTTATTCACACCGTTTCACGTGGTGAGATAATGAATAAATTATCTTGCTTTCCTTTTCTTCTAAGTCAATTAACTACACCTTTGTTTAAAAATAATGGTGGCAAGGAAGGAAGTTGCATTCAAGTAATTGGACAAGCCCATTCATTTATTATATTTAACAAAGGGTTCATTTGCATAAGATGATATTCTGCGTGCACTCCTAACATTCAAATTCAATACCAAAAGAGATGTAAATTCAACATTGATGTGCAGAGATCGATGAATCATTTTCAATCAAAAAGGGGTCTCTTCGTTCCGCGAAAAGAATAGACCAGAAGGACCGCCGTTGGGCAGCAGAGCTAACCAAACTGGACATTCGGCACCTTCTTCCACAGTTAATTCACCACTGTTGTAGTTGATATCTGTTTTGACAAAGCCAGGGCAAACACAATTGATGCAAAAATTTGGGTACTTCTTGGCCAGGATCCTTGTGTAGGCATTCATAGCTGCTTTTGATAATATGTAAGAAGACATGGTAGCAGGCCATCCTTTGGTTTCCAAGGAATCCTCTTTAAAATCATTTAGATACTGGCTCAATACCTCATCCACTCTTTCTTCCGTAAGGTTATTGGCATCACTAAACACTCCTTTGGCCCATTCATGTGTTACATTCTGAAACAAAATGATGAGAAACAGAAATGTCAACCTCCATGATTCCAATGAACATAATAATCATAATTAAAATTTGAGACAAGGAGTACTCCATATTGATCCACAGGTAATTATAAGGGAACAGCAGATGCAATGGAAGCAACATTTAGTGGCCAAAATGGGCTTAAACACTACCCGAATGTCAGCTAGTTCTATTTTACAAAGGGCTGTAAAACTGCTTTACCTTTAACTTTCCCGCGGAAGAGGATACATTAACAATTCTTGCTGAATCCGATAACTGGAGGAGAGCAATAAGTGCTTCACACATTCTTTTGGCGCCATAGTAGTTTGTTTGTAGGCATTTTTCAGCTAACTCATAAGTTTGAGTTATTTTTTCTTTTCCAACACCATCCTGCATCATTGAGGGGGAAAAAATGATCATAGTGCCGTGATTCATGTATAATATAATAAATCTTCCAAACCTACAGTTGATTTAGATAGAAGGAAAGGGTCTTCTATATGGTAAATTTTGATGTAGTAGGTTAATTCTATAGATTTTACTATATGTTATCCACTTTGAAATTTGAACCTTTACATAGGCCAGACTGGCACCATGTTGTTCACTTTCCGGTAATCCCATCTAGTTTTAAACTCTGCTGCCTCAGACTACGGCAACGAAAGAATCTCTTATACAAAAGTACCTTAACAAAACCTAACAAAGTATCAGCATCCGCACTGAATCCACTAATCCCTGCATTATTTACCTGCCAAGAAATCCAACTAATTATCATCAGTTGTGTTATCGACCAAACTAGTTGCATCAACAGAAAAAACTAATAGATTCTTGCAGTATATAGGAAATCTCTTTCGTGCAGTAGTAGGTGCAGGTTCAAATTTGAAATTGACTCACACTGAAAAGTAAGCTGATAAAAACTAGAGTTTTGAATCTGGGCTTATTCTGTATCACTTTTCACAGTGAGATTTTTGTGATCTTCTAAAAGGCCGAGATGTACTCTAATGCCAAACTGTAGCACTTAACTATAGGCATTATAGTTTTTTCATTAGACTCCATTTTGAATTAATTAAGAACCTAACATTCTAATATGAACATAGAAAATTTCTTTTTGACCAATCCGCTTCAGCTGACCTCTGGTGGAGGAACCGAACCAACGTGGAATTTTGAGTGGAAACTAAATGAAAAAGAAGATAGCACACCAAGTGAAACTAAAAGAAAATATCAAGAAACTGATCCTCATTCATACCAAAATATCAAGCTTTCCAAATTGACTTCGAATGAAATCAGCTAGAGAGTGAATTGCAGCAGGGTCTGCAACATCAAGCTGATGAAAGATCACATTATCAAAGCCAGACTGTTTGAGTTTTTCAACAGCTTCAAGACCCCTCTTCTCATCTCTGGCTGTTAACACCACAATGATCCCATTTGAAGCTAATTGCCTCACTATTTCATACCCAATTCCCTTATTTGCTCCTGTAACAACTGCATACCTGAATATAGAAAATAGTGCGCCAAGATAGAATAAGAGTATATGGTGAAATTATTTATTTATCTATTTTTGTTATGATGCTTTATGAAACGCGGAGCTTAAAAGTAAAATATTACCTCTTAGTTGCTTCTGCCATTGATGACAAACTGTGGAACAAAACTGAGAGTGCGTCTGTGCCAGACAGCGCACACCGAAATTGTGAACTAAAAGGAATTTTGGTTAACAAATTGCACCATGCCACGTGTCCTAAAACGAACCAAGTTACCAATTCCATTTTATCTTATCTTAATATTTCAGTTACTTGAAGACAGAAGAAGAATATAAGCACGTGTGGTTGTTAGGAGGACAGCTAAGCCGTACGTCAAAAAATTAATCAAATGGCGTGGCATACAATGCTCCAGTAAAATCAATTATTTTTCCTCTCTATGAGAATGAGAAATGCTTTTCTTTTGAGGGTTCAGTACAAAACAAAAGATTAAAAAAGACATTTAAAAGCAGGACATTTCATTCTTTCATTCAACAGGACTTTGACTTCTTCAGCAGCAGTTAAGAGGCCAGCAATGCAAGTCATATCAGTTTCACTAAACACAATTCATCAAGAAAACTGGGTACTTGTGGGTTTTGCCATAATCCTTGTTTAGGCATTCAAAGCTGCTTTCGAGTTTGATACAATGTAGGCAGATTGGTGCGTAGGCTAACCTTCTTTGTCAAACAATTCCTCTGACAAAACTTGTTCAATAAGTCATTAATATACCATGTAACAAAGTGGCGTTTAGCAAACAAAAGGATGCTACTTGATAGTCCTATTGTATATGGAAAAACAGTATTCAATTTCACAAATAGAGAGAGATGTATCGTCTTCAATCAAAAGAGGTCTCTTCTTTCTCTGAAAAAAATAGACCAGAAGGACCACCGTTGGGCAGCACGGCTAACCACACAGCAGTTTCAGCACCTTCTTCAATGGTTAATTTGCCTGTTGTCATATCTGTTTTGACATAGCCAGGGCAAACACAATTGACAGGATCCTTGTGTAGGCATTCATAGCTGCTTTTGATACTATGTAAGCAGATGCATTAGCAGGCCATCCCTTAGTTTCCAGTGAACCCTCTTTGTAATCATTTAGATACTGGCTCAATACCTCATCCACTCTTTCTTCTGTAAGGTTCTCGACATCACTAAGCACTCCTTTGGCCCATTCATTTGAGACAGCCTGAAACAAAACAATAAGAAACAGAAGTTTTTTAACCTGATTCCAGGGAACATTATCCCAAAAGTTGAAGAGAAGAAGTACGGGATCTACAAGAAAGTAATTACAAGGGAAACGGAGTGTTCGCACGTGACCCTTGATTATGTTTTGGTACACAAAAAATATAATATCTTCCGCTATCACCGCACGGAATTGTAGCAACATTTACAGCCCCATATGGGCTCTCTTAATTCTGACCCAAATGTGAGCTAGTTCTTTCTAACAAAGGGCTGTAAAAAACTTTTTACCTGTAACTTGCCCATGTTAGAGGAAACATTGACAATTCTTGGCAAATCTGATAACTGGAGGAGGGGAATAAGTACTTCACACATTCTTTTGGAGCCATAGTAGTTAGTCTGAAGGCATTTTTCAGCTAACTCAAAAGTTGGAGTTACTATTTCATTCCATTTGATTGGCTCACAATCCTGCATCATTGAGAAAATATCTTGATCTTAGTGCTGCTGCTCCTACAACACTCTTCCAAACATATAGCTGAGTAGATTGAAGTTTTTTACTTGATTCCACGGAATTGTACTTCACAGATGGTAAGCTTTGATCAATTTTACAAACCATAGTGAGTTAATTCTATAGATTTTTACAGTGTTATACACTCTGAAGTTTGAACCTTCAAATAGGCCTTCAACTGAAAAGGATGGATTTAGGTGATAAAACAAATCTGGGCACCCGTGTTGTTCACCTTTCCTGTAATCACATCTAGTTTTAAATTCAGGCAATGAGATATCTCTTATAGAAAAGTACCTTAACAAAACCTGACAAAGCATCTCCGTCCACACTGACTCCAAAGATTGCTGCATTGTTTACCTGCCAAGAAGTCCAACATTATATTGCTCAGCAATCAGCTATATAACTTAGACCTGGGCTTGTTCTAATATCACATTTCACAGTACTGGGATGCTTGTCACCTCCTAAAACTATAAGCATTGCAGTTTTATCATTAGAACCAATGACAATTGGAGAAGTTCCACGAAGTCCTATGCTTCTGCTCTCAAACATTCTAAAACGATCATGTTGTGTGGAAACAAATTAAGAAGATGATTGCACACCAAGTGAAACTAAAAGAAAGTATAAAGAAACTGAAGTTGAATCATACCAAAATATCAAGCTTTCCAAATTGACTTCGAACGAAATCAGCTAGAGAGTGAATAGTAGCAGGGTCAGCAACATCAAGCTGATGAAAAATCACATTATCAAAGCCAGACTGTTTGAGTTTTTCAACAGCTTCAAGACCCCTCTTCTCATCTCTGGCTGTTAACACCACAATGATCCCATTTGAAGCTAGTTGCCTCACTATTTCATACCCAATTCCCTTATTTGACCTGTAACAACTGCATGCCTGATAAGAAATTTTTCAACCAAAAATAATAATAATAAATAAATAAAAGTCACAGAAGAAAAGAAAACAAAACTTGAAAGAAGAAGAAGAAGAAGAAGAAGACGGAAGTACTTAGTTGCTGCTTCTGCCATTGAATGGAATGAGAAAGTTGTGCCTGATAGCAAAGGTCACTAGCTTGAGATAGATTCAGAGTTTCCTGTTCTCCATCATGTCTTGGATAAAGTCAAAAAGAAAATAATAATGCTTAACACTTTCTGCGGTGTTAGTTTCATTTTTATTTTTAATAAAAGAAAAATTATCAAGTTAAAAGAGGAAGAAGAGTGAAATAGATATGGGAGTTTAAAGTAACTCCCAAAAACCAAATGAGAATGTAAAGACAAAGCAAAGGCATTAGCCATCAGCTACAGAAAAAAGTTACATTAATCTATAATTAGGAAAACCAAACCAAACCAAACCCCACTAAACAATGCTATTTGATCACAAGAGAGGGAGCATCATCAAACTAAGTAAATTGATCACAACATAACTCCAAGTTGGCAGAAGAATCAACAAGTTAATTACTTTCAGAATAGATAAAAAATAAATAAATAAATAAAGACATATGAGATAATTTTACACGGCAATTAATCCATAATTTATGTATGCTCCAAGGAGGCTTGAAAAAAGAATTATCCAGGCAAGAAATCGCGGTATTTATTAGGAGTTAAAAAATTATACCTCTTCTATTGAAAGATGAACCAATATTAGATAGGTCTATTCTTGCATAGTCATTAAATCTCTTTTTATTTCATATAAAGACGCCTCAAAGGCCTCTTTTTATTTCATATAGTTCAATAAGTCATTAATATATACCTATCAAGCTGATGAAAAATCACATTATCAAAGCCAGACTGTTTGAGTTTTTCTACAGCTTCAAGACCCGTCTTCTCATCTCTGGCTGTTAACACCACAATGATCCCATTTGAAGCTAATTGCCTCACTATTTCATACCCAATTCCCTTATTTGCTCCTGTAACAACTGCATACCTGAATATAGAAAATAGTGTTCCAAAATAGAATAAGAATGTAAGGTGAATTTATTTATTTGTTTGTTTCTTGTCTGATGCTTGATAAAACGAGGAGCTTTAAGAGTGACATGAAATAAAAGAAAACGCAAGAAAATGGCAAAGAATACTTATATGTACCTCTTAGTTGCTTCTGCCATTGATGAAGTTCAGAGAGTATAACATTTGTTTTGAGGAACACAACAAGAGATCAGATATTGAAAGTGTGAACTTCATGGAAAGTTAAACTGTGACTGGAGGGGGTAGGCGAATGGGCCGGTTCGGGCTTGAGCAAGTCTGGGCCCGGCCCGGAGCATGGTTAGCAAGTCCCGGAGATCGGGGATCCACATCTACCCATTTGATGCTTCCAATATTCGATGTTTGGATATGAGTATCCAATTATATTACGGGTTACTGCGTTTTGTAACCCAGAAATGGAGCAGAGTATTTTGTAAAATTAAGCAGAAAATGATCAATAAACACGTCCAAAAAGAAAATTAGATTTTATTTTGATGTCAGTTCACGGTGGTTTTTAGGTTGATACAAGAAAGAGATCTGATCTTCCAACTTTAGCATTCTTGCCATGCTCTGAAAAAAAAATAAAAAATTCAAATATTACGTAATACATTTCCATTAAAAAAAAAAAACAAGAGGCCAAAAAGCGGCAGCGAGAAAGTACAACCAAGCTCTCAAGTGCTAGGGCTCCTTCAACTTCAACAGAGGTCGACGGGCCAATACTGCAATTTATGTCAATTTTAACAAAACTGACGAGAAAACTGGGTTTTAATTCATTCATAGCTGCTAAAAGCTAAACAAGTCAGTTTCAAATGAAGTAGAAGGAGTCTTAAATCTACTATTGAATCTTTGGCCCATCTACATTTACAGGCTCAGCGAACTCTAATGAGGAAAATAAATCAAGAACGTTATGCTCAACTGTAGAACATTCAACTACAATCTGGGAGCTTTATTTCTCATGAACCAGAGGGCTGTAAACAGGGAACCACATGCTGCCAGCGATATATTCCACTGTCTCCTCCTGCATCCAAAAATATATTACCCAAATATTAAATTTACTACTAATGCCATAAAAATATCAGCATCTTCTTGAATATATTTTGATATGGTCCTACTTTTGACATCTGCTTGAGATCTCTGGGACCAACTTCACCATGACCTTCTGCCAAGTCTTCCTCAACTGCAGCTCGTAGAACAGCTGCTCCAACCTCTGCCGTAATATCTCGAATACTGCATCACACAAAGTCGAATTAATCATGCACACGTGATATTGTAGGAGATACAGAGTTCTTACTAGTCTTGTCCAGTGGACACAATAACCATTAGTGTTGACGTTGGTTGATGTTAGAATACCAGTAACCTGAGCTAGCAGAAATATTACCTATCAATAGATGGATACAGAATGCCATTTTGGATTTCCTCATCAGTCATATAGGACGCAAGGCTGTATAGAGAACATCATGTTAAGCAATTTGCAGCAGAAAAGTGCTTCAACACAAATCATAACTTCTACTATAATCAGATGACAATTCGTGATCTTTAAATAAAATATTAATTTGAGCCCTCAAGTTGATATGGGTTCATTACAATTATCGCATACATACCATTCTGCAGCTTCTTGTAACATTCCATCTGTTATAAAACGAGCACCTGAAAGGAGAGTTCCCAAACCAATCCTGAATGAAAGCAACCAGGTTTAATAATATGTTATCAAGATTAAAGCATGGTCAACCAAAATAAATGATAATACAAAAAATAAGAACATAACACTAACCCAGGGAACAGGTACATGTTATTTGCTTGATTTACATGGCCTATTTTCCCATTTCCTGCCAGAGAAACGACTAATAATCAGATAATCAGACAAAAAGGGAAGAAGCAGCACTCATTACTTTTTTAGCACGGTGCCAGTTGGAGCTCAGATATTTTGGTTGGGTTCTAACCTATAAACTTAGGCTTTTTAGTTTACAAACTTATTTAATAATGTAGCAGAGGCCTTGTGTGTTGGAATGCCTCACATGCCACATGCCGGAAACCGTATTTCTCTGTTTGTTCTGTCTTTGTTTGGCTTTGAATCTACCCTATAGCTATAAGTGAGGGAATTAAAAAAATAATAAAAAATAAAGAAAAAGAGTCTAAACGAGATATTCAATCTACAAGGGAAGATACCCAGATCAACATTCTCAAAAGGACTTCCACTAGCGAACACTATATTTTCCCCAGCATGCTTAAAAGCATCAGCAGCAGTGCATTCAGCTGTTCAAGCAAAACACAAAGGAGGATGTCAAGAAAGAAGATCGAGCAGCCATAAGGGGAAAAAAAGGCCGTGCGAGAGGGCAGGAAAACAAACCATTCATGGTCGGATTTGACATAGCAAAAATGGCAGGTTTGACAGAATCAGATTCTCGCATAGCCTTAAGCACCTACGTTACAAGCCAACAGATGCTTTTAGAGAAATGAACTATTAAATACAATAACCAGACATGGCGTTTCTTGATAATGAGTAGGCAATTCGTTTCTTGATAGTGAATAAGCAATTACAGTAATCGTTAATTATAACACTCTCAAGAACCAAAAATGGCCATAATTATAAAACTCTCAAGAACCAAAAATGGCCAGTGCATTCTTTGAACACAAAATTTAAAGCATCAAAATCCAATATGGTAGCTTCAAAACATATGATCTGTCGACAACTCATACCCAGAAGTTGTCAGGATAACACAAGTTCAAACAGAATCAAATTAAATTCTCTATTTTGCTCTGCTTCCTCTAGCGGCAAGAAACTAAAAAAAGGGATGAAAAACAAATAATAAGTTTTCACCTCTTCATTGAAGACACCACCTACTCCAGACAAACCAAGAAGCACATGGGGTTTGACCTTTCTAACCTGCACAATCATTTGGCTCCCAGCAATTAGAATTCTTATACAAAAAACGAAGCATAAATTCAGAAGATGACTATTATAATACTAGAGCAAACAGGCAGCATTCTTAAAAAGAGATAACAAAAACTGTTTACAAAACAGTTTTCCTTTTATCAAAATATCAGCCTCATAGTTGCAGCAATCGCCTAAGTTAGCTCCAGTGACTTACCACTTCAAGTAGACTAGCTCCCTCCCTAAGCCCCATAAAATCTCCTGGATCTTTAGCAAAAGGTGCTGCCGCTGGGTCAAGATTCTTCCTTTCTTTCGTGATGAGACCCTGAAGCCAAAAAAAATCTTTGTAAACACATTAAACAAATTTTAAAAATGGTCTTATGACATGTTAAGATGAAATTACAACATTCAGTTAGCCTTTCTTATCCTTTTTCCATTTAATATAACAAGCAATATAATATTAGTGTTATATAACAAATTAAAGAAACAGATTACTAAAGTAGATACCAGAAAACCACAAGATCACATTTACTAACTTGTTTTACAAAATCATGAAACAGCAGAGGCATTTTATCATATCATAAAGAAAATGTGCATTACGACAAGAGTCATGAGAGTGAAAAAAAAAGGGTAGAACCACACATCTTTGTCAAGTAGGAAAAATTTATTTTTTGTAAATGCATCATTGTTCCCTGCCATTCTTGCCGCAGCTTGTACAGCCATTTTAAGAACACCAAGCCCGGCACTGAAAACCAGAAAAAGGAGTTAGATAATGCAATGAAGCAAATACCTAACATTAAACCAACAAAGATGTTATTTTTTTACCTCCCAGCCCCCACCACGACTATCTTTTGGTCCGCAAAGTCAGTCAATGATAGACCTTGTGCTCTAACAGTTCCCAATAATCCCGCAAGTGCAACACCAGCAGTTCCCTAGCAGACATGAAGTAAGCTGTAAGCACAATTATTGTAATTACATTGTATTACATGCTCTTTTCAATACACATAGAATAGCAAAGATGTCACCAAATAATCACCTGTACGTCATCATTAAACATACAAAATCTTTTTCGATATCGTTCCAAAGTTTCAAAGGCCCACTTCATTTGAAAGTCCTCGAACTGATACAATCAGCCAAACCATCAAGTCACGGACAGGATAGAAACTAATATTACATGGAAAGACATATTTTGAAAGAAAAAGACCTGTACAATAGCTTTGGGCCAACGTGCGTGAACAGCTTCCATGAATTCATCAACAATTGATAGATATTCTTCTCCTTCTAGCCTAGGTCGTCGGAGTCCTAAATCTGTTCAACTAACAGATGTGACAAGATATTCTCATGGTGTTTCCAAGAAACAGAAGTTCAAAACGCTTTATGTGGTCATGAATACAAGAAAACTCAAGAACAAAATATTGAAGTATATGTTTTTACTCACATAGACGGTCTTCAAGCAGCTTTTGATTGTTAGTACCAACATCAAGCATAACTGGGAGGATCTATGAAAGATGAAAACAGATTTGATGAATTATAATAGGATAAAACATACCAAGGAAAAGGTAAGAACAACACAGAAGTCATGTAAACGTTCACAAACTTTTGCAGGTGATGGCAACTTTGGCAGGTAGAATCTTTTATTAATGCATAACAACAGGTCTTGGGATCAAACACCATTCAAACTAGAGTTTGGACTCTGGGATTGGAAAGGTCAGGGTAGGGTTCAAAAAACTGAGTAAATAAAAATTGTATCCTAAAATGTGACTCTCTAACTAGAATAAAATCCAATTTACTGTTTTCATGCATGTCTTATCAGCTTTTTAACAAAACACATACATGGGCACGTGTATGATGCAGAAGTAAAGACTAGATAAAATTGTGTGTACAATATAAATATGATTAGAGACAACTAATAGGGCAGCACAAGAAACCATACTCATGCACCATCTAAAAAATTTACATGTAATGCATATTCCTGCACCCGCATCCGCACCCACACAATTTCAAAAAGTCAAAATTCTCACAAAAGGGTACCCTCAATCACAACCACACACACGGAAGGGGTGACTCATACTCGCTGTGGATTGATGCCCGCAGCAGCCACGTAAATATCCAGCTTTCCAATAGGAATTCCAATTCCCTGAACTCCAAGGTCACCTAAGCCAAGAATACGACTTCCATCTGTTAGGACTATCATATCTACCTGCAAAATAAAGAAGAGTAGAGCATGATACAAAGGAATATGACCATTTCTTCCGAAAGTTTCAAAACATTTCCATCATTCTGTTAGCAAAGAAACTCCCCAATCATCCATCATGACACCAGTAACAATCATCAAATTATTTAAAAGCAGCAAAGCCTAACTAAAACAGCAAGACAGAAAAAGATCTAGCAAGATGTGTAACAATGACGTTACCTACAGCAATTTGCAAAAGTGTCTGCACTCTTGTGGTATTTGCTTACAGATTAAATGAGGTTACGAGATTCCAGATTCCAGAAGTTAAAGTAAGTTGCAAAGCACTATCATGGGATTAACATATTACCTGTTGAGCAGGCCAATTGTAGATCATAGACATCATTTCCCCCTTATCCTTTGCACTGAAATACATTCCACGTGGACGTCTAAACAAACCTGAATAATTCTGACAAACCAACCCAACAGTTGGAGTGTATATAATTGGAGCAAAATCTTTGATGTTATCAATCAGGACCTGGAGAGATAACCAATGGAATCACTTTTGACATTACTGAATCTATTAAAAACCAACCAGCAGGAATGAGGCACCAAACTTACTCTGTAGTATAATGTTTCATTCCTGTCATGCAGTCTGTTCAAGATCCTCCACTTTGCTAATGATACAACCTTATTTGGTTGACCCTGGGTATTTTTCTCTAACGATTGGTATGATTCCACTAGCAATTCAAACAACAGATAAGAAACACTAAGGCCACTATCAAAAAACGAAAAGAAAGAAATCACAAAGGCCAATCAGAAACAGGGGAAAATTTTTTACTGATAAAAAACAGTAGTTCACGAAAAGTGCCAAAGCATTCCAGTAAATTTACTAAGCAAAATTAATAATATTTTCAACTCAGTTAGCAGAACAATCAAACGTTCAATACATAATGGAATACAAATACTAACAAATTTCAGATAGAAGGTATTGTAGTTTGACTTACTGAAACGGGCATGCTGCTGCTCGAATGAAATCACGCGGGGCGGGAGAAGGCCACGGAGTCCCAATCGGTCTCTTTCAGTCAAAGGAAAGCCAGTATCCTGCTTCCAAGAGAACACAAAAAGAAGCAAGATACCAAACCCTTGTAATCTCATCGGTCAATAATTTTACGGACTATAAATATTAGTATCTAAAACAGTGGGAAATAAACTGAATACTTCACTTCAGTTATAATGCCGAACTCATATGATTAACTTGAGATTATTTGCACAAAAAAAGCACTAGTAAGCTACTGTAATTGATAATAAGCGAGAAAACAAACGAAAAGAAAGAAAGAAAGAAAATATATGACCTTATTGAACCAGGGATCATGAAGAATATCAGTGCCGCGTTTGTGAACAATACAGGGACCGGGAATCGCCGTCGAGAATCGCCTCGATCGGCTTAATATGGACGCGGCAACTCGCGCAAGATTCCACATTTCGTCCGTCAAGATCTAAGTCAAGATTCAAGAACAAAAAGGCTTTCCGGAAAAGATTTAAAACAAGAACACAAACTATAAAAGTCCACTTTAATTGCGGTTCCGCATCGTTTTAGAATGTGACAAAAGGACTGCGTTGTGTGAGCGTTTGTTGGTCAATTTATAGGGATTTATTTGGTTTCTCTTTTTCTTTTTTAATTTTTCATATTTTTTAACTTTTTGACTATAATTTTTTGTCTATTTGGTCGTGTCGGGTGTTATGTATGGAAAAATCATACTTCATACAGTCGAAGCTGTTGGATGAGGCTGCCCCGGATTCGTGGGCAGTGGAAGAATGTGCCAGAACAAGGGGGGTAGATGGCTAGATGCTGATAGTAGAGGACCGGAGGCTGCCCGAGATTAAATAACGGGTAGTAGATGCCTATGTGGGTGTATATATATATATATATTGATGCCAATCATACAAATTGTGGGCCAGGACGTGCACTGTTTTTACTTGAATGGTTTGTTGAAATTTGGGTAGGTTACGGGGTGTCATAAGAAAAAATTATTTTGTCCTTTTGAATTTTGCCACGTGTTCCACTTATCAATTATCATCTATATAAGTGTTTTTTTTTTCCGACTTTCATGAATTACTCCGCACGTCCAGAGCAGAGATGATAAATTTACAAATACAGTAGGATATAAATTTCTTTGGAATTTAAAAGTACAAATTGGTTTTGTACAGACAAAATCGCACTAACATAACAACAAAAGTTATTTAGAAATTTATCTATAAACAATTTAGATTTTATTATTATTATTATTATTATTATATAGAAATTCAACTTCTTTGAAGAGAATTTATTAGGAGTCACTTTTTGTAGGACAAAATTATTCTTTCTCCAGTTCAGCAAAAGGCAATTATCTCATGCCCTTCTCCAGTTGAGTTTTATTATTTAGTCAGACAAGAATGACGCCTCAGCTTTGGCCAACTTCATTTTTCTCTTTCTTTTGACCTTCAAAATGTTAGCTACTAAAGTAACAAAGGCTCAACCACCCACCCTTAAATTTGTGGCGACACTAATTAGCGACTCATCAGCTACAGATTTCATAATATGATGTAACACACATCACATATAAAATTTACACCCACCGGCTTAGGGTGCATTTAAAATTGAAGTTGTATAGTTATAGTTTTAAAAATTTAAAAATTATGTTGATATAATTTTTCACTTGTACGATGAAAAATCTATTATATCCTTAATAATTTTGTTAAGATTATTATTTAAAAATTATATTTACTATATAATATTAATTTTTGTTTCATAATTATAATTTTTTTTATACAGCAGCTGTAACTTAAAAACTACAACACTTCAATCCCAAACAGACCCTTAAACTATTTAACAATCGAATAATACTTGAACTTATTAGTTGTTGTTGATCCTTAAAAATCTATGTTGCCGGTCAAGTTAATAACAATACTACTATTCTCATTTAAGTTTTAACTTTTTGTAATTACAGAAGTATTAACCACCTTATAGTTTTCTGTAAGGTACAGCCTGTGAAATGATAAGGTAATAATTTGCTGCGTGTATTAAACATTAAGGTAGCATTTATTTTTTGTCTTAAATTTAAATGGGTTTGAATTTGACTGATGTCTGAATATGTCCGAATATATTTATTTGAATGATATTTTTATTTTTCTTTTTTTTAATATCTGAATATAAGTGTTAAGTTATTTATTTTTCAAAAAAGAAAACATCTTAAATACAATATTTTGACATATATAATCTCATAATTATTAATAATACTTATATTTATTGATTAAACACATGATAAGTTATAAATTAATTATTTGATTAGTAAAAAAAATTTGATAATGTTTACCTTAACAAAACATGAAAATAAAATATATATCCAACACATGTATTTTTTTTATATTAATATATGATACTTATAATGTTATGTTTAGTATATCATATTGATATTTTTTCTTGTTAATTACATAAGTCAATCAAGAACTGCTTAATTATTTGAATTAAAATTAATGTACTGAATAAAATTTAAAATATATTATAAAAATAGTAAATATAAATACAAAGAGATAGATCTATTATAAAATATGCTCATTTAAAGTTCTATTATGTTTAAAATTCTCATTAACAAAAAACAATAATAATAATAGTTGAATACACGTATATAACAAAAAAGGGTATAAATAAAAAATAATGAAAGAATAATTTATATAATAAGAAATAAATTTATTTAATAAGGGTATTAATGAGAAGGAACATTAAATATCTTATAATTAAGATAAAAGTCATTTAGATAAAAGTCATAATATTTAACTTTTTCTATTCAGACCTAAATATCTTATAATTAGACATAAGTGATAAAAAAAACAAAATAAATGTCTAAAAATAATTAAGATTCAGATTTCAGACAAAAATCAAACAACCCCTAAGTTAACATTATCGACTTGACCAGTTTGAGCTGGTTGCAAAATTAGGGTATGTTTGGTATCTTTTTTTTTTAAATGGTGTTTTTGAATTTATTTTATATAAAATAAGAATAATTAGTTTTTGTTGAAAAGGAAAACATGTTTGGGAGCTTGTTTTAAGAACAATACGTGAAAATAAAAAAGGCAAAAAGATATTTGGTTGTTTGTAATTCTTAATAGTTGCCTTATTTAATGAAGCATTTACGAAAGAATAAAATAATACAATGAATAAAAAAATTATTTATCCATTTAGCTATTATATTAATAATTTCTTAAAAACTTTTAATTATGTAAATAAATTGTAGCTATAAGCTAAATATTAATTGAGAAAATCTTAAATTACTTTTTAATTATCATATATTTATTTGTATTAGTTGTGAAGATGTAACTTTTTAATCTATATATTTTCATCAATACATATAAGTTTGTAATCATTTTTAAATAATTGCATATTGGTCTAACAATGTAATAATTTACCATTAAAACAATTTATATAATATATTAAGTGATTGCGCGGTAAGATATAAAATAAATTATTGTTACTATTGTTAAATATTTGTTATAATAATTTCTTTATTAAATTATTTCTTTATTCATAGGGTCGACATAATCTATTACACCATGTTGTAAAGTCACAAATAATGGATTACACTATCTTGTAAAGTCAAGATAGTGGGGTCCTTGACAAAAAGCAAGAAGTAAAACAATGTATAAATATAGCGTTCTCTTGTTTTCTTAGTAAGCATTTAAAAATGGAAATTTTTTGTTTCCAATCCGTGTAGAATTTTGATGAGCCCACTAAACACGTTTCCTGTATTTTCTATTTCACAAAACCAAAAACAACAGAGTAAACGAAACGCACCCTTAGTTATCCATTGTTTCTTATTCTTTCTCTGCAAATCTTCTTCTCAATATCCTTGCTTCGCTGTTCTCATTCTCCCAATATAAACTCCTAATTTTCTGTAATAACTTGAAGTAATCTAACACTCTACTCCGTCTTATATATATATTTGATCACAATCTCCGACTCTTCTCTGTATTTGATTAATAATGGATAATGCTGATTTTAGATAATGCTCATTTTTAATATCAATATTGGGTATAAGCTCTTGTATCATATTTGTTAATTAATGTTTACAATACGAGAAAAAGACACCAATTTAGTTGCAACAACTTTTATTTGCATCCACGCAGTTTGATGGACAAAATCATTAAATTAGGTCTAGATTAATTTAACGACACTTTATAAGAAAAGTTAAAAAAACTAGAACAAAAGATATTATTGAGAAAATTCACTATAAATTCAATCAATCATGCCCTTCTCTTACCTTTTTCATGGCAGCGGCTTCGGGTGATTGAAGATTTTAGTGATTCAACTGATTGCCCATCACTTTAAAGCCAATTTGCGTTATATTGTACGTAAACCGTTGGATTAGATTACTCTAAATCAAAAGCTTGGGATTGGCCGGACGGTATGTAACAGAAAATGTAACTTAGTCCGAGCCTTAACTTTAAAACTTATTTTAACACTAAATAATATTCCAATCCAAATGGATTGATGCTATTCGAATTCAATGGAAGGAGCCTCGTATCTGCTTAATCCCGAATAATACCTTTTGACTGCGGCAAACCGAAAATGTTATTCTTCTTTTATCTACTTTTGACTTTCAAAGTTCCTCGGCTTTTAGCCCCCCACCACCACTAACTACAGATCTGCACTTCATACAACTTGACCTACAGTGTGATACTTTTCATCCTCCAGCTAGTAACATTCTCGAGAATATTAACATTCCAAAAAAATCTTAATTCCCGTGCATCACGATTACCAACAACAGTTTTTAACATTTTTATGATGACAACATAACAAATGGCAACTTATTGATAATATATAATCATGATACCAACCCGCTTCACAAGAAGCTGACTCAAATCTTAAAATCATTAGCAAAGCAAGTCTTAGAAGGCTACTAAAACCATCTGCAATCAAAGATACAAGCACTAGTTCCCCAAGTTGCAAAACAGGATGGATTTGACCTCTACAAGTACTTTTCTTCTCGGTGGTCCTAGACAACTTCAGTAGTCTTTGGTTCCAAAATTCTTGCACCAGAGCTGAGAAGGAATCGGCCGAACTGGATGGTGAGGGCGTTGCTGCAAGAAAATAATCCTATTAGCTACTCATCATGGTGACTGCAAACAATAATGCAATACAAACACTGGTGAAATGTGTTGCAGAAGGTGAATATATTCATCAGTAATACTAAATCCTAAGATAAATAGAAGTTTGTTAACTATATCTTTTGAGAACTGAAAAAATTGTGAGCTATTTTCCCTTCAGTTCCAAACTAGTTTGCCAATATAGGTTAAGATATCTAAGCCACGTACCAATTCAAAATAAAGTACAAGAATGTTACGACAAAATGCACCCAACTTAAGTAATCACCATAGAATGTCTCAGCTAAATCCAGGTTAGTAAGCAACTACTCATGGGTATGTGCTGCTTGAAAGTGAATAACCAAATCATCTACTAATGATATATGTCAGAGCCAGACAACATGTCCTAATCTTTATTATCGCATATGATCATTTATAAGTACCAAAAATAAAAGATAGCTGAAGAGCAATTTCTATACATCACAGACTCATTAATCAAGGTAACTCGTAGAGGCTGCTTCGTTACTCTGCCTTAAATACACACACCCATGAAAAGGGAAACAACGAAAAAGGCATTGTTTCAGTAAAATACTTTCCCTATAATTGAGAAAGTTGAATACAATTATAGAACGACACCATCTTGCCCAACCATTGTATCTTAAAAAATATCAACTTTGGAAAAAAAATTCATAATAATCATAGAGGTACATATCATATTACATAGGTTCCTAACTTCCTAGTGAAGTCCCCATTTATGTATTAAGTTCACACTCATTCATTACAAGATGGTATATGTCGTTATTCAAGCTAAATTCCTAGTGGCAACAATTTCTATCCGCTTCTACCACATGCTTCCACTAGTCCAACCTAGTCATTTACATGCACTAAACTTTGAACATGATCTAGTATTATTCATCAAAATCACAAGCATATGACAGAACGATTTGCGATTCCAAAGTATTAATCAAAAAGAGAAAAGTAATAGGTTTATAGAGACCTCAAGCTCCGCAGATTTCATGGCAATAGGAATGCAAATAAGGAAAATTCCAGCCATGGCAATGGCAGTGTTGCGCTTCCAGTGCTTAGGCCTGCAGTATGGCCCACCGGTCATGCTCCAGACCTTAGTCCTAAAATCCCCGTGGGCCCCCTCTCCTGCGTGTCCATGATCTGCTCCTCCCATTATTCACCGATTAATTCAACTGCAAAAGAAATCGATCTGATCTTGTTTTTACAGAGTCGTAAACCCTAATTTCCCTAATTTCACATTCACATGCATGTGAGATAGTTAATGTTGAATGTCTAGCTAATCAATGTTAGTTATTGAGATGGCTACGAGTTGAATTGTTGAAAATTACCTGAGAAAATGTAGGATTCGAGAGGTCGATGATGCTTAACGAGATTTTGCTTTTGTGAGAAAACCTTGTTGGGTGACTGTGTTTGTAGTTCTGGTGAAGGACGGAGGGCTGTTTCGTCTTTTGAGATTTCGCACGTGACGAAAATGAACTTGAGAGTTCTCAGGTCCTAACATAAGGTTTCAAGTCAGGACCAGGGCCTCATTAAGATTGCGCCGTTCGAATTTGTATTCTCGTGTCCACCACCACCAGGTGTTGGTTGCTTGACTTTGACAATCAGGTGGGGTCTTTAGAATCGTTGCAGGGTTTCTTTAGAAATTGAACCCATCATTAACAACAAAGAAGCACAGATATTATGCCGCGTGGCACTTAAACTTACAGCAACTCTTAAGTTGATGTGTGTTACAGTAATATATATATATATATATATATATATATATATATATGGGAAAAGATCAATAAATACTTAAAATTACACTTATTTTTACACTCATTAATAGGAGAGAAAAAATATAAGAGAAAAGATATTTTGGGTAAAGTCCATATGTATATCACATCTACTGATTCACTCAAATCTAAGGGCCAATAAATAAGTAAATTTAAAACAATTCTTAAGTTGATGCATGTTATATCAATGTATAATGTCCATTTGACTTATGATGAGATCCTCAATTATCTAGAAAACAAGAAAAATTTTGGGTGTTCTTAGAGTGTTGCTCTTTTTCAATTCCCTTATTATCATATGTATATTTCAACTAATTGTGATAATATATGTACAATCACCACAAATAGTGAATAAATACACCATGCTGTGTAGACTATTATTTATTGACCAGTGATAGCAATACCAATTAATATTATTTAAGCCATATTTCATAGTTAAAGTCACCTGTATTTAGAAAAACAGGGAACAATAAAGACATAGGCAAAATTTCTTTGAAATTCAGAGGAGTTAATCTTGCTGATTCATTTCAGTCTAACTCAAAAACATAATCTAATCTTTTTTTAATAAAAATCCAGTCAAGATTGTGAAAGTTTTCATTTTAGACAACTCAAAATTGCTTAATCCAAAGATGAGACTGGCAGCCATTAACAAGAACCCAAAACTAATAACAATCCAACAAAAAGCTCAAAACATGAAACCTACCATATATTAAAAAAATTATGAAATGACCTCAAAACTTTTATTAAAGTTCAAGCAAAGATGTTCAAGATCAAGAGCTAACCCAAGCTAGCAATAGACATATCAACCTCAAGAAACCAACAAAAAAGGATTCTTGAAATGGAACAACAACATCAACAAAATGAGCAAAGATTGCTTGTGCTGACCTACTTTACGAATCAGAATGTGGAATATTCTGTTTTCCCGTCCAGCAGCACAGATAGTGATGGAGTCTTCATCATGTTGTTCAAGTCCCAGATGATCTTGAAACTCGTCAGGATCAACGTCATCACTTCCTCTCTGATTGCGGCGAAATAAGTTGTTACCAAAATTGAAAGATTTGATTCTTAGCGCAACACGAACGAACTCTTGGGTCTAAAACTATAAGCGGTATTTCATCTCGGGAGTAGTCGCCCATGCCCTCATCGGCTCTCTGTATGAGCGGTCTCACAGCTCTGCCTAGAAGAAAGTGGTCATATTGGCGGGAAAAGAAGGATGCTCGATATAAATTTTTTGCCCTTTTCTGTCAAATCGTATGTCTTTCATTTATTTACATTTTTTTCCAGTTTTATAGGAGATTTTTTTTGGGGAAAAGTATAGGGATGAATAAAGTCCAAATCAATTTTTAAACCATCTTCTTAATATTTTAAATTGAATGGTCAGACAAATAAAATTATTTAAAAAACACTCATTAAGTCCGGAGTCCCTAGAGAGTAGAGATCATAGGAAACAATGTAATATTATAGTTATTATTAATTAAAGAAAAAATGGACTCAATTATGCTACAGAAATTTAATAGAGAGGAATGAAAGGATTGTCATGGGATCGTCCATTCATCAGATCTCTTCAGATAAAGTTCAATTTTAATTATGCAAATATAATCTAAATAATTTAACCTTTCCACTTACTATTTTTCACACCAAATTCCAATCACAAATTCTAGGCTCAGCTCTTGAAAACTGCAATTTATAGTAGTAGCAAAACAGTACATAATTGTATTTAAATTTTTTTTTTCCAGCAAATATGGTTATGTGCTCTATACAATCTGAAAGAAACAGGGGGAAAAAAACAAAATACACGGCCAACATTTGCAGAAGTTGACTATTACTATATGTCTATACCTCTTGTTTTACGACGATTTAAAAACCAGAACAGGCAGTCTCAAACATCTATTTATCATCTCAGATTCATACCACAAGCACCAGTTCTTCCCCGGAATATCTTGTCCTCCTACATCAAATGCACTTGAATAAAAGAATGTAAATTAAACTTTATACTGTAGCCTTATTCTGTCATCCAAAATTTGGCGAACAATGGAGGAACCGCTGACAGTGTATCATAGCATTAGGTACTTAGGTAGCTTCAGCTGCAAGTGTCAGCTTGACACCATCTTTGTATGTAACTGGATGAATATTAAGTGTCTGAACCAGTTTTGTGATGTCCATGGATATGTCAGCTGGAGATACGACGCCACGATCAACCTGAAAAATCATTCACAGTTAACAATAGTCAAGCTTGGAAACAAGAAAGGAATTTCATGTACATGATTTGACAGAAAGATCGATAACAGAAAGCAAACATTGCAAAGCCCATATTTCAAGAATGACTAAAATTTTAGATGAATTGAGATAAGGTATGCGTACAGATGATGCAGAAACTGGTTTGATTAAAGAGGTACTGTATCCTCTTATCTCAGCAACCACCTCAGCCATTTGAACCCGTGATACCCTGTCTGGTCCACCAACATTCAGAAGTAACTGCATTTGCTTGTCTTCTAAACAAGTAATATTATATAATGGAAATTATTTCAGTATTCAGATGTGAAACAATAAGAAGAAAAATGGAAAAAAAAAGAAGAAGAAGCCACATTTAGCCAAAGATTCTTGTAATATACATGAAAACCCAGTTGCCAGAAATGAAAAATGATCATCCATTCAAAAGCAAAGTCAGCAATCAAGCCTCCCTCTTATTTCATTTGGACACCATACCCCAAATAAAAGCAATAAAGTAATTTATTAGCCTACTACTATACAGTAGAAGGTACTGTATCATATAATATCTGCCACAACCACACCCCTTGATAACATTATGGATATCTTCTCTATTCATCTAACTTCTTGACCAAGAAAACCAATTGCAGAACCATATCAAAGGGTACGCTTGGGAGTGTGGTGATGTAGCTTTTAAGCTATAGTTACTGTGAAAAAAAAATTGTAATTATGAAACAAAAGTTAATTGTATGTATTAAATATAATTTTTAAATAATAATTTTGATAAAATTATTAAAGATATAATAGATTTTTCATCATACAAGTGAAAAATTATATCAATATAACTTCCAAGATACAGCAGCTAGTGTTTACCAAACACTTTAGTGCTGTAGCTTTTAAGTTACAGCTGTCCAACCTCAATCCCAAGCGCACCCAAAGACAAGCCTGAAGAATCTTCCAGTAATTTACCACTTATCTCAGCGTTTAATGTAAGCATAGAAACTAGATTATTACCTTGTAACCATCTATTAGTCAAAGCCAGTATAATCTTCACAACATCCCTGACATATACTGGGCAGCGGCACTCATCATGAAAGAATTCCACTTTTTCTCCCTTTGAAAGAACGCTATCAATCCACTGCATCATTTGAAAGTAGATTATTGTTAGATGCCTAGAAACCGTGAAGGTCCATCTAAAGAGCCACAAACAAGCAGATTGCAATCTTCTTTGATATTAAATGCCACCACTTTTATTTTCTTAATTTTCTTTTCCAAGCTCACTGGCTAAGATTTGAAAACTTTGATCGAATCAGCAATCTCATATAATTAACTGCTCATTCGCAACTTGATGAACAGAGTTCATCAGCTAGCTTTACAAATGTACAGCAAAATCAGCAGAAAATTTTTCACACAATTACAAAAGCACACCTGAATCGGAAGCGATTTTGGTAGAGGCGAGATAGTTTCTGGCCCAAATATGATACTGCTTCTCAAAATTGCAAAATTTGAGCATTTCTCATAAATAAACTTCTCCGCTGCCACTTTCGATTTGCCGTAAACATTCACCGGAACAGTTTCGTCCTCTTCTTTATAGAAAGACTTGACTCCTTCATAAACTGACAACCAAAACAAAAAAAAAAGGGGACAAAGCAAAAAGAATTGCATTGATCAATATTATGCAATGATGACAACCCCAGCACCAACAGTACTTGGAAGATGAATGAATCGCATAACAAAACCTTGATCTGTTGATAAATGAATCAAGAGAGTTTCCTTATTCTCAGTGAAACTCGATAACCAATTTACAAGAGAAGAAGGTACATTAATGGACATAGCAGAATCGGGGTCATTTTCACAAACACGTGGCACGGAGAGGGCGACGCAGTTCACGACCACGTCGGGCTGGCCAAATTTGAGTGAAACGGCATCGAATCCTGATCCGGATTTCAAATCGACTTGGAAAAAATCAAAGGAGTGAGGAAGGGCGTCCAGCAAGAGCTGAGGCAGCGGCGTGGAGTGGTGAGTGGCTGCCACGTCATAAGGCCTTCCTTCGATCCCGGATAAGCCTTGCAGTAAATGCTGCCCCAAGTAGCCTGTGCCTCCGACCACCAACACTCTCTTTTTACTCATTCTCTGATTCAACAATAGTTAAAAAACCAAAAGCTTCCGATTCGTTTCTCCGCAATTTGAAATCTTTAAGGATATGTTTGGTTGGCAGGAGAGGGGGTGGAAGAGAGATAATTTAGATTCATGTATGGTTTGTTTTGTTTGGTTAATTACTTATGTTTAGTTATAATTTATTGAAAATTAATTTTTAAAGGAATTTAAATTCTAAGAATTTGAGGAATTTTAATTCTTAAAGAATTTAAATTTTTTATCAAATTTAAAATAAAATTTTTAATATTATCTTTTAAATAAGTTAAAATATCATATTAAATATTATGATATATAAGTAAAAAAAATAAATTAAAAATTATTAGACCACCGCCGGAACACCATCGGATCTCGCCGCACCACCTCTAAATTATTTAAAAATAAATTATGTTAATTATAATTATTTAAATTAATAATTAAATTAAATTAAATCTGAAAGATTGGTTATTAGGATTATAAAATAATAATGAATTAATAAAAATATAATATACAATTAAATATTTTATTATTAATTTATTTTCTAAATTAAATTAATTTATAGTTTAATTTTTTTATATTTATTAATAATATTAATATTTTAACACTAAAGTCTCGTGGGTATACTTATCTAAATAAAAAATATATAATTTATTTTTCTTTCAAACTTAATGTAAAATAAAATAATAAAAATTAATTTTCACATTTTTCTCCTCTTATTGTCTCTCTACTCCTTTTCATTCTTTTCCTTTCCTCTCCTCTCCTTTCTCAAAACTAAAGGGGTAAATTAATTTTTAATATTAATGGAGGATGATTTCGGAAATTTTCGTTACCAATTCAATCGGGGACTGAACGAGACGATATGTCGTTTATAGTCTCATCTTTTGGACGATTTGTCATCTAACATACACGTGACGCATGACTTTTGCCACCTGTCGTTCTCTCGTCTAAGTAGAGGTTCGGGATCGAATCTTCGTTGTCACGTGATTGTCAATTTGGATAAGGCCGGCAATATAATAAATACGATCCAATGGACGTGAACGATTGAAAAGGTAATTTGAAATCTATAACGTCCAATTTGGATATATATGAGATTGGAAATAAATCAATCTTAACCCTTAAACAAAAGCCCAGTTCATGAGAAGTGGCCCGCCAAGGATCTGTCGACCAATAACCTGGTGTGGGCCCAGATCTAGTCTGTGTCAACTAACGACACCGCACACATCGAAAGGGCCTAGTCTTTTAAAAAGAAGCAATACTACCTAGCCCGACAACAGTGATTCTATTGTTATCACAGAGTAGCCCATGCCAGCGTATCTCCAACTGCCATGTTTCACAAGGTACGCTGCGCTCCATTAGCCTTTTGTCACGTATATCGTGCTTTACATACACTCGTGTTACACAAGCTTTTAAGTTTTAACAAACCGTTCCCACATTTTCTTCAAGCTTCTCAAACCGTCGCTTTGACGCAGCTGTTGCGTTCTCATCACAGTCTTCTTATCTGAAAGGATTTCTCCGCAAAAATCCAGAGGTACAAATACAATTACAATCAATCAAAACGCTCTATTTCTCTTATTATGTTCTTATGTTTGTCTTTTTTAATTTTTTTTTCTGCTGAAAAAATAAAAAGGCTAACAGTTTCCATTTGCTTGTGAAATCCTATAACTTGCTCAATTATAGCTTGAAATACTGTATTCAGAGTAATACATTTGGTCTTGACTTTGTTGGGAAAATCAATTTTTGTGTTTAATTTCTCGTTCTATAAACTTTTTTATACAGATATTGTCATTGATGGATAGGAAACAGCAGCATATTGCTATATTTACAACTGCAAGCCTGCCTTGGTTGACTGGGACAGCTGTGAATCCCCTGTTCCGGGCTGCCTATCTTGCAAAAGATGGGGAAAGAAGAGTTACTTTGGTGATTCCTTGGTTATCTTTGACAGATCAAAAGCGAGTATATCCCGGAAACATCACTTTTACTTCACCTAAAGAGCAGGAAGAATATGTTCGTTGGTGGCTTGAGGATAGGACTGGGTTTGCCTCTACTTTTGATATACGTTTCTATCCTGGAAAGGTAATTGCGTGCCTTGAAAATTTTATCCTCTGTATCATGAGGTGGAACTTGATTTATGTTTGTTGATCATGACACCACTTCTGGGGCAGTTTGCTGCAGATAAGAAGAGCATTCTTGCAGTAGGAGACATTACGGAAATCATCCCTGATGAAGATGCGGATATTGCTGTCCTTGAGGAGCCTGAGCATCTTACATGGTTTCATCACGGCAAGAGATGGAAAGCTAAATTCCGCTTTGTTGTAGGAATAGTACACACCAATTATCTGGAATATGTCAAAAGAGAGAAGCATGTACGATTACAAGCATTTCTTCTTGAATTTGTAAATAGCTGCCTTGCTCGTGTCCATTGTCACAAGGTAATTAATGCTTTCTGAATTATTATTTGATTTAATTTGTACTAACAGTACATTTTGTATCTTTGGATGGTTAAGCGTTTGATGTTTTCTTTATCTGTCACATCGGCAATGTGGTATTGTGTTTTGTATTCCTACGTATATAGGAATGTCTGGTTACACTGGTGTACATAATCACAGGTAGAGTCATAGGACTTGACATGGCAGCATATGTCGATCAATGCATTTTCAAAACTTTTTAGCTATTATACATTGTTAAATCCTGTATAAACATACATTGATGTTTAGCTTAGTTTAAAAAGTGAATTTGCTAGTTCTCGTTTGTTGGGTTGGTGAAGAATTGATTCTCACCAAATAGCATCATGTAACTGCAGGTAATTAGGCTATCTGCTGCCACACAGGAATATCCCAATTCCATCGTCTGCAATGTTCATGGAGTCAATCCTAAATTCCTTGAAATTGGCAAGAAAAAGATGGAGCAACAACAAAATGGGAACACGGCCTTCACAAAGGGTGCATACTATATTGGGAGGATGGTGTGGAGTAAAGGCTACGAGGAGCTACTCGAACTTCTTGATATTCACCACAAGGAGCTAGCAGGGCTTGAAGTGGATTTATATGGCAATGGGGAGGACTTCGATCAAATTCAAGGAGCAGCTAAAAAGTTAAAACTTGTAGTTAGAGTTTATACTGGACGTGATCATGCTGACCCCATATTCCATGGGTAAGCTTCATTACATGTGTCCAAGTCCAACTTTGATAGCATTTCAACAGTATAGCCATTCCCTACTTCTTTTGTTTCCTTACCACCAAAAAAAAAAAAATCTGACGTGAAGTATTTCTTATCAAATTGGTGTTGATCAGGAATCAAAATTGAGATTGTGCTTTTCTCTTTCAGTTATAAAGTGTTCCTGAATCCAAGCACAACAGATGTTGTTTGCACAGCAACAGCTGAAGCATTGGCCATGGGCAAAATCGTTGTCTGTGCCGACCACCCCTCAAATGACTTCTTCAAGCAATTCCCAAATTGCCGAACTTATGATGACAGAAATGGGTTTGTTGAAGCCACACTCAGAGCACTTGCTGAAGAGCCTGCTGAACAAACTGATGCACAGAGGCATCAACTGTCGTGGGAGTCTGCAACAGAACGGTTTTTGCAAGTTGCTGAGCTGGGCCGGGATGTTGTGACAAAACGGTCAAAAAGTCCTCCTAGGCATTTAGCATCTAAGTCATTAAATTCGGAGAGAATCATAGAGGATGCTTTGGGATATTTGCATTATGTTGCATCTGGATTTGAAGCATCAAGAAGAGCATTAGGTGCAATTCCTGGGAGCTTGCAACCGGATGAACAACTATGCAAGGAACTTGGATTGGTAACAGGACCGGGCAAAAGACGATGTCACCGACCAAACCGAAGTTGGTTCGGTTCGGTTTTAGTACTAGTCGGTTCGGTGATTGGTATATTATTTGTAAAACCTATGACACTGAAATTGTCCGTAAACACGCGTGTTGGTAGCAGAAAGCATGCATTAATAAGGCTCCATTTGGCTTAGTGGGTTTCTTTTTTTTAATTACTTATTAGTTTAGAAATTAAGATGATTTTGTTGGATAATTTAGAAATTAAGGTGATTTTAGTACAGTACAGTAATTTGAAATTTAAGCCTTTAATATTCTGTCTGTTTTTTTTATTATTTAACCATAGAAATAATAGCCCATTGGCAACCCATGTGCTCAATAACTTTGGACGCATAGGTTTGAGTCCCAGTAATTCCCTTCTTCTATAGAGATAAATCTCTATCTTTATTAT
This sequence comes from Clausena lansium, assembly GCA_030449835.1. Classification (NCBI taxonomy): domain Eukaryota; kingdom Viridiplantae; phylum Streptophyta; class Magnoliopsida; order Sapindales; family Rutaceae; genus Clausena; species Clausena lansium. The sequence goes on from JASUUF010000257.1 coordinate 6,181,848, forward strand.
AAGTAGAGGTTGACTTTCGGGCTTGCTGTAATAGAATTATTCAGGAGAGTCATGACCTATTTTTAGTTGTAAACATCAATATACTTATGATGTAATATCAGTATATCTCTGATTGTAACATATCAGTAAATAAAAAAATCTATAGAGATAATTTTTTTATAATAAAAAAACAAAAGCTATTGCCAGTTGATTATAAATAATTTCGTAAGAACTCGGTCACTAAATATAAAAAGTATGTATTTTAAACAATAATTAATATGCTTTTTAAAATAATGAGGATGAATATGTGTTGCAGATGTCTCGTTATTATTATTATTATTTTAAGTTTCAATTGACCTAAAGATATTCATAAGAATTGTTATTAGACCTTCTAAATGATCAGCATTTGTTTTATGATTAAAATTTAAATGGATTTGAATTTAGATATAATTTGAAGGGTTTGGCTAAGTTACATCTTATGTAACTTACCACCCATGGTAAAAAATGCAAACACTAGTAACATGATAGTGGATCCCACTACCATGTTACATGGGTGGTAAATTACATAAGTTGTAACTTAGTGTGACCCTAATCTGAATAGATATGAATGCATATAAATAAATGATATGTTTATTTTTTTTAATATGAAGTGTTAAATTATTTTTTTTAAAATATGAATATGGTATTTTGACATATATAATCTCATGAATATTAACAATACTTATATTTATTTGTTAAATACATAACATGTTATAAATAAATTATTTGATTGGTTAAAAAAATTATGAAATTGTGTACTTTAACAAAGCATGAAAAATAAAAAATGTATCTAACACATGTATATTTTGATATTAATATACAATACTTAGAATTTTATTTTTAATATATTATATTATATTATATCATATTTTTCTTGTTAAATACGTAAGCCAACCAATTGTTTAATCATTTGAATTAAAATTAATATATTAAATAACATTCAAGATCTATTAGAAGGATAATAATTATAAATACAAAGAGATGTGCTTATTATAAAATACACTCACCTAAAGTCTTATTATGTTTAAAATTATCAGTCACAATAAAAAAAAAGAAGAAATTAATAGTGGAATAAGCACAAAAATAAGGATAAATTAAAAAATTAATAAAAGGATAATTATATAATGAGAAATAAATATATTTAATATGGATATTAATGAGAGAGAATAATAAAGTTTCATTAAGATAAAAATTAAAATATTTTAATTTTTTCTATTCAGACCTAAATATCTTATATATAAGTTATAAAAAATAAACAAATTAAAAATTTTAAATATATGAAAATATTTAAAATTTAGATCAGATAAAAAAAACAAACAACCTTTTAGTGTTATAAGCAAAGATAAGCTTTTTTTTAAAGTAGAGATGGATTATTTTAATATGGTAAGAGTACACAAAAATAAAATATATTGTATTAGAATGTATATTATTCTTAATTTCTTATCTTTTAATTTCAAAATATTCCTTTTTTTTTAATTATGTACATTAGTTGGTTAATGTTGTTAATTAGAATCGTTCTAATTTTTTCCCGTAACATTTTGAGTGTTATTAATTTGTTTTTTTAACCCAGTAAAAAAAAAAAAAATGTTTAAAGAGAGATAGAATAGAGTCAATAGACTATTATCACTTACCGCCGCAAAAGTAATAATAATTAAAATTAAAATAAGTGATTTTTTTTTTAAATAAAAAAAAGTGATTTTTAAAGCGACTTGTTGATGCGAAACTTTTCTGACCATCCGACGGTGGAAAATCAAGGAGTACAGACAAGTGAGCACAACAAAAATAGAACTAGGGTTTCTATAAACCCTTTATTCCTGTCTAATCTCTCTCTCTCTATATATATAAACGGTCGCCCTAACGCCTCCTCAACACACTAGACTCGTCATACGCAGTATCTCCTTCTTCCCTTGAAGATTTAGCATTTAGGGTTTGGATTCATTATTTTCTTATTGCTTTCACTTGTCAGGGTTTCGAGTCAATCAATCTTCGTTTTAGATACTTCTTTATAAATCAAGAACGGTTTTCAGTTTCGTTTAGCCTTTGATCGTTTATATCATTCGATGATGCTGTGGCGAAATGATATCATGTGATGAGGAATTAACTGCAACAAAATGATCGATTATCATCGTGATTACCTTGTATTTAAGTCTCTGATGGTTTTATTTCGTCGATATTATGCTACCCAAGATTCTTTTCTTTCAAATCTTGAAATACAACATTTTTCCCGTCATCTTTTTATTTGTTCAAATTTCTCGTTTTCAGTTTTTGATAATTTTCGCTGGAGATATGATGATAAATCTTTTGGTCCGTGTTTCTGATTTAATCGTGACCGATAACCTTTTACCAATATCTGATCTCTCTTATGTGTCGATTCTTTGAAATTGATTTGCTTTAATGCATACTGGATTAAAGCCCTAAATTTTGGTATTCCAACATATTATTATTATTATTTTAAATCTGCGTTAAACCAAATACCCTGATATTTTATTTCTCTATAACCTTGTGTCAATTGTAAAATAAATCTTCTTCATTCTTAAATCTTAATGTTAAAACCCTTATTTCTGTTTGTCTAACAAACCCTAATCTGTTACTTTTGTAAAATTCTGGTTCATGGGTCCTTTGAATTATCTGCTGCTGTGATGATTTATGAATAAATTCACATGTCAGACTTCAGAGATTTTTTTAAAAAAAAAATCTATGAGAATGGATATTCATAATTCTGAGCAGTTATATTCTTCCTTGTTCGTTCTTCCATTCTGAAGACTGGAGAGAATGGCATTAATAATTCAGATTTGTAACCGTTTATCATCTGTATAATTGGAATCCAAGGTCCCTGACAGAGTATTTTACCAATCATTCATTAATTTTGACATTTGATTCAAAGCTTTCATCATTAATAATAACACTGAAAAATAATAATATAAGTTTCCTATATAAGAAAATAGAGAGTTGAGGACAATGAATATACGTATTGCATGTTGAAGCAAGTCCCGGTGAATTGACTAGTCGGAGAATTTAATAGTTTTCCTCTCCTTGCAGTTTAAAACTTACAATCTAATTTGATGAGTGCAAAATATGCTCAACTTGTCTCGCTCTCTATACAACAGCAAGTTTTGAGCCTGAAGCACTGCTAACAAACCAAGTCTCCAGAACTCAACTCTATGTCAAGTGCCTTTTTGAGGATTTTGAGACTTCTCAAATAACAACTGGATTTTCTGGATGTCAAGACAAGAAAAGCAAGTTAATGTCAATATAAGAAAAACACAGTTGGCACAAATGTATTTATATATTTCTTCCTAATGCAGAGTAAGTATTCAAACATTGGTCCCAGAGGCAAGTACTCAACTTTTATGAGAATTATACGTACCTTCACTGATTTATTAACTTCATCAAGTTTATGTAGGATCAACTCCCCATGTACCATGCCCCTGTGCTCTACTGAAGCTTGGCGTTGTAAACCCGCCATCTGCACAATGTGGGCAATAATAAGAGTAACTATTTACATACAGTAACATGAAAACCACAGAAACCAGCAAATGATGATAACAAATATTAGTAGTGGGAACAGAGGAAAGCAAACTCCTAAAAGAGTGATGCTCGGGTTTGCTCAGCTCAATAATTGTTAAAAAGCTATTATTTTCTAAAATAGCCTTAAGAATTTTCTCAAATCCCCAGGATTTCAATAGGTGAAACAGATGATGTGCCATCAAAAGTGTTCTCCATGAATCATTGGAAAGACAACAATAAAATAACTGCACAACCTAGCTACATTAATATCCAGAGACAGCTCTGTTAGATATAATAGAAAAATATCTTTATAATATTTAAACATCTCAAGCACTTTGCTTGGTTTGCTTTTGCCCAGTGCACAGGGAGTCAGGGACGGAGGAACGGACAGATATTTCAACTGGTTAATGCCTTCAACAAGCTCTTGACAGACTGAAGGAAAATCTAACAATTTGAACAACCTGCTTTACCTTCCAACTCTTGGATGGCGATCTCAAAACAGCCGGTCCCTCTGTCAATGATGCCATTCTAGACATGCTTTCCCCTTCACCAGTGAAAGCATTTACTTTCCAGTTTTTACTGGAATTATGTATGACCTTTGCAGCCTCTGTTACAATGACCTGAAGGGAATGGAAATCTACCATAACCATATGTGCGAAGAATGCCTTCAGTTTACATAATTTACACAGACAATAGACAAGAAGAAAAGAGACTTGATTTACCTTCCTCAGAAGACCAGGGTTAGCAACCCCTTGTACCTGTAGTTCATCAACAGGTGCCGCTTTTCCATGTGCAATACTTTCAACTCTGAAGGTGTGAATTCCATAAATCGATTGTAAGCAACCTGTAAACATCAGAAAATGGACAGAAAGAAAAAAGGGAAAAGTTAGTCTTTCTAAAGAAGCATCTGGTAAACAATGTACTTTTCTAATTACCGAAAAAATGATGGAACCAACAAACATTTGTCACAATCAGTAGAAGCTAATACACAAAGTGTCAAAGATCATATCAGAAGCCAGTTAGTGCTGTAAGTTCAGGCAGTAGCAGTGCAATAGTTTTCCTCCTACTTCAGTGGTGAATATATAAACAATTTAAACATACAACGCAAGTAGCAGTAACTTCATAACAGAACCATAGACTTTCCTTATCCATATCTTTCTACGACCACAGAATAACATAAAAAAAGGTAACAATACAACCATGTTTTCTGCTTTTGACCAGATACAAATACACACAAGCACACACCATGTGCGTGCGTGCGTGTGTGAATTGTGATGTTGCATAATAGTTTCAAGTGCTTATGCATTAGGACTAGCATCAGTACCTTGTTCAATGATGACATCAATCACAAGAGAAAGAGGTACATGCCTCTCATTTGTTGTTTTGCCCCAAAAAGGAATGAATGACGGCCTTGAAACCTTCACAAAAACATAGAACAAACAAATAAACAATGACATTTATCCTCATACAAATGTTTTTTCTTTTCCTGATCACAAGTGTGTATTCACATACCTTGTAAACAATTTCGCTAGGCGTGACATACAGTTTGCGAGATGAAATATCCTTCTTAAGCACATATCTTCGAATTGGCAGATAAAGCAACATAAAGATACCAACTCCCCATGCTAAAACCAGCAGAAGGGATATGGAAAACCAAATAACAGTGTCATACTTGACGTTATTACTGGCAAGTTCCTCAAAGGAAGCTGCATACAATATTTCTTCAGAACTATTGGCGGCTTCTTCGTCATCATCGTCAATAGATTCTTCGACCTCCAGCTCGGGATCAGAAAGCAGATGATCCTTCGATGATCTAAGCTCCGATAAACCATCTGCGTGACCCATCAACATTTCTTCAAGAATACACTAATTAGAGATTCCAGAATCTACGAAACCGAAAGGCAATCAGATGAATCCGAAGCACATATTCATAATTTCCATACTTACCGGTTAATCCTTGTATATACTTTGATCAATTGAATTACGTCGGCAACTATGGCTCATTTCTAGGCTTTTCATGTTAAATTTTAGGAGCCTGCGTGCCTGTTCTGGTTCGCTTTTGCTTTTGCTTCTACTTAAAGGGTGAAAGAAAAGATAAATAAAAATTTTAGTTTAATTTTATTATTTAGTTGACTATAATAAATGATCTTTTTTTAATGGAAATTTCTTTTTAAAGTGTGTGAATAATTATTTAAAAAACTTTTTTAATTATTATAAAATCATTAATATTCTTAAATATTTAAGTATAATAAATACTTATTAAATTTAAAAATTAATGACAAATAAAATAATTATTTGATTAATTTGGTTAAATTTTTATAAATTAAAATATTATTTTTTTATAAAAAAAGAAGAACAAAAATAACTAAATTAAGTTTATATAAGTTTTCTAGTAATATTTTCACGAATCACTCTTATTTCACTTGCTTCATTTTTATCAATATTAATATTAGTTGATGATTATAATGAAATATAATTTCGTATAATCAAAGTATGAGATTTCCGTGTATATATATATATACACACACAAACACACATAAAAAAATTAAAAATAAGACGCAAATCAAAGTATGAGATTATAAAAAAAATTCTTATTTAAAAGAAGATTGGTGTGGTGATTATACTCTTTCTGTTATTTTGTTTTTTTTTTTTGTTGTTGAACAATGAAGAGACAAAATAATAAAAAAAACCTAAAAAATATAGTTTAAAGATTTAGATATGAATGTAATATTTTTTTATTCCTTCGTCAATTTAAAGTTAGTTTAGAAATTATGAAAAGTATAATAAATGAGAAAATAACTTGTCTTTTAAGAAAAGTTAAAAATTCTAACTTATCTCAAAAAAATTTTTAAATTAAAATAATAATTTTTAGCTTGACACTCAAATAATTTTAAAAATTAAAAAAAAAATTTAATTAAACTAACCCAAACAGCCACTGTGTCATTCGGGACATCCCACTTTAGTCACTGTACTGAAGAAGTCCCGTCCGTGATCTAGTGTTGTCTGTTCCACGAAAATCATCATCACACAGCTGATCATCTATCTAACTCTAACGGTACAGGATATACGAGCACTCAAAATTGTTGCGCCCAGCAAGTATTAAATTTTTACTCAAACAAACCGTTACACAAAGCCCAATTCAGGAGAAGCGCGGCCCGCATTGGAAGGGCCTGGACAAATGACCTGGTGTGGGCCCAAAACGAATACGTGACGACACCGTATAAGCAACTGAAAAAACTGTAGGGACCACGGTATATCCTCTCGTCTGCTCGAAAATAACAAAATCAAACCAACATTTTCCTTCCAGTTTCTCAGGTCATCGCCTTGGCGCAACTGTTAATTGTATTCTCATCGAGGTCAAGTGTTCTTATCTGAAGGACTACTTTAGAAAAATCGAAAGGTATGATCAAAGTCAAACAAAGCGCTCTATTTCTCTTATTATGTTCTTTTATTAGTGCTTTGGAATTTTTTGTTCGAAAACGGAGTATCATTTACTTGTAAAATCCTATGAATTTGAAATTTTAAATACAATTATAGCTTGTTTACTGCCTTTGTTTCTGACTTTGTTTGTCGAAGTCATTGATTTTTTAGTTCACCGCTGGTTGTATAAGAATCGCGACCTACATTTGACACAGGTATTATTGGATTTGAGCTGATGATTGATGGATCGGAAACAGCAGCATATTGCTATATTTACAACTGCCAGCCTGCCATGGTTGACTGGGACAGCTGTGAATCCTTTGTTCCGTGCTGCCTATCTTGCAAAACATGGGGAAAGAAGAGTTACTTTGGTGATTCCTTGGTTATCGTTGACAGATCAGAAACTAGTATATCCCGAAAACATCACTTTCACTTCCCCCGAAGAGCATGAGACATATGTTCGTCGGTGGCTTGAGGAGAGGACTGGGTTTACATCTACTTTTAATATACATTTTTATCCTGGAAAGGTAGAATTAGATGTTTATTACTCTTACTGTTTAGTATCTTCTTTGATAAAAGCTACAAGCGGTCAATAATACGAATTTTGATGTTTGTTCGCGGGATTGCTTCTGGTGCAGTTTGCCATAGATAAAAGGAGCATTCTTGCTGTAGGAGACATATCAGAAGTCATCCCTGATGAAGTGGCAGATATTGCTGTCCTTGAGGAGCCTGAGCATCTTACGTGGTTTCATCATGGAAAAAGATGGAAAAATAAATTCCGCTGTGTTGTAGGAATTGTGCACACCAATTACCTAGAATATGTCAAGAGAGAGAAGAATGGACGATTACAAGCATTTCTTCTTAAATATGTAAATAGCTGGCTTGTTGGTATCTATTGCCACAAGGTATACTTTGCTTTCTGAGTTGATGTTCATTATTAATTCTATAAGTTCAACTTAGCAATATTTAGCCTCTGTATACTATAATCAGCTCATACTAATCAGGCAAGTTGCTAACACTTGAATTTGACATTTATTTCAAGGACTGACACACATGATCAATGATTTTGAACCTTTCCATGCAATTAGTTTTCCAAGCTTTGTTAACCTTTATATGCAATGATTGTTCTTTGTGATCGTGACTGTTTTGAGCCTCTATTTGTTAGATATCCTAGTTGCAACTAGATTCCCGGCTGGGTCTTCACCTTTTTACATGTCTTCAAAAAGATTTGTACAGTTATACAATCACATCAATCTGATGAATATTAAGTATTTCCAGTCTAATTTTATCTGTGACATTGGCAAAATGGTATGGTAACACATACGTACTTAATTTTATCAGTGGATTTTCCAAATTTGTAGCTATTATTCATTGTTAAATCCTAACTAACATACGTTGACTGAGGTTTAGCTAAAATAAATGAGCCAGTCATGTTTGTTCTAGAAGTTTTTAGTTCATGCAATTTGCATGTGGAATTTGCTTGTTTTCATTTGTTTGGTTGTTGAAAATTGCTTCTCACCAGGTAGCATTATGGGATTTCAGGTAATTAGGTTGTCTGCTGCCACACAGGAATATGCTAATTCTATTATCTGCAATGTTCATGGAGTCAATCCTAAATTCCTTGAAATTGGCAAGAAAAAGAAGGAGCAGCAACAAAATGGGAACCAGGCTTTTGCAAAGGGTGCCTACTACATTGGGAAGATGGTGTGGAGTAAAGGCTACAAGGAGCTGCTTGAACTTCTTGATGATCATCAAAAGGAGCTGGCTGGACTTGAAGTGGATTTATATGGCAATGGGGAGGACTCCAATCAAATTCAAGAAGCTGCTAAAAAGTTAAAAATAGTAGTTAGAGTTTACCCTGGACGTGATCATGCTGACCCCATATTCCATGAGTAAGCATGTCATATGTCCAACCTTGACAGCATTTCAACAATTGAATCACTGATAAATCATAGAGCCTTTCCTCCCTTATTTCTGTTTTTTCTTTATCTATTGTAGATTATGATTTTTTTTTTAATTTTTTTAATTTTTTGGGAATGTTTAGTAGTTTGTGTTCAGGAATCGAAATTGACATTGTTCTTTTCCCATTTTCATCTTACAGTTATAAAGTGTTCCTGAATCCAAGCACAACAGATGTTGTTTGCACAACCACAGCTGAAGCATTGGCCATGGGAAAAATCGTTGTCTGTGCCAACCACCCCTCAAACGACTTCTTCAAGCAATTCCCAAATTGTCGGACTTATGATGACGACAATGGGTTTGTTGAAGCCACACTGAAAGCTCTTGCTGAAGAGCCTGCTCAACCAACTGATGCACAGAGGCATCAACTGTCATGGGAGTCTGCTACAGAACGGTTTCTGCGAGTAGCTGAGCTGGACCAGGCTGTTGTGAAGAAACCGTTGAAAAGTCCTTCAAAGCACTTTGCATCCACATCATTAAATTTGAAGAAAAACATGGAGGAGGCTTCAGCTTATGTGCATTTTTTAGCATCTGGGTTTGAAACATCAAGAAGAGCATTCGGTGCAATTCCTGGGAGCTTGCATCCAGATGAAGAGCTGTGCAAAGAACTTGGATTGGTAACCAATATGAGCAAGCGAGGCTCATAAAATGTTGGTTCTAAAAAGTAGTTTATTCAAATATTGTACAGTTGAAAACCTAGAAAGTGTACCATGTATGGATTTTTTAAATTTGAAAATTCCAATTGAATTTAGAAATTGCAAATGAAAAATCTTTTCTGCTACACAGGGGGCACATGTTATGATGTTGGTGGTTTCCCTTTGGCCCTAGGAAGCAGAAAGTGAGGGAGAGACATTTCTGATTTATGTTGTTTTATCTGTCATTAATCTGAAAAGGAAGTGAAGTGAAATTGGACAGCAATTATGCTAAAACATCAGTGCACAACGATCTTTTGAGGACTTTCGGGCTTGGCTAAGACGATTCAGCCTTCTCTCGGACTCTTTGTCCATTTGTCAGGTGTCTCAAATCTGCTCAACCAAATCGGGGCTTACAATTTGATATCTACTGCCATGGCAACAAGCTGCACCTACCATCAGCTTCGCAGCCCTGGCAAATGTAATGTGCCCATTAAAACACAGTTAACGGCATACTTCTTGCGCTCTGAGCCATAAATAGGTAATTCTTCACATGATAAATGTGACCATGGGGGTTAATGTATTATTGAAGTTTATTTTTGTAGAAATATGAAATAAATAATTGATACCTATCTGTTGATAATCTTACATAAATTGGTAAATAATTCAATATTTAGGGACTGTTTCTAGAATTATTGTGACAAATTTTATTTCCTTTCTCATTTAATTTTGCGGATACACTGACTTTTGGCTCTTTTACTAGAATAGGAATGTAATGTCGTCGAGTAATTAATTATTCGGTAAACTATCTGATAGGACTGAATGAGCTGTCAAGGGGTTGCCATATATTACGTAGCGACCTGAACTATTCACCAGAAGCAACGTCGTTCGGAAAAATAAAAAATTATTTGTTTCTGCTCCCGGTAAAAAAGGTCGTTTCATAAAAACTCTGTTGCGTAGCGGTAAAACAACATCGTTTTAAGACACAACCGACCTTTTTCAAACCCTGCATTGTAACGGCTGGTTTTTCAAGCCTCGTTGCTCGTCAAAACCACCAGCTTACGAAGTAAATCGAAAACAGAACCTCACAAAACCAAAACCGCTGCTCTCCTCATATGGCAATACAACTCATCAGCCATTACTCTATTTTGTCTGATTTTGCAATTTCACTCAAGCACAACGCAGCAAAACGTAACTGAACTTGCAAAGAATCAATTTTTGCATCATCTCTTTGCTGTGAACTTCCACGTTTTGCAAACGCACAGAAAATGCCAACACGTGGTTCCCCCGGGAATCATTTCTCCTCCAATACACTCTCTTTTAAACCATTGTTCTTATCGCAAGTTCACTTGCATACAGCTTCAGTCTTACACAAATCAGTTTTCATTTCTCCTAACAATGGCTGATGAACAGAACCCATCCGATGCTTTGCCTGATGGGTGGATTGCTGTCACCAAAGAGGGTGACACCGTGAAAGTAATTCAACTAACCTCTCAACTATATGTCACTTATATTGTTTAATGAATTGCTTCAGGCAGTTTTTGTGTTGGGTCTTTTTTTCAAATCTGTTGTTTTCTCCTCTTAGTTTCACTTTCAGTTGAGTGTTATGCAAGCTACTGCAGTTAAATTTGACTTGCTGCTGATAGAGTAGTTTGAGATCTTTCTGTCAAGGTTTGCGTACATCTTACAGCTCAATATTTGTTAGATCACTGTTTTGTCACTGCAGGTTAGTGATTCCAAATTAGGAAAAGGTTGTATCTCTGAAGGAGGGAACAAAATTGACAGCATATCAGCTGAAGGTTATGTCTTAAGTCCATAAGCCATATTAAGGGGACTAGCTGGTTAAATTAGTTGCTTTTGTAAAGTGTTGGTAGACATGAGACAGGAATCTTTCTTGGATAAGAAGATCTAGGCCATTTAAGTCGTTATTTAGATCTTTGGTGTCGCAAGTTAAAAGCTGGTCTTAAAATAGCACATATTTTGTTGCTTAATCATGAGCATCTTCTGAGATTTTCCAATTATAGATATTTAAATTTGGAAATAGACGACAAACAATTTTTGTCGTCTGTTGAATGCCATGATTATCTTTAGTTAAGGAGATTCTGCTGGTGTCTTGTTATTTAAACTGAGAGTAGCACGTGTAAGTGTACTGAGAATAGCTGTTATTGAGGTTGATTAATGTCAGAGAAAGCTGATGGTTGGGAATATGATAATTTTCGTGGCTGCAGGGATAATTTAATTAAAGGAAACCTGTAGTGAGTCCATTGTTGAGCTAACAGTATGCATGGATTTACTCATCTGGTAAAAACATGTGCTGAGTCAGAGTTACTGCATTGGGTATACTCGATGGTAGTATCCGAGCATATTCATTTCCTTAATTGTTTGCCAGCACAGACGATGGCATCAGGATTAAGGATTCACAGTGTTTTGTTGTTCTGCTAGCTGAACATTAAATTCAATCCGACAGCTTAAAACTTTTTAGGAAAAACATCATTAGCATTTGGATGTAATTGGCTTACCTAGTAAAGATTTCCTTTTTCCGAGAACTATAATTGAGTATTACTGTGACTATAAAGATTTTAGCTTGCAAATCAATGTGAGATCTCCACCCCTTACCTGCGTGGCGCATACCTTTTTCCAAACAAAAGCAATATATATCACTGTCATGTATTCCTTGCTCTTGCCCCTTGGGATTGAGTGACCCTCTACTGTATAGTAGAGGTGTCATCATTCTGTCAAAGGTTTTCACTCAAATATGGTCATTAAATGTAGTATAATGACAAGTACTTGCAAGGACAAGGGCTTAAGTTTCTATGCATGAGTATAATTCTTGCAAGGGTTTATACCAAGTACTTGCAAGGACAAGGGCTTAAGTTTCTATGCATGAGTATAATTCTGAGTGGATATAGCAATGGGTTAATGTAACAGCAATACCAAGTGTTCGATAACTTAAAACGCTTTAACTTTGTTGTTTCACAAAAGTCTCAATATACTAATAATTGAGTTTAGCTAAAATGTAGTATAGAAATGTAGAAATGCACCTTTCTTGGATTGTTTAGAGTTTGATATGAATTGATAAGCCATTTTCTAGTTTCTCATTGTCACTTTACTAGACATAACAGCACATGAACCTGGAAAAAATTTTGAAAGTTGGAAATTCATTTATATTTTAACTGAGTAGAAAGTAACTCTTTTTAATGTGACTGCTGTAGTATTTCACCAATATTGAGACAGGTCAAACATTCAACACAAGAGAGCAGCTGAACCGTTATGTTGCATACGCAAGCCGAGCAAACCTTCCTCAAAGGGTCAGTTTTAACTCCTTAATCTTTTGTTCTTCTTCTGTATGAATTATTTGACTTAATCTATTGATTACTGATCATCATGTGATGCAGAATATTATTATAGTGATTTCCGAGGGATTGTTTTGAGCTTTTGGGAAAGTGCTGCAGAATCTAGCATCTTGGCATTATATTTTTTTTTAAACAATGCTGTGTGGTTTTACACAAACACACTGCAATTTTACTTGATATTTTGCGACCCCTTTCATCTTATATTTTTATCAAAGTTTAACACTATGAATGGTTATGAATTTTTTTCCCCTCATGATTGCTTTCCATTTCTATTCATTTAATGATTCTCATTTCGTTGAAAATTAATAGGTGGACTTTAACCAACCAGTGGAAGAGCGTTGCAGTCGATGCTGGTGCACTGGACACACTGCACCGGAATGTACTTGTTCTGATAGACTCGTTAAGGTAAAACTTTATTTGCCTTGTAACGAGTAATGATCTAATGGGCGATGGAGAGTGCCACGTGGCATTGTCTTGTTATTCCACGGCTTTAATATCATTTACAAAGAGTCATAGAATTCTACCACATGCTCACCATACGGTGGATACTAGAACATATCTTCCGCATCATAGTTCACAAACTTCTCTTAACATTTGCTAAAATAATAATAGCTAATGCCATTAACTTAATATTTTTTAAACTTTCAGATCTATAATGAAATATTGTTTGGACTTGAGAATGAAAAAGTTAAGAAGTGCAAGCGCTGTGTCCGCGGGGGGCATAACATCCGCAATTGCCATGGACCTATATTCAAACGCTGAACTTTCAGTTTCAATTTATGTGTGTTCGTCTCCCAGCTTTGAGCTTCTGAATTTTGAACATTAATTTGGATGCTTTTGTGTTTCACCTTTGACCTTCAGTTGTTTCTGTTAAGACTTTTTTTATTTTTTTCAATTATAATTCTGTTCTCCTTAATGCAGTATGTTCTGTATCGTTTGATGTTGTTATTTATGATTATTATGGTGACGTTTTAGTAGCTAGATGATGCGAATGCAGCATAATGTATCAATTATTGGAACTATTTATCTTAGTATTTAGAAGGAAAAATAATTTCGAATTGCGAAAATATTGTCGTTTGCGAATTGCCGTCCCCAGGACCAGGAGACATAAACACGATGTCGTTTTGATTGAGGGAGGCTGTGGCGGCAGTGAAGAAACAGTGTAAAAAAAAAAAAATGTATCTTCCGCGTCACATCCTCTAGTTCCTTGTTTGTTTTACGTATTATTTTACATGGCAAATGAATGTTTTAAAGCGTGATTTTTTCTGCCGCTTGTAATACCTCATAGGCCGTAGCAGTGGAGTGATTATTCTTTGTGAACGTGCCTGTTTGAGCCTGTATTAGTCGGATATCTCACTTGCAACTAGATTCCCCGCTGGGCCTGCATCTTTTTACATGTCTTTATAAAGGTTTGTATGGTTATACGGTCACATCAATATGATTGATATGAAATCTAATTTTTGGATTTTCCACATTCTTATCTTAGCCACTATACATTATTAAATTCTATCTAAACATAGATTGATTGTGATTTTGCTAGCATAATAAATTAGCCAGTCATGTTGGCTCTACAAGTTTCTAATTCATGTAATTTCCATCTGGAATTTGCTTTTCCCCATCATCTGCAATGTTCATGGGGTCAATCATAAATTCCTTGAAGCTGGCAAGAAAAAGAAAGAGCAACCACAAAATGGGCAAAAAGAGGAAGATGGTCTGGAGTAAAGGCTACTAGGAGCTGCTTGAACTTCTTGATGATCACCAAGTGGAGCTACCAGTTTAAGGAGATTCTGCTGGTGCCTTCTTATTTAGAGGTTGAATGACTCTCTGAAGGTAGCATACAGGTTTCACCAGCTTATTAAAGCTTCTTCTCTAAATAAGCCTCTGCACCTTTGTACCAAGTACATGCAAGGACCAAGGCTTAAGATTATTTGCACGAGTATAATGCTGAATTTTCTGGTAATTGGTAAATGTAACAGAACTGTTAATTGTTCCATAACTTAAAAGCTTTAATTTTGTTGTTTCACCTGAGGGTCATTCTGCTAATTGGGTATAGCTAAAATTTATTATTGATAGATAGCATACACCTTTCTTGGATTGTTTATAGTTTGATGTGAACTGATTAGCCATTTACCGATTTCTCTTTTTCTCTTTACTAGATGTAATAATACATGAACCTGGAAAGTTTTGGAAAGTCAGGACATTTATTTGATATTTTAACAGAGTAGAAGATAACTCTTTAATGTGACAAGGCAAACACTCAACACCAGAGAAGAACCGAACCGTTATGTTGCAAATGCAAGGCGAGCAAACCATCCTCAAAGGGTCAGTTTTAACATCTTGTACTTTTGCTCTTCATCTGTATCAATTACTTCATCCATTTTTTGAGAAATTCTAGAATACATTGAAGGTACTGTATCAATCATATAACAAGTAAATGATATTATGCTGTGTGTTCATTTATTTTAAAAAGCTAACACGTAAGTTATAGTTATATTAAATTCGATTACACTTATCACACACACACATAATAATTAGTTGTACTACCTCATATGTAACATAAACACACTTGTTCTTATAGGAGACTCGGTGGGGTGAAATAATTTCTCACAATATTAATAGCTAATGCGATTAACTGTTATTTTCAAAATTTTCAGATGTTCAATGAAATATTGGATGGTCCAACTCCAAAGAGAGGCCAGACAAAGAGCAAATCAGCAAAGTCAGATACCAGTGCAGCCGTTGTGGTCAACTTGGGCATAATGTCCGCACCTGCCGGGAACCTAAACCTATAATCAAATTCTTAACTTTGATCAGTTTCAGTTTTAACTGTTGAGTTTTTTTTTTTTTTTTTCTCCCAGCTTGGAGCTTCTGAATTCTGAATATTTAGATGCTTTTTGTGTTTCAGCTTTAAGCTTTCAACTTTAGCTATTTCTGTTAAGACTTCTTAAGTTAAGTGTGTTTTATAATTAATTATTCATCGTTTGAAGGTTCGCGATTCATGACTATTATGTTAATGTTTTGGTACCCAGCAAGTTAGCAGCTAGATTATCATTTTCATATACCAGTGCGCGTGTTAAACTCTTCAAAACATAAGGGTATTTTTGTCATTTAATAATACATCAACCTGTTTGGAGCTATTTATCTTAACGGGCTCCGATTTGTGTTACATTTGAAAAGATAAGGAGCTAAATTGAAGGAAAAATAAAACTACGAGTTGTTAGAATTTAGCAATTTGCCGCTTGCGCCCTCTCCCAGGCGGCAAAAACACGGCGTCGTTTGACTGAGAGGAAAGCTATGGCGGTATTGATGGTGACACCGAAGAAACGCTCTAACAACTTTTTCGGGTCTTTGATTTACGTTTGGCTGCCGAGGAAACGGTGGAAGAAGTAAGGGTTCTCTCGATTGCTCCGGTTATTTCAAAGTAACATAATGAAACATTTCTAGTTTGTTTTTAGTATTATTTTACTTGCAAATTAATGTTTAAAACTTGATTTTCTTGTCTCTTGTATTACCTCATTTTGGTTAATTATTTTAGCTATTTAGCTGTTTTTTCTTTCATATTGCTAGAAGACCGTTTTCTTTATTATCGTTTGTGTTTGCATGTTCTCCGTAGGCTTTCAAATGGAGAGGATATAAATTCGTTACCTTATTTATACTGGAGAGTAACTGCAATTTGTTTAATTGGAAAGTAATTTTACTGAAATGGCTTAACCAAGGGCTAAGTCGAGACACCCGATCAGTTTGACTTATGCTTTATGAAGGTTTCATGGAAGATGAAAGAAAGGCTTAGTTTGTGCACTTTTCTTCTGTCTTGCCAATTGTTGTATACTTGAAAGGCTTAGTTTGTGCACTTTTCTTCTGTCTTGCCAATTGTTGTATACTTGTATCTTGTTCTTTCAACTGATTTCCAAGCAGACACTGAATGCGCAGCATGGTTGACAAATGAAAATATTTGTTGCACGGTTAAATCTTGAAACGATGACAGAAACGAAAGCACTTACCTGTGGGTAGTTTTCCATGTCCTCTTGTAGAAACTGTTGTTTGAATTGCATTTGTTCTTTGATATTATGTTCTTAAACGCATTATGCCCTATTGTATTCCTATGTCTTGTTAGGTTAGGGCCTGGGGACTGGATGCCAGCTTTAGAAACTCTAAAAACTGAACAAACACCTTTAGTTTCGGGAAGTGAGTCTTTTTACCTAGCATATTGCATAAAGTAAGCGAGCTGGAAACTTGTCTTGAAACTTGAACAACCTTCTGGAAGTTCCTGGAAGGTTGCCTTGCCTTTTTCTTCTGGGCCTTACATTTCTTTGTTAAAATGGAAAAAGTGGGTGACAAGTTGGGGAGTGGCTGTCAAGTCTTTATAGATGCCACTTCATGTGCTGGCTTGCTTTGGAATTGTAGGGATCAACACTGTGTAATGGCATTTACTTTCCTGATCACAGGTTTGTATCGTTGTTGAAAAGCTTTCTCATGTAAATGTCAGTGAACAGTCTGACTATTGAGAGTCCTCCACTTCCTTTGGATAATTGAATGTTTGTTGTTAATGTTGATTACCTTTTTAGGGATAAAAAATGCCACTGCTTTTTTCAGCTCTGCTGTACTTGTAGAGTAGGTAATTTACCTTGCATAACTTTGCTAAGGTGACTTAGATTTTATTGTTCTTTACCATGGAGTGGGTCTTAGTTTTTCTCTTTGTGCATTTTTTATCATCATGGAAAACCATACTGATTTCATTTACCTAATCTATTCCCTTAAAAAAGGTTAGCTATTTTGTTTTGTTTCGTTTGCTTATCTCTGCACTCACAATAAATGTAATAGAAAATATTTACAAACTAAAAGGGTTGATTAGCAAATAAGAAGAATTAGTTTCCTGATTTATCATTGGGCACGTTTTAGGTCTCCAGTGTTAACACGCGGAGATAATGGGAACATGTGGCATTAGAGGCAGCTTATGTGTCTTATGCATTGCCCTTATAATGCCTCGTTTGCATCGGAAAACCTAGTTTAAGCTGCTTTTATCACATAGAGAGTTAAAGGAGAGATTTTCCAATATGGCAGACAAAAATTTATCAAGGCCGATTCCTGATGGCTGGAGCCTTGAGATCAAAAAGAAGAAAGATGGGTCTAAAGTTTCGGTAATTAAACATTTAATCAATATATTTGTGATTGCTATTATGTAAATTATTCGCCTCCAGTGATATCATAACTCTAAATAGAACCAATTTTTTTTTTTTTAATGTTGTTGTTGTAGATTGATTCGACCTGATCAGTTTACCATTACTATTGATTTTCAATTTTTACAACAATGATCAGGAGCGGCCCACCTAGCTGGTGTTGATAGTTGCATGTTTTTTATGTTGTTAGCCTAGTTTCTTTCTTATGGTAGAATTAAATGTTTAAGGGAAAAAATAAAATAAGAGGGAATTTCATTGACATGTTCCTTTGGAACTGTGGCTGTTGTAGTCCTACGTCTGCCCTGGAACAGGACAATGTTTTTCCACCTATGAAGATATGATGCGATATGTCATTTATGCCAAAACCGCTGAGCTTCCCATATTTGTGCCGGTAAGTATGAGCTTCTTTTGCTTTAATGTTTTTTATCTGTAATATTGTTTATGTTTTCTCAGCTTATACCTAAAGTTCGAATTTTAAGATTAGGAATCACAAGGGATAGAATTAGGGGTGGGCAAACCCTATCCAACCCAATCTAATTTTGATGGATTGAGTGGATTATTTTGGGCTAATTGGATCAAAATTTTTTTAATCCAATTAATAATTGGGTTGGGTTGGGTTAATTGTGATGAACCTGTCTAACCCAATCCAACCCACGTAAATAATAATAATAATAATAATAAGTTAATCCTCAATTATAAAAGCCTAATGACCTAAGCTATTAACCTAATTTTTAACTTTTTTTTTTTTAGAAGAGATCATTTCATTTTCATATTTGTTGCTCTAACTCTAATCCCAAAACTAAAATCACTGTCTCATATAAGTAAATTTATTATCTTTAATTTTAAAAGTAAGTTGGTTTCAATTTCTCTTTATTTTTTAGTAAACACTTAACAGTACATAATTATGTATCACTTTCATTTTGTTATGGGACATGATGCTAATTATCTAAAAGATCTTAATTTGGAATTTGAAAAAGATATGCGGGAAGCCAGGAATAAAGTCTAGAAGCTCATTGTCGAAATTTTCTTAATTTTAAGATAGTTATTATTTTAGCTTTCTTTATCGAATACTAGACACTGAATGGAATTTTCATGTTATAATAGATTTATATTTGATTTTAATAAGTTTCATTTCAAGTTTCTTATCTTTTTCTTTATTTAAATTTTAATTTTGATCTGACCTTCACCATCAACCCAACCCAACCTAATGATTTAAGGGATGGGTTGGATTTTCACAAACCCTATCCAACCCAACCCATGCCCACCCCCTAGATAGAATTTCAATATTTCTAAATGATATATGGAACCATATTGTACAACCTAGTTATTTGCTTTTGTTGATTGCTTTCTAAAATTCAGTACATATAATTTGTCTTGGGCATACTTAGCTTAGCCGGACTTAGTAATTATTACAGTTTTTGCCCATCCTTTTCGTACTATTAGACATTAGTATTTTCATTTGGACTATTTTTGTTTTTGTAAATATTGTTCAAAGTACTCGGTGCTCAAGACTACTCTTACACTACCCATTTTCATTCTCCCCTCATGTTTTAAAACCCACCAAAGCCCCCTAACGTTAATAATATTTCGCTAGCTGACAACCTTTTTTAATTCAAAATTAGTGTTAAAGTCCATTCGCTTTTCAACTATCAGATTTGTCTATAGAAAAAGACCAAAGCCCTCCAAAAAGTGTATCAGTTGTTTAACATTGTAACATCAGAGTGGTTCTCGTGAATTTTAAACATTAAAGGGGAAATGGTTAATTTTTGCCAAAGAGAGGGGGTTTTGACCAAAAAACCCTGGAAACTTGCCTCAGTTCAGGCCAAAGAGGGCTTTCTTTCTGGTAGTAGTTGTAATTGATCAGTATTCTTCTTCCTTTATTGCATGTAATGTAGATGACATAGTTTGTAACTTCTGTTTGGCTGGCACTAGTTCAGCTCCTCCAAGGGACCTTTGCTTGTGTATTTGGGTTTCAAAAGTCAATCACCTTTTTGTTTCATTTTTCAATAGAAGTCCTTTTTCCTAATGAATTGCCATTTCTTATTTGAAAATTGTTCTCCTTGCTGAGTAGTTATAATTTTAAAATTCCATTGTGGTTCCTCGAGTAGTTTCAATCAATATTTAAAATCAGAATAGCTGTGTGTAGTATTGTAGACCGTGAAGGTGGTGTTACTTCTGCTGCATTGAAGATTTTCAACTCTGAAGTAGCAAACAAGGCAGAGATGGATGCCCTTGGTGAGATATTTTGAGGAAGCCAGAGCAAGAAAAGCTGCTCTATGTCGTGATGATCATATTTCTTTTCTGAAACCTTTTAGGGTCTAATTGTTGGGTTTGCAATGGATATGATATCATGATTTAACATTTTGGTTCTGATAAGGCCTCAACTCTTCCACAGTTACACCCTGTATCTCATTTTGTTGATTTTATTACTATCATTTTCTTATTATTGGTTTCCTTGTAAAATTTTATTCTTGTTGTAAATATCTTAGTCTGCTTCTGATTGGAGTAGTTATTTTCCCTTTTTTTTTTTTCTGATTTGTCCTTTATCTTCTTTCTTGTAGAACTTCCCATGGTGGCAGAGGAACCAAAATGCTGGCCAAAGCTCTGAGTCTGCTGATGATCAGAGTAAATTTCTTACGTTCTTGACTATACTGAAACGACTTTCATTTTCCCGCTTTTAGAGTACAATGACTGGGTACAGAATTAGTGATCACTCACCTGCAACCTTTAAGGACTTAAATTACCTTGTGAAGATGATATTTCTTCTGATTCTGTAATATACCATCTAGAGATTTTACCATCCAGGCTAGGTATCACCTTACCAAAACAGCTCCACGTGTATCATTAAGTCTGTCTCACAATAAAACCTTGAGGGTACTTTTGAGCTGAGTATCATGTCGTTCATGTAAAAGAGTTTATAATTACTTGTAATGTCTCTCTCTAAAGTATTGTTATTTGTTACTGTAGAAGATTCATACTCAAATTAATAACACTTTAATTTAGATTTGCGTGGCAGATAATTTGTTATGTGTTGTTCCGCTACTTTCTCTTTTTGGTGCAGTTGAGCAAAACTTGGACCCAGAGAAAGGCACTGATATTGAGAAAAGTTTGATCTCGAAGAAGGGCACTGATACCAAGAGCTTAGACTCGGAGAAAAGCGCAGATGCAGGAGAGAATCTGAAACCCCAGAATGTCCCAAGTGACAACCTCTCGGCTCCTGCAGCAGACACCCTTACTCTTGATGATCTGTTTTTACAGCAGATAATCAATGTTCCAAGGTCCCATGGTGAAGAAAAATCTCCTCTGGTGACAATTCCCCGTGACATGATTCAAGAATTTTCTGTGGCAAACCCAAGGCCCAGGCCTGGGCCTGGAGCTTCCAAGCCAAGGCGCTTCCGTAGGTGGGGTCATAAGAAGAGTGCAACGCCCAGGGAGATGTGATTAAGTTCTCTGCCTCCAGTATAATAAATAAAGCGCTGTAGTAGCGATAAACCTATGGCTGCTGTTGTTTGTGTCAAAAACTTGGTTATGCTTTCTTCCTGTTTTTAATTTTATGTTTGCAGAAGTCTAAACTTCGTAAAAATCCTGCCAGGAGCCTCTAAACTTTAGGAGGCTCGAAGCTTTTTATTTTTATAAATCTTACCTAAGAGGCTTTTCCTATGTACATGCTGATGCTTATTGTTTTTTATGCTATGCATAAAACTATCAGCAAATGACCAGGGGGAACTTTGTGCTGTTTCTACTTTTTCTGATTTTTAAGGGTAGCAGGTTTGAACAAGTTTCATTATCCGAGCAAGTTTTCTCTGGCAATTTGTCCTCCCAGTGAAACTGATGCTCAAGAACATGGACCCAACACAACCAATCATTAAGATGATTTTGGTTGGTTTATGTGGTGCCGACGGAGTGTCGTTGGAGAGTTTTTCCTTCGAGAAGCAAGTTCCTAAAGGTTTTGTTTGATAGAGCTGGCAAAGGTTGTGTTTGACAGGACATGCTTTTTGGCCTCTATTTTTAATTATAATGGCGGTGGTGAGATTGTGTTTGATAGAGCTGGGCAAGCATATCAAAGTTGAGCTCCATCTTTGTGGCACATGGTTGCCTTGCCCAGTGTGCCATTGCATAAGAGAGAATTCTCTTGGAGAAAATTAAACACAATCATGCAGAGGAAACCAATATTTCCAAACACACACTTGATTCTTTGGTGAAAGAAAAACATCAAAAACCAAAACAAATTGTCATGTTATGCAAGACGATTCTCCCCATACACGACGACAACTCCATTCCCCTCAGCTCTAGTATGCCCCATCGCCGTCTCTCTGCAACAAGGAGCTAGGTCATTGGGTGATGCAAGAGAGGATTTGCAAAACTCTAATCTTCACTTTCTAATTATCCAGATTAAATTTCATGAAGTGGTACGGTTACCTCAGGCGTGAAAGTCAGGCCAAGTCTAATCTCCCCGCAGTACTCCTGGTTCTTAACAACATTGTAAGCGGTTGGAGGAAGGCTTCCTTCCATGAACAAAGGTTCTAATGAAATGCTGCAAAAGTCATATTCCCACCACAACTAATTAAGCTTAATTTGTGCGTGTACGCTAGATTAGATATAGGAAAAAAAAATGGAAAAAAGAAAATACAACTGACATTGCTTCTCCAAGATAATCGTCATTGCTAAATGTATCCTTGTCCATGATTTTCAAAGTGAGTTCTGTAACATCACCTGTAATTGTAAACACGAAGGTCTCGTTCCATTCAGGTCCAGATCCTGTGTCTGCAAATTTAATTGTTCAGAATCAATCTTTCAAGGACGTGATCGGGATTTGTTAATCAGAATTAATCTGTCGAAGTAGCAAGAAACTAACCTGATCCGACACTGCTTTTCTGCTCCTGAGTCCGGCAAGTAAGAACAACATACGGATCCACACTACCTGGTAAAATGAAAAAGAACCAACAGATATTAATTAAAAAGATATTTTCTGTCACCTAGAACAATATATACAAGATCACATGTATTAACAAACAAACAAAGGGGTAAGGGGTTGATAGTATATTTTTCAATGTGATTTGGGATCATTATAATGTTTATCGCTAAAATCCAATCACTGCGTAAGCATTGTTGCAGAGATGCACAGAGTCAAAACCATCAGATCATAAAATTCTCATATATATATATATATATTTACGAATATAAACGCAAAACAAAATAGATCATCTAATTCCTAGTATTAGGAATAGCAAATAATTGGTCAATTAACAACAATTTTGCATTGTTGGAAGACCAAATATATATAATATATAGAGAGAGCAAACTGCAAAGGGATCTTACTGAGGAAATCAGAATCCTCAAGGCCTTTGCAGCCAACAAGAAGGACTTCAAGCGTTCCCCTTGGCATCTTTCGGTGATGTTCAGTTCAGGTCAAATTTGGTTGTCACTTGTCTGATGTTCTGTTCTCCGTCACCCTCACCCACCTTTTACTTGGTGTGTGTATATATATATATATATATATATATATGTTTGTGTGTGTGTAAATTAAATTACAATGGTCAACCTATTTGCTAATAACTGAGTCAGCCACAGTTGTACAATGGTCAAATCACTTTTTTTTTTCTTTTTTGAGTTATCTTCAAAAAGGGCAAAAAAAAAAACTCTTTTAGAATTTCTTTAATTACTTTTATTTATATATTTTTCAAGATAGTATATCTTTTAATCCTGATGATTTTTTTATTTTATTTTTTAGGAAACATTATCTATCGAATTTAGTGAAAATTTTAAATGACTAGAAACAATTTTTTTCCTTTCAAATTTAACACCCAAACAATAAAATATTCTTTTTCTGAGAGCAATGTTACAAATGCAAATTTGTATCTCGGCATACAATTTGTGATGATGTCACGTTAATCTCACAAATTTGTAAGTAAAGTATTATTATCTTAGTTAATAAATTCACGCAGAGATTTCGTAATAAAATTTAAATATATTATTTGACCCACATAATAAAATTTAGATTTTACACTATTTAAACTATTTTAGTAAAGTAGTTAAACTTGACATTAAAAAATTAATTGAGTTACTTGATCACATAGTAGAAAAAGAAAAACTCAGCCAATTACTTTTTATTTTCACCCCCAACAAAAAAAAAAAACATACATTAGCATTTTTGTTCACTAACTAAAATTTTTATAAACACATGGACAATTATGTGGGCCACACCAGCAAACGCAAAACTTTATATGGGTGTTGGTCAATCCTAACATCTCATTCTATGTTCAAAACAGTTAATAAAATTTGTCATTGAGTAGAATAATGATAATGAATGAGCCAACAGCGAGGCTACCGTGAGACCCACCAAAATTTATATTAAACCATTACAATCCCACATAAAAATCACTTGCTCAGCACGTTGCCGTTTGGACTCTTTTTTATTTAGGGTATTAACGGGGTGTTTGTTTTTTTAATTTTATAATTTAATTGGCTTAATTTTAATTATTTAAGTCATTGAGTCTGTTTATTTTTTCAACTTAATGAAAATTTTCAATTATTAAGTTATTAAGTCAATTTTTTTTAACTTTTTACTTAATCTAAAAAATATGAATGATATCATTAAAAGATATTCTCTAAAATATTCCTATTTAGTTAATTAATTTTTATCCTTACCTAAATAAAATTTAATAATGAACATTATTACACATCTATATAACTTGTGATAATATAGTATTAGACAATTATTATTTTTATCTTTTATTTTCTTCAAATTAGCATTATTTATCTTCATCATTTTTACGAATATTTTTCATATAAAAACATCATAAACTACAATAAATTTGATTAACATATACCAACGTCGACTATTAAATGATTATATTCAATTGAATATGATTTATGTTATGATAATATATTATCTTATTTATGTTCTTTGAAATATTTATTATTTGTTTCACATTTATAATTCGTAAGGGCACAAATATAAAAATATTAGTTTTCAAATTTTTCAAGTTAAAAAAACAAGCAACTTAATATTTATTTTCAGTGATTCAAACAGAAAAAAAAATATATCATTTAGATTCAGACACTTAACTCTATTCAGAATTTAGATTAATTCAAGTCTATTTAGATTTCAGATAAAAAAAATAAACGCCATCTAATTCTCTCTCTCTCTCTCTCTTTCTGGCAGCCTATCCTCTACTTCTTCAATTCTTTTTTTCCCGCGAGCTCCTCTCTCACTTCAAAAAATAAATAAATAAATAAAACCTAATCTTCGCAGTTCACTTCGAATTCTTGTCTCACCCAATTATTATCTATTAATCTGAACGAAGTTTTCGGAATCTATTTGTATTCCTAAATACCCAAAATCTTTTAAATTGTCTTTTAACATTCCCATCAACCCTATTTGTTTTTCTTGTTAATTTCTTCTTTTTAGCCGTTAACACTCTCACTGTCAATTTATTCTTTCTATTCAAGAAAGCGTTTTAATAAATATATCTACTGAACTCTCTGGTGTTCTTTCAAAATTTTAACGGTTCCTTTGATTCTGCTTCGATCTTTTGTTTTATTTATTAAGCTAGTTTGATATTTAAAGTTTCATTAACATAAAACCAAAAGATCGGTACTCTCTGTTCTGCGGGTTCTTGATCATCATTTATTTATTCATTATCGTGGTTTAATAAAATTAACAATGGTGGGAGCTGAAGATCGTAACGATGATGAGAATAATGAGGGTTTGGCTTCTTTAATTCATCCGGTACCTGATATCAATTCCAAGAAAGCCAGAGAAGCAAAGAGGGTCTACATTCAAGGGTTTATTAATTATTCCTTTCTCTTTTGTTTCTTTTAAACTTTAGTTCACTTATGCCCAAGTAGCTAGCTCCATGATGTAATAGGCTTTAATTGAGAGTGTTGTCGGTACTATTTTATTTTATTTTATTTTGTGATGATGCTAGTTTTTCTTGTGTACATTTTGGAGGGTGACTGGCCCTGCCAGACGATCAACGAAGGGAGGCTGGACCGAGAAGGAGGTCAGTTTTTACAGGGCTATTTTATCTTTTTTATATCTTTTTATTTGCATAGGTTTGAAATTATGTAATAATTGCTTGAATAGCTACAATCAAACTTGTGGCTTATTACTGACCATTGGATATTTTAAGGGCACGTTTGGTAACCCGCATTGCATAGGATTAAAATACTATTTTGCATTAAATTAATACTAACTCATGTTTGGCTTCAAATTCAACTCATTCGGTATTGCATTATCTCACCAAATTAATGCGGTCAAATCGGCATAAGCCAAACCCGAGGGGAGGGGAGGGTCGGAATTATGCCGCATCGCATTAGGAAAAAAATAAAATCTAAGAAATTTTTGTAACACTTTCACGCCAAAAGTCATTCACGATGAACTTCACCGAATCCAGCACTGCCAATCGCTCCGATCATCGTTGCTCGACGCCTTCACCATGCAGCGCGGCACCATAGCCATTGCTCCACCACCGCTGGCCTGCCCTTTGCCGCCTTAATCATCAAACAGCAGGTTAGGGTTTGATTTTTGAATCTTAAATTAACTTATAAATCATCTTAGGGTTTGATTTGGATTGTTGATGATGATGCCGATTTGAGGTTGATTTATGAATCTTAAATCGATTTGAATTTAATTTATGTGTTATTGATTTTTGAATCTTAAATTGATTTATGTTCCATCATCACCATATCTACTTCTTGCTGCTGCTGATCGGCTATGATGTGTGTTGTTGTATTTATTTAGTTGAACTTTGCAAACTTTCAACAGTGAATCTGATATGTTCAAACCTCATAATCAACTGCTTATACTTGACACAATCAACGATCAACATTTATTTTTTAACTTATTCTATTCTTTCATCTTCAGAATCTAGTTCTGACTCTGAATTGCTTCTAATTTTAATTTTTTTTTTGTTTCTTGCTCTTATTTATTGTTTGCCCTTTTTAATTATATTATTTGCCATTTTGAATCCATTCACTTGCTTGAGAATTTTAATCCTCAGTTTGATTTTTTCTATTTCAGTTAAGTAACTGGATCTAAGCATTACTAAAGTTATTTCATTTCTTGAACTTCTTTCTTATCATTTATTGCCCAAGATTGGATTTTTAAAGGCCTCTTCGGAGGAGGCTTTGTTTATGGATGTGGAAAAAGTGAGGATGTTATGTTGTGTTATGGTGACTAAAGGATTTGAAGTGTATTACAGAGATGGGAAAGTGAAGGTTTCGCCCATTTTGGCTAATCAAATTGATTCAACGGGTGCTGGAGATAGTGTTTTAGGTGGGTTTGTTCAGGGGTTGGTTGTCCTCGATGCTGAATTGCAGGAACCTTTTTTGGAAGAGATTTTGAATCCTTAAAATTTTGTTTCATTAGGATCCTTTATTTTTATGGTCCTCTTGATTTCTAGCATGATCCTTGACTATATTATTTATGCTAGCAAATATGCTTCTTGCAGTAATAGTTTGTGCCCAACATTCCTAGAGGAATTATGCAAGATCGGGTTGTATTTTTTAGTATTACGAGTTTATATGATGATTTATGTGAACATGACTGAATTTTTAAGTTTTGTACTGTTAATTGTTTCTGTGTTATTAATTTTTTCCCTTCCCTCTAAATGAGCATGATGGATCGTTATACATGTGATGTGCGATGTAGTGTGTGCAGTTTATGTGTGGGTAGTGTGTGCACTTTGTGTGTGGGCAGTGTATGTACAGTGTGTGTGCAGTGTGTGTGTGTGCTAGGCAGTGTGTGTGTGTAGTGTGTGTATGCTGTGTGTGAAGTGTGTGTGGATGCTGTGCAGCGTGTGCAATTTGTGTGTGGGTAGTGTATGTGCAGTGTGTGCAGTTTATGTGTGTGCAGTGTGTGTACGTGCTGTGTGTTCAATGTGTGTAGTTTGTGTTTGTGCAGTGCATGTGCAGTGTGTGTACAGTGTGTGTGTGTGTGCAGTGTGTGTGTGGACAAATTTAACTTTGTACAAATTTATCAAATGGCTTTCTAGCTGATTTTTTTTTCAATTTATTTCTTGTTTTAGATATGGACATGAGAAGCAAATTTTCTTTCTTCATGTGGGAAATGAAATTGAGGTTCATGTTTATTCTCATGTATTTTTTGTTAATGATGTTGATCCGAAGTTGGATATGACATTATAGTATACACACATTCACTAGGCAAATTTTGGTTTCAGAGTCAATGCTAGAAGAACATTCTTATGTTGCAGAGAGGCAGCAAACAGGCTAAAAAGAGGAGTAGGGGCAGAATTATACTACTATCATCACCAAATTTTGCATCATATTCAGCATCAAAGGCAGCAGTGGAGACAATGGCAAAAGAGCTCAAACTAACAGGCATTACTGTGAATTGTGTCGCTCCAGGGTCTGTTGCAATGGATATGTTGTTTTTTAGGAGGAGTCAGGATGATATTATCGGGTTGATTGAGGCTTGTCCAATGGGGAGATTGGGTGCGACTATGGATGTGACTAAAATTTTTGGGTTTTTGGCTAGTGATGACAGTGAATGGATTAATTTAGGTTTCAGTCCTTCAGAAGGTGAAGGTGTTTGAGAGTTTTTATGTTGATTGTTCTAAAGTTCTTGTTATTTTCCCGTATGTATGATTTGGCCTCAAGAAAAGGAGTTCCTTTTTTTTTTTGGTATATATACTGTTGTTGAATTTTGTTCATGTGAGTTTTTAGTTGGCTGATATTATTTAAAAGTTATTTAATTGAATTATTTGCTTCAATCTTTATTTCACAGATTATTTGGAAAATGTTGAAAAAATAAATATTATGGTGGCGAATTTTTTTTTTAAGTTTTGATCTTTATAAAGAATTATGATTTTTTTTTAACATTTATACTAAAAAAGATAATGTTAAATTTCTAAAATTTAAGAATTCTTTATTTAGTATTTTTCTAAGTATTAATAAATATCATTTGTTAAATATATAATTTAAATTAATCACAAAACAAATTAATACAGTACAGTGTAGTACCAAACATTATATAACCAAATATTAATATAGTAAGATGTAACAGAAGACTAAACATTGTACGATATTATTATAATTCGATCTTAATACGCAATATAAAGATAATGATATATACATATATTAAAATAATACAATACACCATAATACAATACAGTATGTCAAACGCACCCTAAGTAAATTGCATAGTGGGAGACCACATTTAAAAGCCACTTATTATTGGATTCTTGTTTTCGTTAGCAAGTACATTATGTGTTTGCATGCTTTTTTGTTTTTAATGGACAGGATAAAATTTTAGAGTTTGCTGTCCAACAGTTCAGCGCCAAAAATTTTGAAAAAGATTGGTGTGCATTAGTGAATAGATGATTTGTGGTTGTCTCTCGTGGGAAAATTGTGTTCTAACCAAAGCTGGGCTTTTGCAGCGGAATGTGTACCCAATAGAACAGCAGTTCAGTGCCTGCATCGCTGGCAGAAGGTTCTCAATCCTAATCTTGTCAAAGGGCTCTGGACGAAGGAGGTGCATGTTACGTTAAATCATAAATTTGGAAAATTCTTGTTTTTGTGCCATGCATGCTCAGAAGCTGTGAATGTGTCTGGATTTCCTGCAGGAAGACGATCTCATCATTCAAATAGTTGGGAAGCAGGGAAATAAAAAATGGTCTGATATAGCAAAACACTTGCCAGGCCGCATAGGCAAGCAGTGCCGAGAAAGGTACTCCAACTTTGGTTGATAGTATTCATACTGCATACACATACACTGCACCCAAAAAGAAAAAAGTTGGTCTGGAGCTAATATTTGATTGTTTTCTGCAGATGGCACAACCATTTAAATCCGGATACAAAAAGAACTGCATGGACCAAGGAGGAGGAATTGGTTCTCATTAACGCCCACAATACATACGGGAACAAATGGGCTGAGATAGCAAAGCTTCTGCCCGGGAGGTATTATTAGAATTCTTCTACATGAAATTCCAGCACTGGCGCCTAAAATCCATCAAATTCTTTTGCATAACATGAGAGACAATTAAAGTTGGTTATAATATATCTTCGTGATGAACTATTATTTATCCTATCTCTTTAACAATGCATTGCATCCGAAGGAAGTTGAAGCATGTTTTTTTTGATAGAGCGGACGTTTTATGTATGGGCACTAACATGCTTTTGCATGTTCTATGGGTTGCAGGACTGAAAACTCAGTAAAGAGTCACTGGAACTGCTCAATTAGTAAAAAGATAATTCAATCAGCCTGTAATTTCAACATGTACATGAAAGTAGAAAATGGTAACTGCTCTGACTCTGAGGCTCCCCAACAAAATTTTGATCAGAGAATAAACGTGGAAAGCAAAAGAAGACCCATTACTCGTTCACTAGATTTGGTTCTTGGAAATGCTAGTGCAAGGGAGAGTCATTTACCAACTTCCGATAATAGAATTTTGATGACAGAATCCTCCAACACTGAACATGCAATTGCAATTCCTCTGGCGCCAGAAGATCTAAATCTTGGTTTCTTAAGTTACAAACCACTGATCCAACTACAGGATTTGGGAACTGATGATAGTGATAGATATCCAACTAGTATCCAGAATACATCTAGTTCCATTACTCCTCCAAGAAGCCGCAGTGAAGGAATCTCTTCTCCTTGTCAGAGTATAATATCCAGATTGAGGAGTGCAGCAAGGTCATTTAAATTACCATCTATCATTTTGCAAAGACAAAACAACGAATAGTTGCAGACTGTTTGTTTGTTGTTACATTCACATTGAGGCACTTCCCACATTAATGTCGAAAGCCATTTTTTGACTTGCAACTCTGGTGAGTAACTTCTTTCAATTTCCATTTATTTTATTTTGTTCAGTTTTGGCCAACATTCTTCATTGCTTGTCTTTGCAGACGGATTATTGTTTTGCTGCTACACATAACTTATGTACCTTTACAAACAAAGAACATGTAGGACAAATTAACTATTGATATTTGTTATTCGTTAATCTAATTAGTATTCATAATCGTCAATGAAATTTAAGTTGAACCGTTTTAATTCTTTTGCGAATATTGGAAGAAGTGTGGACTGGTTGTGCTGTGCGGAGTGAGCGAGCGAGTGAGTGGGGTGCGCAAAGCATTCGCAATTCAGCAGTTTATTTAGGCCTGCATCATATTCATAGGGCCCCAGAGCTTTTAACCCCTCTTTGAAGTTCTCATAATACCCATTTTAAATTTTATTTTCAAACTACTTCCAGTTTAATTTTTGAAAAACAAACACACAATCATTAAAATTAACCATGTTCCAAAAATTTTCACAAAAAAAAAAATTAAATTTTTATTTATAAAACACAAACAAAACTTGAATTTTTTTTATTACATAATTTCTATTCCCATGACTCTAAATTCTTATAATTTACTTAAAAAAATATTTTTAATTAAAACATAAAATATAAATATAAAAAATGAAATGGGATTATAAAAAATTTGTTAATAGAATAATTTATTTAAGTATTTGATTAAATTTTATTTAAAATAAGAAATGAATTAATTTATACTTAAGGTTTTTTTTTTTGAAAGGTTATACATATACTTAAGTAATTTCAAATATATATATATATATATATATATATATATATATATGTATTTGCGTGGTGCGCTGTGCCAAAAAACAATCAAAGTAAATAAAAATAGGAGTAAAAAGAAACAACATAATAAATCGTCCAGCTCCAGCGATCCGAAATCGGGGGGGTGGGGTGAACTGATGTCAAAAATGGCGCAGCAGTCATCGGCGAAAGAAGCAGATCCTAAAGACGTGTCTAAAGTTATCGGATTCTTTAAGACGGTGGGAGTTTCCAGTTCGATTCCGGGCGATTGCTGTACAAACGACTTTTACTCCAACATTCTTGGCCGCCATCTCAAAGTCCACAAAATCCAACGTGGCCACCTCATCTGCCACCTCTCTGTTAAACCCGCTATCCTCGTAAATTTCTATATACATATTTTAAATTCTCAATGTCAATAGTCAGTCAATAATCAATATGATGTTGATGTTGCTGTGTCTGTGTGTCTTGGATTATTCCTCTTTTTGGCTCTTGTAGTATATGTATAATATTTGGTTGCTGAACCTGAACGGATCACAATTACAGAACTTAATGTTTTATGCATGCTTATTTATTGTTATTTTCATCAGAACTTTTATAGTGGAATACATGGAGGGGCAATTGCAGCTTTTACGGAGAGAATGGCAATTGCTTGTGCTAGAACTGTTGTTGCTGAGGATAAGGATATATTTCTCGGTGAATTGGGCATCTCTTATCTTTCCGCTGCCCCGCGTAATGTAAGCTCTTTCCATTTTAAACGCAGCCTAATTGCACAATTTTGACACTTGAATCTGGCATTAATGCTCCTAGTTTTATTTCTTTCACATTAATGCCAGCTGCTGTACATTTTATATGTTTGCCCAAATTTAGTGCTTTTTTTAATTTTTTTTCTTTACACAATTGTTTTTCTGTGTTCTTAAATACACAGGCGGAGTTGATAATGGAAGGATCTGTTTTGCGCAGTGGAAGAAATGTGACTGTGGTATCAATGGAGTTTAAATTCAAGGACACTGGGAAGCTAGTATGTGCTTCTCGTGCTACCTTTTACAATGCACCAATTGCCAAGTTATGAACTTTTTTTTCAATTATAAACTTAGTAGAAGGGCAGGAGGAATTAGTAGTGTGTCCTCTGATTATGTTGTTGGTTTATGGCTCAATCTGATGTGTACATGTACTTGCATCTATTTAGCATTTCAGTCTCAATCTGATGTGTACATGTACTTGCATCTATTTAGCATTTCAGTCTCAATCTGATGTGTACATGTACTTGCATCTATTTAGCATTTCAGTCTTTTACTCGTTTCTCCATCTGTGCTACCTGGATCTAGTTTGGTGTATACTCAGCTGAAACAACTTTAAGATAAATACTGAGCAAGCGGGTTTTACCCTCCCATTCTACGAAAAGAGAGAGAAAAAAATGGGGTGGTGGTTTGGTTGTAAACTCTGCTGTGTAGTCAGTTTTGCTGAATATTCATTTATAGCAGGAATCCACAAGCCAAATCCCATGTCGATATCGTATAATTGGCGATGTTATCATCACAACATCATTGCATCATGGTGTGATTACTCATTACTGTACCGCTGATTGCAGTTGCTGGTCGTGTGTTCTGTGACTAGCCATTATGTATAATAATTCCTTTCTGTTCAAAATCTTGTGTTCTTGAACTGAAAGGTAGATAGCTATACTTATGAAGGCAATCTCACAAACAAAGCAAAGCAGGTATCGTATTTGTTTGTCATCCAATTCCAAATTCGTGTTTCATGGGGGCTCACAAAACTAACAAGCATGCAGTTATCATATTCAACTTCATGAGTTGCAATAACTTATTTAAATTGAATCGCTGATGCGTCTTATACAGTTTTAAGTGGAATGATCAATTTGCATTTATGGTAGCTAAATGAATTGTTAGTGATATGGAGAATAGAAACAAGATCGTCTTTCATTCCATCAGAGTATTTTAGTAGTGGGGAGCTGAAA
Source organism: Clausena lansium (assembly GCA_030449835.1). Lineage (NCBI taxonomy): Eukaryota > Viridiplantae > Streptophyta > Magnoliopsida > Sapindales > Rutaceae > Clausena > Clausena lansium. The sequence continues at coordinate 6,215,451 of JASUUF010000257.1, forward strand.
CGGCTGGAGCTGGACTCAACAACAGCAGCTGACGACCATCCGAATCCACTTCAAATATCTCCATTATAACATTATAGATGGTGAAAACCTGCGACTGCCAGTGGGGCAGTTATGAAGCCAAAGACGATGATCTGGATCTCCTTCACGATTCCAAAGAGCTCTCTCTATTATTAGTAGGCAAAATGAAGCTTTATTGTCAAAAAAAGAAAAAATATCCGGGACCAAATCCGGTGAAATAGCCTCCATTTTAGCTGGATGGTCTTGACTTTTGCAAGCCACCAAATGAATATGCAAAATTGCCAACGTGGTGAATAATGGAGCTGAATTGATTTTGCATGCCAATGCCATCATGCATGAAACGAAGGCAAGGAGCACTTTTGGGAGCCTGGGCTTCCAGACGGCCCATTTAAGATGTGAAAGGAAATGGCCTAGAAAGCTAGGTGAAATTGGCCGGGTACTTGTAGAACATTAGCCTCCCATCCATACACGAGTTTTCGCTTTAGCACTATTCAAACTAGGGGTGGGCAAACAGTTGGGTTTTTGCCAGACCGAACCGAATGAATTTAGTTCAATTTGATTCGGTTCTATAAGTAAAAATCGAAAGGTTTGAATTTTTGAGAACAGATTGGTTTGTGTTCGGTTCGGTTCTAAACCGACAAACCGATCGGTTCAACTCATTTTAATTAAAAAATATTTTTAATTTAAATATATAAACATAAATTCTAAAATCCCTCAAAATTTAAATCCATTCTCAATTTGTAACCCTAAAATATTTTTATTTTAAAATATATTGTTATAGAAATATGCTTTAACTTATTTCATAATATGTTATTATGCTTCTATTTAAAAAAATGTTATTTTATTTTATTTTATTTATGAAATGGATCACCAATCACATAATTTTTTATAATTTCTTGCTTATAATTTTTTTAACTTATTTTTTTATAATTTCTAATAAGATTTTGGGATAAAACTCATAAAATGTTCGGTTCGGTTGGCCGACCGAACCGAACCGGTGAATGCCCACTCAGTTAAACACACGTATGGAATATAAAATATACTTGGAATGTAATTTTAACTGGGACTTACAGTGTTTATGAGCTCAAATTCGATTACACACCTCACACATAAAATCTATCATATTTGGTTTCAACCTATTGAAGTAAGATATCAAATATATACAAGCTAAAATTTTGTCTTAGTTTCCACACCAACTAGAGACTCAGCTTCTTCGCCTTTTTTAGAATTACCATCGATCCTTTTGTAAATCTGTGAATTCACAGAGTTAGGATTAGCATTGACATGAGTGTTTCACACAATTTTTTAATCTGATTTGTTTTACCAACATTATTCTTTATTCCTTATTGCAGCGGATTGGGAAATGGTATCACCACAGCTTGCACCTTCTTGCTGCTGACTCTGCTGCCACGACCACTGCATGTTATAAGTTCAAGAAAAATGAGCTCACGAAACTGAAGCTTAACTTAATGCTTAATAGACAAATGTCCAGATGAAAGTGGATAGAATAATAACAAAGGTCTAAGAGAGACAAACTGCAGAACGCATTTTCAGCATTGTCTTGCAGAAAGCAAGGCCAACCATCCATCAGAGAGATCACCATCAATATTCTATCAAACCAGGTTCTACATATAAATCTAAGAACGTACTATAATAGCATTAAAACTTTGATTATGAATTTACTAACCTACTTTGATAATTACAAATTAAAGCAATCCCACTTTCATTATCGAGATATAATTATGGACTAGACGACTAAGAACGTGACTGTTTCATCAAACTCAAAAGAATAGGCAAAACCCCAACAGCTGAAAGCAATATATTCCGGATTCCAAAAGCTTTTTATAAGCAATGAAATGTGTAACACTGAAAAAGAACCGCGGGGTCGAGGAGACTATGTATCAGTAGTTGTCTTCTTTTTTTTTTTTTAAATGAAAGCAATTACTGAAATCAACTTTCTGCACCCAAAAGCAGAAATCGAAATTGGCAATCATTAATCATCATCTCTTGCATTTCAAAAAAAAAATCGACTGAAACGAAACCGATATAATTAGACTAAATACTTAGAACACCAACATTGTTAAGTTTGATAACAAGAACAATTGAGCAACATTTTTATGAAAACTTGATTTTAAAAAAAAAACAAACAAACAAAACCCAACAAGCTCATTATTGATAAATATGCATTTAAAATTTAATTAGTGTAGCATAAAGCTTTACCCACCTCAAGATGAACTCAGACAAAATCTTCTTTAAAAGGGTTTTGGAGAATCCATTTCATTTCAAGCGCGCAGCTACTGAAAGAGGCCTTCTTCATGATTTGCAGTAACCAGGCATGAATGATATGAGGCTAGGGTTTATGCTTATTAAGTTCTGCAGCTGAAGCTTTTTTGCAGAGTTCATATACCGGTCGTTTGTTTCTTAAATGTGTATACGTTTTATCGTCTAAAAGTTTAAAAAACAGATATCCTGTCGTTTGATTTTTCAGGATAGACGATTTGTCGTTAAATTTTCAAACTCGTAGACGTCTTATCGTCTTTTTATTTATAAAGAAGATGTCATGTCGTTCGGACTCTCTCAGTCGAATACCAGAAGATTTTGTTTATATCCATTTTGTCTAGTCTAACTTTAATACCTACATATGAAAATAACATTTAGGTCTATCATTTAAACTAAAACTTGTTTAGTTCAATTACAAAAAATAAAAAAAAAAGAAATAAAAATAAGAAACTACATGTGAAAGAAACATTTGGGTCCATTATTTAAACTAAAATAAATAACCAAATCTCCGGAGTTTTATTGTTTTTTTAACTTTTTGGAGAAGAAAAATCTCCAGAGTTTGTCATAACGGATATAGACTTCATCATTTAAAAAAAAAAAAATTTAAGTTGATGGGCGGGCTTTGCTTTCTCTTCCGAGCCTTTCTTTTGCTTTCTCCTCCTCGCCGCATTATTTGATGATGCTTTAATTAATACTTGTTCTTTAGGAGAAGATTGACTATTTGACTTGAAATCCTTAACTTTTTTTTTTCCCCACTTCATTTTCGGAGAGAAATTCTACCAATGTTTACATAACAACATCATCTAACTATTGGTAAATTCATAGAAAATCAATTTGGTTACGTTGCCGTACATCAAATATCCACCTATATTCACTAACTGATAAGAATTTATTCTTTATTTTAAACTCTTCTCACACTTGCAATCCTATTAATGCTGCATCCATGGCCTCCTAAATGGTCTTGCACTTTTCAATTGAGTTGACTGCTCAGCCTTTAGCCATCCTATTTTGCCAAAAACCTAATAGTTTGATCGAACAATGAATCTCCATATAAGAGGGGAACAAAAAGGATTACCGAATTGATTGAAAATATGATAAAGGATTTGACCAATTTATGTCTACTGACCACTTACAGTTCTCATGAAAATATGGCATTAACAAAGGCCTCTGCATCGAAGGGTTGTAGGTCCTCCACACCTTCACCAACACCCACAAACTTTACAGGAATGCCAAGCTCATCAACGACACTGACCTGCAAGAAAGAAGTAAGACGTCTTACCAAAATCATAGCTTTGAGCATAGACGTTAAACTTAGAGCTTACCACACAGCCACCTCTAGCAGAACCATCCAGCTTTGTCAAAATTAAACCAGTTATTCCGACAACCTGTCACAAGATAGTGTAAACCACGTGCTGATACAGTGTTTCAAATAGTACGATTATATTATGTCCTAACTAAGGTAAACACTAAACATTACAGACAATCAAACTCGCAAGAAAAAAAGGTAGCTACGCATAAATAACCAAAACACAACCAACTTATCATTAGGAAGCAAAGGATAGGAATATTACATCATTAAATTCTCTTGCTTGTGGAAGCATATTCAAGCCAGTAGTCCCATCCAGAACTAGTAGGATCTCCTGCAAATTATGTTAGCTATGGTCAGAGACAAATCAGAAGCTTAGAGAAATTGAATCATAACACTGGAATGTAAATGTGAAAATTAAAATTAGAGGATTTAATAATTAAGCCTGTAAATAGATGTATGAACTATAAATCACTTACAATCACAGAGGATGACTCTTAAACCAAATAACAGATGTATCATTATCCAAACCTATTGGATTGGACGTGAAGCACCAATCTGTCACATATCCTAAAGATACTTCGATGACAAAAATATAAAACCACCAAAGAGCTTACATTAGGTGCACCATTAACAACTTTGCCCACAGCTTTCTTGCATGCAATCAACTCTTCCATCAGGCTGTAGTTCGTGTGGAGACCTAATAATCAATAAAAGATTCTGCTGAACATAAAGAAGCTAAGAGGTGGGTAAAAATATACATGAGAGAAAAACCAGAAAAGCTCTCGATACTGACGTCCAGATGTGTCACACAAAACAATATCAAAACCCTGCTCTTTCCCTCTTTTCACAGCCTGTGAAAGAACTATTCAGGAAGCACTCTAAGATCATATGTTAGTAGTTATATCATGTCCAATAGATTTTTGCAATCTAATAAAAGAAGAAACAAAAAAGAAAAAAAATATATTGGAATTCTTCACCTACCTGATGATGCTTTAGCCTTCTCTCCTTCAGCCACAACAATCTCACAACCAGTCCTCTCTGCCCATATTTCCAGTTGATCACTAGCAGCTGCTCTAAAAGTGTCACCTGCTGCCATCAGTATCTGGCATAATTTTTAAATCATAAGGTGGTGGACAAGGAGGAAAAAATGAAAGAAACTACAAGCAAATAAGGCATGTCCTTAGAAGCAAAGATATCAAATAAAGATAGGAATTTAGAAAGAGACTTGAATTGCAACTACTCCCTTTCCGACACACCAGAGCAAGTTCCAACTTAATGCAGATATCAAAAAAGACTGGTGAAGATAATGGTGTCTTATGTTTGGCAATATAAATAGCTTTTCTTAATATTTGGGGTCGACAACATTTTTCTCCCTCCCAGCATATCCTAAAACTTCAAGAAAACCAGTTCCCTACCAGAACTAGATATATACAAGAACATCCAATAGAAGAGTAATACCACTTCGTTATTGCTGCAGGGATTCTAAATTCTTTTTCTGATGCTCTATAACTATAAGGAATGATTTAAAACACCACAGCAAAAGCAATGCACATGAATAACATCTCACCTTTGCCCCTTCATTCTTTAATCTATATGCCAGCTTTCCTGCAAGAAGCCAGTGCCTCAGAAAGTCATTTTATTATATATTGCAAAAACTGTTTGCTAAACATAGCAACATTCATAACCTTCAAAATTCATATGAGCCAAGCAGTGATTGTAACTCACCTAGTGATGTTGTTTTTCCACCACCATTGACACCAACAACCATGACCACAGCTGGTTTCCTAATATCACAAAACATAAACACCAGATTAAAGAGAATTCATATAACTCAGAATAGAACAATACAATTAACAAGAAACCTGTATCCAAGTTGAAGCTCAGTCTTGTTCCCTTTCTTAGTCAGCAAATCCAACACACTATTCTTCAATGCATCCTATAACAATCCCACAATCAAAGAAAATGAATGTTCAAGAATTGAAAACAGAATAAATATAAAGTTTTTTTTTTTCCTTTTTTTCAAATGTGCAATGATGTGGCATAGCAATCAATGATATGGGTGCCGGGGCCACTGCACATTAGTTGCGAATGCCTTTGAGTACCTTAATGTCGGGTCCTGATTTGAGCTTCCCTGCTAGTATATCGTCTCGCAAACTCTCCACAATCTTAATAGTGATTCTTGGCCCAAAATCAGACACTAACAACGCCTGGAAGTTAAGAAACAACTACTTCAACTCAACTTTCTTTTTCCTACAAGAAATTTATAGCGGAAACATCAAACACTTATTTTTTATTTAGTAAAGGTCAAAAAGTGAAACCTCTTCCAGTTCATCGAGCACTTTGTCTGTGTCGGCGAGGTTCCAGTAAAGTAGTAGCTCGTCAATGACGGCGAGGTTGTCTCTGGTTTTGGAGAATCCAGAAAATATCTTCTCCACGTCGCTCTTGGCTTTCTCTTTAATCAACCGCCCTAGACGGGTGAAGAAACCAGTCTGCCCACCGGCTGAGCATTTGAACCGGTTCCTGGCTGGTCGTATTGCAGTGCAGTGAGATAATCGAGCCTGAGGGAGACAGTTTTTCAAGTAGAAGGAAGTGTGTTTGGAGATGAGGGGGAGATGAGGGGATGTAGCTGAAGCCATAGCCATTTCTCGCTACCGAAATTGTGAGTCCGGTCAAGGACACTAGATAAAATGCCTTCCAGAACCGACGTCGTTTCATTTTTCCAACTAAAACGAACCGTTTCATTTCAAATCGTATCCGGGTTCGTTCGGGGGGAGTTCAACCCGGAAAATGCCAAAATATTAAAATATTAAATACTTGTTACATCTACCGAGTAATAATTGGAAAATCTACTCACATAAATATTACGGACATATAAACACTATTTTAGGATCTTAGTCCAATGGCAATCCAGAAAATATTGAATACATAATAACATAACGGAACCGATTGAAATTCACCATTCATTTGCTTAAAGCCCTGAAAGAGTAGAGCTTATAAAAACCCGATTGATTGAATTCACGGAGTAATAATTGAAAAATCTACTCACATAATTTTATGATTTTATAAATGACAAAATGACTTTTCTATACAGTATGACAACTTTTTAGAATTTAATGTGCATGATATTTTGCATAAGAGTTGGGCAATTCGCCCTCTTCGATCCCTATTGCTGAAAATATTGGATTTTTGGTGATTAGCCTTAGGGATGGAATAGAATCGGTTTGGGCCAGGGTTTTCTAAGCCCATACTCAAGTCCATTGTAGAGAAAGCATAAGTGTCTGGCCTAGGCTTTCATTTATTTTTTAAATTGTTGTAAACTTGAAATAAATTAATAATTAACAAATTGTTCTAACCAACAATGAATAAAAGAACATAAATATTTCAAAATAAAGAAATGAAGCAAACAAAAGCTTAGAGATTTAATATTTTAATATTGGATTCTCTAATTCAAGCATCCTCTTAATTAATTAACGCTTAAAAAATAGTTTAGTATTATAATTTTAGGTTTTGTGAATCATTATTGATTTATGAATTACAGATTTAAGAATTATTTTTTATTAATTTTTTAAATTTTAATTTATAAATTAATTTTTTTAAAAATTAGCGAACTTGGGATTTTAATTTTTTTTTTTTCCTGCGCTTATCTGCAGCCTCACACATGAAAGGCGGCGGGCCAAAGCCTATGGGCTTGGGCAGGGCCGGCCCAGACTTTTTTGCCCACCCTAATTAGCCTTCTCAATTTTCGACAAAAATATATAGGAGTAGGTTCAAGACATATTTTTAAACATAAATTTAAACAATATTCTGACATTAAATTAGAGCTAATCAAGGATTGAGATTGAAGTTGACATAGCTTTTTTAGTTTTACAAACTAACAAATCAATATAATGAGTCGCTATATAATAATAAATCATTGCTCGTTCTTCTCTCTCTTAATTAATATATTATATCTTTTTTGTCACTTTTTAATTATTATGCCTAGTTTATTAAATTATTTCCCTCTTTTTTGTATTGTGGTAATAATTTATTATTATACGAGGACTCACTGTATTAATATTTTAGTTTTTAAACCCAAAAAAAAGTCATGTCAGCTTCAATATCAACCCTTAATTAGTTATAATCTAATGATCAGAATATTGTATTTGAATTTATGTGTGTATCTTAGACTTACCCCACCGTAAATCAAATTCTACAAATAAACCCTATATATTTTAATTTGCCATATAACCATATAAAAATGAAATTCTTTTGTTATAGAACATTTTCACCAGTTAAAATTTCATTAATAAGATAATGGCGATGATTCTGTGGGCAGTAGCTGTTTAATTAGGCTTCTTATTTTTAATCAAGATAAAAAATTTTATAAGAGTGTCTTAATTAGGAGAAGCAACTAAGCTGTAATTTATATAATCAATGAATAGGTAGAGACACCCGAACCAAAATTGACACGGTCAAAATGTCATATACTCCGCAATATCCATGGGTTTTTATTACTTTACAAGCCAATAAACTTAAGCAATAATTAGGCGTGGATATCTTTACACGCATGTGGTGAATTTGGTTGGCTACTTTAGTTGAAAGTTGTTGATAAAAGCAGAGGCTATTAAGAATTTTCGCCATTTTGTTTTGTATTTCTCGTATTTCATTTGAAGTTCCTAGAAGCCAAGGGGGAAAATGTTTGTGGCAGGCTTGGCTTGTACGTCGATTGGAGAACTCGGAAGTGTCGGATCAGAAGAGCTTTCCCAGCCGCCAAAGTCCAAATATACAAGTTGGTTGGTACACAGGCAAGATCAAACAATAGCATTACATGATAAATAAAAAGTTATTGTTAATCAATTCAATCGGAATTTTATTTGTAATATAAATTAATAATACCAGGTAATTAAGATTTTACTATATATATATATGTTATAATAACTTTTTTAGTGAGAATATTTTTATTTTAATAAAGTAAAGATGTTAATAACAAATAAAAAATATATATAAGTTTTAATATGCTAACGGATAAAAATTAGATTCATCTTCAATATATGAAAATCTATATCTTTTTTTTTTTTTTTTAATGTTTTAATATCCATCTTCTCACCTTCCTGGAGAAGTACTCCGTATATGGTAACTGGAAATCCATTTGCTTTGCTAGGAACATGACTTGGAATTTTCTCTTAACAAACTCACGCGCCTGACGCCACTTTTGAATTTTGAATTTTTAATTTTTTACCGAGATTACTCAAGTTTCCAACGAAAATATTGACGCAGTCCAATCATAATGCCCAGTTTAAAGGAGCGGAGTCATCTCACACGTTGTCGTCACGTTTGAAATGTTTCCTAGTGGAAAAGACCAAATTGCCATCGGTAAGCCTCCGTTGACTGGTGCGCGCCCTGAAAGCCAGAAACAACGTCTCTATTTCTCTTATCCTTCTCGTCACCTGCCTGCCTGAATCCTGATTGCCTCACAAACAGCTCTATAAATAAATAACTCGCTCCCATCCATCCATCCATTAAATCTTCAAATTAAACCTTCAAACACACACATATTTATTGTGTATATATATACAATTTGCTTAATTGCCTCTCGAGCCGGGGCGTTGCGTCAAAATCAATTGCAATATTCACGTACAATTGAATTGATCAAACGATCGATGATGAAAAATTCATCCTCTGGCTATCGTACGATAGAATTGACAGTATTATCAGCCGAAGACTTACGTATTGATCGAAGATTAATAAAGAAGAACGCATTCGCAATCGTACAAACGGATACTTCTTTCGATTATCGCACGACAAAAGTTGATGAATTAGGAGGAAGCAATCCCTCGTGGAACGAAAAGCTTGTTATCGAACTGCCCATGCATGTACGTTTCATTACTGTACACGTACAACGCAAGAGCAAGACTTCTTCTTCGGGGAATAACAATAATAATAACAAGAGTGTTGGGTCTGCCAGAATACCTATTTCAGATTTCGTTGGAGGGTATGTACCGGAAAATCATTTGCATTTTCTGAGTTATAGATTAAGGGACGCTAAAGGGGACAAGAATGGGATTATCAATGTTTCTGTGAGATCACTTACGGTGCCCGCGGATCAGTATGCAAGCAGCAGCAATTATCTGTCAGAGGCAGCAAGATTGAATGTGCAAGGTTATGCGCCCGCCTGTTCGGGATTTGCTTCGGGATTCGGAGTTCCCGTTGGTGGAGTTGTCACTGGGATTCCTGTTCCTGTTTGGTGCACAAACCGTGCATAAATAACTAAATATCGAGATGCTTGTATGGATTAGATTCATTCATTAATTTGTTGATTGTTTTTAATAGAATGTATGCATAAATATAACAGCAAAGGAAAGATATCCCAAAAAAGGGAAACAGTTTTAATGTACGTAGCATTCTAAGAAGAAATTCTAACAAAATGCATCTGCATTTACATTATTGGTAATTGAGGTCAAATGTTTTTGTACCACCTAATTACTAATAATAATAAGGGTAAATGATCCTTGGATGACACTTTTTTTTATAAATTTAATTAAAAGAGGTGATATGTTTTTTAAAAGTAAATAAGGAGATGACAATCCGTTAACTTTGTCGTTTATTTTAACGGGAATAATAAATTAATCGTAAAATGATATTTTTATCCATAAAATTAATTATAAAATGACGTTTCTATTTTCTATCCCTATAATAATTACAAAATAATATTTTTATCCCTATAAAATATATGTCATCCAAGGGTAATTAACCCTAATAATAAATAAGACATTGGTTTGTTTGCATGTAGAATTATTTAGTGTAATTATTAAGTTATCTAGTAACTTTTTTTTAATATAAATTAAATTGATATATACACATGATAAAAACATTATTTCGCGTGGAACGATGGGATGGGGGAGTTGTCAGTCAGATTAATTTAATTAAAGCTAGATGGCGTATTTAACGCTTATCATACGGGGAAGTAGACCGGCTCAACGTGAGAAAATGACCAGGGGCAGGGGTAGTGGAACATATCAACATTCAAAATTGAATTATTCTTGCAGGAAACAACCTGGTGTAAGTTGCCAAATTCATAGATAGTCAACATGAATGAAGTAGACCGCCTGTTATATTTTATTATTCGATCACTCGCATGTTAAAATAACCACGTGACTTGCAGATATGAATGAGATCTTTGTAAAACGAGAACATTTATTATTTAATTTAAATTACTTCCAGTTCGAGTTATATATATATCTAGCCCTAATCTTGGCATTTTTCATTTTCTTTACGGTACATTTAATTATAATCAGAATATGTTAGAATGAGAATTAAAATAAATTATTTACCTTAATCGTAAAAATTAAAATTAGTTATATTTTCATTGATGTATTTATTGTGTCTTGGCATTGGAATTGATTGTTACATGTAACTAAAATTTCCTTAAGTTAATTATAATCATTATTATTATTATTTATTATAATAATTGTGATTATTATTATTAAAAAAAATGTTAATATTAATAAGAACATTAATAATAATGAAAGTAATAATAACAATAATAAGATTAATAATTATTATTGCTAATAATAATAATAAAACAACAAATTAACAAATTTTTTTGCTAAACGGTGAGCAGCGACAGTTGCATAATGGACAACGGGGCGGGAGCCGCATATGACAGAGATGATCTACAGCACTGCGAGGCTGACAATCTGCATGATGCGAGCCTATGCTACGTTCAACGAAACCGACATGTTGAGGTGATGCACAACGATCGGATATGCAGCGTTCGATGATCGGCATTCAATGGTCATGGTTGCTGGTTTTGATTAATAATGGCTTCTAGTTTGGATTTTTATTTAATTGAGTATAAAATTGAAATTATGAAATTTTTGTGGGGTTAGAAATGTCAAACTTAGAAATGGGGTTATGATTCCCAAATCCACCTGAGAATCAAAATTTCAGTAATTATTCTTAAATTTATATGGGCTCTAGCTAATTCATTCCCATTCCCCTATCTAATTTTATAAGTAAATACCATAATGAATCACATTCCAATAATCTCATTCTCATTTCCAATTAGTAAACACACCTTTATTATATAAGTTATTGCATTAAGTGAGTGAGGTCATCCCACGGACTTAATCGAGTAGTTTTTAAGCAGTTTTTTTTTTTCAATATGAGTTTAAATTTTGGAAATAATAAGAAGATAAAAATTGATTTAGACTTTGTTCACTTTCCTTAATTAAAAAAAAATTAATGTTATTGTCATAAATTTTTTATTAGACACAAATTGTGTTTGATCTCATGAACCAATCCAATAACAAGCATTCAAATGGAGGGAGATAGAGCATGGCCCCACCCAAAATTAAAATATAAGAGAATTAAGCTAGAATTTACATTGATTTAAATTAATATTCTAAATTTATCTCCGAACTATATATTTCATTATTTTAAAAATTATACAGTTCTAACAAGTATTTTGCAAGTCAATTAATGAGTTGTTGGCTCACTTGTACAATTTTTTAAAGAACAATCGTCAACGCAGTTGCAGTGTCACGTTGGGGGTAGCAAGGGTTGCTTGCCTTTTCAAAATTTACAAATCCATTTTGATATTTGTTTATTTTTAATTTCATTTATCATAAAAATCCTATTAAAATTTTAAAAAAACTAAATATCATATGTTTTAACCGGATTTTCACTCGGATTCGATTCAAACCGTTAACCGGGGGTGGTCCTCACTGGATCTAGGTCAAATCTGATCAAAACAAGTACAATTTGTTATTTGGAAGGGGGAGAACGGGCTAAGTTTGGATTTATGTGTATTTCTACTGTTCGGGGCAGGAAGTATATCTGAGGTGATCTGGGAGATGAACTTCGGGAGGTGAGCTTAGGTGATTTGGGAGATGAACTGAGGTGTTCTGCGTATACAATAATATAGAGATCTCTGTGGAGTTAATTTACAGAGTTGATATGAGAAGTTCTCATGGGAGTTCAGGGAATAGCTATGGTGAACATGAGGATAACTCTAAGAACTTATCCAAGGCTCGTGGTATAACTCGGGTGAACTCATTTAGGTAATACGATCTGGACACCAAAACCATCATAACATGTAGAAAATAAGCATAAACAATAAAGAACACACAATATTTTACGTGGTTCGGCCTTTTGGCCTACATCTATGGGAGTTATCCTCTCCAATCCACTATGTATGTGAAGTATTACATGATTTGTTATACAATAACAACGAAACCTTATCAAAGGTTTTGATAAGGTTGCTTATGGTGAATAATAACATGAGGGAGAGAGATATCCTTCTCTCAAGTAAGGTTTTGGACAATAAAACGGTAGTCTTAAGGTCTAAGGAGCCTTGGAGCTTTTACAATGGCGTTTTTTGCTCTTAGAAAGAAGAAGATGAGGTTGTTTTTGAGTGAGGAAGAAGTTACCATTTTTTAAGGAAACTTGGGCTTTATAAAGGAGTGTTCCCCAGGGTATTTTGGGAATTTTGAACTTCCATTGGTTTGTCTTCCACAAGTGAGGATATTTGGGTAATTATGTTTGTAGTCCAAAAATGGTGATATTTATAGGTTTGGGAGGTAAGAAAACATCCAACCACCCTTTCGCCTCCAATGCAGCCATGTGGCAGCCTCTCTAGCAAGTGGTCATGCTACCTTTTGGTGCTTTGCAGAGGTAGCTGACATGGCGTTATTCTATTGCTCAGCAGAGAAGCTCCAAAGCTATTGGCTCATTGTATTTAGTCAAAAGGGATATTTTTTTTATTTCACACATAATGGCGTACACTGTTTGCGTGTTGGCTCTAACAACCAAAACTTCAATTCCGATAATACCCTTTGATGTTGGGAATATTTACCAAAACTGTCATTTGCCACTGGGAGCTTAGCTCTGTGAGCTATCCTGCCATTCAGTCAAACCAACTGATCTCTCTTGGCTGAATTCCTTACCACGTGTCACTGAGCTATTGGTCCATATTAGCACCTAGATTTTCCCTTAAACATCATATATTTATTTTCACACTTTTAACCCACAAAGAAATATTGTTATTTTCAAATCCCTATGCCCCTAAATCTCCTCGCATGGATTAGGATCCTCTCATGATCTGAGCTCTCCTGATCTTTTATAGATCTTGTGTTACCTGTATTTTAGTATTAGTGTATAATTAAGATTTAACCACCTTTACTTTTTAATTAATTAACCACTAATCATATTAATAAAATTTACTCAAAAATAGATTAGATGGCACGAGCTTTGCGATGTTTCATGGAAAATTCTTTTTTAAGTTTTGGGAAATGTAAATGTGCTTAATGTAAAGCTTAAAGATAAACAAAGCATGATCTCGCACTCTCTCACATTCATTCATTCTCACTTCATGAGTAATTTAATTACAACCAAAACGCACACATCCAATATGAGAGACCATCTCGATATTGACTTTTTTCCAAATGAATTTTCTTCTAGGGATGTTATGGTACTTAAAATTTACATTATAGATATCGGTTCTAATAAAAAATTTTAAGATTGAAAGAGATTGTTGAGCTAACAAGAAAAATAATTAGAGACTAAAAAGAATAAATTGTATTCATTAATTTATTTATTGATGACATTATCATTGATTTTATCAGTTATTACAACTATAATAGAAAGAGTATTTTCAACTATGAATTTTATAAAAAATTATCTGTAAAATAGAATGTGAAATAAAAAAATAAACAGATAATAAAAAAATTATCTGATTAATTTTACTGTATGCATAAAAAAGAAGATATTTTATCGTCTTAATAATAAATTTATTCTTTAATATTTTCAGCAGAAAAAAAAAAGGTCGAAGAAAGTTGTAAATGTAAAAAATTACATGTATTTATTAGTCGCTGACTATTTTTTAAAGTTTCAACTTGCAACATTGATGGACTCAGCGCTGATGGATATGAATTGCATCAACGACTCTAAAACAAAGAAGCAGCGCAGTAGTTTCCTTTATCCTTCGCGTCAACTTCCTTCTTAAAAGCTCTGTATGCAGTTTCCTTTATCCTTCGGGTCAACTTCCTTCTTAAAGGCTCTCTCTCTATATAGTATATATATATTAATCACAATCCATCACCATCGCATCCTCAGAAATCAGAATCACAATAGATGGAGAATTCTTGGTCATCCCATTCCCGGACTGTAGAAATCACAGTCTTGTCAGCAGAAGATCTTCGTATTGAAGGAAGATCAGTGAAAAGGAAAGCATTCGCCGTCGTTAAACTCGACCCGTTTAACAATCGTGTCACAAAAGTCGATGCCCTCGGTGGAAGCTATCCTGCATGGGACGAAAAGCTCGTGATGAAGTTGCCAGTGCACGTCACATTTATAACCGTAGAAGTACAATGCAGGACTTGTTCTGGGTCCGCAGACAGGCTTGTTGGGAGAGCCACGTTGCCCGTTTCGGATTTTGTCGGTGGCTATGTGCCGGAAAACCATTTGACTTTTTTGAGTTATTTGTTGAGAGATGCGAGAGGGATCAAGAGTGGGATTATTAATGTTTCCGTCAGAGTGAAAGAGGGATCAGGATTGGGATTATTGAAGTCAGTGCCGGTGGTGCCAAGATACGAGTCCTGTTCATCGTCTTCATCGGCGCAACAAAAGCCAGTTATTGGTGCAGATCCGACCAATTTTAATGGATTTGTTGTTGGGATTCCTGTTGGGAATCCGAATCTCGTCTGATATTTTTGATGGGTCTCTCCCTTTTTCTTTTTTAAAGAAATCAATCGTGCAGGATATGAATAATTGAAAGAAATTTTGTTCAGGATTAACAAACATATTTCTTGCTTTAATTTTCTTGAGGAATTATATTTAATTTGTTTATTTCTTTACCATTGTTTTTGCCTAACGCCTATGGTCACCTTTGTTCAGGATATGATATTTATAAGTCTCTACCGCACAAGCACAATAGTGCTATTGCCGCATATTATTGAAAATTGAATCCTCTAAACTTTTTTTTTGGAAAGATTAAAACCTTAAAAAAAAAAAAAATTAATTAGAAGAGGATCCATGACACAAAGCGCACCAAGGGTCTGATGCTATCAGGACAACTGTTCGACTCTCCGCTGGGCTCCTAATTGCTGAGCGATTACCATCACTCGATCATCTTTCATTTTGTTTGGTCAACACCGGTGATCAGTAAATCATCTTCCATTATAATAAACATTTTAACTGCGTCTCTCTCGTCTCTTGTGCAGTAGATTACATAAAAGTTTTAGCTATATTATATATTCGGCTAATACATAATTAGATCATATTTTGGGAACTTAGACCTAGAAGAAAAATATACCCAAACGACGTGGAAGAACTAGAACAAGCAACCTGCAAATACATTTGTTAGCCCAACTTTGAGTGAAGCTCTTGTTGCTAGTGTGTGGAGTGCATTAATATATATCCCAGAAATCAGTTCTATTCAGCTCTCAAATGGAAAACTACGATTTTCTAAACCTCCTCGCTGCCTCTTTCACTGCTGATTTTTAGAATGTTGAACTTGCAAAGAGGACATGTAGAATTTATGTATAACCACTTGTCTAAGCAAGTGCAGTGGAAATGGTGTCGGCAAGGAAGTTCCCGCAACTCAGTTCCGTCGTCATAAGCAGAAAGGCAGATGCAGCACTCCTGCGAACATGAAATATCTCAAGTCTAAAATTGTTATTTATTTTTCATCATAATTTGACTGTAGATGAATCAATAATTAGACATATGGTGCTCATTTGTATTTGAATCTGGGACTTCTGAAATAAAGTATTTGTTGCTGCCGTTCATGGCATTTGGGGTGCCAATCTCTTGCATACAGGCTAGAGCCATAGGCATAAATCCTAGGCTTTACTACACTCAAGAAGCTAATATATCCAAGAACATTCTAAAACTTTTAGAAACATAAAAAGCAACATAGATAGACTTACAGCATCATCCTCAGAAATAACATGTTCCATTGGCATATCAGTGTCACATTCAATCATTATCCCACCAAAAGATTCTTGAACCTCACCATTAACTTTCTCTAAACCATCTATTCTGCTGAATTTGAATTTCGGTAATCGATCAATCTCTTCTTCTGTGGCTCCTTCCTGCATCATGGATGTAGAGCAAATGGAATAATAAAGCTTCAAATAGTGAACAAATGAGAGGAATCCAAACAGTCAAACCAGCATAACAATCCCCACATAGGAAGAATATTATAAGCACGTGCTACACAGAATATTCAAACTACCAGATGGCTGCATTCAAACAAAGAGTGTTCACAGCTCCAAGACAATAGCAATATCCCCTAAATAAGTTTCCAAGATGAGTTATTATTAATATTATTATTTTTGGGTAAGAAGAATTATTTATTTTAAGCATATCCAGAAACACCAATATTATTTGTGTTATTTCTTTCTCTAAATGAAATTGATAGATGAAAATCGAACAAGACAAGCAAAATTCTATCTATAAGTTCTATTGCTCATGCAAAATATGCTCCCCAACCACATATACATAAAGTCTTTGAATTAGTTGAGCCACCTACTACTTCAAACAGATCACATATAACAATAGAAAGATGCAAAATTTCAAGGCACTCAGGTGATGTTGATAAAAATAAATGGAGTCACATATATCAGAAGCACTTCATTGACATTCCAAGAACAAGCACTTATTTCAATAAAGCAATAAAATACTTTTAGATTAAATCTGCTCAGGCATGGAAGTACTCTATTCCCAGCACGTTTAAGGCACTCTTTCAATGGAAACTTCTAACATAAGGTACTTATTTTACAACTATATCCTAAGCTCTTGCCACAATGATTCAGTAACTTGATAACCACTAAGTTTTGTGTATACCCAAGTTAATTGCATATGTCATATATTTCAACACGGTACAATAACCACATGAACTGTATGGGTCAACTTACACATTCAATGGTTTTCTTTTTTCTTGGTCAAAATATTTTATATTTTTTCAACTATGTTTAACTTCTTATGTCTAAATGAATGAGACAGAGGTTCAAAAGCCAATCCACTCAAAGGGAACAAAAGGAAACTTTGGAAATATTGTATCAACATGAATTCATAGATATTCACAGTACATTACCCGATCTGTCAATGCATAGAGTATTCCAAGTATACAAGGAAGACAGCAACAAACAGCAAAACCGATGAGGCATGCCACAACAACACAGATCATCACAAAGACCACATCAAAAGCAAGGAATGTAACACAAAGCCTGCAAAACAAACCCATCTAATCTCTAAGAGCAAAGAAAACAAATATGTGCAATATATGTATATATTTTTTGAGAACAAACATTTTAATTTACACGAACCAATAAAGCTGCGGCGAACAACTTATCAAAGTTTCACCACTTGCAGTAATCCAGTAGAACCCAACAATCCACCACAAAAATGAAAACATTGTATTTGCTGACTCCAAATTCTTTGCTACACTGCATCCATAAAAACAAACAAATTAAAGCTATATTTGGGAACGGGGGCATTTAATCCAAAGCAATTGTGATATAAAATATCAAGTATAAGTGGATGTTTAGTTGATAAACATTAGCTGGCAAGTAAAAGTGAACATTCACCAAATACTTTAACTACTGTGCATACGTTCAAAGTTAAGTGAAACATTCTTCTAGTTCTAGAAACAAAATAATAATAAACTGTGAGCTCTACCTGCCATCATTTTCAGCATGAAGCTGCTCTTCTTCATCGGTGTCAGTAGTACTGCTGGACCCAGAGACGGAATCACCAAAAACAACACCTTCCCCTTGGCCTTGGCCATGGCGCCTTCTTTCAAACTCCAAAAAGACACAAAAAACGTGAAATAAACACTGCAAAGCGTAGCCAACAATCCAAAGCCTTAGAGGGTCCTCAGGCTTTTCGTTTATACTCAGACCCAACACTGCAAAGGCAACAATTACAAATGCCAGATTCCACAGAACATCAAGCACAATAATGGGCCTTGAGTAAGCCCAGTAGCTTTGACGCTCCTCCAGCTGCTCCGCCGCCGTTTCCCTCACGCGCACAGATGGCTCCCGTAGCATCAACCGCCTCCCGCTAGCTCGTCTGAGGAATCGCGCCGCGGCGCCCCGTACCGGAGGTGGCGGACGGCGGAGTAGACGGCGGCTTCGGATGAGGTGGTCGGGGAGTGAGCGAGCTAAGAGTGGTGACGTTTCCACAGCGTCTGGTGGGGGGTTCATTTGTATTCGACGACTGAAAGTGAAGTGAAATCAGCTAGCGTTTCGAGACAAATTTCAAGAATTGGAGTCGGGTTTTGATATAAGGGTGATTTGGTTCAAAAGGGATTTAAATTTTAAAACTATGAATTTTGTTTTATATTGGGTGTTCGGAGATGATTCTTCAAGGCAGGAAAAAAATAAAAAGCCAGAAGAACGTCCCGAGCATTTACGCTTCCCGGGACAAACAATTTTGAAAGAGATTTTTACCCACCACTTGCCGTTTATATATAAATTACTTGTACTCGCGGCTTTTACCGATTAATTAATTATTTTCATACTAACATTACCATAGCGAGTTAAAAACAGAAAAACCAAAAAAACAAAAAAATGCGTATGAAATTTTAGGAAGTGAGGAGAGCGAGTAAGCAAGTGGAAGAATGACAATAAGGGAGTTGCGGTGTGAACGAGTTATACAGCCCAGAGGGCAAGGTGAAATTATTGTACAAACTGAAACTACAAAGATAAAAATTCCCCCAAAAAGTAAAAACTGATTTTTGAATTTTAAAACAAAAGCTCCGGCAATCTACCGCCTAAATAATAATGGATAAGATTTTAAATGCAGAAACAAGAACACGTGTCTCTCAGATGTAGGCCAACGGCTGTCCAACATGAAAGTTCCCGCCAACTGGCTTTAAAACTCCATGTGACTCTGACTTCACGGGGGACCCACCTATATTTTGGCTAATATTATCCATGAGTTTTTCCATAAACCGTGAAAAAAATTAAAAAGCGGTTATGTTCAAATTGGATTTCAAAATTCTTAATTTTTCCCTCAAGTGCCGAAGCAAGAACATAGAATTAGCTCGCTATACTCACAACGTTGTAAATTCTGTTAAGCCCACATCTGATTTGAATCAGGCTCTAGTTGAATTTTCCAGTTCAGGTGAAATCGATGAGGCACGCCAGTTGTTTGAGAAAATGTCTGATAGAGACGTGTTTACATGGAACACCATGATATCTGCTTATGCCAATTCAGGCAGATTAAAGGAAGCTAAAAAACTATTCAATGAAACCCCTTTGAAGAATTTTTTCACTTGGTCTTCACTTATTTCTGGGTACTCAAAATATGGACGTGATATTGAAGCATTTGAGTGGTTTTGGCAAATGCAGCTTGAAGGATATAGGCCTAGTCAATACACATTGGATAATGTACTTAGGTTGTGTTCTTTAAAGGGATTGCTTCAAAGAGGAGAACAATTTCATGGGTATGCCATAAAGACTTGTTTTGACTTGAATGCTTTTGTTGTGACTGGTCTTGTTGATATGTATGCAAAGTGCAAGTGCATTTTCGAAGCTGAGTACCTCTTTAAAATGTTTCCTGATGGTAAAACTCATGTGGCATGGACGACTATGATAACTGGGTATTCACAAAATGGCTGTGGGTTTAAAGCAATTGAGTGTTTCCGAGACATGAGAGTTGAAGGAGTTGAGTCTAATCAGTTTACTTTCCCTAATGTATTGACAGCTTGCGCAGCTGTTATGGCATGTGATTTTGGGGCTCAGGTGCATGGTTGTATACTCAGGAGTGGTTTTGAAGCTAATGCCTATGTTCAAAGTGCATTGGTTGATATGTATGCGAAATGTGGGGATTTGGACAGTGCAAGGAGACTGTTAGAGTATCTGGAGATTGATAATGAGGTTTCTTGGAACTCTATGATAGTTGGGTTTGTGAGGCAAGGATTTCATAAGGAAGCTTTGTCTTTGTTCAAGAAAATGCATGCAAGAGAGATAAAGATTGATGATTTCACATACCCATCCGTTTTAAATTGTTTTGCTTCAAATATGGATTTGAATAATGCAAAGTCTATTCATTCATTAATTGTAAAAACTGGATTTGAAGGATACAAGTTTGTGAACAATGCACTTATTGATATGTATGCTAAACAAGGGACCTTAGATTGTGCTTTTATGGTGTTTAACCTTATGCAAGATAAGGATGTGATCTCATGGACTTCCTTGGTCACAGGCTGTGCACACCATGGCTCTTATGAAGAAGCTCTCAAATATTTTTCTGACATGAGAGTCTCAGGCATTTGTCCCGACCATGTTGTGGTTTCCAGCATTCTGAGTGCCTGTGCAGAATTAGCAGTTTTGGAATTTGGGCAACAAGTGCATGCAGTCTTTCTTAAATCTGGCAGTCGCTCATCCTTATCAGTAGATAATTCCCTTGTACTGATGTATGCTAAGTGTGGATGTATCGACGATGCTAATCGTGTATTCGACTCTATGCATACAAGGGATGTTATCACTTGGACAGCTCTAATAATGGGTTGTGCACAAAATGGTAAAGGAAAAGAGGCTTTACAATTTTATGATCAGATGCTTGCCAGTGGCACAAAGCCAGACTACATTACTTTTATTGGCTTAATTTTTGCTTGCAGCCATGCTGGTCTTGTGGAGAATGCTCGCTGCTATTTCGAATCAATGGATAAGGTTTATGGAATCAAACCAGGTCCTGACCACTATGCCTGTATGATTGACCTCTTGGGGCGGTCTGGAAAACTTGTTGAAGCCAAGGCATTACTAGATCAGATGGTAGTTGAGCCGGATGCAACTGTGTGGAAAGCACTCCTATCGGCATGTAGAGTACATGCGAACTTGGAACTGGGAGAGACAGCTGCAAATAACCTCTTTGAATTGGAACCTATGAATGCTATGCCTTATGTTCAGCTATCTAATATGTATTCCACAGCTGGTAAATGGGAAGAAGCTTCAAGAGTTCGAAAACTAATGAAATCAAGGGGAATCCGTAAGGAACCTGGCTGTAGTTGGATTGAGATGAACAGCCAAGTACACATCTTTATATCTGAAGATAGAGGCCATCCATTGAGAATGGACATTTATTCCAAGATTGATGAGATTATGCTACTGATCAAGGAAGCTGGTTATGTGCCAGACATGAATTTTGCTCTTCATGATGTGGAAGAAGAGGGTAAGGAGATCGGTTTGGCTTATCATAGTGAAAAGTTGGCTGTTGCTTTTGGACTTCTAGCATTGCCACAAGGAGCACCCATTCGAATTTTCAAGAATCTCCGGGTTTGTGGTGATTGTCATACCGCTGTGAAGTACATATCAGCAGTCTATCTTCGGCACATTATCTTGAGGGATTCAAACCGGTTTCATCATTTCAAAGAAGGAAATTGTTCATGCGGAGACTACTGGTAAACATCTGAGCTTTTCTGTATAGTTGTTCTCAAAGGCTCGGTGCAGAAGACTCGATTTCTCTGGCAAATTTCTGTCCTGAGTTGGCAGCGCTGTTGGTAGGTTTTCAGTTATTATTTTTAAGTGTGTCACACACACATGGACTTTGGACTCAATAGTCGATTTGGCAGTGCTGGAACCGAGCATAAATGGGGCTCAATTCCACAATGATCAACATTCAACTGTACCCAAAAAAAGGGGTCGGTTGGCTAAGTACGCCACACTCGCCCTAGTTTGGTGAGTGCCGTATAGCAATCAAGACATATGGCCGACATAATTTATAAGGTTGGCTCGCTTGGCCGAACCTCCGGTAAAAACAAAGGAAAAAAAAATCCTTAGGATTGCAAGGTTTTGTTTGTTTTGAAATGAATTATCTTGAGTCTTTTAATGCTGTGGATAGAGCAACAGATACCTTGAACGGAACAAGAGACGCCTAACGCTCTGCAATCTCCATTCATTTTCTGGCATTATTGCAGTGGACAATATTTAACTCTCAAAATTAGAATGAATCATTTGCTTGAGATACTGCATCCATTTCCTCTACTGGTGCGCACAATTTCTTTAAGCAATATGTTCCCAAATATTAGTACAACAGAGTTGTCAAAATAATGAAGCTGGATTTCAGTTCACCGTCTGGCACTGCGGCAGACAACTTGGGCTCTATGGTTTTTGCAGAGAAACTTGCCATGTTATGCATGGATTTCGTACATAGACTATAAAATTTTCATTCCTGTTGGCCCAGTTGATCGCATTAAATCAAAATTACCATCATATTCGAGAACATAAGACACAACATTTCTGGAGTTTGTTGGTTTTTTTCTTATATTGCTGTTAAAAAAAATATTAATAAATCAAGAACAAAACAAAACATTTTACAGCTGAAACGATATCTGGAATATTTTCCTTCATTGAAAGGAAACTTGACCAAAAAGTAAAAGCAGCAATCACAGGGAAGGAAACAAGAAGATGAATAACAGAGGATGAATTTTCTCCTAAAGTTGAATTTCGGTAAGTCAGAAAGGAGCAAGAGAAATGTAAACCAAGAATTCCAACCTAATTCATCTATTTGATACTGTCAAGTTAGTTTCCATAATGAATGATAATAAACAATATATGACAGACATCTGGAATAACTCAAGCTTTCATAATTGAGGCATACAACAAATTAAACATTGCTAATTAGAAAAATAAATATCAAATCTTCTTCCATCCACCTCTCACTCCCATCAGCAGATTCATCATAAAAATCCTTGAGCAGCCTCCCAGCCACAAACTAACTAATTGGTGAAGGGGGGGAAAAAAAATTGGTTGCCCTGTCGGGCACAATGGCTTGTGGCATACTTAAGCATCCAAAAATTGATTTATATTGCATATGGATCCGTCTCAGTCATCAAATCATTTCCTTGCGTGCTCGGGGATAAGACGTTGTCGCAATTCATTAGAGGCACCAGCCAATTCTGCAAGGCAATTGGCTTTAGGAAGAAAGTAACCACAAAGCCAAAAAAATAGAATGAAAACAGAAGATCAATTTACCTTGAGCCGTGAAATTGAAAAGAGTTGGTAGGGGTCGCCCATTTGGCAAACAAGCATTGGGGTCTCTCAAATCATCAAAGAAGGGGTGTGCACATGCCTCCAACTGAGCCGAGAAGCAACTAGGATTAGTAAACTTCTCAAATACTCATCAAACAAATCACAGAAAGCACATCAACATAAATAAATAAATAAAGGGTTAATTTTGGATTATCCCCTTCATGAAGTGACAATCTTCAAATTGTCCCCCTTACTTTTGAAAACATTAAATTACCCCTTAAAAATTGTCATTCTTAGGATTGACCACCGTTGACTTAGTAAAGTACAATAATAGCCCACTAATGAGTAATAACAGAATTCATTAACTTAAACTGTTACGCGCCTACTATTTAAAGACATATTTCCTTTATCCCTTTACAATTTATAAAGTACCCCATCACCCATTTATTTTATGTCACACATTTAAATCCACATGTATAATAAAAATTAATATTAAAATGAAAAAAAAAATGAAACATTGAATTTCTCTTCTTCTTGTTTGTTTTTCATCTTCCTTACATCTTCTTTGTCTTTTCCTTCATTTTTTTTCTCTTCCTTACTCCTTCGGCTTTTTCTTTCATTTTCTTTTTCCTCTTCCTTACTCCTTCGTCCTTTTCTTTCATTTTTTTCCTCTTCCTTACTCCATCTTTTTCTTTCATTTTTTCCCCTTCCTTGCTCCTTCTTCATCTTTTTCTTCATTTTTTTTCCTGTCCTTTCATGTACATGACAACCGTACAATTATTATTCAAATCCAATCCCACATTGAATCAAAACTAAAACTTAATTTCTACAAACTGAAATCCAAAACCCAGAACAACCAATCAACCAAGCAATCAACTAAGCAATCTCAAACAAAAGCACTGGCATAGCACCATAGAGAGCTTTGTCACTTTTCTTCTTCTTCGGCAGTCAAGTGCCTCAAGACTGTAATTTGACAATTGGGATTACTTAATTGTAGATTATGAATAATGTTTAATCTTTAATTAACCATATTATTAATAATATATTAACTTGACTTTATTGTTGTTTATTATTTTGGGATTGGTAAAAAAGCAAAGAATTTGAATATTTTTAGGTTGTGTGCTATGAAGGTAGTTTTTGGCGAGACTCTGGTAGCATTTTTCTTTTGTTATTTGATTTGTTTTTTATATCTATATTTTTTAAAAATACCTTTGCAAAATAAAAAAAGAATAATAATGATAATAATAATAAATATGAAAGAAGGTAAAATATTATTCTTTTTCCATTTATAGCTTTTAATTAATTTCTTTATTTATTTTTTAAAATATAATTTCCATTACAAAAAAATTAGTCATATAGGTGCAAAATGAAAATGTTTTAAAGTATTAAGGTACTAAAAATATTTAAAATATTTATGTGTTTTGAAAACTTAGAAAGATTTGAGCCATGAAAATTAGCTTATCTAGGTTTGACCTTTTTCTGTTAATTGACTGTTAGGGGAATGTAGAAATACTATTTTACCCTTTTGACCGTTAAAAATAAGAAAGGAAGATTTTAGGGAGTAACTTAATGTTTTCAAAAATGAGGCAATTTGAAGATTGTCACTTCATGAGGGGGTGGGCCATAAGTAACCCAGAAATAAAACATAAACACACACAACAGCATCACAGTCAAGGAAAATTTTCAACCTCAAACAGCTCCAAGGAATGGTGTTTATGTGTGCAGTCTCCAACATTCAATTTTATGGATTCCATCAAAAGATATAATAAAAAAATATATAAAATATATATTCTTACAGCAGTGCATCGTAGGCTTGGTGAATACTGAAGCAACCTAGAGACGAGATCCAATGCTTCAGGGGGCATTCGCTTGTGAAATATCTGATAAGCATAAATTTATTAAGATATCTACAGTTGTAAAAGAGAAAACACAATAACTATAAGGAAAACAGAAGATAGAGATCTCCGGACATAGACACACCTTATGCCATGGATGAGCTTTAATTTGAGGGAACTTAAATTCTGTGTAATTTGGATTCATGCACTTAATTTCTTCTCTTGTTGGTGTTCCCAGAATCTAATAAATACAGCATAGTGGGGAAAACTAGTGAGAAAGGCTGGAAAATGAAAAAGAGAACAAAAAAAATTAAAACATAAAAAGTCTCCAGATGTTAGACCTTAATGATTTCCACGAGCTGGTCAACTCCACTTTCCCCAGGAAATAAAGGCTGCACATGATACAAGCAGTAGACGTCATAACCGGTCATGTATGCCTCATTTTAGAAGATGAATAAAAAACAATACATCACGGAACTAAACATTAGCATATGATTCATTAGCTAATGCTTGAAACAAGGAATCCAAAGCAGGAGGATATAATACAGACAATACATTACATAGAACTATAAAATGTCCAGAATAATAGGCGCGAGTGACGACACACCATTTTCATCATGAATAAACAAAATGAAGACATGACAGCATACCTTATCCACTGTGTGAAATTCAAACCACTCATAGATATGTACAAACAAAAGATTAAGATCATACCATTCTGTAAAAATGTCCAAATAGACCACCCAAAAAATTATTAAATGTGGCTGAAATTTGACACCAACATTCAAATAGATTCACAAGAAAATAAAAAGTACACGCCAACCTGTCCAAGAAGAAGCTCAGCCAAGACACATCCAATGGACCACATATCAATTGCAGTCGTGTATTCTGTAGCCCCAAATATAAGTTCTGGGGCCCTGTAATATCTTGAGCATATATACGATATGTTGGGTTCACCTGGCACCTGAAGATTTGAGAATGAATCTCATCAGTCATGATTTTCCAAGCATTATCAATAGTACTTCAAATATTCCCACAACTTTTTTCCCAGATAAAGATCATACCAACATCTTTGCACTTCCAAAATCACATATCTTTAACTGGTGCGTATGGGGATTGACCTGCAAATCACATTACAAACTCAACCTAAATATTTTTTATACTATATTCAAGAAACAAACAAAAATTTTAAGAAAATATAACACGGTAATGAAGCATATCTAGATCATCATCTCAAACTTTTACAAGACAAAAACCTGTAACACTATTAAATTTCAAGTAACCTTAAAGAAATTTTAAAGCAACATGCCATTTTAATTTTTTCTTTTTTAAGAAAGGCGATCAATGTTCGTATACCTAGCAATAAGTGCCAAGGAGCTTACTATCAAAACTTTACATCTCCTCATCGAAACAAATTTTTCTCAGTAACAGAAAACTAATTAGTCTCCAACAGGGCTCAGACCAATTAAGTATCCAATAAAAGCAAGTTAAAAATTCAATAGAAGGAATTCCATAGGACACAGAAATCACAATCCTCCAGTCATCTACATTTTTACAGTTCATTTATTTTTCAACCTCTCTATAAGCATGTACAACAAATTGCAAGAGCACTTACCAATAAGTTTTGTGGCTTAATGTCACGATGACACACCCCAACAACATGATGCAAGTAATTCAGTGCACGACAAATCTACAAAAAGAAAGCATGTATATTATAACTGGCACAAGGTGCAGGCACATTTGAAGCGTTGAGCACAATCCAGTACATTTACAAAAGGAATCTTCCCAATCGCTAACAAATAAACAAATTAAGGCACAGGTTCAAATTTCACCTGGTATGTATACAGCTGCACATAAAGAATGGGCACATGTTGGTTCATTCTGGTGTAGTGCTTTGAAACTCGGTAGACAGTTTCAGATATATACTCCAAGACAAGGTTAAGGTAAAGCTCATCTTTCTCAGTTGTTGAAAAGAAACAATGTTTCAGAGAAACAACATTAGGATGGTCAAGTAAACGCATAATTTGGAGTTCCCTATTCTTGTATCTCTTATCCTGCAGCACCTTCTTTATTGCAACAGAATCCCCTGTTTCAAGGCACTTAGCCTGCAGCATAAACATCAAATACGAAAAGGAATAAGATGACAGAAACAGTAGGCCAAAATCTTAATCTGGATACACAAATCCATGCCAACAGGTCTCACATACTTGGAAGACAACACCAAAGGAACCGGTCCCCACCACACGCTCTGCCATATAGGAGATTGTCTGGGAATCAAGAATCAAAAGATTGTTGAAGAGTTGTTCACAATCCAAGACTCGGCCAATAGTTAATAAAAATAACCAAAAAGCAGGCCAACGGCAAAACGCAACCTGGGAATCCAACAAAAATTCAGAAGATAATTCAAATCACCTGCTTTGGTTGTCCATTTCGACCACCTACTGTAGTTGCGATGACTTGACCTGCTTCTGTTCCATTGCCATTGACAATTGAAGGTTCCAAATCCTGCACAATGCAAAGCCACAACCAAGTATTTAGCAACTATGAAGTACCTGCAGAAACTGTAGACCACAATTCATTTATTTTATCAACAGTTGATTCACAAAGAGACTTGCCAACAAGCTCTCCAGAAAAACCTTCAAGTTACGATTGTCTCAATACCTTATCATCATGGTTAACCGTTTTTTGATCTCTTATTCTCATCTCATTCATTTCCTTAGGCAGTTGATCAAAACCTGATCTTTCAGTTCTAGCAACTGTGGATGCTTCAGACGTGCTTGCTACAGGTTCCAGAGATGTAGAAGCCAAATGCTGCTCTAGACTGGAGGCACTTCTTTCAACCAAATTTGCTTCCCCATTTACTTCTAATTCTTTATCGACCTTTGCCCTCTTTATGCCAGAATCTCCACCCTGTATGAAACAAATAGAAATGTTTAATGAATAACTTAAATTATGGAAAGTTAAAACCAACCTTACTGGTCCGAATTCACAGTAAAAGCAATGCATAGCCAGACATTGAGAACAACCCCATTCCAAAGTTTATAAGTTGCAAGTCGATTTGCGATAAAACAACATTAATTACTTGGAAATCATGCAGCTCTCAACGTAAATAAACAGAACAATACAAAATTCTTCTAATTTAGAAAGTCACGTGAGAATTGATGCTAGGAAACTCACCTTTAGGATAGACTCAAATAAAAGGGAAAAATAGACTAAACCTCTGCATCCCATCTAAGCACAAACTATGTAGTTTTGAGATTACAACTGATTGATACTTCCCTTAATAAACATAATGGAGTCTAATACAAATAAGTGTAATGTTGTGTAAGGTTAAGATATCATTTCTTTCATATGATTATTTCTATCTTGAATGCAAATCGGTGAGGGACACCGCAGTCAACAACACAAAAAGGACACAGCAACTGAGGAGAATTGTTTTTCTATTCCTAATCTTGATTCTTTTCTTGAAATTTGCCGTCCTAGAGCAGCTAGAACCTGTTAATGCCGCCATCTTTGTTTGAAAGAGGAACAAAGGTTAGCAAGTTGGTAGCAGCCATTCTCAGGGAACAACCAATAATGCTGATTTTGACCATTTACCAAACCCACGGCAATAGTATTCAGAAAAGCCAACTGCTATATTACAGCTTACAATCAACTACTCTTATAAACAAAATAATCCAATCTAAAACACCTAACATTTCATTGTTTATTCAATTTAATTACATCATAATTCACAACAAAAATTATAAGCACACACAAGAATATAAAAGCATGTTCTACTTCTTCAAAACATCAGTTGAATCGCAGCTAAATCGTAATAGAAATCAAGGCAAAAGCTAACATAACATCATTCACAAACTAGTACATATTTCAGCTGACGATAATATAAATCCAGTCAAAATCTAAACAACACGTAATACAAAAGGCATATACACAAAAACAAAACAAACTTTAGAAAGTTCAAACATAAGCAACAAACAAAATTAAAAACCAAAAACTTGCCGGATCAGAAGAAATAGAAGTGCGGCCAGAAGCAATGCTCTTGAGACGGCGCATGACATTCATTGTTTCTGAAAACGAAACCCTAATTGATTCTTCACTTCAAAAATGAAAGAATTAACAAATCCAGCATCAAATTCAAAAAAAAAAAAAAAACAGAAATTCTTCACAAGAAGAGAGAGAGAAACAGACTTCTATTTCTCTCTCATCCACGGCGTCCCAAAAGGAAATTAAAAACAAAAAATACAAACACAAAAATCAAAATCCCTCCCCTCTCTCTCTTCTCTTAATTTTCGCTGACGCTCTCTCTCTCTCTCAAGCGTCCAGGTGTCTTTTTAGTTTTGATTTTACTTTTCCGCGGTCAAAGCTCGATCAAAGGAAAGCCAATCATTTCAGCCTCATTTTTTGTACATCAGTCAAACAAGGATTTTTGACCGGTAATTTGTAATGATTAATGATCCGACGGTTTGTATTTGAGAATTTTTTTAGTAGTTTTAAGAGTTCGGTTACGCGTTATTCCAAAACTATCCTCACGTTCGTTTCGTATTTACTGATATCGGAGTTCGGACACAGATTTACTCCAACGGAATATTCTCGAGCATTTGACCACTCATTGACCACCCTATTGGTTTGGCAGTTAAGTTTAATTATGCTTATGCTCTGTTTAGCCGTTTAGGGCTTACGGTTGAGATAACCATTGGAAGTTGATACCCGCAAATGAAAGAAGTTTACCTATTTTAGAAGTGGATTATATAATTTTATAGAATTCATCCATCCACTTTGTTTTTGATTATTAATCGAATACAATTTTTTAAAAAAATACAAATCACAAAAAAATAATATTACAGATTTCAACAAAAATATTTTTAGTTCTGTAATGCTTTGTGCACAAATTGATGATGTGATAATATTTTATCAATGTCGCAATATTTTATTTGACGCTCAAAATGCAACAAAATAACAATAGCTTTATAATTTTTATGAATAGAGTTTGTAATGTTAATGTTTCACCTTAGATAACAGATATAATTTTAAAGATTTAGTAGGAGTTAGAATCATTGATAGTTTGCAAAGCCTATTTAAGTATGGAGCATGCACCTAAAAGAACCGAATTCTCATGTATGATTGAGTTGTAACTTCTAGATAGGTATATAACATCTGAATATGAACTAAATTCTAACAGTTATTCCAATAATTATATATATGATTTGACCTATGGATGAATTATACAATAAAGATTTAATAGTCAAAAACAATGATTTTATTACATAAAATTAATGGCTCAAAGTAGGAGTTTAGAAGAAAAAAAGAAGTAAATAATATACTTCAAATTAATGAAAATATGGAGAAAAACAAAAATCACTCCCCCTTTTATTCGAGGAGTTGGATTGGGTCCGAAATCCAAATAAATTAGCAACCCAATGGGCCGTTGTGGGTGAAAATGAAAGAAAGGAATCCTCCAGTTCGGGTAATAAAACATGCACAACAATTTACATGGAAATTTGTTTCTATTGATATATTTTTTTTTTTTTCCTTTCTTTTAACGCCCACGTCGTGGTGGTGTGTAGTTTAGTTTAAATGGATCCGTCAAGGCCAGGGTTGTTCAATCAATGATATCAAGGGACAGCAACGGCGTGTCCTTTCAAATAATAAAAAAAAATGACAGAATGCACGTGAAATTGTAATAGAATGAAAATGACAAAAGTATTAATTTTTGCAAATGCACTGCACCCATCAAAACTAATTAGAAAACTCCAAGAGCCCACAACGCAAATGCCTCTGCCTTGTATTATTGCACTTGCGATTTGCCAATTCAAGCTTCCATAGGTAAAATATTATTTCAAGTCTGCCCGATTGTCTTGACCAGTCAGTTCAAAAATTGGGCAGGTGAGAATGATTAATTTTGAATGCCCAAAATATCTAAAGAATTTCAATAATCGCATCGCGTGTTAAACAAAGTCTCTAATTGTATTTTATGGCCATTTTTAATCACTTAAATTTTGTGGATTGGGCATGGAGCATGCGTTGGACAATTCGAAATTTGGCAGCTTTGAGAAATTTTTGCTCATTGTTTTCTGAGCTTCTAACCAAGGATGGGCCAAGTCACTAATATGGAGTCCTCTAATTAAGTTGGGCTTCTCTAATTGAGTCACTGTACGATGCTATTGCTTCCTCCATCATTTATTAAAGAAGAGGAAAAAAAATATATATATATATATATATATTACAGTAGTTTTATTTTATTTATTGTTTTTTTTTTTGGTTTATTCTAAAGTGTGAAAGGAAAGGGACAGTTTAGAGTATGAAAACAATATCTTTTTTCAAGTTCTCACCACGTTGGTAACAACTACAAAAAGAAAGCTGGGTACATATGCAGATGTAGAATTTTAGTAATTGTCATATCCAATGACTAAGATGGAACCTTGAACAATTTGGAGTTAGTAATTAAGGTAGCGTTTACTTTTTAGATTGGAGTGGGAATCTTAAGATAGAGAGTGTGGAGTAGGAATGGGAGTGGGAATATGTTGTTTACTTACACTGGAATAGGACTGTGGAGTCGGAATCAGAATCCAATTATATATTTACTTTGTCTTGGATTGGGAATAAATGGTTTTAAATTACAGTTTTATACTTATTTAAAGAATTGTAATTTTTAATTATAAAATCAATAAAAAATATATTTGAATATAATAAAATAAATATTTTATTATATTTGTAAATTAATTATAATTTTTAATATTCTTAAATGTAAATCATAATTTTTATTAATTTTAATTTTAATTATATAAATTAAAAATAAAGTTAGTATTATTATTAATTATTAATATTAAATAAATATAATACTATTATTTTTAAATATCTATAATAATATTATAATTTTAAATAAAGATAATAATAATATTATTTTTATTAAATTTATAAAATAATAAAATAATATTATTATTATTTTTAATAAATGTAATTTTATTAACTAATATAATAAAATTATTTAAATAAATATAATATTATTTATTAAATATTAATTATATTAAATTAATTTTAAAAAAATAGAAAGAGGTGAGAGTGAGGTCCACAAAGTGAGATCTACACTCCACTCTTATTTTAATTAAGTAAACATTTAATTCACACTTCTACTCCTACTCCCACTCCCACTGTACTCCAAAATATAAACACACTTTACAAATATTGTTAATTTGAGGCTAGACCTCTTAGGCACGGTAATCCAAAATCACAAGTATGATTGAAACATCTTAGCATATAACAAAAGTAGCCGACAATTCGTTTGTTTTCATCCAATTTAAATTGCTTCGCAGTTCATTTTAGCTTTTGTTTACAAAAGGAGAAAAAAATAATTATAAAAATGCGAAAACTCTTGTTGAAAGTCGCGATAAGATTCTTTGCACGTACCATGTTTATATTCCGTCACTCGTGGTCTATGGATTCGGTGCCTTTTGCAGCTAGCAATAAGAAAAAATAAGGGAAATTGTCATACATAATCACTTTTCAAAATGTATTATCAAAATTAGTCATAGAATAAAATTGGTTTAAATACTAGTTCAATTCACTTTGTTTAGACCAATTTACCCTCGAACAAAACTCTTCTATCATTTCACGCCAACAGTAAAACACAAACCATTTCACATCAACAACTAAACAAAAAATCCACAAAACTTCTCTAATTTCACTTCTCAAACTCTCTCCAACAACTAAACACAAAACTACTCCCATTTCTTATGCATCAAACAACAATTGTTACTTAGCATTATAGACAAAATCAATCAACACAAAAAAAAAAAGATCAATAAGAAATTAATGTTAGTATTTTTAAAATTTATATTGTAATATTAAGTGAGTTTTATATAGGGATTTTGTAGATATTTATAGCTTTGTTAAATTTTTTTACAATGTGGATAGCTATTTGCTTGCGTAAATCCAAAAAATAGTAAAAATGTAATAAATTTTGTGTTTTTGTGAAAACTCAGATCGCGAGCGAAGGTTGGCATCGCCCGGGCGATGGAGTCCATCGTCCACACATCTCGCGGGTGATGGCAGCCATCGACCGGACGATGGTCTCTGTCAATTGATCGATGGCATCTTGTGCTTGCAATTTAGTTGTTAGCATTTAACTCTTACAAATGTAACTAAAGTAAAATATATCTATGAAGCAATTTATCAAACATCTAGTTTGCAGTTTATGTTTGTAATATTTTTTTGACAATTGGTTTTTCCATATTAACCTTACAATTCCACTATTCTTAATAACTGAAAACAAACTTTACAACTTCATGCAGCCATCAAAACAACTCCCACAATAATTCAATCACAACTCCACCACAACATAACACAACACAATTATCTAGTTTAATAAACAAAATGTGTTCAAACGAGATTAGAAACCCTCTCTAAAAATCAAGTTTGAGATATGCTTGGTCACTGAGTTTGATGAGCCAAAACGCTTCTTTTGTCTCGTTAGAGAGCTTGATGTAGATGATGAAAAAAAATGATTAAAATAACCTGGGCGGGGGAACCAAAATGTAAGAACTTGAACTGAAAATTGATGTCCAGAGTTTTTAGAGTTTGATGCTCTTTGAGAGGCAAGGGTATTGATGTCCGAAAGTTATGTGTTTGGTTATTAAAGAATGAAAGTTGTGTGTGTGGTTATTTGAGTAATTGAAAAGTAGAAAGTGGCTATATTTGACAATTTTCCAAAAAAATTAAGACGAAGGTGTTTGGCTTGCAGGCCATAAACGGTCCTACTCATTAATTGTACCCAAGTGTTGCAATCTTCCAGTGTATATTCCTCTCATTTAACGTTTCACCCACCAAACACTCCCTCATTTTCTCTTAAAATTCAAAGCTCAAAAGTGTCTTTTTATACACAAATGTACAGATTATTTTCGCTACAATCAACGCATTAAATGTTTCGGAAAGCAATATTTCACAACGCCCGTCATCTCTCGTTACACATACTTGTCAACTATTCTTATCTCCTCGGTCACGTTTACCTTCAGTTAGCATTTGTCGTAATTATAAATATTACGTAATTAATTTAAGCATTTAAGGATATTCATTCATTGTTGTGTCCAAGTCAAAACTTTCGGTATAAATATCTGAGTGATGTGTCTAGCTCCATTTAAATGAACACACACACACACATATATATACATATATGATACTCTTGACTTTCGTTCGTCACTAAAATATATTTGTTGTTTGTATTGTGCCATACGTGCGAGAACAATCAGAGGTAGCTTTCATAAAAGCATCTCTACAAACACTTTAGTTCATTATTAGTTAGTTATAAGTGGAAGGTTTTTCCTAAATAGTTGATCAATAATTACCTTATATAATTGATGGAAAAAAAGAGCATTGCGTGTCCCGCTCTCTCTCGCTCAACAGTTAGTTTTCATACTCAATTATTGAACTAGAACGTCGCCAATGGTCACACCCACATTCACGTATGCAATACACACACACACACACACATATATCACGTACGGTTGATTTTGATTTTGATTTGGTACCAATAATGTAGAATAAGGCTCGGTTAATTTGCGCAAATTTATATGGTCCAATAAAGTGGGCCGCTAATAATTGTAGTGGACTGTAGGTGCAGGAGATTAATTTTTACAACATGAGTCACGATCTGGGTGGAGTTTGAAAGTTGTATGAGGATGGAGGTGAGGGAGCCCACAAGCATGTGATAGGTAGGAGAGAGGCAAAGAAGAGATCCGTCACAGGATGACTTTTCATTTTGGATAATTGGGACTAGGAACAAGATCGACAAGTAGATGCATGGTCCAAAAACAATGTCCTTTAAAAAGAGTTATTTTTTTAATTTATATTATTTTATTTTGCGTATATACTGATTCCATATAAATATATATAAGGCCCAGCTGCCATTCATAGCCTTCTTTCGGATGGCATCTCATTTTCTTGACTTTAATACCTTCGTCCGCACCTACTTGTGTCCTCATTAACCTGTGATCCTCACGTGTTTCTTCGTGTGTTTGCATGGCCCGCCCCCATATATATATATATATATATATATATATATGCAGTAAGTTTTTTGAACTGTAACAAATCATCTGTGAATCATTTTTGTCACGTACTCGATCGATCACTGCATCGACACAATAAGAATTTAGGAGTCGGGCATTTTCAGGTTCAGTTCAGTAAGTCTTAGATTAAAGAGTAAATTGGTTTTGATTTGTGAACCCGAACCCGAACCCGTACGTTCTTTTTTTTTTTTTTTTTTTATCAAAAACATCTGGTATAGAGTGATTACATTGAGCCCTGACTAATTCAGATTCGTGCAGGGTAGGACCACTAGGTCGGCAAAACTCATCCAACAAGTATTTAATTGCAGCTGCATTCTCAAACTTCAAATTAAGAACGATGGCTAAGGTAGAACAATCCTTTGATCAACTGATCTACGCATTTGTTGGTCTATTTATTTCATTTTCTAAGTACCAACTCTCAAACCAAAATGATATATGTAGAAAAGAAAATAACCACCCCTCCGAGTTAAATAGCTAGTCGGGGCTAGCTGCACCAACAAGTGGGTGCGAAGGTACTGGCAAGTTTCCGAGTGCAAAGTAAAAACTCTTATTAATCTTGC
This sequence comes from Clausena lansium, assembly GCA_030449835.1. Taxonomy (NCBI): domain Eukaryota; kingdom Viridiplantae; phylum Streptophyta; class Magnoliopsida; order Sapindales; family Rutaceae; genus Clausena; species Clausena lansium. Next base: position 6,251,472 of record JASUUF010000257.1, read on the forward strand.
TTCAAAGTTGAAATCGTGATTGGAGAGCGTAAAATTAATTAACTGCTCAACCATGCATGCACAGATAGAACGTTTTATCCTCAAATTACCAATATTAATTTTACTTCAGAAAAGAAGTGACTAATTTACCACAAAAAATCTCGGATCAACATTGGCCCATATTGCAAATTGCAGTGCCACAAGACACCCAAATATTTTCCTTCCCTGCCACTAAGAGTAAGTGAGTGATCATCAAATTCAATCATCAGGGATTCAAAGTAGAAACCATGGCACAATCCATCGTCAACAACAACGAGAGGGGAGCCGAGGGGCTAGCAGCTACCAGCTACCAGCTAGCAAAGGACCAAACTAAAATCTTCATCATATCAAAAAGATAAAAAGCATCGTGCCATCGTTACTGTCAGGCCTTCAATTTCACTCTTGTCTGTGAGATACCATCCAAACAATTACGTGTCGCATTGGAATTGGTCAATACACGTAACCCCAGACCCAGAGACAATGCCAAAGCGTCAGCATTAAATGATAGTAACTCTCTCCCAACACCTTCTGGTCTCTCATTTAATGCTTGCGGAGCCAGCCGCCCCACACCCTTCACCCTTCAATCTTCACTCTTCTTCCCACCACAAAATGCTTCGATACCATCAAAAAGATCCAAACCCGCCCGCCCAGTTGCACCCATAGCCCAGGCGCGTGTTTTAAATGCATCACGGGCGCAATTCAAAAGAAAATATTTACATGAAATTAAAACCAGTCAATTAATTAAGTACCCAACAACGTCAGCTAACATGATCACCAAGTCGTTACATGGAGTTCAGTTCAAGTTCAACATTTGGAAAAATGAAACCTAAATTTAAATTGCACAAGGGAATACTTGAAACTTCATTTCAGTTCTGTTTTTTTCGACAATTCATAAGGGGTTGACCTGAGTCAATACCCGAACCACCACCCTTGCCTTGTGTTAAGAATAGTCTTTGCTCGAGTCCGTGACTCAGCCCCATCCTTATCACCATGCAAGGAGTTTCCATGCGCGGTTCGTTCTTGACTCAACACCCCCACGGCAAAGCACACACACACTGTCACACGCGCCCACGCATCAAAGCTCTCTCTCTCTCTCTCTCTCGCTCTCTGTTCACCACAATTCACAAACTTATGTGGTTAGCTACAATTTACCATAACCATGCACAAAACAAAACACCCCATCATGTCATGTTAAAATCTAAACACTAGCTCCATCATCACATCAGCTTTCACATTGAAGAGCGGCCTTGATCTTCTGAACAGTGCATGATATTAGATTGTTGACCGTCTCCACAGATTCTACCGTGAGCTTGGCCGTAGGAAGACTATTCACCAAGATTTGGAAAGCCACTGTTAAAAGCGAGCCACTCACTCTCTGTGACCCACCGTTACTCCCATGCCCACTGGTGGGGCCATTAGCCATGGGCCCTCGTGAGTCTGGACCATCTGGAACAATCGCAAATCCAGAAGGAAGGAGAGCCACGTAGGCAGAATCACCACCATTCATCACTACGTGCATGGCAGGGATGTCAACAGGCGCGTAGACGACAAGCGACCCAGCCGCGTCTGTGCATGTCTCCTGTAGTATCAACATGCTGCTCTGGTTTGCGTTTATAGCCTGCAAAATTACATGACGTTTCGTTAACCCTCGTATTCATCGAAAATTACATGATTTGCCATTTTAACCATTTTACAAAAGAAAGCCAGTGGTAAAATCTTTTGCAGCAGTCGAGAGTCAAACCCTGTCTGGCAAAAAAAATAAAAAAATAAAAAATAATAATAATAATAATAAGAAGAAACACTTTTATCTATAAAAACGATGAGGTCAGAACAATCAAGAAAGCTAGCATGTGTCCTACATTTTGACTTTTTAGAGCTTACCCAAAAAAAAAAAAAAAGAAAAGCGAAAAAGGAAAAAGTGCAATCTCTTTCTCTATCTATCTCCTGCCATGAACTGCCTTTAGAAATGCAGATACTGCCAAATTCCAAACTTTGTCCTCTCAATTTTACCTTTTATCTCTACAGGACAAACTAATATTGGTTGACATCGAAGTGACAATTTCGTCAGAAAAATAATTCAACCTTGTTGTTGTACGTGTACCCACATGAAATTAGCAACGAGAAAATGAAAATGAGATTTTTAAAGATAGGAGAGGTTACTTACACCAGCACGTAGAAGGGAGACGCAGTTGCCGTGATCTTGTCCTTTAGCAATGTGGGCCATCTCCTGCATGGGCCCACCGTTTGACAAAATATCCCACTCGCTTCTGAGCCGCTCGTCACGTAGGAAATCAAAGAGTCTTTGAGGAGAGACAGGCAACCAAACGGAGGTGGCAGCGCTTAACACGATGCCTGGAGGCTCACCGGGATCGTCCACGCTCTTTCTGGTCATAACCCTAACGTCTTCATCAACATTGCCAGCATTGAGCTTGTTCCATTTGTGCACAGTTGAAGCACACACCCCAGCGCAGAAATTATCAGTCATTCTCTGTGCAAGCTTTAACATGCTTCGTCGACCACCCGCAGTTATTGCTACATGTTCAACGATAACATCATTATAATCAATTCTTGTATCATAAGTGAAAATGTTTATATCTAGAGAATGTTAATGTCATATAGAGATACCGGTGTGATCTCTCGCGGAGACGCTGGAGGACATGAGAATGGCTAGGCACTCGCATTGTCTTTGAAGGGTGGCCACCCACCGTTGGGCGCCGAAGCCCATTCCGGAACTTATCAAGGGTTTGTAGAGCTGGTGAACTTGGCTTTCATCGTATTCTGCATGCTCAACCCATGTCACCTGCAACTTATTTATTTTTATAAATATTAATATTCATATTGTAGATACTCAATTCCACCAATCCTCTATATATATATAAATATATATTATATATATGGTTAAGATATAGTATTTTAAAACTTAATTTGTATCTATTTTGTCAGTTTGCTGGTAATTTAATATGCCTAGCTTATAATAATGTGCCTGACAAATGAATAAAAAATATGAGAGGCAAATCTCAGAAATGGCTCAAGAGCCTGGGCTCAATAAAAGAAAACGAAATAATTTAGGCATTGTATAGGCTGCATAAAATATTGATCTACATAAAGTTTTCTCAAGATTTTGAAGGAGCAGATACACCGTGGCAAGTGACATCGAGATGTGTACCAATGTCTACGTATATCAAAACAAAATAGCCAGTCTTGGAATTTGACTAGCAAGGTCCTATTGATTAGAAAAACAAACACATCATGAGACTGGAGCCGGTCACACACAAGTACATGGCTGAAATATAGCAATTGAGGGAAACCAAGATGGCATCAAAGATTGGAATAGAAACATAAAATGTGTATTTTATTCCATCAAAGTTGACAAGTTCAAGGCCCCCTTTTACATGCAAGGATATGAAATTAATGTGTTCAATTCAAGGCACAAAATATAAGGGAAAATGGAGACTTCTATTCAATAGAATAATGATGCATCCTCGGTTTCCTGGGGTACCATTCATTATTCTAATATGATTAAGCAAACCCATTTGTTGAAAATATATAAATTGGAGGCACAATAGGAAGCCTCCTGGAAATTAAATAACGCTTTAGGAAGGTTCAGATTCCCTGATAAACTTAATATAATGTTGTGGAAGCAAATTAGGGCACTGACAGTGTGGGGGATACACAGTGTAATCACTAGACAAACAAAATTCTTTGATGCATGAGCTTCCCAAGTTTGATTGGGAATGCAAATGCCGATGATTTTTATGACCTGGTGTTTTACTCCCAAATTAAATGCTCTGAACTAAGCTCAAGTGTTCAACAAACTTCATTTAAGACTAAAGTGAAATAGACGGCCCACTTGGGAAAAAAGCAAAAAATATATAAGTGATGAATACTAAGAAATTGCATAAGCGAAGTGCAAAAACTTAATTAATGAATAAATTACCTTTGAGTAGCCATTGGGCATGTCTTGCACAACACAGCCAGAAGGAAGCCTCCTACAATTAACAAAAGCTGGTGCACCAGAAGTTTCTCGGATGGTGTCAATGGAAACATCAACGACAGCCCATACACCTTCAGCATGTTGCTTGCAAAAGCGGAGGAAGTTAATTTCACGAACGGGGACCAAAGGTGATAGTACTTGAAGCTCGGCATGCATCTCCAAAAAGGAAAAAGAAAATGTTTTTTTTTTAATATATATAAATAAGAATAAGAAGAAGAAAGTAATTGATTAAATGCTCATTAATTATCTATTAAGTTGTAAAATGCTACCAACTGAAGTGCCCCATTCCTTGTTCCTCCCATGCCACTTGATATCACATCAGTTGTTGCAGTTCTGGCAATCATACAAGGAAACATCTCCGCCCATCGATTCTATCAGAATAATAAAATGGTATTACCAAAACTATTTAATGTTTTAAATTGAAAGGAGGTGAAAAAGAAATTAAGTAAACTGCTTACTGGGTCCATCAAAGTTTCAACAAGAGCCAAGCTGTTGATGATGACCATGCCAGTCTCCCTAGAAGCTTCAGTGACAAAGCCATTAGGTTTCAAGCCAATGCACGGAGTGAAAGTTGTCAAGTATTCTTCATGGTTCAGCACTTGTCTTCCTGATCCTTCTAAGCTTCTGATCCAAAGGGGTTCGTCTGTTTGAGCCATTTTAACCAATTCATTCATAGCAGCCAAAGCAAGCTCCAAAAACATTGATCTTTCAATGGATCTATCGAGGCCCGTAACGCCGGGACCTGATCTGCTCGGAGGCATAACAACAACTGGCAAGGCATTAGAAATTCCAGTTCCAAAATCAGCAGGCAATGTTGTGGTCACTGTACTGCTTAAACCACCAAAACCATTGATGTTACCAACACCAAGTTCTAAACTTGAGTTTGGCATTGGAGGAGGACCCATTGATGAAATAGGACGCCCCAAAAACTTGCCGGCAAGGGCACAAACTCTATCTAACTCATCCTTTAAACGGGCATTTTCGATCCTCAAGTGCTGCTCTTCAAGAGAAATATCACCAATTATTGCAGGACCGCCACAGTTGGTGCAAATTGGGTTTCTCATTGCATCTCTAATGGACATGTTTTCGGCCCGAAGCTTGTCGTTTTCTTGCCTGAGCAACGAGTTCTCGTGACGTTCTAATTGAGTCTGGTACGCCACAAAGCCATCAAAACACACTAAGATAAATCAGACCCGACAACATCATGTAAGAGCTCCCCCCCCTCCTCCTCCTCCTCAAAAAAAAAAAAAGAAAAGAAAAGAAAAGCTTAACTTTTACCTTCATTTGGGTACGGCGATTTTGGAACCAGAACTTGACTTGTCTGGTTTCCAAGCAAAGTCTTTTGCTGAGTTCCAGTCTTTGTTTCTCATCAGGATGAGGGCACTCCTTGAACAAACTACGCGCACACCCAAAAAAACAAATAAAATAAAAAATCACACAACAAAAAAGATTGATTCTCTTTTACTATTATGTACCGCATGAATCAATCATATATATCATACGCTTCAAGTTCTTGGATTTGTTGAGGAGTGTGTCGGTGGTATCTCTTTTTCCTGGGAGGGTTGTCGGCGGCATCAAGGTCATCACCAGAAGCTCCATCCATATTATCACTTCCAGATCTGCTTTCGTGCTCCTGGAGATCTTCTCTGCTTCTTCTCCCAATTATCCCTTCAAAATTTTCACCCATTCTTTGCAATTGCAAATCGTTCCCTCCTTGATTGTCTATATTCGGTTGCTGCTGAAAAACAAGATCACAAACCCAGATAGATGAGACCATCATCGGTAAATTCAAGAGCTATAAACAAAACACACACAGTCCCATCCGAGAGAGAGAGGTGAGTGATATACAAGGGCAAGTGAGAGGCCAGGAGAATTGAACATGGATTTGGAGAGAGGATGAGGAGTACTGCTGAGAAGGCGAGGGTGAGCAAGTGTTGCAGTGGTGGGCATATTGTTGTTGTTGTTGTCGTTGTTAGTATATGAGATATCAGCAACGATTCTTGCACCGCCACCACCAGAACTAGTACTAATATTATTCTCAAGAAACCCTCCAAAACTCATCAAAATACTATTTTTTTTTTTCTTCTCCTCTTCTTCTCCTTCTCTACAAATGTGCAAAGACTTTCATTCACTAAAAGAAAAATAAAATAAAATAAGATACGAGAGAAAAATAGAAGAGTTCCTCTAGCTCAAGCTGTATTACAAGGAGAGAAAAAGAAAAAAGAAAGAAAGAAAGAAGGCAAAGCAAAATTAAGGCCACTTAGCACTTCCTTCTCTAACCTTCTCTCTAATAACTAAATAAGCTTGTTCTGGCGACTGAGGCCAACTCTAGCTTAACTAGGAACCCTAGTTTTGGCAAACTCGCTACTCTCTCTCTCTATATATATATATATATATATATTATATATCTCGTTCTCTTCTCTGCATGCTTGCTTCACTAATGACTGTCTATAAACTATGTTTAAACAAACGCTACTGGAAGCACCTTCAAAGATTTGATGAAAATTAATAAATATTAGTATTAATATTATATATAGAAAAAATGGTAAGAAAACGAAAGGGGATTAAAGATTTGCACAGAGAGAAAGAGGGGAAGAGAGAGAAGCAAAAAGAAGCAAATGCAAAAGAAAACAAAAAGGTTGAAGATAAAACGCAATATGTGGACTCATCGAAGCCTTACAAATACATACCACCAAAAAGGTTTGGTTGACTCTTTGGTTTTCGCCTTTTCACTTTTTCTCTCTGTTAGTAATTTATTTATTTATTTATTTTAAACAAAGTCAGTGATTGACAGAAAATCAGAAAAAAAAAAAAAAAGGTCAGTGATTGACAGTCAAAGTGAAAATTTTTTGTTAAACTTTTTCTTTTCTTTCTCTAGGTCACTGTAACAAGCTACATGACAATACAGACAAAAAGTGTTCGGTTGAATCAGCAGCTTCTGAATTCTGATCCGTTGCCCTTCCCTCGTCTTAAAATTACAATTGTTAAAAAAAATAATAATAAAAGAATTTTAAAATCTTTTTTTTTCCTCTTTTTATTTTACCCACGTTGGTATCTGCAGTAATAATGAGGTTAATTTTATTATGGGCAAAAATAAAATTAGGGTTTTGTGAATTAACCTGTTAATTGAAAAGTGGATGATGACGAGGCCACTGATCATTGGCAACGCAAACTTAATCAGAGAGAGGAATTATTATTGAAAGCAAGTTTTGAATTTGTCTCCAAGTTTATTATTCTTATTGTTTTTAGCATTTTTCTTGTTTTTATGTTTTGTGAATGAATCCAGAATTGACTGAAGTGTTTATTAAATAAGGGAATTTATTGATTTTCCTGTGCTCATTTGGACAAATATTTTACCAGTTTTGGAGAATCTGTCTAAAATAACATTACATTACAGCCAATTTAAGCCCTTAATAAAGGAAATAAAGATAATATTGGGATACTGCATGTGTCTACAGTATTATTTATGACTCATATATAGGATTCTACGATATCACACTCATGAATGCTAATGAGTTATATATAACGTTTAATTAAATTGATGAATGTGTCGGTACAATATTGTATATTTTAAGTGTAACCTTGTCCTTGTGCGTTGTTAAAATACATTACATTGTTTCTACCGCACGATAATTTCTTGAAAACAATATGTGATCCAAATATAGGGTACCGCCAATGTCTAAAAATTTTGAGTGATGCAACAATTATTTATATATATACACACACACACACACACACACAATCAGTGCAAAGTGACGATGGTTTTTTATCATATTCACTTTGCATACGTTTCTTGACAACTAGTAATAATGAGAACAGATTAGTTTTGCTTTTTTTTTTTTTTGGTTCCTTATTAGTTTTGCTTTTTAATTAGTATGATTAACAAAATCAACAATGCCTATTTAAGAATGCATTGTAAATGTAACAAACTTGAGCATTTATATTAATGTTATTTGAATTTCAACATTCTTCTTCTGTAAAAAATTTCAGTCGCAGATATTTCTAATAATTATTCTGTTCATAATTAAAGATTTATTGGAATAAATATAGGCGTTATTACGTTGGAGATTTGGAGTAATTTCATGCATAACATAATTGGGATTTAACGCAGATTTTAAATATTTCCGACAGGATAACAAAGAAATCTGCAATTAAATATTCTTAATTACCATCCCAAAAGCCGTAATTTTCAAAAATCTTTTTTGGACTGAAACCTTCTCTTTTAATTAATTACTGTCCCGTGTTATTTTGTTGTATTAAATAATGTATGATACAAATTCGCATGCGCATTATTATTGACAATTATGATGAAGCAAATGGTTGTGATTAATCAATCAGCCATTTGTTTTGGGAATAAATGATAATCAATCGAATGTAACTTACAATAAATCCAAATATAGTTACCTGTGACCTTTCACTTGTTTCACATGCTACCATTCTCTTGTATTGGGTAACTATTTTTGGGTTGATGTAAGTTACATATAATGTAAGTCAGCATATGTCTAATCAATAATTAGTTATAGATTAAGAATATAAATATTTAAGAAAATAACTTAAATTAGTGTTACCCCTCTCTCTCTCTCTCTCTCTATCTGTATATATATATAAATGTTTCAATCAGATATTTCTGACTATATTAAAGTCAGGAACAAACTAAAACAACAAAAAAAAAAAAAAACACTTACTCCAAAGCACTGTATTTTATCCTCTAGTGTATTGAAATTTGTGGGGGGTTTTTTTTTTTGGTCTTTTACCTTATCTCTGACTTTATTAAAATTCAAAATGAATTTATAGCATTGTAAGTTGTCTTTTTCATCATCTTATAATGTTGTAAGCTTGTCCTAAACTTTAATACAATTTAAAATTTTCAGATTAAAAATTTATATATACACACACACACACAACACTTGCAATCACAGAATTATAGAGTCTAGCAAAACTTAATTACTTCCAATGGAACTATTTTCACGAATGTTTTATAAGCTAGTTTTCTAGAAGTTTAAAACGTCGTTCTAATCTGATTTATTAATTAAATGCATCATTAACATTTGATTTTTTTTTTTTTTGCTTTGGGGCTTCGCTCTTTATGAATTAGCTTAGATAAATCAAATACATTTTTTAAAATTAGCAAAATCTCACTCAAGAGTCGAGACAACTTGAGTTAAAATTGTTATTGCGTTTGTCTGTATATGTGTGTGAATGTGTGTGTGTGTGTATTAAATCCGTAATTTATTACATAAATATTCAACACAATGAAGCTATTGTTCTTGTTTTCTGTCTTTTGTCAAAGAATAACAAATTACAAAACCAGTAAATATGATATGTGATTGCGGAAGAATTTTAGAATACATTAGAGGCAATATAATTAATTAATGTATGTATAATATATATAATTGAATTTAATATAACCATTACTTGTATGACGATTTTTCAAAATAAATATTCACATGTTATAGCATCATTTGCATGTTGTATGACTAACATATTATCTATGATGTATTATAAAATTTCTTTTGGTTGCGAATTTAGAATCAAACTTTATTATTCTCACATAAACACAATAGCTTCCCTCGGTATCTTAAGTTTTGTTAGGAAATTTTTTTTTTTTTCAAACTCTAAGGGTCTGTTTGGCAATGTGTTTGGGTAGTTGAAAGTTTATAGCTTAAAAGCTATAGCTCTGAAGTATTTAGCAAACACTTACGTCTTTGATTTCGAAGCTAACTTAATTTTATCTAACACTTGTGTGATTAAAAAACCTATTATATTTTTACTAATTTTGTCAACATTTTTATTTAAAAACCATATTAACCCTACACTTTCAACTTTTATTTTGTAGCTACAACTTTTTGTCCATAACAATTGTGGCTTAAAAGTTATAGCACCTTAATACCAAACAAGCCTTAAGTCTCTTGTATCACTTGGGAGATTTTACTAGTTGAGCCAAGTGACACCACTATCATTAATTGGTACTAGACGTTTAATCCTCCATTTGCTGACAGTCGTAAAAAGAAAAAAAAAATAATTCAGTTACTTTGAACTGAACGGAAACTTGAATGCCCAACAATACCCAGCATTAAACTCTATGTTACCAACTAATAATACAAGAAGTTAATATCAAACATAAATATATTGATATCAGTCAAAATCCAACGACTCAGCAGAAAATTATTATTAGAAATAGGGAATCGTATTTGGTTTATAATTATATATATGTATATAATCAATAGATGCAGGAGAGGAGTTGCAGCAAGAGTTATACACTTCTGTTTTAGTTGTTGCACCTGTATACATATGCCCTTTGATGATGACTTTATATAAAACGTTTACAGCTAGTGTAAATGATGGCACATGTATGTTTGCCGACAGCAAAAAAAGAAAAAAAATGTAATAATAAGCATAAAAACAAGGGGATTACTAATTAAGTTTATCTTAATTATTCATGAACTTGATGAAAAAGCATGATATATTACTTATAAAGATTGATTGTGTTTAAAAAATCTCTTCCATATGTCTCCCCTTCAAACGCCAAAAGAAATGTAACTTTCTATAATACCCAATAGAGCAGAGATTGGTGTGATCTTAAAATCTCAAACAAGGTTATGATATACTAGTTATAACCACTATGACGTGAAAATGTAAACAAGATGTTATCAAGATAACGAGGTAATTGATCGATCGATCATTAACCTATTTTTATGAGATGGGTTTGAAAGTGATAATAAAATAAAAAAAAGAAAAAAAAAAAAAAACAGATCGAAAACCCTAGAATAAGTAACTAAATGAGATTGGGAGGGAGTGAGCAGGCTGAAATGGAGGTGATGACGTTGCCATCGAGAGTCCCACACTTTGATACCCACATTGCACATGACCTATCGCTCTCATTTTGGTTGTAATATGAAGGGGACACCGTAACATGTTATTTTTTATATGATTAATTTTAATTTTCTTTTATGTGTTTGAAGAATTAAATTCCAAGAGTCCAGGTAGAGTGAGCGAGAGTGAAATGGTCGTTAAAGTACAGCTTTAGCTATAGCCGTTGCATTAATGCTATTACCGTTTTCCAGCCCATCGCCTCTCTGTTTACATTAAGCGCTCTTTGATTGTTAGCCACCTTTCACTTTCTCCGCAGAAAATGCTACGAAAATTGAAAACTTTCTCACGTTCATATTTATGGCAGTGGCCTCTCGCTTTCTACGTAGAAAAGAGAAGGAACCATTCCTTTCTTCCTCAAAACTCTCTATAAAATTCAAATTCTTGACATGCAACCATACGCGTACACATGTCTTTGAATCTATGCGATGCTTCTGTAGATTCTGTAACCCATGTCTACGCCAACACCCAATTTGTGCCTAATGTTTCGCATACAGCTTCCCAAAGGCTAAAACAATAATCCCTAAAGCCAAACTTCCTACTCATTTAAAAAATTTTATTGCCAACCAACAAGCACATAGATCAGTTGGTCAAGGGACTATTCTATTTTAACCAAGGTCCTCGGTTCGAGGTTTGAGACGCCCTAGTGGTCCTACCCAGCTCAGTTCGAGGCTTGAGACGCCCTAGTGGTCCTACCCAGCTCGAATCTAGATTAGTCAGAGCCTAATGTGGTCACTAGATACCAGATGGTTTAGACAAAAAAAAAAAAATTTATTGCCGGACTGGACTTGAATATTGTTGCCCCCCGCGGTGAGAGTAGCAGTTTAAGGGTTGGTTTGAAAGTAATTTTAAAAAGTTAAAAGTTAATTTTAATATTTAGTAAACTTTTTATATATCATTTTTGACAAAATCACCTCATCCTGAAAGAAGCAACTTTTTAAAATATGATTTTGAGAATCAGTTTAATACTTAAAACTCTTTCATATCTATCCTCATATATATTATAAAAATTTAAAATTATCCCTATTAATTAGAAAATTAAATCATTAACTTTAAAGAGATTATTATTATTATTATTATTATTACCAATTATATTAAGATAAAAAAAATCTATTTTAGTTATCAATTATTATATGTACACAATAAAAAATATTTTGTATGCATGTTTATAAATGTTTAAATAAATTTTATTCAACATTATGTCTAATTTAGTCATTTAAATTCTTACGGCAGTTTAACAGTAAGATTTATCAAACACATACGATTGCTTTTAAAACTCACAATACTTTTAAAAATAAAATTTTCCCAGTGTTTAATTAATTCTCTTCATAATTGATTATTTTTACAGTACGGCTATCATCAATTATTTTAAAAGTTATAGCATTACCAAACTGGCCTTGAGTCCCATAGAACTCAATTCAAATCCTTTTAATTTCCATGAATATAGATAAGCGAGGATGGAGATCTCATCGCTTGTTTCTAGTTGACACGCAACGTTTACGCGCATTCAAAATCCCAACAGAACTCATGTAGATTTAAATGATTAATTCTTTAAACCTCTTCTTCATTTGATTTTTTAAAAAAATAATAGACTTATTATAAGTATTTTTGTGGATGCGAGATGGGTTTATAAAAACTGCGAGCATCTTTAAAAAAAAAAATTATTCTTATTTAAAATGTTTATCATGGGTTATTATTATTATTGCTAAGTTATAGCAACTGTAACTTGAAGTCAACTAAAGTCAGCTGTTGGATCCCTTAATTTCTTATCAACTAAAGGCGACAATCCAACGGCTCTGATTTGTTAGCTCTCACTCAGTTGAAAATAATCCAACTCCACAGCTCTCTAATTTTTATTTTAATAATAATAAGCCGAGTTATAAATATAAAAAGGGGGCATATCACATTAAATAATTTACATGTGAACAAGTGGAGGAGCTCAACTGTCAGTCAGTACAGACGCATGCAACACGGGGCTTTGCTGCCCAAGTCCAACCATGGAAGGTCAAGCAATTACAATTTTTTCACAAGTAAGTTCAATGGCCTCAGAGTGCAGGACAGGACTTTGTGATTGATGCTAATGACTGATGAATGATACCCACCCCGGGCAGGCCAAGACTCCAGAAACCAAAATGAAATTGGAAGCAATTGTTGAATTAGACTCAGCAACAACCAAACCAATGACCTACACCCCATTTAACAATCAGTCAAATGTTTTAACTTTTCCATTTGTCATTCCCATTCCCAGGCCCAGGCCCGTCATTTCACACTTGCCACACAGAATTTTTCTATTTCCCCTATCTCCTCCATTTTCCAACAATTCCCCGGGACCAATAATACTCTTACTAAATCATACAGATTCCGGCTTTCCCTTGATGAAGTAAAAGTTTATCCTAGCCTTTTCACCCTGTAATCAATCGTGTCATATCTAAATTTCAAGCTTTTTTAGCACGAATTCATCGTCTATAATTTACTACTAGAACAAAAAATTAAGGGCCCAGCCCAAGGGCCACAATACCATTTGAAATCATCCCTAGAGACAGCCTTTTCGCTTTCAGCCTGATCAGCTGTGCTCACTCAGAGTCAGTTCCTGTGTGCTTGTACATTAACTAGTAATTTCTGACTAGTAGTTATAACAACATTGCCCAAAAAAGTGGTCTTCCACTTGCACAAAGGGAAGCAAGTGTATGACGTCCACATGCAAGGGAGTAAAAATAATAAAATATGATGAATTGCAACACAACATCAACTATGATATAGATAAAATAGCATCAAAACTATAATTCAATTCTTGAAATAAACTGACGTTATCATTGCCACTTACATATGTGTATGCTAGCATTTCAATGCAGTCTTTCCATTTTTATACTATTAACATAATCTACTACTGTTTCTTAAATATGGAATATTCTCGACCAAAGAGAGAGGAGTGCGGAGCTTGACACCTACAGTTTTGTTTCTTACACAGATAGTGGATTGGCAGATCGGGCAGCTACTATTCAATTAAACAAATGAAGAAAATGCATCATTTGGATGCAATTGAGATGACATCTTGGCTTCAGATAATAAGAGAGAGGGGGGGTGGGGTTGTGAATAAAAGAAAAAAAGAAGGGAGCAATACCTACATTACAAAGAAACAAAAGCTGTGTCAGCGTGATCATGAAGGTAGCTTCCAAAAGTTTTTGGTTGCAACAAGAATTTTCTCTCTTCCATTTGATCCTGGTTCTTTGTCATGTACCGCAGCCGTCCACCTCACAGTATTAGCTATGCGACTTACTCTGTCAATAACTTCTGGAGAATCTCGAACCACAACTGTTCCCTCTGGCCGCAACATTCTATCCATCTCCACCATTAAATCTACCAAGCTACAACTGCAGCAGCAAAACAATGAGATAATGTCAAAAGCTGACTAAGCACTGTATCTGCTGCCAGAAGAAAATGCAGATTAAACATCACATTAGGACTAAGGAGAAACAAAGTAACTGTAATATGGGTGCATGTCTTAAAATGAGAACGAAATAGGATGTATGAACATATATAAAAAAAACTTTGTAGAACTGGAGTCCAATTTAGCAAAATCATCCATAACATCATTTTGCAAGGTAACTGTGAGGAAAGGTTAATCTCATCCATTTATAAGAATGCAATAATTATCCCTTTATCAAATACAGCTAATTTATAAACAACCAGAAGTCAATGCCTGCAGAGCCAATCTTTTCTAGCAAATCCATGGTTAACCAATAATGTGTTGGGGGTAAAGAGAGCATTGAATCTACAATTTAAATATGCTCTACCACAGGAAATATCAAACCAGTATGCCTTTATCGGAAGAATTTATAATCCCTATGCAATTGTCAACACCACACTGAATGCAATTAGCAGTAATAACCCCTATGGGACATGATATAACAGCTTACTGCTCAATAAAATTTAACTATAGCTTATTGTCCTTAAGAGTCACAATTAAATAAAGAAAAGAAAAGAGAGAGAAATGAAAAAAAAAAAAAAAGGTATTTCAACTCTGAGAAAGCAGTGGCTTCACAAGTGACTGTTTGAATGCAACAAACTTCTCCATATAAACTATAAAGATAACACATGTAGTGTTGAAGAATAAGTACATAGATCATACAAACCTGTTCTTGTTGGAGCCCGGATTTTTTATCAGTGATTCGATACCAGATACATGGATCAGATCATAAGTACGAGGATATGTTGAGAACGGTTCGCACCTATGAGCATCAATCAAAAACATAATCAAATAACAATAGTTCCCCATAAGACAACATAATTCCATAAACAAATGTGAGCAGCTAATCCAGGCCCTGACCATAAGAAAACGGCAGCGAACCAAAAGAAAATTTGAGCCCAATAACAAATAAAACACAAATTCTGTTAAAATCCATGACATATTTAACTCTTTTAAGAGAAAATTAATCTCTGTGTGATCAGCATTTTTCCCCCAAATTTATAATTTGGCCATAAGAGATTCAACAACCAAAGAAGATTTCCGGCTACCTATAAGGACATGCAAGAGGAATTACAAATTGGAGAAAAAGTGTATTTCACATATAAACGCACAGCAAAGGACATGATCATAGCAAAAAACTCCAATCAATCTTAACAAAAAGACAGCAAAAACATGTGGCTCGAGGACCTGATTTCATAACAACCATCACGCAAGTAACTTCCATTATCCTTGTGCAGAGTTTTATATCCAACAGAAAACAAGGACGTATACAATGACTCACCAATCGTGGTAGACTCCAATTAGACCTCTGTCATATATGACACTCAGAGTTGATGATTTGCGAGCAGGTATGACATTCATCACCCACACAGGATCAGATATAAGTGCTGCTGCAAAACCTCCGAAAAATGCATTCATATCCATGATGTTGCGTATAGCTGGAGATCCTAGCTTCAGGTTCAAAGTATTCTTGTAGTAAGCAACCCTTCTCCTCCATCGCCTTGAGTCCGCCTCAAATACATCATACCCATTTTTCATGACCAATGCCCGAGAAGGCGCTTTTGTTAGCCGTTGAGGCCACTTAGGGATAGTCCCAACAGCATATTCTCCCTTCACAGAAGATGTCCTACTCACACATTTCTTTAAATTGAAATACCTGAAAAATAAACAAGCTTAGATTAATAGGTTTCGGGTGTAAGTTAACTGATCCCTTTCACCAACATTATAACAGCACAGACTACATCAATAACAAGATAGCCAATTACAACCACAGATATCTATTATGCGGCGGAAGCACTTGCATGATATGAAATCAAAGCGATGAAAAAAGGGGGGAAATATTGAAGTTTTAGTTTCCACAAAAATCTTAAAATTTTTCCAGACACTAAGACTGCATTCTGAGGAGAATTAGTTATTACCATGCATAATTAGGGTCATCTGATTCATCACACAATTCAAGACCAAATTCATTTTGGTTAGGGAGACATGATTCTCCAACAGGCTTCTTCCAAATGACAGTGTTTCCATCAACAGCAATCAACTCATAACACAGGGCTCTTGCAACAGCCTGGAGATCTGCCCACTCCTTGTCTTGTTTAGGCCATTGTACAGGGGGACCAGAAATGACTAGGTATCCTCCTGGCCGAAGCAATCGATCCACTTCGATAAGATATGTCGCATCTGCAAAGCCAGAATCATAAGTTAAATCAAAGCACAAAGCAGGAAGTAGCAGAGTTGAAATACAAAGCCACAAGACACAAAAGGAACTCACTATAGGCTGTAAAAGGGATCAAGCAACGAGAGCAATGCACAAAATCAAAAGAGAAAGCAGGAAAAGGGAGTCTGCGAGTGCCAAGCATGGCAACAAACGCCGGTATCCCTCTTTCCAATGCAAATTGTATCTGTGCTTTATGTGAGTCTCTAGGAGCAAACGAGAGGGTTAAAATGTTCTCGGAAAGCATAGATCCCCCAAAACTAGCAACCTGCAAGAAGATAAAGTCTTCAAAACGTAAAACAGCCAACAAGGAAAAACAGATTGAAAGAAGAGAAACCCTGGTCCGTACCCCACATCCCATATCAAGAGCAGTCCTCAGAGTGCCTCCACTAATAGGTATATACTGTTTAAGTTTGTCAATGTATTTGTCAGCTCCATCGGCAAACATGGTGCCGCCACCAGGGAACGTGAAGTATGGACCACTCTCTTTCATCCATCCCTGGTGACCTTTCCTGTCCGCAATTTTGTTGTATGGCATGTTGGCGTGCCATATCTGTACAGCACAAGCAATAATAACATGATTGATGTTCCTTCACCGAGGCGAGGAATAACAACTCAACTCGACTCGACTAGATGCAATTCTATTTTCCTTAAATAATAATAAAAAAAAGCGTAGGGTAGGGGGGGGGGGGGGCATGGAAATGGATAGATACCTTGGATAAGCTTTCAGGCCAAGGAACAGGGATCTTATAGCCAGGAGGGGGCGGAATCAAACAAAGAGGAGTTTGATCGGGCAAAGGGCAATGTCTTTCTCGATAAAAATTCATCTCTCTGCTAAGCTGGCTGTTTCGTCTGGGATCTTCGCAAGGCATGTGATCGACGGAGTCGGCGGGGCAGGACTCGATGGGTTTGAGGTGGTGACCAGCCTCAATTAAAGCGACAAGGCGCTGGCGCTGGCGCGGATCCGACGTGGACATGAGGAGGGCTTGGCGGCCAGAGGCGGCGAGTGAATCGCCGAGTGGAGTGAAGACTAGGAGAAAGAAGAGAAGGACTAAGCCGAAGAATGTGGCGGAGACGATGTCTAGAAGTTTCCATTGTCGAGCGTTGCGTTTTGATGCGGGTAAATTCAGGTGACCCATGCCGCAGGTAAAGGATCCGATTCACTTAATTGCACATTCGATAAACTACTCAAGCGTCAATGCCCAAAGCAGACGGCGGGAGTTGTTTACTTAGTTTTTGAAGAGATGATATTGATGGGGACTTCAGACTTGGGGAGTGGAAATCTGGAATTGGTCTGACTAACACTAACTATTGAGTGGTTCACTTCAGTGGAGTCAAGGGACGCGCTGTGAGTTGTTGTAACTAGTAAGAAGGTTAACTTCCCTTCCAACACGACGGTGACAAAATTTATATTAATTAATTTGAATAATAATAATATATGTATTATAATATACCATGTGTACGCAGCTGTCTACTTTCTACTGACTCAAAGAGTATCAAAACTGTGACACTGACGGCAAAGATTTGGAATAATCAATCTATCCGTAGCCGTAGATTATTTATTTATTTTGTGGCATGAAATTTAGTAGTGTTTACTGTTTTAATAATAAAGTAAAGTAAATAAATAACGACATTGAACATGTTTAATCAGCCCTTCGTTTTTACGCTTTGGGTCATCATCGCTCATCACGCTACACATTGACCGTTTTCACGTTTACTAATGTTGTAGGATAATTTCACATTACCAACTGAGTGAAGCAGTCAATTTTTTCTCTCAGAAGAATCAACATATTATTCATCTGCTCTCAAATTAAGCTAAGCATGCTCAATACGGATTTTAGGAAAAGAAAAAAAAAAAAAAACGAATAATTTCGCTCTCCAAATAAATCTCAGTATATACAATAAAGAAACCACCGGATATATTTCTAATTGTCACCACATGTACTCTGAAATGCACAAAATTCCTTCAACCATGGACAACCAATCTTCTTTCAGAATAACGAAGAACCCTTCTCCTTCACTAATAGTAGTCGTCAATGCCAGGTAAAATTGAATCTAAATTCTAATCAAGCACATCTAGCTATTCAAAGTTTCCTAGCAGCCCTAACATTGTATTCATGCTTCAGAAGATTTGCCCTCAGTAACATTGCCCTTACATCCTGATCAAACTCACTGCCAGTCTGTAAAACCCGTTGGAAAGTTGCATTTCTTTGATCCGCATGTCGTGCGTACAAAATCTTGTTGTGTGAGTCAATCCGAGCCTGCAGAGATGTGATAACTTAATCAAGAAAAAAAAAAAAGATGCCAAAGATAGAAACCCCAAATCATGTCATAAGAATTGATCCTGGGTTGGTTGCGGACGAGGCCCTTAAGTTTGTCCAGGTCCCATTCAAAAAATTTGATAATCAAGTTCTCATATGGAACCTAATTAAAGAAGCAAGAAAAAAAGGAAAATAACAGCACGAAGCACACCTGTATTTGGTTGTCAGTAATCAAGGCTTCAAGCTCTTTCTCTATCCCAGCAACACTTGTTTTGAAAGCATTTGCCATCATGTGCAAATCAACAGACACAAATGGGTGCGTATACTGGATGAGGGCTTTGTTACGTATTTGATCATACAACGTCTCAACATGGTCATGCAAATGGATATCAAGCAACAGGTTTGCCTTAAGATTTCCAAGGTAATCTAGACATGATGCATAACGGCTGCACCGACAAAGAAAAATTACAAATCGAAACAAGGTGATGGCAGACCACAATCTAAACAGCTGAAAATTTTAAAAAACAAAAAATGAACAGTGCTCCAAACTGCAAAACTAAGAAAACCAAATGCACATGACAAACAAGAAAGTAGAGGATATAGAAAGAGATGTGAATAAGGATAAACATTTATGCTTTGATGGAATAAAATTTAACAACAAAAAGTTTCAAGGTATGTCTGGACAAATTAGCAATTAACTTCAAAGAAAAAGTAGCAAAGGGAAAAAAATGTAGAATAATAAAATAAGCGGTTCCATGTCAGATTTAGAGGCATTACCATGGAATGCATGAACAATTTATTCATACCGCCCAGGAGTTGCAGGTTTTATATATCTGTTAAATTTACTGTTTCCATCTGCTTGCTTCAGTCTTAACCATAGACAAAGGCACTATATATCTATATGCCCCAAGACCAAATCAACAAAGAGCTATTTACCTAGAGTAGAAATCGTTAATAAGCTCCCTAACTTCAGGAACCAGCTCTAAGAAATTTCGGAAGTTGACATTATCTATAACTTTGCTCTGCAAAATTAAGAACATTAAATCAGTAAATCATATCTCAGACGCACATTAATACATCATATAAAAACAAAATTATGGATAAGATAGAGAAAGATGCGAATGCCTTAAGCTCAGCCCGATCAAAACTTGCAAGTGCACAAAGTCCCCCGTATGTAGCAACATCTTGAGCAGCAATCACCTCATTATAGGAATTTCCCAGATCAGGACCCACTTCCAAGAACTGCATGCATATGAAAGATGATGAATGTCAAATTGAGAAGATAAATCCAATAAGATTAAAAAAAAAAATTATGGCTATTCTCCGAATTCCACATGTACAATTTCTACACATAAAAAAATAATATAAAAAAAAAGCCAAAGGGGGTGAACTCATTTCATCTGCTTACTAGATTAGTAGAAAAATCAGTAACACTCAAATTTAAAATAACATTAGTATATGAATTTTCTAACCTTCCGAGCAGCGAGCTTGTACTTTCTAGCCTCCAAGTGAGCCAATCCAGCAGCACAACGTAGTTTTGCTATCGTAACAGGTTCAAGGGCCTCAGGTGTTTGTTCTGCTTTGCTGACATAGCTTGTCACATGAGTAAATTGACCCATCTCAATGCTGACCAGAATTGCACTCATACACATATGAATAATATGCTTTGATGTAGTGCAATAATCACGAGTACGGACATAACTTTTAAAAGCATCCCCAAGTGCACCATGAGCATAGTAAAAGTCTCCAAAATCATTATACCCCATTCTTATACTTTCTTTGATCAAATTTGTCTGCACAAAGATTAAAAAAGATAGGATTTGTGGTTACCACAAAAGATAAAATTTCTATTTTTGTACTAGATTAATGAATTTTTTACTTCAGCAAACTTTATAAACTCTTAATAACAGACATAAACAAACACTTAATCTATAAACGCATTAAACCCCAATTTGAAGGGAGAAAAAAGGGCAGACTGGTAACCACTAAAAATCAGAAAATCAACCAATGGGAACACTAATTGACATGAAATAAATTTTCAAGATTTTCATAAATAATTTATCGTAATATACATTATTTTCAATCATAATAAATTCATACGAAATTAAAAGGGTCCATACCCTATAAGCATTGAGTTCGTTCTCAAGTTTCTCCTTGCGCTGTTCGGCTCTGCGATCCACAGAATCGCACCAAGCCTCGTCCATGGCATAATTGGGGCCCAGCCTCCCATCAATCTTCTTCACAACCTCTCTGAAAAGTTGAGTGTTCTCGCCTCTCTTAATCTCGTCGTAGGCCATTCTAAGCACCTCAAGCTGCATCGAAACGATGTCACAGTGATCGGCGATAAACAGTAGTCGCGTGATCTTCGTCCTCCCTTGGTACAGGCTCGCGTAAGCCTCGACGTCCAGCTGCTCCCCGCTTATGATTGGTCTGTTACGCGCCGATTCTTCGCCGCCGTTCGAGTAGATCTCCTCCATCATTGAATTCGATTGCTCGTCTTCGGCTTCCATTGCGTTAGGACTTAGGGTTAGGGTTTCGTTTGGTTAAGGAATTGCTTGTCACTTCAATTGCCCTTTGTTCACGGTGATGTAATGTGTGAGGGCAGTGGCAATTTTGGTTTGGTCCAGTCTCCGGAGAGGGAGATGGGTCCGCACGTGACTTTAATTTATTTCCTTGATTGCTTGCTAACAAATCCCCCGTACCGTTTCTTTGATTGCTTCGGTTTAAAAATACAAGTGAGCTAGCTTAGAAACTTCCACCTACTAAGTCATACATAACCGATGGCCCGCTTAGTGAATGGGTCTCGCTCTTGGCCCAAACCGTTTAGTGAATTGATTTTTACATCTCCTTTTAATTTTAATTCTTCTTGAGTTTCTTCTTAGCATATATTTTTTTAACTTCCAAATCAAATATTCAAAGAGTAATATAGAATGCTACACGTACATGTTTGGAAGATATAGGGTCTGTTTGGAATTGAGGTGATGTAGTTTTTAAGTTATAATTGCTGTGGAAAAAAAGTTGTAATTATGAAACAAAAGTTAATAGTATGTAGTAAATATAATTTTTAAATAATAATTTTGACAAAATTATTAAAGATATAATTAATTTTTCATCATACAAGTGAAAAATCATATCAAAATAGCTTCTAAGCTACAACAGCTAGTGTTTACCAAACACTTTAGTGCAGTAACTGTCCAACCTCAATCTCAAACGCACCCATAGTTCATCATTTTCAACCTTCTGCTTTATTTCTTAGGTTACCACTTACCCACACAATTTTCAAAGGAAGTTGGAGCCACACAATTGAAAGAGTAAATTCCTTACAGGTTTGTACTAATTCTATGAAATTATTTAAGCCAAGTTACTTATTGTAAAGTATTAAAGTAAATATAATATTTATGAATATTTTAATTAATCTGTATTCTAGTTTAATTTGGTTGCCTATTTATAATTTTATTGTTTTGACATTGTTTATTTGAGTTGTATCCCTAATTTAGGTATGAGTATTATTAAAATAGGAATAGACTCTATAGGTTTTCTAGAGAGTAAACTCCCTAGGAATAAATTCCTTATTTGGAGTTTTAGTTCAGATAGGCTTTTTAGTCAAATTATGATAAGTCGTAATTAGTATAAATAAGTGTCTTTTATAGCTTTTACAAGCAAACTTCGACTATTTGTTATTTGATTATTTATTGGAATAAACTATAGATTTTGTTAAAAAATATTTCAGTTATCAAAACTTTGTGTGAGTTTTTTAGTTTATTTAGTTATCGGCATTATGTGAATCAACGAGTTTTAACCCCCTAGGTTCATATTATTTTGAATCAACGTAAATTTAGACTGTTCCTTATTCCAGCATTCTAAAAGAATCAACAAAAAAATAAAACATTAAACTTTCACTGCATCAACTTGTATGCTTATGTCTTCATACATATTTGTTTACAATTATGCTTTTTTTCTATAAATTTTTGTCTGCAATAGAGGAAGATGTGTTATGTTTAATTATTAGAGGCTCTTATTAATTTTTTATAATTTTTCTTTTTGCAGAACTTTGGAACTACAAAGAATATTAGCCTATTTAGTATTGAGGTTGAGCAGCTGTAACTTAAAATATACAGCACTAACGTGTTTAGTAAATACTAGCTGCTGTGACTTTAAAGATAAGTTGGTTTGATCCTACGCATATATGATCTAAAACCTACAATATATTTGTTATTTTTATAAAAATTATTATTTAAAATTCATTTCTATTGGTAACAGTGTATTTATTGGTCAATTAAAATTGGATAAAAAATCAATGTTCTCACTGGTAGGAGAAATTCTATGGTACATCAGAGGTTCCATATCATAATCTAATGTGAAACTACCAACTAGTAATAATTGGACATGTGGCCATTAATTTCAATCTAAAAATTTCCCTCCCTTTCCACCCTCTTTCCTCAATTTTTAAAAACTTTTGTTTTCCTTCTTCTCTCGCAAGCCTCTATAATTTCCCAATTTAACAAAATAGAAGATAAATCATTAATAATCATTAAAGCATGGCCAGGCCCTTTTGGAAATTGGAATGAGGGTAAGAATTGTGTGCAAGCAAAAGGAATCAAACATTCTCTACAATGAAGAGATTTTCAAAAAAGAGCCATCTTCTTCAATCCAAAAAAAAAAAATCCTGTTTATAAGAACATAATGGCTCTGATTCACAAAATTGAACCCTTTTATCCTCTTTCCTTCATTTTGAATTTTTTGTTTTCCATGTTCTCTTTACTCTCTCCCGAATTTCCAAAACTAAAAATTATTTAGTTTCTCTCACATTCAATCAGACCTAGTTTGATTTCTCGTCATGGAGTGTATAATCTATCTTCAATGCTTGGCATTTTTTTTTTTTATATTTGTCTTCCTTCTAATTACCCAAAATTTTTCAACTTCCATTCTTTTGAATTTGAACATTTATATGAATGGTAGACGAACTAACACTCATGGAATTCCAGTCAAGTCCCTTTCCAATGAGGGTGAGAAGGGATAGAATTTAGATTTTTTTTTGTATCACTCAATTAATAGGTTACCAAATTGTTTCTTTTTTTTTTTTTTAATATAGCGATTCTCAGATTCACTTATATTAGGACATTGTACTTTAATGGTAGTGGTGGAAGATGGATTAATTTGAGAATCACTTCAGCGCTATATTATGTTTTCGGTAAAGTATTTTTTTTAGCACAAGTGACCCAAAACCAATAGAATGGGATGAAATAAGGAGATGCTGACATTTTGCAGAAATAGGATCTCTTTTTCCAAACAATTTAAGTTGTCATGATTTATTATACCCCATCAAAGTAATAAGGTGGTAAAATATATCTGGCCTGACCGATCCTGGGCATCACTTGAAAAGTCCAGGTCCGGCTCGGAATTCAGATTAAAAAAATTATTATAAAATATATATTATTTTCAATAATTATATTTATTTAATCCATTTATTATATATATTTAAAATTTTAAACATTTAGAATTCATATTTTCATTTATAATTTCATTAAAATAAATTAAAAAATAATAAAATATATTAAAATTATACATATATAATATTATAAAATATAATATCCGGGCTTCAAAACCCGGCCATGTACCGGGCTTAAATGGACAAAAAAAATGTCCAAGCCAGTCAACCCTACAATAAACTTTAAGTTTAGTGAGAAGAAGAAGGGGTGGTCTACGATCAGAGCTTTATTGAAGAAATGGCTTAGCTCTGCTTCATGGTATGGGCTTGCTTCCAAGTCAAATAGGCCCTATCCGTGTTAGTCGAGGTAAAAGACAAGACTAAGCCTATTCCCCCACACGTAAATAATCTAGCACCTATTCCCCTAAAGAAAGGTATTCAACGGCTCAAGGGCCGATCAGAAAAGCAATCAACTCTGTCAATCCACTTTCTCAAATCTCCTATTACACTAGTCTTAAAAGAAATGATTGAAAAGGCCCCTTAAAACTTGCATTTCATTTCGTACCCGAGCCCATTTCTCTAGAAAGATCTAGTAAACGAAGGTCAGTACATCGGTACTACAAAGAGTGGTAAAATTTCCATTCTTGGGTTAGAAGTTGGCCTTCCAGGACCTCTTCTTCACCGGGATATGAGCTAAACTTCAACGACAGGACGTGGGCTAATCAAAAAACTCATTTGATTTCGAGAAGGTCAAAGACATGAGAAGAATAAGCAATCAAAGAGGTACGGTCAAATCAATGCTTTCAATCAGCTTTAACCAATTCTTTGATTGCTCAGTCGAAAGATGAAGGGGTATCCGCAGGTCTCGTAGATATGCTTGGATGGGACTCAGAGGAGTCCTCGGTGGAGACAGTCTAGACAAAAAGAAAGAGTATACATTTTTTTTAGCAGGAGAAGCGATGTCCGGCACAAGTTCTCGCTCCTTGAATCTTAATATAATAAAAAAAGTACCCCAGTGAATACTACCGTCTATAGACTAATAAATAATTCCTAATCAAAGTAATCTTATCTTATCTTAGATTAATAGGAGCTCCCAGGAAAATAAAGATCCCAATAGCTAGGTTCTCTTTACGTCGTAGAAATATTATAAGAATATTCTCGGATTGTAAAGAGAGGGATACGAAATATTCTATCCGGGGGTAAGGCCACGGGAGCTCCATACATTTTCTATATTATACAATAAGAAATTTGATTTGAGAATAGAACACCATGAAGGAATTCCTATCGAATTGTAGTCACCCTACGTAAAATCATATCTTCGAGCTTTCGGACCTTATCTTAGTGATTTAGGGTTCCTATTCAAAATCAAGAAACCCAGAGCCAGGGGGCATGATTCTCCTCCTCCTTATCGATCTTATATATAGATATAAAAGGAGAATCAATCAAATAGATGAATCTATTTGAATAACTAAAGGAAGTATAATAGCAAAGATACTTCCCACCTTATTAGGTGCTTCTGGTAAAATCGAAGAGAATTCGTAAGAATATATCTCGGGAGATCCCATTGGGATCTCAGGTGATCCCATTGGGAACCATGAAGTCCTTGGGGACCATGTTCCCAATGTTCTACACACAGAAGAGGACTTCTAAAAATTATATAATAATAATAACACCATGATCTTTATCACCCCAATGATTACCCGGCCTGGAATAATGGTCAAAAAATCAGGCAAGATTCATGCTATGGTATTGGTGCGATTTTATTCATCGGATGTTTCCAATCAAGAAGTTAATATACTGAAATATTTTTGGAATGATTATTATCATAATTTAGAAGTGTATAAAAAAAATAAAATAAAAACTAATAAGGATTTTAGTAATACTATGAAGTATCAAAGTTATGTATTTAAGTTATTAAACGAACGTAAGAGTCAATTATATTACTACAATAATGAACCTTCAGGAAAGGAGGAATATTTGAATTCTATACAGAGTTAAATTGAAGAGTGTACTGTTGGATTTGATGAAGAGAATATCTTCAAGGGTTTTAGTGACTTATTGTTTAAGTTGGTGGTAAAGATGAATATGGTAATCCTATTATGGGAGCTAAAGATTATTTACTAAAAATGGGAAAACTATCTTATAATGAGAAGTATTATCTTGCATCATTTAATGAATATACACTTGAAGCTATTATTATACATGTCCTAGGATCCGTATATAACAGTGTACAGGAAAAACCCTACGTTAGGGTAGGTACTTTGATAGATCAACTTCAATCATCTGTAAGAGTTCAAGCGAAAATCAAAATGGGATCTCAATATGATGAATTTCTAAATCAAAAACAAAAAGAAAAAGTGAGTGAGAAAGAAGATGATATAGGCAAAAAAAAGAAAGTGAGTGAGACTGAAGTTGAGTTTGAGATCGGAAAATGCTTGGTGATTTTATTGATTCAAAAAGATATTATTAAGATTCAATCAGATGAAGAAATTGGTATAGGGAGTGAGAGTACAAATACTCATAGAACCCCGCGGGGTTATACCACTTTCCGTAAGTGTTATGCTTTATGCAATATAGACTTCAAGGTTCTTCCTACTACATTTACTCTACCTATGGTTACAAAACCAATACCTTGGACTCCTAAGAAGGGTGTGGGATCCCCCACAACATTAGCTGATATTGAGGGTGGTTACTTAACCAAATTAACAAAGCGATTTTTATAATCGATTTCGTTTATTAACATCTCATAACTATGATCATTTTTATATCTATATAAAAGATTATACTACTCTATGCAATGTGTTGAATACACTTCAGTGTCAAGTATTTGAAATAAACAAACAGCAGTTGGATTTTCTTATAAATAATCGTAAATCCTTAGAGGATGCCGGTTATCTTATGGATAGACGTCTAACACTTTGGTAAGTCTCCCCGAAGCTCAAGATATCCTAAGGGATGGTCACTTCGCTAACCTAGCTGTGAAGCAAAAGTATAGTATAAATAAATTCTTAACAGAATTACTTACGAAAGATCAACATGCTAAGTATGAAGATTTTATCTTCAATCAGGCTAGAACATACGAGGGTTATCGATTTTATCTTCCTGCGTTCGTGGATTTCCGTGGTAGAATCTACCGTGCGGTGTATTGCATTTTCATGAGCGTGATTTGGCTAAAAGTTTGATTCGATTTGCTACCGATAAGCCGCCTATGGAAGTGGATAAAGATATGGAGAAAAAACTACGAGATTGTTTAGCCCATACGCAGCAGCTTTTAAATATAAAAAATTCAAAACATTGGAGGAATCTTATGAGTGGTATATGGGTATGCTTACGAGATGTGGGGATGATGGTTAACCCAGTTGAAGAGAAAATCGTAGACTATCATTCTCTATCTCGATAATGAAAAAAAGAAATTGGATATTAAAATAATCGATTTTGGTTTTAAGGCTAATGATCCTTTTCGGTTCCTAGCTAAGTTTCTATCTTGTGATAGAGTTAGTAGTTTTGAAGAAAGACTTCTAGGTTTTAATAGGATACCTGTGAGTCAAGATGCCCTCTGCTAGTGCTTATCAAATCATGAGTTATCTTTTGCTTAATAAAACGTTGGCTAAAAATACCAATCTTATTTCTTCTAATGAAATACAAGATTTATATACCTCTCTAAGGACGGATCTTCTAGAATACTTAAAAGAGAAATTACATATTAATAAGTATAATATGATAGAATCGAAATTATCGAGAAAGCTCATCAAAAGTCTCTTTATGCCATTGATATATGGTAAAACAGTTTTAGCTATGTCTAATGATATTCGTGAAGCTTATGGATCATTATTAAGTGGTAAGGATTACTATGCTATAGCACAACATTGTAATGACTTCTTTAGAATAAAATACCCCGACATAGTCGATTTAATGAGGTTATTTAACCTAATAGGTTGGTTTTGTTCAGCCTCGAAAGAGTCTCGTACACTATGGTATACCCTACTTTACTACAAGTGCAAGACTATATGCGTAGTCAAAAAGAAGAAATCTCTGTTTATGATAAGGTGCGAGAAGAAGAGACGTCGGTTACTCTCCGAGTGCCTACGTCTATTAGGGATACGCGCAAGTCTCATTGTTGCTACTGCGTAAACTTTATTCATCGAGAGGGATGCATTTATTGCTATGAAAGTTGTGGAACAATTGAATGAGAAAACAAAAGGGCAGGCACCAAAGGTGTACACGGTACATGATAATTTCATAACATCATCGTATACGCTAGCTTGCTTCCTAATATTTATAGAGAAGTCTTTCTAAATATGGGTGATCCCCTGGATATAATCAATCAGTTTATTAACATGAATCTTACCTATTTAAAGGATAAACATAATCATATATATATTGGTAAAACAGTTGAAAACTCCACATATAGACGATAGGAAGATTCATATTGATAGTAATTCTTTAAGAAATGATTTAAATAATCGATACCTAAGGTTGTGACTAGAGGTCGGAGAGATTCTAATATAGAAAAATGGACAAATAAAATTGATGAAATAGTGTATATATATAATAAATATAAAGATAGAGTGAGTGGAAATAAATGGGAAGAATTCTCGAGAGA
Source organism: Clausena lansium (assembly GCA_030449835.1). NCBI lineage: Eukaryota > Viridiplantae > Streptophyta > Magnoliopsida > Sapindales > Rutaceae > Clausena > Clausena lansium. The sequence continues at coordinate 6,280,327 of JASUUF010000257.1, forward strand.
GCTCAAGAGATTACCTAGTAAAGGTGTTCACTATTGTATACAATGCGATAAGTATGAATCATAGAATCAATTCTCCAGAGTGGGTAGACAAAGAGACATCCACCTGTATTTCTGATCATAATACAACAAGTAGACAGGAATTCGATTTCATTTGGGAGTGGCTCTATAATGATGTAATTACGAAAACGGAAGTAGTAGATCCCTACAGGGGGAAGAGAATAAGCGATAGTGAAATTTCATAATATAAAGATTCAATGTGACATGCTAAAAATCATAGCATTCATAATAATGCGTTTATTAATCTTATATGTATATAATCAATATTGTTTTACATCTAAGAGTAAGTTTACAATTGGTTATACATCAAAAAGCAATTCTACAAAAGATCGCGTCAACTTCATAGTAGGAAACGCCATTCCTTTATTAGAGTCTAACGGGTATCTTTGTTTCTAACATAGATATATATAATAAAATATTAGATACCATATCTACTCGATTAGATATATATGGAGCGGATAAACTATACGGGCTATGTATTCAAGCATATATGATAGATATTCATGATAAAGATGAAAAGTTAGCAATTAGCCCTTCAGATGTTTATAATAAAATCTGGGAAATCTTGAATAGTAGTCCCATAGGGGATTATGATCTGACACCAATTGATCGAAAGCCTCCTCGATACCCAGAATATATAAAATCACTCAAACCTAAGAGTAAGGATATGAATCCGGAACCCTTCATTGTTGCGGATATTGAAACTATCTTGGATAAAGTGGTGGAGGATAATGTGGAAGATAAAGAAATTCTCATACTGAAAGTGGAGGATATGGATAATGAGGAGTATTATGAAACTATGAGGAGTATTATGAAACTATCAAGGATATGAATAATGAGGAGTATAATGAAACTATTATGGATATGGATAATGAGGGGAAGAAGCATGTGCCTTACGCTTGTGGTTTATTAGTGGTACGGCCGGGTGATGATTTAAAGTCTCAGAAGAAGAAATCAGACTTTAACACATATTTCTATAATCCCCTCAAATTGGAGAATACTGAGGATAATAGTTTTTTAAATAAAAGTGACGAAAAAGTTTATAGAGCGATTAAGTGAGGTATCTTCTGAAAATCATATTCGAAAAGTTTACTTTCATAACTTATCGAGATTCGATGGTATTATATTATTACATCATTATTCTAAGTATAGAGAGAAATATATTATTAAACCCCTTATAAGGAATCAAACGATATATGAGATCGTGGTGTATAGCACAGATATAAATCAAAAGAAAAAGAAAATGTTGTTCTGTATAAGGTATTCATTAACTCTACTCCCAGGTAGTCTTGATAAATTAAGTAATGCTTTATGTCCTGAATTAGGTTGTAAAGGTAGCATCGATCATAAAAAAATTTCAAAGAATAATGTAGATACAAATCAACAAGTATTGATAGAATATATGAAGCAGGATATTCTTTTGTTAGCTGGTATTCTTATGAAGACACAAGAAATATATTGGACAGACTACAAAATAGATATCAATAATTGCCTTACAGTGTCTTCACTATCTATGAAGATTTTTCGTACGTGTTATTATGATGATCAAAATTGGCCTATCTATACCCTTAATAGGAACACAGAGAAATTCGTTAGGAATGCTTACTATGGAGGTCATGCTGATACATATATACCATATGGTGAAAATTTTTAGACTACTATGACGTTAACTCATTATATCCCACTATTATGAAGGACTATCCCATGCCGTCGGGTAAGGGTGTTTAGCATAATGATTTGGTAAATGAGGAATTGATCTCCTTGTATGGATTTATAGAGGCTTATATAGAATGTCCCTCTTCAATGAAGAGACCTTTCTTACCCTATAGAGAGGGTCAAAGTTTAATTTTCCCTACAGGATCCTTCGTAGGTAGGTATTTTAGCGAGGAATTTATTTATGCTCAAAGCTTGGGTTACAAGATTATACCGGTAAGAGGCTACTTGTTTGAGAAGAAACCTAGTCCTTTCGGAAAGTTTGTGTCAGACCTCTTCGAGAAAAGACAAAAAGCTAAGAAAATGAATAATGAAGCTATGTCTTTTATATATAAGATCATAATGAACTCACTGTATGGTAGATTTGGTATAAATCCTTCTAGTACAGTATCTGAGATATGCGAGGAAGATAGATATTTTGTATGGATGATGCAGCTTCTGAGCTTTCAGAATGCTCTTGTTTTCTACTATAGAATACTAGAAAAATATGGTGAAATTTCTCAAATTCTAATAACTAAAAGTAAGTGTTGAAAGTATTGATAACCTGAAGGTATCGTCAAAATATACACAAATTATTTGAATTAAAATGTCTAAATTTTCGGAGAGCATATCCTTACAATTAACTAAGCTAATGAAAATAACTACAACAAAAGCATGACAAAAGAAGATCGCTGTAAGAAAGAATAAAAAAAATTATATTTTAATCCCTTCTTATTCATTGTTGCCAAAATCAGGCCATAAACATTTTCCTCGCCAGTGGCCAGGAAGAGATTTAACTACTTTCAAGCTTCTTGCACCCATTTTCCTTCTCAATCAACTTTGAGCACTCTATTTCACTGTGATAGCTTTGCACATATATGAGTCCTATATTTTTACCTCAAAATATCGTTTCTCTCCAAGCTCGTCTTCCAATAGCTTCAAGCACTCTATGAACTCTGTCCTTCGTTCATCCAGGTTCTTTTCCACATTCATACAACTTTTTATCACGAAAATTAGACCAAACCTTGGCGGCTTGAATGATTGCTAGTAAAGATCAGAAAGAAAGCGACAATGGAAACTTAGTTCCAAATCGTATCAATAATCAAGTATTATGAGAGATTCATTATTACTAATGGGATTGTTTTTGTGAATTGTTGCGTTTGTTTATGATATTCAATACGTGTCAGTGTGCAAGCAGACACAACAAGTAGTAAAGTGATAAGTAATCAGATCGTTTCCACAGGAATTGATGTATTGCAACTTGCTACAGCAATCTTCTAGTGTAAATTTTAGCTAAGTAATTAAACACAAATAAATTTTAAGATTAAAAACCTAATAAAATTAAAATGTGCAATAAGCTATATGCAATAAAAGAAAGTTACGTCACACACAAGGATATACTCAATAATAAAAGGATAGTTGAATTCTAAATTCACTTAATGGTTTTGACTCTTTTTCACTTAAGGCTATGTTACTACAGCATCTACTGAGCATTGGGCAGAATCACTCATGCATCCTCAGCTGTCACCTGTTGGATATTTTATATCTAAAAGCAACCTAACAGTGACCAGTTATTAAGCCAATATCTAGATATAGCATTACACGCTCTAGGTTCTATTAACCCTACAAGGTGAATCCCTATGTCTAGTTCATCACGAATTCTAGATTAAGCATAGCCCTATTCAAATTGAGATAAAATCAACTTGGGAAATTCAATATAGAATCATGTATTGTCTTGGCTAAATCCACTAGGTCAAACATTTTTTAGGCTATTTCCTAGTTTGTATCTATTAAATGGGTGGTCAGCCGAAATAGAGATTTGCAACACATACAACCAAGGTAAAATGCTACAGCATATAATCAGCAACACAATATATGAGTCAAATAACCATCAAGTTCATTTAAAATCTAACTACTTAAAAGTTTAGCTCATGACGAGCTTTAAAACAGTAGCAACACAAAAGTATGTCATCAAATACATCATCAAAGAGAGATTTCAAACAAATAAATACAAAGATAAAGTTGAGATACAACAAGGATGAAAGTGTCATGCTTCAATCTTGGAGTATCTCTTCTTATTCTTCAATCTCTAAAAATCTCATTGATTTTTGTGAGTGACGTTTATAAGTGATGATGAATGATGGTGGATTAAAGTGGCTGCTCGTGGATGGTTATTGATTGTGGTGGCTTATGATGTGCTTTATTAAAATAAGCCCTTTTATATCTTGGAATTATGGCAACCCTAAGAGGAAATAAGGACACTTGTCACCATTCGATAATCTAGGACCACATGATATTTTGTGTGCTATCTGCCACTATTTTTTCTGCTACTGACAGTGGGGGTAACGGCTGCAGCATGCTTTGTCTGCTAACGCGTGATAGGCTGGACAGTCCTTTTGTCTGCAGTTTTACTCTCGGATTTCTGCAACAATTCTCTAGCATTCTCCTTGATTTATGCTTGATATTATTCACGTGCAGACTGATCTTTTGTTGATTTATGTAGGTCTATTACTGTTTTGTCTGCGCCTGACAATGACAGCTGAATAATCAGCTGCAGCAGATTCTGTCAGCTAGCATGTGAGCTGTCTTGTCAGTCAGCATGTGAGCTGTCTTGTCAATCTTGTCTGTGTTTGCTCCTGGATTGCTGAAGTAATGGCTACAGCATCTTCTCTGATTCAGACTTGATTTTGTTCATCTGTAGATAAGTCTTTTGTCGTTAAACCTGTTGCTGCAGCATGCGATCCTTCTTCTGTAGCATCCCTAGTCAAACCATAAGCTTTTGAGGTCACCTACAATTATGCACAAAATAAAGGCATGAAATGGTATTCCACACATCATTTTATTACAACTAAAATTAAATACATGCACATGCAAAATTTAATTAAAAATATAATAAAACTTTACCATTTACTCTCAAAGTAATGCAAGTTTAGGTCTAAATATAGCATGATAACTCTATGAAATAGAGTTATCATGAATCAAAGCCAATACGATCTTATAAATAGTATTTGATTGAAGAAGATGGCTCTTTTATGAAAATCTCTTCTCTGTAGAGTATGTTTGATTCCTTTTGCTTGCACGCAATTCTCACCCTCATTCCAACTTCCAAAAGGAGCTGGCCAATGCTTTAACGATTATTAGTGTTTTGTCTTCTATTTTGTTAAATTGGGAAATTACAGAGCGTGAGAGAGAAGAAGGAAAACAAATATTTTAAAAAATTGAGGAAAGAGGATGGTAAGGAAGGGAAATTTTTAGATTAAAATTAACAACTACATGTTCAATCATTATTAATTGGTGGTTTCACATCAAATTATGACATGAAATCTCAGATGTACTATAAAATTTCTCTACTGCTAGAGACAATAATTAATTACATCAGGATAGTTTTAATAATAATAATGTGTATATTTGACACATGTCATCAAGAGTGGTTAATAGTTAATTTAGTTATATCTTTGGACTCTGGTAGGTAAATGATGGCAACACAACTCCATTTCACCAGACATTCATACTGTATCAACGCAGAAAAAATTGGTCATAACTTTTGCCATTGGATCCAAATAATCAATGAGATAAAAACCTTAATTCAATTCAAAGATGTATCAACATCAAATAATTAATAATAATAAAAAAAATAAACATTGTGCAGTCCTATAGTATAGATAGATGTACGTACGTGATGACGTTTCCAAAAATTTCCCAATAACTAAAATGGATATACTTAGTTGTGAAGCGGGTCTACTCAGTAGAATTTGATAACTAAGACTAGACAAACAAAATGGGGATTCTAGTTCTCAATAACGGTTGTATCTTTGCTAAGGTTGGTAAAATTTGGGTTCAGGTCCGGATATGGCAATGGGGATTCTAGTTCTCAATAACAGTTGTGTCTTTGTTAGAGTTGGCAAAATTTGGGTCTGAGTCTTGCCATACCGAACCCGACTCGGACTTTTTTTTGGCCATTCGGTCCAGGCTTAAAAAGCCAGATATCGGGCCAAGTTTTTTAATTCGAGGTTTTAAGCTCGAATTTTATATTTTATAATATTATATATGTATATTTTTTAATTTATTTTATTATTTTTTAATTTATTTTAATAAAATTATGAACTCTAAATATTTAAAAATTTAAAAATATGTAATAAATAAATTAAATAAATATAATTATTAAAAATAATATATATTTTATAATAATTTTTTTTTATAAAACCTGAATTTTAAGCCGATCAAAAATTTTCAAATAATACATGAAACCGACCCGACCTCATTTCTGGCATCAATATTACCTGAGCTTTATCTCGTGAGTATTTTTGCCGCCCCTAACCTTTGCCACTACAAGAAGCCCACACCGAAACGACCCAATGGGGGTGCAGTACGTATGTTACACGTGGAAGCCCATGAGCTTGCCACGCTTGTCCATTGAAGCGGTGAGGATGTACCCAAAAGGTTGAAAACTTAAAAGGCGCGCAAATGATTGTACGTACTTGTCCCACAATTCCTACGTCGCGTATGAATAATATTAATATACTTTCCCTAAACCAATCAATTTCTCTCTCTTTCTCTCCCTCTTTCTTTTAACAGTCATCATTCGTTTCACTCTATCTGGATTCTGGAGAGGAAAGTATTACGCACATTGTCGAACGCCGATGAGTGATGACGAGACCAACTCAAGAAACAATCGATACGTTCACGAGCATCACCGGCGCGTCTCAGTCAGTCGCGTTGCAGAAATTGGAGGTTCTTTCTTTTTCTTTTTCTTTTTTTTTTTTGCTTTTGTCTTTTCTTCTTGATTTACTCAACCACTGTCATTATCTATTACTCTCACGATTTATTTGTTATTCATTTTTCAAGAACCTCAAGATTTGGCTTCTTATATACATACTACGAGTCTTTATTTTATAATGACCGTTGGAATTATTTAATTATCAAGATCTAGAAACTGTTCTCAATTTGTTTTCTAGGGTTTCTTGGTTCGATAATCAAGCAATGTGGATATTCTTGCTAATTGTTTCTCTAATTGCGATGCTTAGTTTTCTAATTGTTACCGAGTAGTCTTTTACTTTTTTGGTTAATGTGATTATTCTATCCGATTACCAATGCCTGTTTATCTGTTATATTCATTTTCAGTATATAATTTCACTGTCAACTAGGGGTTTATTGACTTCATGATACATTTTGTTTTGATGTGGTCTACTTTCAGCTGTGAATTATTTGAAAAGTGCAATTGTACCTCTAATTTTGTATGCGAAACAAATTAAACTGGTTTGGTTTGCATTGTAATTCCATAGGTGACTTAATGATATATAATTCTATATATATATATATAGAAAATGTTGTTTTTCTTGGCTGTTTTATAGCTTTGAGAGCTCTATTCAATAGATTGACCATATGATCTTTCCATATTCTCAATTGTTTATCTGGCTCTCTGGCGCATTGCTATTGGCAAACAGGAATATGGAGGCAATCTTAATGAAGCTGTGAATGCTTATTTTAATGAAGGCCACAGAGACATGTATGGCATTGTTTCCTTACTGTATGCTTTTCTATTTTGTTCCCTTTTATTTGTCATAAGTTGCTTTGGAAGTTATTAAGTAATTCATCTACCTTTTAGATTTAGTGTCCGTTTGTCTGGTCTTACATTAACAATTTTGTTTTCCTCTAATTTTGCTGTCCAGCTTAAATCCTACTGCTGTTGCTTATCCTTATCCTTGTCCTTCTCCTCCGCTTAGTACTCTGGACATGAATAGTAATAATATTCAAGCTGGGCCAAGCAGACTTTCACAACTTTTCTCTGCTGTTAGAAGTTTCAGGCCTTCATCTCTACTTGACCCCAATTACAGGAGAAGTCTTTTAAATGAGCTTGGTGCTTCTGCTTTCACTACTCCTCGGCCACTTGTTTCCCACACGGGAGGGGTAATGGGGCTCCCTGCAGAGTTCAATAGTTGGAATGAGCCGCCTTATCATCCAGGACAGATGCCTTCATCACACCATGGTCCCAATACTCGGGACAATCTTTTGAGGGATGATGGTTCACGCTTTTATGGCAATGACATAGAAGAACAAATGATACAAGCTGCCATTGAGGCTTCGAAACAAGAGGTTGAAGAGGGTTATCTGAATAAGCAATTTATTTCTGGATTATGTATTACAGCTTATTTTACTTCTGGCCAATTCCTTTCTCATCCTGTCTAAACTCTTACTTTCCGTTTGTATTGTTGCAGGATTCATCTGGTAGTGGACTTATTCAAAGGCAACTTGAGCTACCTGAAGATGATGAATTTTCTCGTGCAATATCCTTGTCCTTGAAGGTTTGTAAGTATTGCCTTTTATTTTCATATTCTATGCTTTTCTTTTCTTACTGGTCCTTGGTTCCATTGTACTTGGATCAGACAGCAGAGCAAGAGAAAACAATGCATGGCCAAGGAGTGAAAGACCGAGAACAAAAACTGGAAGTTTATGATTTAGTTAAAGAAGCTAAGAGAACTAACAACAGCACCAGGAAGGTGTATACTCTTTCTTGGTGGCTCTGTTTGGCACAAACTACAGGGTTTGCTGACATAGTTTCTTATATCCGTGCACTTTCTTCTAAAAAAGGACATCTTTTGTTTCAGCCAGGAAAATCATCACTCCAAGAGGGAGCTGAAGATATGCGAGCACAATCACCTATGAGTTACAAGTCAGAACATGATGTTAATGTCCATACTCAGTGCAGTAAAGATGCTTTTCCTGCTAATGAGGTATTGTGCGTTGCCTAATAACAATTTTCAATTGGTTCTCATAGAAAAGTAAGTAAATTTAAAACATTTTATTGGTCTGGTCATTTAAGTGGGGTGGCATTTCTTCCAAAGAGCTTGATGAAGCAGTTATGCTTGAGGCAGCACTTTTCGGTGAGGCTGCTACAGGTTGCTCTAAATATCTACAAAGTGACCTAGACAGCAATGCAGGTCCTAGTTCCTCATCAGGTTCCCGTGCATCTTCCTCTGTAATGGCACAGCAGTCACTACGAGAACAACAGGTTTCAGTTTTTCCACATCAATTACATGTTTGATGATGCATTGTCTGTGGCCTGATTGTCTAATTTTGCTTGCAGGATGATGAGTATTTGGCTTCTTTGTTGGCCGACAGAGAAAAAGAAATGAATGCTCTCAAGGAAGCCGAGTCTCTTCAACTGAGTAGAGATGAATCTCAGAAGAAAATCCTTGAGGAAGAGGTAGTAATACTGTTGGGTTTTGGGTGCCTCATTTATTCACCATGTTCATTTTTGCTTAAAACTACTTTTCTTTGTTATCTGAAGACCCTTACAGCTTTGATGCCCCATGGATAGACGTGAGAGTGACGGTGTCAATACATAGATTGTTAGATTTGATCTAATATTATACTTGAATCTGTCATGGAAGGAGTTTAATGTGCTTTAACTCGTTTTAGAAAGATACGACAGCAGGATTCTTTCAGCATTCCCTCTATTTTTGTGCTTTTAGTGGGTCTAGTATTTCCAGCAATGGCAATTGCTTCGTTATTTCTTTATCTTGAAAAAAAATAAGATTTTGTAAATCCGATTGGATCAAGGTCAAATCTCATCTAGTGTTTTTCAAGAAAATTCAGAGATTTCAACTCTAGAAGCATATGAACAAGATCTTGAATTATTTGGCGTGGTTTTAGCTGATTTTTGATGGACTTCAGAAGTTAGAACCATTATTTGTATTACGTAAGTTCTTCACTGTGTGGCTAAAAAATTAAGGGATAGTTAAATGCTTTTTTATTCTCTTTAACGAGGAGGGAGGCCCCATTTTGATTTTTGTTGTCCAAGTCTGGAACATTGATTTTGATAATTTTGATATTACTGATGATAGAAACTTGAAAGATGGCTAGCTGCAAAAGAAACTTCTCTTCCTCAGGAACCAGCAATAGATGATGAGAATGCAGTATCCCTTCTTGTTAAAATGCCTGATGGCAGTCGCCGTGGCCGTCGCTTTCTCAAGACGGACAGGCTTCAGGTAAAATGTCAGAAATTTAGGAGATAAAACACTTTGGTCTTGTGGTTTAACTGCCTGCTATTTGTTTGTTTGTAGATTCTATTTGATTTCATCGATGTTGGTAGGGAAGTAAAGCCTGGCACTTACAGAGTGGTAAGTCTTGTTGTCTTCTCTTTGATTACAACAGTTGGTGAACCTACAAAGCCAACTGTTGGGAGGCCTATGCATTCCCATGCATTTCTTTTAATTTATATATATATATATATTCGGATTAATTCTTGTTTTTCTGATGAACAGGTGAGGCCATACCCTCGGCGTGCTTTCAGTGTTTCGGATGGATCCTCGAGTTTGAATGAACTTGGCCTGACCAGCAAACAGGAAGCCTTATTTCTGGAGTTCATTTAGGGCCGTCACTCTTTGAACATCAGTCTAAATGCAAATTAGGTTCTATTGCTTTGGTGATCATGTAGTAAATACTCTGTTGTTTGAGCACTACAATTTATTCAACCTTTTTTGGTAGCACAAGGGAAGGAATTATATAATACTGTCTTTCCACATAGAAGCTCAAATTAAGCCCTTTTGTTTGGTAACAAGAATAGGAAGTGACCTCTCATGTTTTTCATTTGCATGTACTACACTGAAGAAATTCCCCAGATCCGAAGGGGAAAGAGACCTTTCTCAAAGTCTGTTGTCCTGTTGGTCTTACTGCACGTGTTCTCGGATAAAATTTCTAGGATAATGAAATTAGGTTCTTAGGTTTCGTGGGCCTTGTTCAGTTGTTCATTGCCTGAAAGCCGCAGCCGAAAATAGAGAAGCCGTAGGCTTGAGCTGAAGCGGCTTGGTATCTTCTAAGTGGAAGGTAACAAAAGTTCTAATCGACCCTTTAATCTCTTTAACCTCCGCGCATGTCTCTGCTTGCACACAGGTTTAATTGGGAGTACAAAAATGCTTATCTATAACCGAGGTTTTGAACTTATCTTAATTTCTTATTTATCTAATTTGATGAAATCAATGAAACGATTCTGTGGTCATCACATGGAGGACGGAAACAAATGCCTTGATGGATGTAAATACAAAAATCTTGAAAAATAAGTAAATAAATAAAATAAATCTTTATCAAGCTGTATGTGTTCCTTGATTTTGACCGGGGGCTGGTGCTGTCCAATATTTTTTATTTGCAAAAAGAATCTTTTCTCTCTGATGGGGTCCATTTTCATGGTCTGCAATTCTTCCTTCCCAGTCCAAACCATCTGTGATACTCTTAATCTTCACCAAGACGTCTACATCGTCCCGGATAATTACACTACCTTCTGGCCGTAAAATCCTATCCATTTCTAATAAGATATCTTCCATTTCACATCTGTGACATAAATTCAATTCGATTGCAGTCAGTTATTCATATTTATTTATTTATTATATACATACCCTACTAAACATAGACACATGAATAGATGCTAATAGAATTACCGATCCTTATAAAGACTGAAAACTGAATCAGCATGGATGAGATCATAAGTTCTCGGATAAGTAGACATGGCCTCGCACCTACAAGGAGACAAATATTTAGCAACAACCTCCAATAATTCAATTTTGGGTTCAAGGCAGTTGCGTGCTGTAATGAGGAGAAAAAGTAAATAAATAAATTAATTGATCAATAAAAGATTACAAAATTATGTGAAAGAGTTACAGTTAAGATGGAGACATAGCCAAAACAGGGCCTGGTTTGGCGGTTTCTGAAAAAACCAAACAAGACAAAAGGCAGTAGTGGCTCGTTTATCGGCTGCTAATCAAAGCTTATCATGTGAGCGCACGCACACCCACTCGATTGATTTAAGTGAAGTGGAGAGATAAAGACATACCAATTTTGATAGGTTCCAATCAAACCCCGTTCGTAGATAACTCCAAGGGTCTTGATTTTGGCTTCAACTGGGACAGTGTTCATGACCCACAATGGATCATCAACGAGAGCTGCTGCAAAGCCTCCCAAATAAGCATTCATATCAAGCAAGTTGCGGTATCTCCCAGGTTGTGCTAGTTGATAGTCCACAGATTTGTAATACGCCACTCTTTTCTTCCATAGGGCTGTGTCTTCTCCAAACATCTCTGCTGTAACTCCATCCACACTTCCACTATTAACCCTGGGAGGGATTGCATTCAACCTCTCTGGCCACTTGGCCAATTGACCCCCGGCGATTTCCTTTATATCAGACACGTCAGGCAGTGGCGTCAAACAAGTCTCCATTTTAGTATACCTACATCCCAAAAATAATAAAATCAATTAAAATAAAATAAAATAAAAAAGATACTTCAACTAAGCATCTGGTCTGGTGGCTTTATGATCCATTTGGTTTTGGAATCACTTCGAAAGCTTTCCTTGGCAAATATAGGCAATTTTTGCTTTTGTCATCTAATTCAACATCCCAGTGTAAATTAATCCTTCACCAAAAGTTTTATAACACAGGAGATTGAAAATTATTCGAAACTCCAACAAAAGGATAGGATTTTTTTACACCAGAAAAAATAATTAAAAATTGGGGAAAAAAATTTTACCATGCCATGTCTGGATCTTGTGCCTTGCAAAAACTAGGTTTTTTGAAGACTCTTCGGTTAGCTATACAATGTACATGATTAGTGGGTTTCTGCCAAATAGCAAGATCATTCTTTTGAATTAACTTTTTCCAGCATAGGCTCCTTGCTATGGTCTCTATCCCATTTTGTTCCGATTTTAAGTCTTCAGTTGTTCTGTTCCAGCCTTTCCAGTGGTTCTCCCAGTTTACTGGTGGTCCAGACAGAATCCAATACCCGCCGGGGCGTAAAACTCGATCAACTTCAATTAAGTATAGACCATCTGCTCAAGATGAAATTAGACAACAATTTAAATGTTACAAACAATTTAAAAGTAAAAGAAACATTGAAATTGAAATGGACCAGTTAGTTAATTAGATTACTATATTGGCCCCAAGGAATGAGACAACGAGAGCAGTGTGCCATGTCAAAAGCTCTTGAAGGATAAGGAAGCCTAATTGAAGCCATGACTCCAATCAATGCTGGAACTCCTCGCTCTAAAGCAAATTGTACCTGAGCTTCATGAGTGTCTCTTGGTGCAAATGACACTGCCAGAATATTTCTTGACATAAGGTAAGCTCCCCAGCTAGCAACCTGTAAATTTTAACATCATATCCCATGAAAATAAGTATCTGCTTAATATAAAACTATTATTGTCTCTGTTTTGTCCATACATCCACTAAAAGTGAAACCTTAAACTAAGCATGTCACTGAAGAATGCCCTCTTATTTTTTTTTAAAAAAAAATGCATTGCATTAATGAATCATAAGAAAATAGTAATAATAATAATAACCATAAGGTTAATTATGAAGGCATTAATCTAAAAAAAGTTTAAAGTAGTTACAGAAAATGTTAATTAAGTAATTATGAAGTTTTGTTTATCAACATTGTCTACGTCTACGTTAGCATTATTAACAACATTCTTTAACTGCAATTCCAAGTTTCATAAGTTGATATTAATTACAAAGTGCACTGCCCTAGACTTTTTTGATAATTAAGGTGACCAAACACCTTTTCTGCAGTTAGAAGATCCATATTTATATCATTTCTTGGTGAACCACTTTACTTGAGGGCTAAGAATTTATTAAATTTTGGTAAAACTAAAAAGTAAAGATAAATTAGGATTGGGGCAAAGCCTAAAACTCATCATAAGATCTGCACTTCTTAACTGCGATTTAAGATTAGGTTTGGTGCACTGCAACATGTTAGCTGGATTATAATTACAGTGGAAGAAGTAATAAATACCCATAAATGGTAATAAAATAACCAGGTAAATATGAATTCGCTATTCTATTTCCATTCAAATCTTCAATAATGCTATCCCATGACCTCCCTATATTGTAGCAAATCAAAAGGAGTCATTTAATCATAAAATATATTTTTCCCATTCAACCTAATTCCCTAATTTTCCTATATTGTTTCATTGTTGACCCCATTCCATTCTTTTCCAATTATAATTAAAAAAAATCATCTAAAATCATCTAAAAATCCAACCTGCTCCGCCGGCCAGCAAACTCACCCACAGCCAGTCCACACATTCAGTTAAGATTATATGCAAATCAAATAGATACAGACCAATGCTTCCGGTTCACAAAAACGAACCGGACGGTCGACGCTCAGAGTAAAACAAATTAAACGTAAGAGAAAACAAGTTTGATTAAATATGAGAAATTGGTTATATATTTATTTTAAATTTGTAGTACTGTACGTACCCCACAACCAGTATCGATGGCGGTCCTAATAGAGCCGTCTTTGAGATTGATCAACTTGCCAATATCGTCAATGTACGCGTCAGCGCCACGTGGAAACATCGTGCCGCCACCTGGAAAACTGAACCGGTCACCCTCGAAGCGGACCCAATTCTGGTTCTTCTTCTCCACTGTCAACTCCTTATGCGGCACATTAGCGTACCACGCAAAGCGCCTACTCTCCGGCCACCTAAACGGCACCGTGTAACCATGCGGCGCCGGCACGCGACACTTGAGCAACTCGGTCTTCTCAGGGCAATGCCTCTCCCTGTATATCAACCTGTCCCTGTCGAATTTCAACGACCGGTGGGGGTCCTCGCAGGGGACGTACTCGACGTATTTGGGGTCGCAGGGAGGGATGTGGGTGACACGCGCCAAGGTGGGAGGTGGGTCAGGAGCCTGGTGGTGGGCTGAGAAGTCGAGGTTGAGGTTTGTTGAGGCCTTGGCCGGTGTGCTGCTGCATGGGACAGAAGTGAGTATATGCGAAGGAGAAGAAGCCGACGTGGCACCGGGGATGGCCCCCGGTGAGTGCTGCCACATGCCCGCGAGGTAAAAGACTGTGCAGAGAATTGTAACGAGGGTTATTGAATAAAGATTTGTATGCTTTGTTTTGAATGTTATGTACGATAGTGTTGTTGAACCGGGCGTATTAGCCATTGAAACTGAGCCCCCCAAAAAAAAAATAAAAAAAAAAGAAAAAGTTTTAAGAGAGATAGATGAAATGAATTATGTATGAAAATGAGAGTCTCTGTATTGTTTTTATGCGAGAGTCCCTGAAGTGACCAGTGAAGGAACAATAAGAGTGGGTGGGGGGGGGGTTAACGTGAGGGTGACGGGTGAACTTTTCAAGGTTCTGTTTGGTGAGCGGATTGGTGATGGCGAGTGAGGGTGACGCGCTCGTGAAGGATGAAAGTGGCTGAACGAGAGAGCGTGTCTGTATTTATGGAACGTGAGCGCGCGCATATTATTAATAAGGTAAGTGAATAAAGAGGCAGATTCTCTGTTCTTCGTTTCCACTCTCCATTCCCTGTTTGTGTATTTACTTAACAAAATTGTATTTTTGCATGCAATTAAGGAAATATTAATCTAAGATGTTCTGTATTTATGGTATTCGAAATAATTATAATAAAATATATAGGAATTGAATTATTTATTTAATTTTCGTGGATAGAACGTTACCTTCACGTTTTAAAGAGATTGTGGTTTGAAAATAATAAACAAAACACGTGTTTTTGGAATTGTTTCATTTGACGAGTAGTAGTAAAGGAAAGAGGGACGTGGGAGATCATGGACAATCAACAATGGACATGCATCATGCATGGCACATCATGTGCTTTATGTTAATACAAAACCAAAAGATGTGGGCACTTGACTCAAAACTTTATGGAATATCACATGTTGTGTTTTCTTTTAAAATTAAAAATGCCCTTAATAAAGATTTTTATACTATGAACTTTTGAGTTCAATTTATATGGTATTAACAATAGTAGTATCTTTGGTTTGGTTTCACAAGTAGGTAATTTTTTTTTGGGGACCTAATTGGATCATTTAATATATTCTGAATCGGTTTCGATATCTCCCAAATTAAAACTTTAAATTGCCGTAAATGTTGATGAACCTCGAAACTATTTAGTATTTACTTAAAAAGAAAAAAAAAGAAAGAAAGAAAGAAAAACTCCTCTATCAAGAGAGTGTAGGCGCGTGTGAATAAGTAATGTCCAGACATGTCCGAGAAAGGCATATCTGTGGCAAAACAATCCAACCTGTATTACTACACGTCGTTTGATCAAAATTCAAGATCAGAACACAACTGTAATTTCATTTCATTTATGGCTTTTTTTTTTTTTTTCCTCCGTTGACAAATAGAATCAAACTTTTCTTGTACTCTTATGATATGGGTTTTTAGTTAGTCAGTTAGTTAGTCTTGATTCGTCTAAGGCGTAGTTGCCTGGGTCTAGCATTTAGTTGGGAACCGGTGAAGTTTGACTTTAATCTTTAATGTTTATTTTATTGGAGAAGTAAGCCCTAGACCAGATTAAAATATTAAGAGAGGCACATGCAAATGGAAATGCAATTGAGTTTATATCATGCTGTAGACGTTACATTTTTAGCTCGTGACTCCATCTTCATGGTGATTGGTGGCACTACGTATAACGTTTTTAAATACATGAATTTGCATGTATGATATTTAATTTCTTGTATTCAATTAAATTTTTCTAACCATGCTCTTTCTCTAACTCTCACTCCTATGAATGTTCAATGACAGCTTGCACGTCCACATTGTATGAGATGCTGCAATTCATTGTAAGGGACTTGAACGTGACTCCTCTACTACAACAAGCAATGAATCGAACAAAGATCTTTAGAAACTCATACGACTTTTTTGGGGAAATTGTGCTTTCTTCCTAAAGCTATATTATACCTTTCTTTAACTAGATGATGAGTAATCTGGAATTTCAATTTCATCGTGCAGCTATATATATATATATATATATATATGCATGATGGGTCCACATGGACCCATCTTTGTGGAGACGGGCAATAAACCTAAAATTGGTGAAATTTTGACTTTACCCATGCATTAACATCAAGCAAGGAATTTGGAAAATTTGGATCATGCTTTTGAACCTCCTTTTTTTTTTTTTTTTTTAACCCCTCAACCGTAACTTTGATCGTATCACATGCTCGTATACATACAGTCAAGCCACCAGTGAAAACAAACGTTTCTTCATTTTTTTTTTTTATAACACTAATAAAATATTTTATGTAATATTTAGTTTTCTGTAAGACTACGTTCTGTCAGATATATGATTGCGATTGCTGGTAAGAACAGAGATGGTGCAGAAACACGCGCCATAGTTATTATATATATATATATATATTTCCTCCTGCAAAATATTAACTATTCGACCGTAGTATAGCATTGAAAATACTTGAATGAATTTATTATTATTATACTTTTTTTTTTTTTGGGAAGCCCAACAAGCCCATAGAACGTTTGTTGGATTGAATATGGGTGTACTTTGAAAGCATTGAGGTTAATTTAGTATCGCGTCAGCGCAAGAGTCCCGATTACGGAATGCCTAGTTAACTAGTTTGTCGAAAGGCTAATAATACAAAATTATTTGAATAAAAAATGCGAGAGTCCCATTTCTGAATAAACGCTATTAAAAAATTGTAAATAATTCTTATCTCTTAATAATACCCCATTCCAATACCCAGTAAACCCTTAAATCACAGTTAACCTTGTTTAATCGTAGCCGCTGCGATTTGAGAAGACTTTCGTATCTATATTGACAAATATATAATATATATTTATACACATATATATATATTGATGTGCTTATTATTTTGGCGCAGAACATATATAAAAGTTTCCGTAGATAGCAGTCAAGCAACGGTATTTCATATCTTTAATCATTTGAATTTTAAGAAACTGAAAAGCATGTAGAGATGTATTTTTGTCTACACTAGTTTCTAATTTGTTAAAATTACTTTGTATTTTTTTATTACAATAAATTGACCTGTGCCTTTTGTTTCTGTTGTACTCAAAATAGGAGTTTGATCTTTGAATATAGAATTGGGAATAACCTCTTTTCATCGCTGGAGTTTGACGCAATACTTTATTTCATCATCATTTTTTAAGTAATTATTCATTTCATCCATACTTTTTAAACAATAGTCCAAAATACATTTTTGTTAATTAAATATTAATTTACTGTGTAATTCATTAAAGGCACAATAAAATTTTCAATTAAGAATATACAAACTATGTTAATATAAAAATCTCAAACACAATTAAATAACATCTAACATTCTGCATAAACTTAAAATTTAAGGATAACTTAACGAATAAACAATAATAACACTAAATAATATGTAAATATTATATATTTAGGACAAAATAAAAAAACAACATAGATTTCATGGGTACTAAAGTTTTTTTTTCCTTAAACTTATTCTGACTTTAATATAAACAAGATAAATAAATAAATAAATAATCAATCAGTACTGTTATTTTACCAAAAGTAAACACAAACTCCTTCATTTACTTAAAAAAAATCACACACTAAAGATATAAAAACACGGATTTAAAATGCTATATAATAATTTATTGAACATGCACACGCATATATATACACACATATATATTACATATTCTTTAGTATTTTTTTTTTGTTTGATTAAGTTATTCTTAAATTTTAAATTTATTCAGAAAGTCATATGTTATTTAATTGTGTTTTAGAGTTTTATTTTAAAACAGTTTGTATATTCTTAAATGAAAATCCTATTTTGCCCTCAATAAATTACGCAGTAAATTAACAGTTAATAAACGGAAGGAAGTTTTAGACTATTATTTGAAAAGTAATGATAAAATGAGTAATTGTTAAAAAGGCAATGATGAAATGGGCCTTTGCATCTTAGGGGTAAAAAGAATTTTTTCCCTATAATATTTTACGATGTATTTATCTATTTATTATTTTTAGTAATTTTTTATAGGATGAGACTATTTGAACCCACCAAAATACTCTTCAAACCCAATTTTACTTAAAAATATTTATTACCAAAATATCCATTAATGAATTTACAATTAAAGATAAAATTATATAATTAAATAAAATAATTTACTCTATCCACCTATCTCTAAACTCTTATTTAATTTACCATCCATCTTCATCCCTTAAAAGATAAAATTATATAGACTTCCCTAATTTTTTTATGAATGTCTCTACAAACAATTAAACTATGCAATTAAATGAAAACCTAAACTCTCTCTAGTCTCTCACAGACGACGAAATCGAGAGGAAAGAATGGAACAGGGACAAAGACGAGCCGGACCCCAAAGCCAAGCCGAACGCATTCTTCACGAACCTTCGAGACAAGAAACCGAACAGCTGGCTTGGCGAGGAGCTGGAGAAGGAATTTTAGACTTGGATGATGGTTTAGACAAGGACGAAATGGAGGCACGTGCGCTTAGCTCTTCAAGTCGGTCTGCAACGTCTGCTAAAGGAGAATATTATAATGATGAAGAGTGGGAGATTAAGTCTAATATTGGCAGGAATTGTGCGCTTGATAACGAGGCAATTATAATTTCTCTTTTACTCTTTATAGATGTTATTTTTGTTCATATACATTTATTAATTTTAATCATCCGATTTATATAATGATGTAAAATATTTAAGAAAAAATGATGATGCTAAAGCAGTAGAGGTTGGAAAAGAATTGTTAACCCAATTTTGGTTGTGTTTGCTTTTTGTCTCTTGATTTTTTCTATTATTTTACTACAAAACATGAACAATAAAATGTTGAGATTTTTTTTTTTTCCTTGCGTGCACAGTAGAGATCTTGATTACAAGAACAAGTGTTGCTGATAGCCATAAAGAGATTCTTATTTTTGCCATAAAGTGATTTTTTTAAAATTTATTTAATGAATATAATGGGTTTAATGAGAAAAAATATTATTATTATAAGAATTGTGTTTAGTAAGTAATGGTATATTAGGTACTTAAGTGGGTTTATTGAGTAAAATTTAAAATTTTAAAATTTAAAGATAAGTTTATTTAGTAAATAAATTTTAATAAATAATTTAGTGAGTTTAAATAGTTCCCATTTTTTTTATATAAGGACAAAACAAGAGTTTAAAAGGCAGCGGTTTCTTTTTTACATGATAATAAGCTACAAGAAAAAGAGAGGGAGAACATTCTGCTGACTCAGCACCACGTGGAGAACATTTTATTTATTTTATATTTTGTTGTTTTACGGACCATGTACATCAGAATCAGATAGATATACGCCAAAGAAACAATCTAGTAATTTCTCTTGCAACTTATTCATTAATTACTTGAAAATCAATTCAATTTGTGTTGCATGTAATATAATTTGTTTGTTGTGCGGTTTGGTTTAAATACAAAGTGGGTTGGGTTGGGTTGGGATACGTGGAGGTTGGGAAATTGAGGAAAAAAGGAAATGACACTTTTGTTTAATGAAAGCAGAAGTAAACCAAACTTTGGATTGGGACAAGAGCTTAATTATCCATTAATTTGTTTGCATGGGGCATCAATTATTTTGTCAATGAACATGACAATCACCACCGCCAAGTGGGCATCAAATCCTATAAGAATGGCCTATTCTATTCTATAGTATTCCCTTTTAATTTCTTAGTAAAATTGTTGATGGTTTGGAATAATTGAGCACATGGGAATGAGACATGCATGAACATGGTGTATTTGTGAATACATAAATAATCATACATGACAGCACCGAATTCAATGGAATTTGGACACCCGGCTTTTGTGACGCTGGCTTAATCTCTGTCAATTAATTTTATTAGTATTATACAGGAAATAGAAGTCGTAATGAAATATACAATTAATAGACAGATCAGATACGGAAGGCAAATCCCATCAAAAAAAAGATAAGGAAGGCAAATACCTGAATTACACGACATATACAGTTGAGTTGACTGACAGACCAATCTGCGGATTGCAACATTATCTGTTTACTTACTTAATCCATCATTCAATTTAGTTTGAAAAAACTGCATTCGCTTGCTCACCTCACGTATGGCGCGTTCGAAAGAAACAGAATCAACAACGTAGTGCGTGCCTTCACGTTCTCTAAACCTCGGCCAAGTTGCCGCTGTATTGGATAAGATAAGATTAAGGACCATTAATCTTAATTTTTAAGGTTCCAGTGTCACATCCGATGCTGATTCAGCAGAAATCTCCATTAATGTTGTGATAATGTCCCATGGTACCTAAAAACTTTTTTGTCTGACTTACAGTTGTCCGGGTCTACGTGTCTGCTTATTCAATTCAAGTTGGGTCGATTAATGCATAAGAAGAAGAATCGACAAACAAATAAACAAACCCACCCATTGATTGAAAAATCAGATTTTCGGATCTGAACTGTCTGGGTTGAGAGGTTTAATGGGAGCTAATGTGTCTGGTATTATATCGGACAGCAATGGAGATGAATTGTCTTCATTGAGGCCGAGATTGAGCGACATTCCAGAGAGCTGCGTGGCATTGGTTTTGATGCATTTAGACCCACCTGAGATCTGCAAATTGGCTCGCTTGAATCGGGCTTTTCGGGGAGCTTCTTCGGCTGATTTTATATGGGAATCCAAATTGCCTTCCAATTATCAGTTAATTGCTGACCAAGTTTTTGGTAACAGTAGTAAAACAAATAGGGTGGGTTATTTGAGCAAGAAACATCTTTATGCTAGGCTTTGTAGTCCCAATCCCTTCGATGGTGGCAATAAGGTCTGCTTATTTTCTTTGTTTTTCGACATTATAAAAATATCTGTAATCTGGTTTCCGTATAGCAATGTTTTGATGCCTCCGCCAAACCATAATGGTTTGCTCCTTGATAATCTTCAAACTTGGTTGCTGTGTTTGATAATAATACATCTTTGTCAGATCATGACAAGTTTTGTCTGAAATATGAAAATTTGGAAAAATTTTATATTTCTCATTTACAAGCTCTAGAAAGCGTGTGTTATCTTTTTGCAAAGAACCTTTGAATTGGTGCAGATGTTTATTGTATATAGGGATTCAAAGTGATTTTGGTTATGTACAGGAGATGTGGCTGGATAAAAATACGGGTGGCCTCTGTGTATCTATTTCTTCCAAGGCTTTAGCTATTACCGGGATTGATGATCGGAGATACTGGACTCACATTTCAACTGAGGAATCTAGGTGGGATTGTTATAACAGCTATGTAATTCTGCACTGTGTTGGCCCTGGAACTGTTTGTAATTAGTAGTGGTAAATTGCTTTGCTTTTACTTTTAATATCATTTGTGGTAATTTTGCAATGTATTGACATCGAATTATCCAATTGGAATTTGCATTTTGTCGCTCTATGTTGCCTCTGCTCTACCATCATATTGTTTCTCGATTTCATGTACAGCGTAGAGACTCCATTGGCCTTTCATAATATTTGCCGGGTTGATTCTTTTTCTGCTATATCTTTCGGTTATGTAGTGGTCAGAAATTGGTTCTTAAGCAACATTCAGTCTGATTGATGCTTTTAAGCTGAGTTCACGCATTGATATTTGTATGTGTGTTTACTTACTGCTACTAATTAGATTACAATGATACAGTTGGCCACCTGCTAAGTTTACTATTTTTCTTACTTTTAGGAACATGGATATATATTCACATTCATAAAAAATTTAGCCCAAAAAAAACATAGGTTTATTGCCTTGTTTATGCTTTATAGCGGTCTCCTTTTCTCCCACTGTTTGATGAATGAAGCAATTTGTTTGGGACCTGTTCCCTTTCTTTGCATGTTAGGTTCCAATCAGTGGCATATCTTCAACAAATCTGGTGGTTTGAAGTAGATGGAGAGTTTGAGTTTCAATTTCCTATTGGGACATATAGCCTCTTCTTCAGACTACAGCTTGGGAAGCCTTCAAAGAGGCTTGGTCGTCGGGTTTGCAAGTTTGAGCATGTCCATGGCTGGGACATAAAACCCGTTCGTTTCCAACTAACAACATCCGATGGACAACATGCCGTATCCCAGTGTTTTCTTCAGAATCCTGGTCACTGGATTCATTACCATGTGGCAGATTTTGTTGTTGAGGATCCTAATGAATCGACAAAGATTAAATTTTCATTGACTCAAATCGACTGTACTCACACGAAAGGAGGTCTTTGTGTGGACAGTGTTTTGATATGTCCCAGTAGTTTTGAAAAGAGTTTGTTAGGTCTAGGTCATTAAGGTTTGGTTTGTTAGGTAGTTAGTGTTATGGTTTTAGACATGTATGTAATATATTGTGTGTTTTTTCATGTCTTGTAAATCCTGCTTTCTGCTCTGGTGATTTTGTTTTTTCTCCTGATGTAAATGAAATTGCTTCTTGATAGTTGACTAGTGTGTTCTCAGAATATGTCAATTGTTTTACATTTCGGCTATCTGTTTACATCTCTGGCCATCCAAGTTATCTCATGCTCAAGTAAAATAGGAAAATTATACTAAGACCCCTCTTCAGAAAATGAAGAATGGAGATCATTATTTTATACATACGTATAACTTCACAGTTACATGTTTCTGGTATCCAATCCTTAAATTTTTGTGATAGTAGTCAAGAATCTTCACCCAACTTTGTAGGTACCAGTTTTGATTTATATGATAAAGACCAGCTAAATTTAAATTATAAGGTAAGGACAAGGCTATCTGCACTTTAAAATTTCTTCCGAATAATATTTTCCTCTACACACTCGTTCATTTAATTTAAAAATGTAAATGTAAATTTTACTCATGATGCTATTACAAATGCCAGAACAGTCTTTCACTAAAACTATCCCATTAATAAGTATTTATTTTCCCGTTAAACCCATAAACTTTCATCATTCTAGTTTTATTTTTATTTACCAAGGCCATAAATACATTTTGATTTAGTTAAAGTGACGATTGAAAGGAAGTTTTAATCACAAACACAACTTTTGCTATGATATTCTTTTATACGAGTGATGACTACACAATTTATTATCCTTTCTTCATTTTTTCAAAAGATAAAAATTTAGTGCTAAATAAAGTTTTTGATGAGCACTGAATAAGTAGTTATTAGGTAAGATAAATAAAAAATATGTTTTGGCCAAAATCTGGTTCAGCCCAAAATATTATGAGAGCTTCTCTTATAGAGACTGATTTTATGGTGGAGATAGAGGCTGAGATGTTCAAGAGAAGTTTGTTAGGGGAGGTAGCGACGGGGAAGAACTTGAAATCATAAAAAATGACCGTTAGAGGGGTGTAGGCGATGGCCGGCGACGGTCAAGTTAGTGGGAGGTAAAAGAAGGTGATAGGTTTCACAGGAAACCCAAAAACAAGAGAAAGTTGAGTGAGTTTGTGAATGAGTGAGCTTTTTGTGAAAGTGTCAACTTATTTTCCTTATGTGACCAACCTGACCTTTTATAGTGGAGTGCCTCTGAGGACGTCTTTGTGTCTCTTTGGGACACGTGGAGAGCCGTAATTGGGGATATCTCTCCTCAGGTAGGGCTTTTAAGTAATTTGACTAATTAGTGAAGCTTGCTAGGCTTGCTTAGGCTAGACAGCTGTAAATTTGAGGACAATCTGTGCTGACAATGTGTTCTTGACCCTGATTGGTTCATTTTGAATGGGCCAATAAGGCTGAGGAGCGCCTAGTTTCACTGGAGAGGGTGCAAGTGGCTTGCTCTGTGGTCCCCTCCCTTGATTTTGACTTAGGCGGCTTAAAAGTATATATTGTGGAGACAGCCCATGTGGGGAGCATGCTGTAATAGCGTGGTCTGGGGTGCTGACGTGGCTGTCATTATCCCGTGATCTCGCGTCGACACTTGGCGCTGCAGGTACAATTTTGGGGGCACTATTTATCATTTGTCGTTAATTTTTCGAGATCCTCTCATTTCATCCTCCCCCGGTCAACTTCCCCTTCACACTTTCTCATGGTCATCCTCCGATCCTCAGGTTTCCCTTTATTCCTTATCAGGGTCCAGAGGCACGTTCCCATGTGTCATGCCCTTAATACCACTAGTCTATATTTTACCACCAATAAAATAAATTTTTAAAAAATTTTAATTATTTATTTAGTATTCAACAGATACTCAGGTCAGAACTGAATATCAATCATTCTTTAAAACAAATTTTTGTTGCGACGTGCGACCATGAAGAAGAAATTGTTTAGGATGAATTAGTGCTTGTGTGATGTTAAAGAGTGGTAATACATATTAAATGTCAAACTAGGCTTGGCAATGGGCCGGGCTTGGACGGGCTTTGCCAAGGCTCGGCCCAAGCCCGCCACTCACTGCAACAGCACAGGCCCTCTATAGGCTTGTCTAAGCACTGGAGGGGGCCAAGCTTGGGCTTTTTACAATTTTTTTTAATTCTTACGATTTTTTTAATTTAAAAAAAATTTGGCATAAATTCCCCAAAAAAACTAAGGTAACAATAACTAAACCTGTAATATTACATAATTCACATATTAATTCTTCAAAGATTAATCTAAAAAACTAAGATCAAGATATCAAATTCAAATCATCAAATGCTCAACATAGTATTACTAACTAAATAATAATTAAAATAACACAATGACGTAAATCCCATCACAATTGTGAGTTTGTGTTGTGTTTGTAAATTTATGAATAGATTAGAATTTTTTTTTGTTTTTTTTAACACACGGGCCCTGGTCCAAGTTTTTTGAAGAGGCCCATGTCCAGGCTCGTGAACGACGGGCTTGAAATTTTCAAGCCCTGACCCTCATGTAGAGGGTCGGGCCAAAAGTCCGCGGGCTCAGGTCGAGTCCGACAAGCCTGGCCCGGGTTATTCTGCCCACCCTATGTCAAACAAAAGTATAAATTAAAGTGTAAATAAATTCACCTTAAATTATAGTTGCCTTGAGGTGCGAGCCCATGCTCTAAATATGTGATTCGCGGCTTTGCCCTTTGGGACTCACGTCCGAAGGTGGTGGGCAGCATATAAGACAACTAAATTTATTTGGATTTGCATTTTACTTTTCCTTCTTACCTATCTTCCGTTGTCTTTTCCATCAAGTATATATACGGTTATGATTTATCTAATTTTGTATCTTTTATCGAATAATTACTAATTATAATTTTAAAAAATAAAAAACACCAACTCAGTACCAAATTTAAATTTAATAAATATTAAGTTAGTATTCATAATATTAATCGAGCTTTAATAATAATAGCGTTTCTCTCTTACTTAGGCCCCACACTATATAATTCAGTAAAATCCGTTATAGTATATAATATATTTTGAGTTATGAACGCTGCTCACCTGGTGAAAGAAATAATTTCAAAATTGTTTACAAAAGTCCGAAGAGTTATCTAAAATAGTGGATTAAGATTAATGGCCTAAAAATAAGAATTGATATTTGACTTCTGTTAATAAATTATGAATGAGATTGGCTTTTTCCTACTAGGAGGAATCAATAGAAAAATCTAGAAGATGACGGTAAAATTTTTTTTAAGCTGATCCATTCTTTTGTTGTATGAAAAACAAACGATTTATTTTAATATTAATACATATGTCGAAGGATCAATTCAAACTCCTAAATTATTTCTCATCCAAAGAAATAAATGAAATTAAACAAAGTTATCCGTAAATCATCAATATATAACTGTGTCGGTGTTCGAATATGCGAATAGATATAAGCAGGTGAGGATCAAGGGTGCCCATAACAAAGTAGGAAATCAGAAACAAGAGTTCGTGCTTATGTCTAAAACTTTTTTTTTAAAAAAAATTAATAACATATATTAATAGTGTCAAAAATAACTAACAATACATCATCATATATGTGCAAATACAATGCCAAGTTTAAGTACAATATATAAGACAATACCTATGACCCAAGCATAATTAAGTTAGGAGAATCTTAATCATAAAATAACTCATAACTATAAATTCTAAAATCGAAATGAGATTAAATGACTCTATACACTAGAATCTAATGAAGTTTTGGAGAAATTTTATAGTACTGGCCTAATGTACCAACCTCAGTTATTATGGGTGAAAATCACAAACCAATCGGAACAACAACAATAACAAAACTACTACAACAACAACAAAACAACACAAAAACTAAAAAACAATAAAATATACAACCACCTTTGAAACGATCCACTAATACCTCTCCGCAAGCTCTCGCTCTAGGCCATCCAAATCTTGACACACAGCACCATTATTGGAGTCATCCACCCTAATACAGGCATACCCTTTTAGATTCGGACACTTTAGCAACACCACCTTAGGATCGTGGACAACCTCTGTAGATGGCACCACAACAACAACACCAACACAAACTACAACTCCGTCGCTAACAACAACAACAACAAACACAATCTAACAACATAAACATAGACAAAATAAAAGGAAAAAAAACTAAAAATAACATAATAATTAAAAAACAAAGATACAAAAAAAAAGAAAAGTGATATTTTATTTATTTTTATAAATAAAAAGATTAAATTTATAATTTAGGAAATAAATATATTTTTAGAATATGGTATTAAATTTTCACTTAAATAAAAAGCCACAAAAATTAACTTTTTCCATTCAAATGTAATTTTTTTTAAAATCAAACATAATTTATAAAAATAAATCAATTTAAAAAAAAGTAATAAAATTTCAAACTTTAAATATTTAATAAATAAACCTAATTTATCCCTTAATAATTTACCGTAAATAAAAATCCACCAAAGCAATCATGACAACAGTCCGATAAGATTTAAAATTAATTTCAGATAATTAATTATTACTATACTAATAAGTAAAAGAAAAAAAAAGAATTTATCTAATTAATTAAATTAATTTTCGAAATTATCTTTCACCAAGCTTAGCCATGCCTATGTGTTCCTCCCAGAGTCCCAGTCACATTCCACCTCGCCCTGGGGCGACGCTACCAACAACAATTCTCTCTCTCCCTAATATTATGACACTTTCTCGCTCTAGGGTTTCGCACCTTTTGGGATTTTTCTTTTGATTCCTCAATAAAGGGCAAAAATTTAATCTTTTCTCTCAATTGTGAGTCTGTGATTCCCATCTCCTCAAAAGCTTTTTTCTTTTTTGTTTTGCTTTGCGGTTTTTTTTTTCTCAGTCAATTTCGAGCTTTTATTTTATAATAGCATATACTTTTGAATTTTAATGAAAAATCATAATTTTTGCGACTATTTTCTGGGCATTTATGTGAGTGTATGTTATTGAATTTGAAACACATGTTAATAATGTATGCAAGTTTTTGTAAAATTAAGAATCCCTAATTTCTTTCATTTTTGGTTCAATAATTATAGGAGCTTTAAGATTTTTCATTTGAACTTTGCTCGCTTTACTATCTATCTTCAGTCGTTGAATGTATTAAAGGGGTTTTAAGGAATTTTTGTGTGTGTGTGTGTGTGTTTTCTTTTCTATGGGGTTTTTAGGCACTGTCTGGATTTCTCCAAGTTTTATTTTACTTATCTATGCAAGTTCTTATTTTCTGTGTTACATTATTTCAGTTCGTCAGTTCAAATGGAGAATGGAATTGATTTTGTGAACTGGCTTGATCCCGACACGTCAATTCAGATCCTCTCTTGTTTGGAAGAGCTATCTGATGTTCTCCGTGTTACCTGTGTTTCACGTTCTTGGCGACAGTATGGTAAGCGAAAGTATTCAGTAATGTCTATGCTTCTTCTGTTTTTGTACCAACTTCATGGTTGTAATGCTTAAAAACTTTTTTTTGGGGGGGGGGGGGGGGTTGTGTGGATTATTACTTGTTTAGTCTCAACTTGATGGAATTTTTCAGAAATGTCTATGCTTCTTCTGTTTTTGTACCAACTTCACGGTTGTAATGCTTAAAAACTTTGTTTGGGGGGGGGGGGGGGTTGTGTGGATTATTACTTGTTTAGTCTCTACTTGATGGAATTTTTCAGATGTAGATGTCGCAGAAAAGCTAGGGTTTTATCCCAAAGGTTTAAGGTTCTTTATGTGTTTTAAGATTGCAGTATTGTTGCTGAGAGATACATAATTTTATGTGTTTTGCAGTCATTGCAAACAGTCTCTGTCGGCAGCTGTGCCTAAGAATGTTTCCTCAGTTATCTAAGGTTGTTCATGTAGTCGAACAAAGATCTGGTACGAAAGAGCCTGCAGAAGTGGGATCTAGTAATTTTATGGAGTGGCAAAATTTGGAGAGGGAGCACAGAGCTTATGCCTTTTTAGCACGAGGTTGTACAACATTTCCTATTAGAAATTTGATTTCAGAGCCAATCTGTGCTTCCAGCACTGATAATTATCCAGAGGAGAGCATCCTTAATACTCTGGAACCTAGAGATAGACTTCCGCAGGGAGCTTCGTACTGGTCAAGTAAAGGACAAAGCAATGCCGCAGAGCCTGAAATGCTGTTATATAAGTTGATGGGTGATCTGTGTGTTATTACTGAAGTCAGCATACAACCTTTCCAAGGTTGATCATTTTAGAAAATATATACTCTTGAGTTCTTCTGTCTGAATTTAATTGTTTTTTTGAAAGGACATACTGAATTTAATTCTTATCACTGATGATAAGTCATGTGTTTTTGTCCAGCTTATTTTCAGTGGGGTCTACCTATATATTCAGCCAAAGCTGTGCGCTTCCGAATGGGTCATCCGAAGTCTCCTATGGATGTTCCTGTAGGTGATCCTGTAGGTGAGTCGTATAAGGACTATGAAGATAAATTCATCTGGACGTACACTTCACAAGAGTTCCCAATGGCTCAGGTAAGCTGTATTTCTAACTGTGCTTTTACCTTTTTTTGTTGCAATCAACTGAAGAGAAGCTGAATTTAAAATGAGTGTGTAAGGACTGTAACACCGTCTAGAGAATAAACCTTCAATAGAACTTCTCTTGCACCAAAATATTAGCATTTGACATAATCACCTTTTGCATAATCTCAATCTAGATTGAGATTATGATTTGAGATTGTGTGCACAAAAGGAGCCTGACAATTATATAATTGCTGGGGGTGCATTATGGCACATTCTCCAGCAGTAAGTCAATTGCATGCACAGAGTTTTGATGTAAATTGTGGCTGATACCTTTCAAGTAACCAAATATGGATTAAAAGATGGGCGGTCCTTGACCATTGCAATTACCAGTGCCTAAAATGCCATTTCTTACCAAGAACTATTTTTGTAAATGGGAGAATAAACCGCTCATTACATTTTGTTTCAATTTTGAACTTACAAATTTTGAGGAGCATGGCTTGCTGCAAAATGTCTTAGAATCTAGCTGAATGCAACCGAAACACACTTTCAGGCCTAAACTCAATCTGTTGATTGAAAAGTTCAGGATATTCTTACGACTCATGGCAGTGTTTTCTATTATTTGGTCTTCATTATTGTATGTTGTTTGTTTTGAGCTGCTGCGTGACTCTGAGTGACACAGTGTTTCTTCTACATTCCCCGTCTACATTCTAATCATCCCAATGAATTCACCAACAGGAGAATCACGTCCAGAAGTTCAAGCTTCCAGAACCTGTTCTGTGCATTGGTGGATTTTTGCTGATTGAACTGCTGGGTAGGGTTCAGAGACAAGAGATGGATGGCTTATTCTATATATGGTTTGCTCCTGCCTCTCTTTTTAATTGTTCTATTTTGGTACTCACGGTAAATTGTGGTGAACTTTTTCACTATTGATGTGCTAGTATCCTAAGTGAAAACTTTGTTATTTTAGCCATAATGTTTGTGTTAGGCCAACTTTGAGTTCCAAGCTTATCCAACAATATCTTCACATTAGCATTGGCCAAACTGATGGCTGTTGGGTTATGAGTTTTAGTTGATACACTGTTTTGATTTGAGGGCTTTGATAATTCATTTTGGCACCATTTTATTGATTAGAGAGAATCTTTTGAAACTTTTACTTTTATCTGAACAAAGTAGATATTCATGTCTTTTCAAATTAAAAAAGAAAAAAAAGAAAAGTAGATATTCATGTACTTATCTTTGGTTAGAAACTGTTATAACCAGTGTGGCTACTAGCTGTGTATGACGAGAATATGCATTTCCATCATGTACCTGTCCTAATTGTACTTTATTGGCACATCACAGTGTGTCTCATGTTCAGATCGTGGGAAGATCATTTTCACCTGCATTTGGTATTGAAAGCCCTGAACCATCTGGGAAATTTGCATTGAAGGTTCTGAATTACACTCAACCCACGCTTGAAGATCCACCCCCAATCCAGAGTCTGTATTTACAGATGCATGGGGGGCAGATTATAAACATCTTGCCGGGCAATGCTTTAGTTGCAGAATTTGAGTGGGTTGAAGGGGAGGATGAATCAGATGATGAGTTCGTTCTCTAGTGCGTCACATAAATAATTACATATAAATTGTATCTGGTTTTTCACTTTGATCCCTGCTTTTGCAACAAGTAATAATTCCATTTGGAGTTTGGAGTGACTTTGTCTAAGACCTTTTTATTGTGGTGTTGAGGCAGAAATTCATGTATTTACTCTGCATTCTCCTTGCAGTTCACTGTATAATCTTTCTTTTGGACCAAATTGCTTGATCTTTCCTTCTACTCTGGGGAGTAATGGAAGTTCGAAGTTATAGTTTTCCTGTGCTTAACAGAAGCATAATCTCACTCGAGAGGTTTCATGTTAAGATGTCAAAACTGAAAACGGGAAAATTAGCTTAATGACGATTCTGTTTAGTGCCTGATTGTTTAATGCTTAGTTGACAATTCAATGTGGTATTCTCTGATATGAATGCGGATCGACACATTTACATTTGTATATTAATATGAATCATAAATGAAAAGACACGCCACACGTGTATTATTACTACTTTAGAAGGGCAGAGTGAATCTTGACAGCAAGTGGAGTATTTCAATGTCACCATATAAGGTGGCGAATTAAGCTAAAGCTAAAGCTTACACCAACATCTGACTTATGTAACAAGAACCAATAATTATTTTAAATGTCACTGAAGCTTGTGCAGCAAAACCGGCTTCTCTATTCAGGGTGCCTTGGCTTTTACTGGAGCCGGAAGTAGCTGCATCACAATTCACAAAAAGCAAAAATCTAATCAGAAAATGAGTTGTTGCAGTTTCCAAGGATTATATTAACCCAAAGGCTTAATCAGGTCCCATGCTGCCATGCCAATGCTAGGATAATTTAAATTTAAACTTACTGTTTAAGCAAGTCAAAACCAATTTTTATTTTATCACAAATTATCAAAATACATCTATGGACAAGTCACATCCAAGATAATTTCCCAAGTAACAAAAATCTTCATATTCATGATTGATTAAAGATGCCTGATGCTTCTCCTTTATCCTTTGTTCAAATCAGACCATTGTCAAATCTAGTGTTTTCTTTTGTTTGGGATATTTTCAACCTTTGCACATTACCGTTCTACATTCATATGTAATCATTGTTCAGGAGCCTATAATTAACAAAGTAATGAAGATATCAACCGAAAATTAACTGTAGAATTTGATACCTGATAACAAGAGATGAGAGAGGTAGCAAATCCAAAGGCTCCTGTTACACGAGGAGTAACTTTCTTGGGGGCCAATTGAAGCAGCCCAACTGCCACCACAATGTCCATGGCTGATTTGACAAGCGCTAGAGACCTCTCATTTGATTTTTTAAGTTTAGCTCGGTATTGCTCATTCTGCATTAGATGCCAAGGAAAAAGAAAGAAGGGATGGAGAAAGACAACAGTTAGCTTGATATTGCTTAGGTGCAAAAATTTCATTGTTAACTTATTGTGGAATCATTAGGTTGGTATACTTTATACTTATCACTGTCCTTAAATTCCTTCTCTAACTTTTTCATTGATGTAGAAAGCCTCCCAAGCTCTCCAAGCTGACATATGGAAGGGATAATGTGGATTAGACAAAACTATCATACCAAGAAACCGTTCCAACATATAGAAGCCAGTGGTTGATCAAAAACTAAAAGCAACATACCTCAACCAATGTGGTACAAACTGAGGAACCCATCCAACAAAAAAGAGAGATCCGACCGAGCAATTCTGCACGCTCTTTGTTCTGTTGCAAAAGTACTACCTTAGTTGATCTTTATAAAATATAGAGTCCCTCTCTACTGCAAGCGCCCGCACTTGAGAATGATTATATATAATAATAATAATAATAATTCTCTAGTGAGGGCATCCGCAATCTAACAAAGTGAGGATGCCACTAATAGACAAAAAAACACAGTTTTCAATGTATTAAAATCTGTGTTTTTTTGTCCGTTAGTGAACATGTTAAAGTGAGGAAGCCCTCACTAGAGAAGGACTCTCTCTCTCTCTCTCTCTCTCTCTACACACACACACACACACACAGAGCTGACAAACCTAAAATGAACATACAGAACTGTCTTTACCTTGTAGATGCCTGATCTGCCAAGCCAAACAATTTGATCAAGAAACAAGAAAGTTGACAATAATGCATTTTTGGACTGAAACATGCAAAGAATTAAGAAGTCAAAGCCATAGAAGAAAAAAAAGGATAATAGAGAAGCCATTTCGCAAATTATTTATACCTTTCCCAGCAAAACAAGTGGAAGGGGAGTTCCTTGGGGAACCGGGCTGATAAGAGCGTGCAAATCATTGACAAACTGCAAAAACAAGAGTTACGACCAAATCATGTCAGCATGAGATACATAGAAATATAAGTTCAATATCAGATTTTAACTCAAACGTTCAACTAAACGTCAGAGAGAAAATAAGTCTAAAAAGCTGCTTCTTTCTTAAGCTCTTGTTTACCGCAGGCAGAATAAAACATTATCAGTTAATAAATGACAGGTCACACAAAACTACCAAAGGAACCAATAACCTTAAGCTATGGTTACTTCACAAAGAATACTATATAGCGTAACCTTAAAAAGACGGAAAACTTTCCGGGCTAAGCTGGTTGACTTGTCAACATTTTGGGCGGTACCAGGCTGTCCATCACTCAAGAATTTTGAACCATACTGTATAGCTCTGCATATCTTGTCCCGGGCTTCAGCCTTATTCAAATACAAAACCACAAGTGCAAGTTCTGCTCTGGTTGCATCCAGTGTGCTCATTGTTTATCCTGTAATCAAGCTATTTGCAGTTTGTGATGATCCATGTATAACTCAGATTAACAACATAATATCAGGCATACAATGTTCAAACATCACATGACAAATATAAACCAGAAGCAAAATATGTCAATCAAAACCAACCGAAGTTAAATCAAGTCAAGCAAGGGCTTAACTATAAAAAGCATATTATCCATTGTCAAAGGGAAAGTGCCATTTGAAAGATTCGTCCATTCTCAATGAATTAGAAAACTATAAGGTGGAGACCATTCAATTAGAGGATAAAATTACTCAATTACAATTGGCAAAAAGACTTTGAACAGCTCATTAACAAGAATACATGCCAAGATAATTTTAGGAAGTATGATTAACCGAAACTTGCAGCACTAAATCTTGTTACAAGTTCAAATTTCTATCCAAGAATCATCACCATGACCCACTAGCCGCCCAATGACTGCATGAGACAATCTACAGCAGAGTACATAAACATCCCAGAATTGCTTCTGCATCAGATAATCACTTCTCCAAGAAAAACTCAGAAACCAAATGAACAAAAAGAAAAAATTGGTGGGCCGTAAACAAACAGAGAGCAAGAGAAAAAGAAAAAATCAATCTTCCTTCCAAAACCTTTTTATCTCAATCTTCAGTTCAACTGCTAATTCCAAGCAATCCAACGGAGTACAACAAGGTGAGCAAACAATTCATCAACAAATGAATAAAATACAAAATCTAAATAACCCAATCTAAAATCACATTAATTAATCCTGATACCCAAATAAAAATCAAAACCCATAACTCAACAATCAAACAAAAGCAGACTATTGCGGTAAACTTTCACATAAACATAAACAAAAATCGATTTTTACATACCTAGAGTACAGATCAAAAGGTCCAAAAAGAAAAGAGAGAAAAAAAAGAAACTGGAGTTTGATTATTATAGGCGAACGCAATTTTTTTTTTTTCCCAATTTTGCCAAGGTAATCTTATTATGTATTTGATGGATAGATAGAGAAAAGTAAGGTACCGAAAAGAGTGCCCAACGATTTTGGCCTCGAAAAGCTCAAATTTTGCCTCTTTTTTTTTTTTCCCCCTAATTTCCCTTAATTTTATATGAGAAAAGTTGTGGAGGCTTCTCTTTAGTTAAGCTATCGTCAGTCTCAGCGTCGTTTTGCTTCGGTCGGATGACTGGATTGCTTCTCTAATCTCCGCAAATGATAGACTTGATAAGGGCTTGTTTGGTCCTCTATTTTCCAATGTACTAAAAGAAAATCATAGCCGTTAATTGTGTAATTCCTCCAGGAGTTTTTGCATAAGGTCCCACTCCCACAACTCATGATCCGACCGTTCATTTTTGTTAGGGAGAAATGATTTACGAATCACGATCAAGATTCATTTTCGTTTTCATTACACAGCAATAATAATAAAGAAGGAAACAGAAAAATTATCATTCGGTTCGGTTCACACCAGCCCTAAGAATGCGAAAAATGGACGGCTCTCTTTAGTGAGTCACTGCTACGCTGTCGCTTATCTGGAAGCTCGGAAATGGGAAAATGGATTGGGTTGACCCAAAACAAAACCCACGAAGCCCATTCTTTTGCCATCTTGAAAGCCCACTAAACAATAAGCTTCCAACAGTTGATAATGCAGTGCCGAATCAGTTGCTTATTCTTTAGCTAATTCATTTGATGCTGATGGATGCTTTGAAGTGAAAACACAACAAACTAATGGGGTTAGGTCTTGGTGCCGCATAACAACAAACTACGTCTTAAGTGATGTCGTGTTGATTTTTCCTATCCTTAAAAATACCACCCCCCCCAAAAAAAAAAAAAGGAAAAAAAATTCTCACGACAGTTCTCATTAAACTCAGATAAATATCACCTTTCCTGCAGCTGTGGAAATAGATTTTTCTTTTAACCCAGATTTCAACCATGGGGCAGCAAGACAGAACTTGTAGCATTGTGCTGATAATTATTGTTTGGTAACATAAAGAATTACCTCTTTTTTTGAGAGGACATAAAGATTTACTAAACGTGCGCAAGCAAGCAAGCAAGCATCATGTTAGTCTCAGCAAGTTTTAAGTTGAAAAGCTTTCGAAGAGAAATCATTTATGATCTATCCCACACCCAAGCTGGGATATGGAATCCAGGACAATGGAGAAGAATTGTACGAGTAAAAATAAGGCCAAATGATGCACAACAGTACACCGTGAGTAGGCAATTGCTCTCAGTAACTGAAAGCTGTTGACCAGAGATAACACATTCAAATAAATAAAGCCTAATAGATACAAAGAGTAGGAATAAAATAAATATGTAAAGAAAGCAATTTCCATCCATTCTTAATTTCTTATGATCGATGAATAGGAAACAACGGTAGAAGAGAATTAAGAATGACAAGGGATAAAATCTTCATTATTACAGATCATAATTGCAACACGTTCATGTGGTAAATGGAAATATAGTTGAGAACTAAAGAAATTTTTTAAAAAAAAACCATTATACATTTATAAATATTAATAATAAAGACCCCGGTTGCATGGTTGAAACATTATGAATATCATTGACGGCTTTTGTTTCATACAGATTATGAAACATTAACCATACAACAGAAGATAAAACAGGCTTTGTCACACAAAGGATGATTTTTCTTGTCATTTTCTATTTTCTACTGAAAAAACTTCTCAACTTCCCTCTTTCCAATCGCTCGAGGAGCTTCTTTGAACCTGGGATGTCCATCTCTGAAAGCTTTTTAAGATATCCTATTGCGCCATAAGAAATCATCAGCTTCTTACATTTCTTACTTGGAGAAAGAGATGCCAGGCAGGCAACTGCATATTTCTTTGCGGTGTTTTGCGGACTTGGGTCAAGCAATTGGACCAAATTTGGCACACTTTTATCATCCCTTTTGACTTCTCTGCAATTCTGTGAAAGTGTCACCAAGCTTGAAATTGCTTGGGCTGCAACTTCTCTAACACTGTTTGATTTAGCTTCAAGCAACTTGATGAGCAGAGGTGTACACCCTGCATCACCCACCAATTTTTTCATCTCTGCTGAGGTGCAAACCCTACAAAGAGCCGATGCAGCAGCTTGTTGTGCACCCAATGATCCTGCTTTAAGCACGTGAACCAAACGAGGCAGGAAACTAAGAGAAATCAAAACCTCCTCAGAAACTGAACCAACCAAATTCCGCAATGCCCCAACGGCAGACTCCTGGGGCAAAGGACCATCAAGGTATGCCAATAAGCTTCGTATTCCACCTTCTGAAACGACAGACCTTCTTAGATTCTCATTGCTGGCAGTGAGATTCTGCAAGCACTCTGCAGCATATTCTTTGGATCCCAATAAAATTCCACAATCTAGAAGTTTAATCATAACCTTGACAATCCCTTCTTCAGCAAGCATTTGGCGAACATCAGGAACAGCTGATATATTCTTCAAGGTACATGCAGCTGCTGCCTGAGAAACAGAGTCACCAATTTGACAGATCTCAATAAGAGGTCGAACCCCACCATGCCCCACAATTGCTCTGGCCGTTTCTGCCGACATTGACAATCTCTGGAGCGAAATTGTAGCCTTCTCTTTACCCACAGTGCTACCAGACTCAACAAGCCTAATGAGAGGTGGCAAAACACCTTCTGAAACAAGCCAATTCTCACAACTACCTGATTCAGCAAGCGAGCATATCACAGTAACAGTCTTTTCCCGTATACGAGGAGAAGTTGCTGTTAACAATTGGACTAGAGCAGCAATATTGCTCCGTCCCATAACTGCCAAAACATTCTTTTCATCCTCTTTCATGACCTCAACAAGGCTGTCAAGAGCTTTGTGCTTTGCCTCCAAGTGCCCAATCTGAAGCCGTGCAAGTAATTCCCTTACATTGCCATGTGTTGTAGCCTCAGCATCTGTTGAAGAACCAGGTGCAGACAAAGGCAAAGTAGCCTCCCCAAGCACCCCTGTCTTGATTAGAAGCCCACAGTCGTGCAAATTCAAATCCAATTTCCCTGATAAGGCATCAAGATCGCTCTGCATCCTAAGCTTCCCTTCATACTTCTCCTTCACACATAACTCTGCCAATTCAATTGCTTCCTTCAAAGTCTTTGACACTGCCTGCAATTGCTCCTTACACAATGCATTTTTGGAAAAGCAAGGATGGCTTGACAAGTCCGATAAATGTGGCGGGATCTGCTCCAATTTGGAAATTATCATCTTCCATCTACCAGGAAACCCCTTAATCTGTCTTGCCTTACCAAGAGCCACAGGAACAAGCTCTTGTGCATGTAACAACCACTCATCAGCCGATTGAATATTGGTCAATACCCCGTTACCGCCAGCTTCCACCATAATTAAAATCTGGATTGGATCAAACAAATCAACAGAGTTGTTTTAACTTAATTCTAGAGACAACCAAATCTTAATACAATGTCCCAGATAAGGAAAAAAAAGGATATTTGTATAGAAAATTTGAAGGCAGTGGAGCAGTTGCAATAATAAGGCCTGTAATATTATAAACTACCATTATTGCAAATAAAATAAGACAAAAGTTTAAAACAAATTAGACCAATATCAAGCCTCTCCAGAATCTTGTATGATCACACAAAGCTCGTTTGCTGAAAACAAGACCCGACCAACACAATCAAAGTACCTAAAGATGCCCCCACGAGTCATTTCCATTGTTTAGACAAGTGATATCATTAAATGCCAACCATAATTGAATTGTTTTATAACACGTATTCATAGAGACAAAAGTTTCTAAAATATCGTTAAATGACAATGTAAGAAGTTACTTTTAACGGCCTCAGAGTGCTGTCTAATTAAGAACCCGTCGTCGGTGGATAACTTGTTTGAAATACCAAAACACCCTTTTACATATCAAGCAAAAACAGAATTTTACCGTTACTGTGAGGGGGAAATTGGTAAGAGAAAATGAAACCCACAACTTTACTTTTCAACCCAGAAGATTTGATGCCGATTCTGATCTACATCCAAGGGTCAAGAATTGTAGGAGAGACAGGAAAAGTAGGAATCTTACGTATTACCATTTTCACCCCTTAGCTCGTTTGAGTGAGAAAGAGAGAGACTTCCCTTTGAAGAGAAGATAGGAGGAGTCTCTATCTACAGTTGTACATATGTAGAGTGTATTTAAATTCTCATCAATGGACCCAACTCCACTAAAAACCAAAACAAGTACGCAATGAACTGGAGAAATTTTCAAATTTGGCGAGTTTATGTATACCGACACCAGAAAATGGATATCTCTCTCTATCTCTCTATAGTTTCTGAGTAAGCACAAAGAAACAGATTAAGAAAAATGAAAGCAAACAAATTTGATCAATTGTGAAGAACCCGGATAGGATAAAATAAAGAGAACCCATTTGCAGAACAAAAAGAGAAAAAGCAAGAATCAAAGAAAGCAAACGAAAAAAA
This sequence comes from Clausena lansium, assembly GCA_030449835.1. Lineage (NCBI taxonomy): Eukaryota > Viridiplantae > Streptophyta > Magnoliopsida > Sapindales > Rutaceae > Clausena > Clausena lansium. Next base: position 6,319,305 of record JASUUF010000257.1, read on the forward strand.
CTTCAAGAACCAACCTTTCACTAAGACTCAGAAACTGAAATCTTGATCTTTTTTCTCCTGAAAGCAACCCAATATAGCTTAATCTTCAAACTTCCAAGAATTGGCAACCCAGAATGGCTTTACCTTCAAATCTATTCATCCCGTTCTCTCTGAACTGAGACCCAACAATGCTTCCAAATTCAACAATCAACTAAAGCTAGTGCATTCCTGAGAACAAGACATGGACAGAAATTGTTTGTTTCTTAGTGGAGAAACAGACGCTTAACGGTCGAAATCACGGAACAAAACGCAAGAAACTTCAACTAAGAAAATGAAAGAAGCTCTAGTTTGAAAACCCAAAACCCATTAAAAGTATTTTTAAATTTTAACGGAACAAGACACGGAACAAATAATACAACAATCACGATCGCATTCAAAAATCAAATTTTGCTTCAAGTCCCTCTCTCCTTCTGCTCATATAGAAGCCGTGTCAGGTCTTTTGTCCCTTTAGATTCTCTCAGTAAAATAAAAATTAAGAAAACGCATTGATTATTTTAATTTTATATTATATTATAGGCAAGTAGTAGTAGTTTTAGAGAGAGAAAGAGAGCGTTATACAGAGAGAAAGAGCTTCCGTTTGAGACAGATAAGCTTAACTGTCGAGCATCATTTATAAATCTTACGGCTCTGATTTATGCTAGGACAGAGGATTTGACCGTTGAGATTGGGTAAAATTTGAATGTGCTTTTCGAATTTTTACGTTACCAAGAGAGGTGACGTGGCCGTATATGCCACGAGCGATGTAGGGTCAGCTTCAAAGCTTAAAGGTGTTCATGGTTGGTTTAGACACCACGTGTGTGAAAGATAACTTCTTGAAACATGCGTGGCTGCAGAACGAATTTACAAACATGGACTCAAAATGCACGTCAAATTTCAAGACTGCCACCGATATGGTGGGCTGTTTGAATTGGGACAGTGCGGCCCAGGTAGGGATGGATATTAATGGGGCCGGGACAAGCTTTTCCCAAACAAAAATGCAAGGGTCGGGCACATTCATTTCGGGCCCGGATTTTTAAGTATTTTAAATTATTTTTTAAATTATTATAAATTTGTAAATATTTAATAATCAACAAGTTGTTATAATTAATAATGAATTTAAAAAAATAATAAAGAAAAAAATAAAGCAAATAAAATTTTATAAATTTAATTTTTTAATACTAAATTCTCTAATCTAAGTATTCTCTTAATTAATTAAGGCTTAAGAGAGAGTTTAGTATCACAATTTTATATTTTTTAAGTCATTATTGATTTATGCATTAAAGATTTAAAAGTTTTCATTTTTTTTTTACATTTTTTAGATTTTAATTTATAAATTTATATTTAAAAAAAAGAGGGTCGGCCTGGCTCAAGCTTTTTTTCTTAAGCTCTTATCAAAACCCTCATGTGAAGGCCTGGGCCCTTTAAGGGTCGGGCTGGCCCCAACCTTGTTATTTAATATTATTTTTTTCTAATACAATCATATTTATGCCCATGTTATTTTATTAAGGGCGTGTTTGGTGCATGGGATTATGGAGTATAAAAATACTATTCACATTCCCAATCCGATGCCCATGTTTGGTAGAAAAAGGAGCTTGGATAATGGGGCTTGCTAATGCCGGAGCACCCGCATTAGCGCCCTTTTTTTTTTAAATAATAATAAATAAATTAATATAATATAATATAATATAAATTTTTATTTTTTTCATTATAATTATTAATTATAAATTAATAAATTTATTATTTTAATCTTTATTATATTAAAAATATGTAAATAATGTATTATTTAATTATATAATAATAATAATAAATAAATAAAATAGATTAATATTTAACAAGTTAATATAAATAATAATAAATACTTAAATAATATATAAAAAATATATATATAACATTACATTATTTAATTGTATATTATTAATTTTTATTTTATTTTTACATTATAATTATTAATAAATTTATAATTTAATATAACTAATAATAAATACTTAAATAGTATATAAAAATATAATATTATATTATATTATTTAATTATATTATAATAATCAATATATAAAGATTAATTATTTTTAAATAATTTAATATAACTAATAAATATTATTTTCTAAATATATAATATAAACTAATCACAAAAAAACTAATATAGTATAATTAAAAATTAATACAGTACAATGTAACATCAAACATAATATAACATAAAATTAATACAGTATAGTGTAGCATCAAATACTGTACAATATTATTATAATACAGTGTTAATGCAATACAGCATAATACAATACAATGTGCCAAACACCCCGAATGGTTTTATTATTCATCAATGCATAACCGATCCATCTAATCAATACTTGAAATTCATGGTTAAAAAAAGAAATCAAATTTAAAATTTTGAATTACAAAAGTAATAATAAGTTGGGAATATCAAATCACACAAAGTTATGATTATGTTTATTTCATTATGAATTTATAAAATAGACTATGATTGTTTTGGACTCTTAATGAAAGAATATATATATATATATATTGTTTCAAAATTTGAATATATATTAAAAGAGTGTCATTTTCTTGAATTTATTTATGTTGTTAGGACTTATTTGATCAATGATTTGAAATGATGATGCCTTTTATATAATGTTCACATGGGGCTTGATGCATCATTCCAAAACCAAAATGTTAAGGATGTAAGTAAGAAGAGAAACATAAGAAAAGACCAAAGCAAGATTTTGAATAAACAATGTGAGATACGTAGTTGGAAGTTACAAAAAGGGCAGAAACTTCGATAAGATGTTGCTGTCGTTTATGCTTTTGCAGTGAAAATGTCAAAATGGCCTGTTGTTCTTTAATAATTAAGGCTAATTAGCTTCATTCTTTAAAATCAATGGGTTTAAAAACAGAAAATGAGAAGAAAGGCATCTTTAGACTGCAAGCGAGATTACCTAGACGCGTGTTATGTGTTTATGTCCATATTCCATTCTGATTCTGGCTGTACGTCCACTTTTCGGTCTGTGTATCTTGTATCCTATTGGCTGCTTCTAGGCTGTAGCCAAGCCACCTTTACTAACAGTAGGGGAACTTATCCCTCCAATCCTTGTTGTTTGCTACAAAATAGAAAAGAAAAAACAAAAGGTTTTAATTTTTGACAAAAAAAATCATAATAGTACCATGCATGCGTTTGACTATTGATCTCTATAAATATCAAAAAAAAAAAAAAAAAAGGCAAAATCCTAAATTTTTAAGTTCCACAATAACGATTGAGTTTTAGTTAAACCAGATTATTTTGGAAAGTTCTGAAGAGCTAATGAACACACTTAAAATATCTCAAAAGACCCTTATAATTAAACATATAATATTTTTTATCGTAACTTTTTATTTTATTTTGACAATAATACATTTGCAACAATATTCTTGTCGTTAATTAATTTATCTATAAAAAATTTAATTAGTAAATTAATCAATAATTATTTATTAACAGATTAGTGTGAAAGAACTAATATTTTTTTATACATTTAAAATTGCTTAACGATTACTTTGTTTTTATACTTACCGATAGCAATTGGTAGCGATGGATTTTAATATTCTAACTTAGCTCTCAAAGCACAAGAGCAAAATATTAAATATCGATGAGATCATTACAAATGTAGACGTCCGATTAGGATCGTTCAAATTCAATCATTGACTATATAATTATTTTACGCAATGGAGAAGTACAAACCTCCTATACGTACCCAATAATTAACCGTGATTTGGAGTAATTAATGGCACCATGCAGTCACGCACTCTCGTGGTAACCACGTTTACGAAGAACAATCCAAATGTTTGTCCTTTTCGTTGCTTTGTTCTTCCTTCCGTGGAAAGCGACCTCCCTTCACTTGCCACATTCTTTTCTTCTTATGCAAGGGTAATTAATTGCAATACGATTCTCTCATGGTCTGAACTTTTAAATATTTCCTATTTTATGTCTTTTAATAGTAGTGTATGGATATCATGATCCTAATTAATTAAATAACTACTAACTTGTTCCTTAAATTATTAACTATTACATTTTATAGGTACGGTTACAATTTTTAATCAAAAATAAGATTTGAGTGAGTTTGCACTGTTAATTGACTGCCTAAACTATCTTACTCTTACTTTAATAATATCAACAACAAAAAAATGTATCTCTTATAATTTTGCAAAACGTAGAATTTCTTACATCAAGTTATTACTGAGAACATTTTTTGTGATAAGAGGTAGCATTAGCTATACAACAACTAAATAACATCATGTCATGTAAGTAAACATTATGTCAAAATTTGACAAATGAATTGAAATTTACCAGAATAAGTGAAGTAAAACTTTTCATGTTATTATTAGTTAGTTGTATTTTCTTTAACATAAAGAAGAGTTTATTGAAAGTTTTTATAATATACATACATACATGCATACATGCATATAAGATTTTATCAAGTTAATTTTTGTAGAAAGGGAAATTACCACTGCACCACATTTCTTTTGTCATATGTACATCTAGCCACCACAAAATTTTGACATGTTCTTTGAACCACATTTATTTTTAAACTTATATCAATCAGCCATGCATGTATGATAAAATGAAATTATAATTACAAAAAAAATTAACATTATAATTTTTAAATAAATTATAATTATAAAAAATTAACATCTTAGATTTTGTGATTTATTTATTTTATTAAATTTAGGAGTATTCTTGTAATTATAATTTTTTAGTTTAAAAATTTTGTAGAATAAAATAGTCTTTTAATTCATTTAGGGGTAAAATAGTTATTTTTAGTGTCAAAGTGGTTGATTGATATAAGTTTAGAAGCAAAGGTGGTCTAAAGAACATGTCAAAATTTTGTGATGATTAAATGTACATATGACAAAAGAAATGTGGTGCAGTGATAATTTTTCTTGTAGAAATAATGCGGTACTTTTGATGTATTCTAAATTTTCTAGACAAATTCAAGGGATTTTAATTACAAAAGATACAAGTGTTCATGTAATCCCAACCCATATGTATTGAGGAATCCCGGGAGGCATGATAGGTACTCCTGGGCTTGAGTTGATCACACCCTTGTGAAGGTGTAATGTAAAACCTGGCAGTTATTCAGCCAATCTTGTGGTTAACGATCAATAAGTAATGGAACCGATTTGCAAGTTCCCATTTTAAGGTGTTCGATCTCACCGACTGGTTCGGCCAGAAGTGAAGAAGTGACACCCCCCGATTTCTAAATCTCCCATTATAGCTACTATGTCAGATGAACCCGAAATTCCGATTCCGCCTGAACCAACCACTCCCGTTCTCAAGGCTCTGTTGGCCCAAAACAGATTGTATCGGATTTCTAGCACGTACAACCATCAAGCCATAGATCAAGGCAAGGCTCAAAGAAACAGAAAGTATCATGGTACGTCGTCTTTGCCTAAAATGGAACAAGAACTAGCATGAGAGTCGATCTATTACGACATTATATATTTTAGCTCATTAATTGAGTCAGATAGCATCAAATTAGCATATACCATTAGCTGATCATTAATTGAGTCATATAGCATCAAATTAGCATATACCATTCCAATGACCACAATTAGAGATGCCTTCCGGCCCCTCCCTCGTCTTGCTGATTGCTGAAGAAAACAAATTCAAGGGCTGATGAATAAATTTTGTCGACTTTTCGAACGATTAAGCACGCACTGTAAATTACTGTTGCAAAATTTTGTTGCTGGAAGTCTGGAATCAGGATGACGTGAAGAACTCGAAAGCATTGATTCCTGCTTTGATCAGTGTATTAAAATTTCATTGTTAAACTTCAATTTTGGCCTGGACTTCCCCCCACCAAACCACTGAGAAATACTAGTTGCAAGCTATCATTATAGTTTCTTTTTTAACAACAGTATGTCATTGGACACATAAGCCTTATATATATATGATCATATTATTTGAAGTTGAAGTGTCATAATTAAGTTTCTCGCTGTACATATTTTTAGAGAACACCGACTTATTGATGATCGTCATCACTACGAAGTTAATTAGAACAGAAACAGCTTCAAAACCAAAGGCTAGCTACAGCTATTATAGCTTCTAATGCACCCTTAAGTAAAGAAGCTTCATAATCATAATAGCAACCTATATATGATCAAATTTCAGTTCTATATTGGGGGGACACACCAAACGTTGGAGGAACGACAACAGAGGAAGAAACCTTGAACCTCTTACTCCTCGACCTCGTAGCCTCAATCTCACTAGTGCAACCACCAATGTTCTCCGGGCTATCAATCCACCCCATGGTTGGATCAGCACTAACTTCCCCGATATCCGACCCGTCGGAGTCCAGCCCATGTTGCCGGAACCCGACCCACTCAGTGCTGCTACAATCAGACACAGTACTAGAGCTTTCCCAAGATGACGGGTCATGCATATGGTCAGCTGCATGTGGTACGATGATGCTTGGTTGCACAACTTTTTCAATGTTCTTCAAATCCACTGGGCTTTGGTATTGGTAGCTCCTAAAGTGGAAGATACTAGCGAAAGTGAAATGATCACTCACTCTACTCTTTGTTGACTTGTTGTTATTTTCTGAAGTCCTAGCCATGATGCTTTGTAGGTTCTTGCTCAACTTGGCCTTCAATGAAGAGAAGCAAAGCCCGTGGCGCCCATCGGATTGAGCAACGAACCTTCCATTGATACAAGGAGAGGAATTGCCCGAATCCGAATGATTTAAAGGATTGCCATTATTATTAACTACCGATGATGCAAAGTTTGTTCGAGCATTTTCCCCACGTAGGGCACGAGCAGCTTCATCATAGGCTCTTGCAGCTTCTTCAGGGGTATCATATGTGCCTAGCCATAACCTCACACGTTGTGATGAGTCCTTGATTTCAGCCACCCATCTACCTGACGGTCTTTGCCGGACTCCAACGAACCTACGAGCCGCCGGTTTGGCTGTTGTTTGACCGCCTTTGGAGTTGGTGGTTGTGGGGTTCTTTGTTGTTTCAGATCCAGCTGCCATTAACACCTAAATTTAATTATATTTGAAGTTTCAAGTTTATTTGGATGTGATATTATTTAGGGTTTAAATTTCCAATGAGTTTTGTGAAAAGAGGGAGAAAAATGTTTTATGAAGCACAGATAGTACCATGCTGCTGCTATTTATAATAAAGTTATTCCTAGGGCTTGGACTGATGACTGATGATGATCATGAGATGAGTACGTACTGTGATTAACTGTGTACAGTATCTCCTGTACCAACATGACTTGCTTGTCCTTTTCTTTCTAATTTTTTTAATGTCCCTCTCTAATCGTTTGCATGATCAAAACTAATTTGTAAATTAAATTGCTTCCACGGACTTGGCTCCATATCCATACACTCGGCTTATAATAAAACTCCGCCATGCAATTCCCATTTCAATATAAAAACCAAACCCTATTATTTTATCAATTATAACATTCTCAAGTAGAAACCAACTCCAATAATGAAGCTTAATCGTGAATAATGGGTAATAGAAAAATGCCAATCAAGAAGACTCGTTCTCTTTTGTAAATATTAACTTCTCAAATTAATATATATATAATTTTAATTTAATAAAAAAAAAGTGTAAAATGGATACAGGGACTAAAGTAATTAATTACCCACTTGCTAGTTGCTAATTCCTTAATTAAAGTTAAAAAATAAAAAATAAATCCCACAACAGAACGTATCTCCATCTCCAACCGTATCTTTCTTTGATTTGAGAATTAAGAGCCGTGGCTCGATCATCAAACACGTACGTAATCAGGCAAAATTACAGAGACAAGGCGACAGAAGAAAGGCGGTCCGGTTTTGTCAGCTTGTAAATGATGAACAGATTTGGAGCGTTGGATTCCGAATTTTAAAATTTAATTTAATTAAGAGTGACGTGTAACTTACCGTTGGAATTTAGCACTTGTTGATGGAATGGACTGAATCGTAGGCCCCGCTAACCTGTGTTTTGTCCTTTAATTTGTTTTGCTTGCTACTTTCCTCACCAAATTGCCCATTATTCTGAACATATTTATAGCTTTACTCATGGAACATTAATTTGTTTTATCATAAGATTAGTGGCTAATTATATGGATCAAAATTTTGTCTCCATATTAATTCGTGGCCCTTGGATTAGGACTATATAGTCACGTAATGTGACCTTAGATTCCCATTTCTTTCATTCCCTTGTTGGTGGAAATGAGAATTTTGTATATTAATGGGTGGATTTTAATTTGTGTCTACGACGACATGTGAGGAATGGAATGACACGTTGTACGTGCCACAAAATTTAGTTGGCCAATCACTTTGCGTTACTACTATATAGTGACAATTGCCACATTTTTGCATGAATTTTTAAGTTCGTCATCCAATGCATTTGCATTTAATGTATATTTATTATCATATAATTCTAATATATATATATAAATTTCTATAAACCAATTTTAATCTACGTAGAATGAAGCAACGTGTTTACCTTTACCTTAGCTCGATTATTATTTAATTGTCCATGCTTCGATGATTACTATAAATTGAGAGTTGATGTTGAATTAATCTTCTTGTATTCATGACTGGTCAGAGCATATGATAATAAAAATATATTTTTTCACAAATAATAGTATCTTTATTTATTCCGTTATTGGTTGGCTTTGCTTTTCTACTCTCCGCTTTTTCCCATTTTCCCATCGGCTAATCATAAGAAACATAAACGCATACTCCAAATCTTTTGGAAAAGGGTTCGATAATTTCATGCCGTTATTAGAAATTTATTAAATTATGGACATTTATTCGTTCACATGGACCAAAGAAATTATTTCCATTTTTTTTCTGGGAAATTTTGTATACAATTTCGAGAAATTTGAGCTGTGGATTTGGTCTTCTTGTTAACAAACAAAAGATTGGGTCAGAGCAGTGGAAAGCTTTATTTGAAGCAAAATCCAAGACCAGTAATTCGAGGAGCATATGCATCGTGGGGACTATCTTTTTTCTGATCTTATTCAGAATAAATTTTAATATACACAAATAAAAACCTTGGGTAGTTTGAACACAGTCAATAGATTCCAATCCACAGATTAGAATGAGTCACGATGCTGTAATTTAACTTGAAAGATTGAGAGCCAGTTTTGATAACGCTGTATTTTTTTAAATAATTGTTATTAATTGTACTATAAAAATAATCGGCGATGAAGAAAATCAATTAAATATTTAGTAAAATTTATTTTTAAAAGTGCTGTGAGTTTTAAAAACAATCTTATGTGTTTGGTAAATCTTACTGTATAATATAAATGACAATATTAAAAAAGTTTATTTACACATTATATATATATATATATATATATATATATATATGTGTGTGTGTGCGCATATAATAATTGATAATCAAAATAATTATTTTTATTTTGTTATCTCAATGTAATCGATAATAGTAATAATCTCTTTATATTTAATGATTCTATTTTCTAATTGAATGAAGATAATTTTAGATTTTCATAATATATTTGATAATATATGTGGAATTGTATTAATTTTAAAACTAATTTTCAAAATCATATTTTAAAAAACTATTCCTTCCCTAATTTTCAAAATCTGCTGTAAGATAAGTTGATTTTGCTAAAGCGATTTTTTAAAAAAATTTCAAATACTAAAATTAACTTTTACCTTTTCAAAATCACTTTTAAGCATCTAAAAAATAATCCCAAACAGCTTGAGAGTTTAAGATGATACAATAGGTCACAATTCAAATTGATCACACGGTAATGCTGTTAAAGATTCAAACTTGGTCTTTCTACTTCACTGCAAGTGGGAATAAATGTAGTTTTGGAAGAAAATAGATTTAATTGAAAAATAAGGGCTGATGAGATAAATTGAGATAGTCAAATATCACTACTCTTTCTTTAAATTTCTAGATTTGGAGTAGCATCTATATATGGAGCAAAAATAGGGGTGATGTTTGACCCCTTCAGTTTATCTCACCAGCCGCCACTTTTTAATTAATATTATTTATTTTAGAATTGTTCTTATTGCAAAATAAAAATAATTAAAAAATAAATATTTTCTTCTCTCTCCAGTTCTCAATAGATTAATTTCTCATCTCTCATATCTCTCTCATTTTTTTAATTGATTCACAATTTGAATCAAATATTAATTAATCCTAATCAAATCCACAATTGAAATTAAACAAAATCTCAAATAATCACACAATGCAGAACTAATATCATCAATTACAACAAAACCCACCACTTATTCATAAAATTTAACAAAACCCAACATCGAAACTCATCATATGTTGGTGGAGGTGATGGATTGATGAAGAAGAAGATAGATTGTGGTGGTGGTGATGATGTACTTTGTTGATGAAGATAGGTGGAGTGGGTGAGAGAATAAAAAATAAAATTTTTGTTTTTAATAAGGATAATTTTGAAAACTAATGAGACAAATTAAAAAATTATGGTTATGGAGACAATTTGAGGGAGTCAAATATCATTACTTAATAAAAAATTGAGACTTGTGATGAATCTGAAGCAATTATGGATCTCTACTTTTGGGATAGATCCAACCCATATATATTAATACATGCCCCATTGCACTAAGTTGGGCTTCAAGAACCTAAATAGATAATATGGGTTTTACTTTGAATATGTCTCTAACTTACTAAGGCTCCGTTTGAGATTGAGATTGAAACACAAAAAGCTGTTTATTTTATAATTTGTGATAAAAATAGTGTTTGATAAATTTTGTAAAAAAATGATTATTTCATAATTTTTTCCGTTTTGACAACAGTTTTTAAAAGCAGGTAGATAATTACTTTTCATAAACAGCTTATTAAATAAGCTACCACATCTTTTTTAAATTTTAATTATAACCTTAATATTTAAAAGAATAATTATGTCTTATTTTTTCATACAAGTGAGTTCATTTTTTTATATTTTACTTTTATTTTTTATTATAAAATTTAGTAACACTTGCATATGATTACGTAATTTCTTTTGAACTACGAACAATTTCACATGCAAGTTAACCATGATTTTTAAAATTAATTTCATAACCATGACTTTTAACGTTCAATTTATTTATATTTTTTATATAGTCATGGTGTTTATTGCAACAAATTTAATGTGAATGTAATGCATATTACTTTTTTTTATTTTATTTAGACTATGTATTAGTATGGATTTTTAACATATTTTATGTATCAAATAATAAAATTCATTACATTTTCTTTAATTGAATTTTTTCACTTTATGTCATTTTATGTGTTTTAAAAAGAAAAAGACATGTTTAATATTATTAAACATACTCAAAAAAAATAAAAGGTAATTTAAACTTATGTCTATTTTAGTCATTATATAATAAAACAACACGTTTGTAATAAAATTTACTAAAATATGTGTACTGCTTTTCAAACTTACAGCAATTGCAACAGCCCAATTTACCAAATACCAAGCTACTTTTTTAATTAGCAACTTATTACATCTGCACAACAGAAGTAACTTATTTAATTAGTAACGACAATCCCAAACTAGCCCTAAATAGTTTTATGCTATTCTTATAATTTTACATCATGTGGTTTCGAGACCACTTAACTTGAGGGCCACTTAGCAGGTCATTAGGCCCATGTATATCGAAAATTTTATCTTAAATTATGTATCGTTTATCAAGTGATTGGTAATTTTTAATGAGTCATAGACGAATTAATTATATTATCTCATTATTCACTTGGTACATACCACATCATTTAAGATAGCACACTGCTGAGTCGATCAAAGTCCCCATTGACAATATCAATTTAGTCACAACAAATGCAATCAGTAGGACCACTACAAACTACAAAGGACTGTAGTTCTAAGTACAAAATGATCTATACAAGAAACTAGGAAACTGTGTATAAATGCTCAAAGAAGCAAGAGTTTACTTGCCCCGAGCAGTTAGGGCCATGCCAATCTCTTGCTTTGTTTCTGATTCTCCAAAAATATGTACCTAATTTCCGGGAACAGAGTGAAGGTGCCCTTGATTGTTGCTGTTCACCTCTGAATGCTCAAGATGAGTTAGCAGCCACTGTCTAGAATGGTTAATTGAAGTCTCAGGACTATCAACAGCTTAGGCCATGCTAAATGTAGCTTGCCTAGCATGCTTTCTTTCAAAAGGGTCTTGTAATGGTAACCGACAAACAGGGCAGGTGGTTTTTTTTCTTAGCCAAACATCAATGCAAGCGAGATGAAAGTTGTGTCCGCATTTGGGCATTATTCTCAGCACTTCTTTATCTTGGTACTCCCCCAAACATATTGAGCATCTGCAGGACCAAAAGTAGCACGTCTCAAAAAAAAAAAAAAGGCATTTGGGTATCACTCGCTCACCTTTCCCACAAAACATAACAAACATACAGAGACATATTCATTCGACACAACACTTAGAGTTTGAAACTCCCAGTTTTCTCAATCTATAGTGGGATACCAAAGTAAGGAGCAATACTCTTAGTTTAAAGTAGGTGGCTAAACTTACTGTGCACCTTCTGCAGATTTGAAAGCCTCTTGGTTGAACTTCATAGTGGGGATTGCAGCAACAAGTACAGGTTCAAGGCCATTAATCCTATGCCCTGGCGCTGGCTGCCAGCAAAGGACAAATTGTTCTTCAAGGTCCAAAACGACAAACAAACCTAAGTAATTTGTAAATAGTAAATAAATACTCTAGTCTAGTATCACTTGTGGTATAAGCAGCAGCTGTGCCTGTGATCCTTGTGTAGAAGAGTTATTTAGTGAAGGCAGATCACCGATATGTGGGCAGTAAGGCAAAAAATGAAAGAGCAATCAGACAAATTAGTGCTCCTAGTGTTATGCAGCAATCGCAAATTCGCAACGCCTGCGTATGTGTTGGATAAATATGAAAATGAAACAGAACAAAGCTAGCACAATATACGAGAACAAAAAGTTGGGTTGGGTAAGCTGCTTAGCAAGAAAGAGAGGAACAAATAAATATACCTGTTCAAGATCAATTCCAGATTCAGTCTCAAACATTGGCCTCGACTCGACCCCTCGAATCCTTCTACAAATAATTCTTGTACATATGAACACAATAAAAGTCGCACTCATCCCAAATCCAATAACGGTTGTTATCAAATTCATACCTGAACCCCACATCTGAAACTCCTCCCTTGTTGAACCCAATTGTCAAAACCAAGAAGACTTACAAATATCCAGATCAAGATTCTTGAAGAAATGAAAAGATTTTCAATGCAGATTAAGATATATAAAATTATGAATAGGGAATCCCAATCGCTTTGGCTGGACTCTACTAGGAGGCATTGAATTGTAGAAATTAAGACGAGGACGGCTCATTTTGTTTAGTGTTTTTATTATTATTAATCTCGAACGAATTCCGTTGTCTTGTTATTTGGAATTGCATAAATGCGGTCTACGTTTAACGTGGACCCACTGGATTTTAAAAAGAGTTGAAAATCGCTGTAAACTGCTTTCTGAAATTCCAAGAGGAGAAAAGATTCGCCCTTTGCTTTTTTTTTTACTTCTAATTTCTTTGGATTAAAATAAAAGGCTAAAATTAAATTTTAATATTTATATAATCAAAATATTTTTATTTTATTTTATTTATAATTAGATAAATTTTAAAAATAAAGAGAAATTAGAAGAAAAAATTAAGTAAAAAATCCTAATTCGGACTGAGGCGGGTAACCGGTTATGGCGGCAAGTTTGTCAGCGGTAAAAGAATAAAAATTGATAGAGTGGATTCTGACTGAACTTCCCAGGTCCAGGTGTGTTGTTTTGCTGAGTGCTTTTGGATAAGGCTCAGTTTTCGGGTCCAATAATCGGGGTTTTTGTTTTGTTTTTTCTAATCCCCCTTATTTGCTTTTATGGTAAATCTAATCTTAGCGAGTAGACATACCCCAAAGGAAAGCCGAAAGCTGGCGTTTAATGATTTGATTTGGCATCCTTCAATTATGAACCATGCTTTCATCATTGAATAGTTTTCTCTTGGCCCAAATGGATTCCCTCGGTTCTTTTTTTTTTTTTTAAGTAATTTATCTAGTGGTCAAGCGAAACTTTTCCCAACACCATAAATTTTTTAAATTATATCGATAAACCACCGATCTTTTAAAAAATACCCTACAATTATTTTTTCGTTAAAAAAATTAATTACTGTTAGTAATTTTCTACGTAAAGACTATTTTACCTTTGTAATATAATAATTATAAAAATTATTTATAATTAATTAAATATAAAATTTTGTATTGTTTAATTTTTTTATTTATAAACAAAAATAATATTATTTATATAATTAAATATTTATTTTTTAAAATAGAATATAATTAATAAAATATTTATTTTTTAACTAAATAACAATATTACCCTTATGATGGCATGCTGACATCATATTTCCGTTAACGGAGTTAACAGAAAGGTGGGTGGGAGATATTTCTTTAAAAAATATGTGATTTATAGATATAATCTTAAAAATTATTAGATTACATAAATTTCATTTAATAAAAAATAGTCACAAGATAATTACCCTTATTTTTTTCAGTCCTCCACCGCCACCTCACAAGTAAACTTGTGTACTTTTCCAGAAGAAGAGAAAGTACTTGCAACTTTTGACAAGGTACCTGTTCTGTGATATTAAGATACAGGGGATTTCTAAGAAAAAAACAAATGGTCAGACATAGGGGCCATGGAGCTTTGATTAAATTAAAATCTCCCACAACTTGCTCACTAAATAAACTTGAGAACAAATAATAATACCACTGAGGAATGAGAGCATGCTTACATATGTTGACATGGACTGTTCCATTGCCAAGTGAATTACTCGAAAATGGAAACAAAAACATATAAACAGAAGTAAGAGCAAAAATGAGAAGGAAAAGAAGAGCAAAAATGAGAAGGAAAAAAAAGCAAAAGTGAACAATTAGTCGCCCTCTAGTAAAGCCATGGTTTGGCAAATTTGAGCATGAAAGTTTAAATAGTTGACTAAAGCAAAACCATAAAACCCCTGAGGTTGGTAAAGGGCATGCCACTTTATGTATGATACAGGAGTTCAACTTAATGCTGATGCCGATGGAGTTAAAGAAATTAAAAGGTAAAAATGCCGAACTCCCGGTTTCACTTCCAAAGTATCCTTTTGAAATTATGCTGTAAATGTGAGGCTAGACCCAAAAAAAAAAGACTAACTAATCCAAGAAAAAGAACAGAGTTTTGGCCATCTTTTGAGTTTTCGCTGCAAAAGCTCCTCTACAACAAAATGCTCAACACACTAAAACAAACCTATTATATACCAGGCAACATAATTTGTATTCACCATGAACATTAATCTCAAGCTAGTCAAGACTGACATAGGTCTTGAACGACCTTCCAAGCCATTTCAAAGCATATGAATAGTCGATAGTAAGCTAATTTCCAAACCGTGCAATGACTATTATCTCTGGAATTCCCACCCCATTCAGTCAACTAAAGTCCTACATGAAACTCAATATGCCCCCACAAGACATAAAGTGCCATTCCATGAGGTAGATAATGTATATTGGGTATAAAAATAAAGTAAACTTATGTCACCATCTAAGCAGTCCAAGACAGAATTTTCAGCTATGAAAACTTGACACCTCTAGCAGTGGTAGATAGTAGTTAAAGAATAAAGAACTAGAGAACCAAAGGAAAATAACCAACTTATTGAGACTCAAGTTTGCATGTAATTTCAATTTAAGCAGACAAAAATATCTGGAAGTGCCACTATACTAACATGGCAGATTCCATCGACATTTGTCAAGTTACTTGCACAAAGACATTAATTCTCCTCTACCCATCAGAATCGCAGGCTCACATCTTATTGCTTAAATATTTCAAGAAAGTGGCAAGATCAAGCATACAGAAGATGCTTGAGACAGTGACCATTCAACGATTTATTACAACAGATTGAAATTGCCAAGATACAATTGGTAGGAACAGCAACCAACCACCATACAGTGAAAATCCAACTGATGAAAACACATTAATGGAAGAACAAAATCTCAAGAAACATCAGAACAACTCAAATACTCCACTCACCAAATCAAGAATCAGAAGGGCACTCCACCGCAGTGGCAACAGGCACATGAATGTCTTTGTAGAGGCAAACATAAGGTGCATCACAGCCCACATAGGGCCCACACCACCTGGCCCCATCAATGTAGCTAGCATCCCAAACTGATGCATACAAAAACATTGGTTTATTGGGAAACCCCTCACCCCCGTTCCTCTCAGCTCTCCTCACCACCTTCCCATCAATCAACCACTGGATCAAATCTGGACCCCACTCGATCACGTACTCATGAAATCCATCAGAGCAATCGAACCCCAGATCATGAATCTGCTCTCTATTCCCGGTTCCTACAATACAAATTTACAATTATATTTACATTGAATAAATAAAATAAGAATCCATATGGACTAAAATGTAAAGTGTTGATGGGTATGGTATGTAAGGTAGGTATATGATGAATGAGCACGTAGGCTTATAAATAAATGAATATACCTGTAGTGTAATAATTAGTTTGAACGATAGTCTTGTCCTTGCCAAGGAATTCAAAGTCGATTTCGTCTTGGGATTTGTCACCTTCTAGAGAGGAAAGGTAGATGTTGAAGTTGAGGCCACTAGTGTTGCCTTTGGGGCACTGAATGAGGGAGCTGAAGGTGCCGTAGAGGAAGCGAGTGGTGGAGCGCCACCTGGCTCCGCCGCGGTGATCGAAGGTGAGCGTTATTGAATTGGAGTCTGCGCAGTGAGTGCATGCTTCCGGGGTGTAATCTATGGCGATTTCTTTTATGGGTTCAGTTTGATGGAGACTGTGGACAACTGGATCTGCCATTTCAAGTTCCAGGGTCACCACAGAATTGCTGCTTACCAATTCTAATTTACAGAGAAAAGTGAAGTCAACTGAAGGAGAAACCAGGCTTTTTACCGCTCACTGTCACTGCTCAGCATTCCGAAAGTCAATGAATTTCAAAACTTTCTTATTCACTAATTAAGAAAACTTGCCTAATGTAATGCCTAAGCCCTGACCTGCTTTTAAACTAAAATATTTAGATAGCGTTTACCTTTTTTTTTTTATTAAAAATTGAGTCGTAAAATAAGAATTTTTTTTTGATTTATTGGTATGTTACAGTCACAGGGATATTGAAGTATACGGATATTTACAATCAGAGATAGGTCGGGTCAGAAGTATACTGATATTTATAATTAGAGATAGGTCGGAACTCGCCGGAATAATCCAGCCCAAAAGTCAACCATCACTTATAAAACCAGGGGAGATTATACCCCTACAGAAAAAGAGAGTAGAACCTCAGTAATTACTGTGATTCGAACCCATGCGCATAGGATGCCAATAGACTTGTAGTCCATTAACTCGTAAAATAAGAATTAAAATCTCAATTTATGTATTTTTTTATTGAGAGTCAATTGTTTTAAATTATAATTTTATTTTTATTTAAAGAATTATAATTTTTAATTATAAAGTGAATAAAAATATTTTTTTTATAAAATAAAATATTTTTTTTATTATATAAATTAACAATAATTATTAATATTTTTAATTATGTAAATCATAATTTTTTTATTAAATTAAATTTTAATTATGTAAAACACAGATGAAATATTATTATTGATAATATAAAACAAAATTAATATTTTCTTATAATAAACTATTTATTATTATTAACTATTAATATTAAATAAATATAACAATATTATATTTTCAAATAAAGATAGTATGTAGTAATATTATTAATTTTATATGAATATAATAATATTATTTTTAAGTAATTTTAATGTAAATTATTATTTTAAATATAATAATGTTATTTAAATAAATATGAAACTGAGGAAAGCATAAACTTCTCCCCTACAATTAGAGCACACTAACCGTGATACCAAACGCAGTCCATGTCTACAGACTGAGAAACAGGCCAATGAAAACCGAACACACCACACACAGACACTGAGACACAGGCAAGCAAGCCACTAACAAGTGTCTCTGACTGTGAGACTGAGAGATGATGGCAACAACACACGTGGGATTTCTGTCTTTCACCTCTTTTCTTCCTCTTCCTTCTCGAATCTCCTTGAGGAAACGCAGACCATTTGCGAGTAAGTAACTCTTAACAAGTTAATTTAAAGGCTGCAAAATTTTGTTGCTTTCGCTGTTTTTGTTAAGGTCTTTAGATACTGATTTTAGCTACTGTAGTTCCCAATTTAGGGGTTTTAAGCACTAACACTCGACTCGATTGTTTATTTGAGACTAGTAATTTGTGTCAGCAAAATTCTGCTGAAAGGGAATGATGATGCTCAAGTTTTTGAAATATGACAGTGGCAGCATTGAGTGATGACCCTGTCCGTGAATGGATTCTTTCTGAAGGAAAGGCTACCCAAATTACAAAGATTTGTCCTGTTGGTGGTGGTTGCATTAATCTTGCTAGTCGTTATGACACAGATGCTGGTTCTTTCTTTGTTAAAACTAACAGGTAGTAATGAATGTAATGCTCTTAATGAATTGAATACTCAATGTCGCTGCTGTATGGTGACCTACCGGTCAAAGAAGTTATAAGATTTTATGATGTTGAAATGATGAATCAGGAGCATTGGACCATCTATGTTTGAGGGAGAGGCTCTTGGTCTCGGTGCTATGTATGAAACGAGAACAATTCGAGTACCTAGGCCATTGAAGGTTAGGAAGTCTCAGCTTATTTTAATAAGGAGCACACTGTTGTTGACTTAGTGAAGAATTTTAGGTGTTATTGGGGCCAAATCTAAGTGTAACTTATTGTTGAGTATTGTAGGTTGGAGCTCTACCAACTGGTGGATCATATATCATCATGGAATTCATTGAGTTTGGTTCTTCTAGAGGCAATCAGGTGAGGCTGGGAAGTTTTAAACATTGTAATAGCGAATACCAATTTGCTTTCTGATATCCAAACTGTTTATTGCTTCTCAGTCTGTATTAGGGAAGAAGCTTGCTGAAATGCATAAAGCTGGGAAGTCCAGTAAAGGTTTTGGTTTTGATGTTGATAATACCATTGGGAGGTATGATCCTTAAGGCCATGATCATTCTTATCAATTTCATAAGCTTTTTTATGCAATGATTAATGTGTTCATTCATATTGTTTGTGCTTTTCAGTGGACTTTTGCCCCATATTTACCATTTAGTTATGGTGTTTCGAAGGAGTTCAAGACAGTAGCTAAATTTGATAACTGGTTCAATTCGAACTAATTGATCTACATGGTCTTTTTAGTACTCCGCAGATAAACAAACGGACATCAGATTGGATTGAGTTTTATGCAGAGCATAGATTAGGTTACCAGCTTAAGTTAGCATTAGACCAGTATGGCGATTCAACTATTTACCAAAGAGGTAATTGATTTCGTGACAATGTTTTCTTTTTAGGGCACTTTCTACCCATATGGTAGCCATTCTTACTATTTAGTTAAAATAATGCTCATCTCAATCATTCTTAACAGGACAGAGACTGGTGAAGAACTTGGCACCTCTGTTTGAAGGGGTCATTGTAGAGCCATGCTTGCTGCATGGAGACTTGTGGAGTGGGAACATCAGCTCTGACAAAAATGGCGAGCCTGTTATACTTGACCCAGCATGTTACTGTAAGTCGGGAGAGGTCTTCACTGTTAAGAGGCATTCATTGAATCACTTAAAGCACTAACAGCGTGAGCTCATTAAATTATTGATTTCTCTATATTTGTTGGTTATCTTCCTCTATAGACGGACATAATGAGGCTGAATTTGGAATGTCGTGGTGTGCTGGTTTTGGCGGATCATTCTACAATTCTTATTTTGAGGTATCATTGATTCCATACAAATAAGTTGAGGACTGATGAATGCACTAATTAGCACCGTTTATGATCGATTACAAGGCCAGATTGATATTGATGTGACTGTCTTTCATTTGTTGTTTCTTTTCCCTGAATTTTCCATCGACAGCCTGCAAACATTTGCATTTTACTTTTAGTTGCATTGGTTTGTCTTTCCTAGTATCCTCATTTGTGCATTTTTGTGGCAGGTCATGCCCAAACAATCAGGCTTTGAAAAAAGAAGAGACCTTTACATGTTGTATCATTACTTGAATCATTACAATATCTTTGGTTCTGGTTACCGTTCATCTGCCCTGTCAATAATAGATGGCTATCTACGAATGTTGAAAGTGTAGGCGTAGGTAAAAAAAGAAGTTTCTTGGATTAAAGTATGCGTGTATATTTTAGACAGGCTGAACCTCTGTTTGTATATGATATTACCCGGCCAGAGCTATGTAAAAATTGTTTACCCTTGCTGATTTTGAACAATTTTGCATTCCAGATTTTAAAGCAAAGCTGATTCAAAAAATGAATCGCGTTGGGAGACTCGACAAGGGTTTGGTTTCATTTTGCAATGATTTAAAAAAGAAAAATGAATAAAATTTTAAAATTTTAATTTATATAAAAATATAGAAAATCGTTTTTACAAATGGTATATAAATAAGGGAAAAAGAAGAGGTGCAGGGCTTTTTGATTGAACTACCTTTCCAAGCCACAGTTCACGGTTGACACTTTACACCACTCAGCAGTCGCAAGGTACCGCTCGGCATAAAAATCAAAATCTCAGTTGGCTCTTCGGAATCTTCAGACTCACGTCATAACTCGATAACAACACAACTACGAAGAAGAAGAAGAAGAAGAAAATAAATTCTGGAAAGAATGAACATGAACGTGGACGAATGCAAGACGGAGGCATTGCCGCCAGTAACCGACACGGAGCTGATACTGTCACTTGAACAGGCAACCCTCATAGCCAAACAGTTGCCAGCCACTACTGACCCAACCCGCCGTATGCAAATTTATTCTTACCTCCAACAAGCCAATCATAATATTTCTTCCTTTCTATCCAATACCCAATTGCCTGCGCAAGCCACTGAAAACGGAAATTCCCTTTCTTCTTCTGCCACTCGCGGCGACGGCGACTGCGACCCAATGGAAGTGGGTGATCCCGAAGAAGAAGACAACTCCAAGACTACAATCGCCAGGGTCGAGGAGAGGATGAGAGATTGTTTTATCAAGAACAAGAGGGCCAAGCGCCCGCTTTCTCCGTCTTCTACGGCGGCGGCCGAGGAAAATCGGCTGTATGAAAACCGCTTTCTCGGGGGACCAAATGCATATGGACTTGATCCTAATGGGACTAAGTTGAGAGCTCTGGATCTTGTGTATCAGTTTCATGGCTGAGCCGAGAGATGCAGAAGAAATTCAAGAAACAGCAGTAGGGAATTTTTCGGCAATATAATATACCTTATTGCCTTTCAATTTAAGATTTGTGGGGATGTTTTCTTTTTCTTTCTCTGCCAATTATAAGTTTATCGTTGCTCTTATTTATTTATTTATTTATTTTACAACATTCAGAGAGATATATTAATTATTACAAACATGTTGAGTGACGAAGATTCATTTCTTTCTTGTCCTCAAACACCATTTGCATTTAAATTTTGATAAGATATCTGCTTTCGTTCTCAAATGTTGAATGCATTTCGAAAACTAACACAAATATATGTTTATTTTAAGTTCATACATTCAGCTATCAAAGTTGCTTCCTAAATTACCTCTATATTGTAAGATTAATTATCACTGTACAGTTTGCTTATTACACAAATCTTACAATGCACATCCGTCCTGTGGTGAACTCTCAAAGTTGGTAAAAGAGAAAGGAGAAGAACTTAGACCTGCATTTTTTTTTCAGAGGACCACTGCTGTAACTAACAGACACTCCATAAACACTGTAAATCCTGTTACTGGTGATGTGATTGGAAATTTGTAATCTGCAGCAGTTTGAACAAGGTAGGAGAGTCTAAGATGTCTGTATACTTGAACAAACACTACACTTGTACAATTAAATTATGCAGCTTCACAAAATCATCTAACGTTAGCTCCTCTGGTCTTGACTGCATGAAAAGATTGAAGGAATGCATGCAAGTAAGTAGACGAATTCCATCGTATAGAGAAACTTACAACAAACAAATAATTCAAATTTCCACTGGCCTTTTTTTATTTTATTTTCAGGTGAAATGAATGATTGACACAGATCAATAACACATACGGTAGCTGGAAGTCCAACATCTCCAAGAGCTTTCTCAATCTCCAGGGATGTGCGTAAGTGCTGGAGTGATTTCCGCAACATTTTTCGTTTTCCATTAAATGCAGAACTGACCTGTATCCATGGAGAACAATGTCATGTCCCTGGAAAGTTGGTAAATTTAGACAAAGAACTATAACTGGCACTATATTTACCAGCTGGGAGAACTTAATCATAAAATCAGTATGAAGACAACCAGCAGAGAAACGTAGGAAGACATGTTTAATGTTTCCCTAAGTTTTAAAAGTTAATTCTGCTGTGTGTCAGCATCAAGAAAATTAGAAGGTAAAATGATATTTGTCGTTGACAAAGAGGGCGTTATGATCACCAAAGCTTGATGTCATGGTTAAAAGCTTAAACAGAAGCACATTGAAAAATGGGACAACCATTGAAAAGAAGCTCTTTGTGGAGGTAACTGCAGGATACTCTGTAGCTTGCTTCAGCTTGAATGTAACAACAGCTGCATCAACCTACACAAGCATAAACAGCACAAAGTATAAAGTGGTGGCTTATTAAAGATAAGAATACCAAACATCCTACTTTTAATTTAAACTGACAGACATTTTAAACAACATGGAATATCTTCAAGCAAGCACCACTAAACAAAGGAAGATATATTTACTTAGGCCAATCAGGCATCGCCTAATGGGTAATTTTGACTCCATGGTGAAAAAGTAGACACTGTTAACTGTTATCAAGCTGCATTGATGGGCAACTCAAGCAATCTCACCATAATTTCTGGCCAACAAGCTATGCAAAATCCCCTTAGCATTCTTGGATGGAATGTAAAAAGAGACGGTATAAGACAAATATGTACCGGCACTAATGGCAAGTTACACTACTTACTTTAGGCTGAGGGAAAAAGTTTGTCCTTGGGACTTTGAATTTGTATTCAGGCTCTGAAAAAGAGGATCTGAGTTAGACGACCCAAGCCACAACAAGGTGAAAAAGATGCCAAAAGAATAACTATCTACTAGAAAAAGGCGGGTTTCCAGGGACTATATGTACCTACAGATGTCCTGTCATTCCATCTAAATCAGTAAGGACTATTCATTTAACTGTTACTTTTTATGATGTATTTTGATTATTGATAAACACCCTGCAGTACCAATTCTGTTAACTTGAAGATTTCATCATTTAAAGTTATGTCATTTCCATGAAAAGATAAGAGTCTTGGGTCCTATCCATTGCAATATAGCTTAAAGCTAAAAGGAAATTGGCTTAAAAACTAAACATAAAAAAAACAGTGGAAAAAACAACTTCATTGCAAATCATTGAATTAGTAATATGCTGCATTGGTACCTGAATAAAAATTGACAAAGATATTGATGGGTCGGTACTCAGATGTACGCAAGGAAGGTTCTACCAAGCGCAGAGCTGTCTCTTCCTAAAATTGAATCAGTCATTAAGTAGAAGGTTTATAATATAAACACAAATCAGACGTCAAGCTTTAACACAATAAAGAAACAACTGTTTTTATCTGTTTCCAATGCAAACTTTACTGTCAATCGATCAACTAGATTAAACCATAATACTCAAATGTACAAGGTGATTATTTAGTAAAGCCTTTCTCAGTTCAGAGAATAATTCATTTCAATTTTTAAATATAATCATCTCTATCAATTTCAATAAACCAATAGGGCATTTTTGAAATCTCTGGCATTCTATGTTCAGGTTTTCATTCTCCCTACTCCAGTAAAGTTGTAAATTTTGAATTATAATACAAAAACAGGAAAAAATAACTTAAAGCTACTAATTGCTTTATCAGTTGTAGACCATTGAGCTAGACGAAGGGATTGAAGTATTATTAAATGACAAATACAGCACTCTTGAAGTGTTACATGATCAATACCAACCTGGAGTAAGAGAACAACTTCAGAAAAAATGTCACCCATAGGAAGAAGTTGCTTGATTACATCTGTACTTATATTAAAGGGTATATTGGCAACCACCTGTGAAGAAGAAAATGGTTATCCAGAATAAATAAAGACGGATATATGTTGAAATAGTAATGATTAACCAGAGAAAAAGAAGAGAATTTCATTTCCAGATGGACATATATTGAATAATATATTTAAAAGAATGTTCTCAAGCTTAAAACTCATATGTACATGTAAACCTTACTTCAAAAAATATTATTGTTACATGTATATCATCACATTGTGTTCAAATGTAGATAATATACAGTAAGCATGTTTACTGCACCAGTTGATGCTACAAAAATTTAGGAGATAACATTTGTGAAGGAATTTGTAACTTATTCTCACCTTTGCAAACCCTGAGCTAGACTTTCTTCTTTCAAACAGTGACAACATATGGGAGCAGATGTGACATTTGACAAAATCCTCTTGCAGAACCTACGGATTTTAATTAGTGAATTGAAGACCTCAAACTAGCACAATTCAATCATACTGAAGCAATTAAGCTTACAACAAACACCAAGAGCTACAAATAACAAGTACAATTCACCTTGAGCTGGTCTGTACATGCGAATCTTTCTCTCACAAGACCAACCATATGCGGATCCTGTAATTCATGAAAACGAAATTCATAAACATTAAATTCATAATCATATCAGTAAACAATAACAATTTGCAAAGATGTTGTAACCTTCTCGATGGCAAGGACAGTGGCTCCGGCATTTAACAGAACATTAGTCAAAGAACCGGTTCCAGGCCCAATCTCTAACACGACGTCACCTTCTTGAACGGCGGCGGCGGCTGCAAGCTGATCGTTTATTTCAGAATTCAACATGTAATGCTGCAAAACAAATAATGCCTACTAAGCATTCGACAAATGTCCCCAGCGAATGAACTAGGCAAGTGACAGACAAGACCTGTCCGAGGGATTTTCTAGGGAAACGGCCTTTGGAGTTGAGGGCTTTAAGAGTTGCGTGATAGTCGTCGTCTTGGCTTCTTGCGCAGACAATGCATGCAGATGCTGCTCTTTTTTGTACGCCGGCGGTACTACTGTACGCCGGGAGTGTTGATTTTGGTAGGACAGGTTTTTGGAAGACAAGTAATGCAGATGTGGTCATAGCTAATCCTATGCCTGTCACCGAAATGCTTTCTCTCTCTTCTTTAATCCAAAGAGAAAAGTGTTTTTAAATTTAATTTGTTAAATAATAATAACAATAATCCAAGAAGAAGTGTGATAATATCATAGACGAACGACAAGTCGGTCTATAACAAAATTAAATAATAAAAAAACCCGACTTGACAGCTCTGCTTTTTTTTTCAACTTTACTGTACCGACGACAAGCCGTATGCATTACGACGATTCGATAAATCATAACGTCGATATTGTTTAAAAGGAAACGACTTGCCGTTCAGTTAGAGATTTACAACAAACTAATGTTGTACATCACCCATCCTTCTTTTATGAATTCGTTCCTCTGAAACCAACAGAGAAGCCATCAACCTCACCTGGGACCCCCATATAATAAAACATAAATCCTCTTCCATTTGACAAATAAATTGACTTGAGAAATTGTAAAATAAATAAATATCCAACAGCATGGATTCATCACCGGAGTCAATGATAGTCTATCAAATTCATATAAATTATATGTTTAACAACAATCCGAGAATCAGAGTCACAGCATTGGCAGCATTTAGAAGCCACTGTGTTATTATTTTACACACAAAGGTCTTAAGCCAGAAATAACCAATTATATAAAACAAACTATCGATCCTTTCCTGCACCTTCTTCACAGCTGAATTAGATGCCCAGGAAACACTGATGCCAGCATCTAAGTTCAAAGTTCACAGCCTTGTCACTACAGAAAAAGAAAAACCAGAATGAGATTGAACTGGAATGAAGTTTCAGAGAGTGAGCATTTAATAAACTGGAAGCCAACTGACATAAAATCTTCCAGAGATCATCGAAATTCTTATCGAGGAATAATTGAGTCGATACCTTTTTCATATCAAACAACTTATCAATCTCTACTTCTCCAGCACCATATACATCATATTCTTCTGGATCCAGTGGTGCCGGATCTGGTGGGAAAAGTTTTTGCCACCGCTGGTCTTTTTCTTCTTGTTGAGTTAATGATGAAGGCACTTGCATTCCAATACCTGAGCCAGAATCTACATTATTGGAGGAAGCCATTTTTCCAATGAGAAATTCTTCCCCATTAGACTTTACCATCTGATGAAAACCTGCCAACTTCTCATTGCTAGTGATCCCAATTCCTGCATAACTGGAACAGGGATAAGAAAAATCTAGCTGATTAATGGCTGGCGCCAATTGCTCGTATGTACAATCCGATGTATCATTGCAACTTTGCCCTCCATTATTAAGGAAATGTATAGAACCAAGAGAAGGCACAAGGATGCAACAATTGACATCATTCTTCTGCTCCTGGATTTCAAATTCTGGCTGATGACAGGTACTCATGGTTTGCATCTCCGGAAATTGGAATAATCCTCCTTGGATATTGACTGTTGATGAAAGATTGCACAATGCAACGTGAGATTCACTGTAATCCCTGTTCACTGTCTTTCCTATTGCATCTTGTTCTCGTTTCAAGGAGAGGCGATATTTCTGCAAAGATCATAGTACATGAACACTTTATTATCGTCACACCAGGATGCTGGCACTTAACCTCAAATCTTTTTTATAGTTGTATTGAAGTGGAAATTGTGAGAAGTATTTGCTAATGCTACACTTGAAATAAAATCTAATTCCAGAAATCACAGAAGTCACTTATCTTCAAAGTACACACCTGTAAATGGCTTGAAATATTTTCTTTCTTTAGTCCTGGGACATTCATATGCTGAAGTATTTTCTTTGGATGTGCCCCTAGATTGAAAATAAAACAAGAAAATAAATCAGTTACCATCATTACCAATGGTACAAAATATAATGAGACTGTAGAACTCAAACCCAGAACCTATTTTATTTACCATCAATGCCTAGCACTCTGACAGCTTGCAAGAATTTATTATGTAACTCACTAGTCCAAGTTAATTTTGGCTTCTTTAGGACTGATGCATCATCATTGTCTTCCCCTACATTTTTGTCCACCTCTGTTGATTCTTTCCTTTTGGGATCCTGATGACTCTGCTTCCATTTGTTTGGAAGTATCTGATTATCTGTATCATCTGATGAAATGCTACTAGCCCCTCCAGTAGCTGCCATTTTATCAGTCTTCTTCGTGAATGCAAACTGCCAAAGGTTTTTCATATCGCTCATGCTGATTGGCTTCACAAGATAAAAGTCAGCACCTTTGAACAAGGCACCTAGCATGTCATTTTCATTGTCATCAGCAGACATGACTATGTTTCGGAAACACATTAGAAGAAAACATAATCAGCAAAAGAACAAATCTCAAATTTTGTTTAACTGAATACAGATGGCAAAACTGGACTTTGGTACTACTTACGGATAACTGGCAGTTTTGACATTTCTCTTACTGTTTCAAGCAGTTCATATTTATCCATATCAGGTAAGTGAGTCTCTGCTAGGATAATATCGAGTTCATCTACTCTTTCCCGGATGATGCAAAATGCGTCAGCGGCTCGTTTAGTAGTCAAGACTGCAGATTATGGCAGCGTTAGAACTTTTTGCAGAAAGATGAAGGTGAGCAAAATAGTCAATATTAGAATCTCAGCCGAGGGTTTTGTCAGCCTAATCTAAAGAGAAAGGGGAAAGAGGACAGAAGATAATATACGGTCATTATCTAAAGTGCAATATCCCTTATTAGATAATGACTATATTTATATGCACCAACTTTAATATATGCACCATGTCACTATGTACACAAGGAACTATAATTGGATGCTTCGCCAATCTCAGTACCCAACATGAGGATTTTCACTTTTTATCTTTTAACAACAATCAACACCGAACCTTGAGATTAAGGAGAATCAGAAGTATCCCAGACATCAAAGCTACAATTAGGGTATAACAATGCATCAAGTGCTAGTCAACTGCCAAGCATCTAGATTGCAGAAAAATATAAGTGCTAGTAAATTGCAATCTAGATCGGAGGAAAATATGCATTAGTAAATCATCAAGTATCTAGATTGAAGAAATCTATATTAGCTATCTACTTAACATCTAAGATTCTGATGAGAGAAGTGATATAAAAGAGAAAAACAATAAAACTCAAAAATATACCTTCATATCCAAACCAGCGGAGCATTTTTGATAGAATCACAAGACATGTAGAGTCACCATCCACGATCAAAACACTAATACTTCTTGGTAGTAGCATGGCGCTTCCCCCAGATTCAACTGAGATTGCCTTCTCACCGTTCATGAGAGTGGACAGTCTGAGACAGCTGTACAAATCTTGAGCAAAATCTTTTGTATTCCTAGAGATGTTTTTAGCAGATTTAAACCAAGCGTGCAATTATATATTTCTGAACAAAAGTATTTTATTTCGCTTCAGTCGGTTACATCTATAGTTTTGCCAAATGTAGCAAGAAAACTCGCAACTGCAATTGAAATTTGAGTAGTGATTTTGCATATGGCAACAGATAACATAAGACTTGGTGAGTGATCTGTGCATCCTCTTTTTCAGATAAATATTTCATAATCAATTAGGGACCACTATATAAAGAAAAAAAAATACTTACATAGTAAACATGTCAACCTATAGTCAAATGCCTTTCTGGCAAGTCATTTATTTCCATAACAACTGCCACATCAAATATTACGAGAGTCCACATCACTTGATAATCGGTGTCCATATCAGTAAGATTGAAATATCTTTCAAACAGAATACATAAATACACACCTTAAATAAGTTACCTTTGGAGGATACGTCTCACCTTCTCAATTTTGTAAGACAGCAATGCATCGACTTGTTTAACTCTGTAGTGTTTGCAAACTTGAGATGATATTCTTCCAGTGTGACACACAAGCGCATTTTGATTCTTTTTCAATATTGAACATTGTTATGTCTGGTGAAGACCAATGTAATTAGCAAGGACTGCTGCCACCCTAAAAGGGCAATTCTTGCCTGTGTTACTCTTCAGAGAGAGAGAGAGAAAACCGTGGCAACAACAAATGGGTCTTCATGATATTCCATGGATGGCAAAATGTTGGATTGCAATTCAATATTCACCAATTGGAATAGTTAATGCAAAGATTCAAATCAAAGAATCACAATCACAGCATAAATCAATCCACTGCAATTTAGAGCACTTTCACTTGCTGAACCAAGGTAGCATCAACCATATTAAAACACAAACTAGACGAATAATCCACTGCATAAATCAAAGAATCACAATCACTGCATAAATCAATCCACTGCAATTTAGAGCACTTTCACTTGCTGAACCAAGGTAGCATCAACCATATTAAAACACAAACTAGACGAATAAACCATTGGGAGGAAAAATACAGATAGATAGAGGAAGGAGGAGTCCGACATGTATCTACTCTTTAAATCTAATTACAAACTACTCAGAGACTACAAGCGACTGCTTAAAATCTAATTACAAACTACTAATAGGCAATAAGAGAATAACTTAACAACTTAATTTAACACTTCCCCAGCATCAGAGGCAAGGAAATCATAACCGCAAATTGTCTTAGTTAAACAAAAGACGACGCCTCGCAGACTTGGAAAGATTGGGTCTTGACACTCTCCTGTCCTTTGCCATCCCATCAACCTGACAATTGGAATCCTTGGCCAAATCTTCACCTGATTTTGCCTGGGATTTTACTTTGACTGAACGATAAAATTCAGTAATACTGAGCTGAATTCCCTTTGATTTTGGTGATTCTAACATCCCATTGGACTCTTCAGACCTCAAACTTGAAGTCCTTTTTCTTTTCAACTCTCTCCGTTCCTGTCAATTAAAGAACAAAGCGGATAATAACACAGCAGCTCCAGAGGCTATTGATTTCTAAATATCATTGGTGCACCAAGAACCACCACAATGATGATGGAGACAACATAATGAGTTATTTAATGTTTGTCAATAACTTGATTACTTGATAATAAATGTTCAATTTACCAAATCTCACAAAGAAAAAATCAACCAGGAAAAAGGAGAATCTCTTGTCATTATGTTAGGCCCCCCATATCACCCTCTGCTCTAGAATTTCAGTAAAGATAAAATTGCTCCTTGTTGCAGCCATCATATTTTCATTAATCCATCTTGCCTAACTTCTAGACATCTTTAATAGGAGGAGGAACCTCCTCATTCGTGATCACTTCAATCTGACCATACAACAATTTCCACCGTCCCTGGGTAACGGTCAAATATAACTTCAATTTCAATAATGATCAAAGGGATACCCAATCCACCAGTAAATGCTAGTTATTCTGGTCTCATTTCTACAAAGCCTATGATCAATTCCAACATATCTAATATAGAATCCGACAATAGAAAAAGAAAAAGAAAAAAAAATAGGGGAGAGAGAGAGAGAGAATTGACAAATTAACCAAAAGCAAGTACCTTTTCTTGCAAAAAGTGGTCTACTTTTTCAGGAAAAGCAGAATGCACAAGCTTCGTATTTTCATCTGTCAGCAAAAACCAGCAGCCTCCATCAACATGAATCTGGGGGCTACTGGACTCATCGAGCAGATCATTGGGTTCATCAACTTCCACGAATTCTTCCAGATACAAATCAGACTCAACAGGGGCTGTATCCATAGCACTACTGATTGTAGAAGCAGCCTTCTTCCACTTGACCACATAGGATTGATGTCCATATCTCATCTTCACACGATGAATAGAATCAAATTCATATTGTCCATACAACAAAGTCCGTACTGGATTTCTGGCCATTTCTCTCAAATATATAGTGGACAGCATAGGAAGCATCCTTTGCCGAATATATGATGGTTGCCAGGGCTGATGGAAAACCAAGAAATCAACTAGCATTTCTGTCTTTGGGCTACGCCATGATATGGAAGGGCCATCAGTTGCTGCATAAAAAAAAAAAAAAAAAGCAAAGGACAATAATTTATATAGAATTAGTTTAAGAAAAGAAAAACAAAGCCTTATTTGCAGTTCAAAACTATTAAGGGATGCAAACTCGAATTTCAGGCATCTAACAGCAATCCTACCAATGATCCCTCCACCCCTAACTAAGAATAAACGAATAAAATACATTAAAAGAGGGAAAAAAAGGATAAATGCTGGAAGATGGATCCAGAATACCAAGTACATGCAGAGCCCTAAAGGTTACATAAACAAGGAGAAAACTTGCTATTCAAAAGGTAAAGAGTGAAATCATTTCAACTAAGACTTGCACAATAATCATAATAAAGCCAAATGAGCACATAGAAAGGACAATGAATATCATAATGCCCGGACAGAGAGGATTGAAACTACCAAACATACCTGTAAAGGTACCATTATTCTCACACAAGTACATCGTAACAATTTCATCGTTTGGGAAATTTGATTCCAAAGTAATCTTGGTGCAAACTTTAATCCACCAAGTTTCATGTTTCTTTTGTTCCTTTTCTTTTCGATTCTGTCATTCAAATACATGAAGTTATCTTAAAAAATAAATAACAAAGTTGAATACAAATTAAAAGATTTGAAAGTTCGAAGTATGATACAAGGAATTAATATAATATGGGAGATGAAATTGCCAGCTATTGATTCAACATATTAACATCCTATAAAATTAAGTGCAGTGTCAGTGAAGTTGTACCTTATTGCAGAGGGAGCAATTACATTTAAATCCATCTGGCTTTTTCAAGCAACCCTCATTATTATCATTAATGCAGTATTCACAAGAAAACTTAAAATGAGCTCTCTTGCTGCCTGGATGCCCACAGAAGGAACAATGAGAAGATTTTATCATTGGCATGCTTTCATCTGAATGGGATACACCATCCTCTGTAGATTTAATATCACCCCAATATTGCGGAATATCACCATTGCCGATTTTGTGTAAACTACAAGAAATTTCATTTTTAAGAAATACAGTCAATTTCTTAACTCAATATCACTTTACCAAAGATATTATTTAAAACTAAAAATAACAATGCACCGATCTCTGGACCAATTTAAGAGCATACATATTTAGTATCTCATCTTCAGTAAAATTTTGGACAAATTGAAGAGCTGTATCTAGCCCAATTCCTTGTACCCCATTTAAATCATGGTCATTTCCTACCAAAAGAGACATGGCTATCAAGTGCTTCCTCTTCAGCCCAAGACCAGCTTCAATATCTGATATGCAGTA
This sequence comes from Clausena lansium, assembly GCA_030449835.1. Lineage (NCBI taxonomy): Eukaryota > Viridiplantae > Streptophyta > Magnoliopsida > Sapindales > Rutaceae > Clausena > Clausena lansium. Next base: position 6,351,615 of record JASUUF010000257.1, read on the forward strand.
GCATTCAAATGGTTCCTGCTTACAATGAGATTCTCAGAATTGCCAATTGAAAAATAAGTGTCCATAACATTGAGATTCTCACATTGGCTACACACAACTATTCCAAAATTCGTTATACGAGGAATTGCTGACTGCTATGCACATCTTTTATTTTTTTCGCTGGAGTCTTCTAATAAGAAATCTCAACCGGACCTTTTGTATTGACAATTTTCTACAGCAGATAGCTAATTATAAACTTCAGCCAAACGAACAAACATGAATATAATAAGAATGTTAAAAAAATTATAAGCTCAACAACAATTCTCTCAATATGATGCATGTGTTGGTTTGGCAAGAAGAATGAATCAAAATGATCACAACATCATTCTTACATTGGAGCTACTAATAAGAATAATTAATTAGAGAGATCTCACAGTAAAAATGACAACTTTAAGCAAGTTTAGAAAATAACGTGATGAAAGTGATTTTTTTTTTTTAACTTTTGAGAGAAAATTTGAAAGTGAGAATTTGATTGTAGCAATAACTTCAGACTGCTGCTATGCAAATTTCAACGTAGATTCTATTCCACCATTTATTCAGTCACATAAATGCTACTGAAAATTACAGAGAGATTACAAAAGTGTAAGATTACCAATGTGAACAGCTAGATTGCTGCCTTATCAAGTTCATAAATATAGCAAGCACTTCAGAAAAGGGAAAAAAAATAGTCATATAAGTTAAACCTACAAGGCCTTACCTTTGAATTGGGCCTGATGCATTTTATTACACATTTAGCTCCAAAAAGGAATGCATCACTATCAGCTGTAATGCACGCATCTACATTACCTTCACTATTTAATTGCGCACACAGTGCTTCAGCCTCTCCTTTTGCTTTTAGAACAGGCATCCCAAATAGTTCAAGCAGTTCCTACAAGGCACAGTTATTTATGCAAACAAAATAACACCAACCCATCAGATAATGTATCCAAAGAAGCAATTACCGCAATAAATAAATCACAATAGTTTCTCCCATCTAAGAACCACAGAGTATTAATAATTGGTCGAGAACTAAGATAGAATTATGATAGCTTATATAATCTACAACTTACTCATCAAATGTTAAGCCTGAGTTAGAATGCAAGTTTAGCAAAAAGCTGAACCAATGACATAATACTTTGTCTTTCATGCTTCTTTATCTTTTCTTCATTGCAAGTATTCTGGCTCGCTCGGATGGCAAAGCATACACATCGTGATACCCTATTCATATTTTCATGACATGATATTGGTCTTATTCGATATGACAAGCAGACACGGTAATAGAAAAATTAAACAAGAAATTCATGCTCCATCTATATACCTAAAAGATGTAGGAGAAGCAAGCAAATTGAATCTTCAATGTCATAACTTCTGGGACTCATATGAAAAAGAAAACATGTCCAATAACTATTTGGAGAAAATGTGTGTCAAATATAACACATTCAATTATATACACAAGGGATTTTTATCTTGTACAGAACAATTCAGACACATACTAACTTCAGATTTCTCAGCAGCCACAAGGGGATTCAATACAAAAAAGCACAGACAACCATAACAACAGAAAATTTGAACCATAACACATTGATAAGAACGATCATGATAGAAGAATCAATTAACCAACCACACACTCTTGAACACATTTCAAAAATGTCCAGTTCCTCTCCACAGTGATGCCTTCTTCAGCTACAGGCAAAGTTGAAGAATCAATGGTAGAACGGTAAAACCGTGCCAACCTTGCCTGAGATTTCAATGGCGAAGGAGTCCCATCAACAACAAAGACTGGAAACGCACCAAACTGCAAAATTACGGACAATGTTTCAGTTTCATACCAAAAAAATCCAATTCTTGGTCTAATTACTAGTACAGTTACATGCAAAAGAATAGCAGAACACTTTATTCAGAAAGAAAGAACGGGCCGAAATGATCTCCAAGAAATCTTCGTATGAACCCAAACGATCAACATAATCAATCTTTCCTTTCACTTCTCGTAAACACTAATACCACCAAAAACCTCAAGATTCAAATTCAAACCGACCCATTTTCTTTTCTTTTTCTCTTTTTTTTTTCTGGTCCCTAATTGAGTTTTATTTAAGGTAAAAAAAAATTGTTTCTTTTCTTCTTAGCAAATGAAAAGAAGGAAATGAAGAAAGGGTGAAAACAAAACCTTGGCGAATAGGTTGATCGTACGAAAGAATGTGAGCCTCAGATGGGGTTTAGGGACACTGCACTTCTTGATTGCAGTCTCGTGTTGAACGATCCAGTACGAGAGATCCACTGCCACCCGTTTGTCTCTCAAGAAATCCAAACCTTCGAGCCGGGCGTAGGGTTTTAACAAATCCCAGAACTTGCCTCCAACACCCATTACATTGAATTTGATATTACGATTTTGGATTTTGGTCCCTGGATTTGTGGCCGTTGTTCTTTCTTGTATCAGGTTTATATTAATTAGGGCAGATTGAATTTGGGCGGGTGCTTTGATGTTCGGTCCTTTTATACTGTAACTGTCTGAGACTGTCACCGACAAAAAATTTTAAAAATGTGTAATTCCTTTCTTGCCCCCCTGATTATAGAGGATTAACTGTTAAGGAATGGGAAATACATTTTTCTGAACGAAAAATAAAATAAAATAAAATAAAATATTATTCTTTTCAGTATATATATTATTATTCTTAATTTAAAAAGTAGTGAGACAAATAAATGGTAACTACATTATGTAACAAGAAGGAAAAACTATTATGTTTGATTAAAAAAATAAAATAATTCTTCAAGATTTGTTGCGCATACAAAAGGAATAAAAAACACCAGCTTTTGAAAACCTGAAACAAATTCACGCGTCGACTGGTGCTGGGAGAAATCAAAATTCTAATCAAGGAATAGAAGATATCATGCATGTTTCTTCTCAGGATAATGGTCAGGCTCTCGGGTTGGGCTCGAGCATTTTAGGTTAAGCCCAAGCCCGGTTCGAGTGTTTACAAAATATGGCCAAACTCGAACCGAATAGTCTTTTTCTGTCATCCTTGCATTCTATTAAAATAAAAATCAAAAGTTCATTTTTTCTATTCAAATTAGACATAAATTAAATTTTAAAAAAAATTAAACAAAAATTACAACAAAATAAAAAATATAAAATTAATAAAATTTCAGACTTAATATGTCTAACAAGTATAAGCCCGTAGGTCATTGGAGCAAGTTTCTCTTTGAGCAATTCTTTACTGATAAACTCTTACCACGTCCATTTGTTAGAAAACCTGCAGCCAACTTCCCAATTAAAATAATTTGATTCCGTGATAAAAGCAATTAATAGAGATGAAAACTGTCCACACATTGATAATTTGATAGCACTACATGTATTATTAATGATATATATTATGCGACTAATCTTAGGTAACACATTCGAAGAGAATGAATATTTTTATCAGCTGAATAGCAATTCTTATTAAGAAATGTACAACAAGACTAAAATATAGCTAACAGTAAAATTAAATTACAACAAATACAGTAACTAAACATAAACTATATATGCCTTAATTTTTTTTCTATGTGGGATAAGTGCATTTCTCCTTTAAATTTTTTAATTCTATGGGTGTTTAATTAACAATTTCTCATTCACATGAGTATCATTTTAATATATAAATATATCATTTCGAAAAACTCACGGAGATGTATCCGAATCACCCTAAACCTTTCATTCGGACCAAGTGAGTCTCACTCAAAATCATACCTCAAAATAGCCACTCGTGCATTATTTTCCAACAATTCTCTTATCTTATATCTCGACTTCAGAAATGACAACTTTAAGCTAGCTGGTACTTTCATACAGACCATCACGACAGTGAAAATTTGGCGGTTTGAAACAATGAATTCAAATTAATCTTCAACTTTAAGGAAGTATTAGTTATTCATCTATTAAGTATCTAATTAAGATAAACCATCAAGCAATTCATTTTTTATTGGTCAACCAAATTCAAATCCAAGCAACTAAGGTAGCGTTTACTTTTTGGATTGAAGTGAGAATCCTGGGATTGGGAATGTGAGGTGAGAGTGGGAGTAGGTTGTTTACTTACACTAGAATGGAAATATGGAATCGGAATCATAATCCAATTAGGTAGCGTTTACTTTTTAGATTGGAATGGAAATTCTAAGATTGGGAGTGTGGAGTGGGAGTGGGAGTAGGTTATTTACTTACACTGGAATGAGAGCATGAATCGAAATCAGAATTCAATTAGTATGTTTAGTTTGTCTTGGATTGGGAATAAATAGTTTTAAATTACAGTTTTACCCTTATTTTTAATTATAAAATTAATAAAAATACATTTGCAAATAAAAATATTTATTTTATTATATTTATAAATTATTAATATTCTTAATTATGTGAATCACAATTTTTTATTAATTTGAATTCTATTTATATAAATTAAAAATTATTGATAATATTTTCAATACTATTTATTATTAATTATTATTATTATGAAACATTATAAGTATAATAATATAATATTTAAATAAGTTTAATATTATTACTGTTAATAAATATAATTTTATAAAAATAATATAACTAATAATATTATTTAAATGTGCAAGTAAATGATTTGAACTTTTTCCATCTCTCTATATTTTTAAAAAGAAAACAATAAAAAGAAATTATCTGATCAACCAAAATATATAGCCAAATAAATAAGGCCAAACCGTCTTGAATAAGGAACTTTCAAATCAACCCAGAAGATCAACTTCCTAATACATATTTTCATTTCATTTCATTTCTCTTAAACCCGAACAACAAACCTCAAGATTCAAAATATCTCTGTTACTTTTTTTTTTTTTTTTATCTTGGTGAATTTTCTTCTTGGCAACTGAATTAGCTAGGGATCAACTAAAAATAAGGTTAGGAATAAATCTTTAAATTTTCTTTTAAAGAATAATAATATTTGAAATTTGAGATAATACTAAAAAAATGTGATAAAAACACTCACACATTCTTTGGCAGAAAGAAATTAAGAAAAATTGAAGACTCAGTATTAAATTTGAAATTACTTATTCGTCACACATTTATCTATTTTATTAATTAATTATCTTTTCAAATTCATAGACTAAGATTGTTTTTCCCTCATTTATGCATTTTCATCACAAACAATAGCAAAAGCGAAAATTAGTTTTGACACCTCTTGTGTCTAATTGCCCTCGTACAGTTGGCCTTGTTATTATATTTATCAACATCGAACACGATCATATCATAAGTTACATTGTTACCCATATTATATATATAGACTGCTAATTAATGGCAGCGGTTAAGTAACATAATTATGTGAATAAGGGTGGTTAGACTTGAAGAGAAAAATCCAATATTTAATAATATACAATTAATAATTATGTAACATTAAAATACACATTTAGAAAATTAATTAAATAAAAATAATTTATTTTATTAAATATGATATCATCTTTAACCCTAATATAAGAGATTTAAAAAGACATAAACCGATTGTCAAGCTAAGCCTCTCCTGTGTCTCTAAAAAATAGATCTGTTTGTGTTGCAATGTTTTGCAGAGGCCGAAACCCTTGCTTTTTATAATTTGCTTGGACGACTTTAATTTTGTAAACTAATTCCATTTAGGAATTAAGTTAATGTCACCGCCTGTGTACTAAACTTGTGGGCTTCAATTAATTGTTTCCCTAGATGGCTTGCACGTGCGGCCATGTCTATGTCGGCTGCTTAATTTCTTCCGTTGGTCCAGCAATCGTCAATTCATTATAATTTTGATTTCTTTAAGCATATTATTTATTCTCCGGTCTTCAAATTTATTACCCCATTCAATAAAAATAAATGAATTAATTAAAAATATAAATAAAAGAGACTAATAAATATATAATTAGAGGAAAAAAAAATATATATATATATATCAATCAATTGTGTCCTTCAGCTTTTGCAGCTCAGTACCGCCACTAAAGCTCACGGTTTTCACAGTGGCAGCCACAAGTTCACCTCCCACAATTTTATAACAGCACCAACTCCTACACTTCTTCTCTGATCAAACACTGCAGCATCAACATTAATTTATACTAATTTTCGAAGGAGGGAAACACGAAATGTCCTTGGAGCCTGTTAATGTATTGAAATCAATATTTTTTTATTTATCGGTTAACGTATTGAAATCAACAATTTTTATTTTTTTCATATATATATATATACACGAGGACATACTCACTTTATTAAAATGAATTTATCTTTATTAAAAAAAATTATGTGTATATATGTCCTCATAAGAGAAAAATTTTGTATATTGTATTGATTTTTTTTATTTATCTTTTAACTTATCATTAACTTTAATATAATCATGTACATATTTATGGTCGTGATTAAGTTACATGATCATGCAAAAAATATTCTGCGACAAGAGTAGTTAGATTTTGTGTGTGTGTGTATGTATATATATTCATATTCCAAAGTAGCATTATTTCCACACACTTGGCATTACATGCCCATGCATGCATCTAATCAATCGAATACCTCTTGGATAATGATATAATATAGTTGATGTGAAAAATATTTGGTATTAGAAAATGTAAATTAGAAAAACAATCAGAGAAAATTTATTAGATTATATATACATTAAATTTTCACCAATGATTCATGCTAAATGGCGCAAAAGTATCTACATAAAGTATCTATAGAATGTCGAGAACGACATTCTCTCGTACCGTTTCACTAACGTATTCTCTCGGCACTTTAAGAACGAAGTATCTAGCTATAGTCAAAGCTTTCTCGTTTCTCTCCACCTCTTCACTGGCAGACTCAGAACGAAGCTCTCTTTCTCGTTTTCTCCGTCTCACCATCTCTCTCAAAAAAATGTACAGTCTCAGCCCAGGACACTCTCCATCTCTTCACTGGTAGACTCAGAACGAAGCTTTCTTTCTCGCTTTCTCCGTCTCTCCATCTCTCAAAAAAACATACAGTCTCAGCCCAGGACATTCTCACGACTGCAGATCGTTGGCGCTCTCTCTCCCGTTGCTCAGATCCAGTTGTCCTCACTCTCCTGTTGGGCGTTTGTTGATGGTTAGTGATTAAATTTTTATTTTTTTGGAAATTATTTTTAATTTTCGTTATTGATTAAATGAATTGGAAAATTTATTGTTGTGTTGTGATAGTGGCTGGAGATTGAGTGTTTTACTAGCATCTTGTATCGATGAAATGAATTTTTAATTTTTTTGGGAAATGAAATGAATTGTTGTATTGTGACAGTGGTTGGAGATTGAATGTTTATTAGCATCTTGTATGGATGAAATGAATTTTTAATTTTTAATTTTTTTGGAAATCATATGGAATTATTGTGTTGTGACAGTGGCTGGAGATTGAGTGTTCGTTAGCATCTCGTATGGATGAAATGAGAAGAAGTTGTTGTTGTGCAGGAAGAAATGAGGAAGAAAACCAGTAGTAAATCAGAAGAACGAGAGTTGTGTGATTTTGACTTGAGTCTATATTAAAAAAAATAATTAATTAATAAAACATTCGCGTGATGGATGTCTTAAAAGTTGGAGATTAGTGTTCATGTGATGTTCAGTAGCTTTTTAATTTTTTAACATTAAAATTCTTGCACAAAAACTAGTGATGTTCCTGCACAAACCACAGCCTTAGAAGAAGAGAGCACGAATTCGCAAAGACCTCGAAACGACACCCATTCTTGTCTTTTCTCTCGCGGTTCTCTCAATAAATTCGCGATGTTGAGCATTTTTCTCCTCGAATAAGAGAATCAAAGTTAAAAAGAAAAGAAAAGAAAAGAGTGAAGTGAGAGAGATTAATTGCGCTTTGCGCATGAAATATTTTCAATTTGAATTGCTTACCTGCAGCTAGGACTAGGGTTGAGCACCAGCAGGAGCGCGGGGGAGGGAGGAGGCTACACGAGAACTCGTACAACATCGGATCCTTCGCAATGACTGGGGTTCCACAAATCGATGTAACTTGATATCTGCACTTGCATTGGCTAACCTTGACCTGGCATTGAACTAGTGGCCACAAACCACAGTCACATAGTACGTATTAATAATATTTATAATTTATTGCAGGCAAATCTTTAGATTTTATATTTGCCCGGCCTCGGGCCTCCTGGAGAAGCCTTATCAGAAATAGCAACACAGGGCAATGGGCATGCATGCATGCTTTGTGTCCTTGCACGCCTACATCATCAATATCACAATCTTGATACGAGGCAAAAAGACGAGAAAGAAAACGACACCGATCGAACATTAATTCTCCGGTTAAAATCATCGAATGTCGTCATCATAACATTTACATACACGTAATTAATTAATAAATGCTGATCAGAGCTAGCGCATAACAGTAAAATTAATATTATGGCAAAATTTAAATTAGAACTTGCCTGACATGCATCTACATTAGGATTAGGATTAGGATTCAAATTCTTTACATGCATTTACTATAGTGTTTACTTTGATGAGCAAATTAAATAGATGAATGATGAGTGAGATACAGATCACGAGATCATTCATTCCTTCCTTCAGGCATATATCTATGATGTGTACGCTCCAATATTGGCTCCATGGAACAAAACCCACGAGGCCAAATTAATATTCTTTCATACATATTACATATACAGGCCAGCATGAACACAATTTATTAGTTGACCAGTTAATTCAGCAACAACACTAGCTACCACACACAGCTTGATTTGATCGTACATGTATGATTAACAGCCAGTCAACCCGCGTACACTAGTCTACAGTCTACTCTATCTCTTTTAAACAATCGATATACTTTCAAGTCCAAAACACACCACATAAATCATAATTAATACAAGATTACGTACAGCTTATATATATATATATATATATATACGTGTGTGTGTGTGTGTGTGATATGTTGCTGCATGCTTATTTAAAAATTCAAAAAATAGAAGCATCCATCCCAGCTTCTGCTCTCGCTTTGTCATTTTGTTGTTATTATTATTTTTAACTACAACCATATAGTTATAGATATTATTTAGCACAAGCACAAGCACAAGCTTCTTAATTAGTTCTTACCTGGAGATCTCAACCTAGAACTGCCGGAAGCTACCTCTCTCTTTCTCCTTCCCCTTCTTCATCCTTTATATTCGAAATTAACTCCCCTCTCACTGCTTACTTCTTCACTCTCTTTAAGCCTTAAAATCCTCTTGCTTTTAATTGCTTAATTAATCATCATCATGTCATCTTCAAGAAAGCAATTTTCAGTAGAGCGCAGGCCTCGAATGCTTAAAGATTTTCTCATAGATAATGAATCCAATTCATGTTCTTCAAGTGGGTTCGAATCATTTCCTAGGAGACGCAGCAGCATTCGAAGCCTTATTCAAAACGATGTCAACGATGTTGCAAATAATAATAAGGCATCATTACTAAGAAGCCGATCAAAAGCAGCTGCCTCAACAACAATCTCAGCTTTCCTCGCCATCATCAACACCGTCAAGGCCATCCAACTCAATAATGTGGTTAAGGTTAAGCCCCCTTCAATTTTACCACGAATTAGCCTTTCACGTAAGCTTTCCTCAAAAAAGAAGAGCACGACTACTACAACTAAAGAAGAAATAATTAATAATGATCATATCAAAATAACAGTCAGAGTCAAAGACATCATACGGTGGAAATCATTCCGCGACTTGGTACTTGAAGAGAAACCCCAGTTACCTGATCAGCCATCCGATCTTGCTTCCTCTCCTGATCATCAATGCACTACCACTACAACCACAATCGCTTCTTCCACCACCAACAGCACTCCATCTCCATGCAGTAGTAGTAACGGTTCCAGTTGGTGTGAAAGTGACTTTACCTCGGAGTATTATTATTTACCGCCTTTGACCGGTAACTCTGCGGAAAACGACGCCCATGGCCATGTGGGTGAAAAATATTATTTACCACGTGTCGGCAGCGACTGCGATTCGATGAAAACGACAATTGAGTCAGCGGTGGGACCCAAGGTAAGCAATTATTAACTGTTGGCAAATCTATAAAATATATCTTGTGTCTGCTGGTGAGGATCCTTGGATGGCTTAGTTTATGTATTTGATTTTGTCAGCTAGTGATCGATGAGAATGAGATTAACTTGGTTGATTTTGTCTGACTGTACGGTAACGCGGTTAGCTCATAAGTGTAATTGCAGCTGCTTAATTAGAACTGCACATGCATGCATGTATATATATAGTTAATTAATCACATGAGAGACAAAATTAAAGGGAAGGAAGCTACCTGGAAACTAAAATCATTGATATTTTTATATGATCGATTTAGTTAACACATGCATGTAGATTACCCTAATTTAATTGTTTAATGCAGAGATGTAGACGATTGGCTTATTTTCAAATCAAACTAACACTTGCATACATAGAAGGCTCTTTAGTGCGTAGCTCTAAATTTTACACATGCTTGAGCTAGCTCAAGACTGTCATATAATTAATTATATGATATTGTCACAAGATGTGATTAATTATGTGTCTTATTCAATTGGGTATATATTGCATGTTGTGATCAGTTTGACTGATGCATATTTTAACAGGAGTTGCATGGTGAGGAGAAAGAACAACTTAGTCCAGTTTCGGTGCTGGATTTCGAGCTCCAAGAAGATGAAGATCATTCAGTCTCGTCTTTCGATCAAACTCTTGCAAACCTAGAAAAATGGATGTCAATGGAAGAGAACGATGGAGATGATAGCTCTGCTGAGGAAGAAGAAGAAATCAATAATATTGAAGTTGAAGAAGAGGCAAAGCTGCTGTTGAATCAAATTAAAACAACAATAAGTCCAACGTGGAATTGCAAAGACGGTACAATTGTATCGGAACAACTATTGTTGGATTTCTTGGTAGACGAATTGTCTGCAAAGAGAAATAATCAAAGTAGAATTAATGAGATAGTAAGGCAAGCGGAGGCATGGATTAAAGGGGAAGACAGTGCCACGACATTATTAATTGATGATGCTGGGGAATGTGTTCGAGATATGGATAGGAAAGAGAGTTGGAACAGATTTGAGTGTGAGCAAGAAGAGGTATCATTGCAAATTGAGAACACTTTGCTGAATCTTTTGGTAGATGACCTATTGCTTGATCTCTAGACTCTGATTCATGTCCTGAGGCACAGCTTGTGCCAAAAGCTTAACTACCCTTAGAACATCGCTGCTGCAGTACTTTTAGTTTTGTACAAGAACGAAATGAAACAACTATTTATTTATTTATTATTTTCTGCTTGATATGTTCCTTTTAGAAAGAAAGAGTGCTTTTACAATCAGTAATGCACCACATGAGAGATGAGACAGAGACCCTCTTTTGGTTTTGGGTGGCAAGTTCTACAAACAATTTATGGTACTAAAGCAATCAAGATGCCCACCATATTAGACTTTTTCTTTCTTTTTTTTTTTGGGGGAAAGAATTAATTAATCTTTTTGTTAGAAATGGACACATGCACTTCTTTGAATAGCAAATTCAGTCAAAATTTTATGATTTAACATGCGCAAGTAACACGAGAGAGTTGGGACTTGGGATACTAACAATATTTCAACTTCAACCAACAACTCGTACTCAACTGGGGGCATTTTAAAACTATCATTAAGCATATGATCAATTAACATATTAAAAAGGAAAATGCTTTTAAGAAACAACAAGTTGTCTTCTATTCCACGTGGCATGATTGCAATTTTCATTTAAAAAATAAATATCAACGTGGAGTCCTTAAGAAACTGCCACCTAGACTATCTGTGGCACACAATCTGAATTTGAAGCAGCTTTTTTCGAATGACATGATATTTCCCTTCATTAGAAATATTTCGATATGTACAACCAATGTTTATTTTCCAGTAACTACTGGCTTTCAATTCATTACTACCACGCACATGGGCCATGGCAAAGAGGTAAGAGTTTTGAATTGATGTCACTTATCAACTTAACCGGTGAACTTTATGAACGCTTCACTGTGCTCTGCTCGGGCAATTAAGGTAATTTTGCGGGGTCCTTTTCATCTCTGTTAATAATTCATGTTTTAATTTATAAATTTAATTATATTTGATGAGGCAGTTTTTTTTTTTTCTCAATTCTTTTGAGAATTTTGTAAAGATATTTATATTCTGCCAGAGAGAGTGAGAATTGAGAAAAATACAACAATTGCAAATGCCAATGGCATTTGTTTAACATATATATATTTAATTATTTTTTTAACCTCAATGTGTTGTTTTATGAGTAAACGAAGATGTTTAATATTGCCAATAGCCAATAGGTTTCGAAAACAAAAACATCCGCATTTATCAAAACCTATATATATATATATATATATATTCTCTCAAAAAAATAAAATATATATATAACTTAAGGTTGTAGTTCAGTTGGCTTTGCAGGTTGAGTATGTGGGACGAGCATTCGAGTTTGATCCTCACTAAATACACCTTAAGAAAGGGAATGAGCCTTAACTATATCTAATTTCTGAATTCGAAACAGTAGAGTCCAATGTAGTCAACGGGATATATATATATATATATATATATATATATATATATATATATATATAATCCTCAATTATGAGATTACGTTGCATAAAATAAAAATACTCTCGCTTTCTCTCAATTCTCGTTTTTCCAAAATTGAAAATTCCGAGAATATTTGCATTTGCATAGAAAATCACCTCCTCTTAATTATAATTTCTCATTGTGTCTATTATAAAGTTGCCATGTAAAAGCTTTTAGTGTATTTTATAGGAGTTGTTAACGTAACCAAACCGATAATCTAAGTTGCATATAATAGCATTGTTGATCAAATTCGAAGCTCCATTTTTCAAAGCTCATGTTTGGAAGAGTGAGTGGTCAGTCGGAACAAACAAGGAAGGTGAAAATGAACAAGAATGAAGAGCAAACTCGCTCTCTGTTTGGGATTTCGCTCACTGATAGACCCAAATGGCAACAATTTTTCATTTGCTCTTCTGGGTTCTTCTTTGGCTATCTCGTCAATGGCGTCTGCGAGGTATAGACTCTGTTTGGTTTCTGAGAAAGTTTGTTCGGTTGCTAAAAATTTGTTTTCAAATACAAAGTTTCAATTTTTGCATCTCCTTGAAATGATAACTTCATATTCTGCATTGTGGCCTTATATTTTAGTTGTTCTAGTTTCGTTTTCTTCTGAGATATTTGCTATTTTTTATTCAATTCTCTAGCTTTGTTAATTAATTATTTCTCAATCTGCAGGAATATGTATACAATAGGCTGCAATTCAGGTATAAATAAATTCCAGTTTGGTACTTTTCTATTTTGGAAAAATTTTCAATGAATTTCTTTCTAATCTTTTTCCCAATGATGATGATGATGATTGTTGGGTGGCTTTTGTTTTTTTGTTTTTTCCAGCTATGGTTGGTATTTCACATTTGTTCAAGGATTTGTGTATCTTGTCCTCATTTACCTTCAAGGCTTCACCACTAAGCAAATGGTGAATCCATGGAAGACTTATGTGAAGCTCTCTGCAGTTCTAATGGGTTCTCATGGACTCACAAAAGGCTCTTTGGCTTTTCTTAACTATCCTGCACAGCTTATGTTCAAATCCACCAAGGTACTTAGCAAATTCCATTCCTCAAAGCTGGTCACAATGAGTTTCTTGCTCTTTTTAAGTAAATGGGATCTTTTTTTTTTTTTAACACAATAATCAATTTCTTACATCCATAATATGGATTAATTGTTTTGTCAGTCTTTTACAATTCTTTTGTTTTAATGATTCTGGCATTTCAGGTTTTGCCTGTGATGGTCATGGGAGCCTTCATACCAGGCCTTAGGCGAAAATACCCAGTTCACGAATATATATCTGCATTACTTTTAGTTGTGGGATTGATCCTTTTTACCTTAGCTGATGCACAAACTTCCCCAAATTTCAGCATGATTGGCGTTATCATGATTTCCGGTGCTCTGATAATGGATTCTTTTCTTGGAAATTTGCAAGAAGCTATATTTACCATGAATCCTGAAACCACCCAGGTGACTTAGCATGTGCTATTCTTTTGTCTTGGTGCTTAATTGTGAAGTAAAGGTGTTCATGGCAAAATTGTGACAACTCATTTAATTTAATATTTTATGTTGTCTCTATATGCAGATGGAGATGCTGTTTTGCTCAACTGTGGTCGGTTTGCCTATGTTGATTCCTCCAATGCTTTTGACAGGGGAGTTATTCAAAGCATGGAATTCTTGTTCTCAGGTAACATTTTTGAGATAAATTCATTATATTTCCTGTTCACATGATCCATCCATTTTGTTTAAAAAAAGAAAAATAATAAAAGAAAATCTCGCTTCTGTTGTTACTCCAGCATCTATACGTGTACGGTGTGCTGATTTTTGAAGCCATGGCCACATTTATTGGCCAAGTTTCAGTCCTTTCCCTCATTGCCCTGTTTGGTGCTGCTACAACAGCTATGGTAAATACCTCACACAAGCTTGAAGCTTTTCCCAGTTCCATTAGGTTAATTTACTAACATGTGAATATGTTTGTCTATTAAATATTCATTAATGAATATACTACAGCACAGCACAGTTCAGTTTGAATTTTCATTTGATTATATTTTTGCAATGAATTTGATCACAGGTGACCACGGCAAGAAAGGCGGTAACATTACTTCTGTCATACTTGATATTCACAAAGCCATTAACTGAGCAGCATGGGACCGGACTTCTGCTAATAGCAATGGGGATCACATTGAAACTCTTGCCTGCAGATAACAAACCCACCAAGAGAAATGCGACATCATCTTTTAACATTCGGAAACCATCTTCTAGTGAACATGAACAAGCAGATGAAGAAAAAGGAGCATCGGTCTAAATTTTAGAAAATTTTCTAATGTACAATTTATTTCTTTGTTTCTTGTTTCCCCTGCTAGATATTGCATGGTTAATTGAAAAACAGAAGAAATAATTACTAGTAACTAGTGTTCTGATGGCCCAAGACGCACCGTTTTATCATTTATGCCTTTAATCTTACGTGTACCATTAAAAGTTTGATGGGCATCATTTAGTTTGGTCCGAGAGTAATGCTTTTCACACCCCTTCAATATCTTTATAAAACAATAATGCTGTGTTTATTCGTGAATGAACTGGAATGAAAATGTGAAATAAAAATCAAAATAAGTTGTTTATTTGAGTTGTAGGAATTAGAATGGACTGAAATCTCATTAATGTGTTTACTTTATCTTAGAATCGGAATCGAAATAAGTTGAATAATTTTAATTTACTAAAATGCCCTTGTTTAATTATAATAATAACTATTAATAATATTGACATTAATGATAATAATAATAATAACAATTAAAACAATAAATTAATAAATATAATAATAATAATAAATTAATGACAATAATAATAATAATAATAATAATTTTGATGACGACGACATATCATCATCATTATCATCAAAGGACCTATTTGTAAATAATACAAAATTTTTTGATTTATTCATAATTTTGTAGGGACTAAAATACAAAAATGATAAAACTTAATTGAGAGCATTTTGAGAATTATAAAAACTTATTGAGGTAGAATGGAAACTTTAGAGAATTGGGAATCAAACTCTCATTCTTTATTCCCACATTAGGGTGGACCCCATGATTTCAATTCTGATTCCGATTTCCGCCTCTGTTTTGCAAAGTAAACGCTATCAATGATTCTAATTCTCCAATCTAGAAAGTAAATGCAGCATAATTTGTAATCACACAGTTCTATTATCAATGGAAATTATATTAAACAAAAAATGAACACAAACTGTATGGTTAATTTTGAAACAATAAAGAAATAAATTATCTCATAACAAAAAGATATGTTCATAAATTAAATAATTTATTTTAAATGATAGTAAAATTAATCAAAACTTTATCATAATTTGAAACAGTAAAGTAACATTTCATAAGGGATTTTTTAAAAAATGATTTTGAAGGTCCACTATTGGTACACCAACCCAAATGTGCATTTTTCTTTAAAATTAATGTAAACTTAGTGTCAACAAACGACAAACTCCGAGAAAGGCAAAGGCCAGAGCAGTTGTTCATGAGACAAATATCTGCCTCTGCAAGTTGTATATTTCTCTTTTGGTTGCACAGATTTTTTGCTTAGTAACCTTTGTATAGGGTAATCGAAACAAGCTTTTCTCTTTCCTTTCATATATATTCCAACCTTTCCATACCAATATCATAGCATAGCTCCTTCTCCTACAAAAATAATTAGCAATATCTTTTAATCTCAGAAGGGGAACCTATATGAGTAACGATTATAAATTAATTACTAGACGAAGCCGATTATATATGACGTGAATGCTGTGGTCTTTAAGATCTCTTACTTGCCAAATATGGAGGTGCACAAGACTACTGAAGATGTTTCTATTCATCTAAAGGTGATGGATGAAGGGGTAACAGAGGGTCAGGTACGCATGATGCTTCCACCATACAACGATCTGCCCTATTTTGTTAAAAGAAAAGATGGAGAAACTGTAAAAGGTCGAATTTGTTTTTCTAATATACACCTGCCATTATGGTTCAATGAAAAATATCCTAAGATGGCATTTACATGGTATCAAAGAGAAGTATAATCTTTTTATTATATATAACACTCTGGTTGCTCTTGATTATATAGCAAATGCGCAAAGTTTTCATGGGAGACTGAGTGCAAGGCAAATATTTATAGACAGAGACTTTATAGTGAAACTTGCATTTGAAGATTGTGTCTTTCATGATCATTGAGGAATTAAAACAAATGAAGATGGTACGTTAAAGTTTCCTTTAAGTAATTCTAGATGGGAGAGTATAGTTCCGCCAGGAGCAATGGATGCAGAAAATTTTGTTCTTGGCATCCAACCTGATATCTGAATGTTTGGAATTGTTGCTTTGAAGTTGGCCTGCTCCACTTTTATTCCACGCAATAATCGATATGAGATGCTATGGCAGTTGAGGAGATGAGAACAGAAGGCAAGGCAAAGAAAAACTTGAGAAACAAGCTTCAAAAAAGGAAAAAAGACTAGGGTGGATCGTGCCAAATGTTAGAAAATATGTGCCAAAATTTGAAAAAATACAAACAGTAAAGAGTCAAGGCGTGCGAAAGCACTGTTCTTAAGACCAAATTCCGTACCTCAAGAATATATTTCTCTGTACAGGAATGACTGATGAAGGTAGTTTGATCTTCAAGATACAATGACTACTATCGTGATGTTGCACTTCAGCACGATAGTCTAGAACAGCAGAACAATAAGAACAATAAAGGAAAAAGGCAGAAAAGACAGCAAAAGAGAGAGAGCAAGTTTCTGATGCCAATTATGATAATAATTAGAGCCAAGCCCGCGCACATGCATGTCACCCCCGTAGGGGGGTCCCTCCTGCGCATGAGTTATTGGGTGTGAGAGCCCATTTAATAGATTCCCAGAACGGGCTTCTCTCTTGGGCATAGTTTTATGGGCATGAGCCTTCTCTTAATAGGCTTGTTACCATACCATATTTTGGTTTCTATAAAAAAAAAAAAACCAAAATTGTTCTCTCCTGTCTAAGCAATGTGGTATATGGGTATTTTGAAATGCCACCCAAATCTCCAGTAATCCCATATATATTTCAAAATACTCAATTTCCTTAATCTTTATCATAGAGTTTAATGCATATGAACCAGTGCCTTTCGGCTATGAACTAGCCATTGAACGATTAACCGTGTCTCACAGGAACTTAGTGAAACTTATAGTTTTTATGAATCAATATTCCTTTGAGCGAGGTAGAAGACTAAATGCTCACATTATACTCTCTCAGTGTAATGCTGTTTAGTGGGTTGACACTTTAATAGCCCTATGCCTTCTGGATTCATGAGTGCTCTGCTGAAGCTTGTCTAACTCTCATAGGAACTGACTCAATTCTACACTCATATAGGTGAACCTCCATCAAGTATGTCATGCAGTTTTGGCACAACATCAATTACAAAGTAGGCTATAAAATTCATTAAGAGTTTAATCACTCAACCTTTAAATACTGCAATAAGCACTACCTCATCATAGGGAAGTCTCATAAATAAAGAAAATCTTTATTAAATCAAAAGAAGATTACAAAATATCGATAGTGTTACAAGACAACAAGTAACTTGTTTTTACTCTTATGAACCTACTTTATGGGATCTCCAATCACATAGGTAAGGTTACCATTACTCTTGTCTTCTTATTTAGACAGTAGTCCCATCTTCTATAACGTGATCTCTACTAAACTCTTGTTTAGTAGTTTTGTCAGAGGATTGGCCAAATTCAACTCTGACCTCACAAAATCTAGGCTCACAACACCAGGTTCCAGTAGCTGCTTAAAATATTACGTCTTATACATATGTGTCTATTCTTCTTATTATATATTTGATTTCTTGCCCTTGCAATAGTGGCTTGACAAGTGCAATGGATCGGCACAGCAGTAAGAGGGTGAGCAGAAATGGGAAGATCTACTAAGAGGTTTGACAACCACTCAGCCTCAGAACATGCTTTTTCCAAAGCAATTAGCTCGAACTCTATGGTAAAACAAGCTATACACATCCGCTTAGATGATTTCCAAGATACCGTACCTTCATTAAGTGTGAAAATATAACCTCTAGTAGATTTGATCTCATTTGATTCAGAGATCCAATTTGCATTACTATACCATTCTAGTATTGGTAGAAGTCTACCATATTTAAGCTCGTAATCAATGGTGCCTCTCTAATATCTTGCCAATCTGGCTACTGCAGTCCAATGATCCTTGTTTGGATTTTGAGTAAACCTACTCAATCGCCTATAGCATATGTGATGTCAGGTCTTGTACTATTCATCAAGTACATTAGGCTACCAATTATTTGGACATATCTCACTTGATCAACAGTATGTTCAACATTCTTCTTAAGGTGGGTATTACCATCATACGGAGTGGAAACTGTCTTGCAGTCATAATATCCAAATTTCCCCAATAGCTTTTCAGCATAATATTCTTGTGATAACATGAGACCATTAGAAACCTTTGTAATTTGATGCCTAAAATAATATTTACCTCTCCCATGTCTTTTATACCAAAATCAGATGCAAACATCTCTTTAGTCTCCTCAATAATTCTAATTTTGGAACTTCAAATAAGCATGTCACAACATAGAGACATATGAAAACAAAAGTATTAGTGTCAATGGATTTGGAATATATACATTTATCTGAATCATTAATCGTATATCCATTGGACAACAATACTTGATCAAATTTCTCATGCCACTATTTCGATGCTTGCTTTAAGCCATATAGAGACTTAACCAACTTGCACACCTTATGCTCAGAACCTAGAACTACACAACCTTCAAATTGATCCATATAGATCTTCTCATCTAAGCCTCCAATGAGGAAGGCAGTTTTAACATCCTTTTGATGAACGTGTGGATTATAAATTGCTGCAAGAGCAATCAAAACTCTAATTGATGCAATATGAGTTATAAAAGCATAAGTGCTAAAATAATCTATATCTTTCTTTTATGTGCCACCAATCTTGCTTTTATATTTATCAATTGATCCATTAGCTTTTAATTTCTTTTTGAAAATCCACTCACACCAAATAGGTTTTGTACCTGCAGGCATATCAACTAATTCCTATACATGATCGCTCAGGATGGAATCTAGTTCATTTTTTACAACTTCTTTCCACAATGGTACATCTCGAGAAGTCATAGCTTCTGTGAAGGTCTAAGGATCATTCTCAGCAAGAAAAACATAGAAATCATCACCAAAATTAGTGGCTTTTCTCATCCTAGTGCTCTTGGTTCTATTTATGAACTTTCGGAAGAATCAAATGTTGATTCAGTATAGGGTAGTTGTCTTTCAATGCTAGTCTTTTTAGGAAAAATAGATTCAAAGAATTCATCATTCTTGGAATTAATAATGATATTAGCCTCAAGTGAGATACCTTCATTCTCTAATACCAAGAACCTATAAGCGGCATTATTATGGGCATATCCTATAAACATACAATTGATAGTTTTTTGTCCCAACCTTGTCCTTTTGAGATATGGTTTAAGAACTTTGGCAAGACACTCCCACACTTTGAGGTATGATAAGATAGGCTTAAAGCCTCTCCATAACTCATAGGGTGTCTTTGCTGTTTTCTTATAAGGTATTCTGTTTTGAAATTGACAGGCTAACAACACGGCCTCCTTCCACAAGTTCAGTGGTGTTCCATAACTTATTATCATAGCATTTACCATGTTCTTCAAGGTTTTGCTTTTCCTTTCAGCTACACCATTAGATTCAGGTAAATAGAGAGGTACCATTTTATGGATGATACCATGATTCTTACCATAAGCATTTAACATACTTGAATTATATGGGCACTACCTAAGAAAAAATATAAAATGTGATTACTAATTTCGCATCTCATAAAGCTAAAAAAATTGATTTTAAATAAATAATTTTTTAATAAAATTAATACATATATTTTACCTCAAATTTTTTAGAAAGTCTAATTAAAATAAGAAAAATTATCCACCGTCCACTAATTTATTCTGATTTTTTTAAAAATACACCAGCACTTTTCTTTTCCTCAGTGCACCACCCGAAGTTAACATTTTATTGTACTGTTCTACTTCTGTTTTAACGCTGTTAGAGCTCTGCTGACGTAATAGAACAAAATGGTCATTTGATTCGAACCCAAAAAAGAAGGGTGGGCATCGGATCGGATTGATCCGTTCCGAACCGAATTGATCTCCAAATCCGATCGGATTGCACTTGCAATTAAAAAAAATATATAAGTGAATTATAAATAAATCGGATTGCACTTGCAATTAAAAAAAATATATAAGTGAATTATAAATAAAAAATAAGAATCAAAAGGTATCCCTAGTTCTTAAAATCCCAAATCAGAATAGAGAAATGGAAGAACCCCTTGCAGCCACACGAACCCAGCCAAAGAATCGAAGAAGCACTTGCAGGTTGCAGCCGCACGAACCCAGCCAAAGAATCCAGCCAATCTCTTTGAGGAAAAGCCAGCTAGTTGTCAAGTCTAAAATCGTCGATGCCCTAGCTGCACGCCGAGGACGTCCCAACCAACAGCCGCTGAGCCTGTGAGCCGCATGTTGCCACGCTACCAGCTGAAGCCGCAAGCAAAAGTTGAAGTCCCAACCCAGCCGCTGCATTTATGTGTATATTGCAAGTGTTTCCAATGGAGTCGGATCCCTCAAAGCTTGTGAGGTGCAGAGGTTATAAGAATAGATATTTTGATTTTCAAACTTACAGAGGTTTGGGACTTTGGGTCTTTTGAATTGCTTGTAAATGTGTTTTTGATTTTGCCTGCATGTCATTCTCCTTGTTTTTTGTTGACTGTAAAGTTGATTGTTTGATTTAGCTTTTTGCTTTTGGGATGCAATTGTTACTGAAGATCTTAACAAAAGAATTGATGTTAAAATGAACACTTTCATTTTCTGTCTTTCTTTTTTCCATTTGCTGGCTTGCTGCATTTTTTCTTATTTCTGTGATTTCAAAGGTGTATTGCAATTTGAAAGTGACCTGGATAACTTATAAATGGTTGTATTTCGGCTGGAATTTTGGATCTTAATGTTTTTGGGTTTTTTTCGAGTAAAATTATAATTTTACGTTTGAGGGGTAAAAAAGTCATTTGAATAATATTTTGTTAAGTCTATTAACTGTAACTGAGATGAGACGGAAGTGGATGAGTCTGGTGGCGCGCTGATATTTTAAAAAAAATCTCAGCAAACTGGTGGATGGTAAATAATTTCATTTAACATAATTTGCCTCAGGCCAAAAATACGATTGAGCCGCCCCTATCAGAGCCATATATGATCATAACGTTTTTAACCACGATACTCGAGACCGGATTTCTTCGTCATCATCTATCACTGGTTGGGCTGCTGCTCCAGAAGTGGTGAATTTCGGTGACGATTACTATTCCTATAAGTCTGACATATGGCTGACTGGAATCACTGGACTTCAATTGGCTTGCGGTGGACTTCCAGTCTCGCCTAGGCAAGATTTGGATATCATGAGAAAGATATTGATGAAACAGTCTAAATTAACCTCATGGGATGTTGCTCCCAACGAGTACATCGCCCAGGGACTCGTAAACTCTCGAAAAACTTCTGGAATATGGTCAAAATATGTTTAGCTCCAGATCCAGCGAAAAGACCAACTGCGGACCAGCTGCTGAGGCACAAGTTCTTCAATAAATGTGGCACTTTAGATGACTTCTTCAAAACTGTATTCCTGTCATATGTAAACAGGTTCGCTTTTGGCTAGGCTTAGTGCGTGTTAGGGTCATATTAATAAGAGCTTTCATTTTACAGCGTCAGACTGTTTCTAAATCTAGTTTATAAATGTTGTCTCTAACTAAACTATCAATGTTAATCCTCTTGTTTCTCGAATATTGAATGTATGTTACTTAGATATCGAAACTTACTCGTGAGATAAATAGAGATGAAAAGCAAAGGAGACTGCTCAGGATTTAGCCGTTTATTGTATTAGGAAAACTGCAAGTCCCCAGATTAATTCATCAAAGCTGCAAAAATTCAATCAAGAGAATTACAAATTAAAGAAAAGGGAGGCGACTGGAAACATAATTACATTGTATCATTGCATCTTTGGGCATAAAAATCAAGAGTAGAATTTTAGGAGAATCAATCAGAAGTCAGTTTCCTTCCGTTAGCGCTAACTGCAAGGCGTGCTCTGCTTCCTTCAAGAACAAACGTGCAAGTTCCTTTTGCCCTCGTCTATATACTATATTTGACCACGTCTTCCTACTCATCCTGTGTTGGGTCCAGCCATTTGTCTCTTCACTGCAGCAATGGCAAAGATCACTTGGCCAACATTTACTTTAAAAGAAACAAATTCTGATGTTTGATTTTGTCATTGAAAATAAATGGCATTTTGTTATTCCATCAGCAATGCTTCGCATGTTAACAATAATACAACGTTCAAATAAATCTATTAATAGCACTTTCAATTTCAATTCATTCCAAGCGCCTAGCAAAAAAGCACTTTTTTTCTTGGAAGAACCCAATAAACCAGCAGAAATTACTCTTTCCCTCAATTCAAATAACAACACAATCATCATGGTAAGCCTTGTTACCTTGAATCATTCTCACAGCTTGCATGCTCTCCCTGGCTTTCAGTAATGCAGGACTTCAATAGAAGTTCAGAATCACAATCCTCAGTACCAGAACTCTCTTCTAGATCCATCAACCTTGCATTCAGAGATTAATATAAGAAAGAAATTAAAGGAATTAGACTACTAAGTGGTAGAAAAATTATTTCCTTCTCTGCCAGTGAATTACTTGTAAATCCACCCACTAACTTCGACAATTGATTTAAACCAAGATAAGATGACAACATCGAGCTTATGCAAATTGCAGGGTAAAGTCAAATAAATTAAAAGAAGTCTAGACACCCTTTTTCACTACAACATATTCAAGCATAAAAGATTGAACCTTTTGATTCCAATGAGCATAAAAGATTGTCCATTTCATTCCAATAAGGCACAAAAGATTGACCCAATTTATTCCAATGGGCTTATTGATTTTGACAACAAAAGTAATAATAAACACAATCTATAGAGAAAGACACAAATGAACTACGAAGTCCACTAGGGCAAAAAAGGTGAGTTTGCGTTGTTTGATCCATTTAATTCCAATGACCATAAAAGATTGATCCATTTCATTCCAATGAGGCTTAAAAGATTGACCCAGTTTGTTCCAATGGGCTTACTGATTTTGATTTCACAACAAAAGTAATAATAAAGGCCTTGCAAAAGTAATAATAAACATAATCTATAGAGAAAAACACAAGTGAACTACCAAGTACACTATAGGGCAAAAAAATGGGTTAGCATTGTTTGCCTATTTCCACCTAGTTTACCATTTTGCCAAGCGCTTAAACCAAATATGACAATCTCAGTAATTTTCAGAACTTCCTAAAGGTTCTGTAAGATCCAACTGTGTTTCTCTCTCTGCATGCACCTCACCCTTTTTTTCTTTTTCCCTGAGATAGCCAGCAAGGCAGAGGGAACCACAAGAAATGAAATCAAACAAAAACATAAAGGCAAGCCGATTTCTTAATTTAGTAATTTCTAATTTACCAGACAGAGTGTAACCATTAGTAAGTCAAGAGGTTTCTGGAGATTACTTAGCATGAAGAAGATCAACAAGTAACTGCAAAGCTCCAGAATCGCCACAAGCCTCCCATACTGCTGCTCTAACTTCCACATCTGATGGTTGTCTCTCTCCTCCAGAGCCAACAAGCTTTTGAAATCAATGATGGATCCAATCAGGTGAAGGAACCAAAAGAAAAATAGATGATTCAAACAAACATCCACTTGTGCCTCTAGCAGAACTAAAATTTTCCATAAAGGTAATGCATTTCACCAACTGTTTTACAAATAAACCAATCACTAATAAGAAAAAAAAAAAAAAAAAAAAAAAAAAAGTAAACCTAGCATGTATAAGACTGTTGCCAAATTATGTACTTTCAGAAAAAAGCAATCACTAGTGAAAACTAACAATCACTTTGTACACAAAAACCAAACCAATATACAATTGAAGTTGGAGACCACCATTTCTGAGCATGAGAACAAACTAATACAAACTAAAATGGCTTGCATATTCAGCAGGGAAAACAACAGAGACCCCAAAAATAATTTCGGAAAAAAAGAAGCTGTACCTCTTCTAGCAATGAAGAAACCTTACAAAGCTCATCCTCCCGCATGGCAATGGTCCTCAATGCAGTTAAAAAATTCTCAGGAAAAACCAGCTTATTTAAGTAAGAGGGCATCCTCCGCTGACCACTCCAACTAAAATTGCAGATACAATCAACTTTCCACTTGTTACCATTGCTTCCATCTTTTGGGGGCCCAGCTGCAAAAAATCCATGTTCCAGCAAAGTTTTTGGTAATAGACACCGCAATTCAGCCTTCTGTAAACTCAAATCATTACCATTGAAGCAAATTTGAAGAGAAAAACTTGAAGGCAAAGAATGTTCATTGATATGTAAACATATGTTAAATGCATCTAAAATTAAGAGTCTTACAATAAATAGCTCATTAACAACTTACCTGTTCTTCGAGAAGCAGTGCCTTGGAGTCGGAAAGTGGAATGCTATGAATCGCCTCCGCAGGATAATGGATCTGTATGGATCACTGATAAGTATCAGATCCTTTGAAAAGCTATCAAGCATATTAAGGCATACAAATAGATGGTAAAAAGCCGTCCTAATAAATTTAAATACCATCACATAGTCATCTGGATTATTGTCAATAACAAACCCATAGAGGTATAATAATTCCTGCAACAACACAAGGCAATTGCTATCTTTTAGAGAACACTGGGTAAAGGTGGTGTTGCCCATCCATCAATATCAGAAAAGTGCAATAGAAACACAAAAAAGGTTTCTTCAAACAACTTATATAATCAAGCCAAGACAACATCAAACCATTAAAAAAAAAGATCTAAAAATTATCTTGAAAGAAAGATAAATTTTAGGCTAAATTTAACAAGAAGAAATATCGATGGGCAAGATGATCAACACAAATCATACAGATGTTTCCAGATTATAAAGAGAAGTTGACGTGGTAGATCATTTGGCTTGCTTATCAAGAGCACAGTACAAAAAAGGGTGTAAAAAGGGTGTAACTACCTAATGGTTACCAACATGCTAAGAGGCAGTTAAAGTATGGTGTTGCCAATAGGTTAACACAAGCATGAAGGGAGGAAATAAAGCTTCTGAATGACAAGGAAAAGTACCTCATTCCCTTTGTTACCATAACTTATAGAAATCTCTTTCTCGCTCTGAAAGGAACTTCGTTCAACTTTCAAATTAGATAAAATAAGTGTCATGACATCAGAACCAGAACTTAACACAATATAAGTACAAACCAACTTGATCAGGAAGAATAACAACCAGAAAGAAGGTACATGGAGAGAGGAACTCCAGTGATTGATCCTGTTCCATCAACTTCCCATGTTGCCGCTGCCTTTAAGTCTAAACAGCCATGCCAACAGTGAAAATGTGCAAGCTTTAAATCTAGTTCTCTTCTTAAATACAAAGAACTTCACAGGTATATGAGTATAGAAGAAGAAGAAAAGAAAAAGAGTAAGCAATTTGATTTTAATCGGAAACCTAAGCAATTTTCTAGACGAGTTCTTTCAAGATGCACTAGTATATGTATAATTTCAGGAACCTCAAGTAGTTTATAAAAGTTAGCAGCAACCATGAACACAATTATAAGGAAATATTTTCTTAGATATCCCCACAAAAGTTAACATCAGGCAATTGCCATGCTTCAGCATGATTCATGCAATTTGTTTAAGATATTGGTCAATCAGAAACAAATTGATAAAGTAAAAATCTTTTAACTTTTAAATCAGTGTCAGGAATGCATGGACAAGATGCAAGGCTGTCATCTGCAGTACGAAGACACAGAGATTGATATATGTGCGGCATGCAACTGGTGCATGTCAGAGGACATTGTAAACCAAGTCAACTACAGTAAAGTTCTGAAATAACATACAGAAAAATTCTCTTGTATGAGGTTAAAAGTAAATATAAGAATTGGCATTCAATAATAATATTGGCAAAACCTTTCCAACATACCATGGTTACAAAAGTCAATGCCAGGGACTAGACCCTCTACCCAGAGAGTCTCTCCTTGTGTTGAAGTAAGAGTGGAAGTTGCTCCATTGACTTGGCTATTAACCCTTTGAGCTTCATTTTCTAATATAAGAAAACATAATCTTAGTTCAGTAAGAAAGATGTGATATCATGACTCCCAAAAAACCCAACGTAATGTGATATTGAAAAAAGGAATTATGCCATAAACAAACAGAGAGTGAGAACTATAAACTATTAAACTCACTTATGTCATTCAGTACATTAACCAACTTTCCACATGAATTAAGATCATTGGAAAGCTCAGCACTGTTGTTCATTGAGTCACACTTGTTCAGATCTTCTTGATTTTGTGGAAAAACATAGGAATGTGGAAGAGGAATGTTCAGCGCACGAGTCCAAAATATAGAATTTGCCCTGTAAGATGACAATTCTCAAATATTAGCCACCGGAAAATTAAAGCATCATGAATGGGCATATCTCAAGGAGATTCATCATATAAGATGATAACAAGAATCTTTATTAAGAATATACGTACCAAAGGAAATCTTCAAAAGAGACCTCACTGGCAAAAGAAGCAACAGAATTACATTCATTTAGTATTAAGCAATAGGATGAAAAAATAGATCTGTACATAAATATTCATAACTTCAACACAGAACATCTGAAAAAGACTGTCTGGACAGACAATGGTCCAAGGGATTTTACTACACTAATTTGTGGACGTAACATCAGCTGCAAAGACTACAATATGAACTGTTCTACAGATTACAGGGACAATAACTGCTAGTAATTATGGTATACATGACTGCCTACTCAAGCAGTGTTTAAATCGAGAACCTCTGGACAACAACTAACAATTACACATGGTAGATCTCAAAATCAGTGATCATAGCAAAAGAGTACATCTTTAGAGGGAACCACACCTAAGTTATGACCCAGCTATCACCCAATCATCCCACCCACGACCTCCCACCACAAATAAAAGCCAATAACATCTTTCTTCTCAATAAGAACAATTACAAACAACTAATATTGCCAGATCAAAGCTGAGACATTGGAAATCTGACAGAGCAGCATTCTGCAAACCCAAAGAAAATAAGGCTTCAAATATGCAAGTCGCGA
The DNA here is from genome assembly GCA_030449835.1 of Clausena lansium. NCBI lineage: Eukaryota > Viridiplantae > Streptophyta > Magnoliopsida > Sapindales > Rutaceae > Clausena > Clausena lansium. Next base: position 6,379,361 of record JASUUF010000257.1, read on the forward strand.
CAGCCTGAGTTTAAGCAAGCGAGGGAAAATCCCCAAGTGGAATTTTACATCAATCAACCAACCAACAACCCACAAACTTTACATCATACCCTGAAGTTATGTTTCACACCAAGTTTCCATAAATTGGGGATTCACTACTAATATAAATAAACTAAACCTCATCTAAAAATGGTATGTAACTGAAAAATATTAAACTGAACCCAAATGGACTTGAATTTACTAATACCGACTTGAATTACATAACTTGCATGTGCCTGCATTAAGAACTGGATGAAAAAAAATAAATATGTTCCTCTTTTTAACAATAGAAAAAATAAACAAACTTTGCAAATACCTTTCTGAATCCCCATCCAGAACTAAAAGTTTCTTCACCAAATCCTTCACTTTGTCATCATACAAAGTTAACAAATTTTGCTTCTGTAACATAAACATGCTTTTAAGAACGCATAAAATCCACATAGAATATACATTCCATTGGTGATACAGCTACTATTCTAGACAACAAATAAGCAGAAATGATAGTTTGGCTAATAGTAGAAAAGAAATGTACTGAAAGAGAAACAATATTGATCTTAACTCCATCCTAAACTCAAATCAGTTATATGATTTATGCTCAGAACAAATGACATGCAAATTGTTTGCAATATTTGCCCATTCTATTATCATCACCTATTTAGAGGTAACATGTAAAGTTAGGTAGAACCATAAACATCAAAACAAATGTTTATTTGGAAAAAACGTGGAATAATATGTCGCCAGTCTGATTGCACATCATTTTTTAGCTAAATCTGTAGTCTTGATAGGGGTTATATAAATTGTTTCTTTATGCATGTATTAAGTTCCCAAATTCTTAAAAAATCACATTTTTCTGATGGCACAATGCTAAATGCTGCACATGAGAAATTTAGGCATCCGATTTCTAGGAGTTCTTACCTGCAATTCAGTTGCGCGATACAATGTTGTCCCCTTTAGCTCCAAAAGCTCATCATCTGTGAGCCATAGTGGATTTCCAAAAGTAGTAGGAAGCATATCAAGATACCTGGTATAATCCTTTGAGCCCAAGTAAATCTTAACAACAGAAAAATAATAAAATATATTAACTGAAATCATCAAAGTAAAATTGCACATACGGCTTCCATGAAGAGTTCTTTCGGAGGTGCTCCACAGTTAGGAACAAAATCATCAAGAACCTATCATCTACTTCTCCCTCTTCAAACATTGCCCTACACTCTGGGCCAATAAGAGGGTCTTGCAATACTCGCATTGGTGTTATAGCCAAATCTAACGGAACAACTAGTAGAACCCCTGTTAAAAGTGTGCATATTATGCTCAGTTTTTATCAAATGAACCCGAGCGATTTTTCAAATGAATGACTGCTTTAAAATTGAATCATATTTAAACACAAATTAATTAAAAGTAATAAAAGAATTACCGTCAGAAACTTCATCCGATGAAAAGATACCGAAACCTTTACTTTCATCACTATACTTGATTTTGCAGCCACGTAATTCAACTTTATTGACCTGAATTCCAAATTCATTAGCAAGAAAGGAAAATAATTAAATCAGCAATTCCAAACACTGATTAACATTTGAAATAATAAAACTGATTTTTTTTTCCTTTTTTTTTATCTTTTAGACTTCTGTGGAACGAAACACAGAATTGAGAATTGGAAATAACTAATTAAACTAACCTGCAGCCATTGAAGGAACTGTTGAAGTTTTGCTTCTGTTGAAATTTCCATTGCTCACTCCAACTGAGCGCGAACCGCGGTGAACGGTTTTAAGCCCTAAATTAGGCGTTCTAGTTTGGGAACATGCTACATGATCTTGTGATTAATGCGAAAATGTAACCAGTAGTTAGTTGGCACGTCATCAGGAGAGCGTAATGCATACGCAAGATTGAAATTAGTAATGGGTCACGTGGTTTTTTTTTGACGTGGCAAGGTCTAACCGACTTGGTTTGGTTTGTGTAATAAGTTTGAATTAAAATAATAATAATAATAATAAGAGTTTAAAAAATAAAGTAAACTTAATCCACTTTTTTTTTTTAAATAAAAGGGTTTAAATGTGAGCTAAAAAAATATTTTGAAGCAAGGGTAGACAGTCAATTCCTTGACTACCGGTTGACCCACACAAAATTTTTGGCTGATTATTTCATTTTCACGAATATTTTTTTAAATCTCACATTTATGAATTATAATTATTCAAATTACATAATACATATGATATTTTGAAAGTCCGAAGAACAAATGCTAATATATAAAAAAATAAAATAAAATACTTTGAAATCAAATCGAAAGAAAGATTAAGGGTGTGTTTGATAACGTTTTTTGTTAGGTGTTTTTTTGTTTTGTAAAGATAAAAAACACAAAAACATATTCGATAAGACCATTTTTAGACATTTATCAAAAAGTTTGAAGAACAAAATTTTCTTGCTCTTTCAATTTCCCGAAGAAAAATAGATAACACCAAAATGGAGTTCTCCACTTTTCTTCACAAAAGTGAAAAAGAAAAAAAAGTCAGCGAAAAAACTGTCCTAGCCCACCACCTTTATATCTTTAATTATTATTTTATTTCATTATTAGTCTTACCTGTAACCATTTACTACTAAGATAAAACTTTCACGATAAACATTATTTATTATTATTATTAAATATCATATAGCTATATATTTTTTTATTTGTAGGTCAAATTATAAAGAACAAAAGAGTGCAAAATATTTGGATCCAAAACATGTCCAAATATTTTGTTATTTTATTTGAGTTGTAAAATATAATTAGCACAAATGAATTACTTAAATGTCTACAATAAATATATAATCGTAGTACGAACTTTTATTTTGTTATTTTATTTTTTAAACTTAATAAAATTATGTGAATGTTTTTTATAATTATTATTACTGTATGAAATTTGATTAAAAAATATAATAATAAAAGATGAAATGTATAAATAAATTGAAGAAAACCATTTTATAAAAAAGAATCTATAAAAAAATTCTATATTTTTAGACAAATAATCAAATACATTTTTATTATTTTTCATATTTTCAGACAAACAACTAAACATGTTTTTACTGTTTTTATTTTTATATGCTCTTTTGAAAACAATTTACTAAATAATTTTTCATTTTAAAAAACATCATATCAAAAATATCATTCTCCTTCTCTCAAGTAAGAACAACAAAAACTAATTAAAAAACATTACCAAACACACCCTTGTTGTAAATGTTTGAATTCTCATTTTGGTGGGGAATCCCACATTGAAAATTTGACAACCCCTCTCCCTTTGATTAGCCTATAAATATGTGTATTATATGTTAATATATGTAAGTTGAAAATTAATGAAAACAAAAGAGTTTATAATATAATTGTTATAAGCTCATTGTGAGGTACTTGTTTCAAGTGTCTCCATTAGTATAAAGTTTTATCTACTTGGGTTACGTAATAAGGTACGCTAATCTATTCTATCTATTTATTTATTTTATAACACGTTATCGCACGATAGCTTCTTTCGTATGAATAGTTTAGGTCTTGTTTGTAAGCATGCTTGTTATGGTTGCTTTGTCATATGTTAGATTTACATATTCGATCTAATTATTGTTAGACAATAGATATTTACGAAATATGCTTAATCTTTTCACATGATAAGCATGACATATAGATTATTGCTTACATAAATGGTAGTATGAACACGAAGTTCTAAACTACTATAAAGTAATTGATAAATTTCTTCTACTTTATAATAAGGTACTCGAAAATGTCGAACCTTACAAATCGCAAATTCCCACCCTAGAAGTTAGGAAGAAACTATCTAACACAGGCCCTGGATGTTAAGATGCATCTCGCAAGCCATGAATCTAGAAGATACCATAAAGGCAAGCAATAATGCATCAAGGCAAGATAAGGCAAAAGCAATGATTTTCCTCGACATCATTTACACGAGAGCTCAAGGCTCAATACCTAACTCGAGGAAGATCCATTAGTTTTATGGAAGAATCGAAAGAGAGATATGACCATCGAAGGATATATTCCTCCCACGAGCCGAGTATGAATGGTCGCAATTGAGACTACAAGATTTCACCAAAGTGCATGATTATAATTCGAATTATATCGTATCACCTCAATTTGAAATTGTGTGGTGTGGAAATTAGCGAGAATGCTATGCTAGAAAAGACGCTCTCGACCTTCCATGCATCAAATCGGGTTTACTGCAACAAGATATCGAGAGCGTCGATACACGAAATATTCGTAATTAATATCCGGTCTCTGGTAGTGGTGAACAAAATAATGAGCTACTTTTGAAAAATCATGAGATGCGACCAACTGGTTCCCAAGCATTTCCTGAAGCAAATGCAAGTGCTCATAATAGTTATAGACGCAATAGAAGAAGAAGACGTGGTCGTGGTTATTATCCTCATGATGGTCATAGACACTCTAGACATCGAAACAACAACAATAGACGCCACCAGAAGTGGAATGTCTATAAAAGACAAGACGATAAAAGTTCAGAAAAGAAAGATGACAGACGTGAATCTCCTAAGAAAGACAATGACAATATATGTTATCGATGTGGAGGAAAAGGACATTAGTCGCGTACTGTCGTGCGGACAAACATCCGGTAGATCTCTACCAAGCATCCGGGAAGGGCAAAGGGAAGATTGAAACCAATTTGGTTAATGATTTCGATCCTATTGATCCGAGTACTCACCTCGATGCTAGTGACTTCTTGATTTGGAAATAGGAGTGAGAATATTGATTAAGTTATCATAATCATGCTTGTATTATGTTGTAATAGATTTTTATAATTTTGTGACTAGACTTATATTATCCTAAACTAGTGTTACCTTTTGTGTTTTTCTACATCTTATAATATGCATGTATTTAAACTTTTATAAAGGTTATGGATTTTAGAAATAAATTATCCGTCTTGGGAGCAAAAAGCGGGGATGTATGTTTAATGATAGTGCAACCACACACACTATTCTTCAAGACCGAAGTATTTCTTAGAGATAAAAGAATTTGAAGGAAAGGTAAACACTATATCCGGGTCCCGCAGACACGATAGAAGGCTACGGAAGAGCTATAATCCTGTTAGCAAGTGGAACAAAATTGATAATTGAGAAAGCTTTATTTTCAAAGAAGATCCGTAAGAAATCTGCTGAGTTTTAGTGATATCCGCCGAAATGGATATCATATTGAGACATTAAATGAGAATAATATAGAGTATCTGAGCATTACTAAAAATGTCTCAGGAAAGAAATACATTTTAGAGAAACTCCCAGCTTTCTCATCTGGATTGTATTACACAATCATAAATGCCATAGAAAGCTATGCAGTAATGAACCAGAAGTTCATAGATCCAAAATTATTTATGCTATGGCATGATCGTCTTGGACATCCAGGATCTACGATGATGCGTAGAATAATTGAGAATTCTCATGGACATCCACTAAAGAACCAGAAGATTCTTTCATCAAACGAAATTGTTTATTCTTTTTGCTCACAGGGAAAATTTGTGATTAGGCCATCCCCATCAAAGGTTGATATTGAATCTCCATCCTTTTTACAAAGGATTCAAGGAGATATTTGTGGACCAATTCATCCACCTAGTGGACCATTTCGCTACTTTATGGTTTTGATTGATGCATCTGCACGATGGTCACATGTATGTTTACTATCTACACGCAATGTTGCTTTTGCGAGATTATTGGCCCAAATTATAAGATTAAGGGCACAATTCCCGCACCATCCAATCAAAACCATACGTGTAGACAATCTTTGGTGAATTTACATCTAAGACTTTTGAGGACTATCGTACATCAATGGGAATCGATGTTGAATATCCCGGTTCTTATGTACATACACAAAATGGGTTGCGAGAATCATTGATTAAGCGATTACAAATAATTGCTCGGACTTTGCTCATGCGCACAAAGTTACCATTATCTATTTGGGGCCATGTCGTTTTGCATCTTCGCGGCATTGATTCGTCTCAGGCCCACTGCTTATCATCAATATTCTCCATCCCAACATGTACTTGGTCACCAGCCTGATATTTCCTATCTACGCACCTTTGGTTGTGCTGTGTTTGTGCCCATACCACCTCCTCAACGCACAAAGATGGGATCTCAACGACGTTTGGGAATATATGTTGGTTTTAACTCACCTTCTATTATCAGATATTTAGAACCCCTGACGGGTGATCTTTTCACTGCACGTTTTACAGATTGTCATTTTGATGAGATAGTTTTCCCATCATTAAGGGGAGAGAAGCCTCCTGAAGTAAGGCATGAGTTAATTTGGAAAGTTCCCACTATGTCTCACTTAGATCCTCGTACTAATCAAAGTGAGAATGAAGTGCGAAGGATAGTACATTTGCAACATATTGCAAATCAATTACCAGATGCATTTGTAGATGCGTCAAAAGTAACCAAGTCATATATACCGTCGCTAATACACCAGCTCCGGGTGATTGTTCATCTTTGAACACCAAGTGCAAAGGCAGCTAATGAGTTATGTATCGCACGCCGTAAGCGTGGTAGACCACTTGGTTCTAAAGATATTATTCCCGGAAGAGGAAAACGAAAAATCGGGATCCCGTTGAAAATGAAGCTCGAGCATTAGGTATTCCCACATTAATTGAATTATCGGGGCCTGTAAGAACAGATAGTCCTCGAAGAGACACATGTCCCCGAAGCGACGAAAGTCCCCGTAGAGACAATAGCCCCCGAAGAGGCACAAGATTTTCGAAATAAAGAAAAGTCTACAAATTTTACTTATACGAAAGAAATGTGTGACCTTAATAATATCATCATCGACAATATATGATCTTTTAAAGTAGATAATGAAATTGCAAAAGAGTTTGAGCATCAAACTCGTCGATGAGTGTAGACAAAGACATGATTGGCCCCAATGGAAAGAAGCAATTCAGCAGTGAATTGAATTCTTTGGCCAAACGCCAAGTATTTGGGACCGTAGTCCGCATACCCGAAGATGTCAAACCCGTTGGATATAAATGGGTATTTGTACGAAAACGTAATGAGCATAATGAAATCACTAGATACAAAGCACGACTAGTCGCACAAGGTTTCTCACAGAGACCTGGTATTGATTATGAGGATACATATTCTCCAGTGATGGATACCATTACGTTTCGATTCTTGATCAGTTTAGAAGTCTCTGAAAGACTAGACATGCGCCTAATGGATGTAGTGACTGCGTACTTATATGGGTCACTTGACACAGATATTTTTATGAGAGTCCCTGAAGGATTCAAAATGCCTGAAGCATTAAAAGTAAAAGATCGTAACTTATGTTCGATCAAGTTGCAACGATCATTATATGGGTTGAAACAATCAGGACGCATGTGGTACAATCGTTTGAGTGAGTATTTAATTAAAGAAGGATACAAAAATGATCCTGTTTGTCCATGCGTATTCATTAGAAAATCTGAATTCAGATTTGCAATTATAGCAGTTTATGTTGATGATATGAATTTGATAGGAACTCCTGAAGAGCTCCTCAAAACTGCTGAATATTTGAAAAAAGAATTTGAGATGAAAGACTTGGGAAAAACTAAATATTGCCTCGGCCTGCAGATCGAGCATAAGGTAAATGGGATACTTATCCACCAGTCTGCATATGTTGAGAAAATCTTGAAAAAATTTAATATGGATAAGGCATATCCTTTAAGTACCCCCATGATTGTACGATCTCTTGATCCTAAAAAGGATCCATTCAGGCCCAAAGATGATGATGAAGAAACACTTGGTCCGTATACCGTATCTCGAATGCAATAGGTGCATTATTGTATTTAGCTCAATGCACTAGACCTGGACATCGCATTCGCGTAAACTCGTTAGCGAGGTATAGCTCAAGACCAACAAGACGACATTGGAATGGCATCAAGCATATCTTTCGATATCTCCGAGAGCAAATCGATTTGGGATTATTCTATTCAAATGAACTAACACATAATCCCGGCCTTATTGGATATGTCGACGCCGGCTATCCGTCCGATCCCCACAAGGCTCGTTCACAAACAAAGTTATGTTTTTACTTATAATGGTACCGCAATTTCATGGCGATCTATAAAGCAAACTTTTGTTGCCACCTCTTCTAATCATTGAGAGATCCTCGCACCGCATGAGGTAAGCGAGAGAGTGTGTTTGGTTGAGGTCTCGTTATTCATCATATTCGAGCACGTGCAATTTGACCTCCGTAATAGATATTCCAACAATTATCTATGAAGATAATGCTGCTTGTATTGCTCAAATTAGAGGAGGATACATTAAGGGAGATAGAACTAAGCACATCTCACCAAAGTTTTTCTACACTCATGAGCTACAGCAAGACAAGAAAATTGATGTCAAGCAGATTCGCTCCACTGATAATTTTGCTGATCTTTTCACTAAAGCTTTGCCCACATCAACGTTTGAGAAATTAGTCCATAATATTGGCATGCGTCGACTCAGCAAATTGACATAAGCCATTTGATGAAATACTTCATCCGGGGGAGCATATTTTGAAGATAAAGGCTTTTGCTGCTGTATTTGACAAATGTGCACTGTACTCTTTTTCCTTCGACCAGGTTTCGTCCCCCTGGGTTTTACTGGCAAGGTTTTAACGAGGCAGTATTAAGCACATCCAATACATGTATGCAACAAAATGGTGAATCCAAAAGGGGGAGTGTTGTAAATGTTTGAATTCTCATTTTGGTGGGGAATCCCACATTGAAAATTTGACAACCCCTCTCCCTTTGATTAGCCTATAAATATGTGTATTATATGTTAATATATGTAAGTTGAAAATTAATGAAAACAAAAGAGTTTATAATATAATTGTTATAAGCTCATCATTGTGATAAGTACTTGTTTCAAGTGTCTCCATTAGTATAAAGTTTTATCTACTTGGGTTACGTAATAAGATGACGCTAATCTATTCTATCTATTTATTTATTTTATAACACACCCTAAACTTTTGTTATAATTATTTTCAAACGCATATAGTCGGTGCACGAATCTAAAAGATAGAATTGAGAGGAGAAGCAATGTACAATATTTGAAAGCATAATACAGTTTTACCATTTCTTCCACCCTGTCTCGAAAAACATAATAAAATAAATTGGAGAAAATGTTCAATTCGCCATAATTTGAAGAACAATAAGACAAAAAGAAAAAAATTTCAAACTCTTAAATTTATTAACTTGTGAAAGTGTCAATTGGAGACCATGTAACAAAATCCCAATTCAAAATGTGTAATTTCAAATCTTCGAGTATTTACCTTGCATGAAAAGATCACATAAGCTAATCCGATGTAATAATGAAGAATTTGAAGTATATTAACAGTTGATATCACCTCGACTTGATTTTATTAATATATCTGTGTGTGTATACGGGGAATGATTAATGGCCCATTAAAATTACACTTATTTTTACACTATTTATTAGTACTTAAATTTATAACTAATGGTTGCTTAAGATTAGATTAATTTAATAACATAGATTTTTAACAATAATTTAACCGTATATAATTAGTAATTCTTAATTAAAATTACTCTCTCCTACGTACTTATTAGCTTATCTCTCCATCGTTTTTATATTATTTTTTCACTTGTCTCTTACTTTGTGTTTTCTTTCATCTTCTCATTAATTCTTTCATTTCCAACCTATTGTCTATTGACAATATTTTCATACATTTGTAATTGAACTCCAGTTAAATCAACTAACGTGAAGTTGAAGAACTTTTTGTTTTTCTGAAACACATATGCATGATCGATCTTCAAAATATACTTATGCGAAAAAATTATTTCAACGAAAGTGATTGATTTTTATTTAAGTCAATATTAATTCCACACACAATTAAAATTGTAGATCAATAATGGCTGCTTAAGCTTACATAATATTTGTGATTTACTTTTTACAAGCTAGCATACGAAATGAAGCTTTTATCTTCTAAAGTTTCATTATGTTTTAATTTTACAATAATAGAGATTGAAAATAAATAATTTTTTCAAACCAAAAAATAAAAAAAGGGCATAAACGACTATTGTTTTTTTAAGCATTCTGCAGTTTTTCCTTTTTTTCTTTTCAACAAGCTTTTGTTATACTATGAAACCGTGAAGAAGATGACAAAGAGAGATTAAAGAAAATGAATTAAGGAATGAGCAAATTGAAGAGAGAAAATATAGACCAAAAAATCTATATTATTAATTATTTGTAAATACAGTCAATGTAATTAATTACATCTAATCCTAACCATTGATTAATCATTTATCCAAGGGTCAAAAAATGGTGTAAAAATGATTGTAATTTTGAGGGGCAATTGATCTCTCTCTCTCTCCCTATATATATATATATATATTCTTACAGTCTACAAGCGTGTCCCAAAACTTGACCGGGCCACTATTTATGTAAATTGTTGGTGCATTTGGTATATTGTTATGTATTATGCTACATTGTATTATTTAATGTAGGTGTCTTCTATTGTGCTATTTTTCATTAACATTGTATTAAAATAATGTTGTACATTGTTTGGTATTACATTGTATTGTATTAATTTTATATTAATTTTAAATTAATATTATTTAAATTTTATTATTATTTTATCATTATTTATATTCAATTAATTATTAAATAATTATATTTGTATTAATTATTAATATAATATAGTATTATTATATGAAATAATATTATAATATAAATTACTTTTATATTTTATTCATTATAGTAAAAATAAAAATATAATTAAAATACATTTGCCTCTATATGGAGGCAAAAGTTAGCCTTTGGGTTTGTGTAAAGCGCCTAAATGGGACATTGTGGTACATTATAATGAGCTTTCAAATGTTGCCAAGCACACCCTTGGTAATAAATCAATGTGAACTCTATTATAATATCATATAATGTTGAATAATGTTAGATATCCCTATATATATGTCTTAACTTGAGCCACAACTGAGGTGGCATTCATCCATTGAATGATAGTTAAATAATTTCATTAGTTATAAAATCCATCAACATATAATATTGAGACTCAAGTTATAACTTAAATATTGAATCCCTAACATTTTTTTTTTATAAGCAAGTTTTAATTCACATTCTATTAATAGGTAGGGTTAGATAGGAGAATTAAAAAATATATATCTTTTTATTTTTCTTTAAATAAAAATGATGGAAGTGATGATGATTACCTTAATACAGAGTTGGAGCTTCTTACGAAATTTATTGTATAAATAGTGTACTAAGTACTAACTGTAGTAAGCTGTTCTTCACTTCGTCTGTTTTACTTGGTATAATCGCATAATCACATGACATACATAACAAATTTATGCCTTTAGCAGCGTGCAAAAATGAATTCAATAATCAAAATGATGAATTGAAAGATTATTTGACGAACTCAAAAGAATTCAATAGAATAATAAGATATGGAGTAATATTAAATTCAAGATTAGGTCGCTTAGCTCATAAACCGAGCAAAATTTCTTGATGAATCAATAAAACAACAGTGGAGATGAAGTCACAAGAAGAGTAATATTAAACATCCAAAAATAAAAAAAAAATGATAAAGTTTTCATCACTAACAATAGTACAATACGATTGTGGATAATCTTTAGATTTGTTAAAAATAATTCTTGAAGAGAAAGTTCAATAAGAGAATGGATAAATAATTCTATTCACTCACATTTGGATCATGAATGTTTGGAATTCATATTAAGGAGACATTGCTTTTGTTAATTCGAATTTAAGGGTGATATAAAATCAACTAATTTTTGGAATTATATCAATAGTTGGCACATTGTGGTTGTTTGTTTTTTTGACTGAATGTTTAAAAAAATTCAATTTCAGCATTCAGCTGTTTTATAGGTGTTTATTTTTTAACTGAATACTCAAAATTAAGCAATTATCGTTTAATTTAATTAAGTTAAAAAATTCTAATTTAACGCTGAATTAAAAAAAGTGATGAAGCAATTAATTTTTTTTTTTCCAACAATACCCTAACAATATCCATTTATTTTCCACAAATAAAACCTTATATTCTGACACCGTTCTTTTCAGTTTGACGACATCTTCTTCCTCTTTTCTTTTTTATTTCAAGTGCTCATATTACCAAATACTTTGAGTCAATAATCAGATTACTAAAGGAAATTAATTTCAGATATTTGTTTCTTGTTCCTATTCTCTAATTAATTTTTAATTTTTTTGGAACTTCAAATCAAGTATTCATGCAACAACTGCGAGATCAAATTACAAATCAATTTTTTAATAGATTTAGTTGATTTTTTTATTTATTAATGTTTCAATTTATTAATGTTATTAAATAATAACTTTAATTTATTTTTTATTAAATATAATAACTTATTTATATTTCAGTAGGTCAGTGGTCTTACTTATATTGCATTAATAAAAGTGATCTTACTTTTTTAAATATCAGTAGGCTTATTTATATTTTTTATTAAATTTCAGCACCAAATATGTTATTCAATATTTTGTATTTATTTTTATTCAGATTTAATTAAATTCAATATTATTCAGCGTTCAGTTAAAAAAACAAACGCAACTAATACACTATAATTATACCATTAAAAAAGATTTTATTATAAAATAAATTTCGTTTTGTCTATCAAACTAATTATTGTACCGATTTCATCGTAATTCAACAAAGAAACAGTAGGTTTGATTCAAAGGCATCTGATAACATGTCGTGGCAAACAAAGATCAAGCCACAGTGTAAGTCAGTAACAGGCAGAACTGGCAAAGCACACAACGCGACACGAACACAAAGCTCTTACAAAACCAAACCAAATCGTCTGTAAAAATGATGATGTATCATCGGCATTGACGTACCAAAAGTGATATGCAGGTTTCTTTTCACTCGTTCTTCTTTTTTTTCTTTAAATTTTCTCAGCAGATCTGGCGAAGCCGAGAAATCGAAATTGCCAGAAAGACGCCGCTGCCACATCTCCTGTAATCAAGCACTTCAAAACCTTCTCAATTTCGTTATGGATTCAACTCACTCAATATAATCAAACAAATTTACCGATCTATCACTCTTTTTTTTTTTGGCCACTTCTTACCTTCTTAGTTACATTGTAATATTACTGATGAGTATTTGCCGGATCTCGAATTTACATTTATCACACACCTATATAATATATTATTTTTCTGCTTGTGTTACCTACAGTTAAGGCAGTTAGTGAAGTGTTCGCAAAATTAATAAGTTCAAATGAAGGGTGCAAGTTCGCCAGTGCATAGAGCTGCGATATTGCCATCTCCAATCTTTTTATGGAGGTTCAAGGTGTTTAGATTTTTGTCTTTTACCATTACTGATTTATTTTGTCCAATCACCAGTCTTGCTAAACTTTATTTATATACTGTAGGAAGAACACAATTATTATTTTCAAATTATCTAATCTTAAACATACACTAGAAAGGAAAAATCACCAAGGCTGCATTGCTTAGCTTGTACTTTTCTGGAACTCGCATTTGTTTTCACGTCAGAACTTTGAATTTCAATATCTAATGTAGACTTTTTTTCCAGGTGATATTGTTTCTGATATGGGGCATTGGTTGCTGCAAGGTTAGTGGTCTTACTTGATCTCATTCTTCTGCACTACACAGCTTAGGAGGTTGTGCTTGCATAGTTCATAGTGGAATTATTTGGTTTCGTTTGACAGATTGGATGGGATTCTGTTATGAGAATGGGAGTAGATTTGCGGGATTTGTTCTTATATGAGGCATTCTTGTATTACAACCCTCTCCTTTTGGTGGTGAGTTGAGTTTATCTATTTAAGAACAGGTTCCTTCTAGATTTAAGATCTTTGTACAAATTTTTGGTTTTTCTTGCAGACAATGATGGTTTGGCTTTGGGGAGTGAGCTTATGGGTCTTCTCGCAGGGCAGTGCTAATTACTCTAAAATATTTGATCTCGATCAAAACCACCTTACTCACCACGAAATTTGGAAGGTACTAAAGCTCTTCCAGTGATACCTTTTTCTCTGGTGGTTACATTTACAAAAAATGTGGAAGCTAGAGAAAGACAACATAGAAAACCTCATGTAATGTTGAAATTCTTGAATCCTCTTGCTTGGGCCTTAATTTTTTGCAGAACAAAGTGTCCTCCATGACTCTCTTTAGTTTATGTGAAACTCAAAAGCAAAAACTTTTTATTGCCAAATGAATGAACATGTAAATTGAGTATTTAGGTGTCTCGGCAGCCATAATGATGCGTATTGCTGCTACTTATCAGATTATTACAAGTATATAAAAATAATAAATAAATAAAATTACCTAGTGTAATCCATTTTCTTTCTCCTATAGCATGTCATGTTCGGGCATGACTGACTTTCTCCTACAATTAACAGTTTCTGATTTCTAATGTGCAGTGTAGCATTTGGATGACAATTATTGTGCCAACTAGCATGACAGCATACCTTTATCTGTATTCTCATGGAGAAGTATCATTGGCAGCGTCACAACCAGTGTAATATCTGCCCTGTTTCTTGATTTGCTGCTACTTTGCTCTCCTTGAATACTTGTTCCTTTTTCAGGAAATAGTTTAAATCATTCTATTTCATATGCTTTTGGTTTCTTCTTCTATACTAATGCTTTCTGCGTTGAAAAGAATGGTCCTAATCTTGCCTTCATCAAATGGTACATCTAATTAGTGGTGCTAAGCTTTTTATGTGTACATTGCAGGTATTCTTGTATATCGCTATTGCTATAGTTCTGATTTTCCCCTTTGATATCTTCTATTTGTCATCTCGTTACTTCTTTTTAAGGACTCTATGGCAGATAGCTCTTCCTCTGCAGGCAAGTTGATGATGTAGCTTCAATCTAGTGTCTTTTATTCTTGTTTTGTAATTCCGTTTGACTAACAAATGTAACAAAAATTACTTAAACATCTGTGGTCAACTGAAAATAGCATACTTTTGGTGTTCTTTCACATTTAACATATATTTAGCTCATTATAGTCGTTGAATAGGATGAATCTTCGCTTTTCGACAGGCAATTACATTTCCTGACTTTTTCTTGGCTGATATTCTGACCTCCATGGCAAAGGTATGGACTTATGGCCTTGTTTAGCAAATATGCTTTCTATTTATGTGCAAACAATTGTCACATGGGAATACAAACTGCCGTACTCTCATGTGCTTTTCCAACCTAACCTATAGTTATTTTATTGTAAATATTTAAATATAAACATAAGATACATATATTCTTTCTTGTTGCTCGTAATTGTTAATGTTGTGCAGGTGTTTTCAGATCTGGAACGTTCAATCTGTCGAATGGTTCATCGACAAGTTAGTATTCTAATATTGGAGTTAGACTTTATGCAAATCATTTTATAAAAAATCTGTTGTGTATATTTTGATAGTGCTAATATGAACCATGCTGCTGCTTTTATTTTTATCTTTATTAGCTCTAGTTAGCAATATGTACATGCAACATTTTACTACTCTTAGGATTCAAGTCAGAGAGACTAGAGAGTATAACTATTTGGAGTGCCTGGTCCGAAAATAATCTCTCTCTCCAATGCAGGTAGCCACAATTGCCTGGTTTGAAGCGGATTCAGTTTGTGGTAGTCACTCAATAGCAATTCCACTAGTACTTGTTTTCCCTTATCTCTGTCGTTTATTGCAATGTCTTCGTCAGTACAAGGATACGAAGGAAAAGACAACCCTTTTAAACGGTACTAACTCTCAGTGACTTATTTTTCATGTAATTACTATCTACTAACTAATTACATAACTTTAATTTTGTTAGCTTTTATGGAAATAAGCTTATATATATCTGTATCTAACGTAACTGGATATGCTCATACATGATTGCAACTTGTATTGATATTTTCTCCATGGCCATAATAATACATAAACTCTTTTGGCTTGTGGTTTTCAGCTTTAAAATATTCAACGGCAGTCCCAGTGATTTTTCTTTCAGCCCTCAAGTATCATGTCTTCCCTGATAGGTGGTCATCCGTTTATCGCCCACTCTGGCTTCTCTCGAGTGTTATCAACTCACTATATTCATTTTACTGGGATGTAACTCGAGATTGGGACCTGAGGTATGCTAAATTTTTTTATCACCACAAAGCTTTTGCAAGAGCATTTACACTTGGGTAGGTAGGGAAAAAAGAAAGAGGACGTGAAGGAGATCCCTGAACGGAAAGATAAATATTACATTTTTTTTCATGGTACCACAAACTTCACATTTCTCTAAATGTGCTGTCTCACAGTATCACTATAAGAAGGCATAATGTGAGAATTAGCTTATAATTCTTTACCTCCTTACTTAAGATACCAAGAAAAAGAGCAAGTGACAAGCATCGCCAGTTGTGAGTTTTCAATGTTCTCATGATAATTAACACATGTTTACCTTGTTTCTCAGTGGCTTCTCTAGGATTTTCAAGTTCAACAAACCAAGTTTTTTTTCCAACCTGTTATATGGACGACAATGGGTAAGATTTGTACTCATCCATCTTAGTTGTATATACTCTGCCGCTAGGCAGATTAATGCCTAATCATTTTTGATTTGTGAATGATAGATTTATTTTTGGGCTATTGGAAGCAACTTGATTCTGCGTTGCACGTGGACATACAAACTCTCGGCTCATCTGCGCCATAACCACCTGACTGTATTTACAGTCACTGTCCTTGAGATGCTGAGGCGCTTCCAATGGATATTTTTTCGAGTAGAAAGTGAGTGGAATAAGATTACTAAGTCAAGCTTCCAGCTTCCAGCAAGTGAAATGCTAAAGGAAGATGAGAAATTTCTTGCCTCAACTAATCATGACATATAGAGTACATACAACAACCCATTCTCGTCGCCGGCCTTATAATATAGCATCAAATTAAATTCATTGTTTGGACTGATGAATATTTTAGTCGGAAACATTTTTCTGCATCTCGGTGCTGTCTTGTAAAGCTTATCTTTGCTCGAGAGAGAATTCAACACACAGCTAACTAGTATGATGAATAGACCCTAGCTATTCTGGGGTCCAATTTTTTAAAAAATTATGTATAACGATTTACGTTCCGTTTCATGAAAATCCTCAACGATAGTTTCAGTTGATCTGATTATGGCAGATTGTATACAATCACTATGGAGGTTGCAACCGGTTCTTGTTCCTCCAGTAGGATGAAAAACAAGTTTGTTGAAACTTTACTTGAGATTTGGTAAAATAATTGTTAATGGATGAGTGACGCAATGACAATGTAGTGGGGATGTAAATTAAAAATCAAATGTCAGATTCCTAATTTTATTGATATTTCACGTAGTAGTTGCACTTTTCAGAAGAATAATGCTTGGGAGGAGCCCAAGCAATACAAGCAAGAAATGGGTAAAACAAAATTAAAGAAACCGCGATGCAAAAGAAAGAAGTCTTTTCGGTTCGTCGGGTACTTATAATTTTGGTTCAACTTTCAATAAAGGTAAAAACAAGAAGGGTAGTTTGGTAAGTAAAAACATTATCGTGCCCATGTATACTGCAAGTTCAACTTCCCCCGAAAACATTCATCTTTATCCGAAAATTATCAATATTCATTCAAATAAAAATATATGGCTTGCAAGCTTTGCTCTCAAAGATCAAGCTCTACAGGCATAGGCATAGCTGACGCAGCAACTTCATTGTGTTATTGTGCGTTTATCTTAGAAGCTATTATATTGCTAAGCATTTGCAGCTCCTTCGATTTCAGAGATAGAGATAGAGATAGAGATAGAGATACCCGTTTATCAATCAAAGGCACCAGCCAGATGCTTTTGAACAGGTACGAGTGCAAGTACAACGGACCGTGTGATGAAATATATGTAGTTGGTGAAGGAGAAACCCTACACACCATCAGCGATAAATGCGGTGACCCTTTTATTGTTGAGCACAATCCCCATATTCACGATCCTGATGATCTTTTTCCTGGACTTGTTATCAAGATTACTGCTCCTCCTTTCTAAATATACTACTTTTATTAATGTTATGCTAGTTTCCTAGGCTACAGCAATTCCTAGATTGTTTTTATGCATATACGTCTTCGCCATCAATTATTTATCATCTGGTTATGTATATACATAAATGAATATTGGCAAACAATAGTGCCTAAAGCGGGTTTAATTTGTATGGCATCTTCAAGTGCCTGAAGATGATGTTACTTTTAATCGGTCTGTGATAAAATACAATATGCGCATATTTTACATTTGTAGCTAGAATTATATGATGTTAATTATTATAGAAAAGATAGTTAAAATAATAACATGAAAGAAAAATACGTGTTCTATAAGTTAAGAGAACATACAGGTAGGTGTCTTCTCTCCCTCCTATTTTCAACGGAAACTCAATTGAATATGAGATGTTCTCCTGAGAATTATGCTTAAATAATTCGAGATAAGATTACATATATAATGGAAACTTGAACTTGATGATGTGAGATTTTTGGTCATATTTCCACTTGATTAGATCATGAATCTGAACTGAAAATCACTTAGACAGACGACAGTGGGTAACATCATTTCTAAGAGTAGATATAATTTTTAACTTATGATGCTTGCTTAATTAATAAGTGACACACCTAAATATTATGCTAATATAAGGTGGGTGAAGAAGTTGGTTGCCACACTCTCAACTCTCAACTCTCAAATTCACATTCTCATATCCAGATGAAATTAGATTAGATAGAATAGTTGCAGGCTTGCAGCCCCTAAATTAACTTTTTCTTCAACGGGCTTCGGTCTAGAAACAAGTTTTCTAAATGGGAAAATCACATCAAACTCAAATCCCATTATGAAAATTATTATCCACAACCCACCAGATGAAGACCTCGTCAAAACTCATCGAGTCGTGTTGGTTAAAACAGTTACTGCGTCTCCCTTCTGCAGACTCTTAGGGCGCGCTTAGGAGGGTGGTGATGTGGTTTTTAAAATGACAATTTGTTGTGAGTAAAAAGCGTAATTATGAAACAAAAATTAATTGTATGTATTAAATATATTTTTTAAATAATAGTTTTGATAAAATTATTAAAAATATAATAGATTTTTTATCAAAACAGTGAAAAATTATATCAATATAATTTTTAAGATGCAATGATCAGTGTTTACCAAACACTTTATTACTATAGCTTTCAATCCCAAACGCACCTTTAGTCTTGGCATAAGATAAGCTTGATGTGATATATATATATATATATAATTCGCATGAACATTTTATATGTTCCATAAATGTAATAAAAGGCTTCAACTTCTTGTCCCCTAGATCCAATTTTCTTGTCCTTTTCCCCACAGCTTTTTCTGTAGCTTTCCCATGAGTGATGATTAAGCAACTGTGCGAATGCACTGACCCATCGGTGAATTATATCCACATTATGTGTTTAGAATCTCAACCTTTCTTCAACCATATGGATTTTGTTTTAAAATAGTTATACACTTGTTCGTCAGTGGGCAGTTAATTACTCACTTGAATTAATATGATTGGCTTATTGTGTAGATAATGGGATAGGATAACTTACATGTTTGACTGCCTTAGTTTATCAATTGGCCTAAATGTGTCCTCATTCATAAGTCATAATCTCTTAAAAAGCATCTATCTGACTTGAAACATCTCGAATTTATTCATTTTTAAGTAAGACGGTATCCATTCATTAGATGAAAAATAAACAATTAAGTTACAAGTTATTAAATTAATATTCAGATGATGAATATCATTTTCCCTACATTTGGAATGAAAATATTGAAATATTAAGTGAAGTGTTGCTCATTCTTTATTATTAGTTAAGTTGTCTACACATAGATTCTCAAATAATTAATATATATAAATATACATAACCAAGGATTACGGTAGATTTGTTCCACCGTAGATAATGAATTATAACAATACATGTAAAATAATAAATAATAAATAATATATTATAATTTTAATTACGTAATTAAAACAAAATACTCCACCGTATAACGGTTTTAACATAATTAGACCCGTCTATTTATATATATATATATATTTTATTAGATTTTAAAATAATCAAAGTAACGTTAAAAAGAATAACATTTTCCATGATGTTGATGTTGGATCTGTTTTAATATTTACAGACAATTTATCTATATATGCACGAAAACTTATCCTAATTAAAGTGAAAGTCCCATCATTTGATATGCTTCCTCTTTTGTGGTCGTTACTGTGATTTAAGATTTGTTTGATTTCCAACATAATTAATATAAGATTAAAGAGGTTTGCTTTATTAAGCAAAACAAAAAAGTTACCTTGTCGCATATCCTGTGCTTGCAGTGGTTGATTTGGCCTGGTGATCTGAAATCTCCACTCTTGAAACGCATTTTATTATTATATAATCTTTCTACAAAATAATAATGAGGCTCATATCATGAACATAAATAGCATTATAGCATGTGTTGTTTGTCGCCCTACGTACCCTATAGCTAAAAAGAAAATATAAAGATGTTGTTGTTAATTTCATTTCATTTCCTGCACTAAACCCCAGTACGTGATTATTATCATTTGTCGTTGTATGAAAAAGAAGTTAGGTGTTTCTACTTTCTCGAACTGTGGCCACAAACTTTTATCATCAAACGAGTAATCATGCACATCCACATGCGCCCTAATTTGCACAGAATCACAGACTTTATCGCTGCTGCTGTTGTTGATATTTCAAAGATTGTATATATTGCTCTGTGGATGAGAAAATTGCACAACACAAATAAAAATCGTGCATGCTTTATAATGTGTGTGTATATATATTTATACAATAATTAAGATGATGATGAAGCCGAATATTAAATTAAATTTCCCTGTTTCTAGCAAATTAAGACAGCGGATTCATCAAGATCCGACATGCACATAATTATAATACCATGCAATAGTGACAATACAAGCATATAGCATGGGTACATATATGATCATATGTATGTTTCTTACAAATCATACAAATTAATAATGTTGAAGCTGCTTTGTCACACTCTCGTTATGTATTATATATACCACTTTCTCACGTGAACGTGGGATCCATCTGCATATTCATTTACCTAATTAATCAGCTAGTTTCTTTCTGCCATTACTAAAATATTATCAAACACCTTTTAATTAGCTCTGCAAACATTGTTTTTTATTTTGATTCTGAGGAATATACGATCAATCATGATTGTAATTTATAGTTACTTGACATACTTCCAAACAAATTCCAGCTCTGATATATTATTAAATTAGGGTACTGATCTTCTGGTTGTTTTGATCAAAAGGTGAGAGTAACTTGATGCATATTATATGGCAAATTTATAGTTCAAAGCATATATATTATAACTTTAAAGGGGATTTTCCACTGTGCCAAAAAAATAAAAATAAAGGGAGTGGGATTTTCCATGGTGGCCTTTCATTTCCTAGACAGCCGAATGAATAAATTATCGACACGTGTATACTATTTGGTGGTGATAGGGAATTAATGGCAGCAAGATTCTTTGTTTTACTCATGAAACTTGCAGCATTATTAATAATACATTGTACAATTCAAAATGCAGATTAAAATCCATTCCATCTCCTGCATGCCATTTCTTTCTTCTACTTCTCATGTGCAGACTTGCTGTGTTTATATTTTTAAGTTCTAACTTTCCACTTTTGCCGGCGGTAGAAACAGGCTCTGCGCCTTCAACTCTCAAGTTAGCTTTCGCTTCGAGGCAAAATTTGGCCCCATTATCATTCAATAAGGGTTTACTGCAGCAAGCTCGGGTAAAAAAATACATAGAGAGAGATACTGTAAGTCAACTTGATGAATTGCATGACGATTTTGCGTGTTAGTATGTTGCCGCTAAATAACATGCATGGGTTTTCTAAATTTTTGTATATATATTTTTGTAATTAACACCTGCATATGCCCTACCTTTATATGCAGATATAGTTGAATATATTGGTATTTTCAGTCACCATCTTTACTCAACTTGTCAACTTAATTAATTAGCTGATGAGCAGCAGCAGCCCTGTTAATTTTCACTTCTGCTACTTAATGATATTTACTACAACATATTGGTATGATTAATTATTTGGAGTTCTTCCCTCCAGTTGCATGCTATGAGGAAACTGGATTCAGAAAAATATATATGAAGAATATTCATTGCAAGAATTTAATATAATTTAAATACACGTACTGATTACGGCCATCTTTGGACCATAATATATATAGTTAGAAATTCACAATTAATTCCATCTTTAAAACTCCTGAAGCATGTATAGGTTCTCTTTCAGCTGCTGGAGTCGTGTATGTTGCCTTCAAAATGTGCTTCTTAATTTCTATTTATTTCATTATTATTATTTTTTCTTCATGTAATTGAGTGGAGATAGTCTACTCCCTTTCGAACTATGAGTGGAGTAGACGTCCATGTAAACTAGTCCCCGTAATAGTCTGATTTGTAAATAACTCATGTAATCTGAGTTATAGTCTGATTGTAATATTAGTGTAAAAAAAAAAGTCCTTTTTCTTTCAGCGAACTCTGAATACTTGATTTGTTGGCTAACAAAGTACCTTCTTTTTTTTTTCCTTAAAATTTTTGTTTAAATTAGGAATTATATATCTGATAATTAGATAAACTGAACATAAAATCCAAAAATTTTAGTGACGGTATTTGTTTATATTAATAATTAATTTTCTTGAAACTTTAATTTTCTACCATATAAAGCCTTCATTTTTGGGTTTTTTATTTGAATATACCCTATTTGCCCCTAAGTATCAAATCTATACCCTATTACATACATATGCCTCATGAAGGTGGGAATGGTCAAAAATACCCTTAAAAAAATCATGAATCTACAACACTTTCTTCCTCTTACGGTTTCTTCCTCTCACAAATAATACCTCCTAAAATGAAACCATTTTATATTCTTAAGAGTTTGATTTGATTTCATTACAAGTATATTTGCTCATGATTTATGAGTTTTAATAGTACATTTTTCATTTATGTGCAAGAACGTAGGGATTTAAGACCTCAAATTAAGTTATGAGTGATTGAAAAATCAATCCAAGAAAAATAAGTCGAGTATGCAGTCGAGTAAGAAGTGAAGGGAGATGACTAAGTTAAGTATGTAGTCGAGTAAGTCTATTGAATAAATCGAGTAAGGGTTGAGTAATTTTTTAAACAAGTTAAGTAAAAAGGTCGAGTAAGTATTTTGAATAAGTCGAGTAAGAGCTAAGAAGTCAAGTACGAAGTCGGGTAAGTCTATTGAATAAGTTGAGCAATTTTAAAACAAGTCGAGTAAGTTATTTGAACAAGTCAAGAAAGAGTAGAGTAATTTTTTCTAAAGAAGTTGAGTATGAAGTCGAGTAACTAAAGTCGAGTATTTTGTGCTTGCTTGACTTTGTAGCTTTAGGGAGTCAGTTCAATTTGTGATGATTTTATTAAGGATATTTTCCCACTTTCTTTATTTTTTTAAGCATATATGTGCAAAATTAAATAATATTATAATTTAGAATATATTTTGAGTATTTCGAGGGAAATGGGGTATATCCCACGTAATTCCCCCTTCATTTTTGCTAACTATTTTAAATTCAATGTAGTATTGACAATAATTATATTATGCATTAATATATGTGAACTCAAAAATAAAAATCTAAGGCAAATGCTAAGTTACTTCACTCACAATGAACCGTGCATAAACAGTACCCGTGTACTGTTTATGTAAGAGAGAGTAAGTTACAATTATTGTAACTTACGGGGATCCAAAATCTAATACAACAACGTACTGTATCTAGCAATTTTATTACCGAATAACTGAAGTAAATATGCAATTCAAAAAATAGAAAACTGAAGTAAATATTTTATTTTAATATTAACGAAACACAGTTGTTGTATTTGGGATATCCGTCCGAATTAAGTGAATTAATGTTAACGGCGAGGGTTAAGTCAGTTAACATTAGTGGGTCACGTGTGGATCCCGGTCCCACAGGTGACAGGTTGGGTCACGTGCAGTACAAAAAGCCGTTTCCCGAAAATTGATTACATTAACTAAAATGCAAAATTTCGCGCGACTGTCATTCAGTCATGACACTACACCACCTCTTCTTGGTTCTCTCAGAAAGCAACGCAACACGTATTTCTCTGCTTTTAAACGTTCAAGATTTTGCACGCCAACCGTTTGTTTAAAGTTTAAACAACATGTTGAGAAAGAGACCTTTTATCTTTTATCTTGCTGATGATTCTTTCATGCCTGAGACTTTCTCATTTCTGGGTTTGTTTGTTTTCTTGACTTGAGTGTTACTTTCAGTTCTTCCTGTGATTCTTTGTAGTTGTAGGCCCAAATTAGGGTTTTCATCACTGCCCAACATCAAAATTTTGGTTTTACTTATGTATGGTTTTATGTTGCAGTTTAGCGGTTTCTTTCCGTTCAAAGTTTATTTGAACTTTTTTCATTTGCATAACATTTGATCGTATTTTAATTTTAGGGCATTGAATATTGTTTCCCGAGAGATGGTTGCTTTTGGGAAGAAGTTGAAAGAAACACAAATTCAAGAGTGGCAAGGGTTTGTACTTTTAGTACCTTTCAGTAGTAAATGTTCAATGCTATGCGAAATTTATGTTTCCTGTTTATGCTTTTATTATAATTTTTTTCTTTTATTATGGTTATCTGAATGCGTACTTTTTCTTTCAGGTATTATATCAACTATAAGTTACTGAAGAAGAAAGTCAATCGATACACGCAACAAATTCAAGTCGGGGCAGAAAATCGTCTTAATGTACTCAAGGACTTTGCAAGAATGCTTGATGATCAGGTAAGTTGTAGCCACCAGAATACATTAATTAATACTACTCAATACTCATACTGGCATGACCAAAATAAAGTGAGTCCTAAACATAGTGTTTAATCGGAGGGTTACACTCTGCTTCATTCTCACGCCTTTCATTTTGAACCATAAATGACTGGAGTCAATCTTTATTACATGCAAACAAAATGCATACCCACACACAGATACTCAGTATACGGTTATGTATGTCAACACTTTGTAGTGTGAGCTTCCTTCTTTTGTAAGAGAGATTACGTGCTGATTTGGAAAAAGAAGGTGCTGCTTTTATTACAGCTCTTAGCTTACTAATTACCACATCAATGAGTATCTCTCTGGATAAAGCAAGTGTTATTGTCATTTTTTTAAGAAATAAGGCCATATCTGCTGCTTCTTTTCACAACTTCAGATTGAAAAGATTGTATTGTTTCTACTGGAGCAACAAGGAGCACTAGCAAGCAGATTATCAGATCTTGGAGAACATCATGATGCCCTTTCACAGCACCAAGATGGATCAAGAATTTCTGAACTACAGGAAGCATATAGAGCTGTTGGACATGATCTCTTAAGGCTTCTCTTTTTCGTTGAGATGAATGCTACTGGTCTGCGTAAGATTTTGAAAAAGTTTGATAAGCGCTTTGGCTATAGATTCACCGATTACTATGTCAAGACACGTGCTAATCATCCATATTCTCAGCTGCGACAAGTTTTTAAGCATGTGGTAATGTGCTCAAATATATATCAAAAGTTCTTTACTTAATCATATTTCAATGACTTTTTTAGTTGTCTGTTTCCTAAAAAAGTTTGGTTACCTTGCCATGTTTCTTAGTTGCACTCTTTTTATACATTATATGCATATATAACTATACAAAACCTGCCCCTAGGGTGTGGCCGAGTGGCTCTCAAGTAGCTTTAATTGGCTGGCCACTTGAGTTTGGATCCTCAGGGAGGTAGGGGGCTAAAAAAAATTGATTGGCTTTGCCCATCTCTCTACCTTAAAAAAAAAAAAAATACTGAACGAGGTAGTAACTGAATATGCAGGGTGTTGGTGCTGTTGTTGGAGCAATATCTCGCAATCTTGCAGAACTTCAAGACCATCAGGGGAACTACACATCGATATATGATCAGCCTGATCTATCTCACCCGGTTGTCTCTCGCATCCACTGATATATGCAATATCTATTACTCCTTTTCTGTTTCTGAACAATGTATATTGAGTTTCCAAAATAGTAACGAAGTTCTTATTTGAGTTCCTCAAATCAACATTCAGAATGCATCCGTAGGTAAAAGCCTTTCCTCCTCTATGTAGAATTCAAACTGATTCTCTTCCTAAATAAAAAAATATAATAAGTTACCCTGTTTTATTGTGAGTACATAACTACTGGATTTTAGAATATGCAACACTATTGCGCTAACATCCTACTTTGTGTAGATTGTTTTTGTGAGGTGGTAAATTAGTTTCTGTCCGGTATGTGCCCTTGATTTGCTGTTGCACATTCTGCTTCTACTGTAGCTAGTCAATTGCCTTGGAAAACAACAAAAGTGTTTTTTTGTATGTTTGATGTGAGTTACATGTTTTAGCTGAATATTGGAAATGATTCATTACTGCAACTTTAAATAGTAGTACCATTCACCTCTGTATTGATTCAGAATGTAGTTCATGTATATATGTGGTACGCTTTGAATAAGTAAATTGAAGAGCACGTTTTGTAATATTTTACAGGATCCTGTAGTTGATTCTATTAAAGCAGCTGTGAACAGGTTATCTCACTCAACAAATTTCCTTGAGTTCTTGGGAAAGCATGCTTTTATTATGCAAGAGGAGTTACCAAGTCCTTCTGAAGACCATGATGTTGAGCAGAGATATCATTTTACGTCTCTTCTGCTGAACTTGGTAAACACATTTCTGTATATGGTCAACACATATATTATTGTTCCTACAGCTGATAACTACTCCCTCAGCCTTGGAGCTGCAGCAACTGTTTGTGGTGTCATAATTGGGTCGATGGCTGTTGCACAAGTGTTTTCTTCAGTTTATTTTAGTGCATGGTCAAATAGATCATACTTGAAACCACTAGTGTTCAGCAGCATTGTTCTTCTTGTTGGAAACACCTTATATGCAATGGCTTATGATCTTAATTCCATAGCAGTTCTTCTGATAGGCCGGCTATTTTGTGGGTAAGTGGCTCATTTCTTGGTCATTGAATCTTGCATTTGATTTGTTTGTTTTCTGACTATTATTCCGTATCATTATCAATCAATAGAACCCTCTGATTGCAGGCTCTTTAATGCATGAAATTTTGGAATGACCAAACAAGTATGATTAAAAGAGGTCTTCAATAACAATGACATTTAGAGTAACTACTGATATTGTCTTGTTCTGATGTCAGTTGTAACATTTCAATTGTTGGAATTTGGATTAATGTGGGAACTCCTTTTTTGTGTGTGGTTGACCTTCAATTATGACAAATATGAAGTTTAACTTGAGTTTTGGATTTTAAGAATCAATTGTAAGTGGATGCGTATTAATTTAAAAATTAGTTGAAAATTTTTTATATGAAACTCTCTCTAACATTTCTGTTTCCTTTTCTTTTCCTCTGTTTCCTTTTAGACAGAGCTCTGGGGTGAATTTCTAATACCAAAGAAGTGATGTTATAATAAAAGTTATTACTATTAATGTAAATTTTCTGTATATGCACGCATAGTGGTGCTTATTCTGAGATTTTCCTGTAGTACTTATGAAGTATTACTGCAAAAGAAATGCATTTATTTAACTGTGTTACATGTTTGCTGTAGTCTCCAAAATAGCGTATCTTCTATGATTTTAAAATATTTTTGACAATTCATATTCAGGAAAATAAATATATTAATTGACTAGTCTAAGTTATTATATTTCAGGTTAGGTTCTGCAAGAGCTGTTAACAGGCGTTATATCAGTGATTGTGTACCACTTAAATTGCGAATGCAGGCTTCTGCAGGTTTTGTCAGTGCCAGTGCACTTGGAATGGCATGTGGTCCAGCTCTTGCTTGCTTATTTCAAACTAATTTTAAGATTTACAAGTTCACCTTCAATGAGGACACTTTACCTGGTTGGGTTATGGCTCTTTTATGGCTTGTCTACTTATTGTGGTTGTGGATTTCCTTTAGAGAGCCACTGCTTGTGACTAAGGAGATTCTTGTGCCTCAGGAAGCTAATGCTGGTTTGTCAACAAGATTGAAAACTTTGGGTTTGCATTTTGCATTAAACTGTTCTTTTCTGCTTTTAGTGTTTTTGGATTTCCTCTCTGTTCAGCATGACTTTTTGTCAGCTCTTATCACACATTTACACTATCTAATTAGTAATCAACTTGCTATCTTGCATTCTTGCCCACACTATCATTTATATCTTTTGACTCCAAATAAAAAGTCTTAAACATCATTAATCGCTTCCTTCCAATGCTGTTCAGATCTATATTCAACTGTGTGGCCATACCATTGTTGCTCTCTCCATATGAGTTAGGTTGCATCTTCTTTTTCTTAGCAAAATACTGGTGTATGAATGGGTCTGACAACAATCCAGACGTGTCAGATTTAGCTAAACCATGGAGCTATTATGACTCCAATTGTATATTTTTTGAGGCTGCTCAAAAGTTACCATGGGTGAACCTGACCGCGGGGAGTATTACTCATTTTATAAGTAACTTTTGGAACTTGAATCTTTAAGAATAAGTTAGGCTAGGTTGGATGGGGACATTTGTACCTAGTTAATACCACAACGTTTCATTCGTGTGCCCTCGGTTGTCATTTCACATAAACTAATATAAACTATGTCCTTTTATAGCGTGGTTTTTGATGAATAGTTGTATTTTGCTTATTATGATAGGGCTATTGATCAACTGCACTGTAGAGAATAGTTCTACCCGGCCATTGCTTTTGAACTCTGAAGTAAAGCAAAAAGACGAAAATGATGATCAAGAACTTGATAATGATAATGATGATGATGATGATGATGATGATTCTAAGATAACTCACAAACCGGTCACTTCAATTGTGTCAGCATATCGATTACTTACACCATCTATTAAGGTATAGAACACCTAACATTATGTTGTTTTCATTCATTGTTCTCTCCAGAGGGTGCCCAACATTTTGCTTCTATGCACGCTCAATAATGAATCAATTTGATATATTGTTTTTTTATATATATTGTAGGCAGTATTTACATGTGATCTTTTACTTGAGTCATCATATTTTTTGCTAGGTCCAACTATTTGTTTATTTTATGCTCAAATATGCTATGGAGATTTTGCTTGCTGAATCAAGTGTCATCACTGAATATTACTTCATATGGTCAACAAGCAGAGTAGCAATTTTTCTTGCATTTCTTGGGCTAACAGTGCTTCCAGTAAACATTATTGTTGGAACTTACATCAGCAACATTTTCGAAGAAAGGTAAACCTTCCATTGTGAGGACAAACAACTACCTTATCTTTTCCTCATCTATCAGTCAGAAATCTTGAATTTTCAGATGTCTTATCCATGGTCATGTTTGTCAATGGAAAGAAATTTCTAAGACTCTAAACAATAGAAAGCTACAATTTATTAGCTAGGAGGATATTTTTATCGTCTGATCTCTCTAAAATATGGTTTCAGTTTATTTTCAAGCATTGAAAAATTACTCGCTTTTTTTCCCTGAAGAATAAGGAACTGATCTTGTTTCCACCTAATCTTTTGAAGACATTCTAAGGTAGTGGAGCCCTTCGCTTTTTTCCCATAATGACCAATAAAAATAGTAACAAAAATGTCATATATGATCCAGTTCTTTAGTTGTGTATGGTTAATGGTAAAGTTTGAAGTCACGACACAGCACGGTACACTTTCTACTATGTTATCATAATGTATGAATGCTATATTATATGCAGATTCATTTTTCTCTGTTACTTGATTGCAGGCAAGTTCTACTGGCATCTGAAATCATGGTGTGCATAGGCATACTGCTAAGCTTCCATATATTAGTCCCTTATTCGGTGCCTCAATATGTTGGCTCGGCACTAATTACATTCGTGGCAGCTGAAGTTCTTGAAGGTAACTGTGGTTATTTATGGCAATGAAACATCATATTTGTTTGTATCATTGAACAACTAACCAATGACCGGGGCATTTTACATCGGATGGTGTATAATATTGCTTGGAGATGTACTATGATTTGAGCTTGACTCCAAAATTTTGCTTGACCAAATCCAGGTGTGAATTTATCGCTTCTGTCTCGGGTCATGTCCTCAAGGCTTTCCCGTGGAACCTATAACGGTGGACTACTTTCAACAGAAGCTGGAACCCTGGCTCGGGTAATTGCAGATGGAACAATAACATTATCTGGGTACTTGGGGGAGAGCAGGCTCTTGAATGTCACCTTATTCCCTTCACTCTTCATCTGTATCTCCACCATTGTTGCCACCTGCTTTACTTACAACTCTCTCTATTAAATCGCTGGCCATCTCTGATTAATAAATACTGTACAGTATAAAAGAAGTTGCTCCCTGTCCCTGATCAAATCACAAAGATAGTTTGATCAGGTCCTCCTCAATTCTGAACGATGTACATATTTTGAGTTGAGTTGATCAACTTCAATTTAATGCTTGACATGATGATACTTCTCAGAGATTATAAATACAATAGTTAAATACTTTAACAAATAACTATTAAATTGTAATGAGGTGAGCGATGTCGCTCATTATACCGCTTCTTGTTTCTTGTAAGCTTACACAAACAACTTGAGATAGACGCCGATATACATTAATTATACGACCTTTTTTTTTTAAATTATATGTTGATACTAAAATTTGCATTGACAATAAGAATTGAGAAAGAGTTCGTTTTCTTGGGGAACGAGCAATGAGAGAGCTTGATGTTCTCAGAATTGATATTGTTGAGAGCAAAGAGCTCAGTGATCAGAATTCTGCAAAACAATAACTCATTAGGGGTTATCAGGGGTGTTACCAGCGTAGACCCTCCGATGCTTAAGTCAGAGATCGGGAATGGTGCGATAACAAATGAATAAGAGAGAGAAAAGAGAGTAGGAGAAAAGGCTTGAAGGATATCATACCATCTCTTCCAATATGCCTATTTCTTATACATACATTTGATTATATTGTATTGTTGAGCGATGACCTCTTTATATAAGAGAAAATAGTAAAAAGTATAATTGAATTAGGAAAAGTTATCCTCTGTCTTGTAAGATTCAAATTTGACAAAGATTATGGCTTGCATTTGTTTTATCATATTTAGATTATGACATGTTACTGGATGGGAGTCCTTGAGTTAGGGTTTGGTAAAAATATAGGCATAACATTATATTAATGATCCATTTTATAACACCGTGTAATTAGTTTAATTAGGAAAAAAGTTTCTTGAATTAATTAAATAAACTTAACATACAAATAAATATATAAATAAATTACACTAATAATATTTAATCAAATATTTAAATAATTAAATATATTTTATTTTAATTGACAATAATATATATATATATATATATATATATATATATATTTTAAATAAATAATTTTTATTTTTTTATTTTCTTACTAGCTGCATTATAATATTAATTTTAATTAATTTGACTAAATATCCATGAACATATGATATTTATAATTAAATATCAACCTAAATAGTATTTAATTTTATTTAAACTTTAATTTCATATATATATTAAACATAATACAATATTGTATAATGTTGGTATAATATATAATCTAATATTGATAGATAGGGCCCTTTTGGGATTGCTTTTGGGAGGTTTAAAAGTGATTTTGAAAATCTAAAAATTAATTTTAGTGTTTGGTAAAAAAAAATTCAAAATCACTTTCGTCAAAATCAGCCCCTCCTACAGCTGATTTTAAAAAATAGAGAAGGAGTCGCTTTTAGATTCTGATTTTGAGAATTAATTTTACTCTTTAATACAATTCCATAAATATCTTTATAATTATTACCTATACCCAAAACTCTCTTTATTTAAATTGAAAATAAAATCAATATTTCAATAAATTTTTATTATAAAAAATAAAAGAAATAAAATCAATATAGCATAAATTTTATTTTTAATTAAATTATTATAATACATAATTAGAAATATTATATGTACATATATTTTTATATGTGTAAGCAAATTTCATTCTATATTATGATTAAAAAGATTTATCAAATACCCATAATTATTTTCAAAACTTACAGTATTTTAAAAATAAAATTTATTAAATACTTAACTGATACTCTTCGGAATTAATTATTTCTACAATATCGTTAACAACAATTATTTAAAAAGTTAGACGTTACCAAACCGGCCTTAGTCGAACCACAGCGTTAGGCATTAACCAAGAACAGGAGGCCGTACGGAGGGACGGACAAAAGTGAGTTGCTGGATTAGTAGGTGAACTCGTACTCGGCTCGAAGGCTTAATAAGAAACGAAGGAAGCGGAAGCAAAGAAAGAAACAGAGAACAAACAAGAGGCAGCGAGTGAGTTGGGAAAAAAAAAAAAGGAAAAAGAAAAGAAAAGATGATGGAGGACGATCAAGAATTAGAAATTCCGGAGGGCAGTGTACAGAATATACTAGAACAAGAAAGTCTCAAGTGGGTCTTCGTCGGAGGCAAAGGCGGTGTTGGCAAAACGACATGTAGTTCAATTCTCTCGATCCTTTTGGCCGAGGTCCGACCTTCTGTCTTGATCATATCCACTGACCCAGCTCACAATCTCAGCGATGCTTTTCAGCAACGCTTCACCAAAACACCTACTTTAGTCAATGGCTTCTCCAATCTTTATGCCATGGTACGTCTTCCATTTTCATTTGTCGTCCTTCATCTCGCCTTTTTTTTTAGGGTTCTTCAATTTCAGTGTCAATTTGGGTTTTTCTTTTTGAATAAATTGGGAGATGGGGTTCATTGTATTTGTTAATTTCTTCCCTTGGCCTGAATCTGGATTTAGACAATTTGGTGTTTCACTATCTGAGATTTCCGTTTTATACCTGGCATTTGTGAATCGATGCCGTCATTTAATTGTCTCTATCTTTTGTGTGATCCTTTCTATAGGAGGTGGATCCTACTGTTGAAGAAGAAATGGGTTCTACTGAGGGAATGGATAGCTTGTTTTCTGAGCTAGCAAATGCTATTCCTGGTATTGATGAGGCAATGAGCTTTGCGGAGATGCTCAAGTAAGATTCTTCAAACAACTACATGCATTTTTCAAGTGGATTTGCAATTTCACTGATCTTAATCTTTATACCGGGACGCACTTGGTATGATATGCTTGTTGTTTAGTTTTAATTGCTGTTCACCTTGCTTCTACTGCACATCTTCCTGCATTATCTTAACTGGACCAAACAAATCAACACTAAAATTTTGAAATGAGACTATTAGTTTCATGTGCATTTTTGAGTTATTTATGTATCTAATGACAAATTAAAATGCCATGCTGTAGGTTTGAAGAATTTCTATTTAATCTTAAGTTTGATAGTATTTGGACCAATATACAATATGCCATGTCGTATTGTCCTCTGGATATCCACTGCATTTAAAGCAGGCATTATCACAAATTTAATTTTGCTCCCAATGTGTACCTTGACTTTAATTCATCTCAAAATTTTGCTTTCTTGATGATCTATTATGATCTGTAGAGGCTTTATTCAAATATTATACTTTGATCTATTTGAGGACATCTTCTTAGGTGCTATTTGAATGTTTAATCAAACAATCAAGCATATCGATGACGCAAGTTTGTTGCCTTATTCAGTTGAATTTTACTTTTCTTCACATGCAACATTGAGCTCCAAATGATTGCTTATGATTTGTATGAAAACGCTTTTTGATTTGCTCTTGCATAATGTATACTCTCTCTGCAGTCTTTGATTCATATATTGTATAATTTGTTTGCCATCTACTAATTCTTTCGCACAAATAACTTTCCCCCAGATTGGTGCAAACAATGGATTATTCTTGTATAGTATTTGATACAGCTCCAACCGGCCATACACTCCGGCTATTACAATTTCCTTCAACCTTAGAGAAGGGGCTAGACAAAATGATGTCCTTGAAAAATAAATTTGGCGGCATGATTAATCAGGTATGTTCTTTAGTTTTATCTAGTGCAATCATCTGGTTGTAGAAAATTTTGGCCTTTTAGAGTTGAGACCCATTATGCTACTATCATGGTTTGAAGTGTGGCAATCTGGTGTAGTGTGATGGCCTTAAATGCTTACTTTAGCAATTTGCTGTGGTTAATTATTTTGCTATAATTGTACCCCTGCCATAAAGGTTTCAATATTCTTCCTGATAGCTAATGAGCCCCCATCAAGTTTTCGTTAATTTGATTATGTCATCTAATCCTCCACCATGGTTGGAACCATGAAAACATTCTTAGTTCTGGTTTCGTATTTTTAGGCGTTTATTTTACATGTAAAGTGTAAACCTACAACTGCTGTCTGTTAATACACTTACATTGGTTAATCTTGAAACTTCTCGTGACAGATGACCCGTCTCTTTGGTATTGATGATGAATTTGGGGAGGATGCTCTCTTGGGAAGGCTTGAGGGCATGAAAGATGTGATTGAACGAGTTAATAAGCAGTTCAAGGACCCAGTAAGATAGAACCCACATGATTATTGTTTTTTTAAGTGGAATTCCTTTTGTTCATTACTTTTAGATAGTATCTTTTTCCAAAGTACTAGGATTTGTGAAGTTGCTTGAAATCTAACTTGGTTTTCCAAAACTTCCAGAATCAACTTTTGATATCCCCATGCCGTGTTTCCTTGTTGGCAGGACTTGACAACCTTTGTCTGTGTTTGCATTCCAGAGTTCCTCTCTCTCTATGAAACTGAGCGACTAGTGCAGGAACTAACCAAGTTTGAGATTGATACACATAATATTATCATTAACCAAGTGCTTTATGATGATGAAGGTCAGCATCCTGCCCCTATTTGACTTTCTGATATTCTTGTTTATACAAGAAGTTTGACCATCAATAGGCATGCATTGTAATTGTAGATGTTGAATCGAAGTTGCTCAGAGCTAGAATGAGAATGCAACAAAAGTACCTCGATCAGTTCTACATGTTGTATGATGACTTTCACATCACCAAATTGCCTTTGCTGCCAGAAGAGGTAAAATTCAGAGTGCCAAATGTTAAGCATACCTGAGCCATTCATGCCTTGTAAAAGTTAATGAAAACAATGTTCTATTTTCCAAAATTTTTTGGGATGAAAAGACGTGCCAATATTTCCTTTATCCGTATCCCAAATTTAACTCAAATTTAATTGCTGGATTACTGAAATTGCTGATGTCTTTATACATATATGATTTTAGAATTACTTATCAGCACTTTGATTAGCAAAATGTGGTTTGAATAGGTTACTGGGGTTGAAGCTCTGAAAGCTTTTTCACGACATTTTGTTACACCATATCAACCTTCAACTAGTAGAGATACAGTGGAAGATCTGGAGCGGAGAGTATCCACTCTAAGGCAACAGTTGCAAGAAGCTGAAGCAGAATTAGAGAGACTAAGAAAAGGAAAACAGGTGGCCTGATGATACTTTGCTCGCAATTACAGCCTTGGCTTCTTTTTATTTCACCTGCTGACAACAGAGGGCATCCTGCTTCATTGGGCTGCCATGGGAATTCATTTTTCTATATTGCTGCAGGATGATGTTTCATAACAAATTTATTTCATGAATTTTTTGCTTATATACCTTTTAGATCGTAACATGAGATTATTCTTTTTCTTGATAAACCATCTGAAGGGTTTTCTTCTCTGCTGTTTTAGTCATTACACTTGAACTGAAACAATCTGTGTCATTTCAATTATAATCTTACAATTTTCTTTAACATTATCGATTACATGCTGATTTAGATATCATTATTATGCTTGTATTTAACTGAATATTACTATAGTGAAGTCGGCAAAAAGCTGAGCTGAGCTATAACTGTTTCATTTGCAGTGGTAACTAGAACTGCTCATGCTAGCTATGTCTTTAATAATTTACTGATCGATTGTGAATGTGTGGAAGGACTAACCAAGTGAGTTTTGTCTGGTACATTATCACGAACTGTAGTTATGAAGCTTGATATTGGATTGAGAGGGGTTTTTTTTTGGGAGAGAATTTACAGTCAGTTGTTGAGGGGTTGTAGGGAGGCAATAATGCCTTGGTGGTTGTTTGATCACCAGGAGTATGACAAATTCACAACATATTTATTATTGTTAGACTAAATTAACCGTTGAGATGGCCGAGTTGGTCTAAGGCGCCAGATTAAGGTTCTGGTCCGAAAGGGCGTGGGTTCAAATCCCACTCTCAACATTTCCAATAATTTTGTCATTATTTTACCAGGCCCTACCGAAAAAGGAAAAAATTGTTTGGATTGATTTGCCGAACATTCTATCCTCAAAATTCAACATGGAAAATTGATAATGTGAATATTAAAAAGACAGCATGTCTCAGGTATCGTAATCAGGCTGATTGGATTAATGCCAATGGTAGGATTTATTTTAAACACTAAAATATCAACAAACCCTATACCTCAAATTGTTCTTCACCTGATTCCTTTATACTCCTCAGCAAGTCCTACGCACCCTAACACAACTTGGTAGAATGGTACCGTACCAACAAATGGTGGCTCTGTCTCTTCCAATTTAAGCAGAATGGCCGAAGTTTAACAAAATAGCCTTTGTGACATGCAAAAGCAGGCAATGCATTCAAGACAGGAAGTCGGTTGGCTACTGCCTTGTTCCTCCGCAATTTTATATGTATATCTAAAACGCTCTGTTAAATAGTAGATAAAATTGTAGCTTATAAATTTTTAGTGGTCAGTCAGGCAGCATCATTATCAACCCAAAAACTATGCAAATAGTCATTAACATGCATGACCCAATAACGAGGCTCAACAAAACATTCAACATCTTGATCTCATTCCATATACTTCAACAAGTATATTCAATACTCAAACAAGGGTACAACCAATTTTCAATAACAAGTGCTTATCATCTAAGAAATTACACTAATTTAGATACTACCCGCCGTGTAAAGTTGAAATAAAAACAACCACATCCTTTTCCTCCACTGTCGTATCCAGCTGCCCGCTGAGCTCCCAGTCACAATCATTCACAAGTACTAGAACACCAGGTCTCCTGCATGGCAATTGACAACCCAACCAAAATAAGATTTTAAGTAACACTTGTTCCATTAAAGGCTGTATTAAGATTTAAGAATAACAAAACTTGCATAGTGCAAGTACAATTCAAAACTTGCCAATCAATTTCGATAAGCAGGTTATAACTTACACAGAATCCCCTTTCATGAACATTTCAGGCCTCTCCTTGATCAAATTGGTGCGAACCCAAGAAATCAAATCTTTCATAATCAACTGAAAAATAAGAAAGAGCATTAAATCACACATGCAAAGAAGAATAAACTCTTCAAGCAAAATTGTTAAAAAAACACATTTACCTTCTCTGATCCTATTGGTGGAACAACATCGACATTATGGACCTTTACCGAATCACAAAGAAGCTCTAACCCTCCACTGCATTGAAAATTACTTCATTAGGCATGACTGTTACCAGACAACTGAGTTTCAAAATTTCATAAAAGGGGCAAGGCCAAGTCTGTTTGGACATGAATCCACATATAGTTGATAAGAATTTGCTAAATTAATATGAACGAAAATTCCATACCTATCAAGCATGATTTCAAATAGAACAACCAATCAAAAAAGTGACATCTTTAAGAAATTGTAAAAAAAAAAAAAAAACCGTCGATTACGTTGAATCTAAAAGAATTATAAGATCGAAAGCTATATAAGCGAATAGACAAAGTCTGAGAGATACAAGTTACCCGAATTCCAGAGTCAGTTGCATGGTTCAAGATTTGCAGAAACTTCAGAAATGTGCAAAACCCTAGAAGAACAGAGAGATGGGAGAACGTTGAGTAAATTGACAAAAATAACAATGACACTTGATCGGTCTCAATCAAATTTCATATGCACCTGTCCCCAAAAAAGAAAAAAAAAATTTCAAATATATGACCAGAGTAAAAAAATGACAATCACGAAATTGTCCTTAAACGGCAGATACTAGTGAAACAAGTTAAGAGATGCGACGCCGTTTCCACCTATTCATTTTCTGTAACCATCCACGTGGATATCATTCACCATTTGATGTCCAAGATCATTAATGGTCTGAGATAATTAAGCTTTCGGCCAATGCAACGGTTCCGATTTGATTATCCATTTTTAGACCCCTCCCACTCTCTCTCTCTCTTTATCTCGTCACTTCATTGCAGCTTTTGTAAACAACAAAATCAAATCCAAAATTAGGGATAGATTAATTGTGTGTTTGGTCATCTGGGTCTGGTCCAAAACCGCCAAGGATTTAAGCTTCACGAAGTTAGAGTTTGGGTTTGGACTCGGTCCTTTCGAAAGCCGAGTCTTTTTCTTTGTCTTGATAGAGTTTGTGTAGCTATGGAGGCTTACAAGAGATGGGTAAGAAGAAATAGAGACTATGTTCACTCATTAGAGTCTCTTGCCAATGTAAGGTTTCTTTTTTTTTTTTTTTTTTATATATATATATATTTATGCATCAATTATGCGTAAGATTGTGCTGTTTCTTCATTAAGAACTTGTACTTTTTGCACTGTTTAAAGGAAACTAAATTTTGATGAATTTTTAAATTGAACTTTAGCTTTATTTCTTCAATTGTTATTGACAATAATGAATTTGCTGCTACTATTCCTGTTGGGTGCTTTCACGTTCTCACTTAATCAATGTGTATGTTTCTACTTAGTATTTGTTGCTTTTATTGACTATTTCTACTGCTTTAATTGTTGTTTTGTTGATTGTCTAGTGGAATTATTAGTGACCTGGATTCGAGAGAATTTGCTAAATGGATCTTGCTTCACTGTTTTCATTGTGCTTGGATGTACCAATGACTCACTTTTAATTCTTTATTGGAATTATTGTACAGGGATTGACATGGCTTCTTCCTGAACGGTTTTCTGAGACAGAGATAGGACCAGAAGCAGGTTTTGTGAAACTTTGGTAACATTTGTTTACTTCTAGCTGGGTAGAACATAGGGCTTTCTTTCTTCTTTTAGAGTTTTAGCTATTGTCTGCATCTCTCTCTCTTTTTGGGAAAAATGGTAGTAAAATGGAATTAATAATTTGAATTCCATTTTTATTCGGATACTAATGTAAGCTATATGGTTTTACTTGTTTTCTTGGGAGATTGATTTCGTATTATTTCTTGCCAACCAAACAACTATTAACACTTTTTCCCTTTTTCGGGTCATCGCTCTTTTACTTGTGTGAAAATTTGTTAATCTTCTGCAGTTACTACTTTCTTGGGTATAATCACTGCTATCAACGAACATATAATCGAAACGACTCCAAGTCAAAAGGGTTCAGTTTCCCCAGAGCCTCATTCATTCCCTTATTCATTGTGTATTTCTGCTCTGAAGGACTTGGAAACATTGGTTGAAGTTGTAGCACAACATTACTATGGTGATAAGAAAAAATGGAATTTCATTGCTATTACTGAAGCCACCAAGTAAGCAATATTGGTAATCCAGTGCTTGTGACACTTTATCTTCTTTTATTAGGTAATAAACATTCATTGGCATCTGTATATTGCCTAATAATTGAGTATTCATTGTCACTCAGGGTCTTAGTTAGGTTAGCTTTGTTCCAGAACAGTGGATACAAGATGCTTCTGCATGGAGGGGAGACATTGAATGTTGAAATGCCTTCAGATGATTCCAATTCTCAGCTTAACATTGGAGGCTTCCCAAAGCCTGGAGGGAATCACGGGCCTGGTTACTTGCAAAATAATTATGGACAGAACTCTTGGAATCTAGAAGGAAGGGCATTATCTGCTTTGAGCAGGTTTGGAGAAAATGCTAGGATGGTTTCTGAGCCAGTGTGGTTGCAGAGGATTCAGCATCAGCAAGCAATAATGGAGCCTCCTGGTAATCAGCTGCTTAGGATTTCATAATGGCATATGACAACTCGATGCACTTCATGAGATAACTCCACTAAGACTTGGCATTGTTTACTCCACTAATACTTGGCATTGTTTGTTTTTAACAGCTCCGATGGTTGAAAGGCCAACCCTTTTGAAACTATTGTCTGCGAAGGGCACTACTGGGGCTTTATTTGTTATGGGAGAAGTGCTCTTTATTTCAAGGCCCCTTGTTTATGTATTATTTATCAGAAAATATGGAATTCGATCGTGGATTCCCTGGTTTCTCTCCTTGGCTGTGGATTTTACGGGGTTAGGCTTTCTATCACTAGCTACTAGGTCAAGGCATGGTGGAAAAGGACAAACGTTTCATCTTTCCACATCTGAAAATGATGAGGTTAGAGTTTCTTTGACTCAGATATGTTTTTCACACCCGTTTCATCAATTCTTGCTGTGAATCCGGGCACTTTACTATTTAGAAACTTTTATTTTGGCATGCTAAAACAGATTTTGTGTTTGATTCAGTTGAAAAGAAGGAAACTTTTGTGGGCACTTTACCTCATGAGAGACCCGTTCTTTAGCAAGTACACCAGGTATGTAGATATTTTAGAAATTACATATTCTAATTCTGTTTTCTTTAGATAGAAGAGATCGGACACTGCAGAAGTTCTTTTTGAACGAGCTCTAGACCTACCCTCAACTGTTTGTGCTGCCATGAATCCTATTTTGATCTGTTGCCTTTGTAAGAAATAACATGATGCTATTTATTTCAGGCAAAGGCTTGAAAGCACTGGAAAACAATTGGAACCCGTACCTCTAATTGGGTTTTTAACAGGTTGGTTTGACTTTTAGTTCCGACTTATTTCCAGCTTACGAGCTTTTATTTGGTTAACAAATTAGTTTCTTAGAACATTGATATAATTTCTTTGAATGTGCAGAAAAAATCATAGAGCTTGTAGTTGGTGCCCAGACGCGATACACTTACATGTCAGGGTCATAAAATGATGGTGATGAAAACTTACTCTTGATAGTTCTACTACTTTTAGGCAAAGGTGGTCTTCAAGTTCGTAGAATACTGTTTCAAATTTTGTTATTTCAATATTCTTTGCACCAGATACAGATGTGATGTCAAAAGGCTGTATGTGTATCAGTCTTGAATATGGTACCTCTGATCAATAAGAAATACAAGAATATTTTCATCAATATTCAGAAATACTTCTTGTTAAACAAATGTAAATCAGAATCAGATGATGCTATGGTTGTCTCGTTGAGGTCTTGAATACAATTTATATTCTGCTTGTAACTTCCCCCTGTTTAAGAAACTAGTTTAAAGTTCTTTAACTACCAGAATCAGATGCTTACGCTATCTTGTCAGGTCAGAAA
Organism: Clausena lansium; assembly: GCA_030449835.1. Lineage (NCBI taxonomy): Eukaryota > Viridiplantae > Streptophyta > Magnoliopsida > Sapindales > Rutaceae > Clausena > Clausena lansium. The sequence goes on from JASUUF010000257.1 coordinate 6,420,471, forward strand.
AAACGAAGCGCGTCTGGTATTGTTTTTCAGTTGGTGTTATCATAGAACAAAAACAAAAATGATAACAATGTTTTTGAAACCTATATTATAAATATAAGAACTTATTGATTACTCGTTCAATTGCATTTGGTTGAATTTAATAATTCAGTCAATAAATTATATTACAGAGCATCTCATAAAATTATTTTGCAAAGATAATAATAATAATAATAAATAAAAATAATAAATTTATATACGGAAAATGATATTTAAATGAAAAGTATGATATGTTTAGAGAATATTTCATTTGAAAATATTATCTTATTCCTTTTCATAATTGTTTAATTTGTAAAAGCAAAATATGATTACAATTTTTTGAGCAATACTAAGTATCCTAACATTTAAATTCCAATTTGAATCTCAATCGATGTGATATTCATTCATCCCCTCAAACATTTTATTTTATTCGGCTAAGAAAAAATCCTACTCACCCTGCAAATCTATAAAAAAAAAAAAAATACTCTACTACAATTCCTAATCCCTTGAGCTCATCGAAAACTCACTTTGATCGAATTTAACTTCAAATCTAAACTAATCACAAAATCCATTGCATCATTAGATTTGAATTTGCATCTTATCAATCTGATACAAAACCCATTTCAATTTAGGTATTAATTTAACTACTATGAAACACAAATTGATTTAGAAATGGGAGAGAGAGGTCTGATATGGTGTTAAGGTGCGCTTAATCTCCTTCCAATCTCACCAATTCTAATCAAAAAATATTTTTGGAGTTTTGGGTTTGTTCCAGAAAAATAAAAATTAATTGAGAACAGAAGAAAAAGGAGTGATATCAGTTGGCGTCTGGGGGAGAGATTAATTAATGATGGCTTGTATTATATTCAACAAAACGATAAAAAGTCGTCTCCAACTTTATGAGTTAAAAGGGAGATCTAAATTTTATATTTTATAATTCATTTTATGAGAGTGGTTAATTATGAATTATTCTTCGTAAATTAATTATTTTTAAATTATTATCTTTATTTTTAAAAACTTTAATTTATCTCTATTTTTGTTAAGAAGATGATTCATCAACTCAATATCATTTTTCTCCTTACCTTTTGGAAAAAAATAAAAAAAAAAGAAATAACTTGAAGTTTTTGAAAACAAGAAAATAATTTAAAAATAGTTAATTCATAAAAAATTACCTTCATTAAAATATTACACCGAAACTAATGGGCCATTAGCCTGTGTTTGGATCGCTGAGTTTAATTGTTTGCATTATGGATATTTAGAATAGTGCTACAATTAACAATTTAACATCCCTTCTTTATCTTCAAAACACCTTTATATATATATAAAATTGCATACAAAGACAAATATATAATTCTAGTCAAATGCATCAGCCGTTTCTCTTTCTTCAAAATGCAAGCATTGAAGCATATGTTATTTGTTTTCTCTGTAGATTATCTTTCTTTGAATATATCAACAAGTCATTATTTATTTCTTTTATTTGTGACTCTTCAATTTTCATCTATCCAATAGTTTTATTGAAATGATCTTTATTTCTTTCCCTTTATTTATTTACAGATTCATTACTCTCATATTATTTTTTTAAAAATTAATTTTTCTCATACTTAAAATATATATATTTTTAAATAATTTCATTTTGTTTTAGGTATGAGAAATCTGAAAAAATAAATAAAATTACGAGCACTAAGATGGGTGCTTAGGAGGAAAGGGTCCGTTGATATTAAAACAACTATAACTGCAAAAGGGGTTTCATAAGAAATTTTAAGGGGTGTTTGAAGCTCCACCGGCACATCCATTTATTGATTTTTTAGTAATAAGACGATGGAGAGATGGTGGACGAACAGAATGAAGTGCACATGTGATTGCGCACCACCTTTCAGTATCAAGTGGACCCCAATTCTATTGGGCCCTTCAACATGTGAGCCGAATTGGTTAGTGAGGTTGGGCCCACGTAAAAGATGGTAAAGAGAGTTTAAAAAAGAGTTGAGCTCCGAACAACCCCTTTAGAATCACAAAGATGAGGTTTTATAAGGGATTTAAAGGGGTGTCAAAAGCATTACTCATTTAAAAGAAGTCATGGTCCCATATCATTCCGCATTAGCACCTCGTGGATCATGGGCCTTATCATCCAGCGCCGGCTGATTGCGTAGCCATTATATACAATCTAATTCATTATGCAAAAATTTCTAAAAAAAAAAAAAAAAATTCATTATGCAGAAATGAAAATGAAAGTTAAAAATCAAATAAACAGATACATACGATTTTCTCACTAATGTATCTACTTATTTACAAAATCAGGGGATTATCAAACTATGTTAATACCCATACGGAGACAGGATCTATACATCAACATTGGCTTTTGATGATGTATGTAAAAATTTGTATGTATCTCTTACTATTTACCTTGTAATTTCCGGTGACTGTTCAAATGGTAAGATTCTCCTGAATGGCAAAAAATGAGCCAACTATGTTTCCTCCCACATCTGGGAATGTCTCATATCCTGGAATTGGCCTCACCTTGCCTTTTCGATCCACTTCAACTGGGTACTTTATAAGGTGGCTCCTCATTTCAGATGGACCATCTGCAGCAAACTGCTGCCAGTTATTCTCTCCTACTGATCTAACCTTTCTTACACATTCCAGAGTCTCGGGTTGTCCGAAGCAGTCCTCAATGTATCCTAGATGTTCTGCCCATAGCGACATTCTATACCCATAGATCTACCAAACAAAAAGTAGCAAAAAAGAGGCGCTTGTCAAATACAAATTTGCATTGCTGTGGTGCAATTCCTATTGGAAGCAAGTGCAGATATGAATTTTCCTGCATTCTTTTCAAGTAGAAATGATACTGTTTGGAGAACATTATATAAGGTTCAACTGCATTTGTAAAGTCTAGGTAAACTGGTGAATCAATCATCAACATTTTGATCTTGAATTAAACTATTTTGGGAAGAAAAGGTATATACAAATTATTTTCATTATTGAATGGCTCCTTCAGTAATTGGAAAACACTGAAAAATAACTTCTATTCAAATATAAATTACCTGTCCATAAGGATGACGTTTCAGTCTAGCCCAAGTATATTCAGGTTGGTAGGCTCCCATTGCAATCTCTGTGTCTCTTGTGCCCTCCATGGAGCGCTGATTGATGTTTGCAGACCCCAATATCACATACTCATCATCAACAATCATCCCTTTTGAATGAACATAAATCATGAATCGTCCACTCTTCCTACTTAGGGCCTAGAAAATGCCAAAAATATTTTATTTATTCATGCATATCCAGTTGGAGCGTCCACACACACAAATGAAGGTACTATATAATAAGAGAATTATAAGGTTCTGCAGTGTCGGAAGTCTAAGACTACCCACAGAAAAATAAAGCTGAAAGGAGCCACCACCACAATTAATTAATAGACAGATGATATATACATACGGTTATTAGGATCCCAGAGATTTCTCACATCAAAACAGAAAGGGTAAGCCCCATCAGTGCCAAAGAAAATTTTACTTTTAAGGAAAAAGATGAATACCTCAGGAGTGTTTGAAGCAGTTGGACTTCCAGACATTAAAGGTTCAGTTTGATTAATGGCCTCGCGATTGCCTAGGCAGAAAAAGTTCAAATAGTCCTGCGGTGAGAATGCACCCTCAAGCCCCACCTCAACTAACGCCTTGTAGATTGTCTCATACATCATTTGCATAGTTTTGTGCTGCAGCAATCAATGGTAAGTTGAGATTAGTATCGTGAACCACTCAGCCAGTACAAAAAGCTATATAGTAGTTATAGTCCCTTGGATGCCCATTTCTCAGGTCTAAAATTCAATGGACTAAAATGGGCTTATGACAGAGTTATGCAAGTTGATTTTTTAACCAGTTAGGTTTTTACTTGTGTCTAAGAATGTTACATACACACACACATTCTAGCAACACAATGAAGAGGCTATTAATTACTACAAACAAATGATAGCAAAAAAATAATAAAGGTGTGTTCAAAGTAATGTTAAGACAGGAAAGACAATCATACATTTTAGTTTTCTTTAAAAAGGATATTTCTTGATTAAATGCTTAATTACACCACTGAAAACTAATTTGGTGACAGTTAAAAGTTTTCCCTCCTTGAAGCTTCTTTAAGACAAGAACTAGATTACAATTAAATTTAAGGGATCATTATATAAAGCCTTGGTTCAAGGCTGAACAATGATATTTAATTGCCAAATTAATAGATGGAGCAAACCTGCCAAAATAAAATTCTTTGTGTAGCAGCACCAGTTGGAACACCTTCTGGCCACATTGGAATAACTATATAGGCAGCAAATCGCTCATGAGCTCTGATCTTATCAGCAATCTTGAGAGCAATTTCCATTGGAATCAAATTATTAGCACCTAAAAAAGGAAAACAAGCTTATAGTTCTGCATTCAGTGAGGAAATCAAAATGACAACTTCATGATAACACTACTAAGAAACACTATATTTTTAGCTATATGCCCATCTAGGCACCATTAATAAATTAAACAATATCACACTAAGGAATGTATAAAGAGATGGTGCCACAAATATATATAAAATATAACTGAAAGTAGAGGATGTAACATCTGTTAATGGTTTATTCTGTAGTTTAGTGCAATTATTAAGCAAACCACTTTTATCAAGATGAAATCTTCAAATGAAAAATAAATATCCTCACCTAAGTCTTTATATGAACTCCAATTAAACGAGGACCCAATGAAATACTGGTTCTCTATATAAATAAAATGCTGAGCAGAACGAATAGCCTTCACATATGCTGTATGTATGCTCATGTCAATGAGCACATTCTTACCACACACCAGATTCTGTTTCAACAGAGTAACCAATCAACTTACAAGCACTATACAGATAAGATGATAAAAGCAGATACCGAAAGCCACAAATAAAGTAGAATCAATGGCCAAACCTTTTCTTACCTTGCTTGTGGCTTCCTTAGGATCCTTTGGGAAGCCTCTAACAGAATTTGAATCAATTGAACGAAAAATCTGCACTTGAATACCACACCAAACAATCATATTACCATTCGTGGAATACAAAAAGCACACTACATCTAACCTATGATTTTATGTTCAACTATTCTTGACCATGTAAAGCAAGATATAACCTACAAAGTAGCTCTGCCCCACCCTTTAGACATCTTAAATCAGGGTAATGATGAGTGGCAAATTACCTGAACATGCCAAGATTCAGCGTCATTCTCACTGACAGAAGGAGCATCAGAGATGCCTATAATGCCTGGAATTCTTTCTATCCTAAGCAAAGCATCATCCCATGACTTCAGCTTCTTGATCCCGTGAGGTTTTGAAGCCTTTAGCCAACGCTCCTCAAAGTTGGTTAAAACGTCATATGCTGCTGGACCATCAATTCTTGAATGCAAGTCATGCCATGGTTCTCGTGGACAACCAGTAGTATTACCCTGTTCAAATAAACAACACAGCTAGATAGTTAGAAGATAATATATGGCTTGTCCCTAAGGGTGCAGCCCAGTTGGTTTGGCCTCCCCCAGTAGAAGCAAGAAGTCAATGGTTCAATCCTCCGAACACCAGGGATTAGTTTCACTTAGAATGTGAAGAGGTGGAGTGCATTGTAAGAAAAGAAAAAGAAAATAATACATCACTTGGTTAAATGACTTTTAGCCACCAAATTTAGCAGTTTCATGAACAGAAAGCTGTTAAACTCCGTACATATATTCTTTTCTTTACTCATAAAACAAAATGCAAAAAGTTTGTTTACGGTGTCTAGACATGCAAAGTTATAGATTGATTCCGTACAAATTACCAAGAAAAATAAAGTTTTAAAGTTACCGTGTAAGTAGGATTGTGATAGTCATCCTTATGCAGTGTCTTTAATGTCCTAAAAACAGGATGATGTGGATTATCGTATCGCCCATCACATAAATCGAGGCCACCGACAAAAGCAATGATTTTCCTTCTATTATACCCAGCATCAGCATCTACAATTACTGTTTTCTGATGGTGCGTGTAGATTGTTCCAACTTCCTGATAACAGAAAAGAAAGAAAAACTCAAATGCATATATTTCACGGAAAATGAAAAAAATGGTACTGGGTAAAATAAGAAGCTCTGTGCAAACAAAACAATTACATAACTCTAACATGTTACAGTGCAACTCTTCCTCGCCTGATCAGAACTCAATAAAAGAAATTCATTGAGGCAACAAGTCGAGGAAAAGTTATGCAGATGATGCTTATAGCTCACTTAACCAAATTAAAGAGATGATAATTTTTTTTTATTTCTTCAGAAATTTGAAATTTTGAGAGTGCAGCCTGATAGATTCCTCATTCCCAGATTCATTTAGGATAATTGGATGGGATAATGCTTTTAGCAGTTAAGTGTTGTATGAAGTATCATCGGAAAATTCCAGCACAGTAATTAATCAGATTGTCAGACATAACAAATTGAATGAAGGAGAAGAAAAGCACTAATTAGCTTTAACATACATCGTGATTCATGAATTTCTTTTTCTGAAATATTCTTCATATCAAAACACCTCATGCTCATATCCGCTGCCAATAATTAGTGTGTGGCTGATGAGCATGACATGTTCTTCCTATTTCCAAAAATCAAGAAGTACCAGGTAATGATATATTAAAGATCAAGACTGATCCTTGCAAGTATGTGTTGATTGAGATGAAAATAGCACTGACAGGAAAATGGCAAGTATAATTATTACTGAAGAAAAGAAAATGGTTATTTTCACCCAACCTTTTGTTTGGCCCAACTATGTCGTTTTCCAGCAATGCGGGGACAAAGTAGCACCTTCACAGACGAGTGCTTGAAAAATCGACGTGTTTCCTCATCATGGGTTTGCATAACTCCATCCTACATGAGATAATGTAAAGGGGTGTACTTGAAAACCATTTCCAAGGAAGATTTATAAAAAATGTAATGGACATGGCATGTAATATGTAACAATAATTCAAGAAATGCTTAGAGGCGCATAGCACTGCAATCCCAGCAATCATGGATAAAGTTGAACATATAAAGCTATTTGAGCATTGGTGGGACTAACTGTACAAGCACCTAACTTACACACACACCCACACACACACACACAATGAAGAAGAAGTATGCATCACTGTTTAATTTAGTATAAACATATATTCCAGCCAGGCTTGCAGACAGATTATTTTTGTAAAAGTAAATCGTATGTCCAAACCGGATACGGTACAATTTTATGATAGACTCTTCAAAATGTCATGTAAATGTGATGTAAATTGCACAAGTGAAATAACGATTTTCTGAAAAGGACTCTTTACATATTAAATCTAACAAACTTGCGTGATTGACATTTCATTTCATTGCTCATCAGGTTTACTCTTCTCACAAACTTGGGTGATTGACCTTTTAGTTCTTTTACCATCCTCATCACAAACATCAACCCAACAAGACACCAGAAACACATATGGAGTTTTTTTTTTTTTTTTTAAAAAAAAGGTCACCAGTATTTCGGTCACTTGTTAAACTTTACACAATTGGCAGCTATTATCTTTCACTTCACACGAAATTTTGTAATTCAGAACTGTAAAATCATGCTTGAAGTGTTAAATTTAACTGAAAGCAAGTGAAATATATATACAGTATACTGTATACATAGTAACCATAGTCCCAGAAGCTATGCAGAAATGCAATGGAAAAATGAGTGTATGTTGCTCACCATTTTGTAACCCAAAATGCTCCTTGAAGTAGGGTCATCCCAAACAAGAAGCAGCACTCTCACTCCTTCCTGGGACTTTGATCTTAGAAGTTCCCCAAGGGTGCAATCTAAAGCAGGACCAGCATCCCGAACCAGATTAACTTTGTGCCAAACAGACCATCCTGTAATGTAAATTAAACGTTGTGCCTGACTTATTGCATTACAGATGTCGTACCAACACTTCCCATGTACATAAGACATTCCCCTATCAAGCCCTAGGTGCGGAAGGCACCCATCAGGAACATGGGCATCTTGATAAAGAGTCACATTACCGCCCTTCCTAAGAGGAAAATATGTTCCTGGAACACCAATATATTCAGGACCTTCCCCCACTCCACGGTGATAAAAGCTCAGCCTCTCCATCGGAGTGTACTGTATTGAAAGTGTCAAGGTCGCACCAGGCTTACATGGTTTCCCGCTACCATTCAGGACTGGATAAGTTCCTTCAACTTTTGCACCAGAGTATATCTGTTCCACTGGAATTGGCACAGTTCCTATCAATTCCGACCCCACAACATCACTGTCTTTAACAAAAAAGTGGACTTCTGCAGCATAGTGTGCAACAGGGACATAGAAGTGTTGCTGCCAAACAGGATCTTCAGTATTGCTAATCACAAAAGTCCTTCCAACCACAGCACCAGCTACTGCAATTGTAACATATGGATCACTAGTGATCTTGGTATTCATTTGTGAATTAAACATACCCCCCAAAGTCCTATGAAACATATCCATGTTGGGAAGATTCTTTGCAGAATAAATCCAAATATCTAAATTTCCATGCAAGAGCAAAACCTTCAAAGACCCTTTAGTTGATGGCACAATCTGCATATTCTGACCATTAAATGAGTCCGAGTGGGCGTAGACAGGATGATTAGATGAATCAATCCTGCCCAAGTAAGCTCTTTCAGGATAACTTGAGAAAGAATCATTGGGATATCCATAAAAACTACCAGGACTGCTCAAAGTTGAACCCTGAGGAGTTAGAGGGGAATCAAGCAATGGTGGCACAGAAGGTGCTGGTGGTGATGCTGGGGCACTCGGTTGATAATTATTCTTGTTATTGTCAGTAGAAAAATGCAAGTTACCCAAATGCTCCTCCAAAGATGGGTACAAAGGTGGGTAAGCTGGACTATTATCCTTAACATTCTCACTACGGGATGACGAAAAAACTCTTACAGAACCCAATCTATCCTGGATGCGTTGATCTGAGCCAGAAAGATTATTGTCTCCAATATTCTCGTGATGTGGAGATGAAAAAACTCTTCCAGAACTCAACTTATCCTGGGAAAAAGAGTCTTGGCCGGATGGATTATCGTCTCTAGCATTCGCAGGATGTGCAGATGAAAAAACTCTTCCAGAACTCAATCTATCCTTGCCAAGACGATCAAGGAAAGTACTGACTCCAGATGGCAATTGAGCAGTAGTTTCGGGAAGGGGGTAATGATCCTGACTAGATTGGGGTTGCGCATATGGGTAAGGCTGCGAAATATATTCAAAGCTACTATTATGTTGAGGGGTTTGGGGCATAGATGATGAACCAGGAGCAGGGCGTTCATATGGATATGGAAGGGGCCCGGAATGAGAATGTAACTGATACTGATAATCTAATGGCTGTGTTGCGTGTGGGGGAGGATATGCAGATGGCTGGTATGGGTAAGCTGGTCCTCCTCCATAAGGATATGGAGGTTGGTGATATGGATCTGTACCACCAGGCGGTGGTGGGTGTCCGTAGATTGGTGGAGGAGGTGGCTGATAATTATTATAAGGGTATAGCTTGTTATTGTTGTACGGATAATTATCCATCGATTTCTTTACAATACAATGTTATGATTAAATAAAGATCAAATCTTGCACATAAATAAAAATATATCTCCTCAATTTGAACAAAAAGATGCATACAAGATTAAGAAACTACAAGGGCTATAAAGAAACAATATCAAAAGCTCAACAAAAAAAAAAAATCTGATAAAAATCAATTTTTGGTTACGGGTTTTGCCTTTGCATCAAAATCTAAAAATGAATGCTTAAAGCTGAAGAGAAACAGAAGTCACCCATTTGAATTTTTTGACGATGTCATGACGGGTGAAGAAGGAACCTTCAAAGGAAATAAGAAGAAGAACAACAAAAGGGAATTTGATCTGATTTGATTAAAGAAATTGAATTCGAAATGTATATTTGTGTTGACAGCGCAGCGCGTACAGGGTACATACGGATGAAGAGGCGGTTATTTTGTCACGTGGAATTTTTTTATTGGCGGGTAAAATGGTTGAGTTACAGTTACTCACGTTTCATGTACTAATTACATCAGCAGCGCTGCGGAGACTGAATTTTATCCTAGCTTGAGTTCAGGGCAAATCTGAATTCTGAAAGTCAGAATGAAGTGATCCCACGTGGTGGCATGTAAGTGGCCCTTATAATTCAGGTAGCGGCAGTTTCTTGAAGGTATTAAATTGTTGTTTTTTTTTTTTTTGCAAAAAGAAAGTAATAAATGGGTTATTTATTAATTTAATTTTATATTGTTGGACAAAATGGTCAAACAAAAATGAAGTTTAGTGTTGTGTTTCTTGAATGGCTGATCTTCTCGATAATGGATGTATACGAAATACGAATACACGATGTGCAAAAATTAATGTTGTGTTTGCATGAACGACCGTATAGCCCTCCACTTGCGTATTTTTATCCGTCCAACAAATCTAAACTCCAAATGAAGCCCGCATTTTAAAAGATCACAAGTTATAATGTGGACTAATACCGAGTCTAATAGTGGGATAAAAGAATGGTTGTAATAGTACTGCATGCAACTGATACATATCACGTGATGATCTTGTTGTCACCGCATCTAACTGAAAGTTTGACTTCTTTGCTGAATTTAATCCTTATGCTTTCTGAATTTAGTTACCATTAAATCTTTGCCTTGCTATGATTATTTTCAAGCATTCTAAAATCCAAATTTTTATAGTTACGTTGAACTTGAATTTGGAATCATTTTGGTTGGTCTTGACTCTTCGCATTAAGCACTTTTGATTTCTTTGATACATTATTCCCAGAAGACGAAAACTGCCACAGCCCTGAAAAAAACTACTGCCAAGTTACAGCTATGGGGCTTCTAACTGCATGTTTCCCAGAAACCCAAGTTAAAGAACCAAAGGATTCATTTGATGCTCCCCGCAGAGAAACAAAAGTCACCTTGTAACTCAATTTCTCGCCTATCTTCTGAAAACTTAAAATGGGAGGCGTTATCGTGACCAAAACTCCTTTGGGCTTCTCCACTTCCACTACATAAGTACAAGAACTGGTTCCCACATTAGTCACACTTCTCTCATATTCTAAGCTCATATTTTTTACGTTGCCTTTGAAATTTACTGCAAAAGAAGGGTAGTTTAATTTGCCGGGCTGAAATGCTGAAGGATTAGGGCAAGTGAAATTTCCCCCAGAAAATAATGTTAGCTGTAAAGAGGTATAATTTAGGCTGCACAAATAATTTAGATAGTCTTCCGTGGCCATATCGTAAATTAGCCCAGGATTAGATGCTCTTTCTGTATCAAAATGGCCTGAACCAAACGCGAAAGGAGTAGCCAATGGAGTATCGGTAGAACCACCCACGTCAGCAATTGGAGACTTTCTGTTGTCTAGAGTGTATGCTGTTGTCATTAGGGCTGATTTGATTGCAGCTGGTGACCAATCTTCATGGACTGATTTAAGAAGTGCTGCTAGGCCACTAACATGAGGGCAAGACATTGAAGTGCCTGAAATTATATTAAATAGAACACTTCTCCTATCACTTTTAAGCATACTTGGGCTAGTCATTGGTGGCCAAGCAGCCAAAATGTTCACCCCGGGTGCAGTCACATCTGGTTTGATCAAATCAGGTCCAACTGAACTCGGCCCTCTTGATGAAAATGCTGCTATCACAGGTGCAGGATTACCAAAAACTGTTCCTTTGAAAACAATGGAAGCCGTTGGCCTTTTTGTTGAGTTCACATATTTTTTGATGGCTTCACCTGCTGAGGCTCCTAGTGTAGTAGCTGGCAAAACATGGGCATCAGCAAAAAGTTCTTCACCTTCTTTATCAGAATTCAGCAGTAGCATTCCTGCTCCTCCTGCTAATTTCACTTGCTCTCCCTTTCCAGTTCGGCTAGTAAGTCCTCTCTGGCAAATCACAATCTTCCCCTTTACTAACTTTTTATCGAGAGAGCCGTTGATACAATACTCAGCTCCTGAGCCACCTGCAGTTTTTCCGAAGACAAGGAGCAGTTGCTTTGTTCCCTTGCCAGAATATAAAGATGACCCTTCGAAAGACTGTCCATTGCCTAGCTTGAGAATTGCTGGAAAGCTTCGATCAATGTAGCTTGCAGCCACAGTCATAAGCCATGGTGCGGTATTACCAACAGTTGAAATAGATGGCCCTGAATTTCCTGCTGAACATGAAACAAAAACCCCTCTTTGGGTTGCCCCAAACGAGGCTATTGCTACAGTGTCGATGTAATAAGGCCTGGAGCTGCCTCCTAGAGAGAGTGACAGCACATCAACTCCATCAGCGACAGCTTTGTCAATTGCAGCAAGTATATCAGAGCTAGAACAACCTAATGACCAGCAAGCTTTATATGCTGCAATTCTTGATGTGTACCTCATTCCAGCTGCTATGCCTTTTGCTAAGCCAAAAAGGTTGGCATTTGCTACAATATTACCAGCTGCAGTTGATGCAGTGTGTGTACCATGGCCTTGTGCATCTCTTGGAGATCGATAATCCACTGTTTCATTGATTCTTCCAACAACAGATTCATAGCCTTTGAAGAAGGCTCTTGCACCAATGAGCTTGTTGTTGCAATTCGATTGAGAGAACTTTGTACCTTCCTCGCATTCGCCTTTCCATCTAGAGGGCACCGCAGGCATGCCTGTATCTTGGAAACTGATGTGTTCTGGCCAGATTCCGGTGTCAATAACACCAACTATCACATCTTTTGCCAAGTTTGTAGCATTCCAGAGTCCCATGCCACTTTCTAGGCCAAGAAAATGAGGGGAATATGTTGTGTGGAGAGTTAGAAATTCATCGGGAGTGGCAGAGAGAAAACCATCAACTGTTTCTAGTGATTCGAGTTGTTTTGTTGAGAGCTTTGCCGCAAAACCAGTAATGGCGTTTTCATAGGCATAAAGAAGCTGAGAAGGTGTTGTTTCTTGATCTTGATCCTCCTTCTGGGATGAGAATTTGTTGATTGAATCCATCATTGCTTCATAGAATTGTTTGACATTGCCTGGAGAATGATTTGCTGCTATTTTGGACTTGTCCATGTGAATTACATATGTTGTCTGTTTTCCTATTGAAGCAGTTGATGTGGTAGCTATGAGGGCTAGCGAAAGCAAAAATGTCCTCAAGAACATGGTGGCTGTAAAAATAAAATAAAATGAAATCAACAATTTATATTTTAAACAGAAAAGTAAATGGAAGAACGAAATGGTTGATTGAAAAAATGAACTTGAAAATTTTTTACCATCAATGGACCTGGTGGATACTATTTGGTTCAAATTAATAGGGTAAAAAAAAATGAAAGTGGAACTTATACATAGAGTACTAGTTGATTCAACTAATAACATCTCTTTAGGTCCTAATATCCATGGTGAGACACAAAAAATATATAGACATATTAGAGATACAACATGTGGAATGCCCAACTATGTGCACAATGCATGAAAATTCAAAAAACATGAGAGACGTTTTCACCTCTCTCCTTGCCTCAAGAAAAGAAAATGAGAATGTGCAAGTGTAACAAAATGAATAAGCATTTGAAGAGGATATTATATAGGCCAAAACGCAGAGAATCAGTAGTCATTACAATAAAAGTAATCTTGCCACGGTTCCTTTTTTCTGTTAAAGTGCACATCTTTCTTTGCCTTAGAGGGTAAGCAAAAAGCTGCCCCAGACCTCCGCTACTAATGGCTAGAGACCCAAAATGTGTGATGTGAGAGAGGCGAATGCCCATAAAGACTATAAATTTGAGTAATAATGCATAACATAAGTGCTGTTAAACGAATATTGTCTTAGCTGTATTATATCAAATATTGACATGCAAAAATCAAAGTTCAAAATTCATGATTACCTAAGTAAGGAATTTCTCTATTGCTTCTTAATAAATGTAGAGATTCTTTGTAGCTTTACTCTGCATTTGTGATCATCAGGACAAATACACACACAATTGTGATCATTTTGTAAGAGTATGCTGTTCTAATGAAGTCCAGCTATGTAAGCTAACTCATTTTATCTGGTGTGGAGTGTGGGCATGTGGCAGAGGAGGAATAATGATCCTTATCGACGTTATTGAGTGCTTTTGTATATAAATATAATGAACTTTCTCTCTTTTTGTTTACCTTTCTCTTGAAGGGAATTAGAGTATGTTGGCAAAATGATATTCAATTTCCTTCGGGGACCATTACAAGAGTGCATAGATAATAAAGCTCAGTTGATGAGAATAAAAATATCCATGGGATGAGATGAAGAGTTCATTTTAAGGCATGTCGCTTGTTAAAGCCTGCAAGGAGCCAACAGAGTGAGTGAAGTGGAAGTAGTTGAGCACACATGCGCATAAGCAATATGAAGCATAAATGAATAAAACCATCATCTCTCGCTTTGCTCTTATTTACATTTCTAGCGAGCATTTAGAGCAATTCTTCCCACAAAGTCAAATGTGGGGCGTGAAAGGCAGGGGTCAATGCTTAGTGTGAATTTTGCGGCATGACATGGCGCATGATTGCTGATTGGAGTTTATTTATTTATTTTAAAATATGCAAGCTATATATGTAAGTGATTACATGATGGTCAGTAAAATGACAAGGGCTTAAATTGCCAGCTTCTTACCACTCAGGGTAATTAGTGGAGATTGGCTACTACAAAAAAGAAGTACTGATGGCTCTATCAATAACGCAATGTTGTTTATTCTCTGTTGAAAACCTCTATCCTTTATTTATTATTATTATTATTATTATTATTTTTTTTGGTTTTGCTGACGCCTTAAGTTTACCGTGTAGCTTGCATAATATATCATAAGTTAAGAGATATAAATAAAAACTTCGAGAAGTGAGGGGTGGGAGTGGGGTGCGGTGTGCCAGACAACACTGCACCATGTCTTTGCGATTTTGATTCTAATGTGAAAGGTTTCAAGTCGAACATCGTGCATCATATACTTTCACCTTTTGAAAGTGAGGATCATGATTAGAGAGATAAGAAGTGTGGACCAGTAACAGCAATGTCAAAGAAATGCAAAAGAGTTTGTAATCCAGATGGCATGCACGCAATTGCAGCACAAAAGAGCTTTCATTTTGCTTAGGATGTGGAGATTTCCTTTTCCCAATATTACCTTGGTGGGTATCGACTATAGTTGCACTGAAACTCTTAAAACAGACCTCTTTTGTAATCAGTGGAACTCGTTGTGGATGAAACTTGATTAGGCAACTACAACTTTCATGAAAGTGCTGGTATAATGATCATGTTCATACAAAAAGAAAATAAAGATTCACAATCTTGCTGAGAGTTTACTTTTGATTTTCAAAATTACACTCACTCTCTTATACTTATTATTGTGTTGAACCCTTGTCTTATCTTGTTGCAGTGGAGATTTTTCTTATTGATTTATCCTATCGATGTTGACTCCTTTCATGAGTAAGCCTAGATATTTGCTCATTATATTGACCCATCATTTAGCCAGACATATGAAACTTTAGTGCCTTTACAGGACAAAACTAATTAGACTTTTTTTTTTTTTACTTCTTTTGAAAGGAACTAATTAGACTATTTCACCTTCAATCTTTTTCTTATTTAGGTATTTTATTCATTTTTTTGTTATTGATAATGGGGGTGACTGTTGCGATGATGCACAGGCACAAATACATTCAGAAAGTGGTACAACTTGCCAATAGCATCTTTCTGTTGAATTAAATTTTCATATCTTTTAAACTCTTTGATATGAATGAATTAATCAGTCTTGTGGCCTGTAGACGACAATCGGACTCCTAACAATGTAACGAGGGCTTTTCCATTCAAGCGAACCTGACAGCACTTGTGTACTTGACATTGGTTTTGCCTTCACCACGACTGAGAAGCTCCGTTTCTGCAAGGTCCTAGAGAAGGAGAGACTCATTGGTTTAACAGTGATATTCACTCCTGTTGGAGCTTTAATGGTGGCGTTGTAGATTGATAGACGGGGCCCAACATTGGTGACTCTCCTTCGGAAAATGGCTGTGGTTAGTTCTCCATTGCTTTTCAAGCTTACCTGCATTGTAGGATAGTTAAGAGCATCATAGCCGAGTCCAGGAATCAATGAGGAGCAATTTATGGATTTTGAACCGACTAAAACAGCTAGAGATGATCCGTTATAGCCCTCGCGGCATAGGAATTGGATGTAACTCATGTCATCCATGTCATAAACTAAGCCAGGCCTAACTGCTTTCTGTGGGTTCACTTGGCCAGCGCCATAGGCAAATTCAGCCTCGTTGTTAACCTTCTGGCTCATTGGTTTTGCTGGATTAAGATTTTCATAGAAAAATAAGCCAATAATGAAAGTGAAAATAACAAGTCCAAAGATGCCTTTATCAAGAGGAATTGAGAAACTTAGACTATCTTTTACCTGTGGTCATGATGGCTGATTTGATTGCGGCTGGAGACCAACTTGGATGGAAGGACTTAACATAGGCAACTACACCAGCAATATGAGGACAAGCCATTGAAGTTCCAGACATAAGAGTGAATTTTGAATATTGGGTGTCACCTTTCAACCCAGTAAGTGACTTCATTAGAGTGTATGATGCCAAAATGTCAATGCCTGGTGCTGCAATATCAGGCTGATAATGCACATTACAAAAAGAAACAGATTTGTTTATTCAGTACCGGGTCTTATTACTAGGGGCCAGACAAAAAGAGAAGATTTAAGGAAGAAACTATAGATTTATACCTTAAGAAGGTGTTTTGACCCTGGATTTGGCCCCCGAGAAGAAAAAGAAGCTATAAATGGAGCAGGGACTGAGACTTCCTGGGATCTGTATATCACTGCCGATGGGGATCTGCATTCAAACAAGAAAATTGAGTATTCATTCAGACAAATTATCAAACATTTGACAAATTCTGAACATATCAAAGGAATAATTTCAAGTTAGCAACATACGCCAGCAGGGGCTGTCCCCTGTCAGAACAGATAATTTCATCTTTTACCTTGTAGAATGAATATAATCAGCAATGATATCACCATCAGTGTCATTAACCATGGTTCCCGGTGCCATAAAGATCTGGGCAGCATCTAGAAACTGCTCACTTTCAACTACAGTGCCAATCCCCCCAATTCCTTTAATAATAGAATCAGCACCCCATGTTCCTAGCTTGCAGTAAACAAGTTTTCCCTTCACCTTTTCAGGGTCCAATGAGTCATCAAAACAGAATCTGCAATTAATTATGGATAAATATTCTTAATCATTTTTCTTTTTCATCAAGACGGCCTATATATATATAACAAATAAAAATAACTAGGATGATCAAATTACTACCTTGCACTATCCTGGCTTTCAGAGTTCTTGGCAACATCTGCCCCACTAACAAGTGGGTAAAATTTCTCCTTCGGATCAAATGTGTTGATTCCAATCCCCTGAAAAATATCAACAAAATTATCTGAATTTTGCTAGGAAAGGCACAGACCTGGAACGATCTTGGTCCTTTAAAAGAACCACTATGATTTTTCTGCAGCACATATATGCAAATTATACTACAATACTTACTGAGACGCTCTTTCCATTGCCTATCTCAACTTTGCTCTTGAACTGCCTATCAATGCCACTGGCTGCTACTGTCACAAGCCACGGTGCATGGTTAGCCACACTACCCCAGTCGGGTCCATTGTTACCAGCTGATGCAACAGTAACAATCCCCTTCTTCATGGCATGAAATGCACCGATTGATATAGAATCCGATGCATAATCTTCGGTCGGCCCACCAATAGAGATTGATATAACGTTCACACCATCATGAATAGCAGCATCAAATGCAGCAAGTATGTCCATATCCGAGCAACCTGAGCTGACCCAACAGACTTTGTATGCGGCCACCCTAGCATTTGGCACCGCACCGCGTGCAGCCCCCTTGGCTAGTCCATAAAGACTTGCATTTGCAACTACGTTGCCTGCTAGAGTTGAAGACGTGTGAGTCCCGTGGCCGTCTACATCTATCGGCGATAAGATGTCCCAAGGATCGGGGTTGCCATCGAGCTTGAAGTATCTTGCTCCTATAAGCTTGCTGTAATTACCCAAATAGCGCAATATAGATGATCGAACACATACATACTTGATCAGTTGGTGCTATTCATGTATATAATATAATAAAATATAATATAGAAGTACGGACTTGTAAATTAATCGATAATGAAACTAACAATAATACAGTATATATGTATCATAATCATAAAAATGTTCAAAATGTTGGATGGTTTGATTTTCAAGAAACGCGGTTGTTCAACCAAAGAAGATTACTTAGACAACAAGAATGTCCTAGATTGAATTAGACATCATTTTTGAAAAGGTTGTTTCTCTTGTGAAAAAGGATACGTATGTTTACAGATAGAAACGAAAGTTCTTGATTAAAAACGAATAAATAAGACCATTCAATTACTTGTTGCATCCTGAGAAATTAGCAAAGTGGTCACAATTTCCTTTCCAGTTTGTGGGTGGAGGACCAAAGCCACTGTCCTGAAAGCTCTCTGATTCTGGAGTGATCCCTGGACATCACCATGCAGTGCAGAGTATCGTTGTGCAAGAAAACAAATAAAATGGCAAAAAACAAAAAAAAAATGAAGAAAAAAATCTTTGAACCTGTATCCAGGAGACCAACAATGATATTGCTTTCTACTTTGAGATTTCTTCTGGCTGTTTGAGGAAGCCCGATAAAATCCCATGATTTGGTTGTGTGTAGCTTGTGATACCGATTTGGGAACACAGAAAGCACTCTATCCATTCCTAAACATTATAATACAGTAGCTAGCTTTAAAAGTTTCAAATTAATTAATTTCAATCCAAAACTGGAACTGATCATATATATATATATATAATAGAAATTAGACAGGACTCACGCTTCAGCTTTTGAGCTTCATCATTAGATAGCTTTGCTGCAAATGCATTGAAACTCTCTGTATAGCTATAGACCATCGACTCCTTGGCATCATAATCACTAATTAATCAACATATATAAATTAACCCAAGTTGTCAAAAGTCAAAAACTTGATCATCATCTATCATCCATGCAAGTACAGAGTAGAAGGATGATTGGAGTCACGAAATCACCTGCCGCCCTTTACCGATGCCAGAATCTGTATGTGTGTTTGTACCCCTAAATCTTTGTGCACCGGTTGATCTCCCAAGTAAGCCACATAAAAATTCTGTTCATTTAAGGTCTCACTATGTATTACTGACATGACAACGAAAGTGCAAATAGAACCGAGATTGTTATTACAAGTAGAAAAGGAGTTAACACCTTTTGATTTTTTTCTTCAGTTGCATCAAGGGGAGCAATCGAGATTAGAATTAGAAGAAACTGACAATAAAAGTAACATAAACATTTCATTTTTCGTTTTGCCATGTTAGCTCAACTTAGAAACTCTGTTTTGGTATATTCATTTGTTATATACACCATATGATGCGGTTATAAATAGGTGTTTTGAAGTTGATAACAACAACTAATTAAAGCGACTATAGGGTGAGAACAAAAGACAGGCGTAAGTTGTACCTCTTGGGTTAGATCATATATGTATATTATTGCTAGCGACGAGCTAGCTGAGGTTTAATTTAATCTGATCAGTTGGGAAACCTTAAAAGAAAGATAACAAATTCCTTTGTTCACTTGTGCTCTTGTCCAGCTACTTGATATTTTGCTTATGAATTTGCTTCTTTTGAAGAAAGTTCACTGAAATTCATCTTTATATTCGTCACTATATACATATAAAAGCACAAATCATGATCATATTGTTGGCTGCTATCTTAGCCATACATGAAAATGCAAATTTTGGGATTTAATTAATGAGCTTCGTGGAAAGAAATTCCGTATATTCTTTTATACAAGATTTTATTTGTAAGAATCCCAAAAGATATTTATAAGATTTAGAGGTCGGGGGGAGTTGCTTGAAGACAAAGGGTGAACTACATCAAGATCCCATTTACCTTTCATTCCAATTCAAGCAACTCAAATCTTTCACTGTCGAAGAGGTTTCTATTTCTAGCTAATTAAAGAGTAATTTAATTCAGCTGACTTTGCTTATCTAGTAAAAATGACTAGAAAAAGGCAAAACTTGAACTCTAAAACAAAGCTATGTTTATTATTTATAAATGCATAATTTGTAATTTATTTATTTATTTTTTTTTAAATTTCATATTCTTCATTCTTTCCCCTTACAACTTGATGAATAATTGTCCACATTTCAACTACATTCTTACGGATTGCAATTAGAATTTTAGAAGGACCACGGTCGAGTATAATAAAACCCCAAGGCAAGGTTTGACAAAAATATAAAGTTTTTGGGTCTCTAATTCATCATGTTACAAAATGTTATGATCGGGTAAAGTAAACTACACAGAAAAATTGATTTTGATACATATATATTATGTTTTTGTTGATTTCTCGTAAGTACTTTGTTCGGTGATATAAGTTATATTGTTGTGTAACTAAATAATACCTTTCTCACAGTAGGTCTTATACACTGTATTGATGTAAGAAAGGGATTAGGATCCGGTGTTGGAATAAACTTTTACTCCACGTTTAATTTAATGATCATCATATTTTGCTATCAAGGGATATGATTTGTTTCCTTTTTTAATTTTTTAGTCTTTGCCAAAGACACACCGATTTTGGAATAAACCTTCAACTCCAAAAACTCCCGCTTTTGCTTTCAAAAGACTCCATGTGTTGGCTTTCCGCCTCAGCTCCTCCTCCTTCGTCTTACTCACTTGACTTCCATCATCGTCGTATCGATGGAAGAAATTTCAGCGATAGCAAAATTCAGTTTTATTTTTATTTTTATTTTCAGATTCTGTTATTAATTAATATTATGTTATTGCTCTTTTTTTCTTTGTTTAATTATCCCTCCTTTTGAATCCTCTTTTCCATCTGAAATTGCTTCGATTTTTTTTGTCTTTTTCTTCTGTGGGGAATTTCACCAAACAGGTGGCAGCCTTCGAATATATCTAGATTTTTTTTTTATTTTTCTAGCACAAATGGAAGTTAACACTTCAAAGATTGATCACGAAGTCAAGGCAAGAGTTGCAGAAACTGAAATGGATCATTCCATTGAAGAATTAAACAGAAAAAGTAAAGAACTTGAAGTTGTAAAGATGAAGTTTTCGGACAATACCATCAACAACAAAATGATTCCCAGCAAAAAGAAAAATAATGACGCACGGAAGAAGACGTTGGAGGAGTTGATGAAAAGCAAAACGAAAAAAAAAATACAAAAAGATTAAATGTTTGTCAATATATATGTGTTCGTTAATTTTTTTAATTTTAAGGGAGAAATATATATATATACATATACAATGCAGTTATAAATTTAAATTAATTAAATTAAATACTTCTGTACTACATAATTTATTTTTATTATTTTATATAGCTAATGACAAATGGGAGGTAGTTATATGAAAAGAACGTTTCGTCAAGCAGAAAATTGAAAAGAGAGGGAGAGAAATTAATCCTGGCCGTTGATTGTTATGAATAATATATGTAAATAAATCTTAGAAAAACAAAATTGAGTAAAAATTCAGCGAAACTTAAATTAGTGAAAGACACTCGTCATCCTCATCCTCATTTCTATGTTAATGGGTGAGCAAAATCGGATACAATACAACAATCTGTAAATTACTAATGTGTCATTGGTGTACGTCGGTTTGTGAAACGAAAAGGCCAAAAGTGAGATTATTTGTAATGTAAAGAGCTGAAATGCTACCGCATCACATCTAATTTATGTAAACCCCATCGTCTCGCCAGATCTTCCTTCTCAAGGCTTAAACCCTAAACTCAATGTTCTTCAACCGCTTCTCCCGCCAAAAACCATCTCTAGTGTCACAGCCATTCACGCTCCTCACGTGCCGCCTCTCCTCCACCGCTACCAATACCACCAGCAAATCGTCAAAACTCTACGACCACTACTCATTCGAACCCCCGCCGTCCCTCTCCCCAAAACCCGAAAACCCTAACCCTAACCCTACCCTCAATCCTAACAAAAATTTCAAGAAAGAGTCTAAACCCCAGTACCGTCCACCGTCATCTCTTGATGCTCCGAAGAAGAAATACACCGATTTGCCGTTCGATTTTCGATATAGTTACACGGAGAGCTGCCAGAATGTGAGGCCCATTGGGCTTCGGGAACCCAAGTACTCGCCCTTTGGCCCGGGCCGGCTGGACCGCGAGTGGACCGGAGTTTGTGCTCCGGCCGCGGACCCGAAGGTGAAGTCAGTGGAGGAGGGAGCGGAGGATCCGAATTTGGAAGAGAAGAGGATACGTGCGAGAGGAAGGATTCAGGGGGAGCCTTTAACTAATGCTGAGAGGAAGGCTTTGGTTGAGAAGTGCCACCGAAATCGGACCAAGAGGCAGATCAATTTGGGTTTTCTTTTTCTTCTTTCTCTCTTATCTGAGTTTGAAGGTTACTTTTATTCATCGGGTATTTGATGATTCGTTTACTGGATTAGAATGTTAATGTCTTGAACTTTAAGTGGATGATAAAGGTTAAAATTAACAATATGTTATTGGTTTTTCTGAAATGGACGTAGTAAAGTAAGATCCAATTTCCTTGCTTTTTGATGTGGAGGCTTATAGTAAGTATTGACAGAAGTGCTTTGAAACAACTTTGATGCTGTAGAAAGTACTTAATAGTTCTCCCAGACAAGTTTCTTATTTGGCTGTTGTGTATGAACTGTGTATGCTTCATCTTTATAAGAGCTAGTGGGACTTTTTGCAGTCATTTATCCTTGCCAAGTGTTTGTTTGACAAAATTGTATCTTTTTGCTCAAACTTTAAGAATTGTTTGGACTTCTCATTTTGGAGTTGGTTATAATGGACAGACCATGCAGATTCTTTCCTTTTCAGTTACTAAATCTTTGCTCTTAGTTGTGCTTTGTGCTTTGTTGCTGTGTAGGGAGAGACGGTTTGACGCATAACATGCTGAATGATATTCATAATCATTGGAAACATGCTGAAGCAGTGAGGATTAAATGCCTAGGAGTCCCCACAGTTGACATGAAAAATGTGTGCTCCCAGCTTGAGGTACCTGCTTTCTTTCTAATGTTGAAACACTCCTTCTTCAGTTCTAGGCATTTTAAATGGAAAGAGAACTTGTGTGTGTGTACTGCACTATGTTTTGCTTTACCAATGCCAGTAAGTTTGTTCTAGATGCTATTGTGACCGGAAAAATGTTTCATACAATTTCTACATTGTTGCAGGATAAAACATTTGGAAAAATAATTTTTAGACATGGAGGTACACTTGTGCTTTACAGGGGCAGGAACTATAATCCTAAGAAAAGGCCTGTGATTCCATTGATGCTGTGGAGACCTCATGAGCCAGTATATCCCAAGCTGATCAAAACTACAATTGAAGGTCTAAGCATCGAGGAGACCAAGGAAATGAGAAAAAGAGGACTGGCTGTTCCTGTTTTAACAAAACTTGGTATGCCCATCTTTCTTGATCTTTTTTTAAGAAGGGTAATTATCTGGTGGTCACCACTTATTAAGTGAAACTTATGTAAACCATCAAATTCTAAGATTGTATCTGTAAACTACCTACTTTTCAAAGAAATATTTCCCAACTACTTTTCCGTTAAAAAAGTTAACCGCCGTTAGTGGCTTTCTACGTAAAGACTGTTTTACCTCTGTAATATAATAATTACGAAAATATTTATGATGGCACTTTTGTATTGTTTGATTTTTTTATTTATAAACAAAAATGATGTTGTTTATATAATTAAATATTTATCTTTTTAAAATAGAAATAATTAATTAAATATTTATTTTTTAACTAAATGGCAATATTACCCTTATGATGGCATGCTAACGTCATGTTTCCGTTAACTTTTTTAACGGAAAAATGGGTGGGAGATATTTCTTTGAAAAGTAGGTGGTTTACAGATACAATCTTAAAATTTGGTGGTTTACAGAAGTTTTACTTAATAAATGGTGACCACTAGATAATTTCTCTTTTTAGAATTCTTCATTTAATTAAGTAGTAATAGTAGTAATAATAATGTTGTTGTTGTTGTTGTAGTAGTAGTAGTAGTAATAATAATAATAATAATTATTATTATTATTATTATGATCATCATCATCATTATTTTTTTTTCCTGCGCACTAATTTGCAAGTTGCAACTGCAGCCAAAAATGGTTATTATGGCAGCCTTGTACCGATGGTGAGAGATGCTTTTCTAGTCAGTGAGTTGGTACGGATTGATTGTCAGGGTCTTGAGAGAAGTGATTACAAGAAAATAGGCTGCAAACTTCGGGTAAACTTCAATTTCTGTTTACATTCTCTGCTAAAGTTGTTTCCTTGTTTTTTTCTTTTTTTTTTTTTTCGCAACCAACCCTTGAACCTTTGGAGAATTTCCTTGTTAGTTGTTCTCTTCTGTAATTATTGCAATTTCTACTTCTTGTTGTGTTCATTGTTAACCATATTCTGCTTGAATTAGTATTTAATTTGATGCAAATCCAGCGAGGATTGATCATTCTCTACCCCTTCCCTTTCTCCCCCTTTTTAAAATAGTTGCAGAGTATGGAAATTGGTATGCTTATTTGTTAGAGCACCCTCTCAACTTTTTATGGCAATTTCTAACTACTCTTAATCTTGGTTCAGGATCTCATTCCTTGCACCCTTGTGACATTTGAGAAGGAGCAGATTGTGGCTTGGAGGGGAAAAGACTACAAGCACCCAGGGGATGATGGACAATTCTTCACTCATCGAGAATTATTTGATGATCCAGAGAACGATTCGGTTTGTGGTGTAGAGGATGAAGACATAGGTGAGAGCAGCAGCCAACAGGGCTTTTGCTCTGGCAATGATGAGTAGCATGTTGTCTAATTTGCTAAGGCCTTTATATCCAATTGCACTGACTGTATCTGTCAGTGCGTGGATCAGGAAACATGATCCCCAGTGGAGCGTGAGCATGTTTGGACTTTTCGTAATTCGGCGGAGATACCGAAGGTGGGCACCTGACTTTGGTTGTGCTTGTGCATCGGGGTGCCCTGTGCCCTGGCCTTGCTTATGTTATTATGGGGAAATTGGAATTGTAGTAGCTCTTAATCACCACCTTGTAGCATGTGGACTACTACAAACGAAACGATGATTTGGTCCAACAACTAAAAATCCCAGCTGATTTGACATGCTTGATGTCTATTTCCATGCGATTTGAATATAAGTGAACATAGGACACATCAGTGAACATAGGACGAGTGGGTTGAGCAGCTATCATATGTGAAAGCAGTTGTTCGATTCTTTATAAATGTATTATGGGGATATTTAGTCCTTCTTCAGTTATTAATAATTCGGTGGATGTATTTTTCTCTCTCGCGAAATGCGAATGAAGTGAATATTATTCGAATATTAGTAAGGGTAAAAATTTAGGCGGTGTTCTATAAGAATTAATGTAAATTAGTTTTAATAATAGTTTGATTTGTAAATATCATTTAGTCTCATGTAATATGAGTTGTAGTCTCATGTAATATATATATATATATATATATATGTTTCAATCCGAAATTTTAAAGTACGGAAAAGTTCGGAAAATTTTTAAAATCGTATTGTTTAAGTGCTTTAAGTTTTAAGTCTTTAAAACCGTGTGATTTTAAAGGTTTTTTAAATTTTTTCGCACTTTAAAATCTTAGACCAGATCCGGACTGATATATATATATATGAACATGAGCCCAGGATGCAAACGAAGGTGGCAAAATATGCTTCATTTCTACTGTCCTGTGCTGACTTCAAGTCCACTCTATTTCGCTAATTACGTACGTAAATTAAATAAACCCATTCACTCGTTAAAAAGAAGTCGGAAAGTTGTTCGTGGGGCTCTGGCAGCTCCAACACATAGGCCCAATGGCCAATACCGTAGTCCCACAACTTGCCATGCCAAGTCACTCGTCGATACAAGATTTTCTCAAGAGTCTTTTACTCTCTTGTAGGGTTCATTTGAAATTAAAGATCTTGTAGCTTTTAATCTGGGTTGTCTAACCTCAATCCTAAATACACTCGTTGTCTCTTTTACTACATTAAAAATTAACTATTTGCCCACTAACACCAAATGAATAAATAAATAAATTGATTTATAATAACATTTGGATCCCTCGTTTTCTATAATTTTTCAAATACCAATATTGTTTGTCAACTTATATTAAATAAGACTTCTATTAAATGACTAAAACACCCCGTACTATCTACAATATAATCTCTGTAGATTAATTACATTGGGATCATATACAATATATTAATTAAAAGAGGTATTAATTAATTAATAATTTATTAATTTATAGTGTATTTATAATTCAATAAACATATATTTAGTACACTTATATTTTACTAATCTAATCAATTGAATATAAATTAATCTATTAAATATACATTAAAGTTACCAAGAAAATAATTCACTGTACAAAGCTAAGGATAATTCGATAGCTTTAGATCATGCTATGCACAAATAAGCAAAGTAAGCACTCAAAATGTAAAAAATACTTCAAAAAATTTATTTTTTTATTTCATTCAAGAATTCAACCCCATACTTTTAGATGCATAAAAAAAATTAGAGACGGTATTCAGCTATATTTAAATTTGAGAAGAAATTAAGTAACAACGGATGTAATAAGATATCATAGTTAATTATATTTGTAATTTTAATAAATTATTAATTTATAATAAAAATAAGACCATAGAATTATATGAAGATTTTTCATAAAAGTGCTATCTTATTAATTTAGCCTATTCTCCCAAGACAATACTAATTTATAGAGGTTATATTGTTAATTATTATTATGATGATAAAAAATACACATCGTTAAAAACCTATTTAGTGTTATAAAATTTATCAATTAGGAGCACAATAATAGATCAAGAGAAAAAGAGAAAGCTAATAGGAGATACAATGTGTGTAGAGAGGAATTTTATTCATTCTAATGTGTATACAAATAAGGAGTAAAAGGCCTCCTTTTATAGTGATACAACCATAAAATGGTAAGTATTACATCATAATTATAAGAGATAATAACCCTTAAATTAGAAAGATAATGAGAGTTATAAGAGATGAAAAATTGCTTGTGAGGAGATCAATGGTTACTTTAATGAACATCCACATAAATTATAATTATTTCATAACACTCCCCCTTGGATGTTCATCATACAAAGAATATGCCTCATTAAAACCTTTGCTAGTAAAAACCCTATAGGAAAAAAAAAAACTAGCGAAGGAAAAAGAGTACACTATTCTTTTATATCTTTAAGGAGGTGCAAACTGCCTCATTAAGGAAAAATCCAATGGGACAAAAACCTAGTGAAGGAAAAAGAGTACAGTTCGTATAGTTCTCTATATCAATAACTCTTCTTAAATATGCTCCCCCTCAAGATGACATGGATGCTTCAAAGATCAATCATAATTTGTTATAACTAACATTACTTTGGTGAAACAATCTGCAGGGTCAACACCATCCTTTGAAAGCTTGAAAATATATAATAAATTGGAGAAGCCATCATCTTGAATTAGAAGAATATTGTCATGTATGTAGCTTCATAATTTTGTTGACTTATTTGAATAAGATCAAGCTTTAGCATCCATATCAAAGAAAGAGTGTGATACACTTTTCACACTATTTTGATATTTTCAAGTTTATACGGAACATATTTTAATTTTCAATTATGCAATTTTCCAATGCCCTTCTAGGCACAAGTCGGAATAAAAATATGGTACTTCAAGACCAAGACATATGTACTATATTTTAAAATAGAACAATTTTGAATATGAAATACTTCCAGTATTTCTATATTATTAGCATTTCACTTAATAAATTCCAATCCATAAATTGAAAGAAATTCTTTCATTTCAAGATCTTCATCATGAATTTTATTCTTAAAAGAAATAAATTCATAAGCTCTTCAGGAGTCTTTTTATGATGAAATCATCAACACATTTTGTAAAAATTGTAAATTTAATATTTAGCTTCAATAAAATCGCATAGCAAAGTGGAATGACATATCCCACTTATAATAAATCACTCAAGTGATTATACTTTTAATTTATAAGTCTAGATTGCTATACTATACACAAGTGTGATTATAGCTTTATCAAGAATATATAAGCTGCAAGCTTTTTGAATTTAGTACTTCAAATACTTATTTCAAGCATTTTATCCTTCAAGGACAAGTACATAGATTCTTCAATTTAATTTTGAAACATTATAGTTCAAATTCACATTTTATTCATAAATTTTACGACTTCTGGCGTATGGACTACAAGTCCAAAATTCTTCAAATTTTTTTGCTAATTAATTTCACGTTCTATAACGTATGGACTTCAGGTCCGAATATTTAAGAAATTTTTGGGCAATCATATAATTTGATGATCTTCACATTTTGTGATTCAGGACCCTGAAAATGTTATCCCAACAACAAAATTTTTATTGACAACAATCTTATGTCAATTTCAATTTTTTCTATTGCACCAAGTACCAACATTAATTAAATATTTCTCATTTTCAATTTATGTGCCCAACTGAGATCTTTCGAAGCTTCTAATAAATATGCCTCTCAAAGGGCTAAAGATCTTTATTTTTTTTTATGTGCATGCGTGTCTTTTATAGGGCAATTTGAATCTCTTTATTTCTCACCATTTACCTCTTCAAGGGTATTTGAGATTAATTTTCTAGTTGGTACATTATGTCTCTCTAGGGACAATATATTTAATAATTTAATATAGATCAAATAATATTTTGTTATATATGCAAATATGGTCTCTTCAGGAGCACCAAATTATTTCATTTCAACTTTCCGGGAATTAAATTTTTGCACCAATTGATCTATCACATGCTTCAGGCATTCATATGTTTATTTGTCTATCACCATTCGTTCTTCAAGAACATCATATTTATCAAACTGTAATCATATTCTATTTGTGAAATTTCACTTTCACATATTAATAAATTCATCCAATAATTGATCAACAATGCACATAGAATCATCTATCACGTAAGATGAGATGTATCAACATTAAGATGAGATAAAGTGATACATAATAAAATCAAATCATCCATCATGTATAGCTTTCCTCCCTCTTGTGATGGAATGACTTCTTCATAAAATATGTCACAAAATATTTAAGCATAAATAATGGTGAATCATGACAAATAATAAATTATTTCTATAAATTCATTTTCACTTGATTTAAACAAAAATCAATAATCAAGAGAATCTTCTGGCTCTTTGATTAAAATTATTGTGAATTTTCTATAATTTGATACATATTATTAGCCTCATTTGCAAATTCGTCATTTCAAACTATGTAAGAAACTCTAGACTTATTGAACTTCTAGTTCATCACAAATTATTTTTATTTTTAAATTGATCTACTTTGGGTGGTGCAATATATATATTGCAATCATTAATACTTAAATGGTGATTATAGTAATGTTAATAACTTTAGTAATGAGATGTCTAGCACTAATCTCACAATTATCAAATAACCATTCGCTTCAAGGAATGAAAACACATCACTTGTGAGATGAGACCAATTATTTACATCAAAAGCTTAATATTTTTTTCATAAATAAAGAGAAACAATAGCTCCAATACACATATTGACAATCTCAATTTGCTACTGCAGGAGCATAAATGAGCAATAAAATATTTACACATATCATATGTTCTCTTTATATATATTCTTGATGATTTTCTCCTCATATACATATAAAAAAACAAGAAAATCATATATGAACTTTTGTTTGATTTTTTGATGGTCTATTTCCTTTAAATTGTTTCAAAGAAACAAATTATCCATTTGGATATTCAATTTTCATTCCTTCAAGGAGATAAAAAAATCACCATGATAATTCAACCCTTGAACTTTTCCATATATTATGTTACTTTTCCTTCAAAATTTTCAAGAAAGCAATATGCCTTGTAATATTCATTTTGTAATTCTTACGGGAGATATGGAGAAGGAAATTTATATAGTCTTACATGATATATACGTGAACTTATAATATTTTTATAGTCCTTGAGGGGACATATAATGAATCCTTCATGAATAAGATATTGGTGAATAACATAATAATTTTGATATTAGTTCTTGAGGAGCAGGATATCGAAAGAAAATTCTTATTATATATATAATGCAATCCTTCAGGGATACATTCTTAATTTACTTTCATTGTTTATAATATTCAACCTCCAAGAATTTTAATGTTCACACTTCAAGGTGAAATTTTTAATTCCAAGAATACAAATTATATAATAACAATTGAATATTAGAATAAGAAATATTAAACAATAGCAATATCAATGAATGGAACATTAGATAAACATTGTAATCTAATTCCCATAAAATATATATAATGATTAATAAAAGAATTAAGGAACGACTTCACATATCCATTATTCTTAAATTATAGAAATACATAAGCAACATATGCATATGGTTATAAACAAATTAAGACAGTTTAATTCATACCTTGGTTTGTGAGATCAAAGTAGAGATATTACCATATTTTAAAAAAGACACAAATCAATTCTTGTATTTGAGACTAAATCTTGATAACGTGTTATAAAATTTATCAATTAGAGCACAATAATAGATCAAGAGAAAAGAGAGAAAGCTAATAGGAGATAAAATGTGTGTAGTGAGGAATTTTATTCATTCTAATGTGTATACAAATTAGGAGTAAAATGCCTCCTTTTATAGTGATACAACCATAAAGTGGTAAGTAATGTATCATAATTATAAGAGATAATAACTCTTAAATTAGAGAGATAATGGGAGTTATAAGAAATAAAAAGTTGCTTGTGAAGAGATCAATAGTTATTTTTAATGAACATCCACATAAATTATAATTATTTCATAACATTTAATATAATATGCGTCCCCAAACTTTTTTCTTTTTTGGAATAATTGTTTCATTCGTAACAAATAATAAATAAATAAAAGTTTCCATTGAGGCACGTGCGTCAAACATGTTAGAAGAACATAAAATTATCCACATTTGTAGGACAGGAAAACAAATAATAGCCGACCAAGTAAAGTTTGCATGATTACATTTACAGAACAACAGCACTCCTTATGGCCAACTTTATATATAGATAGATAGATAGATAGATAGGGGGTCTCATCATCTCTCTCTGTGTTTGTTTTCTGTTTCTGTCAAATTGAAATTCTAAGTCCCCAGCTCCTCCACTCCCAACAATTAACAATGGCGGACCGTCATCGTGATCATGATCTCTCTTCACCTCTCCTCCAATCTCCTCGCTCTGATCATTCCCCCGTAATCATCTCCATCGAAGCTGACGGCAACGAGACCGTTTCCGACCCAGCAACTCAAGATCAACTGAACAATCACGATACCCGCTGCCATAATAATCCTGGCAACCCCTATTGGTTTATTGGCTCTGACGGCTTGTCGGTACCGGGGCCCACCACGGCTAATCCTTTTCTAAACGACACCCCGCATATCGTTGGGGTTTATGAGTTTGTCAAGATTGTGGTGTGCTTTCCGATTGTTTTGATCAGGCTCGCGTTGTTTGGGTTTTGTTTGTTGGTGGGGTACTTAGCAACCAAGCTGGCTTTGGAGGGATGGAAGGATAAGCAGAATCCGATGCCAGTATGGCGAAGTCGCCTTATGTGGGTCACTAGGGTTTGTGCCCGCTGTATTTTGTTCTCTTTTGGGTAATCTTCATTTCTTTTTTTTCATTTTTCTTTTTTTGGGTGTTATTCTTCTTACAGTGATGGTCAATTTGAATTGTCATTGATAAACAAGAAACTAAAAAATATGAGATAAAAATCACATTTTGTATGATGATGAATTGTCCTTTCTTTTAGGTATAAGCATAATGGTTCGCCAGAGGATTATGGCCTCACTAAGCTTTATTTGCTTTGTGGATTTACCAAATTTTGTGTTATGGTCAAATTTTCTATGTGGCATGTTTGGATACTGAGAGAATGGTGATAGACAGGGAAATGGATAATTCAATTTGGGTTGGCTTCTAATATTTTGATGGGTTTTCTAAGTGTTTGGTGTTTGGTTGTTTTGGCTTGCAGCTATCACTGGATAAGACGGAAAGGAAAACCTGCTCCAAGACAGATTGCTCCTATAGTTGTATCTAATCACATATCATATATTGAACCTATTTTCTATTTCTACGAATTATTCCCCACAATTGTTGCATCAGAGTCCCATGATTCCATTCCCTTTGTCGGAACTATTATCAGAGCAATGCAGGTAACTCATAGTTAATATAAGTTTTTTACACGTTTACTTCAGTTTTAACTCATGGTCCTAATATTTGTGGTCAAACTCTCTTTCTCTCCCTCACTTTCTTTTTGTTTTAAATTCCCAGGTGATATATGTAGATAGGTTCTCACAATCATCAAGGAAGAATGCTGTTAGTGAAATAAAGGTAGAAAGTTTCTATAGTTTCTGCTAAACTTTTGTTTGATTTTAGCGGTCTTGAATATTCTCATTCTTTTGCTGGTTCAACCAATTTAGAAAATATTCAACCACTTTTGAAAATATGGTCTAATACTGTTTTCCTTTCCTATTTGTTCGTTGTTGTCATATTCTCTAAATATCTCATGCCCTTGATGTCTTCTATAAATTAATTTCATCATACATAATGAATGCTCTTTAGTCTTTTCTTGAATGACGGTTTTCTGTTGTTTATTAGCATATACATGTTTAGGTCTGCCTCTATTTGCATCTGATGTGATATTTTAGGACTCCCAGTCTTGAATATGCACCAATAGCTGAGTCTGTACTCCATGATTATTGTTCTACCCTCAATTGATTTAGATATGCCAACTTGATGAGTTTTTCCCTTGTTTAAATGGTATTAATTATCACTACTGTTAATAGATTGTAATTGCTTGTCCTAGGTCCTTAATGTTGAATATGGCACAATTGCATAGGATTTGCATATAAATGTATGTTAGCTCTATGAAACTAAATTCAATTAATTATTATGAATGTATTAGCTATTTGATACAGAAATGTGCTTTCAAGGATCTGAATACAGAGAAAGGCTTCTTGCGATAGATTTCCTCGTGTGCTATTATTTCCTGAGGGAACAACGACTAATGGAAAATTTCTCATTTCCTTCCAACTTGGTGCGTTCATCCCTGCTTACCCCATTCAACCTGTAATTGTTCGCTATCCCCATGTGCACTTTGACCAATCTTGGTATGATGTTCCTTGTTCCTTTGATCCTTTTTTTCACCTTCTTTTCTTTGTGTTAGTTTCTTGGGTGCCATTTTTGTGCTTGTGTTGTTGGGCCTTATTTTTTGGCATGCCATCTTACTCAGGGGGGATGTTTCTTTGGGAAAGCTCATGTTTAGAATGTTCGCACAGTTTCACAATTTCATGGAGGTATGCTCTCTTGCCTGCATACTTAATTTGAATTCATGGTGACCGTAAATGTTTCAAAATTTTTATGTATGTTTAAACTTTAAAATAACAAAATCATTTTTATGAACAGGTAGAGTACCTTCCCGTTGTTTTTCCAAGCGATAATCAAAAAGAAAATGCTCTCCGTTTTGCTGAGAGGGTGAGTATCTGCTTGCTATTGATTTTGTTTTTCCTTTTTTCTCTATTTGAACTTGTGAAATGTTAGTTTCGAGTTCAAGTTGACGCTTTTTGATTGGAAAATAATATGCACATTACACTATCAGTTGATAGTGATTTCATATTAGAGCATCTGGAGGTGAAGATCAGCAAGGATCTGTGATATATTTATTTATTTGAAAAGTATATATTCTGACCAGCAGTTACTTGCATGTCTATATATTATGAGTTCCCTTGTATTCCTTGCTTTGTATGTTGTTATATGATAAATGATTAAATGTTTCGTATTTGCACGTACACAGACCAGCCATGCTATGGCATCTGCTCTCAATGCTGTACAAACATCTCATTCCTATGGAGACTTAATGCTGCTCACAAAAGCATCTGAGTTAAAGCAAGTATGCATTTCTTTACGTATATATGTTTGGTTTGCAAATATAGAGACTTTCTCGTGTTTGTTGTGGTTATTGGCTACAGAATTCAATTTGTTGTTTATCTACCTCAAAGTCATAGTAATTTTGCACTTATTTTTATTTGTCATAATTTATGCAGGAAAATGCCTCAAGCTATATGGTTGAAATGGCCAGGGTTGGATCTGTGAGTCCTTACACTGAAATGCCTTATGCTGGAATGTTTTATTGTGTGCCAACTTTACGAAATGAATTTAATGAACCTTTGCCTTTGGTGAGAAGGTTCTTTGAATACATGTATATAACTTTTTGGTTTTTGTTCAAAGGGCAATCCATCAATTGCTATGAGGCGCTGCATAGATGCAAGTCATTTTAGTTGTTGCTATGATAGAGTATTTACATAAATTTCATATGTGAAGCTGGCAACTTATGTACTTTTGTTCTTTTGCTGAAACAATGATTATCTTTTCATTTTCCAGATATTCCATATAAGCAGCTTGGAAGCCGTTGACTTTCTGGATAAATTTCTGTCTATGAACCCCGACCCTAGGTATTGTTGAAGGTTGACATATATTATCATCAGAAAATTAAAATGGTCTTCTGGCTTCTGAAATAAAGGCACTGTTGGAATGTTATTTGTTTTAATTGTAAATCATATTTTTCTTTTGGCTGTTAAGCAAGATTGTGTATACCCCAAATGCAAGCCGATGGTAAGATCATTTTCACAATTCCACATGTTTGCTTTGGGTGTGTTATGCACAGCCACAACCAACTTTTTGTCCATGTCTTGTACTGGGAATTTGTGTAATTCTTTTGAAGGGAGAACATAAGGCTTTTCAGATCTGTCTATTGTTTGTACTTGTCGATTTCCTTCACTTGATTCCTAGTTAAAATGCCATAAATTTTGGTTATACTAGGCTGATTATATGCTTTATTAACTTCTTCTGTGCAATCTTTGTTGGAGAACAAATTTGCGAATCCTTTTCTAGTCTGTAAGATGTCAAATGCTGTCTTTATTCTGCAGTATAATCTATGCAATTGTTTCGGGGATGTATTTGAAAGAATAGTTTTAAGATATCTGATGCTGAAGGTGTATTAACTAATAACCAAGTGGTTATCTTATGCCTATTTCATTATTGCAAATGCAACATTTTAATATCCTTTTATCTAATACTATCTGCAGTGGCTGTGTTAAACCTCTCAACTTCTTGAGTGTTCTGCAGCTCAAGACTTGCCCTCTTTCTGACGAGGTATGTCTCATGCAATTCTAACTTCTTGTTCTGTACCTTCAATGTCCTTATCTTTTAGAGCCCTGGAATAACAGATATTTAAAGTGAGTTGTGCATGAATAATGAGACGAAAAAAATTAAGTTAGTAGACTTGATATGATCTTTATATGTGGAATTACTGGACACTCTCTCTCATCCCTAATTTTCATGATCATTGTTTTCGATTGCAGATATTTGGGTTCATTGATGTTGATAAGAATGGATCAATCACGTTTAAGCAGGTAATCTCCCCTTCTCGCCCTCCCAGGCATTTTCATTGACATTTGCACCCAACTTTATGTTCACCAAAGGAATTTTAGCCATGATCAAGACCAACTTTTGTGATTTTATTGAACTATGGATGCCAAATTTTAGCAAAATTTCTTCCCATCTTCATATGATTGTATTACTTGTTGCTTTCAGTTCTTATTTGCATCAGCTCATGTCATGAAGCTGCCATTATTTCGGCAAGCCTGTGAGCTAGCCTTTGCTGAATGTGACCCTGATGGAAATGGTTTTATTTCAGAGAATAAAGTATGTCGTTCTCTATATATTTTTATGCTTTAATATTTGGGTTTCTTTGACTTCCTTGAGTTCTGAGTCTCACATTAATGGTTTCTGATTGCTTTTCGAACAGTTGGAAGTAACCGTAAGACCTGCTGTCCCAGATTTGGACAAGTACGAGGTAAAAGATATTGTAATTGTTCATCCTTTTTTCTCTTTACTAATAATTCTCACAAATTATGTGTGTCAATATGGATATTGGTTGAGGTATATACCTAAATGTTTTTTAGTCTGACCTAATTTGTGTGGTAATGCTGCTTGTAGATCCACTGTCTATTCAGTTTTTTTGATAGCGATGGTGATGGAAGGGTGAGCAGAGATGATTTCATTTGCTGCCTTAGGAAGAATCCTCTTTTGATAGCGATTTTTTCGCCTGCGTTGCTACACACTGACTTGTCCGAAGCTCGCAATAGGATGCTGGAGGATGTAATTTGATGGACTGTTTTTTCATGGTCCATTTATGTAATGTGTGTACCATATTTGTAACCTGTGATTTCTGGGTTTTTGGATTTTAGGGGGGGGGTAATCGAGAGGGGAAGAAGGGGCACGCGGTTGATCGTTAAGTATATCGAGTCTTTGATTATTTTAATTAGTATGTTACATCTGTGCTTACTATAAGTTATAATCAACCATTTTTCATTTTACTTGAGAGTGAGGTATTTGTTAATTTGGGCAGTGATATATTATCTATTAGGTCCGCTAAATGTCACAAGATACTGACAACAATACATTTACAAATCAATAATATTATATATCTTAAATTTTTTATCTCAAATAATTATTTTAAATGATTTGACATGTATTAATTAGTTACAATTAATTCACTTAAATTTTATAAAGAAGTATCAATTAATTAATGAATATCAAATTATTTAAAAAATTTGAGATGAGTAGTATTATTTTTTACAAATTTAGGATACAAATGAAATGTAAATGGCGTTACATTATGTTGATAACGGTTGGCAATCGTTTGAAGGACAAAGAGAGTTTTAAGTTATGAAATAACTGACATTTTCCTTTTACGCACGCTATAGCTAGAATGTGCAAGTTGGCCCACCGCCTGGTCAATATTTTTAATGTGTAACTAAGCAATGATACTGGGCCACAAGCAAAACAGAGGGTATCCATAAAGCCGAATGTCGTTGTAACTCTCAGTTCAGTTCACGTGTTATATCTGTTTTGGTTTGGTCTATAACAGTAATAGCAACTCATTTCATGTGTGCGTGAGTTATTTTTATTGTGGTTCAGAAAACAACAGCAAATGGACCAGTTGCCCTATCTTACTGTTCGCTCTCACAGGACCACACCCTTGACGCTGAAAGGCCTAAAGGAGGACCACTTGAATTCATTTAGATATTGATATTGATATTTATTTATATATATATATATGACATGACTAACACTTGCTTAGAGAATTTAACTAATTTATTTTATTTTTTAAGGAAAAAAAGAAATAAAACAAACGACTTGTTGGCGTTTGATTTTGAAGCAGGACCAGGATGATATGCTCTATCCAATAAGCCCGCTCGCTTCCCCATAAGGAAGAATATTTAAAAGTTGTAAACCATAATCAAAGATTAAGATTAATTTTTGGTATTTGATTTTGACCCATAAAATAATTAGGAAAATTAAAAAAAAAAGTTAATTTATGGGAGAGATTAGAGTGCATAACATAGCACGCTTTTGTTTTGTGGGCCCGATTGATGAAAGCCACGGGTTCCAAACCTTAACCATGACCATGTCGTTAATTTGATGATATTTTCAGTCTCACAACACTGGTTCTGGTTCTGGTCTGGTTGCTGCAAAGTGTCGGCACCGCAATATTTTGTTCATTACGTGATAAAACGTGGAACACATTTAACGGAGTGTGCTAAGCCATTATCTTTGTTGTGCCCGGTTCGTGTTAACGTCAATTTATCCCTTTTTCTTTCCAACTTTCTTTTCAAAGGACACCCGTTCCCGCATACTCCTTGTCTTAGAGATTGCATTTTGGTTTTGGAGATACCATTTTCCTTGCATAACCCAACCTATTTAGATGGTAAAACTTTAATAAATCTCAATTGAACACAGCTACTAATTATAATAAAAGTTGAGGTAGAAATTCACTCTATGGATTAGAAATGCCAAGTCTCAATAACTAACTATTACTCTTTTGAGATTAACCCACATTAGTTAGTCATGTATCTCATCTTTACAAGTTTAGTTTTTTTTTTTTTCTTTTTTGAGAAGAAAATTACAGCATTATCTAAGTCCAAATATATAGGGCATCCTCACTTTAACGAAGTTAAAATATCACTATATATATATTAACTTAGGCAAATTGTTTTAATTAGGCCTTCATCAAAATTTAAATTAAAATATTAACTTTATTATAAAAGTTAATCATTTAAGATCAAATTTTCTACATTTTTCATATATAAAATTATTAATTTTTTTCCTAATTTTACTAACATATCGTTCTCAAATGATAACATAATA
This sequence comes from Clausena lansium, assembly GCA_030449835.1. NCBI lineage: Eukaryota > Viridiplantae > Streptophyta > Magnoliopsida > Sapindales > Rutaceae > Clausena > Clausena lansium. The sequence goes on from JASUUF010000257.1 coordinate 6,458,742, forward strand.
TAACTCTATCTTAAATAAATTTTTGTCAATTTAATTTCGAAAATAAACTTCTTCTTGCAAAGGTGTTATTACCAATATTATAAGCAACTCCCTATGAACAAAGCACACAATTATTTAGAAAAAATAAAACAGCATCCAATGAACATAACAATATTTTTTAAAAGGAAATAAGACAACTAAATAACAAACTAATTAAGAGGAGAATATAAAGATAAAACCTGAAAATTTGAGATGAAATGATAAATCAATTTTTATGGTTTTAGGTTTTAAGCATTAACCAATGACCATGAAAAGATGTAAAAATAAATTATTGATTTTTTTTCTAAAAAATTATTACCAGTATTAAAAACAACATCCGATGAACAAGCATACAATTATTGTAGAAATTAAAAACACACCCATGAACACAATAATATTTTCATAAAAAAAAAAAGACAATAAACGGTAAAACTAATTAAGAATAGAGTAGAAAGAAAAAACCCAAAAATTTAATATGAAATGACAAACTAAAGTGGCGTTTGTTTTTTTTTACTGAATGCCGAATAGCGCTGAATTTAATTATTTCTGAATAGAACTGAATGCTGAATAACATGTTTGTTTTTTATTTTTGAATGTCTGAATAATTAAGTTATTTTTTTTTATAACAGAAATATCTGAAAACTGTTATTTTACATATATACCCTTATTAAATATTATGTATATTATTACACTTATATATTAATAATTCAATAAAAAAATCAAAGATAAAATAAATAAGCTATTATATTTAATAAAAAAAACTAAAGTTATAATTTTATAACAATAATAAATTGAAACATTAATAAATAAAAAAGTCAACTCAATCCATTGAAAAGTTGATTTGTAATTTGATCTCGCAGTTGTTGCACGAATACTTGATCTGAAGTTCCAAAAAAGTTGTTCGCATTTGGTGCTTGATTCGCTACATCATCGTTTTCGAACACCATTTCTTCATTCTCATACTCTGAAAATAATATGTTATCAATTGATTTTTTTCACAAAAAAATTATGTATTGCAATGCATGAAAGCACATTTTTGGGGTATTGTTGGATAATTAACTGAAATCAATTTGAATCCTTATTGGATAATTAACTGAACTATGATCACTCGCTTGGATTCTAAATATTGTATTGTTTATGTTTAAGGAATATGAATAAAAGAAATTTGAAATTTCTTCTTTTGCCCATTGACTCAGAATAAAAATTCAAAAATCAAAAGCCTAACTTCCATCCAAATTCCCAGCGTTTTCTCAGCAGCCAAACAACCCAATCACAGTCCAAACAAAACAGTAAGAACACGTAAATCATTACTAAAACTAGAGGGAAAAAAAATAAAGGGAGCCTCATATTGAAACCACTACTTCCTTTTGCTAGAATCCCATAAACCCAGATCCTGATCAATAACACACGATCAAAAGATCTAATAATTATCACACAAAAAAATCCAAATTTAAACCCCAGAATTTAAATTTAATTAAAAAAAGTGTTTTTCGTTGTGTTATTTACAATACAAAGAAAATAGAAGAAACCAAACCTGGGGATGATGGAAGGCTCTAATATTATTGAATATTGATGACGGTTGTTGGGGATATTGGATTTTGTTTTGATTTTTATTTATTCTGACAAAAGCTGAGCTTTAATATTTGAAATGAAAGATTTTTACTTCATGTTCCTGCTTTGCTAGCTCAATAACAAATTAACAATTGCCTCAGAGAGAGGGAGAGAGTTGTTAATTTTAGGGTATTTTTGAAAAAATAAAAATTAATTTCTTTAGCGCTTTTTTTAATTCAGCGATAATTGTTTAATTTTAAGTATTCAGTTAAAAAACAAATACCTATAAAATAGCTGAATGCTGAAACTGAATTCTTTTAAGCATTCAGTCAAAAAAATAAACAACCCCTAAGTTTGATGATTTGAGGCTTTAAGCAGTGACCAATAGTTGTGGAAAGTATAAAAAATAAAAAATAAACCGCTATTTCTTTTTTTAGTAATGCCTTTATTGTGTCAATGTTTTAGAAGAAAATATTGTTAATGGATAAGTTCACAAATGTAGGTTTTTTATTCTTTCTTTAAGTATAGGTTTAAAAGTAATAAACAATGTTTTAATTAAAATTTATTCCTTTAACGTTACATAGAGATTTTATAGGTGTTAAAACTATTAATTATAAAGGGACTTTGTAGGGATTTTGATAACTTATTTAGGAAAAGATAATTATAAAGCAATAATAAAATAAAAATTAATAAACACACAATCATGATTGAGTTAGCTACAAATTAGGAACTTATATATATTTAAATATAAAATAATATATTTAACATAAATATAAGGTCTTAATATGTAATGGGGCCCTAGGCAACAGCCTAAGTTGCCTAAGGGAAGAGCCGCTCCTGATCTGGTCGAAGATCTTAGAAAATTATTAAACCTCATGGTTTAATAGTATAATAGCATTATATTAAACAATTTTGGTTAATAATTTTTTAGACTTTAACAAAGTTCAAAATTCTGGAATGAAACATTTATATATATATATATATATAATCAAACATTTACTATTTATTCATGTGATAAATCAAAATATTTTGCCTTTTACTTTTTCTTGCCAACATTGTTCATAAGGATCAATATATTAAAAAGAATATTGTTTCAAATATTTCATTCAAATGTGAAAAAGTAAAAACATTTGCTCTTGGTATAAATGGTTAACAGCTCCTTAAAATATTAAAAATGGAAAGATATTTCATTTAGATATATTCAGATTTTAGTTAAAATACCCATTCAAATTTCAAATGAAAAAATAAATCCACATTAGTTGAGTAACAAAACCCTTGGTTTACTTTCATATAAGATAATGAACCAACCCAAGCTATTAGCCAAATAATAAAAACTCCTCTGTCAAAATGAGAATGGATTCAAATCCTTCTAGAAAAATAGTAAATATAAGGTAGATATTATTTGTAAAGAAAGGATGTCCGCATTTTAAAAGAGTGTGAAAGAATAATATTAAAAAAAAAAATTCTTTTTATATGAGGTCAACAAAAGAATAAGGTTACTTTTTTCACACCGCTATTAAAATCGAAGTATTTGACATTACTTTCAAAATTATAGAGAATAGGCTAATTATTCTCAACTAGTCAACCAATAATTCTCTATAATTACGAGGGTAATACGAATTACATACGTGGCTTTTAAGACTTCTAATTATGTAAATCATAAAAAGAGTAAAAGAAAAAAAATTGATTAATGACTCAAGATCTACGTAACAAGATTAGCTTAAAGAAGTTCTCTCTCATTCATTATGTTAATTCAGAAGTTTCTCTCGTTGGTTATATCTTGAGTCTTATAAAAAACTGAGACAAGTCAAGTTGTCAAGGTCCAAAAAGAATATAGTTATCAAAGTATTTGAAGACCTTTTACCTAGAAAAGAGGGGGCAAAAAATAATTAAATGCTATTTAATGTAATTTATAATCAAGTAAAAATTCATTCGTTGATCTAAATCTATTGCTCTGCTGCTTATTTCTACATTAAAAAAATCTGATGGTAACATACAAACAATCAATATAATTTAAAAAAAATTCAATAATTAAATATTGTAAACAATAAAAAAATAATTCGATGGTACAATTAGAAGAAAACAGTGACGCATGACAGAACAAGGGCAGGAAAGTGAGATGCCTTTGATTCTTCAAATAAATTAAAGCGATGAATAAGCACTTACTGAGTTTTCCATCTCTCATTGGTCCCCTGCGTACGAAACTGTACGGACGATGTGACATGTTTTCAACTTAGTACCACCTACTTGCCATTTTTAACCCTCATCTACCGTTTTATTACACTCTCGTTGTGACTCCTTTTACTTCTTTAGATCACACGCCTCTCTCATTCTCAGGGGTCAGGACTCAGGAGTCTCCTTTATTCTTTGTTTTCTTTTGGTTCGTATTATTTTTTTTTTTATCTTTTTTATGTAAATTTTTTTTTTCTTTTGGGGTCTGTGTTTGTAGGTTTACCAAAACAAGCAAAATATGAGGTTTCAAATATTTGATATTAAATATATATTATTTTTTTATTTCTGTTTCTTTAAATAGGTGCTGTTTGAGGATAGATCATAGATCAATCAACAAGGAATTAAGGAAAGGTGATTGTGTGTTGGTGCTTTGCACTTGCTACATCTGTGGTGACTAAATCAAAAATTAAAAAGAAAAAAAATTAATAATCAATCAATCAAGAAAGGAACATAGCTAGTTTAGTTACCTTTCTCTGCAGTATCATCTTTGCTCAGGAACCTCAGTTATTTTGTTAGCTTCTTCCCATTTTGGTTTCTTCTTTTACTCATTTGGTAAGGCTTTTACCTTTCTTTTGCTTACTTCAGAGCTTCCTATGATTAAGTAACAATCAGCGACAAAAGATTTGTAGTGTTGTTTTTCGTTTCTTTTCTTTCATCAAACTGATCCCTTTTTTGTGTTCTGCATAGCTGTTCAACTGATTTTAATTTATTATTATTACTAATTTTTTTGCGTACTTTTTTAGCTTCTTGAAAGGAAAAAAGGATTAAAAAAAAAAAATCTTTTCTTGAGCTTGTATTTTTTCATCTCTCTGAAGGTCCTCTCTCTAAAAAATTTCGGATTTTTGTAGCTCCTGTCACTTCCTTAGCACCAAAAACTTTTCTGGGTAATAGGATTTACTCGTCATCTTCAAAGGTCTTGGCTTTTTGGGCCCTTGATGCATTGAGAAAAACAAACCCTTGTTAATTAATTAAGTTGTGTGATCTAGCTAGTTGTGATATACTGATAATAAAATCTATTCGTTTAAACAGGTCTGAATTAAGATGGTGAGAGGCAAAACTCAAATGAGGCGCATAGAGAACGCTACAAGCAGGCAAGTCACCTTCTCCAAAAGAAGAAATGGGTTGCTAAAGAAGGCCTATGAGCTTTCAGTTCTTTGTGATGCTGAGGTTGCCCTTATTATCTTCTCTCCTAGAGGCAAGCTCTACGAATTTGCAAGTTCTAGGTAATAGTTCTAGCTGCTCAAATAAATTCACTGAAAAGATTGCTTTTATTAATTGTTCTTTCTGTTTTCATTTAAGTTGTTGCTTCAAAATCTATACTTTGTTTGGATTTTTGAAAACCTTATAAGACTTTACTATGATCCAAGATTGAAGATTCCAAGCTCCCCCCCCCCCCCCCCGTCTCTCTCTCTCTCTCTCTCTCTCTCTATATATATATATATATATATATATATATATCTCTATCTCTCGCTCTCACTGACACAAGTTCCTCTCAGAATTTAGAGTTTTTAATAAATTAGTAAATTAAGATCTTTGTTTCTTCTCTCAAGGTTAAGGGCTTTTTTGCCTCACGTTTTAATGGATGGTGACTTGGGAAGGAGAACCATTTTGAATTGGTCTAAATTCTAAAACAACCTTTAATGATTAATATGATGGAGTTTTGTCTCTGCTAATTATGTTTTTAATGGTTTTCCATCTGTAGATGCCAAGTGAAGAGCCACCTGCCAAACTGAATATATAGTACAGTTGAGTTGCTGCAAATCAGCAAATCTAGGGAGTCGAGTCAATGCCTATTATTTACTTTGCAACTCTTTGGTTTCAATGAGAGTACTAATTCTCTCATTGCTAGTTGCTTGCTAGCTATTGTATATGAAGGTTTTCAAAGTTTGCAAATTTTTTTTTGTTGAAATTTGAGATTTTAGGAGGAACTAGGCACTAAATATATGATCATGTTTTGGGTTGCTTAGTAGTTGATTACCTCTTATAAGTATATATAGTTACATATACATTAGTACTAAACACATGTGGTCTCAAAATTCTGAGGGCATGAGTTCAAGTCTTAGTATATTTATATGCTAGGACTCCTTTCCTCTCCTAATTTTAAAATTAGGTATGGATAGTTTTCTCTCCCAATAATGTGGATGGAGTATATTTCCTTTCAAAATTTATGAGAATAGAAATATGGGTTGTGTCATAATAGACTTGAGTTAAGTTGCCTTAGTAAGTTTTATATTATGTGAAAAAAAAAAACCCTCAAAATTTCACAAGTGATACAACATTTAAAAATGTAATAATCCGAATCTGATGATTGATGAGTCTGTGGCATGTTAGTGATTAAGAAAGAGAAGAAGCATATCTAGGGGCTTTTGAAACGTGATTGGCATGTTGACATCAAGCATATCTATCGGGAGGTTAATTTTGCTGCTGATGCTCTTGCTAATAATGCGCAATCTCTACCCTTGGGTCTCCATGTTTTTAGTTCCCCTCCAACCTCTATTAATCACATTGTCCTTCATGATATGTATGGGGTTGCTTATCCTGATTTTGTTTTATCTTAGCTCTCTTTGAGGAGTCCCTATGTACCTAAAAAAGAAAGAGAAGAAGCTTAGTCATGCATTACCAAGGTTTTAAGTATCCAATGTTTAAAGTCTAAGATCCTTCTCTGATGCATGACCTTATAGTGACTAAAGCATTAGCATAATTATTTTACCATTTAGTTAGATTTATTTTTATTAGATAATTGTGTTGGCGTTCTCATGTCCTAGTTTTATCATGTGTATAACATGGTATCAATCAAAGAGAATAGATCATCAGTTTTTACAATGATGCACCATAAGAGTCACTATTTTCCAATATTGCAGTGAAGCAAATTAATTATGTTGTGTATTTCCATGCAGTTGTATTTGCTTCTCTACGTCATTCCTTTACAATGTGGTCTGTTTCGCTTTGTGTGAATTGTGATTTTAGTTAACAAAAAATTTTGATTAAATAAGATTGACCTTGTGTCCAACATAAGTCATTTCTTGACTGTGCCACCCACTACAGTCTATGATTGATCTTATGTTAAGAAGTTACTTACCACTCCATCTAAATTCTAAAATTTAAAATCAAAAGTAAGGGTCCAAACAAAGGTATTTAAACATTATAACAGTTTGATAGAATCAGGATGTCAGGCCATTTATAGAATTATCATAGACACGATCAGTTTGCAGCTGGTGTATGTGGAGCATGATGAAAAGTCTCAATATGTACATAGCACAGCTACCAACTTCTCCCTGTTCCTATTAGCTTTATGAAGCAAGTCTTCATGTCAATGTGACTGAAATTTGAAAAGGTCATTTTCTTTTCCCTAATGTAAAGGGCTTCATGTCCAGGAACATGGCAATTGCAAGTTATATTTTTATCTTATCACACAAGAGATATCATACACTTTCGCAACATAGCTAAGGTATTATAGCTAAGGTATTATCACTCATATGTGCAATTATCCAACAAATCAGATTCTTAATATATACACTGAACAATGCGTGAGGAAAGTCATAAAAATATGAAGAAATGAGCTAAATAAGTTTTTTTTTTCACGTATAAGATGTGTTAAAATTCTCCAAAGGTAGCTGCCCTCATGTTGGACTTTGAATTGAGGAAATATTGCCCATTTGAGGCTTGTTACCCCTATTTCCCTATACGCCTTATTAAATACGGTGGCTTGTTTTATTTATTTATTTATTTTTAAATGCGCTTTGGATCGTAATTGATTGGAATCTTGATTGCTTAGTATTGTTTTTGTTCTTCAGCATGCAGGAGACAATAGAACGGTATCTGAGGCATACAAAAGACAATCGAAACAAGCAGCAGCCAACGGAACAACACATGCAGGTTACATATATATTCCAACTCCCCTCAAATTATTTAAGGATGAAAATGAATGTTCTATGCAACATCATCCATTCAATCTCTAAAATTAGAATCCGATTTGAAAAAAAAAAAAAAAGAAGAAAAGCCATCACATGCTATTGGACATTGATGCTTTTGAGATTAAATGACCTCGATTTATAGATAAAAGAAAATTTTATTTTGCTCTAAGTGTCCGTTTGGCATTGTGGTCCAACTATTGTGGTCTTTAAGTCATAATTATTTTGAAATTAAAGTTGCCAGTGTTTAGTAAAATTGACTTTGAAAAATAATTATAAAAATAACTTTAAGTTTTCATTAAATAACTGTGAGAATAATCACCTTAACTTACTTCCAAATAGATCTGCAAGTTTTACAACACTTTAGAGAGCTGTAGCTTAAAAATCTAGTATGGTTTTTACCAATATAATAGTGAACTGTGAAATAGTGATGCTGCATTTGCAGCGGGACCTTCTGTCCTCTTTGTTAGACTTGAGACTAAAGGAAATTTCTTATAGATTAACTGGTTGGTTCTCGAGATTAAACAAGAGATTAATTTTTAGTTGGGGAATTGGGTCTGGTGCTCCTATTTACATATCCTGCTCTTCTTAAGATGCTGTCTTTAATCACCACCATGTATGCATGCATATTTTCTTGGCTGCTAGTAATGTATATACTTTCTTGTTTTCTCACACTCGGATTTGAAATGACAGCATCTGAAGCACGAAGCAGCTAACATGTTGAAGAAGATAGAGCTTCTTGAAATTTCAAAACGGTTAATTAGAAACTAGTCTAACAAATTAAACTTATGTTTTTTCAAACGTTGTTCCATAGCACTCAAGTTCAAAGAAGATTCTGAAAATTTGACTGGAAACTTCTCAGGAAACTATTGGGAGAAGGTCTGGCATCATGCACCCTTGAAGAACTACAACAAATAGAACATCAGCTGGAGAAGAGCGTAAGCAATGTCCGAGCAAGAAAGGTTTATCCCCACTAATCTTCTAAAGAATTGCAAAAAGAAAATTTAACACGCATACTAAACATTTGTCCATGTTTCAGAATCAAGTTTTCAAGGAACAGATTGTGCAGCTCAAAGAAAAGGTCAGTGTGATCAAGATTTGACGTAGCTTTTAAGTTACAACACTAAAGTGTTTAGTAAACACTAGTTGCTATAACTTAAAAACTAAGTTAATTTAATTTTACACTTGTACGATGAAAAATCTATTATATCTTTACTAATAAAATTATTATTTAAAAATTATATTTAGTACATATTATTAATTTTTTTATAGTTATAATTTTTTTTTTTTTTCCACAGTAGCTGAGGCTTAAAAACAACAGCACCTCAATACCAAATAAGACTTTAAAATATAATGAATTATGATAACACGCTTATTAAGTCCCTACTCTACAACATCTCCAAAATACCAGTCCACACTTAAAACATTCCAATAAATTCTGGCTCGCACTTAAAACATTCCAATAAATTCTGGCTTTGCATACATTTATTTCGAAACCTTACATATAAGTTCCTAGTTACACTTAAGACCAGTTTGGGCCATCTGCACTGTAGATATCTGATTTTCATGCTAAATCAGTGAGGAGATTTATCTTGGAATCTACAGCAAACTGACTCCAGCAATCTTGACTCGAAGAAGAAATAAAAACTGAATATCTTATTTCGAAAACTGTCTGATTCCATGCATGCTTTGCCGCGGTTTTTCTCTCTTTGCATTAAGCGATTGCTATCTCTGAAAAAAAAAAATTACTTCACCAATTTCTAACTTATTCAATTCGTTTTTTTTTTCTTTTTATGTTGTGTACGCAAACCAGGAAAAGGTCTTAGAAGCTGAAAACGCAAGGCTAGCCGAGAAGGTGAGCTTCTATATTAATGAAAATAAGGTTCTATCAAGCTATTCATCTTAAAATTTATAAGAGAATATCATAATGAACTTGGGGGCTCTGGGCAGCTTGATAAAATCATAAGACTTGGGTATCCTGAATTGTTATTTTCAGTGTGGTATGGAAAAATGGCAACGATCAAAAGAGCAGCGAGAGAATTTAACAAACGACGACGGTACCTCAACTTCTGATGTGGAGACTGAATTGTTCATCGGCCCACCACCTGAAAGAAGAACAAGGCGCTTGGCAATGCCACCACATAACTGATCATTGTATTGAGTTTATGCAAAAGCATTTGCGTATATGAAACATGATTATGAGGAAAAAGTTGTATTTTGTTTTAAGACTGCTGCATAAATTCCACTTGCGCAAGCAATGATTATAGAATTAACAGTACAGTAATAATGCATTTCCGTTGGACTAACTTCCAGGGGTATGGCATTGTAAGTCTCCTTACATGTATTTGTTTTGGTGTATATTATTGTTCATAAGTTCCTCCAATCCTCATTTCTATCGCTAAGAACTTTGATTTTTCTTAGGGGCGCCGAATCAGAACGCTTTTTTATAAAGCGGACCAATGAGCAGACTTGATCAGCTCAAACATGGTCGCCAACCCAAATGAAAAATTAGTTTCTAACAATGTACAAGATCATGACTCATGAGTCAATCTCCTCCTAAGAAGCTGCTCTGGGCAACATACGGAGAATTTCTATAACTCCTTTCGCTGTAACTGTGAGAGCACCCATGGGCATTAGCAAACGAGAGAGTTTCCCTCAACTTCTTTTCATTCTGCAATTGAAAATGAATGCCCGTCACTTACCAGTACTCTTCGATAATATGTAGGCATAGCCCTCCTACACGATAAGTGTGGGAATAAAGGAAGAAAAATTAGTTGAAATTCAGAAGAAAAAAAAGAATTGGTAAATATTAACAATAACACATTATAGAGATCTGGATCTGAAGCCAAACTTTTCGGTATTGCACCAACAAAAGCATTACCGGCACCGGTTGTATCAACACAACTAACGATAACACCACCAACGTGGCCCTTAAATTCCTGCACAACACAGAAGGAAATTGATTCATTAAAAATAATATCAAATATAAGACAGAAGAAAAAGAGATGACTTACTATCTGCTTAAACTAACCTGACCGAAGGAAAGAGTATGTATACTTGGATTTCTCAAAATGAGAATAAAAATTTTGACAAACTAAACTTCTATTTAACCATAATTTTTTGGATGCTAACGTGTGTGTAGTATATGCAGCCATTTGACCCCTCAGTGACAAGCAAAAGCTTCTCTAACACCACATTATCATCGGAAGCATCATAACCTTCAATCAAGAATGTTAATTCTTCCTCACTTATCTGGCATTTCATGTGTGTATGGTGTCAGTTGTAGTTTACATACAAATATGGATATTCGATACTTCAGAGCAAAGCTTCATTGTCAATGCATCAACCTTAATGATCTTAGCCTTGTCCCATATGCTCATGATGCCTCCACTAGCAGCTTCGGCAGATGACCATAGCAGTAACCTTACATTTGGATCATAAGAGACGATGCAGCCAGATTTTTTGGCTATTCCCATGGCAGCAATATGAGCTGACCGACATGGTTCATCAATCAAACTAACTGAGCCATTGTGAAATATACTTGCCTGCATCAACAATTATTAGGAAAAAGATATCAGGCAATCACCATTAGGTTTTGAACTAGGTGGAGAATTTAAGTTTGAAACATCCAAATCAAGATGATTTTTTTTCTTAAAAAGTTTATCTATTATTTACAAGTAAAACAATATTATCAGTTATAAGTTTCTCAACCCCAAAATACTTAAATGGATCGATGAGAATTGGTGACTGCCGTTAGACATACTTTTTACAGTTCATCTTTGTAAGCCCTTGTTTTTTTAACCCCAAAAATGCAGGATTTATCTTCTCTATTAGATTTACATCAAGCTCTCCTCACAAAGAAGCATATCAGCACTGGGGTTGCCGAAAAACATGAATTCGCGTTCACCCTCAGCCGCTAGTGTCACAAAAGCCAATGCAGTCCTTGCATGTGGGTCAAAACGGATGCCAGAGTTGTCAACGTTATTTTACTTGAGAATATCAGCCAACATGTGCTCAAATTCATCTTCCCCTACCTGAGATCGTGGAGATGATAAGAGAACTCAGTTATACAAATAGATTGATGAGAAGATATTTGTATGATATCAAGCTATGTTATGTTATGTCATGGTTGTTGTGCTTGCATACCACTTGTTGTCTTTGTAGAAGCGTCATTTGTTATGATCTGATACCACTTGTACGTAAATGCAGAATCAATACGCACCCAATATTCACAGAAAAATAAAGGATACAAGAATTTACGTGGTTCGGCAATAAAGCCTACATCCACGAAGGCAAAAGGGAGTAATTATTTTTACTAACAATCAATAGAGTACAAATTTGAGTAACAAAGCCTCACTTCCTAAATATCCAAATACACCCAGTACTCTCGCACACTCTTGAAGGAAATAATATCCCCAAGACACATATTCTCTCACATCTATACAAATAGTGCAGAACCTAACTGAGCATCCAAATGCTCCATTTCTCTGGACTCCTTCACAGAGAACTCTCTCTGCACTCTCAGAGAGCTCTTTGCCTAAGCTCTCACCTTCTACATTTTGGGATGATTTTACCAAAGGAATGCCTTGGTATTTATAGGAGAGTTTCTCCTCTTCATTCGGCGCAGCACATGCTCAGCTTTCCATTTTCAACATTTGTTTGGTGAGCTTTTGACAAAGTTAGCCAACGCCAACATTGTTGGTAAAGTTAGCCAACACTTAGCTAAGTTTGTCAACAATGTTGGCGTTGGCTAACTTTGTCAAAAGCTCACCAAACAAATGTTGAAAATGGAAAGCTGAGCATGTTAAGTTTGTCAAACAAGCCTTTTTGACTTATCAACAATTCTCCACCTCGGCGAAAATTTGTCAAAATTTGAGCCGACTACGAACGAACCATCATCCCCAAAGTAATCCTTCATTAAGGATCCAAATCGGTTGTGTCGCTTCGACTGCATACGTACCTAGTTACTAGGATCAAGCCAACCGTAGTTCACAATTTCTTGAAGGAAATACCTTCACAAATTGTCCCCTACTTATATCGGAGAATCCACATCATCGCAAGCCATTGAATTTTACTCGGATCTACTAACCATGCTCATCGCTTGAGATATATCAGGCCTTCTACACACCATCACATCCCTAAGACTACCCATAGCACAAGCTTACGAAACATGAGCCATATCCTTATGCTTTACTTGAGGAAAATGACATGAAGAAGAGCTTTGGAGCTAGAGTAATACAAACTGGTTTAGTCTTTGTCAATTATACTAAATCTTTCTAGCACCTTCTTCAAAATAGACCCTTGAGTCAGCAACATGCTCTAATTCTTCATGTCTCTACAAAATCTCCAACCCAAGTATTCTCTGTGCATTATTCAAGCCTTTCATCTCAAATCCAGAAGCCATCTGCTTCTTCAATCTCATCTCTATTCTTCAAAGCTATAAGCCTTTAGTTGACATAGAGTACTAAACTGATGAAAGCTCCAGCTTTTAGTCTTCTAAAGTAAACATAATGATTGTGTTCACTTCTGGTGAATTCTGCCCTCGAAATCTCTTGTACCCTTGTCTCTCGACTGTTTCAATCTGTACAAAGATTTAACCATCCTACACATATGATTCTCCTTTCAGCAACTTTGAAACCATAAGACTGAGTCATTTAGATCTCCTCCTCTAAATCCCAATGTTAGAACACTGTCTTAACATCTAATTGAGCCAACTCTAACTCATATTCTAAATTTAAGGCAATCGGATATAAATGAAAGTGTGTTTCACAACTGGAGAGAAAATACCTTTCTTCTGAGCAAAACTTTTTTGCTATAAGCCTTGCCTTATAATGAAGAGTTGTTTGTTTTGGAGATCCTCGCTTCTTGGTGTAGCCCTATTTATTGCTAATAGCCCTCAATCCCTTAGGTAACTCCACAACTTCCCAAGTCTGATTTTGATGAAGAGACTTCACCTTTTCTTCCATGGCTAACTTTCACTGATCACTTTCATTGTTGCGTGCTGTTTCACTAGAAGTGTTGGGGATATCATCATCAGCAACTGAAAGTGCAAAGACTACCACCATGTAAGCCATCCAGGTTTCTCTTCTTAGTCTCATTGTTGCTATCATCTTTATCTACATCATCTGTTGTTTCTTCCTCTTTTTGGACATCAATAGAAACAACATCTTCTTCAACTTTTGGTGTCACCTCTAAAGTTGAACTCTTCTCTGATATAGAACCGTCTGGTCATATGGAGTTGCATCAAACTCCACCCGCTGCAATATCTCATTGGTTTTGTTCTTCACCTGCTGAGAACTAGAAGCCTTTCACATTGAAGCTTCATCAAAAGTGACATCTCTGCAATACACAAACTTCTTATCTTCGAGATCCCAAAGCCCCACCTTCGAATTCCGTAAAAATAAAAAACAAAGGGAATCATAGTCTTGTCCATGCTTTCTAGACCATATCTCCAAAAGAGTTTTACCTCCACTTGCAGCAGATCACAAATCCAGTTTTCTAAGTGACTTGCGTAGCTTACGGCCTCAGTTTAAAACCTCTCATATAAACCAACATTAGATAAGATACATCGTACATTCTCGAGTAAAGTACGATCCATACGCTCAGCCACACCGGTACATCTCATCGTGAAATGTCATTTTGGACTCTCATTTTGACATACTTGCAAGAATGGATCACAAGTATATCATTTCATATCAGTACGCAATACTTTGATCTTTTTGCCAAGTTGAGCCTCAACCAGTTTCTTCCATTTCACGAACATCTCTAGAACCTCATCCGATGCTCATATGAAGTACATCCACACTTGTCTTAAGAAACAAATGAAACCCAATAATGGTTACCACCAATTGATGCAGTCTTGGTCGGTTCCCAAACATCACTATGAACATTCTGTGAACATTCAAGGATCTCACAAGTATCGTGATTATCCGTGCCATGCTTGACCTTTGTTTTCTTGCCTACCAAATAATGCTCACAGAACTCTATTTTACAGGTTCTGGCACCTTCGCAAAAGTCCATGCCTCATTTTAATTTGTAAAGACTTCTCTCAAGTCTCCAATCGTACATGCTGTACACTTGGCTTCACCTAAAAACCATACACTTGGCTCATTTCATGAATGCGATTTTCTGGCATCTCACAAGTACTTTTCCTCTAAAGTACGCCACAGAGCAATCACGCACTCATCATCTTGAACCATGTATTCCACTTCTTTGAACAAGCAAGACTTAATCTGATCAAAAGCCTTCTCATTCACACGATCCCAAAATGTCTTCATTACATTTGTGTCTTTTATCTTTCACAACAATCTCAAGATCAATTTAGATTTGGGAATCCATAACTCCGTGCTCTGCATATCAAAGTTGTCCCATTAATATTTTCAAACTCGATCTTCTACCTTCCTACAACCAATGCTACATGACGAGGTGACAAGTTTCACCTTCGTGATACTCATCCGATCTAGCACTTGTACAAACAACTTCTTGAATAGTTAAGGTAGATCTCTCATTCATCTTCTCTACCATTTCAACAACTATTCACACTTGAAAGAACAACCTCTATGATGTTAATTTCACATGAATAAATGCACCAGGAAAGTTTTCAGGAGAATGGAGGGATCACAACGGTCCCACTTAAAACCCAAACTCCTTAGACTCTTATCGTCTTGTTGACAGAACTTTCCTAGACATGCATAAATACATACTACTTATAATAGACTGTCTCCCAAGTACAAATGGCCATCTCCACCGTATTCATGAACAGTACCGTATAAGTGAACAGTATCGTATATATGAACAGTGATGTATACCTCAGTACAAACCATTAGCTCTGCTGCATTCATAAATAGTATCGTATATGTGAACAATGACGTATAACCCAGAATGAACCATCAGCTCTATTGTATTCATGGATAGTATCGTATACTTGAATAATGACGTATACTCCCATTACGAACCATCGGCTTTGATACCACTTGTTGTGCTCTGCATACCACTTGTTGTGATGCGGAAGCATCATTTGTTGTGGTCTGATATCACTTGTGCGCAAATGTGGAATCAATACGCACCAAATATTCACAGAAAAATAAAGGACACAAGAATTTACGTGGTTCGGCAATAAAGTCTACATCTACGGAGGCAAGAGAGAATAATTGTTTTTACTAACAATCAATAAAGTACAAATTTAAGTAACGAAGCCTCACTTCCCAAATACCCAAATACACCCAGTACTCCCACACACTTTTGAAGGAAATAATTTTTTCAAGACACACATTCTCTCACATCTCTGCAAATAGTGCAAAACCCAACTGAGCACCCAAATGCTCCATTTCTCTGGACTCCCTCATAGAGAACTCTCTCTGCACTCTCAGAGAGCTCTTTGCCTAAGCTCTCACCTTCTACATTTTGGGATGATTTTACCAAAGGAATGCCTTGGTATTTATAGGAGAGTTTCTCCTCTTCATTCGGCGCAGCACATGCTCAGCTTTCCATTTTCAACATTTGTTTGGTGAGCTTTTGACAAAGTTAGCCAACGCCAACATTGTTGGCAAAGTTGGCCAACACTTGGCTAAGTTTGTTAAACAAACCTTTTTGACTTATCAACAATGGTAACTATTAACAAGGCAAAGACATATGGAGCAAAACTAGTATGAGTTATATTCTCAAGATGGACTGCCTCTGGCTCAAAATGTTGACATCTCAATCGAATCAGTTGTTAAACTAGACAGCAGAACATGGTGCTGGGGATACTTTAGCATTAATGAGTGGTCTGTTTAAAGTTGAAATAAAAATCAACCTTGTAAATATCATATTTACAATTTTTTTTTCAAGGACTCAAATTTAGTTGGCAAACCAAATAATGCTTCTTGAAAACCACCCAATTAAGTCCCTTGGGGCAAACATCATAAACTTAAAAAAAGTATTGCATAACATGAACAAGAAGGAAGCATTTTTACTCAAAATTGCACCTTGCCAATGAAAGCTGCAAAATCTCCCAATCTTGATATACCTACGGCAACATTGTAGGAGCTCCACCAGGAACTTTCTTAAAAGCAGATGCTTTAGCGAGTGAAACTCTAGATTCAGCGAGCACAAAATCAATCTAGGGCTCGTCCGTCTTCATCAGCAGGAAGTTTGTTTGGTGAACTTTCTAATGAAAAGATGGCTTGATTTCAACCAGAGATAACATTCTGTTGCAGTATGAACCAGAATCAGAAATCAAGAAGAACCGACGTTGTTGGATCATTGAGAATAGGTTAGACTACGTGACGGTTATAATTGAAGCATGTGTCTTGAATGTGATTCACTTAAACATTGTAAGCCTAAAACGACATTTGAAGATGCCGTTTAACTGACTAATGTTTCTCACATGTGTAGCACGTGAAGGAAATCGTTAATAACTGCTAAAGTTCTAACAAACCCAGAATGCAAGCTGACTCATACATATGCTTGCTGGATCCTTTTAGAGCTTGATATAAAGGATTTAAGGCTTTATTTTGATTCATTCAGTTTCTTGAAATATCCTATGTAAGCTTGTAACTTGAATTCATCAATGAAAGAAGCCGTATCTCTGTTTCTCAAAGAGGATGTAGGCCACCATTGCTGAACCTCTATAAACATGTTTGTCTTGTTCTTTGTGTTTCATCTCTGTTTTACATTATTGATTTGTTCTTCTTTGGCACATTAATCATTCTTGATACGTAAATCAGTAGGTGATAATTGTTCTTGGGAATTAAATTAGACAAATTCGAATCAAGATTTCAACACACACTAATCCAGTTTTGCCAGGCTATCATAACAGGATTATTAGAAAGAAATTCAAAGTAGTCATTGGCAGTTCTAAAATAGGGCAGTTGTGAAATCTGAATAGTAATTGATTGGTAGGACCGAGAAGCAATTTAACACGATCAAGTCAGACTCATGACAATGAATTTCAATGATTACAAACACTGGATCTCATTCTCAAGAATTATTAAACGATCAAAAGTGGTAGAAATTAATAAAAATCTAAGAAAAGAACACAGCATAGCAGAATGCAATTCCATCAAAGCCTTCAAACAAAACACATAAACAGAAAGAAATACCAGAAGAGGACATCCTGGGGGTAGAAACTTTAGCAAACTTGGTGCAGCTATCGAACTTCACAGATCTCAGAGAAGCAGCAAGCTGACATTGCTTAGGCCGATACGTCAGTATCCTGTCTGTAATGCTTATACGTCTGTGCATCCCTGCCCTGCATGAGTATGACTATGACAGTGGCATTCCATTGCTTCTTGTTTTTGTAGTCCTTTTTGCCTCCTTCAAGTTTCTTGTTTTGGCTCCTTATGGATTGCCTTGGCGGGGACTTGATCCGTAACGGGTTCGTTTTTTTTTTTTTTTCCTTTTTTCCCAAAATGGGAAGCAATAAAACGGTCTACGCATCCAACGGAATTTTGACTGATACTCATTTATGATGCGCTCGCTACAGATATCTAAAATCTTTATACCCTTCTTTTCAATTTATAAAGTATCCTTACTTAAATTTATAAAATACAAATTAATATATTAAAATTAATCATTTTCCCATAAAATTCTACTTTAGAAAAAGTATTTCTTTAAGTTATTATTATAAAATACATATGAGTTCTAAAATTTTGAATTATTTTCTTCTTATCATATTATTTATATCTCCATAACTAAAAACTCTTATAACTTTCTTTAAAAAATTATTTTTAATTAAAAATTAAAATATATAAATATAACCAATAATATAGTTGGGTGTAAAAAATTTGTTTAAAAGAATATTTTATTTAAGTTTTTTAATTGATATTCATTCAAAACCAAAAACAAATTAATTTATATTCAGTTATTTAAGTAATTTTAATATAAAAAAATGGGTTTTATGAGAAATTTTGAGGGGTGTAGTGTAACACACGTGTTTGGCAAGAAGACGCAAATGATTTATTAATTTTAAGCCACCAAGCTGCATGCTTCTTCAATTTCAGCTGCCTGCTGCACTTAAACTATATTCCTTCTTGCTTCATCCTGTTCCACATGCCTGCTTCATTATTTTAGTCACCACCCTGTTTCTTATATATGTGTAATGCTTGATAGACTGACGAATTAATAGAACTTCTCAATTGAAGGTAAATCTTGATTTTAAACATTGATTTTGTTAATATTAATTTATGATTGTCTTGATTCTCGAACAATGAATTTCTAGTTTCCAATTTTCCGCCATTAGAATAGTTAACCAAATTAGAAATTAAAAAAAATGAATCTCCCCTTTACTTTCTAGAAATTTAAAAATAATTGAATATCCACTTATTTTTCTAAATAATCATTCTTTGCCACCGCATTGTCAGTGGTCCAGTAACCTTTATATATAATTTTTTTTTTTCAGGTTATGATTAAGCTACAAAAAAACTCTAGATGCATGCTTTAAGAGAAAAGATGCATAAAAAAATCTAACTTCTTTCACTATGAGTCCAACTAATGTTGAACCTTTAACTCTTAATTAAGAGCAGCATCCCATAAGTCTATAAGAATTGAATCAAGAAAAGGTAATAACCTAAACTCTTTACAACCTAACCTAAGATTGTGTCAACAAATATGGAGATTATCCTATGAATGAGCATAATGAAATACTTCAAGCTTTTTATTGAATCAAGAAAAGATGATAGTCTAAATTCTTTATAATGTGATCTAAGATTGCATCAACAAATATGGAATTATCCTGTGAATGAACATAATGAAATATGTCAAGCATTTTTGTATGAATTCTTTGGCTCCTATAGCCAAATTTGGCTTGTTCCGCCCTGAGATAGATGCCCTAAAAAAAGATTTGACTAACCACATTACATGCTGTCCCATATATGACAAGTATGTAGAGTATCTTGGCAAAACATTACAAACCCCAGTTAATACAAAAGCCATTAGCAAACTTATATAATCATCATATATGCTTAATTACACATATCCCAATGCTCTACTCAAAGGACCCATCCTTGGATGAAGTTGGTCTCACCAACCATATTCTTTGGCACTGAAGACCCTTCAGCTGGAAGATAATTCAGGTACCTGCACTAACACCACAGGCCTTCTTAATGTCTATGTATTTTGTCATCGACCTGGATTAAAAATTGTGTATTTTTTGTATGTACGTATGTATTTATGTATGTATGTATGTATGTGCGTACGTACCCAATTTGTAGAACCGGTTCCGGGTCACAGTTCATGGGGCTATCGTGAGAAGGATGAACAGAGAAGTTGCTATTTCCAGCACCTGCAGCAGCAGAATTCCACAGGTCTTGAATGGCCTTAAAACTTTGCCCTTCAGTCTCCAGCTGAAAAGCATGCAAAATATTGAAAGTGATTCAAGGATTGATACCAATATTATTAATTAATTATCATGATCAGATCGTATTATATTAGTTATTTCTGTTAAAAGCGGAACCTTAATCCTGAGCTGCTTGTTGATATCTCCAAGCTGACGCTCCTGCCAATCAAAAGTACAGAAATCACACACGCCCAGTAGAATTTTTACCAACTAAACTAATTAACTGACACCCACAATACATAAATTTTCTTACCTTTTTGCGGAGGTCTTCCACTTGCTCTATCATAATCTGTGTCTGCGGACAGAACAAAAGGAAACGGTAATAAACATAAACTTCTGCGATCTCTATAACATATAACATGCATCAAACGAAATATGAGTTATGTGACTTTGTTCTAGAATACCCAAAACGTGACTTAATATTATAGAGCATTAATTAGTATAATATTGATCATATATAGCAGCGAGCTGAGTACACAAAATGATCAGTAAAGGATCCTTCCTAGTTAAACAAATGCAAGTACCTTCCTTTGCCTGGCCAGTGCTAGGGCTCCTTCAAGCTGTTTCTCAAGATTCTGCAGCTCCTTCACACTCAGCGGTCCAAGATCCTCTCCAAGCAAATGCCTTTCAAAGACATTTGCAAACCATTCAAGTCTTCATGATGATGGTGGAAACTATATATACATATATATATATATGTTCTCGCAAATTAAAGCAAATTAAAGCAAATTAAATGCAACTAACAGTTATAGTAAATTTGAATAATGAGAAGATCAGAATTGGAATATGACCTTTGAGTGCGTTGAAGAGATTCATATTTTGCTTTCAACTTTGTTACCTCCTGGTACCAGCTCTGGATTGTCGTTATATTAATCAAAGACAAGCTAGGTAACATATACAGTGAGAAAAGAAAGCATCACACACAAGAAAGAAATGTAGAGCATGGCTATCAGGCACACATATACCTGCGTTTCACGTTCGATGCTGTTGTCTTGAGGATTGAAGCAGCAACGTTGGTATCGCTCAAGGGTTTTGTTTATGCTGCAAAGAGAAATTAATTACTCGTTATCAATCTCTGTTTGAGATTGTGCATAGGTTAAATTTCAATTAAGCAAAGATACAAGATTAATGAGCTAGCATTATTAGGCAATAAGCATAAACAGGGCAGAAGAAAAAATACACTGGACATCTAAGAAGAGAATGTAGAAGAAGAAAAATGATATCAGTTATTGGTAATATGATATCAGTTATTGGTAATATGCATGAACACAAAATTCACAAAGTGCAACTTGATTAATTAAAATATTTCATCTTTTTAAAAAAAATAAGAACTTTAATTTCATAGGAATAGCTATGAAACCATCATAGCCCTTGCCTATAACTTAATTATCACTAGATTTTTAATGTTTATGTGTTACACACCCTCACTCATGCACAAACACAAATTAAAGAAGTACGGGAAAGGTTTGATCTGTTGAGTTCTTGCATCCAGTGGAAAGGCCAAATTGGCTATGCTGTTCCATAAGGAAAACTATAATTACTAATTTGATCATTGGATAAACAACACACACAAGATCCAACTGATGCAATAAATCATGCAAGAGTAACAAAATTAATCCCAATTAATCATTAATAAATTATGTGTATTATAGGGGAACTTTAACTACTTCGCTTAATTAAAAAATCTAAAGTTTAATTTTGACTCTTATCACTCAAGTACATAGATTAATTATTTTATAACTAGTGGTTTTTCTTTCTGCAGGTAACTTTTTATGAATAATGTGTATGTAATGTAAATATAAATATTTTAGAAAGCTGTGCTATGAAAAAAATTCAAAAAAATAAAATAAAAGAATAGAAAAAAGGGGGAAAAAATCTAGAATGATTGACCGATATCATTTCCAGCTTAATTTTCTTTCGTCTTAAATCTCAAATCAAGACTACCCTCAACTTTGACAGAAATTCATTCAACTCCTAAAAGCAAAAATCTCTCCACTATTCATATCCTCAAAATCCAAAATACACGAACCTTACATATACTTTCAAGAAGAACCATGTATAAAACATTTTTAGATAATAAAATCAAACAGGAGATAAATCAATTACTGTATTTTGAAAACTCAAAATTATTATATGATGATTAGTTGCTATAGCAGCAAAATTGTAAAATACTCTTTATAATTGTGATTCTTATACTTGCTGTAAGAAAATATTGCATTTTATTTGACAGTATTAAGCTTAGAGAATTTTACTACAAGTACCAGTATCATATTTTCTCCCAAAAAAAAAAATTGCATTATGCGCATTTAGATTCAAGGGGCTATGGCCTATGTGCATATCAAGACTTGAAGATAAATAAATTTTCTTACTTTCTATTATATTAGTAATCTATATATCCACTGCAACACCGACAATGTGGAATTTAACAAGAGCAGATTATCATGGGTTAAATAGGAAAATGCATCTTATCAACAACAAAACCTTAAATAAAGTATCATCTGAAATGATGAAGATATTCTTATGGCAGAAGATGATACATTCTTTCATTCTATAAAACAATCAAGCAGATGTATATATAGAAAGAGGCTTGAGTTTTAACTGAAAAAATGAATATATACGTACATGTACAT
Source organism: Clausena lansium (assembly GCA_030449835.1). Lineage (NCBI taxonomy): Eukaryota > Viridiplantae > Streptophyta > Magnoliopsida > Sapindales > Rutaceae > Clausena > Clausena lansium. The sequence continues at coordinate 6,481,400 of JASUUF010000257.1, forward strand.
TTAACTCAAAATAAATTAACCTTCACTGATACTGAGAGAGAGAAAGAACCCTTCTTCTTCTTCTGTTTCTTCTTTTTTTTTTAAAAAAAAAAACCAAAATGGCAAAACAAAAACTTCCTAGGAGTTGTGTTAAGTATATGATATAGCACAATAAATAAACCATATTTACTCCAAACCCTGCATACAATATAAAGCTGGACTGAGATATTATCAGGCAACTCAACATCCTCTACATTTTATTCTATATATGTGTGTATGTCTATGTACATTCATCTAAAAATTTATATTCTCCCAATTTAATGTATGAAACTCTAGGCAAAGATTTTGGTATTTTAGAAAAAATGTATATTTAAAACAAGCAAGCAACCATTTTGATGTATGAAAGATATTTTAGTGTGAGAGAGAGAGCGAAGAAGAAGCAAACCAGTGATGAAACCAAGAGATCTACAAAGGAAAGATTCCGAGCATCCATGATTCAGAAGACAAAGGGAGTAAGAGAAGAAAGAGCAAAACTTGAGTGTGCATCTTTGTTTCTGAAAGACAAAGGTAAGGGATTACGATATTCCAAAAGAAAACGCCCTAAGGATCCTAAAGACAATTTATTTTCTTATTATATATATGTGGGTATGCTTGATTTGCCACCCACCAATGATACCAAGATTTAAACTATTATATTATGAGAGAAAGGAACATTGAAAGAACCAGAAGACCAAAGAATGAAAAGAGATGAAGACAAGTTTTAAGACAGTGAACTTTTCTGGGGGCGGTGGTTGATGATCTGAGAGTAAGCTACAGTTGAACTGCAAGCTGCTTTTTTTTTTTTTGACAGAGAGAGGGAAGAAAAATGGAAAAGATAAAGTAGCCAGCCAAAACCCTAGATCTTGCACAGAGGTCCAGGCGGAGGGATTTGATAATAATAAGAAAAATAATAATAAAAAAAAAAACATAGATGTATAGTCAGTGATCACTGGAATCTCTCTCTTCGATCTCTGCACAAAAGCTAACCAATTAAGTTCAATCATATTGTTTTCTTCTATCTTATAATTGTCTGAGACTAGCTAAGAATTCAGATGAAAGAGAGAAGAGACGAGAGAGACAGAAAAAAAGGGTTTTTGCAAAAGACTATGAAACGTGTCGATCTATCATTGGAATATATCATGAACTGGGTAAAGCATCTAGCTCTTGCCCTTCTCTGTAGAAACTCCAAATGTATCTTGTATATATGTAGTATAAACCAAAAAAGATGAGAATTTTACAAGCAAAATAAAATAAACAAATAAATATCAAAGAGAAGAGAGGATCAGAAGGAGGAGCTAGCATGAGATTAAATTAGTGTATATTTATGTAAAATATATATACCCAGCGCTGCCAAACTCATAGAGCTTGCCACGGCTAGAGAAGATGATAAGAGCAACTTCAGCATCACAAAGCACAGAAAGCTCATAAGCTTTCTTCAGCAAACCATTTCTTCTCTTTGAGAAAGTCACCTGTCTGTTAATCTTGTTCTCTATCCTCTTCAGCTCCACTCTCCCTCTCCCCATAATTTTTCAGTACACTCGCTTTTCTTTTTATTATTTGCTTTGCTTTGCTTTGCAATAATATATAAGTATATATTATTATTATTATTACCACCACCAACTCAACTGATAATATATGTTTGTGTTTGCGTTTGAATACGATGATTAGTTTTGGGGGTATATAATTAATATATATATATATAGAACAAAAATGGTGCTGATGAATGATGATCGACAAGTAGTAGTACTGATCGATGATGATATGTAATTCCTTATTTTCTCTACTGTGTCTGTGAGAGAAGTGGAAGTTGAGACCTGTGGTTGTACATTATATATATATATATATATATATATATATATATATATATATATATATATATATCTTTTTTAATGAATTTTTTTTGACAATAAAATGGCAACAAGAATATATATATATATATATATATATACATACACCTTTTTCTCTTTTACCATTTTATTTATTAATTTCTCTCTGATAATTCGTCCAGCTTCTCTGCGCCTTTAATTTTCTTACTTTAAGCATTAACTTACCCTCCTCACAGAAGCGTGCGTCCACGCTCGCAAATGCAAAAGCATGAGATGAGAAATTCAGGATTATTTTTTGAGAAAGTAAAAAAGGGCATCAATATATATAGTATTAATTAGGAAATGCAATCTTGAATTTGATAATGTGTAATGTAATGTATTGATCATCAAAGAGTCCGTACAATTTTGTCGGATTTGCATTGTCCTGGATGGAGCTCTTGCTATTTGCTTAATATCGGTGGGCACTACTGGGATTGCGCAGATCTAATATTAATGGTTGCAAGAGTGTTTCTTGAGAATTACATATTAAAACTTGCCTTCAGTACGTACTATCATTTGTATCAAAACCAAGAAGATTTCATATTCAAACCCTCATTTACAGACTTTTTTTGTGTCATATAATATTTAATTTGTTATGCGTGTGTGTGTATATATATATTACATATTTCCCACCTCAAAATCATAATATATATATATATATATATCATTTTTCGCGTTAAGACGTTCAAATTTGTCTTAAATATAAAAAGAAAGATTAAACGCTAATGGCACAGCCTAATTTTTTGGGTATCAATTTCATCAACCATTTGATTAATATACAACGGTTCAATGGAATGGGAAGTTACGAAATGAAAATTACATGAACAATTTACACAGCTATAGACATAGACATAGGTGGTGTTTGTTTTTTTGTCTGAAATATGAATATACTTGAATTAGTCTAAATTCTGAATAAAACTGAATGTCTGAATCGCTAAAAATAAATGTTAAGTTATTTGTTTTTTTAACTTAAAAAATCTAAAAACTAGTATTTTTACATTTGTGCTCTTACAAATTATAAATGTGAAACAAATAATAAACATCTCAAAAAACATAAATAAGATAATATATTATCATGACATAAACCATGTTCAATTGAATACAATCATTTAATATTCTAAGTTAGTATGTGTTAATCAATTTTATTGTAATTTATGATGTTTTTATATGATAAATATTCATAAAAAAATATTAAGATAAATAATGCTAATTTGAAGAAAATAAAAAGATAGAAATAATAATAGTCTAGTACTATATTATCACAAGTTATATAGATGTTTAATAATGCTAAGTATTAAATTATTTAGGTAAGGATGAAAATTTATTAATTAGATAGGGATATTATATTTTGAAAAATATTTTTTAATGATATCATTTAGACTTTTTAGATTAGTAAAAAGCTAAAAAAATTGGCTTAATAACTTAATAACTGAAAAATTTTCATTAAATTAAAAAAATAAATAAACTTAATGACTTAACTAATTGAAATTAAGTCAAATAAACAAACAGCCCCATAGATTAGTGGTGTACGTGAAGCACACCCACTTGGAGTGAGTTTTGAAATAGACGTTGATATTTAAGGAAATTGTAAACGAGCAGACTGAGAATTCGCATCATATATATGTTTATCATCATGGTTGCTAATTCTGATATGCTCAGCCACAGACTCTGCTCACTGGTCACGAATGAATAAGGCAAAGGAAAGAGTTAAAGCTAGCGTGCCGTGCAGTGACAGCTGTTTCCTCCTTTGAAAATTTCTTGTTTGCTTGCTTTCATGCTATATTTAAAAATGGAAAAAATTTTAACAGTTACTCTTAACTTGATCTACAAGTCAGCAAGCAACTTATAATTATCTCACGGCCTAGAATTATGTGATATTTTTTGTATGTAAGAAGAAAATATTTGATCAGTTGCAAATTCTACAAGCTCTTTGTGCATGCAACAATTTTGGAAGCGAAAACATGATCTGTCACCTCCAAAACTTTGAACCAAACACACCCACCACAAAATGTTTTAATTTACTAATTCTATTTATGAGATACAATTTCATTTTATCGTTGAAGAGTAGTGGGTGACAATGAGTTGAATAGTGCTAAGCTTTTTTTTTTTTTTTTTTTGGTTTGAACCACGAGGTGGTCCTTAGGTATTTTTTATAGTGATAAGCTTTTTATAATATGTATGCTTGTATTTGTAATAATATACGGTTAATATGAGAAAAAAAAAAAGCAATTTAATTTATGATGCGATCTGAAGTTCAAAGAGATTAATTAATGTACTTGGGAATTAATATGGCAAGTTAAATAAGAATGTTAAATAAAACACGGTGAAGTACGGCGTTCATCCGGGCAAAATTACGTTTTCCGGCTCTATTAATTCATCGCACTATTTTTTTCGTTGCATTATTCAAAATTTCAAATGTTTTGTTAATGTCTTAAGTTATGGGTGAACCTGAAGCACCATACATTCATGACTCTATTTATGGAAGGAAAGCTTGAGAAAAAGAGATAAAAGCGGATGATTTTGTATGCTAATATATAGAAAATGACTGCTGTAAAAAGAATCAATCAAGGATCCATCACACTATCTTCTAAAAATATGAAAAAGAAAAAAGAAATGCCCATCACACTCAACTCAAAACTTTGATGAACTGAACCTAATGGGCGCGATTAATTTCTTTTTCTTTATCATCTCTTGCAAGTTACAGTGAGTCGATCAGCCCACGTTCCCGCCTTCACCTGACCTTTCTGCTTCCTATTCCTATATTGCTATTAAGTTTCGATTAGATGCTAAGTAAAAGCCTGAAATAACTATATATATAGCAGATAATTAAGAATCCATATTAAGGAAACCAAATTTGAGGGAAAAATCATCACTAATAGCATTATATATCATCTTAATATTGTGCAACAATTAACTGTCAATAATTCAAAGTGGAATTTTAAGCGAATCCTGATTACTTGTTTTACGTAGTTGAGAATGCTGCCCAAATCAAATATTGCTTGGCCAAGTTTGGGTTCAACGCAATAATACACCATAGGAGTTCCAATCGAGGCACAAACATGCTAATTTTTTCCACCATGTGAAACCACCTCAATCGGCCAATCCCGTTACCAAAATGTTACTACAAAGAGAAGGAAAATAGGAAAAGAGTTGAAAATAAAAAAAGGTAAAGAAAATTGAATAGTCGTAGCATTAAAAAAGTGGCCCATAGTTTCCAATTTTGAAACTATTTTTCGACAGTGGTCCAACTAACCTTTGAATAATAACAAATTATTATTATCTTATGGTCCAATGCAAGAAGGGTGGTGGTTACAATCTTACCATTTTCAGAAAGCCGTGATGGATCTGAGTAAGCTTCTTTAATGGCCATCTTCCATTTGTGGCATTAGCATTCACTATCAACTGAGCTTTCAAAGTTTTACCACTAAGAATGATGACTTTGTTTCCTTGAAATGAAGAGGGAGCAAAGTGTAAACACGGAATCAACAACTTTATTGAAATTATCTTTTGTTTTCTTTTTGCCAAAATTATAACCACTTGGCTTTTTCTTAAGGTCGTTAGTCAGTGAAACTTCTGTTCTGTGTGCAAACGAAACGGGTCCAATGCCCTTGCGCGACACTGCAGCTCATGTGGGGTGGGCCACGAGTTTTCAATTATATTTAAGAAGCAATTGACTGATGAATGCATTGGTTTATTTTATAGGCCATGTTTGGAATTGGATTACTTTAATTTTTAAGTCCAATTATTATCAAATACAGGAAAATTATCATTCATGTACCTTTAGTTTGCACCGTTATAAAAAATATTATAAAACTTTAAGGGTGTATCATTCGTCTATCCTTAGATGACAAAATATATCTCCCAACTACTATTCCGTCAGCTGCCGTTAATAACTTAACAGAATTGCAATGAAATGACAATATTGCCCTTGAAAATGAAATGAAAAATTGTTATTCGTATACCCTAAATTTGCTCCGTTATCAAATATACTATAATACTTTAAGGGCGTATCAATTGTCCACCCTAAGTTGACAAAAGCTATCTACCGACCAATAATCTGTTACTTACTGTTTGTAAGTTAACAGAATTGTAAAAAAATGATGAGTTTACACTTGAGACTTAAATTAAAGTAAAAAGACATAATTAAAATTTTAAATTAAATTCAGTTAAAATCCAAAAAATCCTTTTTTTAAATTAAATTTTAAATGATAAATGATTAGTAGGAATTTTTTTAATTACAAACAGAGAAATCCCTCATTTTGTTCATATGCAAACACAGCATCCTAAGAATACATTGAAGGGGAAAATGGGTAGGATCACAAACAAATAATACTCAATATTTTTCTGTCATTCCCTTAAACAATACTACATTAACCTACAATAACTTAACAAAAATTTCAAGTGCAATAAAGTGTAACTCCAAATACTGTAAGAAACAATAGAGGAAAGAACCAAATTAATGTGGACACTTTGTAAATAATGTCACCATCTCATCCAAAAAGATTATGTCTGTCTTATACCAAACTCAAATTCAGTCAAATTCGGGTTAAAGCTTGAACCGGTCGCTAAGCAACAGGGCACGAGCTGCAGCTGCGTCGGTGATTGTGGATTGCCTTTACGTCTGCCGTGTTGTCTCCAATCATTAGTGCTGCCAGCCGTCGCTTTGCTTTTGAATTGTGTGTGTGAAGAGAAGAAGAGAAGAAGAGGAGAAGAGATTCGTTTAAGTTTTGGTGAAAAGAAACAACATCATCGTGTATAAACGACATGTCGTTTTTTTTTCTCTAACTATAGGACGATATGTCATTTGTTTCATTAATTATAGAATGACATGTCATTTTTATATGGACGACATGTTATTTTTATGAGAGCTTCTTCTATTTTAAAAGACCAAATTACCCTTACAAAGTCATCAATTACAAACGGCAGATAACTTTTGTTAATTTAGGGTAGATGAATGATACACCCTTAAAGTTTTGTAGTATTTTTTATAATAGTGCAAATTAAGAGTACACGAATGATAATTTTCCTAAAATAAAAAGTTGTAATTATAAAATATAAATTATTAGTGCACAGTAAATATAATTTTTAAGTAATAATTAACAAAATAGAAATGATAGTATAAGTTTCTCATCATACATGTATGAGATCAAATAAACTTAAATTCTAAACTACAACAACAAATTTTTATCAAATACGTTAGTATTGTAGATTTTAAGCTACAACTACCCAACCTCAATACCAAACAAGGTTATAATTTAAAGTCTACCGATTGCACCATTTGAATTTTAGAACTAGTTGTTGTGATGAAAAATATTTAAAGTTCAACTTCAAATTATATTTCGAATAGTAAAGAGTTTACTACCAAATAATTGAATACGCAAAAATTTTATTCTTTTTATTGGCACAAGGACACTTATTGTGTTGAATAATTAGAATATTTTGGAAATATTAATTCAAAAATAATTTAGGATCTTCACTAATGATATATATAGATATACCAAGGATTAGAACTAACTATGTTGTAATCTTGGGTTGAGAAGAACTTCTATAGTGGCTATCCCACCAGTTCAGCATGCTGAGTTGGTAGGACAGTCCAATTGTGCAGTGAGTCTCACTATGGACTAGTAATGGATCCCATGATAAAACTCACTTAATTTAATATTTAATAATTAGTGGGTTTCATCTGAAACATATTGCTCTACCACATAACAAAGCATTATTAGGTCCTCCCACAGCTCAACATGCAGAGTTGGTAGGAGAACCCTATACAAGTTTTGTTTCCTTTAACGGTACCCTCACTTGTAAGCAAACTTTGTCCTTGAGACAGTTCCTTTTGAAACTTAAATTTGGTAAATAATGAATTCTTTTGGTCAATACACCTCCTTAAATATGCTATATCAAATGCAAATTGTAGTGTACTTAATTTTGGGAATCAACTATATATAATTGGAATATTAATAGTTGGAGTCATGGGTGAGATGTTAAAGTTGTGGAAGATAGCTTAGAAAAAGTGAAAAGAATAAAGATATCGTGTTGACGCATAAGCTCAATACATACTTTCTTCTTTACTAAAAGTATGAAGTAAAAGAGAGATTGAGGGATAAATGACTTGCATCAAAGCAACTCACTCTCAATGTCCAACAAAAAAGTAAGACAATTATTTTTATTATGTTTAAGAAAAGTGAGATTGTTGTGGAATTATTTAGGACCTAAGTATGGATGCAAATAATATAAATGATAAGAAATTAAAGTGACAAAATATTATTAGTCAATTCAAATATGCTAGAGCAAATTCTATGCTCGGTTTCAACTCTTATTGTCTCAATTGATTTTTAATTATAAAAGGTGATGGTTATTTATAGACAGTGAAATATATGAATCGGTCACACATTTGGCGACACTTGTTTGAATCTCAAAGTATTGTGACATCTTATGAATTGATTAGTGTGATATACAGTTCATAATATATTTCAAGAAATGTAATGCACACATAATAAGTCATATGACTGCTTTTACAATTCACTTTTTAAAATCATTAATGTGAAACACATATTAGTTTATCAAGAGGTGAGTAGTTATAACATAGATATATATGGTTTATTGTTTTTATTGAATTATGAAAGATATGAGAAGGGGGCTGATCTAAGTACCGAAGAGGTGAGTCTGGGCTCGTCCCAATTGACCCCAACAAGGCCCAAACACATAAGCCTTAACTCAGATTTATTTATTATTATTTTCTTTGCGAAAATGGTTCTTTATATTTACAAGTTAAATGAGAAGAGTTAGCCGAAATATCAAATTTAAAAGAAAAGAAAAAGAAACTTGGAGACTCGAGAGAGGGATGGCGGGAGTAGCAGAAGCGCAAAGGAGACAAGCAGGCAGGAGCAGGCCATTACATCCTTCTGGAAGGGGCCCTCCACCACCGCCTCCTCGCCCCCGCTTCGAGCCCGTTGATCGCGAGAAGGTTCCTTGTTTAATTTCTTTTGCCTACTCTCATAGTTTAGGGTTTCACAACTCAAGACTTATATATAATTTTATTTTATTATTTAAAAAAAATTGTTTTAGAGTGTCATTTTCGAAACTTTTAGGATTTCTTAGTCTATGATTTAGTTTTAAGATCATTTGAAGTGTTAATTATTACTTGCAACATTGTTCTGTCACTGAGTGAGTCGGAATGAGACCAAATTTCTTGTTAGTTGCAAGAGAAATTTATTCATATTGATTTCATTTTCTTATCCTTTTTCCCTTTTCCAATGCAGACTTGTCCTTTGTTGCTTCGAGTTTTCACTAAGGTATGTCCTGCGTTCATATCTTTATGCATTAATTTTGTTACCTTTAAGATACCACGGGTTCTTCTTCTAAATTAATGTCGCAAGTGGCATCCTGTCTTTAGCTGGACTCATCGGCCAAGTGGTTCATTTTCTTTTGTTATGTTCGGCAATGCTTTTTCCTGCCCAACAACTCTTGTTTTGCATTCAGTATTCAATATTTCCAAATCTTTTACAATGCTTTGAGAGAAGCTGGATCTATGTTTGATTAATTACTCGATGCTCTAATTCATGGTCTATTTCTTCTCTAGTTTTATCTTTTGTATTTTATGTCTGATGTCTATTTATTAGATTTTCTAGCTGGTATGTATATCATTCTCAAGGTAGTGTAATAGTAGAAAGTTTGAAGTTTGACTGCTAAAGGTTTTGGAGTATCTAAGGAAACACAATCTGTAAAGGAAATAGTGTATTGTTTAAAAAGGTTCTTGGCTTGTTATAATGGCTTTTCAAGTCAGCCTCGGAGTGCTTGTTAAGTAGTAAGCATTCAATGGTCATTGAATTCCACATTATCCATTTCTAGAACCTGTAGCACCACGATTGATTGGAGGATATGTCTATGTTTACCTTCTTGTTGGCCGCTAGCTACAGCCTATGAAAAGAAGACCATTTCTATAAGTTTTCCTTGTACTTTAATCATGACTTTAATCATTATCTGTGCACTGAAATGAAATATGTACCCTATGACTCACCAATTGAAAGTTCTGCAGATTGGGGGCCACCATTCCAGGGAGGATTTTGCAGTCAGAGGCAAGGAACCTAAGGATGAGGTTCAAATTTATACATGGAAGGATGCTACTCTCCGTGAATTAACTGATCTGGTAGGTTGAACAGTGCATTGCCTTTTTTTTTTTAGAATTCTATTATAAATATATTTTTATTATCTGTCACTTGGGGCTGCATGGTTGATTGATATTCTATCGCAGGTTAAAGAAGTAGCACCAGCTGCAAGAAGAAGGGACGCAAGGCTTTCTTTTGCTTTTGTTTATCCCGATAAGAACGGTCGTTTTATGGTGAGAGAGGTTAGTCGCTCTTCCCTCACTGTTTCTTATTTGGTACATGATCTATCTGCAATGAATTGAACTGTTCATGACAGCAATGGCATAGCTTGTTTAATCCTGTTAAAGCTTTGAAAGCCAGCTTGAGTTAAGATCTATTAGTTAGCTCTTTTAGGCTACGTATGGCTGCAGGGATGAAGGCGGGCTAGATTAATTTTCAGGATAAGAAAATTTATCCAATCCAAGGCTTTGTTTAGTAATTTACTCCAACTATCATTTTTTCATGGGTTTAGACAGGACTAAATCTCGTATCTTAATTTAGGCCAAATTTGATACCAATAATAAAACCTTATTCAATAATTTATTTTAACTTTTATTTAATCTAAGATTAAATATAAACATTTTAATTCAATAATTTATATAAACTATTATTTAATATAGGACTGGCTCAGCAAGGCACATGAACAAAGGGTTTTGCAATGGATAGAATTGTTGCTTAAATATGATGGATATGAACATGTTCAACATTGCTTATTAGATTGTTGATGTAATGACATGATTTAACTTTGCTGATTAATTTGTAAATGAGAAGTGAAAAAGGATTTACTTGTCGAATTCATTGTTGTTTTTATGAAGGTGGGGAAGACCTTCTCTTATGAAGGTAGGAGGCAGTTAGATGATGGCAAAATGTTGGCTGAACTTAGCTTTGAGGTATATAGCAAAGTGCTTTGATCTGCTGTTGGTCTTGATTGATTTCAACTTTGTTCTATTTATCTCTAACTTAATGTTCCTTGTATGCAGATTGGAGACTACTTGGATGTGGCTATCCTGTAAAGTTTGACTCTGTAATTTGTTTAGATCGGTTATGATACGGCTAGATTTGAGACTTTGGAAAGGGCCTGTTATGTGACTTAGTGATATTTTAGCATGATTTCACTCTGTTTGAGCCTTATCAATACTCAGTGCAGTTTAGTTTAGTTTTTTTTTTTTTTCTTAAATTGCAATTTTGAGAGTGATTCAGTGATGTTTGAAGTTTATAGAATATAAGAATGACATTTAGCCATTTAGGAATCTTGGGAGTGGTAAATGGCTCAAGTCAAATTGAATTTGGGTTTGTCCACGTCCTTACCTTTTTAAAATAAGAGGGGAAAAAAATGCTACATAATTTACAGGTGATCTAAAAATAATTTTCTGGGATTCTTTAATTGTTTTACAATTAATAATTAAGTCATATAAAAAGAATTAATTTTGAGTTGATGTTAAATATTTATGTAACCTAGCAAGACCGATTTAATTGTGGCAGAGGATCGTAAGTGTATTGCACCTTACTTGAGGTTTTGATGGATCCGTCTTGAAATACACAATTATCGATGGTTTTTACCAGCTGTAGCCGTGTATCCGGTGTATTAGCGATGATTCAATAAGATTTTTTCATGTGGCGTGGGCTTCATGTTTAGAATCACATGAGATATTTGCAACCCGGACCGTGTTAATGGGTCAGTTGACAGCAGAAACCGCCAACGCGCATCGATTAGCGATGCGCACGTATGTGGTTATGCGGCAGTCACTTTCCAGTTTTGAAACCAAAGAAAAAGCTCCACGTACGTGATTTTCATTGAATTCATGGACCAAGTCTTTCAAGACTTCAGCCGATCTAATTTTAATTTGTTTTCTACGTAAAAGTAAATTCGAAGTCTTATTATATTTAATTTTCCTCTCACAGCATTACTGAGATTTTTTTACATATAACGTTTTAATAGCGAAAATGCGAGAAAAGAAACCTGTGATGAACCGTCTGCCGAAAACAAGGGATTAATTAATTTGTTGAAGTTCTTTGGTCTTTTCCCAAAATTTAAAAATAATGGTGAGAATAAAGATGATTAAAAAATGAAAAAATAAATAACCCGCTAATAATTAAAATTAGTCTGCTGCTAGCGGGTCGTGAAAACGACGTCGCTAATTGTCGGCTGGGAAACGCTAGTAAAATAGAGTGAGTGAAACAGCCAAGGGCGGAGACCAGGGAGAGAGACAACGAGAGTGAAAAAGAAACACAAGAATATTAAAATAAGATTACAGAATACAGAGAGAGTCCGAAAGCCAAGATGGGCACTCGTTGCTCGTTCCAGATTCTTAAACAATCGGCTTTCAGATAAACGCAGGCATACTCCATTCGTCCCTGCATTTTCCTTCATTTACACGCTCAAATCTCATTTTGGACTCCTGTCATTATCTGATGCTTTGCTGTGACGGTGAACTCTTATTAGCGAAATTGCTCGTTAATTTCTCTCGATTTCGAAAGATCTCTTAACTCATCCACCTGTATGTCTCATTCCCTAAAACCTCTTCTTTTGAGATGCTCCCTCTCTGTCCCACTTTCTCTCTTTCTTTTTTTAATTAATTTTAATTTTTACTCTTTTAATTGATTGATTTTAAGTTGTGGAAGGCAATGGCGTCGGGGCGGGGATTATCCGGTACGGGCATCCACAGGAAAAGAGGTGGTGGATCTCGATTGCCTATTGTACTTGTTATTTTCTTCTCAGTTCTTGCGCCGTTGATCTTCTTTGTTGGCCGAGGGCTTTACACCTCCGCTTCGATTGGTTAGTTCTCTCGGATTAATTAATTACTTCAATTTAATTGTGTATTTTCAGATCTAACTTCAATTTCACATTCGTTTGCTTTAGGTTTTCTGAGAATTATTTTTGCTCGCTTTTTAGACCTGACCTATTGTTAGTTTTCATTGTATTCTGGAAAATCCTAATTTACTAACAGCATTGGCACTTTTGGCCTTTCGGCTATATATTCTATATATTTTTTTCTTGTTACTGAACGCCAACACTAGGCATCTAAAAACACCGTATTAACTCCTTGAGTGACTAGAATACTGTACTTCGCTGGTGCAATCTGGCATCAGATTTTTATCAGTTCCTGTGCGAAGTTTATTTATCTCTTGTCTCTAATTAAAAAGTATTGTTGTTACTTGTGCCAGATCAAAATGATATTCCAAGTGGTTCTAGCAAGCAGGTAGCTTGTTGCAACATTTTATTTTATTTTTAATCATTATTATTTGGATTAAGAGATTCTGGTTACCCTATTGATATTAGGGAAAAATTTGGTTGATTGGTGCAGAATGTGCATTGGAGAGAAAGACTAGCACTGCAATACATTAAATCCCTATTATCGAAAGATGTAAGTGTGTTTTGGTGAAGATTTTTAGTTACAAGCTATCTGTACTACCTTACTTTCAGCAACTGTATTTTTCTATTATCAATTATATTAACTTTGTCGCAACTTGTTTAAACCAATGTTTAGGTCATTGATGTTATCGCAGCCAGCACAGTCGATTTGGGCCCTTTAAGTCTTGATTCCTTGAGGAAAAGTAACAAGTCTGCTTCATGGAAATTTGTTGGAGCAGAGACTTCTGTAGAGAATAATGCTACTTCTGAGGTTAGCAGACTTTGATGCTTTGGTTGAGTATGCACTTAGTTATTGTACAACTTTTCTTGCAAAGGTCTTATTTGCTTAATGTTGCTTACTCACTGATGTCTTTGGATTGTGATTCTGTTCAAAGCCAAACCAAAAAGCTGTACATATCGGAAAAGAAGCTCCTAAGGGGAAAGGAGACAATATTCTGGCTGGTAACATCTGCTTTTTTGACTATTTGATGTCGTTGTGGATAGTTTCTTGCTTGCATGCTGATCTGGTTGTCCTTTACAGATGGCCAATCCCAATTTGTTGATACACCTGCAAAGCAATTTCGAAGGGTAGATGTTCTTTCTATCTGATGTTGCTTTAATAATCATATGTGCCATTTAAACCTTTTTACTATCTGAAGCTATCCATGATTTCTTCTGAATTGTGAAACTTGTCTCTGTGAGCAGCAATTGAGAGACAAGAGGCGTGAAAAGCGAGCAGCAGATTTGGTAAAGCAAGATGATGAAGCAATTGTGAAGCTTGAAAATGCAGCCATTGAACGCTCCAAATCTGTGGACTCAGCTGTCCTGGGAAAATACAGCATATGGAGGAAAGAAAACGAGAATGACAACTCTGATTCTACTGTACGGTTGATGCGGGATCAGATGATAATGGCAAGGGTGTATCTGAGTATTGCAAAGATGAAGAACAAGCCTGACTTACAGCAAGAACTACAGTCCCGGCTCAAAGAGAGTCAGCGTGCTTTGGGAGACACAGCAGCTGATGCTGATTTGCATCACAGGTAGCTGCATTGTAAATTTTTTGTCATTCACTGTGTATTATATATAATTTGCATTTTTCATGCATTCTGGTTCTAACAAATCCTTTTTTTTTTTTCTTTCTATTCTGCGCGTATTACCTGTGTAGTGTGCCTGAGAAAATCAAATTGATGGGTCAGGTTCTGTCAAAAGCAAGAGAGCAATTATACGACTGCAAATTGGTGACCGGAAAGCTGAGAGCCATGCTTCAAACAGCAGATGAGCAAGTTAGGAGCTTAAAGAAACAGAGCACATTCCTGAGTCAGTTAGCAGCCAAAACAATTCCAAATGGAATCCATTGCTTGTCCATGCGCTTGACCATCGAATACTATCTTCTTCCTCCAGAGAAGAGAAAATTCCCTAGAAGTGAGAATTTGGATAATCCAAATCTATATCATTATGCCTTGTTCTCCGATAATGTGTTGGCTGCATCAGTTGTTGTGAACTCCACTATCATGAATGCCAAGGTATGTAGACTGCTTATCCTGTTGCAATGTTGTCTAAATTGCTCTCCAATAGTGAGCACATCCTTGATTTTATATGTTTTATCATTTGCTTAAAGGTCATTTAATACTGAGCCCTCAAACTATTGGGCATAGTATATGTGCCTTTAATGGAAATTAAGAATTAGCCTTTTAAACTGACCTTAGATACAATCTTGACAAGAATATGCCTCTTGGTGGTATTGCAGGATTCCTCAAAGCACGTATTCCATCTCGTTACCGATAAACTTAACTTTGGAGCAATGAATATGTGGTTTCTTTTGAATCCTCCTGGAAAGGGTACTATTCATGTTGAAAATGTTGATGAATTTAACTGGCTTAACTCATCCTACTGCCCTGTTCTGCGGCAGCTTGAGTCTGCTTCAATGAAAGAGTATTATTTCAAGGCAGACCATCCAACCACTCTCTCTTCTGGTGCTTCAAATCTGAAGTATAGGAATCCAAAGTATCTTTCAATGCTTAATCACTTGAGGTTCTATCTCCCACAGGTCTATCCTAAGTTGAACAAGATCTTGTTTCTTGATGATGATATTGTAGTCCAAAAAGACTTAACCAGATTATGGTCAGTGGATCTTCAAGGAAAAGTGAATGGGGCAGTGGAAACCTGTGGTGAAAGCTTTCATCGTTTTGACAAGTATCTAAACTTTACCAATCCTCATATTGCACGAAACTTTGATCCAAATGCTTGTGGGTGGGCATATGGGATGAATATGTTTGATCTGGAGGAGTGGAAAAAGAAGGATATAACTGGCATCTATCACAAGTGGCAGAACATGGTTAGTCATTAGAATCTTGTATCTTTTTCGCTTACTCATATAATCATTTATACTAACATATAATTTGATGATTCAACTGCACGGGAAGAATTAGTTTGGCCTTTGCATTTGTCTTTTTGAGTTTAAACATGCTACACATGGATGAGCAATTAGTATCTTCTTTTGTTCTTATTTTTCTGTTTCTTCCTTTTTAATCTCAGAATGAAGATAGGACACTATGGAAGCTTGGCACATTGCCTCCAGGGCTGATTACATTTTATAATCTGACACATCCACTTGAGAAGTCATGGCATGTGCTTGGTTTGGGTTACAATCCTAGCATTGATCGGTCAGAGATAGAAAATGCAGCTGTAGTCCACTATAATGGCAACATGAAACCATGGCTGGAGTTGGCTATGACTAAGTATCGGTCATACTGGACCAAATACATTAAGTATGATCATCCCTACCTCCGGAATTGCAATCTAAGTGAATAAATCTGATAATGGGCTTTAAGGTACAACGAAATGCTGCCTCTCTCTCTCACTGTTAATGGGTCAGTTTGTGTTGGTTGAATACATGAGACGTAATGGGTCCAATTTTTTATGCTGCATGTTCCGTCTCTCCATTCCACATCTTTTTACTGCTCTTTGTAATTCATTCAATTTGTTCTCACCATTGCTCACCAACTGAAACAAGATAACAAATTCCATGTCGACGACTTGTAGCCTGCCTAATTTTTTTAATTTTTAATTTTTCCCTTTTTTGTGGTTTATTTTTTTATTACTATAAATAAATATATATATATATATATATTTTAAAATTTTGTGGGAGCTAAGTTCAAATTTGGACAGGAAATAGTAGTAAACCTCCTATAAATGTGAATTTCTGTATTCTTTGAAGAAGTTTTGCTTTAGAGAATGTAATGTATTGGTTCTTCATTAGATCAAGGACTTGCTGTCTTTCAACAGTATTTACAGTGTACTGACTGCTTGTTGGTTGTATTATCCATCTGCTTTCAAAGGAATGTATTTTCTATTTTTTCTTCTTCATGTTCTCTGTAAATATCCCACCATACTGTCTTTTATATGACCTGCCTTAATCTGGCTAGGGATTTATTTTGCACAAACGGTTTCTTGGTTATATTCATGCATAGAGGATCCAAGAATAATATTAGATGCTGAGCTTTTTCTTTAATGGCTTAATCTCAATCATGAATTTTCTCGCATAAAGTTAATAGCAGATTGATGTTTCACCAGAGATTTTTCTTTCCTTGTTTGCTTATATTTTGATTCAGTATCCAGTTTATGCTAAATACTGATTATCTGGTTGGCTTTACAAAGTTGTGACAACACTTCTGTGAAGGTTTATTGCATAGATTGCAGTCAACTGTGCACAGTGAAATACTGTAAAAAGCAAGGATATTGGTTAATAATTTAGGTGCAATTCACGATTCTATTTTCAGAATAAACGCTTTTGCTAGAACATGAATGATGCTTACAATGAGGACCTTTGTTTAAGTTGCATGATACATCATCATCAACCCAAAAGTTGTAAGTTCGTTTATTTTCAACACTTTTAATTAGTGCCTCCGTGGACTCATGGATCAGGACGTTTTTGAAGCATTTTCTTCTCGCTCGTTGTGGTGGATGTCATGTAATTACTGTGGGCCTATGGGATATTGATGTATCGGATGATCTTAATCTAAGTTGTTCAGCTGACAGATTGAGTCCATGGGCCACCATAATACACAGTTTGTTTTTATTTGCGGAAAATTATATTATTAAGAAGTTCACTCAAGACCCTGGCAAGACGGAAACATATTCAGTTGAAGGATGGGAATATGGGATTTCATTTCAGAAATCATTTTTGTCTTACCCATTTACTTATATGTATATTTTAGGATTTTTTGAGTTGAAACAATTTCTCATTTTGGGACCGGGTAAACGAAGCTACCTTATAACGCTAAATCTAGCTCTAGCTCTAGCAAGCTCCCAAGTCTCAAAGAGTCCTAAACCAGCAGCAGCACCACATAAAAAGATGGTATTTTTAAACCAGCTACCTAACAAATGATTATCAATGGGGAAAAACACGTTACGGCTCCTATTGTCGAGAGTGTTGACCCTTCTTTTCTTTTCTTATTTCTTGAAAAATTCCATTATAGAATTCGGAACATAATTTAATAGCTGATCTTTTCGTGGATTTTGGATGCGATGTGATTCGGCCTCCGCTTATTGCCTACATCCGTGAACCTGCATGTTTTCTTTCAATTGTTCCAATCAAAATCGGGATCATTAAGTATAATCTTCAATTGCATCAAAACTGTAGTCCCGAACCCAAATAAAGATGTATCGATCAAACAAATTGAGAATCTGGTTCTTTCTTTGCTGCCCATTATTTGATTTGATGACTCGATCACCAGGCCTCTCTATATCTGTACGGTTGTATGGAAGTCGGGAAATGATTTCATTGGATTAAAAAAAGCGGAGTGTCTCGCGAATCTTCTCTTCCCGTCAAAGTTAAACATATTTTATATTTTATATGCTCACAGCAAGAGATGGTGTTGCGAACCACGTGCACTAACATCTATTGTTCACTGTAAACTGGTCATAGCTTACCAACGCAACAACGATGAATGGTTTTTCTTATAATGAAAAATGATAAATGGACAGTCCTGTATCAGGGCTGATTAAATAATTTGTTGTTCGCCCCTTCATCAATTCAAGTGCATGCATACGCATCGTCTTGTTTCATACATTAATTAATCATCATAATACAATAACAAAATATTAGTAATTATGTTTAATTGAACTACACATGTCATATATACATTAAGTGAGGATAATACCTCTGACATATTATAAAATTTCTCCGTCCAAATACCCATATTTAGTTTCTTGCTTGTGCAAATTTCACAATTGCGTAACTGTATTTATATAGAAGTGTTTTAGACATCCAATAAAGCTCTTCTCATAACTCTTTTTAACTCAATTAATAAACCTACGTACAAAAGAAAAATATTTTTTTAATGTGGGTCGGCTTTGCCCATATGGGCGCCAATTCGAACGGACAACTAGAAGGTATAATTGAGTTGCCTAAAAGATATATAAAAGGAAAGAAGATAAGAGAGAGAGAATAGTTTACGTGTATACCCAATACAATGCTCACATAGTCGTATGGTATTCCCTTGTAGAAGGATGACGTGGGCTCTTTGCGCACCACTTATACCCAGCCGTTGCCTGAGCATCAGTTCCTGTTTAAACGGGGACGCGGATTCAATGCGATATTGGCTACAGGGGAAGTGCTAGAGTGAAATCCACTGAGCTGAATAATGGTAATAGTAATGGGATTCTTAAAGTCAAAAGGAGGCTTGGAATAATGAGTTACTTTTTCTTGCTCCCATACTTCTATTATCTTCTTTAATTTATATATATAGCAACTTTCGTCAAACAAATTTATCAGATCGTTCATACTCATACATGCTTTTTATTAGAGCTTGCAAGCGGTTTAATTAGTTTAATTGGCTTTAATTTGTAGAATTACTAATTAGTGCATGAGACATGCAGTAGTGCTCCCTTAATCATGGGAAAAAAAAACCTAAAAAAATATTGTAAGAACAGTCTCTAGCCGACCTTGGTGACCATTTGGTTCTTATATATATATATATACACGAATATATATTACTGATAAAAAATTGTAAGACACATATATATATTGATGAGTAATTGGGAGATAGCTCTACAGTCTGGATGATTATAACCATAATTTATTGTAGAAAATTAAACCATATCTCTTAAACTTTGCATGTGAAAGAAACTGGCTTAACTCCAAATAGTAAAGTCCCCACGCGTGTCATATCAAATATTTGTTAGATGTCCTTCTTGTTTGTAATTACTCGATCCCAGGTTGATTTTTATTAACAATCAAAATATAACATATATTTATATATATGGTATGATAAATTATCAATATTTATCATATACATTTAATTCTCTCCATTTGGGAATCCAATGACTTTACATGCAGATTTATATCGAGTACGTAAACATAGAGCAACCAAGCAATTGGTGATGACGAAAACAAAAGTACAACATGTACCACCATCTTGTATTAACAGAAGAACATTAAAATAAGAGAGCTCTTTACTCCCATAACTCAGTACTTCATATTTATATTACATTAGTACTTTCATCTTTTAAGCTTTTGCTCTCGGAGTTTTCAAAAAAATATATATCCAACCACTAACCCGCTATTAGCTAATTACAGAAACTGGCCTCTCTTTTTGGTGTTTCTGTTGCCCCTTCTTTTATTTCCAACCCAGAAGCTAGCTACCTTTTGCTTAATTAATTCCTCTCTCCCTTCGACAAGAAAAACAGAAGATTAAAAATTTAAAAAAAAAACCACTTTTTCCATTCCTGATCGTCATCATCATCTTAAATTTCCAATTTACCCTCTTAAATATTGACATGCTGCTGAAGCCAAGCAGAGAATGCATCGAGGGTTTTCATGTCGGCTCGATAATAATTTTGTGTAAAATGGAGCAAATTGTTCCATGTGAAGTCGGGATATGTCCTTGGATTGTTAGCATTGACCAAATTATTCGGAGGTGTCACCACCTTGTCCATCTTTGGACATAAAAAGAAAGCAAGTGATTTCCTCACAGTTGTATTATTAACCACCGCTCTGTGCAAGCAACTCTTGTAAATGCCATTTGATAAAGCCTGAAATATCAACTAAAAATTATTAATAAATTCAATCGCAAATTACAGTTTTATTATTTAATAAACCTATAATTTACTGAATATGAAAATTAACTATAGTAAGTACCATGAAAGTGTCGCCAATGTTGATAACAAAAGCGTCTGGTTTAGGGCTAACAGACTGCCATTGTTCATCCGCATACACTTGAAGGCCGCCCACTTGATCTTGATGAAGAATTGTTAACGATGTTGGGTCACAGTGAGGTCCGGTTCCTAGAGTCAAGTTAGGTTTTTGGCACGGTGGGTAGTAATTCAATCTCATTATCGAATCATTTCCTTGAAAAAATTCTCTGAAATGTGCTCTGCCAACTCCTAGACTCATTCCCAACAGCTCCATGATCGCGAGTGAGAGACTGCTCATGGCTTCACAATACTCTTGGTACACTTTCCTACACACACACACACACACATAAAACAAGAAATTAATTTCGTGCTATACTTCTATGTAATTTATTTCCATGCATGCTTATATATGATAAATATATAGCTATAGCTATATTAATTAATTTGCTATACATATGTGTACTTTATTATCATCTAATAAATATATATAACAATTAATGGTTCAGCTCTATATATATATATATATATATTGAAATGTTCCAATCCGAAATTTTAAAGTGTGAGAAAGTCTGGGAAAGTTTTAAAACCGCATGGTTTAAGTGCTTTAAGTTTTAAGCTTTTAAAATCCTGCGGTTTTAAAGCTTTCTCGAACTTTTCCGTACTTTAAAATTCCGAGCCAGATTGAGACTATATATATATATATATATCAGAAACTTTCTAATCCTGAATTTTAAAGTGCGAAAAAGTCTGGAAAAACTCTTAAACTGTGTGATTTAAGAGTGTAATTTCATAATATATCTTAAATTGTACTGTTTAATAGTTTTCGTAAACTTTTTCGGATTTTAAAATTCCAAACAAGAAAACTACTATATGTATATTACCCGAATTGCCTGAAATCTTGGCCCATTAAGTTGAAGAAATAATCTTCGACGATGGTTGAAGAGTTATTGTCATTAGCACAATAACGAAAGGAGAGTGTTTCTTTCCAGGGAAGCTTATTGGAGAACCTTCCAGTGAAACTACTTGAATATCCACAGTGATCTCCAATTTTTCTCTGCGCCTTTTGCTTCTTAGAGGGTCGCATGACAAAGAAAGAATCCACATAATCACAAGCCTTCTTTATAAGCATTGAATCAACACCATGATTTACAACTAAAAAGAACCCGTGTTTCTTGCATGCCTCATCGACAAGCTGGGATATTTTATCAACTTCAAAAGGATCTCCGGAAAGGAAACTGCACAAGTCAATAGAAGGAATCACTAGTTCAGGCAGCTCAGGGCTTGGCCTCTCGCCGTCAGGCCATATGAATTGTGAGGGTATGGTGGATTGAAATTGAAGAACTGATGCATCAAAAACTAATGGCTGCTCTTGAGTTGGCAATATGCTTGAATTGCAACAATCCATTGACATAGATCGAGCAAGCTAGGTATATAGATTGTACTTGATGGGTATTTATGTACGTGACAATAAATTAAACAAGTTAGATTATTAAAAAAAAGAACAAAGAAAAAAAGCTTATGTCTGACAAAAGAGCAAAGAAAAGCCAAGGCCGTTCATTGGGGAAGTCGGTGACACATATATTGGAATCTTGTTTTACTGTTGCGTCATTCCTCTCTCCTCTTTAACATTTATGGACTATAGTTTGTCGCCCGACGCCTATTTTAATTACACACACCTGTGTGTATATACACACGGGGCAGTACAATAGTTTTGTTTTGGAGGGGCGCCCTATCAGGATTAAAGTTCTTTTTTCTTGGATTCCAATGCCCACCCACCAATTATATTCTGAGAGTGATTTTTATTTGTTGAGTTCATTTTAAATTGTTGCTACTAAAATTTGAATCGATAATAAAATATGATAAATAATTCGTTTACTTGGGGAACGAGCTATGAGAGAGCTTGATCTGAAATTGTTATTGTTGAGAGTAAAGAGCTCGGTGATCGGGTTGCAAAGAGCTCGGTGATCGGACTCCTGCAAAACAGTAACTCATCAGGGGTCACCAGGGTTGTTACCGGCGTAGACCCTCCGATGCTTAAGTTAGAGATCGGGAATGACGCGGTTACAAATAAATAAGAGAGAGTAGGAGAAAAAGCTTGGAGGATATTGTACACCCTCCTCCAATGTGCCTATTTCTCATCATACATTTTTTATTGTCCCTCCTATTGTGGAATGATGACCTCTTTATATAAGAGAAAATAATTAGAAGCATAGTTGAGTTAGGATAACTAATCCCTTATTCTATAAGATTCGAATTTGACGAGGATTAAAACTTATATTGTTTTATCCTATTGGAATTAGGACAAGTTATTGGATGTGGGACTTTGAGCTCAAGTTTGGTAAGAATAGTCCATGAGATCGGGTTTAGTAAGAATATGGGCATAACATAAATAATTACTGAAAATTAACTTAGCATAATTTACTTTGTAGTTATTTTAATTTCTAAGCTTACATGCTTATCCCAAAAAAAAATTTCTATGCTTACGTGTGATCTTGCTGTAGCATGTGAACACTATGCTATTGGCCAGTCCAGAGATCGACATTGCCTCTTTCAGGAGGTGGAGCAATGGGCTAGGCTCTCTGCACAATTTTTTTATTTAAAAATAAAATAAAATAAAATGCAACTAGTTTGTTCTTTTGATTTACTTAAATGGAGGTAAAAGTTACTGTGTAAAGTTTAAAGTTTCGATAAAACTCAAGTAACTAA
The DNA here is from genome assembly GCA_030449835.1 of Clausena lansium. Taxonomy (NCBI): domain Eukaryota; kingdom Viridiplantae; phylum Streptophyta; class Magnoliopsida; order Sapindales; family Rutaceae; genus Clausena; species Clausena lansium. The sequence continues at coordinate 6,504,622 of JASUUF010000257.1, forward strand.
GCGCCTAATTAACTTCGATCAATAAACAGCGATGGTGTGGTTTCTTTTAATTTGGGCAGGCATGTGCTTGAGCTCGATGTGGTCGTGCTTGTCTCCACCACTCCACGTATGAAGCATATGGTGAAGTTTGAACATTTAGAGCCAAAATTAATATTTGAGAAAGGTGTGTCACAATTTTCTTTTGTTAGCCAATTCCGTACATGAGTAGGGTCTACGGTTTGATCGATGGCCAAGAATTTAGGTCAGGTTTTAGTATGTTTCCAACCGTACATGAGTTATGTCTACGGTTTAATGGATGGCCAAGAATATAGGTCAGGTTATGTTTCCAAACATTTATTTCTCTTTATTGATGGCATTCACTTTTGTTATATCCATATTTTTACTAAATTCAACCGGATGACATGATCGTAGGGATATACATCTAATAATATGTCATAATTCGAATAAGATAAAAATAATACAAGTCTTAATTTTTGTCAAACTCGAATCCTATAAGATAAAAGATAAATTTTCTTAATTTAATTATACTTCTGATTATCTTTGTTATATAAAGAGTCCCCACCACTCAAAAGCGAGGAAATATAACGGTATACAAAAAGAAACATGCATATTAGAAGAAATGTATAATATCCTCTAAACATTTTCTCTCATACACTCTTTTCTCTCTGATGGATTATTATTTTACAAGTTTTCGACTATCAAACTCTTCACTCTCAACAATAATAATTTTAAAGACATCAAAATCTCTCATAGCATGTTCTCCAAATAAAATAATTATTTCTCAACTCTTATTGTTGGCCTAAATTTTGGTATCAACAACTTTCAAATTTATTTTACGTAATTTATCTATTTACTAATAACTTACCGTATCGTTAGTGATGACCTTTTTTTGTTTTTTTGGAAACAATGATATCTACACAATACAATTAGAGCATTAAATCAAATCTACTTTTACCCAATTATATAACTGGGGGAGGAAATTGAGTATCTGTTTGAAACTTGAACTGCTACGCTCATTAATGCGAAGGTAGCTGTTCACCACTTGACTTTTGGCATGGCGTTCATTGATATTCGACTTAATTAGAATAATTCTCTTTTTTGAATAATATGATCAAAACTCCACTCATTTTTTCAAACTCAGTCAAAAAATATTAGTAAGAGGTTGTTGGTTAAATGTTTAAAATTTAAAATTTTATTATTTTTAGATCTTTTTTAAAATTTATTTATTTATTTTTTATAACTTATGACTGATTTTCAAATATTTACATATGAAAAGAAAAAAATAAACTTTTGTGACTTTTATCTTAATAAAAAAATATCTGAATGACAAGTAAATATTATATTCCAAAAATATCTTTATAAAATAACTTATTTCCTAAACTATAAAATCTAATCCTTTTTTTTTTACTTTAATGCACAAGGACATAAATGTCAAATAATCAAGTTTAAACAGTTTTTTTTTATAAAAATAAACAAGATGTCACGTATATTTAGATATTAAAAAAAAAAATAAACATATCATTCAGATTTTCGTACTCAAATCTATTCATATTTCAGAAAAATTCAGATCCATTCAAATTTTAGACAAAAAAACAAACGCTACCTAAGTCTAAATTTTTTTTTTAAACCCACGATTGATCAATAAATATTTATAAAAGGTAAAATTATAAAAAACACAAAAAGCAAAAAAAAAAAAAGAAAAGAGAAAATTAAAAGTGGGCCAACTCCCTAATAGCATAGAGATTGTGATATGGTTGGGAAGGAAGTAATAATTTTGACAAAGAATAGATGGGCTTTAATCAATTTTATCTAAAGTTAATATCAAGCCAACCTCTCGTTTCGGCAAGAGATTAAGCATTTCCGTTATATGTGGAGGAAACTGTTGAGAAAATGACACTCTCGACTGTCGGTCCTATTAAATTGATGGAAATGGGTGACGACCAAAAAAGAGGTCCGACGAGAGATCATATTGGAACCGTTCAATCAAAGAAATAAATAAATAAAAGTTGAGCGGTGGCAACGCTCGGTGAGATTTAAAATTCTAGAAATGGATAGGGTTTGTTTTGTTATTCTTTCGGAAAGCAGGATACATTTTACACTACACACATCAGAAGCACCCACTCTACTCTTACGTACATTTATATCTTATACTTATGTATTTTGAGGTAAACTTTCAATATTACCCTATAATAATCATAGGGTAATATTGAAAACCTCACTTGACACAGACTGATCATGTCGTAAAATGATCTTTGATTGATGACGATGCCAATGAGTCATATATGAAACCCACAAAACAATTCACTAGAGTTAATTAGGACCTCCCATCCCATGCATCATGTTGCTTATTTGGTTGGAAAAGATGGTTTTGCCTTTGCTTTAAACATTTTTCTTTTTAATCAAAAAATAAAGACACAGATTAAGCATAATTGGATAAGGATTCTGTTCACTGGTAGCTAGAAGCATTCGAAGGAAGCAGATCATAATATTGAAAGTTGTTTTTGTTCCATTCCATTCCATTCCATTTTAAAACACTTCCCCCATAAACGTACAAACTGATGATTATCATATATATGTCACAATTAAACAATAATGAGCCTCACGCCATGCATGCAAATATAGAACGAAAGAAGCAACAAAAATTAAAATCGCCAACGGTTTCCACCAAGTTCTTTGATTTCAAATAGCAAAAATAAATATAAACGTCCCTTTACTCACCGTAATCGCTATCCAAACATTGTTAATTTTTTTGCAAATCCCATTTGTTTGAAGATCCAAGACCAATATTAATTTAATTAATTACATTGGTGTAGCTAGGCATGCACCCTCTATTTAATGATTAATTAATGAATTATCTGCGCAAGTTACCATCGTACATATGATATACGGCTTCTTTCCTCTTAAAAAACACAAAAAAAATCCCTTCAAATAGAGAACATGGAAGGTGCAAATCGATCGACCAAAAAACAAAAATTGAGTGCATGTGTTTTTCGAGAGGCATCGATTCCATTTAAGATTTATGGCAAATACATATATCCAAACTGTGTCTTATGTGTTGGATCAAGTTGGTAAACAGCTATTGCTGGGAAGATATTCAAAAGAATGCAACAGAATCTCATCCAGCTGTGCTGCTAAATCCTATTGCTATTAAACTTTATAATGGGAATGTCATTTTCCCATAATTTTTAAATTGGGCGCTGGAGATGCGTGAACAAAAATTCTGCTTCAAAATTAAAGGCCCATCCCATGAGACCATTTTGGCAGCTCCTTAAGTTTAAGGGAGCCAAAAGTCCAAGAGGTGACTGCAAAGTGCAAACAACTCCAATGTGTAACAACAGAGCATTCAGTCTCTAAATGATTCAGAATATATAATGTAGAAACAAACCTGAGAATGGGAACATAATATATTCATTCATCGGTAACAAACGGGAGAAAGCAGCGGTTGATTTGAGAAGAGAGCTTCCAAATTCCCCACAGCAAGTTCACATAAATCCACGAAAGATTCGTAGGTAAAAACAGCTCGATGTGGTTGCAGCACAACATTATCCAATTCAAATAGCTCTTTAGGAACATTAGGCTCATTCTCGAACACATCCAAACCAGCACCTGCAATCTCTCCATGCACTAAACATCTGACCATTTCATTCTCATCAATAACAGCCCCGCGTCCGACATTAACAATTATGCCTTCCTTCCCCAATGCTAGCATCACTTCTCTGTTAATCATGCGGCGTGTTTGATCAGTTAGTGCACAACAAATGATGAGGGCATCACTATTAGCTGCTAGCTGACAAACATTTGAATAGAAGGGGTATGGTACTGGCTTTTTGTTTCTTGAATTGTACAGAACATTGCAGCCAAATGCTTCCAGCCTTTTAGCAACTTCTAAGCCAATGTTTCCAAGTCCAACAATCCCAACTCGCTTGCCTCCCAACTGAAAATTTATATCTTGTTTAACAATTCAATGAGACCACAAACGAAGACTAAAATCGTTATGTTTGCAAGGAAGCATAAATACACACGAAACTGTCTGCTTAATTTTGAATATTTGTGCAACAGCTTAGTGTGAGTTCTTACTTTTAGCAGCTAATATTTACCAACAATTAATGTAACGAATCATTTATACTTCACAAAATGTTAAAGATTGTGTAAATTAAGAGAGCGGGGATGACCTTAGAACCAAGAGGATAGTCCCCAATTTTAGACCAAAGCCCTTGTCTCAGAAACCTATCAGCGGAAGAAATCTTTCTCCAAACATCAATCAACAACCCCACAGCGGCATCTGCGCCGTCGTCGGAGAAAATGTTCCCGGCATTAGCAACAGCAATCCCACGACGGCGGCACTCGGGCATGTGGATGTGGTTGATGCCCGCGCTGGCAGTGACAACGAGCCGCAGTTTTGGCAGCAGCCTGAGAATGTCCAGGGTGACCGGAGACTCACCCGAGCATAGAATGGCTTCGATTGAATGTGCATGCCTAATCAAGAATTGCTCAAGCGAGAGTGACGATTCGTATGCTTTCAACAGTTGGAACCTCCTTGAGATGAATTTGTCACCAAATAGCGCTAATGGTGCTGGAGGTTTAATAACTAAGACTTGTGGCGAGTGTTCTGATTGGTGATCCCTGTCTTCTTCATCAATCTCCATTGATTTTTTTTCGATCACTTAACTCCAGAAATTTTTACGTAGACTGGAAAAGTAAAGTTGGTTATTAAATTTGTTGCAATTTATTTTTTTTATATTTATAAATATAATTGTAGACATAATTCCTAGATTCTTTGTACAGTTGAACCATAGAATTTGGACTGGCAGACATCAGTCCACGTGCTTTATTTTAAAATTTTGTAATGACAATTTTGAAATTTTTTTATTTAATTTTTAAATTAAATTAAAATTAATTCTGATTGGTGACCCCACCCCCACCATAAAATGATAATTTTTTAATTTATTCTTAAAATTTGAAAATATCAATTTACTCTTACTATTGAGAATATAAAAAAAAAAATTATTAACACCCTTCTATTTATCTTATTTTTTTAAAATAAAAATTAAATAAATTGAAACTTTCACGCTTTGAGGGATAAGTTAAGGATTGCCTTTCTATCTTAGATGGAAATTAAAGTTTACTCTTTTTTCTAAAATGTAGGATCTAAGCAAAGTCATGGGAAAAAGACTCCACCTGCCATTAAGAAATAATTAAAATTGGATTGTTAATTGATAATTGTTATTGGTAACAATTGTCAAAAAATGATTCTTAGTTCAATAATGCTACATATCCCAAATTTTTTATCCTAAATAATCATCTCAAATGATTTGATATTCATTAATTGGTTGATATGTTATTTCTAAAATTCAAGTGAATTAATTATAATCAATTAATTTTCTTAATTTTAATCAACATAATCAAATTAAATTCTCTTAAATGCTCGTCTTTTTAAATTTTAGATTAAACTTTCTCTATGTATGAATGCACGACTCATTTTGCATCCGAAGTTGTGAAATACTTGCGAAAATGGATAATTGTTGTTAGTTAATTATTCTTGCCCTGCTTTGTTTCTCATTGCGCTCCAATGATATCATCAGCTCTCGATCTAGAACACTGAAAGCATCCACTCCGGAATTAATGTGTCGAAATTAGTGAAGTAATAAAACAAAATTGCCAGGCTCTGTTTCCTGACAAGTTTCTATTTGATCACCCTCGAGGAAACAATCAAGATGATTAAAACGAAAAGAAAGAAAGTGATGCAAGAAATAGAAGTCAGTTTAGCAAGCAAGTCCCTGATATTATTCTTTTAATACAAAGGATGGTGATCAATTAGGTACACAACATGCCAATTACCGTACTTAATTTTTATGAACACGACTTGCTTGATCAGACAGCAGCAACTTAAGCCTCTCTTTCACCACAAATCATCCCATTCGCACAAGGCGGCATAACACAAGATGTTTTGCAAAATGAAGGAAAAAGTCGCATGCCAAAATACTTCCATTTAATCATTTTCCACAACTTCAGTGAGCAATGGCTTGTTTGCGAAGAAAGCTTCCAAGTTTTCCACCACAAGTTTTTGCCGATCCTTGAAAGTTTCCCAAGTATAGATGGCACGGTGTGGTGACAGAACAACATTGTCCAATGCTAGAAGCTCTTTCGGAACATCAGGCTCATTCTCAAACACATCCAAACCAGCACCTTTAATCTCTCCTTGCACCAAACACCGCACCAGTTCCTGCTCATTAATAATAGCCCCACGGCCAATATTTATAACCACTCCTTCCTTCCCCAAAGCTGACAAGACTTGCTTATTGATCATGTGGTGGGTTTCAGCAGTTAATCCACAGCAAATAATGAGGATATCGCTGCTAGCTGCCAGATCACAGACATTTGAATAGAAAGGGTACGGGGCAGATGGTTTTTTCATCCTCGAGGTGTATGATATGGAGCATCCAAAAGCATCTAGTCTTTTAGCAACTAATGAGCCAATGCTCCCCAATCCAACAATCCCAACTCGCTTACCTCCCATCTGAAATTGGCAATCATCACCACAACATTGGTTTCAAAAGCAGTAATACACATCAGCACCTCATTCATAACCTTTACATCTCGTTTTCTTACAGTCAAGAAAACGGAAAAAAGATAAAAAAGAAGTATAGCAAAGACTTATAAAACAAAAAGCAGCATCCAGTGAGATCCCAATCACTACTAGTACAATATGAATCCCAAAAGGGGATAATTGGTTAATGCATATATTTTCTCATCACAGTCCTGATCGGCAAACAAAAATAGATAGATTGGATTCCCTTCCAATTTCTCAGGAAAGGGAAAGCCTTAAGTTTATGGCCCCAATAATGACAAGCAGAGGTAACCCCTCCCCACTGGACAATCTCTATGTAGACTTTGAGAAAGCTTCAGAATGGATATTATTGATTCATCTGTGCATTTAATTATTTTTATATTACAGTACTTATCCACTATCTGTGCATTTAATTATATTTATATTACAGTACTTATCCACTAACTATCAATTACAATCTTTATACGTAGTTTGCTTGCTCATGAAATCCAATATATAAGAGAGTAAAACAAAAACAAGAAAGTGGAGTGGAGCAGAGTGACAGACCTTACGGCCGAGGCCGAGAGAATAACAGTCCCCTTCGGCAGCTTGAGGAGGCCGAAGCCATTGTTTAACAAACCGATCAGAAGCAGAAATGTTCCTTAGCACATCAATAAGCAACCCCACGGCCAAATCAGCAACATCTTCGGAGAAAACGCTTCCAGCATTAGCTACAGCGATGCCGCGGCGTCGGCACTCGGCGATGTCGATGTGGTTGAGTCCGGCGCTGGTGGTCATCACCAATCGAACGGCTGGCATCAGCCGCAAAGTATCTGCTGTGACCGGGGCGCCACCCGATGAAAGAATGGCTTCGACTGACTGTGCATGTGTTTTCAAGAATTGGTCAAGTGGGAGAGGAGATTCCCACACCCTTAAGAACTTGAACTTGTTCGAGGTAAAGCATTCGTCTCCGAAGAGATGAAAGTCCGGTGGTGGCTTAAACAGTAATACTCTTGGGAGCTCTTGGGATTCTTTTTCTTTCCCATGCCCCTGACCTGCTTCCATTGTCGGTTCCAGTTACTTGACTGATCAACTTAATTAATTAAGCTTATCAACAAAAAAGAACTTAATTACTTGAGAACTTGAGAAAAAGGGAAAATCTCGTGATTTGTCAGACGCTTACTTTTTGCTACACCTTCTTAGTGCGCCTTGAAACGGCGCCGTTTCAAGTACTTGCTAAGTTGCAAGAGAGAGACAAATAGTGTCGTGTCGGTGTATAAATGAAAAATGTTACGAGCTTTATAATTTTTTATTTACTAATCACTAAAAGTACGCACTGCACTTCCATTTATTTTGTTGAGGGGCGGCTCGAATTAAGTATTATTTTATTTATTAGAAAGAAATGGGGGGATACAGCACGATCAAAAGATTTAAAAAATAAGTACGTAACATGTAATTGTAGAGAAAATAATAATAATAATAATAATATATTATGCTGGAGGAAATGCAGATGCTACATTTGTCCCTCAACTACGAATCTACAATTACGTTACAGCAGAATTTGAAAACAAGGCCTCCGAGTTTTCTCACTAGGACAAGTAAAGTTGGCTCAGATTCCAGTGTGGAGACGGCGGCACGGATCAACATCGTCCAATGCGAAGGGTTGTTTGGGAACATCAGGCTCTCATTTTCAAACACATCTAAACCAGCACGCACCTCTGATCTCTCCTCTCTCCTTGCACTAAGAAGCATCTCACAGGTTCCTTCCTGCTCATCAATGATACTAACACGGGCAAAATATTAACAATCACTCCATCCTTGCCTAGTGCCTAATGCTGACAATACATCCTTACTAATCACATCATATGGCGGGTTTGTTCGTTTTTTTAATGGACGGCAAATTATAAGAGCATCGCTACTTGCAGCCAATTCGAAGACGTGCGAATAAAGTGGCTACGAGAGAGAATGGGACAAATGGGTTGAGTTACTAGTATAAGATGCAGCAGCTACCAAAATTCTCAACTCTCAAACCTTGTAGTTGTAGCCACTCCATTTCTAAAGCCAATCTTTCCCATTCCCACAATCCCAATTCGCTTGCCCCCCAGCTGGAATTGCAAACTGAATTTTTAATATCAGCTTAGTAACGGTCATATATTTATTTAGCAAGATAAAATAACCATTAAAATTGTTAATCTTCTGTTCCACTTTTCATTGTTGTTATCCGTTGAGAGTTAGATGTGGCTGCTAAAGCCCGGGCCCCTAATGTACAGTTACTCAACAGAAAACCAATTGTAAGGGGTTCTAGTTCAGGGCGAATCTTTAAAAAATTCTCTGAAACAGAACTCCAAAATATCCACACCCACTCTTACTGTGTACTTGAGCAAACAAGAGAGAGATTATACATGTACCCATGAAACTTGGTTTCACTTTGCATGATAATGGTTGGTTTTTGTTAATAATGTAGTGCCCATTCGACCCATAAAATACAGCACTAATGATAATTCATTTTGGATGTGGTGGGTCGGTGACAGCTATCATCTGGACTCACTCACACTGCTTCATCTTTCTGATACTAGTATGTAATTAATATATCAGTGTGTGCCTGTGCGCAGAAGGCATTGCCTTATAAATTAAATACACATCCTTTGAGTTTGAGCCTTCTGAGCATAAACATAAACAAACCTTTGATGCTTAAGACTACATCGGTTCTTCACGAAAAAGGTCCAATAACTGCTAAATGTTAAAAAGTATGATCAATTTTTTACCGTTTTAATGACTTTCTTCCAGAGAATGACTGCAGCAGCAGCGCTTTACACACAATGCAGTCAATCATCTGCAGCAAACGGAGAAAGTAAGGGCTTATTTGAAAAGAAAGCTTCCAGATTGGCAACTGCAAGTTCACACACATCCTTAAAAGATTCAGGCGTAAATACAGCACTATGTGGCGACAGCACAACATTATCAAGTGCAAAGAGTTGTTTAGGAACATCAGGCTCATTCTCAAAGACATCCAAACCAGCACCTCCGATCTCTCCTTGCAGCAAACACCTCACCATTTCTTTCTCATCAATAATAGCACCACGCCCTACATTAATAATAACTCCTTTCTTCCCCAGTGCCAACAAGACTTGCTTATTGATCAAGTGATGCGTTTGATCAGTCAATGCACAGCAAATGATGAGGACATCACTGTTAGCTGCAAGTTCACGGACATCTGGATAGAAAGGGTAAGTAACACAAGGCTTTTTATTCCTAGAGTTGTATGAAACGCAGCATCCGAAAGCTTCAAGCCTTTTGGCAACTTCAGACCCAATGCTCCCCAACCCAACAATCCCAACTCGTTTGCCACCCAACTAAAATTACCAATAATCAACACAAACAAACTCGATCAAAATCAGCATTTCCCCTTCATGGTTCATACTAAATAAAATAAAAGATAAATACATGACACCAGACCATGCAATGCTACAAAATTTGCATAGAACTAAAGAAAAATTAATAATACTCCAAATCAAAACTGAAAAACAAAAAAGTACCTTAGACCCAAGTGGAAATTCCGCGTTGATAGGCCAAAGCCCTTGTCTGACAAAGCGATTGGCAGCAGAAAGTTTTCTCATGACATCAATTAGCAAACCCAGGGCGGAATCAGCCACGTCTTCGGAGAAAACGTTACCAGCATTGGCTAGAGCCACACGGCGGCGGCGGCACTCTGCCACGTCAATATGGTTAAGGCCAGCGCTTGTGGCAACCACCAGCCGCAACTCTGGAAGTAGGCGGAGGATTTCGGCTGTAACCGGCGCACCGGCGCTGGAGAAGATGGCCTTCACTGAGTGTGCGTGCGGTGTCAAGAATTGGTGTAGAGGAAGCGCTGATTCGTATGCTTTCAAGTATTGGAATTTGTTTGAGGTAAAGACTTGATCTCCGAACATAGCGAAGCCTGATGGTTTTCTTAAGAGTAGCACTTGTGGGACTGGGAGGTGACGATGAGTCGCCATCGCCACTACAGGAGACTCTTTTTTTTTTTTGGGGGGTGGGGGAGTTGGAAGGCAACAAGCAAGCGAGAGAGAAACGATAAATCTATTTTTCAACGTCACTTTATTACGCTGATCTGGTCCAGTGGTATGAATCATTTAATTATATATATGTATATTGAGGTAATATATACATATCAGCCCTGGCCGGCGGGAATTATAAAATATATTTGAGGTAGTATAATCAATTAATATACGTGCGAGATACATGGCTAAATTCACTCCACACGTATTATAATATTATTTATTTATTATATAATTAAATTTCTCCGGCTTCACAGCCCCACTGATAAAAGTTATTTAATTTTAAAAATATAGAATAACATAATTATTCAGTTAAAAGAAAAAAAAAATTTTCATTCTTAAATTTTGATGAACAAAAAATAACAACAACCCCGCCGACGGGCATTTTCCAAGGTTCACACTTCACACACAGCTCCAGCTCCAGCTCCCTCACCCTCCTCTCCATCCATACTAGCGCCACAAAATCACTTTTACCTTTTATTTATTTCTCCCTCTCTCTGTGTCTCTCTCTTGGCTGATTTAAATTGGTTTCATTAACCGTAATACTCAAAAAAATTACACTACAGCACACAGCTTGTTAATTAAAATTGCAAATGGCGGTCTATAAGCCAACAAGCTTTTACACCAAAGGATATTTAAATAACAAGATGAAGCCCTAAATACAAAACTCTAAAACACTGAGACCATGGAACGGATGCTTAAAGCTGATCAATCTCTTTTAATTGTAATTACATCTCTAATAACTGCTGGATAAATCAACTAGGAACATAGGGTTCAAAGAGTTTCACACATGGATTTGGATCATACTGCATTATCTCAGCAGCACGTTCAAACTCCTCCCTTAGGACTTTTATGCTGTACTTGTCCACAACTCGACCGAGGTCGTGAGTTACCTCAAAGGGATCCTCTATGCATATCAAATGACGGTCATTTCCAATCCTTCTTGTCCAGTCTTTTTCTAGTTTGCTATAAAACAAACACAACGGGAAACAATTGGTCAATTACAAGAAAGATAAGTGTCAATGAAACCTCCGAAATCTTCTCAGCATAGCTGCCATTGTCATTTGCTAGCAATATTCAGCAAACAGATTACTCACACATGCAACCATTATTCACCAAACTAACAACGTGTAAGCTGTGCCTAAAATAAGTACAAGTACCAAGTTCCCTGCTGAATTTTGTTATCAAAACAATGACTGAGTGACATTTCAACGTTACCTAAATACCAATTCACTCCATTATATTTCACAGTATAGAAATGTCGGTCACATCCACAAGGGTGAAGGTGCTAAGAGAAACCCATGTAATAACATTTCAAAAACCAAAATCTAAGTCATATAAGATATGTAACTTACCTTATCGTACTTCCGGTGCGAATAGAAATAACATTGCTGGCATAATCATGACCGTAAGCCCAATAATTGAAAAATGCCCACACAAGTCGAGCAATACTTTCCTTGTTACGAGATCCAAATCCGTTAAGTTTTTCAACTTGATCAAAGTAAGCACATTCAATATCATCCACAGTCACAGAGTATGTTTTCTCCATTCCCTGAATGAGATTTTACCAAGCATCAACTAAAACAAAAATGGAGAAAAGATACACTTTCAAATGCAAATATTTATGACAAAACATCAAGCATGTCACCCAAATCAACTCTTTGCCGAACTTTTTACTAATACAGAGCAAAATAAAATAACAAATGACAGCCAAAGAGGATGTAAATAAGTTAAGGACATAGTTATTATATAAACAATGCACCTATGTACCATATAAAAGCAATACTTTTTACAAGTATTTATTGGCAGAAAATTCAGTCACTTGACTCAAACAATTTCTTCAACACAAAATTTCCGTATACAGGATACATAATCTTTTGAGTAAATCAAAATAGTCATTTTTTACCATTTTGTTGCATCTTGCTGTTTCGATTCTCCCTTGACATTCTAAAGCATTACCAGTAAGTTGAAACATATTAAATGAGACACCCAGATAACCACAATGTTCTCATGCAAAGGACACATAAAGCACACCAAAGGAACCGCTTAAGAAGAAGTCTGGGCCCCACATCCAAATGTAGAAGCACTAAAAGATATGCATTTCATGCAACAAATGAAAGAAGCAAACAGCTAATACATACCTGTAAGCACGGAAGAATAGCAGGTCTACGCTGCTGTAAGAAATGAATGCACATCAAAACATACCTGAAAAGGAGATAAAAAGTAAACATTGTGATAAAGCAACATAAGCACAGAAACCCAAACATTTAGCATAGACACCTTAAACAGGGTGATTCTGTTGAAAAAAGATAGGCCGAAATTGCCAGCACTATCGTTTGGGGCTTTTGCTGATGTTCTCAAACAGGTCTAGTGACAATCATCACTGGAATATGACCCTCAGATAGTTATTTTGCTAAATTTGAAAATAAATATATAGTCCTAGAGATAACTTACGCATAGCTAGATAGGGTTCCTTGATAAGTTTCATTGACTCCCCTTGATTTAGCCCAATGTTTAACAATGAAAGCCAACTGCTGCAATCGCACATCTATTTGAGCATAATCCCGAAGAAGCTTTGTATTTACAACAGCCAAAAGATTGTTTATGCATATGTCACAAGAAATTCCAGTGATTGGATCCATAAGCTTTACTATGGGGACCCTTGCCCGTGTCAGTGCCTGTAAGAAACTTGAAAAAGTTTGCATCCATAGAAAGTAAACCAACAGCACAAATGAAAATAAAAGACCATAACATGCCGTGCAAGTAAGATTTGTGCTTCACCTAGACCAATCCCATCATTCAGTAAAAATAAACACCATTAAAACACTGCAGGGTAAATTTGCTTCCAAGAAAAAAGATACCATGCACGCTATATTTAAAAGAACTACTTAAGAAGGAATTACACATAGTTAAAACCAAATGATGGAATAAAACTAAATTGATGAGCAATCAGAATTACCCACAGCATCAAAGAAATAGCAGAGGCATCCATTAATAGAATTATGCTTCTTTCAGGAACCAACATATTAAAGAGCAAAATTTCACCATTCACTTTCCATTTATCTGCGTTCATTATTCATCTACAATTACTTTTAAGTTCCCCAAAAACTTCAGAGTGACAAACTCATTGAACCTTGTTTATGGGGAACGACAAATCAAACTGACTCACCTGTACATTCTGGAGATTATCTGACTGCAAGATATCAGCCAACTTCAACAAGACCTCAGACTTGTTAATCTCTGAATCATTAATTGCAAGGCAAACATCAATGTCGCTCTTAGAAACTCCAAATGAGTTAGCACACGATCCATACAGATACAACCGAGCATCAGGCCATTCTTTGCAAACTAACTTCTCCAATAATGTTAACAATTTCTTCTGCTTTGCCTTTTCTTCTTCTGCTGGTATTAGAGACTCATAAATTGCAAGAAAAGGAGCATTTAGTCTTCCTATGTCACCACGACATTCAACCTGCCATTTTAAGTTTCTCATCCTCTGGCTAAGTAGTCTTTTCCCTCTATTATCTGATCTGAAATCCTGATAATAAAAAGCACAGGCAAATCACACAATTTATCCACTAACCCACTAACAGTAAATGTTTTATTAGTAAAGAATTCTAATCAAATCATGCAGCAGTAAACAAATTTTGCCAAGTCTCTAATATAATGATTAGTTCATGGAAGCATATAATCACTACCAGGGAAGAGAGATGACCTTATCACGTGAATTTCGATGTTTCTTGTCATTCCTCTCATGATTATCATTCTTGAGTTCAGAATCATCCTCAGGCAATAAAGAATCCACGAGCTCTTCACCAAAATCATCCATATCATCACCACCTTGACTATAACCCGGGCCAGTCTCCCTCCTCTTATCCCGCCCCAAATGCCTTTCTCGACCTTCTCTATGCAAATCCAACAAAGACTCCTCAATGTCCAAGGCTGATACTGAATGAAGATTACTTCCAGAAGGAGGTCCAGGATGATCAAGCTGTCTAGTGAGCCCGACACCATTACCACCTTCAACAGCAGAACTAGTAAATCTGTTAGTCATATCAACATTATGCTCAAAGCCCCTTCTGCTATTACCAGTGCCAACAGCTCTTGCCTTGTTCGAAAAGCCAGGGGGCGGTGTTGAGCCATAATGCTGTTTGCCAAGTCTCAAATCATGTTCTCGAGAATTCTCCACATTCCTGTGTTGAAATGAATTCGGATTCGAAATAGAACTTGCTCGGGAGTGATCAAATTTACTGTTCCTATCCAAATTGTATCTCGAATTATCTAAAGGATTCAAATTCAATAAGCTCTCGGGTTGGACCTGGAAAGAACCAAACAGGAGATTCTGCTGCTGCTGTTGGTGATTCGGTTGCTGAATAGGATTATGAATTGGGGCATAATTAGTATTAGGAAACCCTAATCTCCCAAAATCCTCGCACAAGAGTCGATGTTGCTGAGTATCAGTAGAAGGAGAAGCCCAAGGGTTTTGAGGAAACCCTAGGAAATTGAGAGGGAGAGGAGTGCGGGGCCAGGGCGGAGGAGGATCACAGCCGTTGGATGGCCACTGTGGCGGGAAATTTATGCTGGGACCTACAGCAGCAACAGCAGGATCGTTGGGCAGGGATGGTTGTTGCGGTAGAGTTTGATGTGGCGGTGCTTGGGGATGTTGCTGGGGCTTTTGGAGGAGAGATAGAAGAAATTCGCCGCCGTTACAGGCGGGCGTAAGCGGTGATTCACCGCCGCCGCCACCGCTGGTCATAGCAGTGGATTTTTTTTTTTTTCCCACTTACACTGTAGCGAGTAAAAGGAGAAGAAGAAGAATGCGAGAGAGCATCTGCGACTGACTGTGATTTGTTGTTATTTTTTCTTTTTTTAGTTTTACGGAAATTATTATTACTCTATTAATTAACTTCCTCGGCAAGTATCAGATTTTGTCGCTATTCGTATCTGATCTGACAGTAGGTCCCGGTCAATAGATCAGCGGAAGATTCGTCAGATCATGTTACAACGACTTGTCGTCCATCTGTGTACGATTTGTCATATGTTTGTGGATTTAGGATTCTATTTCTATGTTAATTATTTATCAATAATAATTGTTATAACATATTTCCCCGATCACTTAGGTCGGATAACAAATCTTAATATAACTATGATCATGACATTATTGTCCAACCTAAATTAGGAATAAATTGTCTACTTATGGTCTATTAAAACTATCTCGAACACTACAAGGACTCGGACAAGGTCAATCTATATAAACTCTGCTTCGGTATGAGGTAACGAAGGAAGTTCTCACACACTCTGGGAACTAAGAGCTCTCTCTCTTTTGCTCTATTTAATTCTTGAGTTGTTACTCCCTGCGACCTCTCGATCTCTGACTTGGGCATCGGAGGGTTTTTGCTAGAAACAACTCTGGCCCCCCTTACGAGCTCTTGTTTTGCAGGTCTGCTGTGAACCGATCGCAAGCAAGATTGTTGTTTCCTGCCGACCTCATCATCGACCATAAATTTTTTGTGCCAATAGGTGGCGATCATCGTGGGGCCCTTGTGTACAAAAAGCAAACGTCCCCGACAATACCATCTTTATGGCTCCGACAATCCCTTCGAAAATTGTCCCTCAGAATTTGAACGAAGGCATTAATTCAGATCCACCGGAAGATGTTGGCACTAATGTTTCTCAAAACAATCAGCACCCGACTGATAACAACCAAAACCTTCCACCTGAGGACATAATCCAGTGGCAGGAATAATTCGAGAGAGCCCTCAATAACGAAAGACAGCTTGTGCAGGACTTTGTCAAAGAGCTTCGATCTACAAAATGTTAGCTTAACGATCGACAAAACAACGAAGACAACCGAGAGGCTCGAACAAAGCAGCAACACCGAAGCCCCGACCTCATGATCAAGAAACCTGACAAGAAACAACGCAACACCAATGTCCAGGAACAGAAGCATAAGGGCATACGGAAACATGATTATCGTAAGTATATTGCCGTGGAAAAAGGCACGCAAAAACTGCACCAAGACCCAGACGACATCCGACGTCGAGAGTATGAACGACTTGAAGCACAACATCACACGAGCTCTGCTTCAGGGCTCCTCCGGGCTCAAAGTGTTCATTCTGTTAATTCCTATGCGGATAGCCATTCGCAAAGGAGGAGGGAACAACACCAGCTTAAAACAAAGCTCGAGAGAGACAACGAACGATTGCGAAGGCAGGTGCAGGAGTTATGGGATGCAATGGACAAAATCAGGAAGCGTAATGACGACCAGCCCAAGCTCATTGCACTAGAGGAATCTCTTTTTGCTCTTGAAATTTGAAAATCGGAACTCCTACCATGATTCACTCTACCCAACATTAGAGACATATACGTGTGTAACTGATCCATGGATTCACATTGAAAGATACCAATTGATCATGCAAGTATAAGGCGTCCGTGGTGAAGCCATATGTAAGCTTTTTCCATTTACTTTAAGAGGGACAGTGGCAGCCTGGTTCCGAACTTTGCCCCACAATAGCATTCGCTCTTTTCATCAGCTAGCTGCAGCCTTCATCCAATTCTTCCAAGGTGCGGCAGTTCTGCAAAAAGACATCGGAATCCTGCGGATAATCGCTTATGGTCCGACGAAAACTCTCCGAAGTTATGTTCAGAGGTATCATACATCCGTTCTTGAAGTCGATGTATACCGATCCCACGAAGCCCTTGAAAGTTTCAAAAATGGCCTACAACGTAATCGGCTATGGTATTACTTAAGGGAACATAGCATCGGTGACTACCCTAAAGCACACGAACATGCCAGGCGGCACGTTGTGTTACAAGAAGAAGAAGAAGAAAAAGCTCGAAAAGTACTATAATTGGTTGAGAGTGAGCAACGAACTCAGAATTTCACCGAACCTTAGGGCCAGAACGATAACCGAACGAACACAGTAAATAGCAATCCCCGAAGTCGATCTCAGCCTAAAATTGGGACGACAAGTAGGCATTTGCTTCACTGACAAAGCAAGCAGACTAGCAACAAGAACACAAGCCCCAACCGAATCAAGATCAAGCTCAAGGCAAAGCTTGACAAGTAGCTCAGATTACTTCCGCATCGAAAATTGCACCATTTAGAATCTCTATCAAACAGTTATTCGCCATTATCAAAGATAAAGGTCTACTATCATCTCCAAGGAAACT
Source organism: Clausena lansium (assembly GCA_030449835.1). Lineage (NCBI taxonomy): Eukaryota > Viridiplantae > Streptophyta > Magnoliopsida > Sapindales > Rutaceae > Clausena > Clausena lansium. The sequence goes on from JASUUF010000257.1 coordinate 6,522,397, forward strand.
ACGGGCACCACCAGCATACAGATAGGATGTCAACAAATGCTACCCCTTCTATGATGACATAGGTAATGACCTTAACAATTACAAGGACTTCCATGAGCAGCTCTTATGGTTACTTATAAACGATTGCTATATGAATACATCGAAGAGGGAGGGACCAACACTGAGCATTCAAAAGATGACCACGTAATGGTTATCTCCGGTGGACCTTCTCTCGGAGGAGACTCAAACCAAGCAAAGAAACAATATGCCAAGTACTCATTACTACCAGATCTCTTGGTCGTGTCACCGAGCAAAAAACACAAAAGCACACCTGTCCCGATCATGTTCACCGAAGAAGATTCTAAAGGTGTTTCTTATCCTCACGATGATGCTCTAGTGGTTAAAATGGTAGTAGCTGGGAAGACCTTGGATAGAGTCTTAATTGACCCGGGCAGTTCCATCGATATACTACTGAAGAACACCCTTAATAAACTCAATATTGATCGGGCTCACCTCGAACCTTTGTGCACTCCGTTGTATGGGTTCGGCGAAAGTTGCCTTTACCTAATCGTTAAAATTCGTCTGTCCATAACCATAGGAGACTCCGCTTAGACCAAAACCATGATGTTGGATTTTGTTGTGATATATACTCCTATGGTCTGCCAAAGTCTATTAGGACGACCATTTATGGAAGCATCCCGAGCAGTGATGTCAATCCATTATCTCAAGCTCAAATTCCCAATAGACGAATGCATCGGCGTCATGCTCGGTAATAAAAAAATCGCTCGAAGCTGTTATGTAACTTTTTTAAGACATGCGTATTGCATTTCCATGAGTTCTACCCAAAAGAGGTCGTTTCATGTAGCAGAGGAGATGGTCCCAGAATCATGCGACTCGAGGCCAGCTAACAAGATCCAGAGCACAGAACCGGCCGAGGATGTAATATATGTCTACCCGTTAGAGGATGATCAAATGAAAAACCTAAAGGTCGGGGCATCTCTGTTACCCAACCTCAAGATAAGATTGACAAGATTATTAACTGACTACATCGACATCTTTGCTTGGGACCATATGGATATGCCCGGACCTCGACCTGAATTTTAGACAGGTGGTGCAGCGCCGCAGAACCTTTAATCAAGATCGATATCAAGCTATTCAAGAGGAGGTCAACATGCTACTTGCTGCGGGTTTTGTTTGGGAAGTACATTATCCTCAATGGATAGCAAATGTGGTCTTAGTAAAAAAAGCCAACGGGAAATGGAGAATGTGCGTTGATTTCACCGATTTAAACCGAGCATGTCCCAAGGACAGTTACCCATTACCCAGAATGGACCAGCTTGTGGATGTAAAGCAGGTCATGCTCTATTAAGCTTTATAGACACGTTCTCAAGGTATAATCAGATTTAGATGAACAAACACAATTAGGAGCACACAACCTTTATCACCAGCTAAGGGTTATACTGCTGCAAGGTCATGCCCTTCGGCCTCCAAAACGCAGGCGCAACTTATCAGAGGCTTGTCAATCATATGGTCAGATTCTTAATCAGTAAAACCATAGAAGTTTACGTAGACGACATGATCACCAAGTCACTCACAGCCGTGCAACACATTGATAACCTTCGCAGCACCTTTGATATCCTATGAAAATTGCAAATGCATTTGAACCCGGAGAAGTATACCATCGGAGTAACCTCAGGCAAATTTCTCGGCTTTAAGGTAAGTGAAAAAGGCATTGAAGCCAACCCTATGAAAATCCAAGTAATAATCAACCTCTAATCTCCTCGCACTATAAAAGAAGTACAAAGCCTCACGAGGAAGATTGCAGCTTTAAATCGGTTCATATCTCAATCAATCGACAAATGTCGTCCATTCTTCGACATCATCAAAAAAGGCCGTAATTTTGGATGGGATGGCAACTGTGAGCAAGCTTTCCACCGAATAAAGCAATATTTGGAAAGAACACCTATGTTAGAAAAACCTATAGTTAGAGAGACGTTGTTCTTCTACTTGGCCACATCCGAGCATGCGGTCAGCGCCTTCTTGGTAAGCCTAAGAAAATACAACTCTTAGATGTCGGTCTGCTACACCAGTAAGCATTTACTGACCCTGAGACTAGTTACTCTCCAACTGAAAAGCTCACGTTAGCTTTGGTTGTTGCCACTCGAAAACTCCGACACTATTTTCAGTCACATATAATTATGGTACTTACCAACTCACCACTCAGGCAGATCCTTTATAAACTTGATCTTGCAGGTCGGCTTGCCAAGTGGTCAATTGAGCTCAACGAATTCGATATCCAATACCAGCCACTACAGTAGATAAAAAGCCAAGTAGTGGCGGACTTTATAGTAGAGTTCTCCCCATCTGACATCATGTCCCTAGCAGAAAAGCCCGCAGCCGCCATACCCGAACAAGTGGACAAGGACTCGCAGCCTGTCCCTTTGTGGAAGCTATTCATAGATAACGCATCTAACAATAAAAGTCGAGGCTGTGGTGTTGTGCTTTGTACTCCCGAAGACATAGAGATCACTTCCTTGGTATTATTTGATTTCCCGGTACCATATAATGAAGCAGAATACGGAGCTGTTCTTGCTAGGTTACGTCTTTGTCAAAATTTAAAGATGAAGCACTTGGAGGTCCAAACTAACTCTCAACTAGTGGTCAACCATGTTTCGGCCGAATATCAAGTAAAAGAAAAGCATATAGAGGCCTACTTGCAAAAGGTTAAGGACATGATAAAAAACTTCGCCAAGGTTAAGTTTATCCTTATCCCAAGATCCAAAAATCACAAGGCCGATGCCTTAAATCCGAAAATCACAAGGCCGATGCTTTAGCTCAGCTAGCTGCGGCATAAACAGATCACACCCCTCAAACAGTTCACATCGAAATCCTCTAAGAAAAGAGCATAAGCAAGTGGGAGCTTGTGATCGAAATAATCCAGCAAGATCCTAATTGGACGACCCCGATCACAAAATTCATAAAAGATGGGACCATTCCGGAAGATAGGATAGAAGCTCAGAAAGCTTGGTACAAACAACTCGGTACTACTTAATCGATGATACTTTATATCGTCGAGGATACTCTTTGCCATATCTTCGGTGCGTCACCCTCGAAGAAGGCGGTTACATACTCCGAGAAATTCAAGAGGGTATTTGTGGAAATCATTTAGGCTCGAGAACAATAGCCTTCAAAGCATTGCGCTACGACTACTATTGGCCAAACTTGCACAAAGATGCTGAAAAGATAGCTCGTGCATGTCATTATTGCCAAATTCACGCCGACATCCCACAAAAGCCTCCAAAGTACTTGACAGCTCTAAGCAGCCCTTGGCCTTTTGCCCAGTAAGGACTCCATCTCATCAGCCCACTGTCGACAGGCCGAGGACAAGCTAAGTACGCTATCGTGGCAATAGACTACTTCACCAAATAGATCGAAGCTGAACCATTAGCTACCATATCATAAAAAAGACCACTAGCTTCGTAAAAAACAACATCTTTTGTCGATATGGGATACCTCGGGTAATCGTTACCGACTGTGGTAAGCAATTTGATAATTCCAGTTTTAAAAGTCTTTATGCAGATCTCAACATCGATCTCCGATTTGCACACCTTCACCTCCAAAGTCCGACGGCCAAGTGGAAGCTGCAAACAAAATAATCAAAAATGCCTTGAAGACACGACTCGGAGAGCACAAAGGAGCCTGGGTGGACGAACTCCCCAAAGTACGTTGGGCATATCGAATGATCAACATGACTATTACAGGAGAAACTTCATTCTCTCTAGCTTTCGGTCACGAGGCAGTAGTTCCAGTAGAAATCGGTCTTCCAACTCATCGAGTGCTAAACTACAACGAGGAAAAGAACTAGCAGCTTATATGTTCCAACCTCGACCTCCTAGAGGAAAAACAAGAATTATCTCAAGTAAAGTCAGCAGCTTATTAGCAGCGTGCGGCTCGGTACTACAACCAGACTGTTAGAGCTCGGACATTTAAGTCTAGGGATCTTGTACTCCTGTGTATCACAATCAACACAAGACGACCCGACGAAGGAAGTCTTAGGGCAAAATGGGAAGATCTGTACAAAGTCACCAAAATAATCCAACCAGGGACTTACCAGTTTGAAGATATCAACGAAAAACTAGTTTAGAAGAATTGGAACACAGAGATGCCCAAAAAGTATTACGCCTAGTACTTATGTTCTGCCTCACCGAACACTCTTTTACGTAGCCTCTCTATGGCCCATTTTTAAGTAATATTTGGCCCTTCTATAGCCCTGTTTTATTTTATTAACTCTTGGCCCTTCTATGGCTCTTATACATTTAATTTATTGTGGCCTTTCTCTGGACCGATTTTATGGCCCTTCTACATTTAATTAATAATAGCCCTTCTCCGGCTCGATCTTATGGCCCTTATTCATTTAATTAATAGTGGCCCTTCTCAGGCCCGATCTTATGGACCTTCTATAGCCCAATCTTAGTTTCATTAACTTTGGTCCTTTTATGACCAAACTAATTAGCTATTTAGGTTCCTCTCTAGCCGAATGTTATTAAGCCTTCCCTTTTGACCTGATGATTAAACATAAAGTATAAAAGCTTACAAATTCATTATTACTAATTTTTGACCCAGTGGAATAAAGTTACAAATTCATTATAAAATATACCCATACAAAGAGCTTTTGAATACCATTACGTTTAAACTTCAACCTTACAACTAATCATTTCCCCCACTATCATTCCCACTACCCTTATTACTAATTTTTTCCCAGATTTCAGCCTTGGATTCCTTTATCTCTGCGCGGATACTTAAAACATCTAAGTCTGCGTATTTCTCCAGAACAAGTCCTAGAGTAGACTTAAGGCCGAACAATGTCCCCTCGTCATATTTCAAATAGTGCTCGCCCTCTAGCTCGTCCAATTTTTTCTTCTGCTCTGTTACAACTTTGACTTTCTCTCCGACCAGATCTTTGAAGAAAGAAACCTGCTTCCTCAAATCCATGACCTTATTAAGCTCGCTTTCAAGCTCGGTCAACCTCTGCTTTAAACTTTCTTTCTCGGCCAAGTCAAGCTTCGCCCTGTCCCCGAACTGAGCCTTCAACGCATCCATCTTTTTTTTAAAAGATCTCTTCAAAACAGGGACTTCCGACTCTTGTTTCAGTAATTGGTCCAGCTGGCTCTTAAATAGACAGTACATTGGCCTGCACGAGAAGATAGATTAGCACAAGAACACAACAACCTCTAAACAACTCACAACAAAATTATATTCGACCTAACCTCTTGCTGCCGTTCTGAAAACAGCTCTAAGGCTTCTCTAATTGGAAGTTTGTTGAGCTCCTCTACTTTTCCCCTATTCACATAGGCCTTAGCATAATGCACGACATACCTAATGTGCTCAAACCTTTCCTTCATGTCTCTCCTCTCAACTTTATTGGGTGCAGATAAAACCTGAGACGTTAGTAATGCTACATTGGAGCATGAGACCAAGGGGGATTTTTGCTTGGACGACTCCAACATCGGCACATTTGTCTCCTGCTCTTCTCCTTTGGCACACCCCCCAGCTTGCTCCTTTTTTTACTTTTTCAACCTCCCTAAAATGCCCGACGACATCTTCCCTATAAATAATCTAAAACATTAAAACCTCACTCTACACAAAGGCATCAGCTCCAATATACACAACGGTTGAAAACTTCTAAAAACTTGTACCTTTCCTTCTTTTACTGACGAGTTGCTCCTGACTGACTCATGTAAAGGAACCAACCCACAAGCCTAAAGACTTGTCAAGCTCAGCAGGTACACGTAGGACCGACAATGTTCCCAAGCCCTTTTGACGTTAGAACGAAGGTTGACTAACACTTTTGATTGATCACCCCATAAAAATGCATCAGCATACACAAGTTAGTTACACCATCATAGCAAAAACTCGAGGTAAAAGAAGTAATCTTCATAAAACCAAACCTGGTTGCCTAAAAACCCTGACACCTTGTGCTCATGATCTCCGGAATATTGTCCTCAACCTCTATAGACCCAAAGCCACAGATCCTTGAAATCCTTATTTATGGTCGGTAAATCCAGAACCAGTCTCTTCGCTCTGGGCTAAGTCAACAAGTAGTACCATCCATCATGCCTTTTGGAGTTGCTTTTTAACTTAAAACACATTTTCAACTCCTCAAAGGTCGGCTCAGGCAAGCCAGCTCTTGATCGCAGTACGTACATGCCCCCTAGGGTCCTCCACCCATTCAAAGCCAACTGATAAAGAGCTAAACCCAAAGAGCTCAACATTTTTATGAAATATGGCTGTAAGGGCAGCCTTATCCCACAATAAAAAAAACTTCGAACACATAGCCACCATGCCTTCAGGTGGACTGCTTCGTCTCTCCTCTCTCTTAGGCAAACTCATTCCCACCTCACTAGGAATGTTATATCTTTCCCTAATGATCTCAAGATCAGCCTCCCCAAGAATGGATTCTATTCGATCCATATTATATTCTATCGGCTCTATCCTAGCCTAATGAGGAAGGTATGGTTTTACTCGTCTTTTCTTTCTCCTCCTCCCCTCACCATAACTAGGCCCTTCCTCCTCCTCGGTCGTAGTATCGATGATCTCATTCTTATTAAACCTAAATGAGTAGATCTGCTGAAACATGGGATCATCCTCGGTTCTCTCAGAGTTAATCTCTGTTCTACTTTCTCTAATCTCCTCACTAGATTCTATAGCATCATCATCACCCCTAAAAGCTTGACTTAAGGACTTTCTGGATAGATCCTGAGAATCATCATCTCTAGAATCCCTATCCATTCCTATTTCACAGGTTGTAACTCGCCAAATCTTACTCAAATCAATGCAACACACTCTTAACAGCCTATCTTTTATTTTCAATGGCTAAGCAGAGTCAAGCAAAAACAGCGTGTGGAAACAAAAGTGAGAGAAAAACGTACCGATTCGTCACTTCAAAGTCTGGAGTTTGCCTCAAATATTGTTGTTCTCCAAATCCCTCATGCTCTGTACTTATCCTTTTATCGTTTTTGAAAAGTTTTTAAAAGTTTTAAATGCGAATGTGAAATTAAAATGGAAGTTGGCAGATTGTTCTCGTTTTGTGCGAGACAACTTATCATAGTCGGTTGAATTTCAAAATCAACCAGTGCTTTCCAGTCACCTCCCCACCATTTTTTCTTAACCACCCAATTTTTGCCAGGCGGTGTAGATTGCTTACACGTGGCAAATCTTTATGAAATGTCAGACTGAGGGGACGTGCCCCATCACCTCGCATTAATGCGCACATGCCCCAAAAATCGCAACTCTAAGACTTCCCCTTTTATTAATATCCCTCCCCAAATATTTCGAGATAGCCTAATCATTTCCAAACATTCCCGACTGCACTTATGAGTAGTTTACTTGTCCTCTTACTCCGAGCATAGAACAAGTAAACTAGGGGACTGACTGTTATCATATATTTCCCCGATCACTTAGGTCGGGTAACAAATCCTAATGCAACTATGATCATGACATTATTGTCCGACCTAAACTAGGAACAAATCACCTACTTGTACCTCCCAATCTCTGACTTAGGCATTGGAGGGTTCTCGCTGGAAACAACTTTGGTTCCCCTTACGAGCTCTTGTTTTGTTTGTCTGCTGTGAACCGATCACAAGCAAGGTTGCTATTTCCTGCCGACCTCATACTTGACCGTAAATTTTTTGTGCCAACAACAATTATAAAAAAAAATCAATAAACGCTTGAAGCTGAAGCTTGCCTGATGAATATTAACTACTAAAGAATCACAATACTAGGTCTAAATGGAAGACATGATCAACACACTAAAAATTATACGTGTAAGCAAGTTAACAACAAACTTACAACCTTCTTTCCATTGACAATATGATAAAATCGAGACTAGTTTTCTTCCCATTTAGTTTATTTAAGTATGACATGCCCTAGCCACTCGACTTTGGCCGAGTGGTCAGGGCTGCTGCCCTCCAAATGTGAGGGTAGCAGTTCGAGCCCCCACAAACGCATTGTGGGGGTAATTCCTTCCTCAATTATAATAGAATGAAGGCATTCTTTTCCCTCGTGAAATGTGAGAAGTAGACATCCTTCAAATATTAGTGAGGGTTAAAATCTGGACAGTACTTAATAAAAATTAATGTAAACTAGTCCCAATCATAGTCTGATTTGTAAATATCAATTATAGCCTCAAGTAATATGAGTTGTAAGTATGAGTAATAATCTTATGTAATAAAAAAAAAAGTATGACATGCCCTGGTCATGCTATTGGAAATGCCCCCATTAAAGAAATTTTAAATTCGAACAAGCCTTTACCTAGAGCTCCAAAAATTTTCACGGTATTCTAGTATTCACCAATAATTTCTTGGGTTAAAATTAATGCAGATGGATTGGCAAAAGGGAACCCAGGTGATTCATTTTGTGCTGTTGTTTATAGAGGCTTTAATGGTGTCTTAAAGGTTGCTTTGCTTTGCGCCTTGGCCACCATAGTGCCTTTTTTATAGAGTTATATGATATTATCTCAGTTATTGAGGTTGCCTTTTGTATTGTTTAGCGTCGAGTATGGTTAAAGAGTGACTCCTTTTCGATACTTTTGTGTCTCGATAGTCAATATCCTCATTCACCTCTTCATAATAGATGGGTTAATTGTCTTCATTTACTAAAGGAAATGGAATTTAGGTATTTTTATATTTACAAAAAGAGAAATTATGTTATTGATTCTTTGGCAAACCTGGGATTATCTTATAATTCTTTCACTTGGTGGGATTACCCACCAGTTTCTATTTGGAAGAACCTTTTAGAATATGTTTGGGGTTTGTCTAAATGTCGTTTTGTTACTTAACTTATAATTTTTCTCTCATTTTTTCTCATTAATAAAATTTTTTTCTAATAAAAAAAACAACCAAAGTATGATTGCAACACCCAACATTTATTAAAACTTTCTACAGCTAAAAAATTAAATTCATTGTATACTGTAAATAAGTAACAAATAAAAAGACCATCAATAGGATTATTGAGTTCCCATTTTCAAATTAACCATGGAAGGTTATGATAGACGGCTAGTTCATTATTAAGATTTAATTTTTTGTAAAAAAAAAAAGTTTTATGCTCGTAGGATGTCCTCAATGGTATATATTGTCTAATAAAATTATATTTAGTGTTCCAAAATATGTTTATTATAATTTATCAATTTTTTAAAATAAATAGTTTGATAAGATTCTATTGAATAAGCACTACAAATAACATAATATACAGATCATTTCACATTAGAGTTTCTCAATTTCTAAATGAATTAACCTCAACAGAGAAAATTTCTCTATTTATTTTTATTTTTGATTTTTTTCTTAAAGTGTGATGAAGAGATGCATACATAAATTAAGGATGAACCAGTGGGTTATTATATAGATGCTACAACTCTATATAATTATTTCCTTACGAAGTAATCTTTTGCATATGAACCTTATTGAAGAATGCCTCGTAAGATCAAATTGTAACTAATTATTTCAAACGTATTCGGTAATAGCTACTTATTTCAAACTCCTTAATTAATAATCAACGTAATTAAAAACCAAATTAACATGAGCTGATATAGCTCATCATCATGATATATCTGAAGATACTTCTCAAAAACTGAATAGTAAATACACTCGATCTCAGTTGCTGAAACACTCAATTTAATTAATTTTGAACGTTCATTAAATGAACGTGAATCAAGCCCTTGAAATAAACCAATTACCACATTCTAGTAACGAAACCCTACAATTTTGCTCAAACCCCAACACCTAATTACACTTACTAATCCCGCACACAGATCCTAGTGTTTAGGACTTTCTGTTAGGCCACCCCTCTTTTAAATCTTTTGAAAGTGTAGCAAACTCAATCTTTCATTGATCAACATAAAAATTTTATTGTCATGCAAAATCAATAACTTATATATGTAATTAAGTAACATGCATGCATAAGTAAAACAAAAAACGTACAAATTAATGTCCAAGTTCGATGTATATGCCCATATGGGCGTGGTTGACAACGGAGACGGCACCCTCAGTCGCAATCGTCAGTTTCCGAAAGCCGAAGCGAATCCGGAGCCGGTTCCTGGGAACCCCATTGTCAGCAAAGACGTAACTCTAAACGCTAACAACAAGACAAAGTTGCGTATTTTTAGACCAGTGAAGCTACCCTCGAACGACAACACAATCGCTCGTCTTCCTATAATCATTAAATTTCATGGAGGTGGCTTTGTTCTTTTCTCAGGCCTTGATATCTCATGTCACCGTTACTGCACACAATTGGCAAGTGAAATCCCCGCCATTGTTATTTCTGTTGACTATCGTCTTGCTCCCGAGCACAGGCTCCCCGCTTGTTATGAAGACGCTGTTGAGGCAATCCTCTGGGTGAAGCAGCAGGCTTCGGACACAGAAGGCGACGAATGGATTAAAAATTATGGTGATTTTACCAGATGTTACCTTCATGGCCGTGGTAATGGCGGTAACATAGTTTTTAATGCAGCATTAAAAGCAATGGAGTTGGATTTAGGGCCAGTGAAAATTGCTGGCTTGGTTTTTAACCAACCAATGTTTGGTGGAGTTAATAGAAAGGGAACTGAGATTAAATACGCAGCAGATCAAGTATTGCCATTGCCTGTATTAGACACATTGTGGGAGCTGTCACTGCCAAAAGGGACAGATCGTGACCATCCATTTGCTAATATTTTTATCGATGGACCTCATAAGACTAAGCTTAGATCGTTGCCCCGGAGCTTGGTTATCGGATTTGGTCTTGATCCGATGTTCGATCGACAGCAAGACTTTGTTCAATTGCTGGCCTTGAATGGAGTACAAGTTGAAGCACAGTTTGATGATACCGGCTTTCATGCTGTAGATATAGTGGACAAGCGTCGAGGACTTGCCATTTTGAAAATTATTAAGGATTTTATCATTTGAAAATTACATTTATATATATATATAAATTCTTAGGCACATGGTTAAATGTGAATTTTGAGCTGATTCACATTAGCAACGTGAATCTGTATGAAATCTGTGTTTAACGTCCGCATCTGAAAAGCTCTCTCTATATATATACAAAGAGAGTGTTTTAGAAATCTCAAATTTTATCAAATTCGGATGAGTTGACAACAATGTAACCATGATTAGAAATCTCAAATTTTATCAAATTCAGATGAGTTGACACAATGTAACCATAATTACTACGTTGTTAAACAGTTTATAACGTTGTGAAATTCTGTTTTCACTGTTATCAATGTCTCTCGAATTTTAAGTTTGAATTAAAAATTTTCCTATATATATATAGATATAGATATTTTTTCCCACTTTGTAATCAACTTAACGTGCTACCAGTTATATATATCAATCTATATAAAGGATATATGTATATATAGAGAGAGAAGTTCCAATCAATGATTCCTGATTGAAGGGGATGAAATTTTATCTTCACACATATTTATATATTGTGGAGAACTTGTAAATGTCGTTGGCTTTAAATCCGGTGAGGTGAGTACTTGAAAAGGACACTCTAACGCCCAAGTTAGTATTTGATTTAAATTAAAGAAAGAAGAAGAAAGATAGAGAAAATGGGTTTTCTCTCTCTAAGATGAACAACATTCATGGAGGCCAAAGACCCATTTTCTATTAGAGATGGGTCTCTATTTATAGATGATGGGTGACATGAATCCAAGGTTTTGCCTTGAACTCTCTTCCTGATGATACGTGTCACTCACCATTATGGTGTATGTGAATGTGAATGCTTCCTTATTCTTATAACTTTGGGCGTGGTTTCTTTAGACCATGAAATTCGGGATCGAAATGAGTTTTCCCCCTCTTGTCATTTTTATGAGTTCCGGGAGAATTTTTGTTTCAGGCATTATTTCACCCAAAATGATTTTTTTTGTCTAGAAAAGTGGACACATAACGTAATGTGGTGCCTTTTGAGATATGACACATACACTGACTATATTCAAGTCAATAATAAGCTAACAGACAAAAAAATAAAGACTCCAGTGCGGTGTATTTTATTTTGTAGTATATTAAAATCTATGATTTTTTTTATTCCATCTTTAACTTTAATATAATCAGAAATTCCCGATTAAAAACCTACTATATATATATATATATATATATATATATATATATATATATATATATATATATTCTTCTGTGACTTTTAATACAACCTTCACATAAGGTCGAAATGTCGGGCCAGGCTGCATAGTCAAGTCTCCAATGAAAGCATGATCTTCCTGTGGGTTATCAGCTTCTTCAATCATATGGATTGGTTCTTCAGGAAATCTGAATCAACAGATTCAATAGATGCATCGAATTTCTGATCTTGAAGTTCTACTGCAAATATAGAACCTTCAGCATTGTCAGTCCATTTGTAGAACTCATCGTGGAAGTTTGGGTCTTCAATCATTTACAAAAGCTTGGTCGGGATGTTTTTTTTTAGACTTGCACTGCTTGGCATAATGCCCTTTCTTGCCACAAATAAAACATCTACCGGAATTATTTTAGAATTTTCGCCTCTTGACGAATCTGTGTTTCCAGCCTTTAAATGGTTTCCAAGAGTTTTTCTTCTTGTGAAACTTAGGCTTGCATTGGCATGTTTTACTGGTTGTCACTTATTCAGAACCATTGCAGAAATCAAGAGCTGAAGAAACACATGAAACAGATAGAGAAGACATCTCTGACAAAATACTGTAATGGTGAACCCAACAAGTTTGGATGCCAAGAATGCTATACCAAATAGTAGTCAATAAATAAGTGACAAGTGTGTGGAGTTACATGTATTGTCTAGTGAGTTGTAAAGCAAGATTCCTTAGTGATAAGTAGTCAATAAATAAGTGACAAGTGTGTGGAGTCACATGTGTTGTCTAGTGAGTTGTAAAACAAGATTCCTTAGTGATAAGAATGAGCTGTGACGAGACATAAAGTATAATGATTAGATTCCTTAAGTGACATAAAGTAAGTGATGAATTGTAAAAGTAGATTCTCTATAAATAAAGACGAATGACGTGTCCTTGACTTTATTGGAAAAGAAAATTCCCTTGGTGCCTATAAAAGAGAGTCCTCTGTGTTGTAGAGAGTCATCTCTGAATACAATAATCAATCTAATCTTGTAACATATTCAGAGAACAATAAAATTTCTCTAGTTCTTATTTTTTCCTATATATATATATATATATATGACAGTGATTCAATTAGGGAGTCCTTGGTTGCATCACTGTCCATGAAGCCACCTAATGATATGTATGGATCGATTGAATTCGATCGAGTTAGTGAGATGATGGTTATCCATTTGGAATATTTACTAGATATGACAAACCTTGACCATGAATGTTAACATGTATAGAAAAATTAATTATCAGCGATGACATTGTAATTTACTTTTTATGGCGACATGACATGACTTTGCGGTCAATTGTGTACTTTGGGTCCGTTTGTGGGGAATTAACCCAAAACCTGAAGGGCGTCTAATCTATATAGCAAAATCGCGATAAAGAGAAATACAAGTTTATGAATAACAATGTAATTGATGAAAGAGATAAATAATTTAAGATTTACATTTTCTTTTAAGAATTAAGGATAATCTTATACATCTTAAAATAAATCCTAAAATTCATCAGGTTAATGATAAGAATTTGGAGAAATTTCATCATGAGATTAGAACTTTAAACAGGAAAAATTGATAGAATTCATGTGTTTACAAAATCAAGCTAAATTAACACTAATTTATCATCGTTTCTATCGACATACGTATTCTATCAAAATTTGTTATTGTTCAAAAAATAAATTTTAAACAGCTAATTATTACGTAACTAATAAAAATATTTAAAAACATAATTAATTGAATTTCTCTAAATTAAAATAATTGAAAAAAAAAACTCTTGTTATTTTGCAAGTCATCAATGCCTAACCAATATTTACAGTGGTCTCGAAATTGTCAAACAAAAATAAATAAACAAATAAAATGAAGCCCAGCACTTTTATGTTCTAAGAATTATAAATATGTCACTAATATCAACTAACTAGGGCTAATAAAGCGGGTCATCGGATCGTGTTCGTGTCGTGTTAAATTTAGGTCGATTTAAACACGACTCATTTAATAATCATGTCACAATATTAAGACACAAACCCGACAAGAAAAATAAACGAGTTATCCAATAACCTACTTATTATCCATATATTTAACAAAAATTATATTAAACATTTATATTTTTGTGTGTATGTATACATATACACCAAAATATTATACATTTATATTATTGAAGTTCTAAATTTGTATAAAATTTTATAAATGAAACATTATGCATATAACCATCCTTGAAAAAAAAAAAAGAGAATCACGTCCAATATTTGAGTTTTATTGACAAGAACCTATAAATTAATTTAAAATAAAAAATATAATCGTAGCATTGGTCGGGTAATGGGTCAAAAACTTTAACCCTAACTTGACATGGAGAGAAATCGTGTCAACTTGGACTCGGCCTATTTAATAATCATGTCAAAGTTGACGACCTATATCCATTTATTCATGTCGTATTCGTGTTAGGTAATCGAATCGTGTCAAATTTTACCAGCTCTACACCTACCCATACGAATGTAAAATATATATATATAATAATAATAATAATAATAATAATAATAAAAAAATAAATATCTAATAGTTTATTATGTCACATCACTTGCATCATATTGGATTATCTGTAAAGAACAGTGTGGACACAACGGTTTAGTTCAAGCGAAAAGGAAATCAAATAATATAAGAGCCAGTTTGGTAATGTTGTAACTTTTAAAAAAATTGATAGTAGTTGTATTATAGAGATAATCAGTTGTAAAGATAATCAATTAAATGTTTAGTAAAATTTATTTTTAAAAGTATTTGAGCTTTAAAAGCAGTCGTATGTGTTTGGTAAATCTTACTAATGTAAATAAACGTATTGAATAAAATTTATTTATACATTTATAAACATATATATATATATATAATATTTTTTATTATGTATAGATAATAATTGATAAATAAATAAAATATATTTTATTATGTAAATATAATATTTGATAATTAAAATAAATATTTTATATTATTAATTTATTTTTTTATTTTGTTATTTAAATATAATTGATAATAATATTCTATTTAAAATTAATGATTTTATTTCCTAATTAATAAGGATAATTTTGAATTTTTATAATATATATGAGAATATATAAACGGATTATAAAAATTAGATTTTGAAAAGGTTTTCTTTCCCTATTTTTCAAAATTTACTGTGGAGACGAAATAATTTTATTAAAAAGTATTACTAAAAAAATTTACTCAAAATTATTTTTTAACCTTCCACAAGCAATCTCTGATTTGGAATTCACTCTTAACTTCTTATTAATTTTTTTAATTATATTCTATGCCTTTTTTTTATTTAAAATGTGGCTACATTTATTTCAGCACAATAAATCATTGATTCACCTAGATCCTCCCCTAATTTTCCCTTCTGTTGCCTATCCGGTATCCATGCAATCATCTATTATAATTTAATTTAACCCTAACCAATAAGCCCAGGACTGAACAAGATTTTACTCTTTACTAATGGCCAATTAATGGCAACATTGATTATCTTTATCAAGTTAAAAAAAAAAAAAAAAGCCAATAAGCGCGAAAATCAGCTGGTATGGAGCTATTCTAGTTTAACCAAGATTTTCGGTTCGAGGCTTGAGAATGCAGCTGTGTTAAATACTTGTAGGGAGAACTTTGCCGCCCAAGTGATCCTACCCGGCTCGAATCTGAATTAAATACTTATTGAGAGAATTTTACCACCCTATGATCATACCAGACTCGAATCTGAATTAGTCATGACCCAATATAATTTTCGATACCAGATAATTCCGGATTGATTAATATACCAACAAAAAAAAATACTCAAAGAGAAACACAGATCTCGGAAAATTTTAGATCAAAACAAAATGCTAGCAAACAAAAAAATATTGATAATTTATCTAATACTTAAAACTGTATAAAAACAAATTAAATAAACGTCTTGGAACACGATGGAGAGATGACCAAAAGACGGTTTTCAAATAACTTTTCACTCACATCACATATTTGATTTATTTGAAGCCGCAGCCTGGGCATTAAGTTCTGGCTGACGGGCACATGCATTGTTAACAAACTCCTTGATAGCCTTGTACAAGGTTTCGGCTTTGGAAGGATCAAATAGCTCACACCCATGGAAACCATCGCCAAAATGTGGCACCACGTGCACTCCACGTGCCTCTAACATTTTAAACAACTCTTTTTGTCGGTCGATCAACGGGTCCCCTTCATGTCCTCCCACTAAACAACTTGGCAACCGTCCGATCTTATCGTTAGTTTCCGCACTTAATATCGGATTGCAGTATTCGTGATCACGATCCGCACCCGTGGGCAACGACAGGTCCCACATGAGATCAGCTGCACTCAACGGACAGATCTTGTCGTTGATCATTCTTTTCTCCGATTCAGTCCTCTGGACCCCACCAAAAAATGGCTGGTTAAGCACGAGCCCTACGATCTTCACCGGGGAAAGATGATCAGTATCCAAGTCCAATGCACGTAACCCGGCATGGTAAGCGATACCGCCGCCAGCGCTAGAGCCCATCAAAAAACACTTGGATAAATCGACGTAATCTCTCAGCCATGGATCATCAAGAGCCTGGTTGCGGACCCACAGGATGGATTCCATGGCGTCATCAAAGGCTGCAGGAAGGCGGTGTTCAGGGGCAAGACGGTAATCAACTGACAGGATTAAAGCGGGGACAGAAGCTGCCAGTTGGCAGCATGAGTTGTGAAAAAAGAAAGCGTCAGCACTGTACAAAATGTAGCCACCACCATGGAAGTATATAATAAGAGGGAGCTTTGTGTTGGGGGGAATATCTCTGGGTTTAAATAAGCGAAGGAAGGTTCTGTTTTTGGGGTCGAGTGGGAAATCTCTGGAGAGGGCGAGTTGGTCGGTTGAGTTATTGGCTTCTTGTGTTATCGTTAGCGATGCCGATGGGGGAACAGTGGGGACTTTGTTGTGTCTCGTGAGTGAACCGTCCGAGTTGAGGGAGATTTTGAGTAATTCAAAAGGGTCTACGGAAGATTGTTGTTGTTCTGCCATTGCCACCACTCTTGTTACTTTTATTGAACATGATAAAAAAACAAGAGTTCGTATATTTATTTATACGGGAAGGGAAAGCTTGGGGCCTTTTTGTGGTCAAGAAACAAAAGTGGAGCAATTAAAGGCTACAGTTTTTGGTTCCTTAGTTGGTTGGTGTGCCTTTTTCATAATAATTAACAACATTATATAATAAATTGATTGTGAAGTCCAGAACAAAAGCCATAAATGTGCCAGTTTTTCTTGACTCTTCTTACAAAAAGAAGTAAGTGCTGGTGCTGGATATCTTATTAATTATGAATGAAAAATAATGTGGTGGTTATTGATAGGATCGGTCTAGAAGCATTTAATAAATTAATTAGTGCGGAATTGCTGCTTATTCTGGTTGGCTTGGCCCTTGCTATATTTATCTTTTCAAACGCCAATTATTTTATTAATGAAGTTTTCATGATTTTACGCATTGCCCATTGAATAGGGTCTTCAATCTTGCACAAATAATTTTGGATGGACCAGCTCAGAGGGCCCTCCTGGACCATCGATCCTGTTGTGAATTGTGAGCTCAGTGAGAATTATCATATGGGCCTTCAGTACGATCGTAGCCCAACATAGGCCCAATGTGGCATCAACCTGCTACCCAGACTCAACTCCTATCTAATAACACAAGTGCAATTACAAAATCTACCAGATTCAGAACATTCCAAGTCGAAGCAATAGCAATTTATGATCTCTTATTCTCCTTGCATATAAAAAGAATCGAATTCATTCTGCATCAGAATCCCCACACCATTTCCAACAGAAAAATGATGAAAGAGCCCTCAGACCGGTTTAACACGTTTTTAATAATTTTTCAATTAATACTGTAGATCAGACGGGCTGTATCATTGTTTTTGTCGCCATTCTGTCAAATTCTTCTGTCCAAATATCAGTCCTCTTCCCCACATTACAATATCCAACTGAAAAAAAGGGGGAAATTTTGTGATTTTATCTTAACGACTAACTCCGTACTGACTAGGAGATTAAAGAAAAACAAAGCTATATCCTATAAATACCCACTTTTCTCCCTATTCTAGCAAAACCACCCATCAAAGCCATCGTTAACCATTGGTCGTTAAAGCAGATTCTTAAAATACTTATATCTACCGCTGTAGCAATAAGCGCGTGATTTGGTAATACGAGTATTTATCCACTATCAATAGATAAAATGATTTCTTTCACTTTTGAATCCCAAACAATTCGATTAGGAGTGGGTATACAAAGATTTAAGAGTCACAGAATTTCAGCAGCACAAAAAAAAAAAAAAATCATTTAACTCGAACAGGTTACAGGCCTCGTCCAGTGATAGGTCCCAGTCAAAACTAGTTGTAAATAACAAGTAAATTCGGTTGTTCTTCTTAGGGTGAGAACTACCACAATTGCTAGTAACTTTTTTTGGATTAATATTCTGTTTATTTTTATTAACTGAAGAAGCTTATTTATAGCTTACAAAACGAAACTAATTTCTATGCTTTGTAGCCGTGAAGATAGGCTAAGCAAAGCTTACAAAATCACGTTATTAATATCAACTAAACAACTTAGCTATTATTTCGAACTAAAGACCAATTCAAAGGAAACAACTCGTGCGTGAAATCCTCTCCAAATCAGCAACGGTATTGAAGAGGTCAGCTCCATAATCATCAGCAAATCAATAATTCCACACTTCACAAAGTTCATGCATGGGTTGCATGCTGCATGTGTCCATTTATATCCCTCTGATCGAATGCTAGGCTTAGATGATCAATTCGTGCGCCTCATCTGCTGATCATGCAGGGACTGAAGGAGCCCTTACGTCCAATAGAATTCTCAGAAAACAATGTGCTGTGAAGCTTATACATGGTAACAAAATTTTACAGCTGCAAATACATGAATTTGAGGGTTCTGACAATTGAAAAGATTTCTTAATCATCGAGGGTTAAACGTCCAAAACTTATCAAACCAATGATCTTTAGACGGGCTCGAATGATATTAGTACTAGACAAGGTGTAATTGTAGGGCTTATTAACAGAAAGTGTTTGTTCGCGTTGTCATCCCATTGGCCATTGCGATGAAAAATTATTAAAGGTAAAATGTATATCCACCATTAAGTTCGTTTCATTAGCACATTTAGGAACAGTCTCAGTTAATTAACCTTGTGCAAAATTTGTTACAGTAATTTGAGACATTTTAGAGTATGAAGTATATAAACCACCAAAGGCTGAATATATTATTATTAAACAGTTTTAATGGAACTGTATAATCATTTATAAAAAGAAAAGGCAGGGGCCAAGATTGGTTTCCTACTGCCGAGTCCCTTGCTTGAGTTGAGCACAAAAATCAGCCAACTTGTGAAGGCTAGCAAACGGTCAGAAAGAGGACACACCGTCTGGGGCCAAAAGGTCCAAAAGTCATAAAAAGCAAAGTGCTTCTTCATGTCACAGGACAAATACACAAATCTATCAATGAAGCCTTAAGATCACTGGTTGGTGAATGCATTCACCATTCACCATTCACCATTCACCATCTGGAAAGGTAAAGCAATATCTAAACATGCATCTTTATATTTACCGTTAAGCCTGGGATTCCTAAAATTCAACAATTTATATAGCAAAAGTCAAGTGGGGCTGTACCTAAAAAAATCAATAGTTCTTTACATAAAGTTAATGAGTGAAACAATATTGTAGGCCCGAAGTGAACATATAAACAATCAAGCGCAAAGAGACCCTGAATTCATGAAACAGATATTAATTTTTTTTTTCTTTTTGACTTTTTTCTTTGGTTTTGCATCAATTTCTACAGAATATAATAATTAGAAATGCCCTACAACAAGAAGTACACACTCACTCTACAGTCAATGACATAATTAAAATAGTACCAGAAAATCCGATGAAATCACCGCGCTTTCTTCCGGGACTTAAACGGAAAATTGCTTGGCGGTGATGGTGAAAATTCATACGGTAAATGAGGTGGCTCAGCCTCACCAGTAAGCATCTCAACAATTTCTTTCGTTGTAGGTCGCTTGCTTGGCGATCTTTGTAGACAGAGGAGTGCAATAGTAATGCAAAGCAATGCTTGATCCGTTTCCAAGGAATGAATAGAAGAGTCTACAAGATCCAAAAGCTTCCCATTATAAGCTAATTGCCTAGCCCAAGAAATCAAATTAGCCCTTTCAAACTCAGACATTGGAGAGGCTGTTACTTGTAAAGGCCTGCGCCCTGAAATTAGAACTAAAATAAGTACACCAAAGCTATAAACATCACATTTCTCCGATAGCAGCCCACCGCCACCATATTCAGGGGCGATATAACAAACTGTTCCTCTCATACTCGGCGTGCTGCTAATACCACCGCTCTTGGGTATATCTCCACTGGCCCAATCTTGGCTACTTCTTCTTCCAGTTCTTAGTTCACCACTAAAACCATCAAGCCACCAATCAATGCTACCTCTGCTAGTCTTATTCTTCCTCTTCTTTCTCTCTTGTACAACAACTTCCTCATCTTTTTGCCACCACATTTCTCCAACGTCACTAGAATTGAATCCTCTTTTCTTCTTCTTTTTCGTTAGTTCTTCGCAAAACTCTTCCTTCCACCATTCTCTAGGCTTCCTATTCTTTTCCTTCTTCCTAATTCTCTCCTTTTTCATCTCAATTTTGGAGCTAGAACCATTGTTCTCGGTCGAACTTGGAGATGCAACCCATTCGTTTTTGGGCCTTTCTTTCTTAATCTCACTCCCAATCCATTCCATAACATAATCTTTCACTCTCCCCGACTCTGACCCTCCTCCGTTGTCCTGCTTCCACCACCAATCCCGCCTCGAGCTACCCTTTTTACAATTTCCATTCAAATCTTTCCCACTCTCAACACTAATCTTATCAAAACAACCTTCCGATGCACTCCCTTTATCAACGCCAACTTCCGGCGACAAAGTTACTGTATCGGTCTCAGGAGATACCTCAGCATCAAAAACTCTAACAACACAACTCTCCGGCGACCGATCAACACCGTTACCGCCGCCACCACTCTCTTCATAAGCAGTCACCACACTCTCAGTCTCCTCCAAGATCGACCCATTATCCTCGTTAACATCTCTCTTCTTCACACACTCACCTTCAATCATCGGATCCTCAGTTTTCAACCTAGCAAGACCAAAATCTCCAATCTTTGCTTTAAAATCGCTGTCTAATAAAATATTGCTCGGCTTAATATCGCCGTGAATCACCGGCGGTTCACAAGAATGATGGAGATACCGGAGACCCTTGGCGATATCAATGGCAATTTCGAATCTTTTGTTCCACTCCATTAGTTCTTCACATTTTCGATCCAATAATGCGTCTTGTAAGCTGCGGTTCTCCATCAGCTCGTAAACTAAAACTAGTCTGCGACCTCGCCGATCCGAAGCGAAGCCTAAGAGGGAAACAATGTGAGGACAGTTTAAGGACGAGGCCAGCGAGAGCTCGTTGTGGAACTCGCGCTCGCCTTGGAGGGAACCGGAAGAGTCGAGTATTTTCACGGCGAGTGGTTGCGACGACGACGGGACTACGGCTTTGTAGACGGAGCCGAAGCCGCCGTGGCCGAGCCGGTTTGAAGGAGAAAACGACGCCGTTGCTTGACGTATGAGGTTGTAAGAGAACCGTCGGCAGTGGTGGTGGTTTGGAGATTTTAAGTCCGACGGTGCCGTACGGTTCCTGTAGAGTTTCCGGTAAGTGAAAATGGTGATGATGATAAGGATGAAACAGGTTAGAACAAGGGTTCCGGCGAGTATCGCCGGAAGAAAGTGAGCCTGATGATTGTGGCGGTGATGGTGATGGATGAGTGGTGGCGCCATCATCGACGGCATTGGCGAGGGCGGCGGCAGTGAAACTGAGAATACTGAGCGTGATGGCATTGCTGTAAATAATTCGGAAAAGAGGAGAGGGGTGTTTGAAATACAATATCAGTGAGTCATGAATACTGACTAGTTGAAGAAGAATTGAGTGTGGGGGATTTTAGTCTCCTCTCTCTCTCCCTCTCTCTCACAGTTACAGGTCACAGCACCGTTTAAGCGTTTTAAGAACTCTGTTGGTGTTTGTTTTCTTGTTTCTGTACTTAAGTGGGCCCAATATTTGGGCTCCTTTTCTGTTTATTAGGATAAGACTAGTGTTGAGTGACGTGGAACTTTTAGATATGGATGCTGCGGAAGCCATTAGTTTGACTTTTTCTGCATATGTGGCGATAATTAATTGGTCCGTTGCTTTTCTACAGCAACTGTCATGTGAGTAGGTTTAGTTGTCATTTATTCAGGACTGATCGTTCCTAAGGTCATCGCGCGCGTGTGCTAGAGCAGCATGAGCCACGCACTTTGGTTATGCGCGTGGTAAATGGTGGGGAGTGATCAGTGTAAAGTAGGCTCGAAGCAGTCTATTGTAGAGCTAGGCATGTGGGTGTGGCTTCCAAGTTCCACGAGTTATGAACTTTTTAACCTGGAGCAGACTTCCAACGCGCTGATTAAATCGCGTGGATCGGTTTCCTTTGATTTTTTCTGTTTGTCTATTTCCCTCGCGGTGACTGGAAACTGTTAATTTTTGTAGCCACGCATTATTAACGTAAGCTGGTTTGTGCTCGCGGCGACTTTTGCTGTTTAACGAAAGACCATTATACCCAGATTCTTTTCGAGATCGACGGACTGTCAAATAGGGTGGTTTGGTAAATTGATGGGAACTCATTGACTTTGCAAATAGCTTCGTAAAAGGAATCTGAGGGGAAAAAGGGGTTAAAGAATAAAACAAGAGCGAGACTGAGATCATGTGAGTCCCACTTCGGTTATTATGATTCATGAATGACTACATCACTTCTCCAAAATAAAAATAATAATAATAATAAAATAGAATGACTACATTAAAGTCTTACAGCCCACGCCTGTCGGGAGAGCTGACCCGTGAGTGGTATTTCCTAGACTGGCTATGTGATGATAATCTTAAAGAATGTGCTTAATGCTATTAATTAATTCAAGTCTTACTCTAAACCCAAAAGATTACTCATAACTATGATGAAATAAGAAATGCTATTAATTAATTCAAGACTTACTCCTAAGCCCAAAAAAACATAATAATAGTGAGCTACTTTTTAGTCGAGTGCTAGGTTGTTTTTCATATATTTTGAGTTTTTATTCAAAAATAAAAATTTAAATTTTTTTCTTCAATTAAGAATAATTGAGTAGAGATAATCATTATCTATCTCATAAGATGAGATGTAAGTGAAGTAAATATTCTTTAAATATTAGTAAGAATAAAAAATAACAGTAATTTATAAATTTTTAATGTAAAACAATCACAATAATTATTTAATTATAAATATAAATAATATCAGTAATAAAAATAAATTTACACCTAAACCCAGAAGATTACTCATAACAAAATAATAAATAAGTATTTGAAAATTGTATTATTCCTTTCGAAAAATTGGCTACGATAGCTTCGTATTGCACCGCGTGTCACAGATAAAGTTCTTATATTTTATATTCACGGGATCAAACTGCTTGAGATCATCGCTGACAGAAGGTCGTTTGCTTTCCGTTGGATGGGTCTTTGTTCGTTCCCTGTTCAGGATTCTAATTCACGAGAGCAAAAGAAAAGATTATTGGATTTGCCCAGAGGGATCAGGAGCATCGGCCAGCGAGCAATTATACTTGTATAAAATGAACCCACTACCACTTTTAAATTGACAGATTTCGGTAATCATAAAAAAAAAAAAGGACAGATTTCGATTAATCCGCGTGGATAAGAAATAAAATGAAAATAATACCAGCGTCTTCACGAATTTAGAAGTTGAGAAACTGATTTTTCTTTTTCTTTCTTTATTTCTTTTTTCTTTTCAGATTAACAATGGTAAATGTTTGAAGGTCTATAGCAGCATATTCAGATCCAATTATACAGGGACCCGGACGGAGGACGAGCTAAATGAAGTTCGGATGATAATCAATTTCCAAGCAGCAGAAGACTCTCATTGTAGAAACTACTAGCGATAAAATGAAATCTCTCAACCTAAAATTGAAAGTACAAACAACAGGCCAAATTCAAATATTTGAGAAGTGGCACTGGAGTAGGATTTGTACCACCATTTTCTGGAACAATGTTCACTGTAGTGGCTTAGCACCACCGTT
Source organism: Clausena lansium (assembly GCA_030449835.1). Lineage (NCBI taxonomy): Eukaryota > Viridiplantae > Streptophyta > Magnoliopsida > Sapindales > Rutaceae > Clausena > Clausena lansium. Next base: position 6,546,665 of record JASUUF010000257.1, read on the forward strand.
TTCTTGGACACTATTGACTGGAGTTGTGGTGCCACTCCTTTTGCTGGAATGCCCCGTGATGGTTCGGCCCATAAACTTTCCAGCCTTGCTCAAGCCACTGCCGACAGCTCCAATGCCACTCCCAACAAGTCCAACTCCAGTACCAACACCACTGGTCACAAGCCCAGCACCGGCACCAATACCAGTACCCACCATTCCCACACCAGAGCCCACAAGGGATGCTGCCCCATCTATCGCATCCATTGTGCTTCCTATAACTCCTGCTTCCTTCAGTTTCTTCCTTTCTTCTAGGATCCTCTTCTCTTCATCTAGAGCAGCCAACTGCTCCTCCTTGTTAAATTCATGATATAGTACCTGAAGTATATATAAACCAGATAACTCCAGGGCAAAAATAACCAATGAAATACACTAATAGAGACTAGAGAGAAATTTTTCTGGATAGCACCCCAAAGAAGGATTTCACTGTTCAGAAAACAATCTAAAAGCTCTGAAGTGAAGATACCACCACAACTCAAACCTCAGACCTCCACCTCGGCAAGGGAGACTACTTCTAATGGGCAATCGAAAGTCCATCTTTCTAAGAAAGGCAGGCACATTTGGCTTTATTCAGAAAATTCATTATGCAAGCCTTCCTCACATAAAAAAGTTACAAACAGGACAGCAAATAAGTTCTTATAAAAGAACAGAGGATCCATAACACACATACAAGAGAAGTATATTAGCAAACAGGACTCTTGTGAACTGAAAAGCAACAGCATGAAGTAAACCAATATCTAGTTACCAGCGTAATGAATACTTAAATTGGTATCTAAAGCAACCTACTTAAAGATATTAAAGCTATGTTCAGTAGCACCTACCTTTACAGTAATGCTTCCTCTATCCTTCTTATCTTTTATTTTCAACATATCAAGTGATGGTAGAAGTCTCAATTCAGCCTCTTTTGGAGCATCTGCTTCGAGATCAATCAAAGGCAATTTTACTATTCCCAATCTCTTATCTTGCCCAATGTCCTTATCAAAAACCTATTTAAGGAGTAAACAAACATTATTTGCAGTAAGGGAAACAGACTTATGACACTTTTATTCCATAAGAGTTAATATTGCATAAAAAAATACAAAGACTTCCCTACTAATGCTAGAGCCACAAACTCATCGTACAACCTGTATCGTACAAACTAGTGTGACACAAATAGTATTGGTTGGATGAAAACACAAAATAATGAAAATAAATCATGTGGGTCATGTGTTTTCATCCAACCAGTATTGTTATGCCACATCAATTGAAGTTTGTGGCTCTAGAATTACTGAAAAGGAAAAAGAAAAAAAAAAGATGCATACACACCACGCGTTAGAAAATGGAAAATTTAAACTCGTGCAGATGGAGTCCAATAGCACAAAAGAATTCAGCTCTAGGTAGATGGGCTTTGTTAAGTTAAAATTGTATAGCTCTCCTTGAAACATGTTAATTATCAGGACTAACTCTCAAATTTTTGTATGTATATAATGCAACAAGTAGAGTCCACACCGCAGGTCTTAAGGTTCAGTCATAGTATTAACAGGTTCTAGCATTATGGATGAACAGTCTCAAATCTACATGACAATTAAAGTATTTGCCCGCCAGTAATATAGATGCAAATTCGTAGATATTTATAAATGCATATCAGATGCATATTGGACAAAGTGGCACCATATTCAGAATTTAAAATGGGCACCTACTGAGCATGAAAAAAGAGCAAGAAGATATAAACCTCAAAGATAAGTGACTGAGTCTCCTTGTCTTCTGCAATCAACTCAAATGTTTGATTCCAAACAGGATTCAGGTTGTTGTCAACAACATTTGTTTTAACCTTGAATAGGGGCCGGATATGCACAACAGCATATGGATCAGATTTCCCAATCATTTCCATGTTCTTCAAATTATTCGCTTTCACTATGGTCACTACAACCTTCCCTTGAGGTTTAAGCTCTAAGTCACTGGATGACAAAAGGAATGTCACATAAGGATATTTTTTAGAAAAAGATAACTACCTAACATCCCTATAATAATACATTAAACGTCACGGATATAAATTTAATTAACTCCATTTGGGATTTATCATATGCCAAACAACTCAAAACATTATAAGAGGAAGAAGGATTGTATTTTTCTATTCATATCAGGTTAGCTGAAAATAGATCCTCAAGCATAAATATGTGAACCAAAACGTCAGAAAATTAAGGCATAATGCAGGATTTAATTCAACTCAGAAATTTTTGCCATATTCCAATCTTATGTGTGAGCGGCAAAAAGTGAGAACAAAAATAGCAGATAAAAAATTACCTAGTATCCACAGGTATCCCGCCAATTGGAACAACAATTCTATGAGGCCACTGAAGCATGTCTATGATGATTGAATTCACAGTATCCTAACAATTGTGACAAAAGCAGAATCACGAATCTGAGTAGGCCGCCCCCCCCCCCCCACCCAAAAAAAAAAAAAAAAAAAAAAAAAAAAAAAAAAAAAAAAAAAAAAAAAAGAAAGAAGAGAAGAAATTTTAAAAGTAAAATCAGAAAAATTACAAAGAATATAACTTACATCAATCATATCTGCAATTCCAGGAATGGCTGTTAAGCTTCCACCAACAGCCTTCAGAGTATAGTCAATTCTTGGCTTTGGCTGATTGAATGTACATGAGAATTATGTTTGGTATTAGCAAAGGAATACTTTTCTAATACAGCGTTAATTCATATAACTCAGTTCTGTTGTGGATATTGGCTTCTTTCAAAATACGAATAAATCAAATACAAAATTCTCTTTCCAAAATTCCCTTTACATTTTAAACAAATTCAAAAGCTTGTCCTTAAAACGAAGGGACGTTTGATAAATTGTGAAAACAGTCACTAACATTCCAAATACTCACAAGACCATCAACAATATATGAACTCAAAGCTAAGATTTGTGCAATTGTTGAAGAATCAAAAGCATTTAAATATATTAACACGTTGTGCTACAGTTGTTTTAAATGTACCTCAGAAAGTAGCGCAACAACAACAGCAGAAATGCAGGGTATCTCTTCAGCCAGTTGGAAGATAACGCGAATAACAGTAAAAACTTGAAGATCTTTCAACTGTAGGATAGGGCACCATCGCAACATCCCAATCAATAGACTCTTGAATGATATGACTCCAAATGCAAAAGGAGGAAAAAATATACATAATATGCCATGAGATAATCTTCTGTAAAATCAAACACTTACTTGGATGGGTATTGAAGCAACCATTGCAGCTTCAACACCTAAAATAATGCTTGGATCACCACCCCACCGAAAATCAATATCCATTGTAATTTGACCTTGCTTAAGACTCTGAACACGGATACCTGCATAATAAGAAATTATCCAGGCAGAAGTGCTTAAGAAGGAACTGACAAGAAAATTAGAAGAGTGAGACCACAACCAAATGACAAAAATATTTCCATGGGTGACGCATACCTTCAATCTTGGGTGCCACATTGCCAAGAGACAATTTGCTAAACTTTAAAGAAGTAATACCCGGAGGTCGGTATTCTTCCAGTAATGGTTCAACAGATTCTTTTATCACCAATTCCGCTGCCTGAAAACAAACACAGACAATGATGTTGAATTTAAAATTTCAGAGATCATAACAAATTTGCATATGGCCAATCTATTTGATTTATTCTCTAATCGCTATTCCTCTCTTTGTTTTCAGTTTCCTTTCTCATTTCTGTTTCGCCCTCTTTTGCATAATTTCTCTCATCTTACAATTGTAAAATTCTTACACTTCATTATTAACAACTAAGGGCTCCAGGGTACAATAAGTTCGAGGAAGTCGAAAATTTATGACATAGTCACGAGTTATAACATGCTGATCAGGACAAAAGACACTATAAGAACAGCTGAAAGAAAAAAGCATCTTATTGTACATTTAAATTTCAAGAAAAACTAGAAGCTTACATCTGCAACAAATGGCCATAATTTACTCAATTCCTTGTTCAACCATTTCACCTGAAAGAGCCCACAAGTAAGATGCTATGAGCTACACTTGACACTAAAGCAATTTCTAACAATCAAAATAATTCCAAAAAAAGAAAAGGCATACTTTCATGGAATGTTACATCACAAAATTTACTTTAAACTTCAAAAAGGAGTATCATGAAACAGAAAGCAACATAAATAAATAAAAATTAGAGCTTAGATACAATTATTATAAATTAGTTGTGATGCAAATTGAATTGTTCATGAATCTAACAAATCTTTAGGCCATATCCCATTTCTTAACATTGATAAAAACAAAAGCAAACTAGCAAAGTGACGTTTTGGAAATGACAGTCATACAACTGAAGATGGCCAAAAGATTATTGCATAATATAGGAAGAAAGGATTCTATATACCGCAAAGAAAGAAAGGTTAACATAAGAACCGTACAGGACAAACCGAAAGATAAAACATCAACTAATTAACTGAAATTTCACCAACCTGTTCATAGACAGGGAACGATATCCATACAGGAAAATTGTCGCCACAGATTTTCTTCAAATCATCTCTGTTAAGGGACCCAAGAATTTTGATATCAGCCGCCTGTATGAAGAGTAAATACAATGAATTATAGTCATACAAACACCCGTCTAAATAGTTCAAAACTTTCAATACAGCAATAACCAGACATAGAACTTAAAAGAAAAACGTAGCCACAAAAATTAAAAATACAGTGACGATGACAACTTCTACTATTATAACTTTGATTCAGAAGAGGTTCAGTTGATGAATCTTCCTGGATGTTCAGGTTTTCAGACACTTTCAATCAATCGAACAAGCAAGAAAAAATACGGAAACTAATTGTGTGAAATTCGCCAAACAAAAATTGAGAACAAATAAAACAGCCTGGTTTCGCTAAAATATCGAAAGAAACACAAGTACTTTTGCAATTCTTTTGGCGCTTCGGTATCTTATCATGTGCCGCCAGCCAGCCATCAATGCGATCCCGAAGATCATTCCCATGAAAACACCAGAAATTAACCCCATTTTCCTGAAATCCGAACAGAGTTACATTTTAGCAAAGAAAATCCAAAGAAGTCAAAACCTAGAAAATAACGAACAAATATCAAATAATTTTACATCTGAGAGACCTGAAAGAGAGTCCGAGAGAGACTTACAGTGCGAAATTGGAGAGACTCAGGCTTTAAGAAACTGTAATATGTATTTGTGGATAAGGAAAAAAAATGACTTTCTGAAAAATAATTAATAAATAAATGAAACGTCGATCCACCCAGCAGGCACACTTTATAATTTTGTCTCCATCTTCTCTCTCTCTCACCAAAAGTAAATGTTTTGATATTTCGTTTCGGTTTCGGTTTCTCGCTCCAAATTTATGTCATGTCTTTATCGAGACACTGGGAGTTGGCATTCGCTCCAGGAGATTGGTAAGAAAGTAATAAGAAAGATTACAGCAAGCATTGAATTTGAAGACTTGATGTTGTGAATGTGATGTTCTTGTTTGTGCAGAGGTCGAATCAAATAGCGAAAGAAACTCCCCACGCCACACGTCAGTCGACATGAATTTTTACGCAAGCATTAATTACTTAATTAGTTTGCTGTTGGAAATATCTCTTCCCTAGAAAAATTGGGAATTTTGTACTTGTGCCTCCGTATTTTCTCATTTTCTTGTTTTTATTTTTGTTTTTACCTTCTTTAGTCTAGGATCTGCAATTCTGCAATCGTCTGAATAATGATAATTATGAGCTAATAACTAAATTTTGTTTTGCTTTTCCGCTTCACTGAAGGCATGCTCATTTAGTTTAGGTTGATAACATCCGTCATTATTGCACCAAATTTTCCCCTTTTTTTTTTAATTTTTTTAAATTGCACTTTGTATATGTACTTTTTATCTTCGGTCGGTTCGCGATTTTCAGACTAACGTGACTGCAGTGGAGTGGATCATCCGCATTGGTTTTTCCGTTATGCAACCACCATTCCTTAACGTCCGAACAAAAAGTAACTTCTAACAAAACAGCTTGAAAATGAGGCAAAGCCTATTTAGTAAAAAATTCTTACATTGCTACCTTCAAACTGCTTTGTTCTTGCAAGTTGCAACGGTACAAGGGCCTTTAGCACCCAAACACATCCAATCCAAGATAAATATAAATTAAAAGTCAAAAATACCCTTCGACTACACGACAAGAAATAAAACCTAAAATACCACTCCTATCCCCGACTTCGCACCGTCGCTCTAGAAGACTAGAAGAAGACTGGCAACGCCAATAAGCAGCAGAGACAACAGAAAGCAAACGTTAGCAGCACTCCTTAACGCACTATTATCTATCTCCGGCGATCCACCGTTGATATTCACCGGCGTTGTCTGAGAAGTTTCGGGACCGGGCGGCTCGATGTAAGGAGGCGGAGGCGGCTGGTTGAGGCTAGGAGGCAAGCCGAGGCCGCGATTGACGGAGATCTCAAAAGCCATGCCACGCTGGCACTGCACGCCATCTTCAGCGTCCGAGAAGAAGTAGTTAGTACCCGTCGTAGTCAACGGGGCAGCAATAGTCACATTTTGACCAAACTCATTGCTGCCACCGTTGTACTGGAAGGTATCATCGTCCGATGCGTCATCGGTTGTACAGCTGCTAAATGTAGTCTCATTGTAGGTTTGGATCACCGTCTGATTAGTGTTCGTGTTGAAAACTGTTTGGATCGTGAGAAAATTTTAAAAAAATGAGAAAGAGGTAAAAGAAAAAGGAAAGTCATTTGAAATGAACTTACTGAGAAAAAGAAACTTACTGAGGTAGTCTCCAAGATTGAAGGTTTGGTTAGCAGCCCAAGAGGAGTAGTTAGTGGCAGAGATGTTATTTAAGGCGTCGAAGGACCAGCCGGCGGGGCCACCGACAGTGTGATTGGTGTATGCGGTTGCAGGGGTATCTGATGCTACGACGGTGATCAGGAGCGCAATCACCGTTAGATTTAGTAACATCGTCTTCATGGTTTATGTGAGGTCAGCGGTTTGATCTGATGACTTCCGAAGTGGGGTTTTCGTGTTTTTAAAAGGAGATTGAAAGGTAAAAATATTCGTGCAGGCGGTGCACCACGTTGTGGGCCACGTTGGTGTGGGGTCCAGGTACTTCAGAGTCAAATTTCATACCTGAGCTTGCCTTAGGCGCTCTTTTATTTGATTTTTCTATTAGTTACTCGTTTTATACTTCTGAATTTCTTAATTCGTGATTAGAGCTTGATAAAAAAAATTTTGATTGGTTATGAGATATTAATCAAACGGGAAATATTGACCATATAGTTATAGGGAGACCTCGCGCACTGGAACGCTCTTATACAAAGAAACAAAAGAGAAATATCTTTTCACTAAAGCTGCATTGTTCTATAAGTTTGATATTCTCCCTCCACAAGTTCACTGTCAGTGTGTTAACCATAAAGCCTTCTAAAACCTTTTGAATTGATTTTGTCGTTTTTGTTGGTTGATACAGCTGACAATGGGGTATAAAATGGGATCGGTTCGTTAGTTTACAAGGTACTTTTTGTCCCTGCTGTGTATCGATGCTTTTATGGATGCATTTATTGATTTTTAATTTGAAAGGCAAAATGGGCTTCCTATTTCACCTCTTCTGTTAAGCAGCTGAATAATCTGAATGACTTTAGGGCGATTTAAAAAAAAAAATTGTGTATTGTTGCCAACTAGCTAGGGACTTAAGTGGTGGGTTTCTCTCGGCGTCAATTTGGCGTTCTAAAAACCTTTCAGGCATGAATGAATTTGGATTTAGTTTGCCAGACGTTTGAATCTCGTCCCACGGCCCATACATTCACTAATATCTGTGCACTTTTTGGGCACCACAAAGCCGCAGATGTCTACTTCAGTTTCGGCTTTATGAAGCACAAGAAAAGGATCTGGTGGGTGCATTCGAATAACGAATGGTCTCTTCTGCTATTGCCCGCAAGCAAGTAAACTTGGACATTTCGACCTCTTTAACTTTACCGTCCTTGCCAAGTAATTCTCTCAGTTCATTTTGAGCTTTGGCTAGCTTTTTAGGATTGCATAGCAACTCCATTCTATTGTGCTGGAGGTAATTGTATCAATACCCACAAACAATAAATCCTGATATAACTTGTTAGGGGAGAAATTAATAAAGTATTATAATTCATCTTTTTCTTTTTCCTTTTTTTTTTTTTCAAATGACATGAAACTCATCAGTTGTATTCAATTTGAATCATTAGATATTGAGATGCCACCCCAAGTTAGGTACTGCAGCATATGTTGACGATACAAGAAAAACAGGATATTTGAGAGCTTTAACATAATCTAACTAGATGTTCAATTGTACAGGCTCCATAATATAATTATTTTTAGTTTTTAATACATAATCTAACTAGTTTAAGAGAAGAAGAAATTATTGCTTCATAAACTCACTAGTTAAGGAGATAAAAGCCACATGATTAAATATTAATAAACTAATTGGGAACCAGGAAAACAATATGAATAATATTGACTTAAGTTAAAAGTAGTTAATAGGTACTTACAGCAAACAGATGCTTTATGTCACGGACACTCAATTCAGATTTCAGCATCACTTTTTTTTTTAGCAAGATAGTGGAGTGAATCTAATACATCGTTGCTGCCCTTATAATTCATCGATGAGGCCCTTCTTGTAACCTGTTGTTAATGATATCATCAAAAATATAAAATTCTCTCTCAATACAAGTGGCCGTCCGTTTGCGTGATCTTTGCTGTTAAATGAATCGTAGGGCAGCGAAAAAATCTGAAGGATTAAGATTCCCAACTTTTCTTCCATCAGACAGCTTGTGAAAGCTTTTTAGAATTCAGAATTTTATTCAGCTAAGTCAATAGAGAAAAAATGATTGATATATATCGAATGTATATGTTAAGAGCTGTAGTGAAAACAACTTGACCAATATCAACAGCGTAACCTCTATTGCAATTTTCTTGCACACGGTTGAGTAGTGGTTGCACCTTTTTTCACCGTATGAATTGGCCAGCATCCAGCAGTTTTATGGTGAACATTTCAAAAGCACAAATTTTCCGAAGATTCCTCCAAGGTGCCGAGGCAGGAAGCCAAACAATTGAAGCTTTATGGTGGTCGAGTGCTCGAAGGCAGTCCGGGATTGTTCTGCTGGATAAGGCTTGATCGTGTTAGTGTAATGCTTTTTTGGCTATCTCTGGAGAGGAAATTACTATGTTAGTTATGCGACCTAGCTTAACTGCTTGAGGGTCATTATGCGTCCATGAATTTTTTAGAGATTAGTAAGTGCTGCATGAGGCTTTTTCCAAGCTCAAGCATGTTTTCCATGTTCGTAAAAGGCCGCGTTCAAGGGGTTATAGTATCCTGAGTACTGGACTTCTGGTTGGAAAATGAATGTAGAAAGGATAGTACAGAAGTAGTAGAAATAGACAGTCCATTGTCATCAGTACTTTTAGTAATTATATATGTATATATACATAGGTGCCGGTGTTAAAATACGAATTTCATGTCAGACATAGTTAAAAAACAACCAAACACAAATTTTAATGCACTGTTTTTTTATCTTTTAGTATTTGAAAGTAGTATTTTTTTTGCCCTTTAGTAACATCTTTATTTTAATAAAATAAGAGTGCCTTTAATAGAAAATGACTATGTGTATATATGTGTGTGTATATATATATATATATAGCTTACATTAGTTGATCTTCATCGCCACAATCGATCAATTTGTATGCATATTGTATCAATATATTGTCTTTGTATTAACTAGTTCAGTTTAAAACAAATGAGATAAATAATTGGTATTGCTTTTGTTGGTGGTAAATTATTCACTAGGGGAATTGAGGGCATGACACCTGGGGAGCATGACTTTAGACTAGGACAAGGAATAAAGGGGAGTTGAACAGGGGAGGATGACAATGTTAAGAAGTCAAAGGGAAGTTAACTGTGGAAGATGGAATGAGAGGATCTTACAGGGTCGACGACAAGTGACGGAAATTGACCCTAAAACAGTACTCGCAGTGCCAGACGACGATGCGAGACCACGAAGCCCTGGCAATCACATGAACGCCACCAAGCCATGCAGCTACCGTACGATCCCCACCTGAGCTGCCTCTGAAACATCTCCCTATAAGCCACCAAATTCAGGCTAAAAGAGGGGGGGATCACGGACAAGTCGCTTGCACCATCCCCAGAAAGCTAAAGTGCTCCTTAACTCAATTGGTCCATTCAAAATGAACCAATTGGACTTGGAGACACACTGTCAACACAGACTGTCCCCCAAGAGGACAACTGTCAACTCAAGCAAAGCTCAAAGCCTCCAATAAAAGGAGCTAAATTACCCTTAAAACCATATATGAGGAGGGTAACACCCACAGTAGCTTGCCACGTGTCCAAAAGGACAAAAAGATGCCCTCAGAGGCACACCACTATAAAAGGTCAAGTTATTTTCACTAAGAAGGTAAGCTTACAAAAAATCCTAAGAGAACTCACTCAATTTTCTTGTTCTATGGGTTTCCTCTGAAGCCCAGCTCCTTCTTCAACCTCCCACTGACTTGACCATCAGAGTGCCGTTGCCGGCCACCCCGGGGTCGCTTCCAACGGCTGTTATTTGTGATTTCAGGTTCATCCCTATCTCAACCTCCCTAGTGAGCTACCTCTGAACATATCCACCCCCATCTCCACCATAAATCACCCTCTGTAAGAGAAGCTCTTATAGTGCTTTGGATTGAACCATTTTCAGGCCAAAATAGCATCATATGTATACATACAATTCATAATTTCATACTCCCTGTTGACCATTGCAATCACTTCTCTTTTAATTTCTTTTTCCATTTCCTTTTCATTCTTCTAACCAAATATGAACTTATAATCTTTTGAATTGGATAAATGAATCATATATTGGTAGATAAATTAAAGCATAGAAACGAAGCTTTAACAGCTTTTCAATGATCAATTGTTCATTGAAACTAGAAAGGCAGGGATCCACGCACGCTAGCAATTTCAGCTTTCAAGTACTAATAATCAACGGAATAAACTGTATGAATCAAGAAAAAAGTTCACTAGAGCTAGATCAGTTCTTTTAGCATTGACATTAATTTGCATATTAATTCTTTATTATGCTATAGTTATTTCACATATCCTATGTGAAGTAGTTAACTAGCAGTACTAGGGTGATTTCGCTAATATTCATGCATTTTTGGGCACCATGAAATCAGTAGCGTGGCCAGAACATCAAGTCAGCGGAACAAAAATTTTGACTAACATAAAATAAAACAATGAAGAAAATATATAAAATATCAAAATTATATTTATTGAGATGATAAAATTTATTGCTTTAATAACAAGAGCATGTGTAAATATTTGTGTGATTTTTAAAATAAATTTTAAACTTAAGATTTTTTAATACATTTTAAATCTAAATTTAATCTATTTAATTAATGCAGCAAAGACAAATTTATAATTTGATATAGCAAAATTAAGTTTTTTTCCAATTTTTGGACTAGACCCCTTAGTGGCTTTGCCACTACTTGAAACATCAGATAGAGATGGCAATGGGGTGGGGAGGAGAGCGAGAGGAGATTGATATTCCCGTACCCATCTTCAATATTCTGCTTATGTCCTCATCCCTGTCAGAATTGCTTGAGGGGAAGGGATGGGGATCCCCAAATAATAACAGGAGATCCCCGAGGTCTCTGATCTCTAAATAACTTATACATTTTTAATTTTTTAATTTAATTTAATCAGATTAACCTAAAAATGTATAAAACAAAATGAGAATGATCATGAATGGATTTTATTTCATTTTACTCTATCAAACTTTTGGTATATATAATATTCAAATAATACATTTCAAAACAAAATTCAAATAATGTGATTTTTATATAATATTGACGTGAGTGCTGTTCATGAGTAATGATACCTTTTGGCCATCAACTATGGTGCGACGAATGCTGTGAGCCAAGCTGCTGGCTGTCGACACGAGGAGCTAGGTTGTTCGGCCACCTACGACACGATGTGCTACTGGGCTATGATGAGATGAGGACGAGCTGGGTGCTAACTACAGCACAAATAATTTGGAAAGGATGAGTGAGGCCATGAGAGAGTCACTTAGAGTTTGATTTGCATATTGTGGGCTTGTGGAGTTTTGGGCTTTGGACTGTAGTTAAGTTTAAATTATATTAACTAATATTTATATCATTTGTATAAATATTTTGATATTTTTTATATACACCAATATTTAATATTTTGAAATTTAAATTTTATTATTTATACACTAATAATTATAGAAAAATAAAATAAAAACAAAAATGGGATAATAGGGAGGGGATTGGGATTCGATCTCATCACCATCCTTTTCCACAAGGTGATACCCTTCATTCTGTCATCTTTTGCACTTGTGCGGCTTCACAGGTTCGAGGGAAAAAGAGATTGGAAATAGCAAACTATGGAGTGATGATCACTATGAGATGAGAGAATACTCTGATGATTGGCTTCGATGTCACGGATGAATAGATGAAATATCACCTCGATGGGTTGTGCCACCTCCTCTAGAAGAAGATCTAGCATGGTACATAGACAACTTCGATGATCATCACAATCGATCAATTTGTATGTGTATGGCATCAATATATTGTCTTCATAGTAACTAGTGCAGTTTAAAACAAATGAGATAAATAATTGGTATTGCTTCACCTGTATACATAAAATTCATAATTTCATACTCCCCGTTGGCCGTTGCATTCACTTCTCTTTTAATTTCTTTTTCCATTTCCTTTTCATTCTTCTAATCAAATATGAATTTGTAATCTTTTGAATTGAACGAATGAATCATATATTGGTAGATAAATTAAAGCATAGAAAACGAAGCTTTAACAGTTTTTCAAATTTCAATGATCAATTGTTCATTGAAACTAGAAAGGCAAGGGATACACGCACGCTAGCAATTTCAACTCTCAAGTACTAATAATCAACAGAATAAAGTGTATGAATCAAGAAAAGTTTACTAGAGCTAGATCAGTTCTTTTAGCATTGACAATAGTTTGCATATGCTAGAGTTATTTCACATAATAAATTTCAAAAAAAAAATTAAATGATGTGATTTTTATACAATATTGACGTAAGTGTTGTCCATGAGCAATGACACCTCTTGATCATCGACTATAGCGCGATGAATGTTGTAATCCGAGCTGCTGGTTGCTGACACAACGAGCTAGGCTACTCGGCCACCTACGACGCGATGTGCTACTGGGCTATAATGAGATGAGGACGAGCTGGGTGCTGGCTACAACAAGAATAATTTGGAAATGATGAGTGAGACTATGAGAGAGTGACTTAGAGCTTGATTTATGGATTGTGAGTTTGTGGGGTTTTGGGCTTTGGACTGTAGCTAAGTTTAAATTACATTAAAGTCTTTATATTAATTAATATTTATATCGTTTGTATGAATATTTTGATATTTGTTATTCACACCATTATTTAATATTTAATATTTTGAAATTTAAATTTTATTATTTATTCACTAATAATTCTAGAAAAACAAAATTAAAATTAAAATGAGAAAATAAGGAGGGGATGGGGATTCGACCTCATCGCTATTCCTTTCCCAAATAAGAAATTAGATAAAAAATTATCTCCGTCTTTTCTCCGAATAAAAAATTAGGTATAAAATAGTCTCTGTATCCCCCTTTGAATAGTGAAAATCCCTTAAGATCCCGTCCCGTGGGGATTACTATCATCCCTAACATCAAATGTCTATTTCATTTCGGCTTTTTGGGCATAAGAAGTGGTATCTGTGGGTAGGGATGGCAAAAAATTCAAGGCTGGCTCGGCCTATTCCGACGAGCTTTTGACTTGGCCCTCCACATGTGGGCTTGGACAAGGGCTCAAGGAAAAAAATGCCGGGGTTAGGCTTGGCCCTCTATGTTTTTTAAAAAATACATTTATAAATTAGAATAATAAATTAAAATTTAAAAAATAATAAAAAAATAAAAAAGAAGCCTTAAATCCCTAATTCATATATCAATAATGATTCAAAAAACATAAAATTATAATACTAAACTCTCTCTTAAGTGTTAATTAATTAAGAAAGTGTTAGAATTAGAGAATCTAATATTAAAAAAATTAAATCTCTAAATTTTTATTTGCTTATTTTATTTTTTTATTTATTAAAATATTCATTTTCTTTTATTTATTGTTGATTATTAACCCATTTCAATTTTACAATAATTTAAAAAATTGAAAAAATAAGTGAAAGTCCAAGTCCGGCCTAAGCCCAACCCAAGCCCACAATGGACTTGGCCTAAATCCGACCTTTATAATTCCCTTCTAATGCAGGTCTAAACCCGTATTTTACCATCCCTACTTGCTACGGGTTGTGAGTGTAATCGAAGAGTCTCTTTCACTACCCGTGGGTAAGGGAGCTTAGAGATCTCAAACTCTTCAATTTTTCCATCTTCCAATTCCAAGTTGATTACTACTACTGGATTACGGTACTATAACTTATTTTATAATTTAGTTTTTTTTAACACTAAGAACTTAAACAATATCTTGAACTTTAAATTGATATTTCTTTTTTATTTAACAAAATTTGAGAGTAGCCCAGGCGAGATTTCAATTCAAAACGTTGGTTTGGATTTCGGATGACCATGACATCAATCCGCTAATGAGACACCACTAGACGTATTTAGGAAAATGAGGGTTATGTTTAGTTAAACATTATTGTTTGGTTAAAGTCCAACCGCTGATTTCAGATCAGTCTAAAAAGCGAGAAATTTTACCATTATCAGGGGTAGTGCAACTAATTAATACATGTATGACATGTATATTAAATTTTATATAACAAATAATTACATACTGATTCTTCAAAATAAATATATATATATTATAATATTATTTATTTATTGCATGGTTGGCATAATATCTAAAAAAGATATTTTAGAATTTCTCCTAAAAAACACGTGCTTTCGCTAATTCCTTTCCTTAGCATTTTGCATCAACCCTGTGAATTGGCATTTATCCAGGTTAAAGGGTAAAACAGTAATAAATTGTTTTTAATTAATTGATAGACAATCCATAAGTTTTAATCGACAACTAATTATTTCATAAATATTAAAAAATTAAAAAAAAAGGGTTGTGTAACAAACGCACACACACAAATATGAAGTATATAATGAGAGAAATCATAACTAATAATTTAATAAATATTATAACATCGTTGATTTTACTTTTTAAAAAAAACACATCGTTGATTTTACTTAGCGTAAAAGTTAAGATAAAAAACAAAGATGTTTCGAACGGTAATAAAATTAATGCAATGAAAACAAACAAAGGAAATTGGCATTTTGCAAATAGAAGAAATAAAGTAAATAAACAATCCCTTCCCCAAGCAGTGTGCTACAAATGTTTTTGACTGGGCAACCACAAGACAGGGCCTATATTACTAAATCCTCCATCTCCTCATCTCTCCCGCGCCCAATTCGCCTCCTCTCTCGTCCTCTCCGATTCTCAAACATTTCTCTCTTTTGTTTCTTGATCGATCTTTTCTCTCTCGCTCGTCGCTGTCACAATCTTCAAAGGTATTTAGACATCTCTTCATTTCTCTTGTCACATTTTATTTAATCTTTCACCAAGACTAATTCGCCATTTTCTTCTTCTTTTTTTTTTTATTAAATCTTTGCAGTTTCTTCAATAGTTTATTTTCAAATTAGGTCGGATCAGTGTTCATCGACTGGTTTCTCTCACTATGTATGCAGTAGATACGTACTTGTACATTCTGCATTTTTATTTACTCGATCGATCTAATGCATTGATCTATTATTGTGTTTGTCAATAAATAATCGTATGCACAATTTGAAATATGTGCATTTATATACTGGTCTCTCTTTCGTGTTTCCTTGGATCTGTGATATTTTGATTTTGTGTTTATGGCAATCCTTTACCATAATGTTCTTTGTTTTCCAAACAGATGCGTGATAAAGTAACCTAACCAGTAATGTTTCGGTCGGTTTAGTTGTGAACGTTATATTTCTTTTGTTGCATATTCTTTAAATTTAGCTAGATCAAACTTGCCGTATTTCTTTCTTCATAAGTTTGTATAAGGATAAGGAGCAAGGTAAATAGGAGGCTAACTGGACCAATTACTTAATTTTTGTTCTTTTTGAATAGTTTGTTATGTGTAAATTTTGATGATTTTGATTGGTTGTGTTTGAATTAATCATGATGTATCCCTACTGTTGCTTGAAGTATAAACATATTTCTTAAAATTGAGCTGCATTGTGTTTCTTTCTGTTCGTTTTTACTTAATTATGTTATAGTTATTGCAGCATTTCAACTTTCATCTATCATGTATTTCTAGTTAATTAAACTGGTATTCAGTTCTCAGTTATTGTAATTTTTTATAGGTGCATTGGTGTGTAAATTATATGAGTACTTGCTAGTTTTGTTAAAGCTATAACACAATGGAAGAAGAAGAAGAGAAAAGTAAGAGGGTTGAAGAAACTTCTGGGAAGGACTCTGATGCTCCTCAAGGGGTTAGTGTTGTACAGGATAGAGTAGAAACATCTAATCAAGAAAATATCATTGTCAGTAGTGGTGGTGAAAGCAACAATGTAGTTTTACAAGGGGCTGATTCTGTATCTACAGTAGCAGATGATGACCAGTTTGAACAGGTATCATTAAAAGATCAAGATGATGGAGGATTCTTTTATGGTGAGACTGAAGACACCTCACAGAGTCAATATGATTCTTCTCCAATAACTGAATCGCGTCATGATCATAGCATTTCGAGCCACGGACCTGAGATTACAGGTTATGAAATTAAGGAGTCAATGTCATCAACAAGTCTTGATTCTTATTACTATGGGGATGTTGGATACTCTCCCATTGGTTCGCCACCAAAACCTAAGCCTAAAACTGTTATGCCAAATGTTTCTCCAGAGTTATTGCATCTAGTAGATTCTGCTATAATGGGGAAGCCTGAAAGCTTGGACAAACTGAAGAATATTGTGAGTGGTGTTGAGAGTTTTGGAACAGGGGAGGAAGCTGAGAGCATTGCCTTTTTGGTTGTAGATTCCCTTCTTGCCACCATGGGTGGTGTAGAAAGCTTTGAAGATGAGGATAATAATCCTCCTAGTGTGATGCTAAACTCACGAGCTGCCATTGTATCAGGTGATTTAATTCCTTGGCTTCCTTGGGGTGGTGACAGCAAGGTATACATGTCCCCTAGGACAAGGATGGTTAGGGGTTTGCTTGCCATATTGAGGGCTTGCACAAGGAATAGGGCAATGTGCTCTATGGCTGGTTTGTTAGGAGTGCTTTTGAGGTCAGCAGAGAATATATTTACACAGGATATCGATTTATCCGACCAATCTAGATGGGATGGAACTCCATTATGCTATTGCATCCAGTACTTGGCTGGGCATTCGCTTAGTGTTGTTGATTTGCATAGATGGTTTCAAGTCATTACAATAACACTAACTACTGTGTGGGCAACTCGCCTAATGCTGTCATTAGAGAAGGCAATGGCTGGAAAGGAATCAAGGGGACCGGCATGTACTTTCGAGTTTGATGGTGAAAGCTCTGGCTTGCTTGGTCCAGGGGAGAGCCGTTGGCCATTTACTAATGGTTATGCATTAGCAACATGGATCTACATTGAATCGTTTGCAGACACTTTAAACACAGCAACTGCTGCCGCCGCTATTGCTGCTGCTGCTGCGGCCAAGTCAGGAAAATCTTCAGCTATGTCAGCTGCAGCTGCTGCCAGTGCCCTTGCTGGTGAAGGAACAGCACACATGCCACGATTGTTCAGTTTTTTAACTGCTGATAATCAGGGGATAGAGGCATACTTTCATGCTCAGTTTTTGGTTGTTGAAACTGCTAGTGGAAAGGGTAAGAAGGCTTCTTTGCATTTTACTCATGCATTTAAGCCACAGTGCTGGTATTTTATTGGTCTTGAGCATACTTGCAAGCAAGGACTTCTTGGGAAAGCTGAGAGTGAGCTGAGATTATATATTGACGGATCCTTGTATGAAAGTCGTCCTTTTGAGTTCCCTCGGATTTCCAAGCCACTCGCATTTTGCTGTATTGGGACAAATCCCCCTCCTACAATTGCTGGTTTACAACGTCGTCGTCGTCAATGTCCTTTGTTTGCCGAGATGGGGCCTATTTATATCTTTAAGGAGCCAATTGGCCCAGAAAGGATGGCACGTTTAGCTTCTAGAGGAGGGGATGTGCTTCCTTCGTTCGGTCATGGTGCAGGGATTCCTTGGCTAGCCACAAATGACCATTTGCGAAATATGGCCGAGGAAAGCTCCCTTTTGGATGCAGAAATTGGAGGGCACATTCATCTACTATACCATCCCTTGCTGCTGAGTGGACGATACTGTCCTGATGCTTCTCCTTCGGGTGCTGCAGGTATCTGAATCCTTTCTATGCTTTCTAAGATATTCTGGATAAATTCAAACACAATGTCAATGCAAATGCAGTGCTTCGCTCACTTGTCAAGTGATATTCTGCCTGATAAATTATTTCCAGTCAATACTTGTTTCATTTGAGATTCTTTTGCTAGTGAGAAACTTTTGTTATGTCATACAATGGTTTTTCTCGAAGTTTAATTAAGTCTTCTCCTGACTCTGAATTTTTAAATAATAGGATGGATGGAGAGTGTGTGTGTGTGTGTATTGCCCTTCTTTTCTCACTCTCTTGCCTCATTTGCTTTTGCGCTCTCTCTGTCTCTTTGCTCTTTTATTTATTGCTGCTCTTTCTACTTAAGACTTTGACGTTTAGAAGGCTAAATGCCGGAATGATTTCGGAGGCGCCTACCACTTCTTTCTTATAACAGCTATATGTAATGATATTCAGGCATGGTTAGAAGACCAGCTGAAGTTCTCGGGCAAGTCCATGTTGCTACACGAATGCGACCAGCGGAGGCTTTGTGGGCCTTGGCTTATGGAGGCCCAATGTCTTTGCTTACTCTGACAGTTGGCAATGTGCATAAGGAAAGCCTGGAACCACAACCTGGAAATTTCCCTTTGTCATTGGCAACTGCTGCATTGGCTGCTCCAATATTCCGAATTATTTCCATAGCCGTACAACACCCTGGGAACAATGAAGAGTTGATTCGCACTAGAGGACCTGAGGTTTTGTCAAGAATCTTAAACTATCTTTTGAAAACTTTGTCTTCACTTGGGGCTGGAAAGCATAATGGTGTAGGAGATGAGGAACTTGTAGCAGCGGTTGTATCACTTTGTCAATCTCAAAAGAGTAATCATGCACTCAAAGTGCAGCTTTTCAGTACACTGCTACTTGACCTGAGAATATGGAGTTTATGCAGCTATGGACTTCAAAAGAAACTTCTTTCATCGCTTGCAGATATGGTTTTCACAGAGTCATTGGTAATGCGAGATGCCAATGCTATTCAAATGCTTCTTGATGGCTGCAGAAGGTGCTATTGGACAATTCGTGAAAAGGATTCTGTCAATACTTTTTCTTTAGATGAGGCTATGCGTCCAATGGGTGAAGTAAATGCTTTGGTTGATGAACTCCTGGTGATAATTGAACTTCTAATAGGGGCAACTCCTCCTTCATTGGCAGCAGATGATGTCTGTCGGTTACTTGGTTTCCTGGTTGACTGTGCGCAACCCAATCAGGTAAAGTTACTAGGATGCTATCTATGCAGTGCTCAATGCTGCCAGAGTTTATTCTCCCTTGTGTCACACACAGGTTCACATATGTGTGTTTACAAACATGCATCTTTAATAGTGTGTGTATATATGTTTATGACAGCACATGCATGTATTTGCCTTTATATATATTTTTCCCCTGTTCCTGGACATTAATTTTCTTCAGTTTGCTGATATTGGCATTAACATGCATACTTTTTGGTAGTTTGCATTTAGTTGTGATTGGTGTAACTTTCCTATCTAATTTAGTGGCTGTACTGTTTTTCAAAATGATGTAGTCAAACATGTGCTCGTGTACTATATAGTTGATTATATTTGGATGAAGTTATGTTATGTCTGTAACCCTTGATATTTTTCTATTTGTATAACCAGTTTTGTCATATTCACTTGTTTTCATTAATTATCTGGCACTTTCAACCAATTGATGCATTTTGGATTTAGAAGGGAAATGTTCAACAACCTAGAGCATAAGGACACTAATTGGACTGTTGAGGACACAATATTAGAGCATAAGGACACTAAATGGACTCTTTATTTCTTTTAATAAGTGCACATGTTTTGCATAAGCTGGGTATTTTTCTAAATTAAATCCTTGTATAAGTGTATTTATTCCGAAGGTAAATTGACAATGATGTGTTTCATACATTCTCCCACTCTCTTTCTCCCTCGCTTCTCTTCTCTCTGATGATTTCTGTCTTTGAGATTAGAGGATGATCAGCCAATGGTTGTCTATTCAATGTTTTTTTCATAGCATTCATGTTGAAAGAAATGAGCCCTGTCTGTTTCTTCTTTAGGTTGCCAGAGTGCTGCATCTGATCTACAGGCTAGTGGTACAGCCAAATACAGCAAGAGCTCAGACGTTTGCCGAGACATTTATAGCATCTGGTGGGATAGAATCACTTCTCGTCCTGCTGCAAAAGGAAGCTAAAGCTGGTGACCATGGTGTTCCAGTTCCAGTGACCAAGAGTGATGAAAGCCCATCTGTACAGGGAACTGAACCAGACTCTGAATGTGCGAATTTGGAAAGAAGTGAAGATGATATTGTTGGATCCCCAAGGGAAAGTGATTCTCAGGAGAAAGAATCTGAATCTCAGCCCTTCAATACTGATAGAGGTCCTGTTGCTATTTCCACCACTGAGAAAATTGAAAGGACATCTTCTGTTTCTGAAAATCCTTTTATCAAGGATTTGGGTGGTATAAGTCTTTTAATCAGTGCTGATAATGCGAGAAATAATGTTTACAATATCGACAAAAGTGATGGTATCATTGTTGCAATTATTGAACTCTTAGGTGCTCTGATATCAGCAGGGCATCTGAAAGTTGGCTCATCTACTCCCTCTGATGTGACAAGCAATTTCCCGAGCATTGGGCTGCATGACAGAGGCGGTACCATGTTTGATGATAAAGTTTCTCTTCTACTTTTTGCTTTGCAGAAGGCTTTTCAGGCAGCACCAAATAGGCTTATGACTGGCAATGTATATACAGCTTTATTGGGAGCCTCGGTAGGTCATAATCTTCTTTACTTCAGCTTCATTTTTATTCATTGATTTTTCGTTCCAAGAACATGGCCATGTTAAATCTTCATACATATTTTAACTTATCAAAGGCATACGAAGTTCCATAATCTGCCTGTCATATTACATATGTCAACGTATCAGATGGCTTATACATGTGTTCTGCTTTCGATAGCCTGGTCTGTTGGTCTGTGTTGACCTATTATATACATCCAAGGACACATGTTTTTATGATGAAACATTAAGTTTTATGAGTGAAGTTAACGTTTGTTGTCCATTTCTCTGTGATGCTGTTCTGTTGTATTTCATATATTTGTTAGTGATATTTCACTATCAATAATGTAATGATTTAGATCTGCTTTTGGGGACCTTTTTTAAGTTTGAATTATTTTACCAAGGAAATTTTTTTAGCTGTTTCCATAATTACCACTATTGCTGTTTTGCTGATGATATGCTAATGTTCTTACTGCTAAGCACCCTCAAATTTGCTAGGGAGAATGGTGTGAAAATGTCATAATCCCTTTCACACATCCTTGATATCCTTAATAAAAGTTCCATTATGATCTGCTGTACATTTATGACATTGTATTTATATTTTAAAGATTTGGTAGGTACATTTTGATGTCTTGTGCTTGGTTAAAGTCATATATATTTCATGTTAAATCTGCTCGTTTTCCCTCTTCTCAGATGAATACTTCAGCTGCAGCAACAGAGGATGGTTTGAACTTTTACGATTCTCGTCATCGCTTTGAGCATTCACAACTTTTGTTGGTTCTTTTGCATTCGCTTCCGTATGCATCTCGGGCTTTGCAAAGTCGAGCACTGCAGGTAATGCTTTCTTGTTTCTCATCTTTTTGCATGAGGGTGTTTATGTGTGAATATTTGTCGAATGAAAATCTTGTGTTTGACATCCCAAGTTAAAAAGAAAATAAGTTTAGGTAGATATGTGAGCTTTGCATCATGTTCTGAATTATCTTTGAATTTTGTTGTGCCTGTAATTACGACTTGCATGTGTATTACCAAAGAGGCTAATGTGAATTTTAAGCATTTATTGCATTACTAATGCTCTTTAATTTATTTAGAAGAAAATCATACTTGTCATCAGACCTCCCAAACTAATAGTAGATGGAGAGAATGAAGCAACTGTCTTAGTGTTTCCTGGGCTTTTGATTTTTCAGCTGAGGCTTAATGATCCATGAGCTTAATGAATTTAAATTCAGCAGTAAGTAGCATTGGAATTGTTGCTACTTGTTTTACTTTTTAAATTTCATGCTTTATTGATGTTTTGTGTATCATTTGAAGAAGAGTAATGCTAGGGATCCCAAAATTAAAGTTGGGACTAATGTGGCATTCATCTATTGGATGATAAAATAGAGTAATAAGTAATTTTATATTCATTACCTAATAGATGAGTGATACATAGCATTGGGACTTGAATGCTGGAATCCCTAGCATTATTGTTTGAAAAATAAACATGTTCATATTCCTTATATGCCCCTTTTGTATGGTTTAGAAAACTGAAATGTCTTATTTTCAGTATGTCAGTTCTTTAAGTGAATTTTGTGGGAGGAATTTATTGTTTGGATTCTGTATCCTGAAAACATTTTAATGGCTTGCATTTTTTATTCTGATGCAATAGGTTAAAATGTCTTCTTTTCCTCTGCTTATTTTCAGGATCTTCTGATTGTAGCTTGCAGTCATCCACAAAATAGAAATAGTCTGACTATGATGGAGGAATGGCCCGAGTGGATTCTAGAGATTCTTATCTCTAACTATGAGGTAATCTTAG
This sequence comes from Clausena lansium, assembly GCA_030449835.1. NCBI lineage: Eukaryota > Viridiplantae > Streptophyta > Magnoliopsida > Sapindales > Rutaceae > Clausena > Clausena lansium. The sequence continues at coordinate 6,569,624 of JASUUF010000257.1, forward strand.
TGAAATTCAGTCCTCTCTCTCTCAACATGTTATTTTCACATGTTTAATTTTTGGTTGCATGGATGAGGTTTAGTTAGATTATGAACTTTCTTGAATTTAGTATCAGTTAAAATTTTTGGTGTACACGAGCTCCTTGTCATGCATACTTTTAAATCTATTGCTTGTTCTTGTAGATGGGTGCAAGCAAACAGTCTAGTTCACCAAGCTTGGGAGACATAGAGGACCTTATACACAACTTCCTCATAATCATGCTGGAACATTCAATGCGCCAAAAGGATGGATGGAAGGTTGATGTCTTTCTTATTTTATTTACTTTGCTTATTACTTTTCCTTAAACAATGTCAATCTTGAATCCTTCATAGAATTATAAGATTGATTGTTCTTTTGTACTTTATGATACTAATCTTATATGGACATGTCTGTTTGCTATATTTTCTTGCACATACATCCTTGATCTCTGCTTTTGCTTGATTGCTTCACTGAATATTGGCTAACATTGAATCGACTTTAAAACTATGGAAACTAGGGAACATGAAACAAAATCCTCTAATTTCTGTAAATTAGTGTCAGTTTGTTCAAAGTGCCGAAATTCTGAAAATTTTAAGTTAGAAATCCCGCAAGTCAAGAGAAGTAGAATATCACTCAGAGTCAGAGGTAAGCTCAACTCTCATTATAACACATCTAAACATTTGAGGTTATACAGGTATGTGTTCAGTGACTAGAACATCACATGCACCGAAAACTAACCTGTTTAATGATTGTTACTTGTTTCCCAGTTTCAAAGTTAGATGATGTGTTACTTGCAAACAGATGTGCATGTTCTGACGAATATGTTTTTATTTGCGATTATTTGAAAATGCTGGGCCAAGTCGAATTTCTTATTTGCATTGTTAAAGCTCTTGGTTCTGATAATACCAAGATGTTCAAGCTTAGGCACCTTAGTTTTAAAAAGGTGTTTAGCTAAATTCTGTTGATTATGTTCTCATAACCATGAAACTATATCCTATACTGTCAGTTATCTGAACAAAGGCTGGCATTCCAAATACACATGGTTAACTCACTTTATAGTCAAGGAAAAAGTGAAACAAGTACAATTTAGAAAATCAAAAAAATCATGAGATGGAAATATATGGATAATATACAGTTAGAGAATAGCATAATTTTAAAATATTTAGGCAGAATGTTGAGTCTTCCATGCAAACTCTTTAAACATTGCTTGTCAAGAAAGAGCCACTAGTTTGTCTTGTATTCCAAGTTGATTTAGTCATTGGCCAAGCACAACAACAGTGGAAGAAGTGGCAATATAATTGAAGATAGAAGGTATAATGGATGTCTTTCTCAAAAATGGTAGATGGAACCTGTTGATGAGAGGATGATTGGAACTCATGGTTCATGTGCCATAATAGGTCCCATTCTTCTACCCTTTCAGGGGAGTTGATGACTATTCATGGCTATTACCTTGACACCAATGAAGAGTTCGATCCAATGCTTTATTTTTGTCCCAATTGATCTTGATTTGACATTAGAAGTATATTGATTTTTCCCTAATGACCGAATACTTTTGTCTGTAAATACTGCATATTTGATTCCATCCATAAATCTATTTTCTTCCCCTATGAGTTCGAGTCTCAATAAGAATGCTTGTTCTCACTATTCATATGTTATGATATGAGAATGCCACACCAATTTGTTATGCATACATGATGAGACTCCATTGATACAGAGCTAATTCCAATAGACTTATTGGAGGGTCCTATTGGCATGCGTGCAGTAAGAATTGAATCTACGAATTCACCAATTATGAGTTGGGTGCTTCAACCATTCAGCCATGGATGCTTAACGGAGATCCTCGTACATGGTGAATAACCAAATTTCAATTGAAATGAAATCTGTAGGATAAATCATTGCAATTTAGGAGGAATCAATGAAAGGACATCAATTCAAATCCTGGAATTTTGAATTGAGAGAGGTCAATAATTCTATATAGATGTATGATAACAACAAAATAAAGAGTCCTTTGATGCAAGTCAATTGTAAGAAGAAAGAAACCAAAAGTTATGGGTGGGGACATCATTGCCACAGCTTAGTGGAGGATACTTATGTAAATCAAGTAAAAATGATTCAAGAGGATTCACATAACTGCTATCATTTTGTACTGATTTGAGTATGAGTTCGGTTATGTTTGTTATAGTAATAATTGCATGTGGATTCAAGTACCTTACTAGTTTGTTTGAGATTGGATTTGCCTTCTAATTTTTAACTGTATTAGTTTTATTTATTGTTTGTTTATTATTTTCCTTCTGCAGGATATTGAAGCTACAATTCATTGTGCAGAATGGCTTTCTATTGTGGGTGGATCTAGCACTGGAGACCAACGCACTAGGTATTATTGTCATATGCTACTGGCCAGCTTCCCTAAAGTTCCCCCTCGTTATTTAATTTGGTTGCTTCATCATAGTATATTTCAATTTGTTTCACGAACTTTCATTGCAATATCTTTTTGACTTCTTTAGATAAGGTTTTAATGAATCTGTTTGCCACAAACGCAGAGACTGACCAATTACAAAACCACCCTGTTTTGCACCTACTCTCAGTGTTGAATATTTGTTAGTTTTTTTTTTCCTTTTTTTTGGAAATTTATTTAGTCATACAAAAACGTGAATATCCATGTTGTACAAAGTGCTCAATAGTGCGTTGCTACTTTTCAATTGAATACAAAGTTTGTGAACAGTAATTCTGCAAAAATAAGAGATAACTTTTAGTTCTCAAATACAAAATAGATTTCCTTAAAACACGAGTAATGAAGGGCATGACCTTGAGACCAAAAGGTCTAGCTCCGCTGGTTAGTGGGCAGCCTTACTAAGACGTAGGTCTTGAGTTCGAGTCTCATGTAGTGTGCGTGTGTTTAATTAAAAAAAAATGGCGCGAAATTATGAAATTTTAAATTATGACCTGCAGGTTTTTAGGGAAACCTATCACTTCTTTGAACAAGCTGTTAGTATAAAAATTAACATTATGTTTCTCCTTTGCTTTTGTTGAAATTTATCTCTATATATAGATAGCACTTGTGAGTGCTGAGTTAATTGTCTGGAGCTGTTTCTGCGTGGTTTGCAAATGACAGAAAAGCTTTCTGTAATAATTTTATTTCTTTTCAGGAAAATAAAATTTGAAAGAATTATTGTTCCTCTCATTGCGAAATTATACTTATTATCTGATTTTGGATTCTGTTATTTGGTTCTTCTTCTTGGTTTGAAGACGTGAGGAATCTTTGCCAATATTTAAAAGAAGGCTCTTGGGTGGCTTGCTGGATTTTGCCACCAGAGAACTTCAAGTTCAGGTAATTTTTAATTTTTCAAGCACCATTGTCTTGCTTGTCAGAAATTATATATCCGTTACCATAAATTTTCATTTATTATTATGATCATATTTTCCTTAAAATGGAACTGCTAAAGTTCAATGGTAGTTAAAATATTTATGAACTTGTGGGTTGAAGTCCCATATTAAACTTTATTTGATGATGTACACCATGAAGCCGGAACCTATTGTATTTGATGTTTTCTCCTCAATTTCTCCTTTCATCGTCATGTAAATTAATTGAGCTATCACTTGGCCGCTACTACAAATTTCCTTTTCTAATTTTAAATTTTATTGTCTTTCTACTTATCCACCATAACATCCTCAAAGATAAGAATGATGACTTTCAATAATCTGTTTTTCATGAATTGGTTGAATGAACGGGAAAACTGCATTAATGTCTACATCCAGCTTTCCTTTTGCAGACTCAAGTTATTGCTGCAGCCTCTGCTGGTGTCGCTGCAGAGGGTCTGCCACCAAAAGATGCTAAGGCAGAAGCACGGAATGCAGCTCAGCTTTCTGTAGCTTTGGTAGAGAATGCAATTGTGATTCTAATGCTTGTTGAAGATCATTTACGGCTACAGAGCAAATTGTCTTGTGCGTCTAGGAGAAAGGATGCTTCTCCATCTCCTCTTTCTTTAGTTTCTCCACTGAATAACCGCTCAAGTTTGTCAGCATCAATTGGTGCAGAATCATTGGAATCTTTGGGTGATCGCAGATCTGACTCTAGTGGGCTCCCTCTTGATGTATGTATATAGTAGTCTAAGAAAAGCTTTTTGTTTGTTTGTTTGTTTCATGTATTAGATTTGTTCATTAATAATATCTGGTTTTTTATGCAGTTGTGCATCTCCAAAGTTTGCCTGTCCATTTTTTGTTTCCATGTTTATAAATAGCGTGTCAACCTAGGTTTTGTAAATCTTAGAGTTGGACATTTTAGGATTTTTCCTAGGTTCAAACATCATGTATCACTAGGTGCTAAAATACCTATGGAGAAAGAACTTTAATAAATGTAAAGAAGAGGCACCCTTAATTCAGTAGTGAAGTGTTTTCAAACCAGGAATTCCATCATGATATTTAGATTTTCAGTTCAAGTCAAATTGGCCTAGCTCCTATAAATTATGTTCTGTTCATGTTAAATGCTTTCCTTCAAAGAACTTACAAATTTTATATTACACCACTTGTTCTAATAAGATTTCAATCAGGTCCTTGCTTCAATGGCAGATGCAAATGGTCAGATATCTGCTGCAGTGATGGAACGACTTACTGCTGCAGCAGCAGCTGAACCTTATGAATCTGTTTCCTGTGCTTTCGTGTCATATGGGAGCTGTGCTATGGATTTAGCTGAGGGTTGGAAATATAGGAGCCGACTGTGGTATGGTGTTGGCCTTCCATCAAAATCATCTGAGATTGGTGGTGGCGGCAGTGGCTGGGATTCTTGGAATTCTTCTTTGGAAAAAGATGCAAATGGAAACTGGATTGAGCTTCCTTTGGTAAAGAAGTCAGTATCCATGCTTCAAGCATTACTGTTAGATGAGTCTGGACTTGGTGGCGGGCTGGGTATAGGTGGAGGTTCAGGTACTGGGATGGGAGGAATGGCAGCACTTTACCAGTTGCTGGATAGTGATCAACCTTTCTTATGTATGCTTCGTATGGCTCTGCTTTCAATGAGAGAAGAGGATAACGGTGAAGACAGTATGTTCATGAGGAATGTTAACATGGAAGATGAGATGTCAGAAGGATTACATCGACAAGCGAGCAACATTGGGTCCTTGGATAATAGTTCTCTTCTGTCGACTAGAAAACCAAGATCTGCATTATTGTGGAGGTACTGTTACCAGAGTGTTTTCTAGTTTCCATTGAATTCTATGCATTTATCTTTCCCATGCATCTAAATTGCTTTAGAAGAATTGAGTCATAATTTTGGATGCCTTAGTGTCCTGATCATACACCTTTATTGGCTTCATGAGAGTAATCTTTGAGCTCTTTGTGTGTAAAAACTCATACACTGAATCTGATTGAATATGTTTGTTATGGGCGTGATTCCCAATTTACTTATCTTCACTTAAAACTGTGTTTTTCTCAATCATGAAAAATGCATACTTGAAAGTTACATATGATTTTCTGATACATAAAGAATCTTCCTGTGATTGCAATGAATTAAGGTTTACAGTCCTGGGCTGTAGCATTGTTTCTTATATTTCGCAATTAATTATGTGTAACAGTCCTGGGCTGTAGCATTGTTTCTTATATTTTGCAATTAATTACGTGTAACAGTCCTGGGCTGTAGCATTGTTTCTTATATTTTGCAATTAATTACGTGTTACAGTCCTGGGCTATAGCATTGTTTCTTATATTTTGCAATTAATTATGTGTTACAGTCCTGGGCTATAGCATTGTCCAAATTTCATATATATGCACGGGGTTAAACTATTTTCATTTTGGAATTTACAGTGTGCTTTCACCTGTTTTAAATATGCCAATTTCTGATTCGAAGAGACAGAGAGTGCTGGTTGCTTCTTGTGTTCTCTATTCTGAGGTCAGTTCTCGTTGGAATTACTTTTTCATGTTTTAGTGATGGACTATTTGCTCTTAACTATTTCATCTTTGTTGGAAGATAAGATTCTCATTGAAAGTTTTTGTGCTTATTCCCCTCCACATAATGTGTAATCAGTTCTCTGTTTGTCTTAATGTTGATGGTTGTTACTGTGATCACTTTAATATTAGATGCATCTTTCAGGTATGGCATTCTGTGAGCAGGGACCGGAAGCCACTTCGTAAACAGTATCTTGAAGCTATTTTACCGCCATTTGTTGCTGTATTGAGGAGGTGGCGGCCACTTTTAGCTGGTATTCATGAACTTGCAACTGCTGACGGTTTGAATCCTCTTATTCTTGATGATCGTGCATTGGCTGCTGATTCACTGCCTCTAGAGGTCATTTCATGTCATCTCATTTCTCTCTCTCTTTCTAAACCACCAGGCCTGTTACCAGTTACCTTTGTTTTGAGTACCGTGATTTTTTTTGTTGACTGAGTTCAAACCTTTGATCTGTGTAAATGTTATAGTATATCAGCCATTGACTCTCTGTGCTCTTTGTTTAACATGTGATGTGATGATTAGTGTATTTTTTAAGCTATTCCAGTTTTCCTTATCAGGCTGCTATTGCTATGATCTCTGCACCTTGGGCTGCTGCCTTTGCATCACCACCTGCTGCAATGGCATTGGCAATGATTGCTGCTGGTGCTGCTGGTGGGGACGCCCCAGCTCCTGTGGCAAACTCACAGCTTAGGCGTGATACCTCTCTGCTTGAAAGAAAACAAACTAGGCTACATACCTTTTCAAGCTTTCAAAAAACTTCAGAGGTAACAAACAAATCAGCGCCTCTCCCTAAGGACAAGGCTTCTGCAAAAGCTGCAGCCTTGGCAGCCGCACGTGACCTCGAGCGCAATGCAAAGATTGGTTCTGGAAGAGGACTCAGTGCAGTTGCAATGGCCACTTCTGCACAGCGGAGAAATGCTAGTGATACAGAGCGTGTGAAGAGATGGAATATATCAGAAGCCATGGGAGTTGCCTGGATGGAATGTCTACAACCTGTTGATACAAAATCAGTCTACGGCAAAGATTTCAATGCTCTATCATATAAATTTATTGCTGTCCTAGTCGCAAGTTTTGCTTTAGCAAGAAACATGCAACGATCAGAGGTTTGATTGCTGCTTTCCATCATGATTATCATCACTTGACGAGGCTGTGTATGACATATCATTTTCTTCTTCTTCTTCTTCGTTTAATTAGTTTTTTTGTCTTCAGATTGACAGGCGAAGTCAAGTTGATCTAATCTCACGACATCGTTGGTGCACTGGAATGCGTGCATGGCGCAAACTTATTCATTGCTTGATTGAGATGAAATGTCTCTTTGTCCCATTTGAGGATCATTTAAGCAACCCTCCACGTGTATGTTGTGAAACAACTTATTCATTTATCTTAATGTATTAACTCTTGTTGCATTATCTTATGAGTTTTCCATTTATTTTTGGATGAATTTGTAGATTTTCTGGAAGCTGGACTTTATGGAAAGTTCCTCAAGAATGAGGCGATGTTTGCGGAGGAATTACATGGGTTCTGATCATTTAGGCGCTGCTGCTAATTATGAGGATCAGATTGAGAGGAAACCGGGTCAAGAGAATGTGATAAATCCATCAAATGCACCAATTGTGGCAGCAGAAGCAATCTCTATGGAGGCAGTGAATGAAGAGGATGAACAAACAGAAAATGATAACTTAGATGATAGAGCCGATAACTTAGACCATGTGGGGGAGGATCAGCCAACGGTCTCTGAAACAACTGAGCAAACCCTGCGACCATCAGCAGACTCTAGCGATACTCCACCTGCTCGTGACCAAGATTTGGTAACAAGTTCAACAGCAGTTTTACCTGGATATGTTCCCAGTGAACTTGATGAAAGAATTGTTTTTGAGCTTCCTTCATCTATGGTTCGACCTCTGAGGGTTATACAAGGAACCTTTCAGGTAAGTTTTACAAAATTTGAATATCTTTCATCTATGGTTCGACATCTGGTTATGAAGCTCTTTCATGCAACGTTTTATTGTCTTTTGCATTGTGGAGATCTGGATGTATTATCTGACCTAAGGTTTACTAATATACTTGCAGTGAGGTTCTATTAAACTATGAGATGCCTGATGTCTAGGCCCTGCATTTGTCCTTTTTTCTTTTAACTTCTTTTTGTCTCTCTTTCACGCCGAAATACTGCACTGGCTTCATATTTTCCCTTTTTCAATTCACGGAAAATAAGATAGGAATACTTTGCTCATTTTCTGTTTCCTGAGTATGAAACTGGAGACTGATTTCTGGCTTACTGAAACCTCAACATATTCATTCTGTATTATAGCTGTCACCAAGCATAGGAGGATTGTTTTCTTTCAGGTTACCACTCGGAGAATAAATTTTATAGTTGATAACACTGAAAGCCCTGAGGAAGGTACTTCTGAACTGAGAAACCAAGAAAAGGACCGCAGCTGGTTGATGTCTTCCCTTCATCAAATTTATAGCCGAAGGTATGCTTATGTTAAAATTTTGTAATACCTTTATTTCTTAGATACCGGCAATTATTTGAGCATGTTGTTTTCCAGTATTTTGATATGTACTTAAAATTTGTTTGATGTAGGTATGAATTTATAAGCATTAGCTTGGTTATTTATTAATTTATGTGAATGCAACACTTTTTGGTGTGACACGGTACTTCTGCTTCTTTTTGGGGTGAGATTCATTTAATGAGTGACTAGCCCTACCAATCAATGAAGAAAAGTGCTTAGGATCCCAGGATTTTCTGAAAAAGGAAGATGGATTCTTATTTCATTTCATCTATGAAAACATATGCTAAGTGAATACTAACTGAGCTTCAGATCAATATTTGTTGCCTGTCTTGTCAACTTTGCAAACTATGCCCTGGTTGACTGTGCTTGAATATTTTACTCCCCCATATGTTTGTTGGCTGTAAATTTACTGTTCGTAATTCTGTTGCCCTTTTTAATATTTTTCTTAATGTTGTACTCTATTGTCATTGGTTATTCATGTCTTGTTCTACTGGATTGTTTCTGCCGCAGATACCTCTTGAGAAGAAGTGCTCTGGAACTATTTATGGTTGACCGTTCAAACTTCTTCTTTGATTTTGGGGTATTTTCCTTCTGAAATTTCCTGTTCTCTTTTTAATTTAAATTTTATTTTGCCTTAATTATGCAAAAGATGTGTTTTGATGCTTTCTGACTGCTAAAAGTTTTCCGGCTTATTTTTTGGGCTTTACCCTTTTCTTTTTAATTAAATTTCACAGAGTACTGAGGGGCGAAGAAATGCATATCGAGCTATAGTTCAAGCGCGCCCTCCTCATCTAAATGATATTTATCTGGCAACTCAGGTTTGCACCTTGTTGTGCTTGTTACTTTTGTAGTAGGCTCAACTCGTGATAGTGTAAACGTATTTATCCTGTAGAGATCATGATTTGTTGACAATGAATTTAAGCATATGGCTTCATAATTTCTATCATTCTCCATCCATTAATTTATGTACTATTTTCTATTGTAGAGACCTGAACAACTTTTAAAGAGAACTCAGCTTATGGAACGTTGGGCTAGGTGGGAGGTATAAACTGAGATTAAATTTCACGTGTCACAAGTTTCATCTTTTTTATCCCCAATAATCTGATTTTACTTTTTAAAATTCAATTTACATAAAGAAAAAATTGATGATAACTGATTGAATTACAATCCTTTTACAGATCAGCAATTTTGAGTACTTAATGCAGTTGAATACACTGGCTGGGCGAAGCTATAATGACATCACTCAGGTGGGATTTTTTACTGGTGGGTGAATAATTACTCATTTTAGATGGGAATGTAGTTTTCATTTGTTTCACTAAGGTTCATTTGTTTCCTTGCAGTATCCAGTTTTCCCTTGGATTCTTTCTGATTACAGTTCAGAGAATTTGGATCTTGCCAATCCTTCTTCTTATAGAGATCTTTCGAAGGTAACATTGTTTAAATTTTGATTTGAACACTTAGATTTGCTTTCTTTTCTTCTATCATTATAACCTCATTCATGCTTGCAGCCTGTTGGAGCGCTAAATGCAGACCGGCTTAAAAAATTCCAGGAGAGATATTCTAGCTTTGATGATCCAGTCATCCCAAAATTCCATTATGGTTCACATTACTCCAGTGCTGGAACTGTAGGTTTTCCTCTCCTTTTTCATTTTCTATGGTTGGTTTAGTGTCTTGTCGGTTTATTAAGAGCTGCTGGTACATGACACTTATTCCCCCTTTTTTTTTTTTTTAATTTAATACGTTAAATTGTGTTATACCGTACATCGGGCATATGCAAGTCTGTAGAAAGTGTTTGTTTTCTATGCTCTAGAATGTTATAAAATATAAATTTTGAGTTAGCTCTCATAATGATCTTGTGGTTCTTGTTTTCAGTTTATTTATACTGACATTCCTGTAACAGCCAATGTCATTTAATGCTGTTGATTTGACTACTATAGTTATCTTCTTGATTTTTTTGTAGTGTCTTGATATACTCATCTGTAACTTTTTTGGAGTTATCTTTTTCCTGCTTTCTTTCCTTGTTAGAAGTTCGTAAACATCATACAGCTATTCTCAAGGCATCCCTTTCATGGATGACTTTGGAACAAATAATAGTTTTGGAACCTTTTTTAAATTTATACTCTCTCTCTGGCGTGCTAATACTAATTAAATTCAGTGTCCAATGGTTGTAGGATGTTATATAATTGAGAAGTGCAATATGTGGATGCTGTGGTAACACCTCTTTGTAATTGCTGGTGTTTCTTTTTCAGGTTTTGTATTATCTTTTTAGAGTTGAGCCATTTACAACTCTTTCCATTCAACTACAAGGAGGAAAATTTGATCATGCAGATCGAATGTTTTCGGATATTGCTGCTACTTGGAATGGAGTTCTTGAGGATATGAGTGACGTGAAGGAATTGGTATGGCTTCTTTGATTTATGGTGTAAAAGCACTACATTGTTTAGCTCACCAAAATTTTGTCTCTTATCTCTTCAATCAGATTTCCTTGCATGCTTGTTCTCACCTGGTTTTGTTTAATCATTTTATTTTCAATCAATATCCTTTTGGTGTTCTATATTTCAGGTTCCTGAGTTGTTTTACCTCCCTGAGATATTAACAAATGAAAATTCAATTGATTTCGGTACAACACAATTAGGAGGAAAGCTTGGTATGTAAAGTATATAATAGCTCTGTGTTAAGAGAAATAAATTTTATGAATTTTACCGTCGAATTTTGAATGTGTTGAATGTAACAGATTCTGTTGGACTTCCTCCTTGGGCTGAAAACCCTGTCGATTTCATTCATAAACATCGAATGGCTTTAGAGAGTGATTATGTATCTGCACATTTGCATGAATGGGTTGACCTCATATTTGGGTAGGTTCCAACTGGGAGAGTTTCCTTTTTTTCATAAGTCCTCTGTCCTCGTGCTCTGTTTTTCTCTTTCATCTTACTGTTTTCTCTTTATGCCTGGGCCAATTCTCAAACCTTTTTCTTCTTTAAATAATCTTTTCCCTAATTCTGTTTACAAATGCATGGAACATTCAGGTATAAGCAACGAGGCAAAGAGGCTATATCAGCAAATAATGTCTTCTTCTACATCACTTATGAGGGGACAGTTGATATTGATAAGATCTCAGATCCCGTAAGTTTCCTTTTTGTATTTATGTCTATTCATGTTTATTTAGCATTGATTTGATCCTCATTCTTTTCCTTTTGTGTTTCCATTACAAAAAGGTACAACAACATGCTACACAGGACCAGATAGCTTATTTTGGACAAACCCCTTCCCAACTTCTAACTGTTCCCCACATGAAGAAGATGCCATTACGAGATGTTATCCATTTACAGGTAACTTTCAAATTCAGTTTGCTAGCCCATTTCCATTTTCAGTTTTGGCTTGTTTCCTCTGCCTGTACATAGGCACTTTCTCTGTTCTACTTAACTTTTTATTGTCTATGCTGATATGGGTTAGCATATACTGTGAAAAAATATAAAACCATATCCAGAGTTGGCGGTGGCTTTTCAAAACCTGTGGGAAAATTTTATGTTAGATGATAATGGCTTGTGATGACTTACCCATGACTTAACGGGACCATTTTTTTTTTTTTAATTTACTTGGGACAGTATCTTCTAGGCCATGCACTTGCATAACCAGACGTTATGTTGTTAATTTGTTTTTATTTGGGGTATAAACCCTTGAGATTCATATGAAATTTTCCTCAGTACTTTCCAGCTTTTTAGTTGGATATTCCTTGTAATGTTTATTAACTGATAGAAATAATCTTGACTGTAATTTTTCTTTTCAGACCATCTTTCGACATCCGAAAGAAGTCAAACCATATACTGTTCCAGTTCCTGAACGCTGCAACTTACCTGCGGCTGCCATTCATGCATCCTCAGATTCTGTTGTGATTGTTGATATGAATGCCCCAGCAGCACATATTGCACAGCACAACTGGCAACCCAACACCCCCGATGGGCAGGGTACACCATTCCTCTTTCAGCATGGGAAGGCCACAGCAAGCCCTGCTAGTGGAACATTCTTGCGCATGTTCAAAGGACCGGGTGGATCTGGTGCTGATGAGTGGCATTTTCCCCGGGCACTAGCATTTGCTTCATCTGGAATTAGAAGCTCGGCTGTAGTTTCCATCACACATGATAAAGAAATTATCACTGGTAAGCTATCCATTTATTTACAGTTGATTTGTCCCATATTTTTTATTTCTTTTTTATTTTAATTTCTTAATAAAAAAATATACTTTATGTGAACTTTGGTTGATGCTGCTTGTTTACATTTTGCTTGCTTCTGAATCTAATTAGCTGATGTTAGTGTATTTGCTTTTCATTGTTCTAAATATTAATATTTGCTTACCTCTTGGATTGTAACTAGGTGGACATGTCGATGGCAGTATCAAGTTACTTTCATCTGATGGAGCAAAAACGTTAGAAACAGCTTTAGGGCACTGTGCTCCAGTCACTTGTCTTGCGCTCTCATCCGACAGCAACTTCCTTGTGACAGGATCCCGGGACACTACTGTACTACTTTGGAGAATACATAGAGCATTTGCTTCTCGTACTGGCACCATAGAGCCTTCCAGTGGCGCAGGCACACCTGGTAACTCAATCGGCAGTAGCACTCCAGCAAACACATTGGCAGATAAAAGCAGGAGGCGTCGTATTGAAGGTCCCATACATGTTCTGCGTGGTCACCATAGGGAAATTCTCTGTGGTTGTGTTAGTTCAGATCTGGGAGTTGTTGTTTCGTGCTCTGATTCATCGGACGTTTTGCTGCATTCTATAAGAAGGGGCCGCTTGATCAGACGGTTGGTTGGTGTTGATGCCCATGCTGTGTGTCTCTCCTCTGAAGGAGTTATAATGACCTGGAACAAATTACAGCACACTCTCAGTAGCTTTACCCTTAATGGGGTTTTGGTTGCTAGAGCAAAACTTCCTCTCTCTGGCAGCATTGGTTGCATGGAAATTTCTGTGGATGGGCATAGTGCTCTGATTGGAATGAATTCAAGTTCTGCGAATAGCAGGTCCTACAATAACAGGCACGGTCTAAATTCAAAGCAGACTGGGACTGAAGATTTTGATTCTGCATCAGATCAGTCTGTGGATAACAACAGATTGGATGTTCTATCGCCGTCAATTTGTTTCCTGGATCTGCACACTTTGAAGGTATGGAAAACTGAGGCTATAACATATTGGGTCTTTACAAAGTTTAAGCTCTTAGGTCAAGTAAGCTTCATGATTTCCCTCTTCCATATTCTCCATTTCCCATCTTTCCCTGCTAGAGAGTTTTGATGATTTCTATAATACATTTATTACTGAAAATAACAAGAGAATAAGGGCCTTTATTTATTTATTTTCTAAAAAGAGAGAGAGAGCAACGGTGTTTTCCAGACATTCTGTTCTGAAAGTGTCATATTAGGCTGTGTAAACACCTTTGTGTGCCCTAGTTGTTTAAAATGAGGTTATTCACTTTTTTCAGAGGGCCCTAGTAATTTAGCTTTTGATTTTTTATATACTTTCTCGGTGTCACAAGCGTAACTGCTCCTCCATTGCAAAAAAGCAAGTAATCCTCTTTCCTGCAGGTATTTCATATACTGAAGCTGGGGCAAGGACAGGATATCACTGCTCTAGCTTTAAACAAGGATAACACAAATCTTCTGGTCTCAACTGATGATAAGCAGTTGATAATATTCACGGATCCAGCAGTAAGTTAAATTGTTTGTGCTTGTATTGTAATATTGTGAATCAATTGCATGCTTTATCATTTCTTATCCAATGCCTCTACGACTTGGTTACCCTGCACATCTTACACTTGCTGCTTCAAATTACCTCACTTTTTCAGCCTTTGAAGGAAGACAATTAGTCAGGATGTTGAGTCTTGGAATATGCATAAATTTCTTTTATTGATAATTCTCATATATTCAATTGTGCATTGAACTGTGATTATAAGTTATAAAGCTACAGTTTTCCATAAAAAACACTGAACTTTAGTGTTATGAAATGTCAATTGTGGTATTAACTGTCATCATTATTAACGATGTCACAGGATTGTAGCGTTATGATCAAAGTATTAACATTACTTGAAACTTACTATGAATCCACTTTATAATGCTTGCAGTTGAGCTTGAAAGTGGTCGATCAAATGCTCAAGCTTGGATGGGAAGGGGACGGGCTCAGCCCCCTTATAAAATCATAGTTTTAGGCACATTCTAAGTTTACTCAGAGAGAGCATGAAGATACACAAAGTAGATACTAGAAGAACAAGTACAAGGGCATTTAGGCTGCCCAATGTGAGAGATTAAATCAGATTCTTTGAGACCCAGTTTGCAGATGTACCATATGTATGTATTTGACACGAGGACAACCCTGTGCGTCCTCGAGCATCAACAACTCTGTGCGTCCATGAGTGTCGGTTCTTATATTTATTTTACGTGGTTCAATAATTTTTATTCTGGTGGAGCAGTGGCAATTTTTTTTTTTGACGAAGCTTGATGACCTCATTCGGAGGCTTAAGCTGTTCAGTTTTGTCCATTATTTTTTTGACAGAGTAGTGAATGAAATTTCAAGGGCATTCACTTTTGTATCTTGTATATTTTGTACATCACTGGAGTAAACATGTGGACTGTGTTCTTATTTTCTTATTATCGTGGTTTTTTGTTCGATTAAAGCCATATATCCAATTTTTAAGGCTTGTGCCTTGTTGTTACCAGTCAGGAAAAAAATAAATAAAATAAAATACACTGTAGTTGAATTCGATTTCTTTGTTAAAAGTTTTTTCAGGTGGTTACGATTAGCTGTTGGATTGCAATATATAAGAAGGCAGATTGGTTTCCAGATTTGAAAGTGTCGACGTAACAATGATCATCTTCTGGATCTGGGGCGCCATCTAGGCTGTTAGATAGAATTCCAGTCTTGTAAAATATTGTACCAGTAGATAAGGACCTATTTAATATACATGAACAAACTATATCCTTAATTGAGAAGCTACTAAACAACAGGGACTAAATTGTCATTATAACAAAAAAGAGAAAGATAGAAGAGAGAGAACCGTAGCAGACTGCGGACACAAATTCTGATAGGGTTATGAGATAGAGATGGGAGGCAAAGGAAGGAGGAGAAGAGAGAAGAACTACCTAGCAGCTCATGGAGGTCCCACCAGGCTCCCGCCGCCACCTGATCCCTCACAAGTCGACGCTTTGCCCTCTAAACTTCGCAAACTCATTTCCTTCACTTCGACTCATGACGGTTTGTTTTCACTTATCTTTTTCCCTTTCTCTTTAAACATTCAAAACTGTCTTTATTATTCACTTATATATATATATATATATATTTTTTTTTTTTTTTTAAGGTTCTGACAAAATTGCAAAGAACGATCCGGACGAGAAGAGAAATTCTGAAGGACATGCTGATGCCAGAAAAGTTAGTTTCTTATACGACATCCTTTTTAAAAGCCGCTATTCTGTTTCTGAACACTACTCCTGAAATTATTAGTTAATTTTCAGATGATGTTGTGTAATGTTTGTAGAAACACGGCCGAGAGAATGAATCGAAGAGAGAATCAATTGAGATTAAAGATGGAGGTGATGATGAGAAGCAACATATAGGGAGTGGTGATGAAATCTTGCTTAATGATAAAACTGATAAGAGAAAGAAAAAGAGAAAGCGGAAGGACGTGAAGGACCTGCGATTTCAGGCATTAGAGAACTCAGGCACCCATTCTAAAAGAAAAGAGCGCAAGAAAAAGTAAGCATTTGCTTGCTCTTTATTTTATTTGAACTTTTTATGGCTATGACGTTATACCTGACATTGTATGGAGATCAATTGCGGCTCTAGTAGTTTGCAGGATATCAGAATTAGAATTAATTTGAACGTTTATAGTCTAAAATCTAAATTTGAGTAGAGAAAAATGGCAGTGAAAATCTAAAATCAATTACTCCATCTGTATGTGCATGCATATTACTTAGCTCAATACTAAGTGAAAATTGAATTATATAATTTCATTTGTAGTAAAGCTTGATAATTGCCAATATCTTTATGTGGGATCAATGTTAGAAACCCAGTCTAGGAGGTTCAGTTCCATTTAACCAAATGAAATATGAGATTTGAGAGTTAACTGAGCCAAGCTGTATTTGAGAACCTCCCACTCTCGTTTCGAAGCTAATTAAGATTATTTCTTTATTTAGCAAATATATTCAATTAGTTCACGACTCGTTTGTCTCATTAACTTATCTGAGTGAACGCAGAGTGATTTTATCTGGTGCAAATGATGGTTTAGCAATTGCATACTGCTTTTGTCAAATAGTTGATGGTTATATCTCAATTCATGTAGGTATACGGAAGCAAAGAAGAAGAAACACAAGAAAGCTAAAACAGAAGAGAATTTGGACTTTCCTGGATGTGAAAAAATAAAGTTTGGGGACGTGGTCGAAGCTCCACCAAAATTGGTTACAATTCCTAAGGTAGCATCATTGATATTTGATATTTATATAAAAGAGTAATAATGTTTCAGTTAAAATAAGAAGTTTTCAATTTTTCTTTCTTTCAGGCATTGAAGACTGATGCCTCGAAGGAGAGGTTACGTTTGCAGGCAATAGAGGCTTACAGGAACCGAAAAGGATGGACCTCAAGACCTGGCCTCCAGCTTCCTCCTGTATCTACATCACCATCGTCGTAGTTGATTTCGGCTTAAAGCATATGCACCTGAGTTGATCAATACCACCCAAACCCACCCACCCACCCCCCCACCCCCCCCCTTCTCTCTTCTTCTTGTATGACTCAATGCTATCATCCGTAAGAGTAATTGTGGTTGATGGCTAACATTGCCTCTTCAATTTTGTTATCCGGTTGGGGAAAAAAAATTGAAATGATAAATTTATTTTATTCAAAGACACAGAATAGTAGACTTTGTGAGAAATTCAGAATTACTGTGATGTATCTTCATATGCACCTGAGTTGATCATTTCCCCACCCAAACACCCCCCCCCCCTCTTCTCTCTTCTTCTTGTATGACTCAATGCTATCATCCGTAAGAGTAATTGTGGTTGATGGCTAACATTGCCTCTTCAATTTTGTTATCCGGTTGGGGAAAAAAAAATGAAATGATAAACTTATTTTATTCAAAGACACAGAATAGTAGACTTTGTGAGAAATTCAGAATTACTGTGATATATCTTCAGCTTGATCAAAGGCAATCAATGATAAAAGTTATTTCGCACATTTGTCTTTATGAGTCTAGTGTGCTGCAGAATGGAGTGAAAAAGTATTTTCATTTCTGATGCACAAGGGTGTTAGAGGCCTGGATATTTCTCAGTTTAGTTTTAACCAAGTTTTATCAGTGTCCTGATGCTAGGACGTTTATTTCCACAACCTTGATATACAAGATAGAACTTTATCTTCTGTGGAAGACACGAACATGGAGGCCTCCGTCAATGTGAAGATTAAGCATTGTCCTGTAATTGACAGTTTCACTGTCGTTTCTCAATTTGAATTCGAAGAAGCTTAACAGGACAACTGAGTATATCTTCATCTGCCTATAGGCAAATTCCTTCCCCAGACAAATTCTTGGACCTGCCTGTTTAGCAGCAAAAATTGGAATTTAGATTATACAACTCGAAAAGCACTTTTGAAAATTGTTTTATCAACAATCTACATACTGTACTTACCTGGAAAGCTGTAAACTTGAAAGGGCTCTGTTTCTGAAATATACCATTCTCATCAAGCCATCTCTCAGGCTTGAATTCCTCTGTGTCATCACCCCAAATGAATTTCATCCTGCCCATTGCATACGCTTGGTAAGACACCATATCGCCTCTTCTAACACTAAATCCATCCGGCAGAGTATCATCAGAGAAGCATATCTTAGCATCCTGCAAGCAACCAAACAAAAGATCAATCAATACCAAAAACCACAAGGCATTTACAAGTTTAAGTGGTAATAACTCAAAAGGATCACAATATACTTTACCACTGGAACAGCAGGATAAAGTCTGAGAGTTTCAGTGATTGCTGCATGGAGGTAATGCATCTTTTCTAGAGCTTCTTCACTAATACAGTCTGCTAACTTCGAAAAGTCTGCAATGTCCTTACCACCTGTTGCCTCCTTCACTTCTTGTGCAACCTTTTCCTGCACGGCAGGATGCTTACAAAGCATGTAAATAAACCAGGAAAGTGTTGCTGCTGTTGTGTCTTTGCCAGCAATTACAAAGTTTAGAATTATATCGCGTAGATACTTCGGATCAGCCTCAGTCACTTGCAGAAACCTTGATAAAATATCTTCTTTCTTCATCTGCATGGCTCACCCACCAGTATAAGATATTCATATCAATCATATCACCGCTCTATAACTTAACATATAAATTAGAAAGTGAGCTTGTAAAGTATTTGACTTACAGAAGCATATTCCTCTCGAGAGTTGTGCATTTGATCAGTCTTGTTACGAATTAGTTTGTACACAAAAGTATCAATAACTTCTATACTTTGCTTTAACGTAGCTTCTGATCCGATGTTCAAGAATTTTTTGATCTTCCAAAAGATATCAACATAGCGCCACAGGGTCATCGCACTTGCATCATCAAAAGCATTGCTGAAATGGGTACCTTCTTCATTTGTTCCACACATGCAGTCTAATTCAACTCCAAATGACACTTTAAATATCGAATCTAAGGTTGATTTCATAAACAAGTCCTACAAAAACAAGTTGCTACATTCAATTTACTTGTCAACGCAAAATGAATTAGTCTCTCTATGAAACATTAGTTAA
Organism: Clausena lansium; assembly: GCA_030449835.1. Taxonomy (NCBI): domain Eukaryota; kingdom Viridiplantae; phylum Streptophyta; class Magnoliopsida; order Sapindales; family Rutaceae; genus Clausena; species Clausena lansium. The sequence continues at coordinate 6,588,842 of JASUUF010000257.1, forward strand.
ACTCACTTGAATGTCCAATATCTTGTCAGAATTTGCAGCTTCAGAAAGTAGTTGAGCAAGCTTCGCCGCATTCTTTCTAAAGGCCACGCTGCTAAAATCTCTAAGTACCTTTGTTGAGAACTCATAGCTTGATATCTTTCTCTGCTCGCGCCACTTATCACCATCAACAGTAAAAATCCCATCGCCAAGTAAGTCCTTGAGAATGCTGTAATTGTAACTTCCCTGCACAAGTTAAAGACAGACAAAATTTTCCTTCAAATAACTTCAAAAATAATAATAATATTTTATATAAATATTGGATCGTCGGACCTACCTTGCCATAATTCTCAAAGTTTGTTTTAAGCATGTATTCAACGTTGGCCGGGTCAGCAGTGTAAATTTCACTCCTAAAAGGGCTCAGCAGTCTGTAAGTCTTATGCTTGGTAGCAAGATCTGTCATGTAATGGTGTAATCTATTGAAATTTAGTAGCTGGTTAAACATTGTCCCGCCAATCGGATGGTACATCTTTTGTTTTTTCCCATTCTTTTGCTTCAATTTTTTTGTGACAATTTGAACAACAAGAATTGCAAGAGCAATAGCTAAAGCTTTGAAGGACAAAGGGATTGAGAGGAAATCCATGGAAATTTTTCTTTTTTTCCTCCTCTTTGTTCTCTTTTCCTGCTCAGTGACGGTCAGTGAAGAAGGAAGGGGGCTTTTGTTTAGTCAGGCAATGAGTCCCTGCTTTACTTACATATGTGGTTCATATTATACGATAAAATGAGTTGCTGATGGAATGGCTTGCTTGGCAGGTCTGGTCATCTGGTGGGACCACTAAAATATCAGGTGACGTACAAAATTTAATTTCAACAATGAATTTTGACACAGTCATCGAAACACTAAGTAATTATGCACAACTTATTATTATTTTTAAGATATTTTAATTTTTATATGTTTTTTAATCAAAATTTTGTAACCCAACTTTCCTTTAAATCAAAATAATATTTTCCAATTTCATATAAAAAATCTGCAAGTCTAAGTAGAACTATGAAAGTGTTTAGTCTACAATTTCAGAAGTTTAGTTTTTATTTCTTTCAATTTATTGTTAAAATGTGAAAACATAAGGTACAGAAATCCCAAGTTTTTGCAGAGCTAGATCAGCATGAGGCATTGAACATTACATGATGAAATCAATGCAATTCATCAAAATTTTCTTGAAATTGCACAAACATGCAGGCCTCCATCCATGTGAAGTGTGAACATGGTCCTGTAAGTAACATCTTTTGTGTCATCGGCCAACTTGAAGCAAAAGAAACGAAGAAGAGCCACTGATACAATCTTCATCTGTCGGTAAGCAAAGTCTTTCCCCAGGCAAATTCGAGGACCAGCCTGCAAAATGAAAGCATAAAATTAAGATAACAACAACAATGTGTAACAACTAACAACTAATAACCAACCAAACAAAAAAAATTTGTTAGTTATGATTTACTAACATGAAAAGCTATGAATTTGAATGGAGATTCAGGCTGAAATTTTCCATTTTCCAGCCACCTTTCAGGTCGAAATTCCTCCGCATTTTCTCCCCAAATATAAGGCATTCTTCCCATTGCATAGGCCATGTAATACACTCCATCTTCCTTTTTCACTCTATATCCATCGGGAAGAATATCATCTATTTCTGCACATCTCCCATCCTTTTCTTAACAAAATAGAAATCTTTATAAGTATTTATATATTTATTAATTAAAAAAATGCTTCACTTGATTGGAAGATTAAGGAAAAAAAAATAGTCTTGTAAGGAAACTATTGTATGTACCACAGGGACTGCAGGGTACAGTCTTAAGGTTTCTGTCAATGCTGCATGAAGATAATGCATTTTCTCAAGTGTTTCATCTGTTAATTTTGCTACGAAGTCATCAATGTTGGTTTCATTCTTTTCATTGCCAATAACATCTCGCACTTCTTGCACGATCTTTTCTTGTATCAAAGGGTTCTTGCAGAGCAGGTAGAAGAACCAGGAGAGTGTGTTGGCACTTGTATCTTTGCCAGCAATCATAAAGTTCAAAATTATATCCCTCAAGTATTGATCATCCATTTTTTCTGGGTCCTTTTCACTTGCCAGTAAGAATCTTGAAAGTATGTCCTCCTTTTCATTCTAAAAACCAAAAACAAAGATTAAATTTTCAGTAGTTGATCAAATAAAAAATGATAGGAACCAAAATTGGCAGCACATATCAATCTTATGTAACTCACGCTATCTTGTCGCATGGCTAGAAGATTTCTCTTGGTGCTAATAAGATTGTGCACAAAATCATCGATGACTTTGATATTCTTCTTGAGAGAGGCTTCCGACCCAATATTGAAAATCCTTTTCAGCTTCCAAAATGGATCAGCAAATCGCCAATAAACCAAAGCATTTGATTCATCAAAGGCCTTCATGAATTCGGTTCCCTCTCCGCTCGACCCATCCAAGCAATTCAAATCCACACCAAACCCGACTTTGAATATTGAGTCCAAAGTGCATCTCATCAGCATATCCTACACGCAAACATAACATTCACTTAGACATGGATAACAACATTCAAATCTAAAATTTTTTTCTCAAGTAAAAACATAAATTCGTCTGTTTGTAAATAGATCTACATCTACTATATATATATATAGTATCTCCGTCTCCTTTTGAGAGGCCCGTGTACCTGCCGTGGCCTGAAGCCCTTATAATAACATTGAATTTTTGAGTTTCTGAATGTAATAAAACATAACTAAACTAAATAGCATATTTTAAGTCATTGCAATGCAAATTGCCAAATTGCGACTTGGGTTAGGGACCTATTTGATAGAAAATAAAAAACCATTCCATATTTTGTAAAAATTATGAAGTATGAGGATGTATGAAGTATAAGGGGAGGCCAAACGCCGAAACCAGATATGGTTGTAGATTCAAGAGCGAAGGAAGCAAGTGTGGCCTACGGTTAAGGGAAGCCGTCAGGGAATTTCTCATACGCCGTAGTGTGGCTACTAGTTCCCGCAGGTAGCTTATTATTATTGGGTTTCTGGTGTAAGATTACTTACTTGCATATCAAAGACGCCACCCGTTACAGCAAACCCCGAAACAACTTTGACCAGCTTTGCAGCATTCGTTCTAAACACAGCACAACTAAAGTCTCTAAGAACTCTGGTAGAAAACTCAAAGCTAGCAAGCTTCCTCTGCTGCCGCCACTTATCTCCATCAACTGCAAATATTCCTTGGCCAAAAAGGTCCTCCACAATATCTTGATTATACTCGCCTTTTGAATATTTATCAAATTTTGTTTTTAGTACATGCTCTATGTTTCTTGTATCTGTTGTATATATTTCACTCTGCGCAGGACTAAGAAGCCTAAAAGTTGGTTGGTTTTTGGCAACTTCGGTTTGGTAATCGTAAAGTCTGTTGAAGTAGAGGAGCTGTTGAAAAACGGTACCCTTTACTGGTGGATAACTTGGGTCTTTGATTGATTTGCCAGAGTAGATTTTGAGTATGAGCAAATAAAAAGCTGAAAGGAGAAAGAGAAGTAAAAATCCTGTGAAGGTAAAGATAATTAAGAAGATACCCATTTGTTTTTTCTAATTTTAAACTGTGAGGAATAAGGAGTTAAGGATGAATTGTGATCTTGATTACATACGTTCTATATATGTATAATGTTAGAAAAGGCATAGGTTTCATCATTGAAAGTGAAATAATCAGAACAGGCATTACTGGTGACCTCAGTTTTAAATTTATTTAGAATAGTTGTCAGTTTATTAAGGTACTGAAAAACAAAGGAATTAATTTTTTAAAAAAAGGAGTCTTAATTCTGAAGGTTTGGAGGAAATTGACCATTCATTAATAAATTATCAGGATAAGCACCATTTTGTCCCGTCGGCTGCTTCTATGGTTCCATCCTGTCCTTGTCACTTTCGTTGTTTTTCCAAGCGAATTGTCCTCGTTCTTTCAAGTTTAATGTTCCTCAAAGTCCAATTTGTGTAATTCTCCAATCAAATAATTTCATTGCTTTTATTGATATAACTAGGAAATAGAACCGTGCTAACCGCGGCTTTGTAAAATAATTAGAAATTATATATAGATATATATTTTTAAAGATATTTATATTTGGTTTAATGATGTTTGATAATAAAATAGTACTGTTGTTGGAAAAAAAATTTAGTATTCTTTTTTTTTTCTTGCTTTGTACTTGATGAAATTGATAAAAAATATGAATTGGTTATTTTTTTAAAGATGAGGCAGTCTTATAAAACTAATAATATTTATAAAAGTTAACTAATTTTTTTGGTTAATTTTAAAAATATGTATTCATGTGTATAATAAGAGTATACAAACCTTATACCTTTTGTATTTGTTGAACATTTTAATTGAATGAGAAACGTAATGTAAAAATTCATAGATTATTCTAATTTAACACTTTAAAAATACATTATTTATAGTTGTACGTACACATAATTTTTTTATGCAATTAGTCTGATTTTGATTTGAAATAAACATATAATATATAAAGAATCGGGACAAAAAATGATGGGTGATATACTTATCTTTACTTAATTAAACAGGAGATTGTTGGTGAGAAGAAGTTTGAAGCAACCTCTATTATCCATAGTAAGGTTATTAAAGCAGCTAATAGTTCAACCTCAACAATTCTGCAAATTAATAAAATCATTTTTGGGTTAGTTATAAAATTGTCTTTGTTCACAGAGATGCTAGATTCGTCAAGATTTGATAACAAATTTTTTTAATTCAGCAATAAATAGGATCGACTTTAACACAATAATATAAATTAAAGTTTATTGTGCAGTCTTTACATTTTGATCTCATTCTGCTTCTCCTCTAGTGTAGTCTTTACCGCCTTCTGTTAGTCTTTTAGGGAATCAATCGTAGATTGCATCTCGATAGGCCTTCTGTCAAGCTCCATTTTTTGGATTATGAGAGAGTATAACTTGAATTTCATTCATCTCTACAATCTTCCTTTTCATTTCTTTGCCATATCCATTTCTTTTGCGTCAGTAAAGAAAAAATAAAGAAGAGAAGTAGTTTGGGCAAAATTTGATAGGCTAGTGTCACGGGCCGCTCAAATCTCCCGCAAATGGAGGCTAATTTAGCGCGCACGGGTATGCTTAGCAAAAGTCTATGTATAGGTGGGATGTACTTAGAAGAGGTTGGCTCAATAATCACATAGGATGCGCTTAGCAAGGTGCACTCAGCACTGGGCCACCTCATATAACTAACTCACCGGGGTACGCTTAGCATGGATGCACTTAGTAATTGGGCTAACTAAGGCGTGTGCGCTTAGCAATCCAGCCCGCATTCTAGAATTCTCTACAATTGTAAATATCTTAGAATTCTCTAGACTATAGCATTTAAGCCCTAGGAGATATTTGTGCAAGTTGCCAACTTGCAAGAATGTTCTACACAAAGGCCCCGAACATCTATAAATAGGGGTGCTTACCACCATTTTGCCCACCACATTCCAGCACATACAACACACAAGCTCTTGTAAAGCTCACTTGTAATCATTTCCTTCAAGTAATAAAATTATATTGGTCATATTGCTCCCTCTTCTCTCTAGCAATCTTGCAAGCATCTTAGCTTGGCTAGCTTGAGATCATAAAGCTTACTTAGCGACTTGTGTACTAGAAAGTTGCCTAAGTGCCACACGGGTTTACTGCGCTCAAAACTCATCCCGTGACAAGTGGTATCAAAGCTAAGGTTTGGACCCACGCAATTTAGCTCACGAGCAATGACCAATTTGCCAATCTCTAGTACTACACAAGAGGGCGTAGTTAGTGTGGAGATCCCGGAACAAACACGTGGCCGTAAGGAGGAACGTGCTGGAAAATCCCATGAAAGTCCAAGGCCGCCTTCGTTGATGCATTGGAGCCTCGAGTGGCCACGCTCGAAACATCCATGTCCGCTGTCCAGGACACTCTCGACAATTTGGAGGCAAGGGTAGAAGGTCTTGAGGGCGAATACGCCGACTTCACTGTCGCAAGCAAAGCCCTCATCCATGACCAAGCTAACACTCTACGAGGGGAGTTTCGTGCATTCGGAGATGAGCTGCTCTAATTGCGTAGCTTCGTGCAAAGCGAGCTACTAACAATCCGTGCGGAGGTAGAGGAAGTCCGCTCGGATTGGGCTAGGCACCAACGGACACTCACATCTAGCCCGGCTTCCTCAAGCTCGAGTGATGCGCGACGCATTGATGTGCCAAAGCCCGACACCTATGATGGCACTCGTAATGCCACTGTTGTGGATAACTTCCTCTTTGGGCTAGAGCAATACTTTGATGCCATGGGCATACGAGATGAGGCATCAAAGGTGGGCACTGCACCCACATACCTACGAGGTGCTGCACAACTATGGTGGCGGCGGAAGCATGGTGAGATAGGCAAGGGCATATGCACCATTGACACATGGGCAGACTTTAAACAAGAGCTCCGTAAGCACTTTGTCCCAAGCAACGCAGAAAAAGAAGCACGAGCGCACCTACGTCGCCTCAAGCAAATGGGTAGCGTTCGCGATTACATCAACGAGTTCACTACCCTTATGCTTGAGATAAGCGACATGTCCGATAAAGACTCCCTCTTCTACTTCCAAGATGGCCTTAAAGATTGGGCCAAGGCGAAACTAGATAGGCGGGGCGTTTAATCCCTCGATGATGCCATCGCCATTACCAAATCACTTGCCGATTATTCCGCCCAGCCTAAGGACAAGAGGCCTAACCAAGGCAAAGGTGGGAGAGAGGGTCGGAAGGACAAGAGCCACAACCGCAAGGATTGGGGGCAGAAAAAGCCTCCTAGCAGTAAGTTGGGGCAAAGTAAAGCGGAAGGAAAGAGCCAGCCGCCCAAGCCTCGCAGCCTATGCTTTATATGCAATGGTCCATATTGGGTGCACGACTGTCCGGAGAAGAAGTCACTCAATGCCTCGCTGCTCAGCTCAAGGGCAATTCCACACCAACGACAGAGGAACCCCGGCCCAGCATGGGTTCACTCCAACACTTCGGCGCACTCAAGTGCCAACCACTAGCACCTACGAAAAAATGGCTTATGTATGTAAGTGCGGTCATCAACAGCCAAACCGTGCGTGCGTTGCTAGACACCGGAGCGACGCACAACTTCATTTCGGAAGATGAGGTCAAGCGCCTAGGCCTCAAGGTGACCAAAGAAGGAGGCAACATAAAGGTGGTGAACTCACCCGCCAAGCCCATTGCGGGCACCGCACAAAGCGTACACACGACGCTCAGGACATGGAGCGGAAAGCTTGACTACTCCATCGTGCCAATGGATGACTTCAAAATGGTCTTCGGCATGAAATTCTTTGACCGAGTCCATGCCTTCCTGCCACCGGCCACGAACTCCCTAAGCATCCTCGACGGGAGTATGGCATGCATGGTTCCTATAGAGCGTGCTAAGTCCGAGGAGAAGACACTTTCGGCCATGCAATTTAAGAAGGCATTCAAGAAGGACCCAAGTTTCTTGGTCTCCATCCGCGAGCTGAACAAGGGAGAGTCCTCAACGAGTTCAAGGACATCATGCCTCCAAAGCTTCCAAAGAAGCTCATTCCTAAGAGAGAGGTAGATCATGAGATTGAGTTGGAGCAAGGCGCGAAACCTCCTGCCTTAGAGCCCTACCGCATGGCGCCACCCGAACTTAAAGAGTTACGGAAACAACTCAAAGACTTGCTAGACGCAGGTTACGTCCGCCCATCCAAGGCTCCATTTGGTACACCCGTCCTTTTTCAAAAGAAGAAAGACGGTTCCCTACGGATTTGCATCGACTATAGAGCACTCAACAAGATCACTATCAAGAACAAGTATCCAATCCCCTTGATAGCAGATCTCTTCGACCAGCTTGGCAAAGCGCGGTACTTCACCAAGCTCGACTTGCGATTCAGGTACTACCAAGTGCGCATCACTGAGAGAGATGAGCCAAAGACAGTGTGCGTGACTAGGTACGGTTCCTTTGAATTCCTTGTCATGCCTTTTGGCCTCACCAATGCACCGGCCACATTTTGCACTCTTATGAACAAAGTTTTCCAATCGTTCCTCGACCGTTTTATCGTGATATACTTAGATGACATCCTGGTGTATAGCGCCACACTTGAGAAGCATGCCTAACATTTGCGTCAAGTCTTCCAAGTACTCCGAGAGAATGAACTCTACCTCAAGTTGGAGAAGTGCACATTCGCCCAACGAGAAGTAGAGTTCCTAGGACATAAAATAGCGGACGGAAACTCATGATGGAGAGCGCCAAGGTAAAGGCCATCCTCGAGTGGGAACCTCCCACCAAGGTACCCGAACTTTGATCATTTCTAGGATTGGTAAATTACTACCGTCGCTTCATCAAAGGCTACTCAGCCAAGGCGGCACCCTTTACAGATTTACTCAAAAAGAATCGGACGGGGCATTGGTCCGAAGAGTGCCAATATGCATTCGAAGAATTGAATAAGGCAATCTCCGAGGAACTCGTCCTCGCTCTTTCGGACCATACCAAGCCATTCGAAGTCCACACAAATGCTTCTGACTTCACCATTAGCGGAGTACTTATGCAAGGAGGCCACCCTATAGCATTCGAGAGCCGAAAGCTTAATGATACAGAGCGCCGCTACACCATGCAAGAAAAAGAGATGACTGCCATCATCCATTGCTTACAAGTGTAGCGACACTACTTGCTTGGCTCATACTTCGTGATCCTAACAGACAACGTAGCCACAAGCTACTTCCAAACGCAAAAGAAGTTGAGCCCCTAGCAAGCAAGGTGGCAAGACTTTCTTGCGGAATTCGACTATCGGCTCGAGTACAAGCTTGGAAAAGCCAACATCGTTGCGGATACACTAAGCCGTAAAGCGGAGTTGGTGACGCTAAGCATGAGCCAACGGAAGTCCGACCTTGTACCACGCATAAAGGAAGGTCTCCAATAAGACCCCTTTGCGAAAGACTTGTTGGGGGAAGTACTCGAAGGTAAGACAAGGCGATTTTGGCAAGAGGAAGGCATCTTCCTCACCAAAAGAGATCGGCTGTTCATGCCTAGGTGGGGAAACTTACGCAAAGAGGTGATCAAGGAGTGCCACGACTCGAAGTGGGTTGGTCACCCCGGAGTATAGCGCACCACCGCACTCGTCTAAGCCTCATACTTTTGGCCACATATGCGGGATGACATCGAGGTGTATGTGCGGACATGTCTTGTGTGCCAACAAGACAAAACGGACCACCAACTTTGGGCAGAATTGTTGGAGCCCCTACCACTAGTATCAAGGCCATGAGAGAGTGTCTCCATGGACTTCATAACAACCTTACCCAAGTCCGAAGGTTGTGGAAGCATCATGGTCGTGGTCGACTGCTACAGCAAGTACGCGACATTCATCGCCGCACCACTAGATTGCAAAGCTAACGAAACTGCCCATCTCTTCATCAAGCACATAGTAAAACTTTGGGGAGTTCCAAGGAGCATTATGAGCGATCGTGACCCACGATTTACAGGCCGCTTTTGGATGGAGCTATTCAAGATATTGGGAACCGACCTCAAGTTCTCAACAAGTTTCCACTCACAAACGGATAGGCAGACCGAGCGCATCAATAGCCTTCTCGAGATGTATCTAAGGCATTACGTGAGCGCTCAGCAGCGAGATTGGGCCAAGTTACTAGATGTTGCCCAATTCTCATACAATCTACAACGAAGCGAGGCTACAGGCAAAAGTCCATTCGAGATCATCATGGGATTTCAGCCCATGACGCCCAACGCCATAACCTCGACATATGGAGGGAAAAGCCCAGTAGCTCACAAGCTCGCCCACGAATGGCACGAGGACGAGGACATCACGCGAGCATATCTCGACAAAGCAGCACGGAAGATGAAAAAGTGGGCCGACACAAGGAGACACCACGTTGAATACAAGGAAGGCGACCAAGTCATGATCAAACTCCTGCCCCAACAATTCAAGACTTTGCGGAAAGTCCACAAAGGGTTAGTACGGAGATCGAAGGGCCATTCCGAGTAGTACGACGTGTGGGCAACGTCTCATACCAACTTCAGCTTCCACCAAGGCTCAAGATTCATCCGGTCTTCCACGTGAGCCTCCTCAAGCCATATCACGGAGACTAGGGAGACCCAAGTCACGAAAAATCAAGCTGTGCCCCAACAGCCGTTGTCACCGCGTTTGACAAGGACGTAGAGTACGTCATCACAGATCGAGTTAAGCGAAGAAGTGGCGTGCCGGCATACAACGAGTACTTGGTGAAGTGGAAGAACCTCCCTGAGAACGAAGCAACATGGGAACGCGAAGAAGACCTATGGCAGTTCGCGGAACACCTCCAAAGTTACAAGCACGAAAGCGCGACGAGGACGCCGCGAGAATAGGTGGGGGAGGATTGTCACGGGCCGCTCAAATCTCCCGCAAACGGAGGCTAATTTAGCACGCACGGATACGCTTAGCAAAAGTCCATGTATAGGTGGGATGCACTTAGAAGAGGTTCGCTCAGTAATCACATGGGATGCGCTTAGCAAGGTGCACTCAGCATTGAGCCACCTCACGTAACTAACCCACCGGGGTACGCTTAGCATGGATGCACTTAGTAATTGGGCTAACTAAGGCGTGTGCGCTTAGCAATCCAGCCCGCATTTTAGAATTCTCTACAATTGTAAATATCCTAGAATTCTCTAGACTCTAGCATTTAAGCCCTACGAGATATTTATGCAAAAAGCCAACTTGCAAGAATGTTCTACACAAAGGCCCCCAACATCTATAAATAAGGGTGCTTACCACTATTTTGCCTACCACATTCCAGTACACACAACACATCACACACAACACACAAGCTCTTGTAAAGCTCTCTTGTAATCATTTCCTTCAAGTAATAAAATTATATTGGTCATATTGCCCCCTCTTCTCTCTAGCAATCTTGCAAGCATCTTAGCTTGGCTAGCTTGAGAAGTTCATAAGGCTTACTTAGCGACTTGTGTACTAGAAAGTTGCCTAAGTGCCGCACGGGTTTGCTGCTCACAAAACTCATCCCGTGACACTAGGCACCCTTTTCATAGGTAACTTAGTAACTTAAAAGCCTTCTTGAATTCCCTATATTAAATAGAGATTTAGTAAATAAACTCTTCACTTTCTTCCATAAAAAAAGTGAATCGAATACCTTTAATATTTCAATTAAGAAATAAAATAGTATAGAATATAAAAAGTCTATTCACTATTAGAAACTCTTAGCTAGTTGAATATGTTATTTAAGTTAAAACGTTGTTCAAACTTTAATTATAGAATTTAATCACAGGTTTGATTTCTCTTTGCTGTTGAGGAAGACAAAAAGGTGAAAATTGATGAAGAAATAGTGAGAAGACATAGCTGATTTATTAGATAATAGAGAAAATACAAATATGAGTAATAGTGATGCAACATCAGCACCTCTAGCTCCAACTTCATATATATATATATATATATATATATATACAATTATTTAGAATAAAGACAAAGGAGGGCATATATTATATATATTTTATATTTGTTTTAAAGAACTCGAATTTAGATGGCTAATTAAATAAAATTATTTAAAAATCTCTTGACCAAATTATTTGGGACAACATATATTATATCATAGCTACAATAGTACTAGACATATTATTTTAAGTCATACAACTCACAAGGTCACACCTTAATAGGATATTCAAGACCATATCCACAATATTAATTTAGTGCATTTAATCAGTGAACAGAAATTTGCTGAGAAAGCACTTCAGGAGTATTTTTCTTGAATTGTGTAATTTTCTAATCAAACAATTTCATTGATTTTATTGATATGTTACAAATACGATGATTTAGAATACAAACAGATAAGGGCATATATTACATATACCTTATATTTGTTTTAAAAGTAGGGGGTGGGCTATATATATTACGCCATAGTTGCAATAAGTAGACAAATTATTTGAAGCCATGCAACTGACATGGGTACGTCTTAGTCCTTACTAGGATATTCAAAGCAACAAATCCGCAATAAATGAAATTACAGCGAGTGAATTCGGAGAAGGGAAAGCAGAGACGACAACTTTGCCTCTGGCTCTTCCAGTTTCTAGATATCGAAATTTCGGAAAGCTTCAATAACATCTTTAAATTTGTATGGTCCAGTGGGACTTATCTGATCTTTGAGCTTTCCGCATTCAATGTAAGGCTTGAGCTTCTCTAAATTTTCCCCACTAACCCTTAAGCTTGAATAAACCGCTTGAGGAAGCGATGGAGGCCATGTTATGTCTACAGTTGGTGCATTATCCTTAGCGACCACAAAAGAGTTCTGGCAGTCACCTGAAATCAAAATTAGAAATGACCCATATGAAAGCTTTTTGTCATAAAGCACTCGACTCCAAAATGAGATGAGTCGTAGGCTTAAGATGAGAATTTCATGCTTAAATCGTGTGGCATTTCATTCTATGTTGTACAGCCAGTCTGTCCATAAACATGCTTGGACGGGAAATCCTGATAACGATCTAAAGAAAATGGTCAATGAATTCTATTAATAATCTCCATTCATCAACAATGGTCATATTAATCATATAAAGAAAAGGGGAGAAAAGCAGCATGCTACATTTTACAATTTGATACGTGAGATGTACCAGACATCCTACAAATCATCCATAAATCGTGACTTGTGAAGAAGCTTCAGCTCCAACAATGACAGGCTTAATTCAGCGCCTGGGTTATGTCGAGCACTAGAGTTCAAGGTCCAGTTAAATCCAAATTTAGATAATAAGATAAAAACGCTATAAAAAGTCATAGGGGAAAAAAATCTAATCGGCATCTTAACAGAAAAAGCCGAAACATTGTTTCTTCCCAACCTTTTGTTGTTTTTACAACTTGATGTCAGCACCAATGCCATGGCATTTTTTCCTGTGCTCAAGACTGACGTTCCTTTCTGTTCTGCTCCAGGAACCATCCAAATTTATATCAAATGCAAAATCCTTTGCAAAATATCAAATGCAAATCTGACAATTTGCACTATACAACATAAATGAAGACAATGTTAAGCAGCAGATTAGCAGAGGCAGCAAAATAACTAGTAAGAACATGAATCTTTTGGATTTGATGATAATATTTTGGTCCATTATTGAAACACCAAAAAAAGGATTATAATTTATTTGTTTAATAAAAGTTGATTTCAGTTTCTTTCAGAAGTTCACCAAGAAAGATTATAGAATCATAGATTATACAGTTTATTCGCGTCCTCAAAAGCAGCTCATCAAGAAAGATAACAGACTGCTCAAGTAATAATCCCAACAGTGGTTGTTATTATGCAGATTAGTCCCATCTGCGGACTCAGAGGAGTGATGTGGGTAACTTCACCACACATCTTCCCACGCAGGAGCGGATCCAGAATTTTAAAGTACTCCGGGCTAAATTTAAAAAAAATATACCGTAAAATGAACATAAAATTTCATAAGCAAAAAAAATAAAATACACATAATAAGATGAGCACATTAGAAGCCTTGCCCCCAAATAATAATCACTTTAAGTAAAATAATTATATAAAAATAGAAAATAAAAATGTAATTCAATACAACAATATAAATAAAGTTGTACTTTTCAAGACTTCAAACAATGGAACTCATCAATTATGGATCCTAAATCAATAGTATCTACAATTTCTCTTTTAGCACAAACAACCATACAATTCGAAAAAAACTCATTTTTCATCTTATTGCGAAGTGATGTCTTGATAAGGCCCATGGCTAAAAATACACGCTCTGTTAATAAATTAATAAATAATTACAAGTTTAATTAGCATGCTTAAATAAATTAAACAAAAATTTAAAACAATAAATTACCACAAAATACTGTAGTAAATTAACCCAAAATCAACAAAAAAAATAAAAAAACAACAGGAACGGGTAATCAAAATAAAAATAGCAAAAAATTATTGATGAATGCAACCACCATATGTCCAAGAGAGATAAATTTAGGCCTGCACAAAAATAGTTCCATGAGATGTACTCAAACTAATAAATCAGTAAATCACAAACTAATCACATTTTAGTCAACTAAATCAACTCAAACTAATAAATCAAAAAATAATTACAAAAAAAAAAAAACACAGCCAATGAAACATTCAAAATAATATGTAGACCTAATCAATAAAATCTATCTCAAAAAAATAATTAATTTATTAAAGTTTTAAAGGCATAGTAGCATACTAGTGATGAAGAAACGTGAAGGGTTTGAAATCTTTTTTTGTTTTGATGGTGTCGGTGAAACATGAAGTAAAGCAAAGAGATGGTATTTTCGTAATTAATAAGTGATGGCATTTTTCGTAATTGAATAAACATGTTTGATTTTTTTTTCTTTTTCTATAGTAGCCCACTAACACGTCCGCCACTGTTCAAGTAATAATCCCAACAGTGGTTAGTCCCATCTGCGGACTCAGAGGAGTGATGTGGGTAACTTGACCACACATCTTCCCATGTCCTCTGTCCATCAGTTACAGCCTTAACAACTGATGCTACCTCATCCACATGGACACGGAATTGATCCTTGCTATCTCTCTCTCGGATTGTCACCGAGGACACTGAATCAACAGTGATAGCAAACGGTACATCAAGTTCATCTGCTCTTGCATACCGTTTCCCTATGGAGGCTCCTGCAAATATTAGAACATTATAACAGAGAGTCAGATTTTCGTGGATAGTTGGATACCAAATTAAAAAAAAAAAATTGTAAAAGTATTACACTTTAAGAGAGAAAAAAAAAAGTCATGGAATCATCAATGATATAATATTCAAGTCACAGTGAAACATGAAGAGAAAACATGGCAATAACTCTAAATTGAGATATTTTGAATATAGTCACTTTGATCCACTATTTGGTCTAAACATGTCTCTTTGTTTGCATGTGCTCTTATCAGACTATCATGAAACAGAACCGATGAAACTTAGCAGTTATCAGAGTATCAATATTTCATTGTTTTAAGTGACGAGCTAAAATCAACTAATATATGTTCATTTTGTAACAGCTTTTCCTAGGACTATTTCATCAATCAATATGCAAGTTGCCAGAAAAATTCAATATAGCTTATCCAAAGCAGAAACCTGTTATGTCAATCTTGTGTGAAATTCCAGCAACTAATAAAGACTCAGAAATGACTTTGGCAACCTCCTCATATTGTTGATTTTGAACCAGTGGGAAAACAGTGCACTTAATTGGTGCCACAAGGGGGGGAAACCTGAAAACATTTAACTGTTCATCCCCAGCTTTACTTGGTCTTGTGTAGAAACAATGCTCATAGAGGCAGTATATAATTCGATCAATGCCAAAAGATGGCTCAATAACTGATGGTGTGAAAACTCTCTGGAACTCTCTCTTTTTCTCCTTAGAAATCGACACCATGTTCTTCTTAATGCAAACATTTTTTCCAAGTGTGCAGACATAAAACTCCACCTGCCCTTTGGATTCCAATGTGGCCTTCATTTCCAGAGCTTCTTTCTCATTCATTGCCCGATGAGCAAGAAATTTAAAAATTATTTACCAGTAGCATTTCTAAACTAATGGCATCAACGGCAGATAAGTTATTGCATGTTTACCTTCAGAGCTTCAACCACATTCTTTTGACTTCCCTTGAACGCAAGAGCGAGCTCTTTTTTCACTGGAGCAATTACCAATTTCTGGAAAAAGTTACAAGCAATCATGTTACTAACACCCCAAATGAAAATGAAGTGTTCAAGTACTCATGTTTATACAATTAATAACACCAAGAACAAGTGTCAGTAGCATAAAACAATACCTCCACTTCACTGGGTTCTGAAAATTTCTCTTGAACAACAAGAGCAACACCACTTTTCTCCTGTTTTGTGACAGAAATAAATATTCAATTAGTTGGCAAAACATCAACGTTTAGACAGCAAAACAGATATACTATACCTTTTATGTTGTGATGCTTCTAGCACTCACTACTATAAAAGAAATAATATACAAATAAACAGAGTGCAGTAAGAGAAGCAGTAATATATATGACAGCCAGACTAGCAACTCTAAAAACTAACAGATGGAGCCATGCCAACCATCTGAACGGTAAAGAGTAAACTCACAATCACCCAAACGCACGCAGTACGCACACACCAAATGACCAAAACGGAAAAACCTAATTCACATTACATCTCTCTCTCACCAAATTCAGCTGCTCTCTTACACTAAAAGCACATGCCTCACTCTCAAGGTCCTAACCCAAACACACGCCAGCAGCGATTCGCACTCAGCTGCTTGGACAAAAATGAAGATGAGTCAAAGAGCAAGAGAGATGCGAGTAACTAGATATATATACATCGAGAAGAAAAGAATTGGTTTTAATTTCAATTCCTGATGATAGTAAATAATTTATTTGCATTGAAAAAGTAGGGTGCTGTAATTTTCTGAAGGAGGTTGCATGTTAAAGAAACTAGAAAGTGGGCTGGTCAATTCCAGCTTTAGGTAGCCTTGAAACGTGTTGCAAATGCCTTTTTTTTTTTTTTCAATAATTACATTTACTAAATCGGAACTGTATACCCGACCCGATCATTCAATCAAATCGGCTGGGTACAAAGTTCGGATTTTTGACTTTACAATTATCTACGCTATGACTTTTCTTAAAAGACATATATAGGAATGCGGATCAATTTATTACCGAGTGAGCATGCAAGTCATACGTAGATCTGTCTGCAATACCAACACATTCGATCCACCCATACGAACACTCAATCTCAGCATCCCAACAGTCTGCAGCATAGTGTGCCATTTCATTTGCAAGATGCTGCCGGAACCGCAAATGATCATGATCTATACCGAGGCGCGTTAGGAAGAGATATACTCTTCCAATGAAGTAGCCAAGAGTTTCACTGTATACAGTTCCCTGAATAACACAGTGCAGAGCATAATCAACAAGAAGTGCAAATGAAGTGAGTAAACAGCGCAAAATATGTCATTGGACAGAAAAATGGTAAAACAAATCAAAATCTAGACCAACCCGAGAAACAGCTTCACCAAGGGAAATCTTCTTTGCAGATTGAGCTGACATTTGTTCTTCCCTTGGGAACATCAATAACTCCAAGTTCTTAACTTTTGAGTGTTTAGGGTGAGATTTGTCTTGAGGATCGACAAAGTGCTCGATTTCTGCAAGCGTGAATTCACGGGTTCTCAAAAGGCCTTGGCGAGGTGATATCTGTACATTTTAAAAAGATTTTATTAAACTTACACACTCTCTCACATTCACACTTCCAAACACACCCACGTACACAGAGACATGCACGTGTTTGTAAAAGAATCTCAAAAACAAAGAGAAATTGGCATTAACAGTCTAAATTAAAGCTTGATGGCAGGAAAAAATCAAACGTGTCAATTATATTTAATACTACCACTTCAACAAATACAAAAGATCTTTTACTAAACTTACACACTATATCTCACATTCTCACTGCCAAATACACCGACATACAGAGGGATATGCACGCGTTTGTAAAAGAATCTCAATAACAAATAAAAATTGGCAGTAACAGTCTAAACTACAACTTGATAGTAGGAAAAAGAACATGAAACTTTAATCTATTACTAAACACTGTTAATTCCATTTAATACAACCAGACGAAAAATCGTGCAATCAAACACAAAAGAATACACGCATATTATGCAATTATGAAGGAAAGATTAAAAGACCTCATTTCTGAAAGCCGGGCCACTTTGAGCTGCAGCAAATGGGAGTTTATTCCTGTTATAAGAATACAAATCTTTGAAATCCGCAAATATCGCTTGTGCCGTTTCAGGAAGCAGATACCTGCAGCGGAGGAGAAAATCATTAATTAATTAAAAGTAACGCAGCATATAGTGGAGTACAACAAATAATGCACTAGAACCTCAGCAGAATTTTGAAGTACTTGAATTACTGAAAATCCTTCATAAAAACTTCATGCCAATAAATAGATACAGCAGAGCACCAACAAAAAACTCACCCAGGGATCGAACCAGAGGGGCCAATTGATGTTTGAAACATCAAGTTGAATGGATAAGGATCAGAGAGGGGATTCTTTGTGTCAGGAACAGTAATACCATACTCTTTCAGGAACATCAACTGAAAGATCATCCAAGATTGCCAGTGTATGTCGCAATTCTGCAGCCTTCTCCGCAGATAAGCTAAAGTCTTCCTGAAGCTTCTCATTGCAGAAATCCTTAAGCAAGTGGTCAGCACGATAACAGGTCCCTGTTTTCTCATCCTTAACCATTAGGTCAGTAAACTTTTCAACATGACCAGATGCTTTCAACACAACCTCAGGGATCACACACGGGCTGGTAATCTCCAACATATTCTCTGCCTCAACAAAGTGCTAAACCAAAAAAATAAAAAACGATGAAACACAGAACCAGCAAAATTACCTTACTAAGAAAGAACACTTCCCCTGTCACTGTCAATATCATTGTTCAGGAAAAAATAATCCACAAACACAAAATTCGAACAAGCAAAGTTAATAATGATAAATTTTGAAAATCTGAAAATTTACCTGACGCCAGAAAGCAAGTAGGTTAGACATAATGGCGCATCCCGGTGGCCCGTAATCATAAAATCCAGAGTGACCATTGTAAATCTTGTATGATTGTTTGATAAACATACGCCGTTCAAGAACGTTATTGAGAGCTTCCTTTAGTTTCCGTCGGTTGAGAGATTCAACAACTGCATCGATTTCGGGATTCAGAGCTTTTGCGGCTTTGAGAGGTTTGAGGAGATTGCCTTGAAATTCAACGCCTTGGGCTAGCTGACGAAGCAATTCCTCGTTGGCCGCGGCCATTGGAGTCAAGGTTTGTGGTTTGAGAGAGAGTTAGGTAGCGCGAAAGCGATTCTAGCTTTAGTTATTCAAACTCAATAAAGAATAACTCTAAAAAGAGAAAATACCGAATTAACTGAGAAAGATAAACTCAAAAGAATATAATTTAAAATATTATATGTAAATAATAACTAAATTAATCCTACTTCTTTTCAAATAAAAATAATAATTTAAAATCCTAACTAAATTAGAACTACAAATATGACTCAAATAAGTTTAATAAAACAATATAAATTATAATAAAATGTTAAATACTAAATTACCTCAAAATCTAAAGTTTCTAATTTATTTCTATGCTTCCTACATCGTGTGAACGGCAGTGACCAAAAAGTTAGATGGGGAGGAGAAAAGAAAAAAATATGTAAGAGCGTGTTTGAAT
This sequence comes from Clausena lansium, assembly GCA_030449835.1. Classification (NCBI taxonomy): domain Eukaryota; kingdom Viridiplantae; phylum Streptophyta; class Magnoliopsida; order Sapindales; family Rutaceae; genus Clausena; species Clausena lansium. The sequence goes on from JASUUF010000257.1 coordinate 6,608,050, forward strand.
TTGGCCTACGAGGGAATTTAGTTTAGGTTTAAATTAATCGCATGTTTAGTGGGTTCATTATAGGTTTTTTTTTGTTTGGCTTAAATTGATCTAATATTTTTACAAAATTTGATTAAAAAAATATTTTTACCAAATTAAGGGGTCTTTTAAAAAAATTAAAAATTAAGTATTTAATAACATCTATTATATAATAATTTTTTATGGTTCTAACTTGGGTTGGCGTTATTTTAGGACTTACTATTTTAATTATAGCCAATTATGACATGTGTCTTAGTTTTTTATTTATATTATAATTGTGATTTAGTTTTCTTTTTAAGTTGAGTAGGTTTACTCTCCTTTATAATTCCCTATGAGATTATTTATCAAAATCTCACTTGTAGAGTCGTTTTGATTAAATTATAATAAAATCTCGACGATACATTATTAAAAATCTCTTTGAGTTATTTGAATTAGAACGAATCTAACCTAATTGTGTTGGCTTGCCCAGCACTAGAACTATATCTAGTTTTTTGTCAATACCGCTCCTGCTTCATCACTATCGGTTATCCGCAGTCCAGCCAAAAGAGACTAACGAGTTAGAAGTTCAACAAATTACATCCGATAAACGCATAACATTGCAAGCAGGTCAGTAAGCACCTTGGCAGGGCTGAAGACTGTCTATTGTGTAGCACTTCATTTGTGGAAACATTGAGCTAATGGTTTCAAGTGTAGGACGCACACCGTGAGAAAAAGGGAACCAGGAAGCATAAAAAGAGTACGGAAGTATAAGCATTTCTCTATCTTGATGTCAAAGCTCTGTCCACGAATTCTACATATACCTGCAGAAAGCAAATCTCTTGTGAAAAACATAAGGTACAAAAATCCCAAATCTTTTACAGAGCTAGATCAGCATGAGGCATTGAACCTGACATGATGAAATCAATGCAATATAGTTCATCAAAATTTCCTTGAAATTGCACAAATATGTAGGCCTCCATCCATGTGAAGTGTGAACATGGTCCTATGAATAACATCTCTTGTGCCATCAGCCAACTTGGAGCGAGAGAAATGAAGAAGAGCCACCGATACAATCTTCATCTGTGGGTAAGCAAAGTCTTTCCCTGGAAAAATTCGGGGACCGGCCTGCAAATTATAGCAGAAAATTAAGATATTGACAACAATGTGTAACAACAAACAGTTAATAACCAACCAAACCAAAAAAAAAAAATGTCAGTTATGATTTACTAACATGAAAAGCTATGAATTTGAATGGAGATTCATGCTGAAAATTTCCATTTTCCATTTTCCATCCATCTTTCAGGTCGAAATTCCTCTGCATTTTCTCCCCAAATATAAGGCATTCTTCCCATTGCAGGCCGTGTAATACAATCCATCTCCTTTTTTAAGCCTATATCCATCTGGAAGAATATCGTCTATTTCTGCACATCTCCCATCCTTTTCTTAACAAATATATAAGTATTAAAAAAACGTAACTTGATTGGAAGATAGATTAAAAAAAAAATTAGTCTTGTAAGGAAACTATTATGTGTGCCACAGGGACTGCAGGGTACAGTCTTAAGGTTTCTGTCAATGCTGCATGAAGATAATGCATTTTCTCAAGTGCAATTGACCATTCATTAAGAAATTACAAAAAAGGAGATGGATTGTAAATTTATTTAGAATAGTGAAATATTCAGAACAGGCATTACCGGTGACAGCAGTTTTAAATTGATTTATAGTCGTCTGTTTATTAAGGCATTGAAAAACAAAGGAATTATTATTTTTTTTCAAAAAAGGAGACTTTATTATTAAGGTTTGAGGGGTAATTGACCATTCATTAATAAATTATCAGGATAAGCACCATTTCCTCATTCTTTCAAGTTTAATGTTCCCTCAAAGTCCAATTGTGTAATTCTCCAATCAAACAATTTCATTGATTTTATTGATATAATACAATGTTTAGAATAGAAATAAAGGAGGACACATATTACATATATTTTATATTTGTTTTAAAGGTAGGGGACGGGCAATATATTACGTCATAGTAGCAATAAGTAGACAAATTATTTTAAGCCATGTAACTGACATGGTCAGGCCTTACTAGGATATTCAAGGCAATAAATCCACAATATCACTCATGTACTCAGTGAACAGACATTTGCTGAAAAAGCACATCAGGAGTAGGATTTTTCTTGCTCTCAAATGAAATGACACCGAGTAAATTCGGAGAAGGGAAAGCAGAGATGGCAACTTTGCCTCTGGCTCTTCCAGTTTCTAGATGTCGGAAAGCTTCAATAACATCTTTAAATTTATATGGTCCAGTGGGATCAATCTGAGCTTTGAGCTTTCCGCTTTCAATATAAGGACTGAGCTTCTCTAAAATTTCCCCGGTAACTGTCAAGCTTGAATAAACCGCTCGCGGATGCGACGGAGGCCATGTTATGTCAACAATTGGTGCATTTTCCTTAGCTACCACAAAAGAATTCTTGCTGTCACCTGAAAACAAAATTAAAAAATGACCCATATGAAAGCTTTTTGTTTATAAAGCACTTAATGTAGTGTACGTTGAACAGTGAGAAAATTACCAATTGTATCATAGAGGACATCAAATTTCTCCTCAATATCTTCATATTTGGTCTTTGTATAGTCAACAACTTTATCGGCCCCCAATTCTTTGACAAATTCTACCTTTGGGGTGCTAGTTGTAGCCACAACACGAGAGGCTCCATAAAAGTGCTTGGCTAGCTGAATCACTAAAGTTCCAACGCCACCTGCTCCACCAACAATAAAGATTGTTTGGCCAGTTTTGAAACCTGCAGTGTTAAATCCTTCAATAGCAGTCTGAACTGCTAATGGCAAGCTGGCAGCTTCCTCAAATGAAATGTTTTTGGGCTTTTTGGCAATCAAGCTCTCCTCCACGACTATGAACTCTGCCAGAGTCCCAAGCTGCTTTAGTTTCTCCTCTGCATTGAAGTCCTGGATGTTGCCGTAGACCTCGTCACCGGTATTGAATTTTGTGACACTTGTACCTCTTGCTACCACTATACCTGCCATGTCACAGCCAGGAACTGCCTGCAAAAGCACACGTACAGCAGCAAAAGATTATTACACATTCTATTATGTCATTCTCAAAGTTTTTTACTGGCATCAGGCTGGAAATAATTACCCCAAATATTACTTCAGAATAACCCTAAAATAATATGAAAACAAGAATAAACATAATTAAGAAGAAGTATTTTCTGGCTTGTATCCATTGTTGCTGGAGTTTAAAGTTGTCATTAATTACCAACCAGAATTAATTCAAAATTTAGTCCTTAAGATCCCTCACTGCCAAACAAATTTTATGTCCCAAAATTTGTGTGTATATATATATCTATATATATTATTTTTTTTCCTAAATAAAGATTCCTGATCATATTAAAATCGGGACAAAAAATACTGACTTTAATACAATATATTTTATTCTATAGTATATGGAAATCTATATTTTTTTATCTTATAACTTATCTCTCGACTTTAATATATATATATATATATATATGTATATATATATTAATTGCAGGAAGAATTCTCCCATATCCTAAACTATATATCTACTATTCACCTTTGATGAGTATACAAAACAAACTATATATATAGTATTCCTGGTCAAGGTAATTAATTGCAAGAAGAATTCTCCCATATCCTAAACTATATATATACTATTCACCTTTGATGAGTATACAAAACAAACTGTTCTGTACTGTCAGTATATATAATTCAGAATGCAGCGTATGTCACTTATTATATGATTATACAGAACAATATTCCAGTGCATGCACAATTAGATAATGTAAGTGTCACATGCATGCACATTAATAATATGATATATATGATCTTCTAGATGTACAACTACTCACCGGCAGGTCAGAAGGGAAGAGGGATCGTTGGCGGCGCTTGGAATCGATAGGATTCAGAGCAGCAGCTCGAACTTGGACGAGTAGTTGGTTACACCGGGGAGTAGGAAGCGGGAACTCTCCCAATTTGAGAACTTCCTTGGGGCCATACTCCTCGTAATACCAAGCTTTCTGCATGTTTTATGTTTTATGATGCTAGCTGCCCTATTTCCAAGCTCAATATTTATAGACAAATTTAAAACACACAGATGAAGTAAGAGTCTGAGATAGAGAGAGAGACACGATCACCAAATCACAGAGGATAAATCCAGCCAGTTGATGAGTGGACTAATGCAACTACCATTAAGCTAAGCCATTAATGTCGTTGAAATTTTATCTTATCTGGATCTGCAGTAGTATTTGAAACAAATCAAGAAAATGAAATCAAAGTAATTAATTAATTAAAACGACAATGTAATGCGTACATGTTGTAATCCTCTTTCTTTTCAACATTCGCTGTATTGTTTATTTTAATGTAAAATGGAAATAACTAGTCAGTATGACTTCTAGTAGCAGCCAATAGCGATGCATTAAATATGAGGACAAAAGGAAAGGACCGAACTTTTCTGTTATTTTGCTATAACCAGACAAGATGGGATCAACAGCAAAGAATATATGAGACGAAATTAGAATTTTGATTTGCCATTCGAACTACCTGAAAATGATGGTCTTTATAATTATTAATTAATACCTTTTTGTAGTAGCTGGATTGCCAAAGGTAATAATTAAACAACTAAATTAAGTGTGAGACCCTATTCTTGCAAGCTCATGAAAATGGTTGGAACCACCCAATAGAAGGAGCAAACCACTCCTTTTCCGACTGCATGAAAAGGGGATCGAGGCCTGGGAGAATTTTTATTTTTTTTTTTTTTTCCAAGTATTTGAATGCAGATCCAGCTAGTTTTGTGTCTAAATATCCGAGCTGTGCCAATATTACTATGATGTATTCCTATAATACTTTGAACAAAAAATCATAAAATTGTAAAAACTATCCACTGATCATATCAAGTTGAGATTGATGAATCTAACTACATTCTAGAAAAATTAATGAACGTGAAATGAAGTTTCTTAGAGTGGTAGTGTTGGAGTTCCCTACCCAATTGAATTCAATCAAATCTTCTAGCTAGGTCCATTATTAAACAGTGTAAATATATACCAATAAAATACGATAAGAAATCCGATCTAATTGCCTTGAAGGTTCAAATGTTCAACAATTAATTCTAGGAATCGGATTTCTTCATAAGAGGAACCATCATATTTACCAAATTAAACGCTTAAGCTTGAGCAATAAAATGCAAATTTGAAATATAAATTGATAAAAAGAAGGTTTGAAGTGGTCCATAATTTACTGATTTTTCAATATAACTCACACGTTCGTGACAAACCAGTGCAGAAGAAGTAACACGAATATCTCCGGTAGTAAAGCCGGCCGATGGGAGCGAAAAGTTCGGGATATGTTTGGTGTTTAGGGCTGGCTCAACGGCATAGACCAGAAAGAAGGGATGAGGATTTTACCATTGCGTAACAAAAACTAGAGAATTCATCAAAATGCCTTACGTTACAAAGCTTATCATGATCATATCCTAGCTATAGTGGATAAATCTGACCTTGTCCCTGTCCCATGAAATTAATTATGAGGGATAATGATATTGATAATCATAATAATTGAATGGTGCCATGTGTCATAGAGTAAATGGGTGATGAATTAGTGTGCAATGTCTGCCATGTTATTGGTTTGAAGGATGGTTAAACGTCAAGTTCAATAGTCCATTCTATATATAGTGACCCGCCAAGTCCCAAGTAGAAATAATTTAAGATATTATCCAGTTTTAAGAAATTGCATACCTTGTTTAAGATTTTAAGTCGTAGTTTTTTTTTGCCATAATTTGTTTGGGACCCTTTCATTTTTATTAATTTAGAAACCTGCGAGTCAAATAAATTATGCATTAGACTTGTAGCTTGGACTTCTTTTCGGCCTTAATGAACAAACTGTCCATCAGACTTGTTGCTAAAACTTGTTTGGGGACCCTTTTATTTTTATTTGTGACCAGTATTTTTTATTTGAGTTCTTATTGTTTGTAGTAAGAAACTAAACCCCCAAGAGACCAAAAGGTTTAAAAAGCATAACTTGAAAGTTGAAACCATATAGCTTGTCCAAAAATTTACTCATGGATGCCCTTAATTTTTCACAACATTGCCACTTACAAAAATTGACTTCAGGTAAATGATTTTTCACCAAATGCATGCAAGAAGAAGATGAAAAAATCGCAAAGCTAGTAAAATTCATAAAGATCACAAAAAGAATTGCAAAAAACTACCACAATAGTTGTATTTATTAATCCTTTGAAGGTAATTATCTGCTGACCACCACTTATTAAGTGAAATTTTTGTAAATCACCAAATTTTCACTTCTTGTGCAACCTTTGCCTGCAATGCACGATGCTTACAAAGCATGTAAATAAACCAGGAAAGTGTTGCTGCTGTTGTGTCTTTGCCTGCAATTACAAAGATTAAAATTATATCGCGTAGATACTTGGGATCAGCCTCAGTCACTTGCAGAAACCTTGATAAAATATATTCTTTCTTCATCTGCATGGCTCACCCACCAGTATAAGATATTCATATCAATCATATCACCGCTCTATAACTTAACATGTAAATTAGAAAGTGAGCATGTAAAGTATTTGACTTACAGAAGCATATTCCTCTTGAGAGTTGTGCATTTGATCAGTCTTGTTACGAATTAGTTTGTACACAAAAGTATCAATAACTTCTATACTTTGCTTTAACGTAGCTTCTATTCAAGAACCTTTTGATCTTCCAAAAGATATCAACATAGCGCCGCAGGGTCATCGCACCTGCATCATCAAAAGCATTGCTGAAATGGGTACCTTCTTCATTTGATCCACACATGCTGTCTAATTCAACTCCAAATGCCACTGTAATTATCGAATCTAAGGTTGATTTCATAAACAAGTCCAATAAAAACAAGTTGCTACATTCAATTTACTATGAAACATTAGTTAAACTCACTTGAATGTCCAATATATTGTCAGAATTTGCAGCTTCAGAAAGGAGTTGAGCAAGCTTCGCCTCATTCTTTCTAAAGGCCACGCTGCTAAAATCTCTAAGCACCTTTGTTGAGAACTCATAGCTTGATATCTTTCTCTGTTCGCGCCACATATCACCATCAACAGTAAAAATCCCATCGCCAAGTAAGTCCTTGAGAATGCTGTAATTGTAACTTCCCTGCACAAGTTAAAGACAGAAAATTTTCCTTCAAATAACTTAAAAAATAATAATATTATTTTATATAAATATTGGATCGTAGGAACTACCTTGCCATAATTTTCAAAATTTGTTTTAAGCATGTATTCAACGTTGGCCGGGTCAGCAGTGTAAATTTCACTCGTAAAAGGGCTCAGCAGTCTGTAAGTCTTATGCTTGGTAGCAAGATCTGTCATGTAATGGTGTAATCTATTGAAATTTAGTAGCTGGTTAAACATTGTCCCGCCAATCGGATGGTACATCTTTTGTTTTTTCCCATTCTTTTGCTTCAATTTTTTTGTGACAACTTGAACAACAAGAATTGCAAGAGCAATAGCTAAAGCTTTGAAGGAGGAAGGGATTGACAGGAAATCCATGAATTTTTTTTTTTCCTCCTCTTTGTTCTCTTTTCCTGCTCAGTGACGGTTAGAGAAGAAGGAAGGTGGCTTTTGTTTTTGTCAGGCAATGAGTCTGTGCTTTACTTATGTGGTTCATATTATACGATAAAATGAGTTGCTGATGTAATGGCTTGCTTGGCAGGTCTGGTCATCTGGTGGGACCATTCATGTGATGTACAAAATTTAATCTCAACAATGAATTTTGACAAAGTCATCAAAATTATGCACAACTTTTTTTTTTTAAAGATAATTTAATTTTTATATTTTTTTAATCAAAATTTTGTAACCCAATTTTCCTTTATATCAAAATAGTATTTTCCAATTTCATATAAAAAATCTGCAAGTCTTATAGTGCGACTCGTTGGACCTGCAAAAAAAAAAATGGAAAATTACGATTGATCATATGAAGTTTTCTCTTCCGAAAGTGGAACTGTGAAAGTGTTTAGTCTACAATTTCAGAAGTTTAGTTTTTATTTATTTCAATTTATTGTTAAAATGTGAAAACATAAGGTACAGAAATCCCAAGTTTTTGCAGAGCTAGATCAGCAGATGACATGATGAAATCAATGCAATTCATCAAAATTTTCTTGAAATTGCACAAACATGCAGGCCTCCATCCATGTGAAGTGTGAACATGGTCCTGTAAGTAACATCTTTTGTGCCATCGGCCAACTTGAAGCAAAAGAAACGAAGAAGAGCCACTGATACAATCTTCATCTGTCGGTAAGCAAAGTCTTTCCCCAGGCAAATTCGAGGACCAGCCTGCAAAATGAAAGCATAAAATTAAGATAACAACTAACAACTAATAACCAACCAAACAAAAAAAAATTGTTAGTTATGATTTACTAACATGAAAAGCTATGAATTTGAATGGAGATTCAGGCTGAAATTTTCCATTTTCCAGCCACCTTTCAGGTCAAAATTCCTCCGCATTTTCTCCCCAAATATAAGGCATTCTTCCCATTGCATAGGCCATGTAATACACTCCATCTTCCTTTTTCACTCTATATCCATCGGGAAGAATATCATCTATTTCTGCACATCTCCCATCCTTTTCTTAACAAAATAGAAATCTTTATAAGTATTTATATATTTATTAATTAAAAAAATGCTTCACTTGATTGAAAGATTAGAAAAAAAAAAATAGTCTTGTAAGGAAACTATTGTATGTACCACAGGGACTGCAGGGCACAGTCTTAAGGTTTCTGTCAATGCTGCATGAAGGTAATGCATTTTCTCAAGAGTTTCATCTGTTAATTTTGCAACGAAGTCATCAATGTTGGTTTCATTCTTTTGATTGCTAGTAACATCTCCCACTTCTTGCACGATCTTTTCTTGTATCAAAGGGTTCTTGCAGAGCAGGTAGAAGAACCAGGAGAGTGTGTTGGCACTTGTATCTTTGCCGGCAACCATAAAGTTCAAAATTATATCCCTCAAGTATTGATCATCCATTTTTTCTGGGTTCTTTTCACTTGCCAGTAAGAATCTTGAAAGTATGTCCTCCTTTTCATTCTAAAAACCAAAAACAAAGATTAAATTTTCAGTAGTTGATCAAATAAATAATGATAGGAACCAAAATTGGATGCACATATCAATCTTATGTAACTCACGCTATCTTGTCGCTTGGCTAGAAGATTTCTCTTGGTGCTAATAAGATTGTGCACAAAATCATCGATGAGTTTGATATTCTTCTTGAGAGAGGCTTCAGACCCAATATTGAAAATCCTTTTCAGCTTCCAAAATGGATCAGCAAATCTTCAATAAACCAAAGCATTTGATTCATCAAAGGCCTTCATGAATTCGGTTCCCTCTGATCCGCTCGGCCCATCCAAGCAATTCAAATCCACACCAAACCCGACTTTGAATATTGAGTCCAAAATGCATCTCATCAGCATATCCTATACGCAAACATAACATTCACTTAGACATGGATGACAACATTCAAATCTAAAAAATTTTCTCAAGTAAAAACATAAATTCGTTTGTTTGTATGAAATAGATCTACATCTACTATATATATATATATATATATATATATATATATATATTGTATCTCCGTCTCCTCTCCCATGTACCTGCCGTGGCCTGAAGTACTCATAATAATATTGAATTTTTGAGTTTCTGAATGTTATAAAACGTAACTAAACTAAATAGCATATTTTGTCATTGCAATGCAAATTGCCAAATTGCAACTTGGGTTAGGGGACCTATTTGATTGAAAATAAAAAACCATATTTTGTAAAAATTATGAGGTATAAGGATGTATGAATAATTATCCTATATTCAACACCGGCTTATTATTATTTGGTTTCGGTGTAAGATTACTTTAGGGCCCGTTTGGGATTGCTTTTAGGCTTAAAAGTGATTTTAATATAAAAAGCTGAATTTTAGTGTTTGGCAAAAAAAATCAAAATCACTTTTGTCAAAATTAGCTCTTCCTACACTGGTTTGATTTTGAAAAACAGAGAGGAGTAGTTTTTAGATTCTGCTTTTGAGAATCAATTTTATCTTTTAATATAATTTCATAAATATCCTTACAATTACTACCTAAACACAAAACTATCCTTATTATAACTTACGGGTTGCTTTCATATTACCCTATTTATTCTTCATATGATATTATTCTATCAAAAATCATTGACGGCCAACAAGGGGCAACAAAGCGTAATTAAGACGTGATTCTTCACCTTTTGATGCATATTCAATGATAGCATGTGATTTATTAGCTTTTCATGCGGCAATGGAATATTTGTTATAATATTTATTCTTTATTTTGTGTCGGTTTGCTTATTTCTATAGGATTTCCTGCGTATGCAATTGCAATGCTTTTATTTCTAAAAGATTTAATGTTTATTATTTGTTGTGCTGACAGTCAATGGTTGATATATATGAACTATGAATGTTTGTGATTTTTAGTTTCTACGCCATTTGTCAACTCTTTTCAACAATATTATTAATTGTCACTTTTTTTAATCATATATTGTATCAGCCTTTCATTTTCTTTTTTGTTCATTATAATTTTCAAAACAGTGTTTGTGTTAAAATATATTTCAATGATGTTGATGGACAAAAACAAGAACATTGTCAATGAAACTCGAAACTAATAATCTACCACGAGGTAAGGTTATATGGGAAAGGTGAGATTTGTATCAATTTTTTGTAATTTGTGTATCGTAGAAGTAGAGGAAGGACGTTATACTGGGACTCATTTTTTTAAGATTTTGTAGCTCATTACATTCTTTTCATGTTTATTTTTGGAGTACTCAGTTATACTTTGGTTGATGTTATTGAATGAAAATTACAATTGATTTTTTAATTATCAACTGCTTTAAGAAAATTAAAAGAAATAAAATCAATATAGTATAAATTTTATTTTTAGTTAAAATTATTATAATACACAATTAAAAATATTATATGTACATATTTTTATATGTGTAAGTAAAGTTCATCCTACATTATGTCTATTTTAGTCATTTTGTTTTCTTACAAATAGCTTAATAGTAAGATTTACCAAACACCCATAATTACTTTCAAAATTCACAATACTTTTTGAAAATAAAATTTACCAAACATTTAATCGATTCTCTTCATAAATCGATTATTTCCATAAAGATAACTAATAACAATTATTTTAAAAGCTCATAAAGATTACCAAACTCGTCCCTTACTTGCATATCCAAGACCCCCACCCGTGACAAGAAACCGACACAACTTTGACTACTTTTGCAAGATTAGATTCTAAACACAAAGACAACTAAAGTCTCTAAGAACTCTGGTAGAAAACTCAAAGCTAGGAAACATAACATTTACTTATACATGGATGACAACATTCAAATCTAAAATTTTTTTTTTCAAGTACAAACATAAATTCATCTGTTTGTATCAAATAAATCCATACCTACTATATATATATATATATATATTATCTCCATGATTCCATCTCCTTTTGAGAGCCCATGTACTTGTCGTGACCTAAAGTCCTAACAATAATATTGAATTTTTTAGTTTCGACCATCCGAATTCCGAACGTAATAAAACGTAACTCAACTAAATAGCATATTTTAAGTCATTGCAATGCAAAATTGCCAAATTGCAACTTGGGTAAGGGTAAGGGACCTATTTGATGGAAAATAAAAAACCATTCCATATTTTGAAAAACTTATGAAGTATAAGGATGTATGAATAATTATCCTATTTCAACATTGGCTTGTTACTGGGCTTCTAGTGTAAGATTACCCTTTTTTTTTTTTTTTTTTTTTTGAGAGGCAGTGTGAGATTACTTACTTGCGTATCCAAGACCCCACCAGTGACAGCAAACCCCGACACAACTTTGACCAGCTTTGTAGCATTCGTTCTAAACACAGCACAACTAAAATATCTAAGAACTCTGGTAGAAAACTCAAAGCTAGCAAGCTTCCCTCTGCTGCCTCCACTTATCTCCATCAACTGAAAAATATCCCTCGGCCAAAAAGATCCTCCACAATATCTTGATTATACTCGCCTTTTGAATATTTATCAAATTTTGTTTTTAGTACATGTTCTATGTTTCTTGTATCTGTTGTGTATATTTCACTCTGCGCAGGACCAAGAAGCCTAAAAGTTGGTTGGTTTTTGGCAACTTCGGTTTGGTAATCGTAAAGTCTGTTGAAGTAGAGGAGCTGGTGACAAACGGTACCCTTTACTGGTGGATAACTTGGGTCTTTGATTGACTTGCCAGAGTAGATTTTGAGTATGAGCAAAGAAAAAGTTGAAAGGAGAAAGAGAAGTGAAAATCCTGTGAAGGTAAAGATGATTACGAAGATACCCATTTGTTTTTTCTAATATTAAACTGCGAGGAAGGAGTTAGGATGAATTGTGATCTTGATTACATATGTTCTATACATGTATAATGTTAAAAAAGGCAGAGGTTTCATCATTGAAAGTGAAATATTCGCATTACTGGTAACCTCAGTTTTAAGTTAATTTATAGCGCGTCTACTAATCAAGAATCTAATTTACCAATCGAAACGGCTAATTTAATCTAATCGTAGAAATCTAATCTAATAACTTGCTTATTCGAAATTGTATAAATCAAAATCGATTCATTTCATTAACGCGCTTATTTTGTCTTTAAATCTAATATAATATAGTCATTTACTTTGTATTGTCCTTGATATTATTTAATAATAATAATAACAATAATAATAATAATAATAAGAAAAAAATAATAATTAATAATAATAATAAATAGTAATAATTAATAATAATAATAATAAGGAAAAAATAATAATAATAATAATGACATTAATAAATAATAATAATAATAATAAAACTATTATTATTAATATTAATTATAATGATTAATAAAACTATTATTATTAATATTAATTATAATGATTAATAATAATAATTATTATTATTATTATTATTAATGTCATTATTATTATTATTAATTATTGTGTCATTATTATTATTATTATTATTATTATTATTATTATTATTATTTGTTATAAAATAATTATAATTATGTAGATGTTCATCAAGATACTATTTATCGCCCACTATCAACCTTTTAACTTTCCATAACTCTCATGATCTCCCTAAATTAGGGATTATTGTCTCTTACATTATGATCTATTTTATTACTTCATAATGATCAGATCACTATAAAAGGAGCAGCATTTGCTTCTTATTTGTATATACAAGTGATTGAATAAAATTCATCTCTAAACATCATGTCTCTTATTTGCTTTCTCTTTCTCTTGATCTATTGTTTTGCTTTTAAATGATAAATTATTTAACACGTTATCAAGACAAGTCTCTAGCCACCTAGAGGTAATCTGATAATATCTCTCCTTACACACAAAAGTATGAATTAAACTACCTTGATTTATCTTAATATACATATGGTGCTTATGTATTTTTATAATTTAAGAATAATGGATCTATGAAGTCCTACTTGCTTTATTAATTATTACATATATTTTATGAGAATTGGATTGCAATATTTGTCTAATGCTCCATTCATTAATATTGATATTGTTATTGTTTGATTCTTCTTATTATAATAGTCAATTGCTATTATATATTTTTCTATTCTTGAAATTCATAAAATTCATCCTGAAGTGTGAATATTATAAATAATGAAAGAAAATTAAGGATGCATCCCTGAAGGATTGCACTATATATATGATGAAAATTTTCTTTCAGTATATGTTTCTGAAGAAATTATTCCAAAATTATGATGTTATTCACCAACATCTTATTTACGAAGGATTCACTATATGTCCCCGAAGGACTATACAAATATTATAAGTTCATGTATATGTCATGTAAGACTATACAAATTTCCTCCTCCATATCTCCCAGAAAGGGTTACAAAATGAATATATAAACAAGGCATATTGCTTCCTTGAAAATTTTGAAGGAAAAATAACATAAAATATGAAAAATTTCAAGGATTGAATTATCATGTTGATTTATTTTATCTCCTTGAACGAATGAAAATTGAATATCTAAATGGATAATTTGTTTCTTTGAAACAATTTAAAGGAAATAGACCATCAAAAGATCGAACAAAAGCTCATATATGATTTTCTTGTTTTTATATGTATATGAGGAGAAAATCATCAAGAATATATATAAAGAGGACATATGATATGTGTAAATATTCTATTGCTCATTTATGCTCTTGCAGTAGCAAATTGAGATTGTCGATATGTATGTTGGAGCTATTGTATCGCTTTATATATGAATAAAATATTAAGCTTTTGATGTAAATAATTAGTCTCACCTTACTAGTGATAAATTTCCATTCTTTGAAGCGCATGTTTATTTGATAACTGTGGGATTAGTGCTAGACATGTCAGGACTAAAATTGTCGACATTACAATGATCACCATTTAAGTATTAATATTTGCAATATATATTGCACCACCCGAAGTGGAATGAATCAAAAATTGAAATAATTGTTGATGAACTAGAAGTTCAGTAAGTCTAGAGTTTCTTACACATTTTGAAATGATGAAGTTGCAATAGTAAATTTACAAACGAGGCTAATGATTATGTATCAAATTATAGAAAATTCATAAGAATTTTAATCAAAGAGCTTGAAGATTCTCTTGTGTATTGATTCTTGTGTAAATCAAGTGAAGGTGGATTTATATAAACAATATTTTACTTCTCGTGATTCACTATTATTTATGGTTAAATATTTTGTGATATATTTTATAAAAAAAATCATCCTATCACAAGGGGGAGGAAAGCTATACATGATGGATGATTTTAATTTTATGATAATAGTATGCATCACCATATATATCATCTTATATTTATATAAATTAATTTGAACTTGAAGTTCAAAATGATTATTATACAATGTGCATTGTTGATCAATTATTCAATGAATTTATTAATATGTGAAAGTGAAAAATTACAAACAGAATATGATTGTGAGTTGATATATATGATGTTCTTGAAGGATGAAATGGTGAGACAAATAAATATATGAATGCCTGAAGCATTCATAGATCAATTGGTACAAAAATTTAATTCTCGGGGAAATTGAAATGAAATAATTTGGTGCTCCTGAAGAGACCATGTTTGCATGTAAAGCAAAATATTTTATCTATATTAGATTATTGAATATATTGTCCCTGGAGAGGTATAATGTACTAACTAGAAAATTAATCTCAAATACCCTTGAAAAGGTACATAGTAAGAAATAAAGAGATTCAAATTGCCCTATAAAAGATACGCATGCACATTAAAAAATAGAGATATTTGGCCCTTCCAAAGGCATATGTACTTTAAGCTTTGAAAGATTTGATTGGGCATATATATTGAAAATGAGAAATATGTAATTAATGTTGATACTTGGTGCAAGAGGAAAAAAAAATTGAAATTGACATAAGGTTGTTGTCAATAAAAATTTAGTTGCGATGATAAAATTTTCAGGATCCTGAATCACAAAATGTGAAGATCATCAAATTATATAATTGGTCAAAATTGTAAAATATTTGGACCTGTAGTCCATATGCTAGAGGACGTAAAATTGATTAGCAAAATTAAAAGAATTTTGGACTTGCAGATCCATACGCCCAAGCAAGAAATTTATTAATAAAATGTAAATCTAAACTACTAAACTATAGTTGGCAAAATTAAAATAAAAGAATCTATGTTCTTATCCTTGAAGGATAAAAAGCTTGAAACAAGTACTTGAAGTACTAAATCAAAAAGCTTGCATGTTATATATTCATGTTAAAGCTATAATCATAATTGTGTATATTATAGCAATCTAGACTTATAAAATATAATCACTTGAGTGAAATTTTATTATAAATGGGATATGTCATTATCCACTTTGCTTTGTGATTTTATTGAAGCTAGAAATACAATTTGCAATCTTTGCAAATTGTATTGATTATTTCATCATGGAAACACTCCTGAAGAGCTTATGAATTTATTTCTTTTAAGAATAAAATTCAAGATGAAAGATTTTAAAATGAAAAAATTCATTTCAATTTATGAATTGAAATTTATCAAGTGAAATGCCGATGTTATAGAAATACCAAAAGTATTTCATATTCAAAAATTGATCTACTTTGAAATATGTTGTATATGTCTTGGTCTCGAAGATCCATTTTTTATTCCAACTTGCACCTACAAAAGCATTGGAAAACTGTATAATTGCAAATTAAAATATGTTCAGCATAAGCTTAAAAATATCAAAATAGTGTGAAAAGTAAATCATACTTTTCTTTGATATGGATGTATTTTTCTTTTGATATGGATGTTAAAGCTTAAATTTATTCAAGAAGATCAACAAAATTATGAAGATATATGCATAGCAATATTCTTTAAATTCAAGATGATGGTATCTATTATATGTTTTCAAGTTTTCAAAGGATGATGTTGATTCTACAGATTGTTTCACCAAAGTATTGTTAGTTATAAAAATTATAATTGATATTTGGAACACCCATATCATTTTTTAGGGGGAGCATATTTAACAAGGGGAGTTATTGATATAGAGGACTATATGCACTGGACTCTTTTTCCTTTACTGGGTTTTTTTCCCATCGGATTTTTCCTAGTAAGGTTTTAATGAGGCAGTTTGCACCTCCTTAAAATATAAATGAATATTATACTCTTTTTCTTTGGCTAGTCTTTTTCCCATAGGATTTTTACTAGCAAAGGTTTTAATGAGGTATATTCTTTGTAGGATGAACATCCAAGGGGGAGTGTTATGAAATAATTATAATTATGTAGATGTTCATCAAGCATATTATTTATCCCCTACTACCAACCTTTTAGCTTTCCATAACTCCCATGATCTCCCTAAATTAGGGATCATTGTCTCTTACATTATGATCTATTTTATTACTTCGTAATGATTGTATCACTATAAAATGAGACATTTGCTTCTTATTTATATACACAAGTGATTGAATAAAATTCTTCTTTAAACATTGTGTCTCTTATTTGCTTTCTCTTAATCTATTGTTGTGCTCCTAAATGATAAATTATTATTACTATTATTATTATTATTATTATTATTATTATTATTATCAACAACTAATTTTTCATAATAATGATAATAATAATAATAATAAATAAATAAATAAAATAAACAAGGATAAAATGAGAATTTCAAAATTTAAACGAGGGTAATATAATCATTTTAGAGAATAAGAATCTCATTCCCACCTCCCCCATTAGAATGAGAACTCTAGTAATCATTCTTAATTTTAGGTGAGGCCCACCACTTGATTCTCACTCCACCTCTCGTTCTTTCAAGTTTAATGTTCCTCAAAGTCCAATTGTGTAATTCTCCAATCAAACAATGTCATTGATTTTATTGATATAATGCAATTATTTAGAATAGGGACAAAGAAGGGCATTGATTACATATATTTTATATTTGTTTTAAAGAATTTTGGATGGTTAATTAAATAAAATTACTTAAAAACCAAATTATTTGGTTTTTAAATCATACAACTCACAAGGTCACTGTCACACCTTACTAGGATATTCAAGACCAAAGCAATAAATCCACAGTATTAGTTTAGTGCATGCAATCAGTGAACAGAAATTTGCTGAGATAGCACTTCAGGAGTATTTTTCTTGAATTGCGTAATTTTCTAATCAAACAATTTCATTGATTTAATTGATATGTTACAAATACGATGATTTAGAATACAGACAGACGAGGGCATATATTACATATATCTTATATTTATTTTAAAAATAGGGGGTGGGCTATATATATTACGTCATAGTTGCAATAAGTAGACAAATTATTTTAAGCCATGCAACTGACTTGGTCACGCCTTAGTCCTTACTAGGATATTCAAAGCAACAAATCCAAAATAATAATTTAGTGCATGTAGTTGGTGAACAGACATTTGCTGAGAAAGCACTTTAGGAGTAGGATTTTTCTTGCTTTTAATTTTTTAAATGAAATTACACCCAGTGAATTCGGAGAAGGGAAAGCATAGACGACGACTTTGCCTCTGGCTCTTCCAGTTTTTAAATATCGGAAATAGTGTTGGCAATGGGATAGATGAGATAGGATTTACCAATTCTATATGCAAGTTGAATAAAAGAATGTTTTATTCTCATTTTTTTTTTTTTTGGGACAAAAGTTTGTCTTAGTTCTATTCCGTTAAATATCTCTTATCATCCTATTATTCTGAACAATTCCGAATATAAATAAATAAATTTTGACATTTTTTTCTTTTAAGGATCATCATAATTCAATATAACAAAAATCTTCCATAAATACAAAGTATAATAATCAAATAATAGTTTTATTTTGACTACATGCATGTTCGAATACAATTTTATACTAATATTTTTTAATTGCCTGTTTGCTTTCATTACATATTAATATTAAGACTTATGCTTTAAAGCTATAGATTTGGACAATAAACAACTTCAGCTTTGTTAAAATATCCAATAATTCAATAATATAATAATAAACTAAACTAATAGCAAAAGAAAAATTAAAAGTTCAAAGTTTCAACACTAAACCAAATATTACTACAACAAAAAAAATAATCATTACAATATAATAACTTTAACAAGATCACCGTATATAATATAATAATATTTAACAAATATCAATAATATGGAAAGAGTGCAAAATTGTGAACATTAAAAAGAAAAAAAGCCAAATTAAGTAAAAATTATAAAATAATTAAAAATTTACAATAATTTTAAAATTATAATATTAACAGGACATATAGGACGAGACATGATTTTATAGTTGATTCTCCTTCCATCCCACAAATAAAGGTAGAACTTTTTTTTGTTCTTATCCCACCCCACTTTAATTTGGGATGTTAAAATATTTCACAATTCCATCCCAAACGGAACGAGATCCTGCGTGATCTCATCATAACGAGGTCCACTTTTGTTGTTTTTACAACTTGATGTCAGCACCAATGCCATCGCATTTTTTCCTGTGCTCAAGACTGATGTTTTTAACTCTCTGTTTCGCTCCAGGAACCATCCAAATTTATATCAAATGCAAAACCCTTCGCAAAATATCAAATGCAAATATGACAATTTGCAATATACAACATAAATGAAGACAATGTTAAACAGCAGTTTAGCAGAGGCAGCTAGATTTTGGAAAAGAAATGTACAACAATCATAACTAGTGAGAACATGAACCTTTTGGATTTGGCGGTAATATTTTGGTCCAATATTGAAACACCAAAAATAGGATTATAATTTATTTGTTTAATAAAAGTTGATTTCAGTTTCTTTCAGAAGTTCACCAAGAAAGATTATAGAATCCTAGATTATACAGTTTAGTCGCATCCTCAAAAGTAGCTCAGCAAGAAAGATAACAGACTGTTCAAGTAATAATCCCAACAGTTGTTGGTATTATACAGTTTAGTCCCATCTGCGAACTCAGAGGAGTGATGTGGGTAACTTGACCACACATCTTCCCACGTTCTCTGTCCATCAGTTACAGCCTTAACAACTGATGCTACCTCATCCACATGGACACGGATTTGATCCTTGCTATCTCTCTCTCGGATTGTCACCGAGGACACTGAATCAACAGTGATAGCAAACGGTACACCAAGTTCATCTGCTCTTGCATACCGTTTCCCTATGGAGGCACCTGCAAATATTAGAACATTATAACAGAAAGTCAGATTTTCATGGATAGTTGGATACCAAATAAAAAAAAAAATTGTAAAAGTGTTACCACATTAAGAGAGAAAAAAAAATTCATGGAATCGTCAATGATATAATATTCAAGTCACAATGAAACATGAAGAGAAAACATGGCAATAACTCTAAATTGAGATGTTTTGAATATAGTCACTTTGATCCACTATTTGGCCTAAACATGGTCTCTTCGTTTGCATGTTCTCTTATCAGTATATCATGAAACAGAACCGATGAAACTTAGCAGTTATCAGAGTAGCAATATTTCATTGTTTTAAGAGACGACATAAAATCAACTAATTTATGTTCCTTTCGTAACAGCTTTTCCTAGGACTATTTCATCAATCAATATGCAAGTTGCCAGAAAAATTCAATATAGTTTATCCAAAGCACAAACCAGTTATGTCAATCTTGCGGGAAATTCTAGCAACTGATAAGGACTGGGAAATGACTTTGGCAACCTCCTCATATTGTTGATTTTGAACCAGTGGGAAAACAGTGCACTTAATTGGTGCCACAAGGGGGGAAACCTGAAAACATTTAACTGTTCATCCCCAGCTTTACTTGGTCTTGTGTAGAAACAATGCTCATAGAGGCAGTATATAATTCGATCAATGCCAAAAGATGGCTCAATAACTGATGGTGTGAAAACTCTCTGGAACTCTCTCTTTTTCTCCTTAGAAATCGACACCATGTTCTTCTTAATGCAAACATTTTTTCCAAGAGTGCAGACATAAAACTCCACCTGCCCTTTGGATTCCAATGTGGCCTTCATTTCCAGAGCTTCTTTCTCATTCATTGCCTGATGAGCAAGAAATTTACAAATTAGTTACCGGTAGCATTTCTAAACTAATGGCATCAACGGCAGATAAGTTATTGCATGTTTACCTCCAGAGCTTCAACCACGTTCTTTTGACTTCCCTTGAATGCAAGAGCGAGGTCTTTTTTCAATGGAGCAATTACCAATTTCTGGAAAAAGTTACAAGCAATCATGTTACTAACACCCCAAATGAAAATGAAGTGTTCAAGCACTCATGTTTATACAATTAATAACACCAAGAACAAGTGTCAGTAGCATAATACAATACCTCCACTTCCCTGGGTTCTGAAAATTTCTCTTGAGCAACAAGAGCAACACCACTTTTCTCCTGTTTTGTGACAGAAATAAATATTCAATTAGTTGGCAAAACATCAACGTTTAGACAGCAAAACAGATATACTATACCTTTTATGTTGTGATGCTTCAAGCACTTACTACTATAAAAGAAATAATATACAAATAAACAGAATGCAGTAAGAGAAGCAGTAATATATATGACAGCCAGACTAGCAACTCTAAAAACTAACAGATGGAGCCGTGCCAACCATCTAAACGGTAAAGAGTAAGCCCCCAATTACCCAAACGCACGCAGTAAGCACACAGCAAATGACCAAAACAGCAAAACCTAATTCATATTACATCTCTCTCTCACCAAATTCAGCTGCTCTCTTACACTAAAAGCACATGCCTCACTCTCAAGGTCCTAACCCAAACACACGTAAGCAGCCATTCACGCTCAGCTGCTTGGACAATAATGAAGATGAGTCAAAGAGCAAGAGAGATGCAAGTAATTAGATACATACACATTGAGAAGAAAAGAATTGGTTTTAATTTCAATTCTTGATGATAGTAAATAATTTATTTGCATTAAAAAAGTAGGGTGCTGTAATTTTCTGAAGGAGGTTGTGCGTTAAAGAAACTAAGAAAGTGGGCTGGTCAATTCCAGCTTTAGGTAGCCT
Organism: Clausena lansium; assembly: GCA_030449835.1. Taxonomy (NCBI): domain Eukaryota; kingdom Viridiplantae; phylum Streptophyta; class Magnoliopsida; order Sapindales; family Rutaceae; genus Clausena; species Clausena lansium. The sequence goes on from JASUUF010000257.1 coordinate 6,629,576, forward strand.
TGAAACCTTTGCAGATTGAGCTGACATTTGTTCCTCCCTTGGGAACATCAATAACTCCAAGTTTTTAACTTCTGAGTATTTAGGGTGAGATTTGTCTTCAGGATCAACAAAGTGCTCGATTTCTGCAGGCGTGAATTCACGGGCTCTCAAAGGGCCCTGGCGAGGTGATATCTGTACATGTAAAAAGATTTTATTAAACTTACACACTCTCTCACATTTACACTGCCAAACATACCCACATACACCGAGACATGCACGTGTTTGTAAAAGAATCTCAAAAAAAAAGAGAAATTGGCATTAACGGTCCAAACTACAGCTTGATAGCAGGAAAAAATTAAACATGTCATTTATATTTAATACTACCACTTCAACAAATACAAAAGATCTTTTACTAAACTTACACACTATATCTCACATTCTCACTGCCAAATACACCGACATGCAAAGAGATATGCACGTGTTTGTAAAAGAATCTCAACAAAAAGAAAAATTGGAAGTAACAGTCTAAACTAAAACTTAATAGTAGGAAAAAAACATGAAACTTTAATCTGTTAATAAACACTGCTCATTCCATTTAATACAACCAGTGCAACAAAGACGAAAAATCGTGCAATCAAAAACAAAAGAATACACACATATGATGTAATAATAAAGGAAAGATTAAAAGACCTCATTTCTGAAAGCCTGGCCAATTTCAGCTGCAGCAAATGAGAGTTTATTCCCGTTCTGATAATACAAATCTTTAAAATTCGTAAATATCCCTTGTGCCGTTTCAGGACGCAGATACCTGCAGCAGAGGAGGAAATCATTAATTAATTATAGTGGAGTACAACAAATAATGCACTAGAAACCTCAGCAGACTTTTGAAGTACTTGAATTACTGAAAATCCTTCATAAAAACTTCATGCCAATAAATAGATACAGCGGAGCACCAACAAAAAACTCACCCAGGGATCGAACCAGAGGGGCCAATTGATGTTTGAAACATCAAGGTGAATGGATAAGGATCGGAGAGGGGATTCTTTGTGTCAGTAGCAGTAATACCATACTCCTTGATCTTGGCACCAAGCTCCTCAACTGAAAGATCATCCAAGATTGCCAGTGTATGTCGCAATTCTGCAGCCTTCTCCGCAGATAAGCTAAGGTCTTCCAGAAGCTTCTCACTGCAGAAATCCTTAAGCAAGTGGTCAGCACGATAACGGGTCCCCGTTTTCTCATCCTTAACCATTAGGTCAGTAAATTTTTCAACATGACCAGATGCTTTCAACACAACCTCAGGGGTCACACTCGAGCAGCGAATCTCCAACATATTGTCTTCCAGAACAAAGTGCTAAACCAAAAAAAAATAAAATAAAAAACGATGAAACACAGAACCAGCAAAACTACCTTACTAAGAAAGAAAACTTCCCGTCACTGTCAATGTCATTGTTCAAGAAAAAATAATCCACAAACACAAAATTCGAACAAGCAAAGTTAATAATGATAAAATTTGAAAATCTGAAAATTTACCTGACGCCAGAAAGCAATTAGGTTAGACATAATGGCGCATCCCGGTGGCCCGTAATCATAAATTCCAGAGTGACCATTGTAAATCTTGAATGATTATTTGATAGACATACGCCGTTCAAGAACGTTATTGAGAGCTTCCCTTAGTTTCCGTCGGTTGAGAGATTCAATAGCTGCATCGATTTCGGGCTTCGGAGCTTTTGCGAATTCCTCGTTGGCGGCGGCCATTGGAGTCAAGGTTTGTGGTTTGAGAGAAAGAGAGCATGTGATCGGCAGTTAGATGGGGAGGAGAAAGGAAAAAAATATGTAAGTGGCTGTTTGAATTCGGCCTACGAGGGAATTTAGTTGAGGTTTGAATTAATAGCATGTTTTATTTTTTTATTTTTATTATAATTGTGATTTAATTTTTTTTTTTATAGTATGTGTCTTATTCTTTTGTTCTTATTATAATTGTGATTTAGTTTTTCATTTTAAGTTAACTTAAGTATTATTATTGTGATTTAATTTTTCTTTTTAATTACGGTAACTTAAGGAGGTATGTTTAAGTCTCTCTTGTAAAGGCGTTTGGATTATAGGGTCATTTAATTAATATGACTTAATCACGCTTCAATTAGAGCATTTTCCTACCCTATTAATTCATTAGAAGTTCAACAAATTACATCCGATAAACGCATAACATTGCAAGCAGGTCAGTAAGCACCTTGGCAGGGCTGAAGATTGTCTATTGTGTAGAACTTCATTTGTGGAAACATTGAGCTAATGGTTTCAAATGTAGGACGCACACTGTGAGAAAAAGGGAACCAGGAAGCATAAAAAGAGTATGGAAGTATAAGCATTTCTCTATCTTGATGTTAAAGCTCTGTCCACGAATTCTACATACACCCGCAGAAAGCAAATCTCTTGTGAAACCATAAGGTACAAAATTCCCACTTCTTTTACTGAGCTAGATCAGCATGAGGCATTGAACCTGACATGATGAAATCAATGCAATATAGTTCATCAAAATTTCCTTGAAATTGCACAAATATGTAGGCCTCCATCCATGTGAAGTGTGAACATGGTCCTATGAATAACATCTCTTGTGCCATCAGCCAACTTGAAGCGAAAGAAATGAAGAAGAGCCACCGATACAATCTTCATCTGTCGGTAAGCAAAGTCTTTCCCTGAAAAAATTCGGGGACAGCAATGTACAACAAACAACTAATAACCAACCAAACAAAAAAAAAATTTGTTAGTTATGAACTTATGATTTACTAACTTGAAAAGCTATGAATTTGAATGGAGATTCATGCTGAAAAATTCCATTTTCTATCCATCTTTCAGGTCGAAATTCTTCTGCATTTTCTCCCCAAATACAAGGCATTCTTCCCATTGCACAGGCCATGTAATACAGTCCATCTCCTTTTTTAAGCCTATATCCATCTGGAAGAATATCATCTATTTCTTTACATCTCCCATCCTTTTCTTAACCAATATATATATATATATATATATATATATATATTAGTATTTATTTATTTTTGAAAGAGAAAAAAACGTAACTTGATTGGAAGATAGGAAAAAAAAAATTAGTCTTGTAAGGAAACTATTATATTGACCACAGGGACTGCAGGGTACAGTCTTAAGGTTTCTGTCAATGCTGCATGAAGAAAATGCATTTTCTCAAGTGTAATCGACCATTCATTAATGAATAAAAGAAAAAGGATATGGATTGTAAATTTATTTAGGATAGTGAAATATTCAGAACAGGCATTACTGGTGACCTCAGTTTTAAATTAATTTAGAGTAGTCGTCAATTTATTAAGGTATTGAAAAACAAAGGAATTAATTTTTTTCAAGAAAAGAGACTTAATTCTTAAGGTTTGGGGCGTAATTGACCATTCATTAATAAATTATCACGATAAGCACCATTTTTCCCCGTTGGCTGCTTCTATGGTTCCATCTTGTCCTTGTCACTCTCGTTGTTTTTCCAAGCAAATTGTCCTCATTCTTTCAAGTTTAATGCTCCTCAAAGTCCAATTGTGTAATTCTCCAATCAAATAATTTCTTTGATTTTACTGATATAATACAATGTTTAGAATAGAAACAAAGGAGGACACATATTACATATATTTTATATTTGTTTTAAAGGTACGGGGTGAGCAATATATTATGTCATAGTAGCAATAAGTAGAAAAATTATTTTAAGCCATGCAACTGACATGGTCAGGCCTTACTAGGATATTCAAGGCAATAAATCCACAATATGAATTTGAGTAATGATAGAGCCACAAACATTTTGTACAAATTGATACAAGATAAGGAGATTGTTTATATAAAATTATTATGGGCCCACATAATTTTAAAAAAATAATTCTTTATTACTTTTCAACCAATCTATCCACGCAACATCAACAGACACACTAATTTGTACAAAACAGTTTGTGTCTCTATCATTATTATATTAATTTAGCGCATGTACTCGGTGAACAGACATTTGCTGAAAAAGCACTTCAGGGGTAGGATTTTTCTTGCTGTCAAATGAAATGACACCGAGTAAATTCGGAGAAGGGAAAGCAGAGATGACAACTTTGCCTCTGGCTCTTCTAGTTTCTAGATATCGGAAAGCTTCAATAACATCATCAAATTTATGTGGTCCAGTGGGATCAATCTGAGCTTTGAGCTTTCCACTTTCAATATAAGGCCTGAGCTTCTCTAAAATTTCCCCAGTAACTGTCAAGCTTGAATAAACCGCTCGTGGGTGCGACGGAGGCCATGTTATGTCAACAATTGGTGCATTATCCTTAGCTACCACAAAAGAATTCTTGCTGTCACCTGAAAACAAAATTAAAAATGACCCATATGAAAGCTTTTTGTTTATAAAGCACTTAATATAGCGTACGTTGAATAGTGAGAAAATTACCAACTGTATCATAGAGGACATCAAATTTCTCCTCAATATCTTCATATTTGGTCTTTCTATAGTCAACATGATGTAGGGTATGTGTGTGTCGCGAGTAAGATACCTTTCGGAGGGCATAACTTGGCTACAGGTGTCTGTTTTGGGCGTAGATATATATATATATATATATATTTCAAATTAGGGATTCATGATCATATTAAAATCAGGGCAAAAAATACAAATTCAATACAATATATTTTGTTATGTAATGTATTAAAATATGTATCTTTTTATCTTGTAACCTATCTTTGACTTTAATATGATTAGAGATCCCTGATTGAAAACTCAGTATATGAAATATGACAGTCAGTATATAGAATTCAGAATGCATGCATAATGTCACTTAAATTATATGATTATGCAAAACAATATTCTAGTGCATGCACAATTAGATAGTGTTAGTGTCACGTGCATGCACAATAATAATATTATATATATACCAACAAGCGCATAGATCAGCTGGCTTGGGATTGTTCTAGCTTAACCAAGATTCTCGGTTCGAGGCTTGGGAGTGCAACTGCGTTAAATACTTGTTGGGAGAGCTTTGCCACCCTTAGTCGAGGCCCAATGTGGTCATCGGAGACCAGATGGTTTAATACACCAAAAAAACAATATAATTATATATATGATCTTCTATATCTACAACTACTCACCGGAAGGTCAGAAGGGAAGAGGGGTCGTTGGCGGCGCTTGGAATCAATGGGATTCAGAGCAGCAGCTCGAACTTGGACGAGTAGTTGGTTACAACGGGGAGTAGGAAGCGGGAAGTCTCCCAATTTGAGAACTTCCTTGGGGCCATACTCCTCATAATACCAAGCTTTCTGCATGTTTTATGTTTTATGATGCCAGCTGCCCCATTTCCTAGCTCACTATTTATAGACAAATTTAAAACACACAGATGAAGTGAGAGTCTGAGACAGAGAGAGAGACACGATTGTCAAATCACAGAGGATAAATCCAGCCAGATGATGAGTGGACTGATGCAAGCTAAGCCACTAATGTCGTTGAAATTTTATCTTGTCTGGATCTGCAGTAGTATTTGAAACAAATCAAGAAAATGAAATCAAAGTAATTAATTAATTAAAAGGACTATGTAATTGCGTACATGTTGTAGTCCTCTTTCTTATCAACATTCGCTATATCGTTTGTTTTAATGTAAAATGGAAATAACCATAGTCAGTATTAGAAATATTTGACTTCTAGTAGCAGCCAATAGCCATGCATTAAATATGAGGAGAAAAGGAAAGGACCGAACTTTTCTGTTATTTTGCTATAACTAGACAAGATGGGATCCACAGCAAAGAATATATGAGACGAAATTAGAATTTTGATTTGCCATTCGAACTACCTGAAAATGATGATGTTAATATTTATTAATTAATAGCTTTTTGTGGTAGCTGGATTGCCAAAGGTAATAATTAAACAACTAAATTAAGAGTGAGACCCTATTCTTGCAAGCTCATGAAAATGGTTGGAGACACCCAGTAGAAGGTGCAAACCCCACTCCTTTTCCTACTGCGTAAGAAGGGGATCAAGGCCTGAGAGAAAAAATTTTTTTCCCTAAATATTTGAATGCAGATCTAGGTAGTTTTGTGTCTAAATATATCAGAGCTGTGCCAATGTTATTATGATGTATTGCTCTCTAATACTTTGAAAAAAAAATCATAAAATGGTAAAAACTATCAACTGATCATATCAAGTTGAGATTGATGAATCTAACTACATTCTAGAAAAATTAATGAAAGTGAAATGAAGTTTCTTAGAGTGGTAGTGTTGGAGTCCCCCTACCCAATTGAATTCAATCAAATCTTCTAGCTAGGACCATTATTAAACAGTGTAAATATATACCAATAACATACGATAAGAAATCCAATCTAATTGCCTTGAAGGTTCAAATGTTCAACAATTAATTCTAGGAATCGGATTTCTTCATAAGAGGAACCATCATATTTACCAAATTAAACGCTTAAGCTTGAGCAATAAAATGCAAATTTGAAATATAAATTGATAAAAAATAAAGATTTGAAGTGGTCCATAATTTACTGAGTACTCGGTATAACTCACGCATTCGTGTACAAACCAGTGCAGACGAAGTAACACGAATATCTCCGGTAGTAAAGCCGGCCGATGGGAGCGAGAAGTTTGGGATATGTTTGGTATTTAGGGCTGGCTCAACGGCATAGACCAGAAAGAAGGGATGAGGATTTTACTATTGCGTAACAAAAACTAGAGAATTCATCAAAATGCCTTACGTTACAAAGCTTATCATGATCATATCCTAGCTATAGTGGATAAATCTGTCCGTCCCTGTCCCATGAAATTAATTATGAGGGATAATGATATTGATGATCGTAATAAATGAATGGTGCCATGTTTCGTACTCGTAGAGTAAATGGGTGATGAATTAGTGTGCAATGTCTGCCGTGTTATTGGTTTTTATTTTGAAGGATGGTTGAACGTCAAGTTCAATAGTCCATTCTAAGGTGACCTGCCAAGTCCCAAGTAGAAATAATTTAAGATATTATCCAGTTTTAAGAAATTGCATACCTTGTTCAAGATTTTAAGTCGTGGTTTTTTTTTTTTTTTTGCCATAATTTGTTTCGGACCCTTTCATTGTTATTTGTGACCAGTATTAAACTACTGGTCTTCCAAAATTTAGAAACCTGAGAATCTAATAAATTATGCATTAGAATTGTAGTTAGGAATACTTTTAGGCCTTAATGAATAAATTATGCATCAGACTTGTAGCTAGAACTTGTTTGGGGACCCTTTTATTTTTATTTGTGACCAGTATTTTTTATTTGAGTTCTTATTGTTTGTAGAAAGAAACCAAAGCCACAAGAGACGAAAAGGTTTAAATAATTTTGGCGCGCACTTGATCTCTCACTCGAAGAAAGCAAACACTTTCTCTAAGGAGCAAACCACTCATTTTCCTACTACATATGAGAAGGGGATCAAGGCCTGGGAGATATTTTTTTTTTTTACCAAATAAAACAAATCCAGCTAATATTGTGTCTAAATATCTGAGCTGCACCACTGATGTATTACTGCTATATAATACTTCGGAAAAAAAAAATCATAAAATGGCAAAAACAAGCAACCAATCGTCAAGTTGAGATTTGAATCTAACCATACTCTAGAAAAGCTACTGAAAGTGAAATGAGTTTCTTAAGAGTGGTAATGTTGGAGTCCCCAACCAATTGAAATCAATCAAATCCGTTAAGTATAGAACTATGTTGATCAATTTCATGCATCTGGGACCATTATTAAATTGTGTTAATATATAGATAAAATACGATAACAAATCTGACTCAGTTGCCTTATAGATTCAAATGTTCAATAATTCTAGGAATCGGATTTATTCATCATATACATTTATCAAATGTATAATGATGATAATACCTTGTTTAAATACTTACTTATATTTTAAATTTTATTATTAGTTGTTATAAAATTTATTTGGGTGGGGTTAATTGAACCCATAATTTTACTCATTAAACACACTTTCTTAATAAACCCACAACTAAAATTCAAATGTTAAATTTTCACTCTATACACTCTATAAAATCTAAAAAATAGCCTCTATTAAAATATTGTTTGTTTTATATTGTTATTCCATAAAATTCTCTTCAAAAAAGTATTTCTTTTAATTTATTTTATTTCATACAAAACTCATTTTTTTTTAATAAAATCGAATAAGAGAATAAAGTGTAAACGGGGCCGCTAAGTTCTTCCTCAGTCAAAGACCGAAGAGATAACAATAATTATTTGTTGTGGGATCCGAAAAAATTCTTTTTGAAAGCTTACTTGCAGTTTGTTCTCTTTTTTTCTGAAATTTTTATTTGTTAGGGTGCGCATTTAAATTTTTATCAAATAGAAAAATGTAAGATCGTGATAAAGAAGAGATTACGTGATGAATTTAAACTATAATTTAGAGAATGAGTAGGTACGGTTCATCATAAATAGGTGAAAAATTATAGTTTGTTTAAATTCTTATGTCCTTAGATGTAATTTTATTTAAGGATAAATTAGTAATTAAAAAATTTATAGAAAGATGGGTTTAGAGAGTAAATTCATGGATTAAAATAACCTCACTCAATTTATTTATGTGTATAGGTCGGAGTATATTGACATTCAAGCAAGAAGATCTTTGGATACTTTCAAAATATAAGGCAGTTTTGAAGGCAAGGTTATGTTATCTAATGGAAAGATGTTTCAACCCACAAAGAACACAAAGAACTATTTTTATGATCAATGTTCTTTGGACACAATTGTGTCAATATACGTTGTTATAACTTTTTGTTGGATCTTCTTGATTTTGTACAATGAAGTTTATGAATTAAAAATAGTTTCAATTGAAATTGTTGGAGTGCAGGTGTGCAAAAATAAAAAGAGAAAGAGTAATTAAGTAAATTAATTAGAGAAGCAAGTGGCATTCGAGTGTAAATACCGTGGGTGAAATATCATCCAGTGGTTTAAAGATTGGTGGCAGAGAGAGATTATTTTTTGGGTGAGGCTATCACCAAATTCCTCTCCATACCCATTTTAAAAAATAAATTCATTATTAAAAATTAAAAATTTAAAAACCTCAAAATTAACCTTCACTAATCTCTACCTTACAACTGCATATTCTCTCTCCCTACTCTTGCATTCTACAAACTAAATACTCAATTTTACTCTCTTTTAAATTCATTTTTTCAACCTTTCTTAATATATCATAACCTTATATTTCATGCTTTATATATATAAGAAGTTTTTATCTTGATATTCATTAGCTTTTGTGTTTGGTAAAAATTAATTTCTTGATATTCAACAACTTTCATGGTGGATAAAAATTTGTTGATGTATATTTTTAAAAAGTAGATTTTGTTCCTCTTAGTTAATGATACCAATTATTTGCAGCTAAAACAATATATCTGAATGAATTTGATGAGAATTTGTGAAATTAAGAAGAGAAAGAGAATGAAGAGTTACTTAAGTAATTCTTTCAAAAAAATATGTGGACCCCACATATTTTATTCTCATTCTCCACTCTACTTTAACAAGTAAACAACATCAACCATTTCCATTTTAGATTCCGATTCTTTAATTCTACAACATCAATCATTATGTTTATATCCCCTAATATTTTCTTTTTTACGTTATAGTTTATTATTTCTTCACTATGACACTTTAAGTTAGTAAGTTTTACAAATTTAATGTTATAACCAATCCAAATTTATGATTTTTTTTTTTATTACGGCATCGATCGAACCAAAATTCTAGTTTGCATTGTATCCCTCCAATGCACGAATGTAATTAGTAAATTAAAAACTAATATCGTCCATAATTAACTACATTCGTGTGAGGGTAATATTGTCCATAATTAGTTACGTTCAAATCTATAAAATTTATTTTTAATTCGTGAATTAAAAGCTCTTGAATTTAAATTCACAACTTAATTAGCTAATTAAATCACTCTCATTCCTGTCTACAGGACACGAGTGCACATAAGTCAAGCTAATTGAGTTAAGATTTGCACCCTATGCAGGCATGCGCAAGAGACAGCCTTTATGCTTATGTTCTTACTCATATATAGATATTAGATAAGTAATTATATATAAATCTTTCATACCTTAGCTATCTTTCCATGGCTATATTTTGAATAATAATTTTTCATTCACCCGATCATATAAATATACCATTTTCAAGAAACTGTGGAGGAGCATCTGAATCACCCCTAAACCTTTCAATTATACTAAGTGGATCTCATTGAAAAATCATTCCTGAAAATAACCACTTGTGAGCTATTTTTCCATCAATAGGAATTTACCACTAGGCTAACTAACGGTTTGCTTATTTGAATAACGTGTTTAAAAATATACTAATTAACTAGTCACATGATGTGTTGCAAGTAATTTAAGTTTATGGGTAAATTTAAATTTTAAATTAATGGGTAAATATTTTTAAAATCACTAATAAAATAGAAAAAATAAAAATAAAAATAAAAAATATACATATTAACTTAGATGTGTACATAATAAAAATGCATTATTATATGATAGATGTTATAAGACTCTTTAAAAAAAATATGTTGCATACTACCTAGCTTTAAAATTTTATTTTTATGTTTACATTAGTCTTGGAAAGCTGAAATAACATTTAGACATAGAAATAAATCTAATTAGCAAGTAGTGTTAATTAATTTTAAAGAATTAAAATTAAATTATTGTCGTAACTAACTTTAATTTTGTGCATTATTGATTAAATCCTGCAAGACTCATTTATGTCTCTATTGATGCCATGATTCTTATAACAATATCATAAAATGAAATTATAGGTAAATTTTTTTTCCCGATGAATGGTACAAATTATATTTAAGAAATAAAAGGGTGAGAAATAATATTTACAAATTAACCAAGAAAATCAATATTGAGGAAGCTCACATTATCAGATAAAGTTATTTGATTTAAGTTGTAAATATATTATATAAATTTAGGAGAAATAACATGAAGCTTTAAAATTGATGTAAAGAATTAAATCCAATGAAATTCGAATTGTGACCTCTAAAATCTACAAAAATAAACAGGCCAGATCATATGCGTTTTCCACAAGAAATTTAATCTGACAGCGCGTTTTACTTATAGAATCAAACTACCAATAACATGAAAGGTACAAGAACTGAAATCTTTTGGATTATGTTGTAACACACTTTAAGATGGAGTAGCTCACTCATTAGCAGGCACGATGACGCAATTATAACATTCCAGCCCAATATATATGAGTTGAACTATTGGCCCCTCTTTAAAAGTCTATTGAAATTATATTTTTACCCACAATTAAAATTACTTAAAAAGATATTTATATTCGATAAAATCTGCTCGTTACTCTTTACACCAATATTCAGTTATATCTTTAAAATTTCAGTTAATATCTATTTACTACATAGAAAATAATACAACTTCAGATATTTTTACGTCCTGCAATAAGTTTTATGGTCAAGAAGATTTATTAAAGTTGAGGCTTTTGAGTTCACAATTTTTATACGGTTGTAGTTGATTTAAAAATCAATACAGTAAATAATTATATGAGTTCTATTCCAAACAAAAATTCTTTTATAAAGCAAGAACTAATTATTTATTAATCCTCCACAAATCAGCAAGCAGAACATCAACTTCTCAAGGTAAACTCAATAACTATTTTAATAAAAACAAACCACTCTTAAATTTCTTTGCTGGCTTATTTGAACAAACCAACAACTCCAACAATGTCCTTAAAATTTCCGGCCAACCAGCAACTTCTGAAGTACGCAAACCAACAAATCCAGGCAGGCACCAGTTCGAAAGAAAATCTATCTAGCAATTACTTGGTTTATCAACAACATTTTTGTTCTTTTACAATTTAGGGTTACTTTGGGAATAAGTGGGATGTTATAAAATTATCTGTTTCTTTTTTTTTTTTAATGGGTAAGTTAAGAAAAGGGGGTTTTAAAAGCTTTTCAGAGGGGTGTTTATAGTTCCACTCTATTAATATTAACTCACCGAGTAGAATTAAAAGCAGAATTGAAATAGCGTCTCACCTCTCGCGTCGCGCCTCGTGTCTTTCATTGGTCATAAATTTTCAATCCTGTCCTTCAACTATTAAAATTTTTCAATCAACAATCGAGTCGTCACGAACTTTAACTTTCACTCCTCGCAACATTTTTCAATTTCCTTTGAAGATTCTCTCCCCTGATTTGTAAAAATGGTACGAAATTTCTAAAATATTGTTTCAATTTCTTTCTTCGAAATTGTTAAAATTATTAAAGGTATGAGTTTTATCAAAGGTTTATTTCAGACATGAGTTTTATCAAAGGTATCATCGACTCTCTCGGCTCAATTTTCTCCAACGACAGCTCGCCTTATGAATCCGAACGAAACCCTAGCTCTTCGACGATGGACGGCGTAGTTGGAACTTCAATTACGAACGAACGAACCGCATATAAGCTCAAAGGATACTTTGATTTGGCCAAAGAAGAGATAGCCAAAGCCGTTAGGGCTGAAGAATGGGGCTTATTAGATGACGCCATTATTCATTACAAGAACGCACAGCGTATTTTGATCGAAGCTAGTTCCACTCCTGTGCCATCTTATATTAGCACTAGGTATTGGAAATTCAAATTGATTTTTGTTTCTGTTACTTATTTGAATTTTGTTGGTGACATATTTTTGTGACAGTGAACACGAGAAGGTGAAATCGTATCGCCAAAAGATATCGAAGTGGCAGAGTCAAGTGTCTGACAGATTACAAGCATTGAATCAGCGAGCGGGTGGCTCATCTACGGGCAAGGTATGTTTCATCTAATTTATGTGTGTAACTAACAGTAGGTTCTGTAACTAGTGACATTTGTTGATTCAACATTAGAAAATGGAATTAGTTTTATATGAATTACCCAGAGGTTGAAGCTTGTCTAAAGTGCCAATTGACTTGTGTATCCTTCCTTCTAAATTAGGAGGATAAGATATATTACCGGATTCTTATTGGTGCTATATTTTCTAGTATCTATTTTGGTATGAAATGTGCCTACATTTTTTTAAGGAAAAAAATTCTTATCTTTGAATGACCTACATTTGCTCTAATAAGGGATTTTGTATCTTCAGTATCAAGTTTAGTGTTTGCTTCTGAAATTCATATGTTCTGTGCTTCACTATAACACATTGAATAGATGCATTTAAGTATATTACCATCTGCTAGTCATTTGAAGTAAGGTGTTGATGAACGGGTAAGAAATGCTGAGAAGGATAGGAAATTCATGTGAAATAAGCAAATTGAGGATATGATCAAATGTATCTAATAAACACTTTTTAGATATCAAAGGCTTCACAAAACCCTTGTCAATGTTGATAAGAAGGATGTGTGTTATGGTTGTTGAAGGATGTTTTATGAAGGTTTTGGAGTTGCTTCTGCTCTAACAACGAAAATATGTTCAGGGAAGCAACTGAAAGTGTTTTATCAAAAGGCAAGTTAGAGCTAATAGCGACCTACAACTACAAGTTTATCTTAAATCAAGGTTGTTGGCATCATTTTTCTTCTTTTCTGTTCCTTCCTGGTGTTTGTAATGATGCATTGATTTCTGTAATCATCATTGTTCTTTCTTCTTGAAGAAAATTTGTGCAAGTTTTTGAGCTGTGGGTTGCTGATAAATTTTGATCATATTTTACTGTTATGTTTTTATTTTAAAAAATATTTGCAGAGCACCTTACCGCATGCACAAACTGTTGCAGTTTCATCAACATCAAACTTTAGGAAAAACATTTCACCAAATTCTCCGAGTTCTAGTAGAAACAATCCAGTGGTGAGGAATCAGACAGAGAAAGTTGTAAGCTCTAAACCTGTGGCAGAAGCTGGTAATGGTTACGAGTCAAAATTGGTTGAAATGATAAATACAGCGATTGTGGATAGAAGTCCATCTGTTAAATGGGAAGATGTTGGTGAGAATTCTTCTCTTTCTTTTCTGCTTAATTTGTTTGGATTGAAATTGTTTCTCATCTATGTTCTGCACAGCTGGTCTTGAGAAAGCAAAGCAAGCTTTAATGGAAATGGTTATTTTGCCGACTAAAAGAAGAGATTTGTTCACTGGCCTCCGAAGACCAGCTAGAGGTAACAATTGATAAGTCCATAAACGAAGAGATGTAGCAGTTAAATACTTGTTCCAGAGCAGAAGTTCTGAATTTTGGCTTTTAGGTCTGCTTCTCTTTGGTCCCCCTGGAAATGGGAAGACCATGCTTGCTAAAGCAGTGGCATCGGAGTCACAGGCCACATTTTTCAATGTTTCTGCATCTTCCCTAACGTCGAAGTGGGTGTGTCTCTGTCTGTATAGTATCTTTCTTTTATTATTCTTTAATTTTTGCTTTAGTTGGTTGATTGGTGGTATTAGTCATAACGAATTTAACTTGTACGGTGTTAGGTGGGAGAGGGTGAAAAGCTTGTTCGGACTCTCTTCATGGTAGCTATATCAAGACAGCCAAGTGTAATTTTCATTGATGAAGTATGCTACTCCTGCAATCTACTATCTCGATTATGTGACACCATGCCACTCCTGTTTTGCATTGGTTCTTTCATGCACATTGTTGTTGCTTGCATTGATATTTGAAGACAAAATAATGGCTGTATGATTTTATTTTTTCTTATTATTATTTTTAGGGTATTGGTATCCCTGTGCACTAGTATACCACTAAATTGGATATAATAATTCAATCTCAATTTTATTAGTTTCAAGTGATCTCAAAGAGTTTGATAGTAATTTTAACTGGTAGGGCTGGTTCGAACATGACATTAGATAAATGCCATTTTCTGATTTCTCATTTACTTAAATTTCTCTGTTGTGACTCATTCTCAACTTATTCTGCCTAGATGGTCTTGATGGTGCATTTTTCTCTGTGATTGTTAACAGATTGATAGTATAATGTCAACAAGGATGGCTAACGAGAATGATGCAAGCAGACGGTTGAAGTCTGAGTTTCTAATACAGTTTGATGGAGTGACGTCGAATCCTAATGATTTGGTGATTGTCATGGGTAAGCTTCTCATATTTCACCTAATTACACTTCATCCTGACCATTTGGGTTTGTCCTTTGTGCTGTTATTTGGGTCATATCTTCTGTTGTTTTCCAATCTATTGCATCTAACCTAATGGAGACTATGACTTTAGTGTCTTCACTTGGCAAATCTGCCCCATCAACTGAAATAAATCTCAAACTTCAATGTTTACAGCAAACAAAGACATTGATACCTGGTGCATAAGTTTTTGAGTGTTGAAGAAACTTTTGTAGCTTGGAGAATGTGTACATGTGGCTTTGAGAGCCTAATTAATGAATTAAATTACTGTACAGATGGGACCTGTCAAGTCAGTCTCTTTTACTCTTCAACTGTACATGTTTTTGACCCATATAGCTAGGATAAGGAATGCTGTTTTAGTTTCATTTACTTATGTATCCTCTGATCATGCATCTTTAGATTACCTTTTTATTTTCTGAGACTTTGGTTTTTCTTTTAATGCAGGTGCAACTAATAAGCCTCAAGAATTAGATGATGCTGTTCTTAGGAGATTGGTTAGTATGTTGTTGAGTGATTCATTCAAAACATTCTTATGCTCTGTTAATAATGATGTTATACTGTTAATTCCTGTTTAATATTTTGCACAAAATTTGTGATAATTTCCATACAGTTCACGTCTTCTTGTTGAATATTATATGTTAACAATGCAAATTCTTGTGAGTATTGACTCTTAAATAGCCTTTTATTTTACTTTATTGACTTGCATAATGTGAAACCCTGAACCAGGTGAAGAGAATATACATTCCTCTGCCAGATGAAAATGTTAGGAGACTTCTTCTGAAGCACAAACTGAAGGGCCAAGCATTTTCCTTATCTGGTAAATTTATCATAAGGTTGCTTTTTGCAAATCAATTGACTTCCTATAGTTAGTGTTTTATTAGATTTCATTTTTTTTCCTTTCCAAAAAATCCTCATTATTTGATTTTTATTGATAATCCATTACCTCTTCTCTAATTCTTGATTCTTTATTATTCTGCAAATTATTCTCATATTCAAATTTGGCAAAGACAGTGCAATTCATAGGCATATATTCTTGCATTGCTGTTAAACTGCCCTTCACTAAGCTGCAGTGAAATGTACCTGATAATTTGATTGTCTTTATCTCTGACAGGTGGAGATCTAGAAAGGCTTGTGAGGGAGACAGAAGGTAAGATGTTAATATATGTGTGATAACCTTGTGAATATATTGTTTCACTGATGGTAGCTGTGTGCACCAATTTATAGTTGGCATAATACTTAGGTCTTTCATCTTTGGACAATAACCAAGCCCAATGTCAATCTCAATGTTGGAAAAAAATTATTTTCCTATTTTAAAAAATAAAGAATAAAGAAAAGATGAATTTAATGGGAAAAAAATAAAGAAAAGAACTTAATATGGTTACCTTTAATACATAGGATATTCTGGAAGTGATTTACAAGCCTTGTGTGAAGAAGCTGCAATGATGCCAATTAGAGAGCTTGGTACTAATGTTCTTACTGTCAAGGCAAATCAGGTACTCCAGCAAGAGAATTCTCTCTCTCTATTTTTGACTTGATGAATAAGGAATGTCATTTGATATTAATTGATAATTTTACAATACCAGCTAAGACCACTTAGGTATGAAGACTTTCAGAAGGCAATGGCCGTCATTAGACCGAGCCTAAACAAAAGCAAGTGGGAAGAGCTTGAACAGTGGAATCGGGAGTTTGGCTCTAACTAAATTTCTCTTATCGCATATATGATATGCTTGAAACCAATGTGTGTCGGCTTCACTGGAAAAATTAAATGAGTAGTCTTTTTTTCGAATAGCTGTCTTTGTCTTTATCCCTTGAGCCTAGAAAGCAGCCACAAGATAGGATAGTAAGCCTCATACTGGTCCTAAGGAGTGGGTAAATGAAAATCCTCTAGTAGTATTACGTGCCTGGCCATATGAAACTCTATATGTAAATTCTTCATATTCTTTTGCACGTATGTTGTAATATTTTGTGTAACTAATCTAAAGAACAAAACTTATATGTACGAGGATAGAATTGAATCTTAATGTGTTCAAAATCCAAAGTTTGCTTGCAATTGCTTTCAGTTTGCATGTAACTGGAGACATGAGGATGATTCTGTTTATTCTTACCATTCTCTACGATGGAGACGAAAAGAATGCTGCTTGTAAGAGCTAAGAACAAAAACTTAGCAGATGATAAAACGGTGCGTTTTTGGAAGGGGTGGTCGAATAATTTAAAAGAAATTGAAATCCATGAGTTCAAGCGTGGTCTTCTTTTCGGCAAAGAAATATAGTTTGTGGAATACGAGAAAGACAAGCGTAAAGACTATTTTACCACAAGCAATGCTAAAGGGGAGAGATGAGTGAGATAAATATGAGAGTCTTCTCTTTCTTTGTCCACCTACTATATCTCTTCTCTTTCTTCTTTTTTTTCTCTCACCATTCTCTCATTCTTCTTTCTCCCATGCATTTTTCTTTTATCACTCAACTGTGGATCGATTTATTTTCACTTGTGCTGTGGTTAGTTTTTAATTTCTATAGGAAAGACAAAAAGTTGTTGCTTTGGTTCAACTAAGGGCTTATTGTAATAAAAAAAAAAAAAGGCTCATTAGGAGTTGTTTTTAAAAGACTTATAAGTTATTTTGAAAAGTTAAAAATTAGTTTTAATATTTGAAATTTTTTTTAGAAATTATTGTTGGTAAAACAATAATTTAAAAAAGCAAAAATGAGATCATTATACTTAATACAATTTCATATATATCCAAATATATATTATAAAAATTTAAAATTATCTTTATTAATTAAGAAATAAAATTATTAACTTTAAAGAGATTATTATTATTGCCAATTATATTAAGGCAGCAAAATAATAATAATATAATATATATATTTTAGTTATCAATTATTATATTTATTTATAAATGTTTAGTAAATTTTAATATTTAATTCAATATTATGTCCTGTTTAATCAATAATATTCTCATAACAGTTTAACAATAAAATTTATTAAATACATACAATTGTTTTTAAAATTTATAATATTTTTATAAATAAATTTTATTAAATATTTAATTATTTTTTTTATAATTAATTATTTTTACAGTGGTAAAAACAATTATTTAAAAAACGGCAGCGTTACCCAAACTGGCGCTAAGGCAATTTCGGAGTGAAAAGCAGATGGAATTTTGGGAGTTATTTCTTGCTAAGGGTAATGTAGTCGTTACGAGTGGAGAATTGGTTATATTTTCAAAATTCAAAATTTGGTCATCTTTGCAAAAAGACCTAACATTCCAATCAGAGCCATTTCAGTTTCACTGAGAAGTGACCTGATCCGGAATCAGCAGATGTCCCAAATGGACACCAAAACAGCAGAAGAAGAAGATAATCGCAAGAGAGAATGGTCCTTACAAGACTTCGAGATTGGGAGACCTCTCGGCAAGGGCAAATTCGGCCGCGTCTATCTCGTCCGAGAAGTCAAGGTTTCACTTCGTTTTCTCGCCAAACTAATCCTTCTCTTGTCTTTTATTTTTTCATTTATTTTTTAAATTTATTTGTTTATTTTGGGGGGGTTGCTGGTTGCAGAGCAAATATCCAGTGGCATTGAAGATTATATTCAAGGAGCAAATTGAGAAGTACAAAATTCAACATCAATTGAGGAGGGAAATGGAAATTCAATCAAGTCTACGTCACCCTAATATACTGCGTCTCTACGGTTGGTTTCATGATGATGAACGTATTTTCTTGATTCTCGAGTACGCTCATCGCGGTGAGCTTTACAGGGAGCTCAGGAAGCACCGTCGTTTTACTGAACAGCAAGCCGCCACGGTGATTACTTTTTACCATTTTTGTGTTTTCTGTTTTTTTTTTATATAAAAATAAATTAAAAATATGGCTTACTTTTGCTGTGTGAATTTCAGTACATTGCGAGTCTTACTAATGCGTTGGCTTACTGTCATGGGAATCATGTGATTCATAGAGATATTAAGCCTGAAAATCTGTTGCTTGATCATGAGGTATATTCAGTAACCCTTTTGTTTATTTTCCTAATTTGTTCTGATTATTGTCAGTTTCTTATAGGAAAATTTAAACTTCATAAACTGATACGATCGGAATTGAAGTTCCGACTCTAGGCTGGGGGTAGGCCCTGATGAGGAAGTTATAGTCACCTTCCATACTGGGACTTTTATGTGACTCATCATAGCAAACAATGTCTCCGACAGCCTTGCCGGGATCTCCAAATCAAATAATTGGTTTACAAGATCAGACACTCTTAGGGGGTCTGGTCTTCCCGGATTCCAGCTCTTATGTCTTTAAATACGACCTTGTACGAATGTTGTGTTCATGTGTTGTCCTGGATTCGACCAATTTGACATTTTTAAAATAGTGGATTTCCATGTAGTAATTTTATAGCCATGTGAATCTGCTAGTTCAGGTTGATGAGATTGTTGCCAATTATTTTTTTGGGAAAAAGTCAACTCAAAGTCTATTGTCTCTTTTTATTAAGCAGAAGTGTGTATTAGAGAAGCTTTGCTTTTGTTATGTGCTACTTCTAATTTTCTGAGGTTCCTGCACACACAACAACCAAATAAGTTCTGTCAGAAAGAAAGTATGTCTTCAAATTCATATAAGCATATCAAAATTTTGTAACTGAATCATGTTTGGCAAGTTTATACTTACAACATTTGGACACATGTACTCATTATGGGTTGTCCTTACTTTTGTTTAATGTTTGCATGTTTGAGCACAATGATTATATGCATGACTTGCGGATTTCCATGTAGTAGTTTTAGCACAATGATTATATCCACTTTTTGTTTTTATGACCTTTGGCTGCTACAGAGCTCCAATCCTTTATTGTGATTCCTTTATCCATAAAACTTTGAGAACATGGGCATGTGCACACAGCACACACACACACACACTTATGAGATGCTATGTGCTTCTAAATGATTTAGTCTGATTTGCTATACCTTCACCTACATCACATTCATGAATAAATTAGAGCAGATATTTTGGATTTGTGTTTGAATGTCATAATAATTGCAGGGTCGATTGAAAATTGGTGATTTTGGATGGTCAGTACAGTCAAGAAGCAAGAGACATACTATGTGTGGGACATTAGATTACTTGGCCCCTGAAATGGTGGAAAACAAAGAACATGATTATGCTGTTGATAACTGGACGTTGGGTATTCTTTGCTATGAGTTCCTCTATGGTGCTCCTCCATTTGAGGCTGAGAGTCAAAAAGATACGTTCAGAAGGTGAGGGATGGTTGTTGGAATGCTTAATCAGTATGATTACTGTATTTTGTGAACTAGATTTTAAGCATGAATTATTGTGTTACACAGGATCATGAAAGTTGACTTGAGCTTTCCTTCCACTCCCAGTATCTCTGCTGAAGCCAAAAATCTTATAACCCGGGTAAGTTTGTCCTCTACTATGTGAACCTAAACTTGTGCAGTGAAATAGTGAATGGATTCTAATTACATTTGTGACTATCCAAACCTAAACTTTTTCAGCTTCTAGTAAAGGACTCCTCCAAAAGGCTTTCTCTTCAGAAGATTATGGAGCACCCTTGGATTATCAAGAATGCCGACCCTAGGGGTACTTGCGATATTTAGCATTTTAAATTCTGAACTTAATATACTGCCCACCTTTATACTGAAGGATTTGGCTGTGTCCTGTGTTTAAAGCTTAAAAAGATAAAATCTAGACTCAAACCGGAGATCTTCAGTGTGTTAGACTGACATGATAGCCAACTACACCACAGCACGTTATTATTACATGCCACGAAGCCGTTGAATTTATTTCCTTATACAGCATCTTGTATTGATGTTATCCTTTTAAGTAGTTACTTCATTACAAAAAATACTTTTACTCTCATCTTAAAGCCTGAGACTAAATGAATCTTCTTAAATATCAAAAGCTCTCAAATCACCCAACTTTTTTATATCTTGCAGTGCACTATCTAAGGATCGAATAGGTTGCCGCAGATTCTGCAATTGTTTTAACAATTTTGTTGTCTAATTTATAACTTGACAGAAAGCCTCTATATATCATACAGCCCCTCTTATTGCACAATTCCATCAATAAGGAATAATAAGAACTGTCCCTCTAACAAGTTCATCAACTAGTTTTCTATTGCTACACAAGAAAGATGGTTAAGTATATATCTTAGTTAAGCACTAGAAACATAGTTTTTTTCTTCAAAAAGAGGACTTCAATACTGATAGCTATTGCAAAAACCTCAAATTAATTGTCTTTGTTGCTTGTGATGGTAGTGTCACTGATGGTAGCATCACTACTGCTGCCAGTAGGGCTTTTTGTTGCAACTTGAGGACTTTTTGGGACTGGTATAGAGAGAATGGTGTTTGAGGTCGCAGAATCTGCATTGCCAGATGTGATCATTGTGCTAGCAGAAAAGTGCTGCTGGCAGTGACAGTGGAAAAATTTGCAGCTGGATGTTTAGCTTCAACACGCTTTTCTGCACCTCTATGCAATGTGCATTTCACAGTACTTCTGATTAGGAATAACATCTCGGCTGCGCCACCACTTCTTCCCATCTGTTCTTCTACACCTTCCTCGCTCAAGTTCAATGTCACTTCTGTAAAAGCCTGACCCCCTGCAACCTTGAACTGAAACAATAGTAAGAGCAAATTTGCTTCATTTGACATTTATAGAGGAAATTGATTTTAAAAATCTGCAACAATTGAAGCACGGAACAGAATAATCCAACAACCAATCTCCAAATGTTAACCAAAAATTCAAGAAAAAAAAATAGAAACTAGGAATTCAAAACCACCAAACTAATCACAGAGAAATGTCAAAGTTCTATTCTTCCCTCAAGTGCATAACAACCCTGCTGAAGTAACCAATCTTCTTCCCACCTTTGAAAGCCTACGTCTATTGTAATCCCATACAGCCATAAAGCTCCAAATTGCATTCACTTTGATTCTTCCTTCGCCTTGTTGGAAAAAATAGCAGATAAAAAGGATTCATAAACAGCAAGTCAACGAATATGTTGATCTGAAATTCTGCTAGAAATTACAAAATAAACGATTGTAACATTATCCCTAATGCTAGAATCCAAAGTGACGGGGTAATCTACACAAGATTTTATCACAGAATCAGTAATGGACCACCACAAGCAAATTTATAGTTGCCCAAGAATTATTTGTAACTGATCATTCGATTAATATGAGTGCAAGAAGAACATCCAAAATGTCAAGGGTTCAGTCATGAAAATATACCTCGAAGAACAATTTTCGGAAAGAAGCCAAATACTGCAGATGCATTATTTCCACTTTTGCTGCATCTGATGATACTGCTCACATTGTTCTTCCAATTGATGTTGGAGGTGGTGGTGAGGGTGTTAGTAATGGTGAAGATGGGGCCACTGCTGGGGATGGAAAGAATCAAGGGGTTGCTAGAGGGGATGGGATTGGTGTCGCCAGTAGAGTTTATGTTGTCAATAACATCATTGTTGCTATCACTATAGCGGGTGTTAGTAATGATGGGTGTGGAGTTTAGGGTGGAGTGGCATGGGGTGGAGTCTGTGTGGGTGCTGCTGTTGGCAGCATCAATGGTGATAACAAAGTTGTTGCTGCCTCCAGCATTTTTGCTGCTAGTTTCTCCCACAAACATTGGGTAGTTTTTGTTTTCATCTTTGATACTGGTGATGGTGATAGTACTGGTGATGCTGGAATAAGAGATCATGGGTTGAGAAAGGGTTCGAGTGGTTTTTGAATTTTTCGAATCACACAATGGTGTAAAGGCCAAGGGCAACAATGATTGAGAAGAATGGGTTGAAATGGCCTTCAAATTCGAATCCTTGGGTGAATTTTTACCTAAAAGATTTGCAATTTGAGAAGCTTCCGCATGCTTATTTGAATGCGTGCAGCCCCTGTACATGTGCCGCTTACAGTACTTCTGTTCAGGAACTGCGTTCTTACCGCACCTCCATTTATTTCCATCAGTTCTTCTGCACCTCCCTGGTTCTAGATCCATCATGATCCTTAGGACCAAGGCCTGCAACTGAAACTTGAAGCAAATATATAAAAATTAAATTCAAAGATAGAGCTAGTGCAAAATGAATAAAGTGAAACATATATATATATATAGATCGCTGATTATATTAAAGTCAGGAATAATGTAAAAAAAAAAACACAAATTTTAATGTATTGTATTTTGTCCTATA
The DNA here is from genome assembly GCA_030449835.1 of Clausena lansium. Classification (NCBI taxonomy): domain Eukaryota; kingdom Viridiplantae; phylum Streptophyta; class Magnoliopsida; order Sapindales; family Rutaceae; genus Clausena; species Clausena lansium. The sequence goes on from JASUUF010000257.1 coordinate 6,652,770, forward strand.
ATATATTAAAATCTGTATTTTTTTTTTTTTGGTCTTTTAATTTATCCATGACTTTAAAAATCAGTAATTCTTAGTTGGAATCACACTTTATATATATATATATATTTAAATTTAAAATATGTAGCATATTCTATTAAATGGTCACATTAAAACTATCCTAACTAAATTTTTCTCTTATTACGTTAACTGTCCCAAAATGTGTGTCCGCAACTCTAAACAAATTACAACCGGGAAACATACCCCATTTTGAAATTCATGGTATCATCCAACTTATTTCAGAGAACCACCAATGTGCAAACAGCTAGCATAGCTATTAACATAACCTAGCTAATAATAAGAGACTTGAAATTATCAGGGAAATTGCATGTCAATGTTCGTCAACAAAATTGATCATGTTAGCCTAAATGTATCCCGTGTGTATTCTTCACGTCGAATGAACCATCTTTAAAGAAGAATCAGAACAGAGTAAGTATCTTACGGCTGGGATATAGATTATAAATACTAAATACCACTGCGATCAGACCCAAAAGAGCTAGCAACTTCCTTCCAGAAGGGGATCAAAACAGGACACGGAACAAAAAGCCCAGCTTTCATATGCTCAAAAATGAGAACTTGTCGGAAAACTGTTTTCTTTTTCCTCCCTTCCATCGCCATCACCACCGTCCGCTCCTCCTCCTCCTCCTTTCTCTTGTGGGTCCCACCACTATCTTCACCACAAAATGGACGAAGGGGACATCAGAAATGAATATTAAACGAACAATGATTGTTTTTATCTTTTATTTTAGAAAAAGGAAGAGTTGAAGAAGAAATAGACATTCTTGTGAAGAATAATGTACCAGAGTCTCCACAAAGAGGAGGGCTTCGAAGCGGTTTGGGCTCCATTGTCATAAGAGCTTCAACGACGGCTATTTATTTTAGAGAGTTAAAAAGTGTTAAGCTTGAAGCACAAGCAACAAACAACACATATATAGTAGAAGCAGAGAACGTTTAATTAACTAGTTCAGAGAAGCAGTGGATTTTTTTTTATGAAATTAAGTTTTATAATGTTGAAAATAAAGTTTGCTTAGCACGCTGCGTTGAGACTTGAGAGGGGGACTCGACCGACTACTGTTGCTTGCTCGCAACTGAAAGTTGATGAGATGAGATTAAAAGCGGTTGTCCGACAGCATCAGCCGTTGCAGTAGTCACAGCGAAGAAGCGGGTTTCATGCGCGTGTCATTCACTATCAAATTCTAGAACGTCCAAGTCCCCTTTGCGACGTATTCCACGCGCCTTGCCAGATTGCTTGTCTGTCATTGTTTTTGCAAGCGCGCAGGAGATAACACGTCACCTGTATCTGCCAGCGTTAACGTGTCCTAAAAAAATTTTTAAAATTCGATTCGAATCATTGGGGTGTATTTAGACTTTAGTCGTACCCCGATCACTTTTCCTATCGGCTGAGATTAGATGGAATTGAATTACATGAGCCCAGCTCAAATCTGCGGAGCAAACATCAATCTGTTCATACGTCATCCAATTTACAAGTCCCCATTTTTGTTGTGGTCATACTCATATGCCATAATGCCAAGGGCCGCATGCACCAAAATGTGGACCATTTCTCAAATGATGGAAGAGGGTGCAGAGTCACGTGGCATCTACTATTAAGTAATCTTTAATTCTTATGTCATTTGTTTTCCATCCTTGATATAAATAAATATGGTGAATGACTGGACTGTATGGTGATACAATGTTGCCGACATCATGAGTTCGCACCAGATCCATCCATATTCAAAGATAAAAAAGAATGGACAAAACTATATTAAAATTGTTGCACGGTACCCCTCTTTAAACCAAAATGGGTTAATATCTTTAAAATCTTGCCCTCGGGCTTGGTCAAACAACAGAATTAACTTGTTCGTGAAGCAGATTCAGAAATTACTACTTTACCAAATGTAGCTCAAAGTCCATCCAACGATATCTATGCTATGAAAGTTGGGTTAAAATTGACCAACTCAAAACAAATTCCCGTAATACTTGTGCGCACTGAATCTAAGGCTCCACTTACGACTTCGAGAAGGATGCTAGTTACACTAGAATTGGCAAATAATATTATTACTATAACTACTACCACCAGCAAAGTGGAAGATGGCCTGGCTAAGGCTAATCACTAATGGCCCTGTAGCAATGCGACAACAAGCTCAACAAAACAGTTGGCCAATTGCTTAGCGATTTTATAAGTGGAAAACTTATGTGGAAAGTTGTAACAGCTGGTTTCTTGAACTTTATCCATATTCCACAATATCAATAAAAAGCCAATTCAGTGGCAGGCTTATCGTTTATGCCCAGCCAGCCACCCATTAGTCCATTACATACAAATTAGAACGCATACAGAAAAGTAGCTTTAATGAAATTGCATGTTCCAAAACTCCAGAGTACTCTTGTTATTCAAAATCAAAACTACTACCGATTAAGGTGAAGATTAGGGTACCTGATGGTCCGGTCCTATTAAGTTAACAACAAAATTTACATAAGAGGAGGGGGAGTCCTTGACCCTTGCTTTCCGTTGGAGTCCCCTCATAGGACAACGGAATTCGACTTTCCAAATTCTAACCATGGTTTATATTATACCTTATAGCCGTTACCCCCGACGCAAAAGCGAACGAAGGTCATTTCTGTCATCTAACCAAAAGAAGAGAACCAAATTGCCGTTGCATATTATTCTACTACCACATTTCCAGCTGTGATCAAAGCATGCCTGCCTGCCTCCCTCCTCAGTCCTCAGTCCTCACATCACATGGCCCCATTTCCCAACGGACCCCAGTCCTTAACCATAGTTAAAATTTAACCCTCAACTCTAGTTAAATCCTACCTCCCAATCCTTTCCTCTTCAGTCTTTAGTTCACCATATTATTACTTCTGCTCTTTCTCACTCTGAAGTCAGAACAAATCAATCACTACTACTTGTCTTCCAAATTCGAAGTTGATAGCATAATCCACAATGAGCACTCTGTCTCTACGCAACCCCCCTCTCTTCCTCGCTTTCTCTTTACTCGCAGTTACGATTTCAGCCCACAACATCACCGACATCCTCAAAGACTTTCCAGAATACTCCCAGTTTAGCAGCTATCTTAGCCAAACAAAACTAGCCGATGAAATCAACAGTCGCCAAACAATCACCGTCCTTGCCCTCCCCAACGGGGCTATGTCTGATCTCACAGCCAAACACCCCCTCTCCGTTATCAAAAACGCACTTAGCCTCCTCGTTTTGCTTGACTACTACGACCCACAAAAGCTCCATCAAATTCCCAAAGGCACCACCCTCTCTACGACTCTTTATCAAACTACCGGAAATGCCCCTGGCAACTTAGGTTTTGTCAATATTACCGATCTCCAAGGTGGCAAAGTCGGCTTCGGCTCGGCTGCTTCCGGCTCTAAGCTCGATTCCTCTTACACCAAATCCGTTAAGCAGATTCCTTACAATGTCTCCGTCCTTGAGATCAGTAGTCCGATTATTGCGCCCGGAATCTTAACGGCTCCCGCTCCAACGGCCGACGTTAACATTACGGCGTTGCTTGAGAAAGCTGGATGCAAGACCTTTGCCGGCTTGCTTCTCTCCAGTGGTGTGATTAAAACTTTTGAGTCTGCGATTTCTAAAGGATTGACTGTTTTTGCCCCGTCCGATGAGGCTTTTAAGGCAGCTGGCGTTCCTGATCTGACCAAGCTCACAAATGCTGAGGTGGTCGCTCTCTTACAGTATCATGCAGCTAACGGCTACAAACCAGTGGGGACATTGAAGACTACTAAAGACTCGATCTCCACATTGGCCACTAACGGTGCAGGAAAGTTCGATCTGACTGTGACGACAGCCGGTGACTCGGTCACTCTTCACACCGGAGTCGACTCGTCGAGAATCGCCGACACGGTGCTTGACTCAACTCCGTTAGCCATTTTCACTGTTGACAATGTGCTTTTACCCACAGAGTTGTTCGGAAAGGCGCCCTCTCCAGCTCCAGCAGGTGAGCCGGTGGCTGCTCCATCTCCCGCCCCAACCGCTGCTTCTCCTAGTCCTGCTCCAGTGACCGTCGAGGCGCCATCACCTTTGGCTGCCTCACCTCCGGCTCCGCCGAATGAGACGCCTGGGGGAGCGCCAGCTGACGCGCCGGGCTCAGCGGAGAATAGCACCGCCGACAATGCTGCTGTTCACGTGATTGCTCCAGCATTTTTCACGGTACTCGTTACTGTCGGTTGTTCGGTTCTCTTGTCCTGATCGGTAATTACGCAGGTCTGTTTTTTTCTGTTTTTTTTGACCATTTGTTGTTATTAGAGATTAGAGACGTTTATTTTTAATTTATTTGGGATTTTAATTTATGGGATGAGAGAATGTGCACTTCTAGGCTCTAGCGGCAGTGGAGGAAGTGAGTGAGTGAGAACAGTGTGATGTCTGTTGAAGCCTTTTTCATTTCTTTTTTCACTTTTTGTTTTGTTAGTGCTGTTTGGTTTTGTTTAAGGGATTTTATCGGGTGTAACGCATTCTATTATTTCAATTTGTTAATTTTGTTGGCTATTGCGTTGAATGGTGAGAATATCAGCGCATGAATGGTAGGATTTGACTGTAAGCTCACGTGGCGAAAGAGATGCAAGGAAGCTGCCAGCTTTTAATTAATACATTGGGACAACAATTATAAAGTATGGTGTTTTTGGTGGTGTCGTCGATGGACGAATACATTTTTCCATAAAACTTTTGATTTGTCTTTCGCCGGCGAATGGCAATGTTTCCCATCGCGCAACAAATTGAAAAAATAAATTAACAACGCCGATATTCACACAAAGCTTTGCACAAGCACCGTTTTGTGCAAACTTTAAGGGGCTTCCCTCTAACCTGATGTTAGATTGAACACACACACTTGCACAAAACGGTGCGTTTTGTGCACACCTTTAAGAGGCTTCCCTCTAACGTGTTAGATTGAACACACACACTTGAGATGCAGCAAATTCTAATTTTTTTCACGCGGCTTCTTCTTCCCCTAGAAAGTAAAATCAAGCAAAATCACGAAGCTCCTCTCTGTCCCGCAAGCTGCTTAGGATGTCTCCATCACTCACCAGACAGCGCCGTGATCTATCTCAGCTCCGTCCTCTGCTTTGTCTCACTCTCCCTCGCTCTCTCGGCTGGATCTTGCGGCATCTCTCTCGCCCAAATCGACAGGCATTGCTCTAAACAAAGTAATTTCAGTTTATTCCTCTCTCCCTGCAACACAGTCGGCTTCAACAAAGTGATTTCAAGGTCACTCTGTCACCTGCTTTCTAATACGCGTTTTCTCCAACTACCCCATCTCAGTTTGCAATTGACGGGGCCGACAGGTATCCTGTGCGGCTAATAGACAATCGTTTGCTCATTGCATACAACACAAGTTGTTTTGTTAGATTAAATTTGAAGAAAAGAGCAAATTAATTGTATTAGAAGAATTAATTAAAAAAATTTGTTCTGTGTAATTACAGATTCTAGTAAAAGTTCGGCTGCTTATAATGCTCAAATTGTTCTGCTCTGTTTCCTAAATTATATTGCCCTTTATTTTAATGGAATTAAAAAAAATCCAGCCCACGAACATTGACAAAACAATGCTATTATTGTCACTTAATCATTTTTTTTTTAATTTATGTGGTATATAAATTTATAGTATATTGTCTTTTATAATTTATGTTGTTTTCAGTTGGTTAATATGATATATATTCATTTGGCAAGGATAAAGAATAAGGAAAACACCACTGAAGTTGAAGAGTTAGAGAAAATTAAGGAGGATGATTCAAAACCTTAGAGGAAGTAGTGTTGGTACAAATATATATCCTTATGGAATTATGGACTATTGTAATGTAAGTTTTTCACACTGTATATATGTATGTATGTATGTATGTATATGCTTTTTTTATTCATCTTATCTACTTGGACATTTTCAACAACAACTACAGCAGCATGGACATTTTCAGCAACCACAATTCCAGCAGCATGGACATTTTCAGCAGCTACTCTTTCAGCAAGCTAAAGTTAGTACGGAGTTTTGAAGTGACTTCACAAAATAGTATTGTATTTGTGTTTTATGTAACTTTGAATCAAATGTTTGATAGAATGCTTTTTTTTTTCTTTTTTTTGAATTGTATTGCTTGGTGGTTTCAACGAAATTAATTTGCTTATTAGGCTGTGTGCTTTTACTTAACAACATTCTAGCAACTCTTTTAACTTTGCTGGATTTATAGTTAACATTAGAAATACCTTGGAGAGTATTGCAAATAAGAGAAACAGATATGTTAAACCCATTTGATGTTATGAGTGCAAATAATTAAATATACAACTTAAATACAATACATATTAGAATACATATAATTATTTGTGGGACATATTTTTCAATTACACTTGGTTGTCTTTTTTGTAGTTCATCCTTCATCAATAGCCTTTGATCTCAATATGCTTGGATTTGAATCCTTTCATGATAAAGATAATACCTGCACCACAAAATATTAACCAAATTGTGAGGTCAATTCATTTTCACTCATGCTCGTGCTCATATGCTTAAACTACTAAACTCAAAAGCCAATATATGGCTTTTTTTTTTAATTTGGGAGCCTTTCCAAGATTTAGAAATCTTTCATTTATCAACGATGTTATCAAATCCAATAAAATCATGTCAAAGAAAGTATGGCTCATCACAAGTAATCACTTGAGTTCAGCCTGATTCAGAATACAATTACAAGAACAAACCTGTTAAATTAAATATTATTGACTATAACCATATCTTAAAATAATTTCTAAAGGGTTTAAAACAAAAATAAAATAGCGCTAGCACATGATATCCAATCAATGGAACACATAAACCAAATCCCCAATGCAGATAGACAGCATGCAACGCACTGCATTTTCGAAACTGCCAAAAATCAATGGGCAAGAAATCTTGCTTGTAGAAAGAATTGCTTTGGTAAATAAGATCAAAACTACATTCCAAAAAGTTGAATGTTCGTACCTCATATTCTTCCTTTGCCAGACCAAAAAAAACAATTTTTTTTTCTACCCACAGTATAGTAATCTCTCGATCACCAAAATTGAACTAATTTAATGGAATAAATCCTTGATTTGTTACACTCCGATTGTGTTGATTATGATATGCCTAATTTCTAATTTTATTTCTAGGGTTTTCAATTCCACAATCCCAATTTTACCATTTCGAAAATTAACAAAATGAACACAAGCGGCTGACCTTGAAATCACTTTGTTGAGAGCAATGCATGTCGATTTGGGCGAGAGAGAGGCCGCGAGTTCCAGCCGAGAGAGCAAGGGAGAGTGAGACAGAGCTGAGACAGATCACGGCGCTGCCTGGTGAGTGACGGAGATGGCCTAAGCAGCTTGCAGGAGAGAGGCGGCTTGAGTAGCTTGCGGGAGAGAAAGGAGCTGCGTATTTTGCTTGATTTTGCTTTCTGGGGAAGAAGGAACAAAGTGAAATTTGCTGCGTCTCAAGCGTGTGTGGTTTTCACGTGGCAAACAGTGGCGTTTTGCACCGTTTTGTGCAAATATTTGTAAGAACATCATTTTCCATAAGTTAATTTGACTTCCAATTTTTACTTAATTATCTTACTTGGGAGGCTTGCATTTATGTTGAAATAACTTATGATTGATGATACTACAGCCACAATCAAACACAGTTTATGTGTAGTTTGGGTAGATTAGTTAAAAAAATAAAAAGTAATTATAAAAATATAATTACGTGAGTTATGTGATATTACATTCAATTAATTCATTTATTTCTAGTTTGTGAAAAATTATTTGTGCAATTGTTTGTTGTTGAATCAGTGTTGATAACTTATCAATAATTTGAATACAATTACAAAGTTGTCCGTAATTTATTTTTTTTTAAGATTAATGACAAATACTTAATAAATAAAACCTTAGTCTTATTTGTTTTTCACCAACTCAATTAAAGTATATGTGGCTTTGCAATGGTAAGTTAACGGATAGAATGATTTTTAAAATAAAAATATGAATTTTGAATGTGAATCCAAAGGCATTTTCAACGAAGTTTTTTTTTTAAAAAACAATCATAAATTGAGTAAAAAAAATCAATTTGTTTTTCTAAATAAAGGGTGGGTAAAACTTAAATTAATATTTTTAATTTGTTTATTTTTTAGAATTTGGATGACTAATTAAATAAAATAATTACTCAGTTAATCCAAATAAATGTGGACATATCAATACCAAGCTTTTAATAATGTAAATTTTTACGTGTGTATAATAAATTTTTATTTGCAGAATTTTCTCAATCCATTAATTACTCCAGAAATTTTACATAGAGATTTGTGGAGTTGTGTTTAAATTTCTATAATCTATGTGCGTATATTTATTTATACCACGTTGAAGATTTAATCTTATTTTATCTAATAATATTCAAACACGTAACAGTAACACGATATTATAAAGAGTAGGGGGCTCCTGCAGTCTACAAAGGATAAACTGGCGGTTGGAGGTTAAACGGTTTGAAACGGCGACGTCTTTACGTGATTCCGAAGTCTCAAATCTGAAGCAGTTTTGTTTTTGTACTTGAATGACTACAAATTTACCCCAGGGATGAAAAGGAAAAATCCCCTCTTGTCACCAGAAAGTTGAACAATACAGAATCGCAAGCCGTTGCTGAAAACTGAATCGAGCGACCATGGCGACCGAGCCGCCTAGCAGCACCACCACCGCAACGACCGGTTCACAAGAGAAACGATACCGTTCAATCTTCGACCTTCCCCCGAACTTCTTCGATTCTTGTCGCTTACTATCTCCTTTTGCAACATCAGTGTCTGATAATGATTCCCGCTTTGAGGATTCTGCCGCAGAAACTCTAAAAGAGATCCATGATTATGAGGAAGAAGATAAACGCTCCGTAAACGACGTCGCTCTTACTAGGTGGACCTGTAATACTTGTAAAACCGAGTTCGAGTCTCTTCAGGACCAGCGCTCGCACTTCAAATCCGATGTTCATCGTTTCAATGTAATAAAGCATCTGCCTCTTATGAATCTTTTTTTTTCCCCTTATGTAAACTGCCTCCTATAATCCTATGGTCATCGTTTATTATGCTAATTGTTTTCAATAATTGTAAACTACAACTATTACATGTGCCACTTTGATCTTTTTCTTCCATTATTAAATGGTTAATGGTTATTAATTGTTGTTTCGTACTATGAGTGTGGTGTGTTTACTGGATTGTATTGTGATCATAGGTAAAGCTAACCATTGCTGGTAAGGACATTGTGAAGGAGGAAGATTTTGATGAGTTGACATCTGATTCTCTTAAAGACTATGATGTATCGAGTATATCTGGCTCAGAAGATGAAGCTGATAAGTTATCCTGCCGCCATGATCCATGTGGGGAGTCAGTTCAGAGTGTTCGGACAAAATTGTTTATCCGCCTTCAGTCAGGGGAGAGAGTTTCACTTTGGAAGTGTCTTTTGTTGAATGAGTCTGAAAGTGTTTCCTATGAGAATGATAAATCATTTTCTGTCAACTATGAGGGGTGCTTGAGTGTGAGTGAAGTGATTGAGAGATTGAAAAGTTTGACTTACAAGCCTAGGGATGGTACTCATTTCAGGGTTGTGTTGCTTGCAAGTGGTGGGCACTTTGCTGGCTCTGTATTTGATGGTAATTTGGTTGTGGCCCACAAAACATTCCACAGGTCAGTACATTTTGTCTACTGCTGTTTGAGCATTTTATTTCCACGAGTTAGGAAAAGGGACCGAAGAACATTGATCCAAACCTAGTTATGAGATATGCTTAATTATTTGCTTTCATTATAATTAAATGCTTTATCTGTCTTGTAGATATGTTGTGAGGGCCAAGGCTGGTAAAAAACAGTCATCAAAAGATGCAAGTGGCAAGGCTGCGAATTCTGCTGGAGCTGCTCTTCGACGGTATAATGAACTTGCCTTAAAGAAGGTACGAAGTACTGTGTCTTTTGTCTTTGTTTTATTCACTTATATATCTATTCCTTTACTATATCCAAATGGAGCAATATGAGGGAACATATTGTTTCTTATTCTTGGAAAGTGAACTAATTATTGTCTCACAAACATTCTAGGATTTACAAGAACTTCTTGCTTCTTGGAAGCCTTATTTTGATGCTTCCATTTGTGTTTTCATTTATGCTCCTTCAACTAATCGTCAACTGCTTTTCAATGGGGATAAATCGTATTTTAGTCATCAGTGTTGTACGATTCAAAATATTCCACTGGCTGTTCGGAGGCCTACACTCAAGGAAACCCAACGTGTATACAGGCAACTGACACAGGTTACCTATGAAGTGGATGAGAAGGATATTTCATTGGGAACTTGTGAGAGCTCGAGAATAAACTCCATTAGCAATTGTGACCCAAGCTCTAACAAAGAAGACTTAGCTGATAAATTGGATCTCAAGGAAACTTTTGAAGCTTCTTCAAGTTGCAAACAATATTTTGAACATGGTATGTCAAGTGAGAGTGAAAGTGAAGTTACAGGCATAACAACATCTCTCCATGAAGCAGCTCAGTCTGGCATTGCTCAGAAAGTTTTGGAATTCTTAGAACAGGGTCTCGACCCTTGCATCAAGGATGAAAAGGGGCGCACTCCATATATGCTAGCTAGTGAGAAGGAGGTTAGGAATACTTTTAGACGGTTCATGGCCTCAAACCCTGATAAGTGGGATTGGCACGCTGCTAAAGTACCTAGTGCATTGACAAAAGAAATGGAGGAATCCCAGGCTGCTAAACAGGTAGTTATTGATTTTCCTTATGATGGGCAGATTATTTTGATTGTCTTCTAATAAATTATTGTCAAATGAATAACTGAGATTATTGATAAAATTGGTTGTCCTCTAATAAATTATTGTAAAATGAATAATTGAGATTATTGATAAAACACGAGAGAAGCAGGCTGTCAATGAATTACAGATGATTTACTTTTCTTTGTGGATGTTCAGGCAGAGAAAGATGCCAAGCGGAAAGCAAGAGCAAAAGAATTGAAGAAATTGCGTAAAGCAAGAGAAAAGAAGGCAGCACAGGTGAGCATCCTTCAGTCCTGGTCCTGATATTTCTTAAAAGATGCCAGGGAAGATATTTTTCATCCCTTAATGTTTATGCTTCTTTCTGTTGTCTAGATTTTCAAAAACTGATGCAATAGTGTGCTGTTATTAAATATTAATTGATAAGGTCAATCTATTGATCTTATATTCTTTTTTCCCTTTTGCAATTTTTAATAATTGTTTTTCAAGGAAGAGGAGGGGTGCGGAGGTTGGGTGGAAAGTTAGTATCAGACATTTTGTGCATAAGTTGGACCTTGAACGTCCACTTTTTGGTTTTGTCAGATGAAAAATTAACATCACCGTTGCTACAGTTCGTTCTGCTTAGCGCATGCTTTCTTTTTCGCATTTATTGATCTGGTGACCTCTGCAGTTTGATTTGAACTTGTTATCTGAATACACAGGCCCAAGCTTCTGAAAATGCTGCTGCAGTTGCAGATAACCAATCCACACCATCCTCCGTTCTTAAGGGAGATACCCAGCTTCGTGGATCGCACATCTCCAAAGAGGTTAGATTAGAGTTTTCTACAAATGATTATATGATGGGCATTATTTCACATGATTTTGAGATTTTTAATAGCATACCGATTTAAAATTTAACTATTTTGTTCTTTCATTTCGCATATTTTGCTGATTTGGCTCTCAGATGGCCTCTCTTTCTATGCCATTTTACTCGGTCATCACTTCATGAATTGTAAAATGGTTTCTTTTTCACCTTACTAGGAGGAGCTGAAGAGCACACAGGCTGCTGAAAGGGAGAAAAGAGCAGCTGCTGCTGAGAGGAGAATGGCTGCAGCTGCAGCCCTTAATGCTCAAGGCAGTAGCACCAGCGTTGCACCTAGCACCTCACAGCCCAAAACAGGCTTAGCAACTGATATTAACTGTTCATGTTGCGGTGCATCATTGGCCGGCAAAGTGCCTTTTCACAGGTATAATTACAAATACTGCAGCACATCATGTATGCATGTGCACAGAGAGGTCCTTGAAGATGGATAAGATTTAACGTATCTCTGTTAATGTTATCACTCTTCTCATTGTTTGAGTCTCATTGTCGTTGATTGGTATAGTCAATTTTGCAAAATTGTTAAAACTGATACCATATAGAATTCAAGAAATAAATTCTATTTATATGATGCCTTGACTGCTGCAAGGGGCAGAGAAGGGGCGAATGAGCCAATCCTATTAGAGAAAATAAAAAGTTTTGCCTGTTCAGATCTTAAAAGGAGAGAATTTTGGAGTAGATACTTTGCCAAGCAATAATCATGAGCTACTGAAATTTCGTGACGCCATTCTAGTACTACCAATGCCAAAGGACAAAACACAATAGCCTACCGAAATTTCATGAGCTGAACATATAAAACTAAGAAAGTATGTAGAGGACATGAAAAGAGATCCAACTTCTGATCATGAAAATTGACGAGGGCGAACCGCGAATGAAGAATGAACATGAAATCCACTCCATAAATCGTTTGCGTGATTTTCCATTCGTTTGGAGACACAGACTTTCCACACGTCTTAGGTCTTCCTTCAACCGCACGCAATCTCCATAACCTTTTCGTTAATGGTGTGTTTAATTATGGAATTGGGGAATTGAAATCTAGAATGAGAATAATCGATAGTATTTATTTATTGTTGAAGAATTGAAATTCAAAATGAGAATGATCAATGGCATTTACTTTTAATTAAAAGTGAAAATAGAACGAAACATGTGGGATTCACATGTTACGTGCTTTTGGGGTTAAGAAATAAAAATAGAATGAATCACAATCAGATACTGCTGCGTTCTAGGCTTCTAAGCGTCATCGTTTTCGTATCAAGCGTCTACACCTACCTCAATCTAAAATAATTAACGTAGTCCATGCTGATTGATTCTTAACAGCCTTTTTTTCCTTTTTTTCACAAAAAGAAATTTGAACTCCAATTTATTATAATTTTGCGGACAGATGGAATCGCTCGAATCATAACGGGTCCATTTTCCTGTTTACAAAAGTGACCTGTGACGATCGTTAAAATAAAAATACAAAAGAGTGACCTGCGACGATCTCGTCTAGTAACAATATATCAATGGTGTATTTACATTTCCGAAATGAGAATCGGAATAAAAAGCTTGTTTACTTGCTAAAATGAAATTGGAAATGGGAATCAAATACCATTTCCACCACGAATAAGAATTTATTACCGGTATTGACATTACAGTGGAGAGGGAATCTTGTCATGGGGTCCACAACGAATAAGAATTTATTACCGGTATTGACATTACAATGGAGAGGTTTAGGAATCAGAAACTCATTCCCGCCCATGACGAAGATATCCCTATTTTTTTAATATGCTGAAAATACCCCTTCTGCAATTGAAAAATATAAATTGAAAAAAAAAAGGAGAAACCAAAATCCCTAACTACAAGCCGACCCATCTCCATCTCCGTCTCCATCGCGCTCAACATTCATCAACACTCTCTCACAGCAGCAGCTTTCACTGGTCAGTTGATCGCCTGTTGCAGTCGCTCATCACCGATCGGCTAGTTGCAGCTTTCTCTCTCTTCTCTTCTTTGTCAGTTACAGCTTTCTCTCTCTTCTCTTCTTCGCTCACATGCATCGCCCCCCATCTCATTAACACTCTCTCTCGCGCTTAGCACTTATCATCGGTTAAACGGCCCATCATCGTTGATTGCAGCTTGATTCTGTTACGTGCGGCGGCCACCATCACACAGCTCATCACCGTTCGTGCTTACCAATCCCCTTCACAGCTGATCTGATGATGATGTTGATGATGCGATTATGATTTGTTGTTGCCGTTGTTGTTGATGACGATGATGATTCCGATTTTGATTATTGTTTTTTTTTGGAAAATTAATTATTTTGTTGATGATTATTATTTGAGATTTTGATTATTATTATTATTATTATTATTATTTTGGAAATGGATTATTTTGTGGAAGATGATGAATTATGATTATTATTATTTTTTGAAATGGATTATTATTTTGTTGATGATGATGATTTTTTATGTTGATTTTGATGATTATTATTATTGTTGTTGTTGTTATTATTATGGTAAAAAGTATTATAATTAATTACTATATTAACAATAATTTTATTATTATTATTATTATTATTAAAAACTTGGTACTAATTTGTTACCATCTAACTCATTTTGATTTCGATTCCTACAGTTCAAATAAACAACTTATTATGATTTTTATTATCCATTTATATTATAATCTATTTCAATTTCTGTTCATTTTAATTCTAATATATTCCGATTCACCTTTAGTAAACACACCACAAATATCTATTAATTATCAAGAAACGACGCGGTAACGCGGTTAATATTATGGGCGTAGTTTAGAAAATAGAATAGAAACGGCTAAACTAAAACGGCTAAACTGACGGATTACTGACGGCGTCGTTAGCGTTAACCGCCATTGGACTTCATATAAATAATAACCCCGTTCCCGGGTCTAGATTTTATAATTTCTGAGCTTTGGTTTGGCGTAGGCGGTAATATGGTGAGCTTCCCTTGTTTTTTTTTTTTATTTCATAATTTTATCAAATTGCTCCTTTCCATCAAGAAAATAATTACATTTCTTAAATATTTTGGCTTTTCAGTCTGTAACTCTACACACTAATCTGGGCGATATTAAGTGCGAGATTGCTTGTGACGAAGTCGCTAAGACGGCCGAGGTTTGTTTTTGTCTCGTTCTGTTTGTTTCAAATTTCAATGTTATAATCAAAATAAAGATTGCTAAAAGAAGCGAATTTATTGCTCTTACAATTTTTGAATTCACTTAAACCTTAATTTCAATCGTGTTACTTGATTTTCTTTTATGTACATGCGCATAGCTCCATTTTTTAGGGTTTAACAGATTCCTCGTGACTTTAACAAACTTCTCGGAAATGATGTGCAAATTGATGCACCTCTTAGCTTCTAATTTATGTTTACAATTTGATTTTATCATTTTTTTTCTTTGCCGAATACTATATCTCATCGCTTCAGTTAGGGTTCACTGCTCTGGAAACAATTAAAAGTCCGCAATAAGTATGAAAATGTTGTGCCAGCTAATCTTGTTTCAGCAAGTAACATGCTTGCTTATCATTCTCATATTAAAATCTTTTACAGAATTTTTTGGCACTATGCGCTAGTGGTTACTATGATGGGACCATTTTTCACCGGAATATTAAAGGTTTTATGATTCAAGGTGGAGATCCAACAGGCACTGGAAAAGGTGGAACAAGCATATGGGGCAAGAAGTTCAATGATGAGATAAGAGAGTCCCTCAAGGTATAATCATGGTTGGTGCACTTTCTAGACTACAAAATTATGCTACTGTTTTTGCTTCTTTGGTTGAATGTGAATTTACAGTTTGTGAAACGACTTGCTTAGGGATCATCCTTACATACAATTCACAACTTAAACATGGCGGAAGCGTTAAAATTAATAAACTTTAGAATCTCTGTACAAAATTAAAAAAAAAAATCCAATCCTTAAACAGCGGAAGACTTTAAAATTTACCAAACCATCTACCATCCTCAATTTAAGTCTTCTTCTCATTCATCATGATTTCAATGCGGAAGACTAAAAAATTTACCAAACCATCTACCATCCTCAATTTAAGTCTTCTTCTCATTCATCATGAATTCAATCTTGATTTTATGAATCTCCCTCTTATTTTGCTCATGGCCAAACTAGGAAGAAGAGTTTCTTCTTCTTCTCTTCTTATATACTTTTCTCTCTTCTTCTTATTCTTTCTTTCTTCATTCTCTTTTCTCTTTCTTTCCTTCATCTTTGCCGATCTCTCCATTTCTTGTAAAGGAGATGGCATCTTTTTCTACTTATACTAGGGTATTAGGGTTACTAAAGGATGGAAAAAGACTAAATTACCTTTACTCTAATGAAATGACTAAAAATGTCCTATTATAATCTTACATCCTTAAAAGAATTTAATCCTCGGAATTCATTTTTAGTTATGCTCAAAAGAATCTAAATGGCAATAGTACTTATGGTCTGCAAATACTTATAAGGATCTAAATGAAACATATTCTGCTACTCTAATTCCTTAAATATATATTTCTAAATTATCTGCTTCCTCTGCGCTACTCTAATACCTTAAATATATATTTCTAAGAAATAAATTTCAAGCCCAAAGGCTTGGCATAGACGTAAGTTCAATCATCCTTGTAGCATTCTTCCCAAGCGATGTGGGATGTCACAAACATTTTCACATTTCTGGTTGGGGGTGCTTTGATACCATCTGTAACGACCCGCCCTGAAATCCAGAGGGATCATCCTTATATATTCACAACTTAAACTCAGCGAAAGTGTTAAAACTAATAAACTTTAAATCTCTTTACAAAATATTAAAAAAAATTCTAATTCTTAAACAGCAAAAGACTTTAAAATTTGCTAGACCATTTTACCATGCTCAATTCAATTCATTCTCCTCACTCATCATGAATTCAATCTTGTTCTCATGAATCTCCCTCTTATTTTGCTCATGGCCGAAGTACGAAGAAGAGTTTCTTCCTTCTCCCTCTTTCCTTCATCTTCGCTGATCTCTCTCTCTCTCTTGTAATGGAGGTGGCATCTTTTTCAATTTATACTAGCGTATTAGGGCTACTAAGGGATGAAAAAAGACTAAATTACCCTTACTCTATTGAAATGACTAAAATGCCCTAGAAGAATCGAAGGTATTACAGTTGAGATATCATTGCTTATGCTATGTTTATTTCTCTGTGTTCTCTGGCCAAAGACAGATTGGCAGGCTTTCCACTAGTGGACAAGCTGGGGTGCTTTGCATTGTGATGTCAAATCTAGTTCAAGTCCCAGGAGATCGTATAGATCATTTGACTGGTGGAGCCTAAGTCCTGTTGTTCTATTGTTTAAGACTATAAAACTTATAAATTGGTGTTTTGGATATTTGATTTTCATCTTCTTTCTTTCTTGCCTCATTTCCGTAGACTGCATTCAGAAGTGTACTTATTGTCATAGCAAGGTTTATTTACCAGCATTATCATGATTCAGAGATATCAAGCTTCTGAAATTGGGTCCTGGGATGCTTGTGAAGTTTGATTTGATTGATTTATTTGCTACATAATTTCATGATTTCTAAAAAAACCTAAAAGATTGCATATTGTATGGCATCCTTTCGGCTGATCATATATTACCAATGATTTTGTATAATTTTCCCATCTTTTTGCAGCATAATGCTAGAGGGATTCTGTCAATGGCCAATAGTGGGCCTAACACTAATGGAAGCCAATTCTTCATAACTTATGCAAAGCAGCCTCATCTTAACGGGTTGTACACTGCGTTTGGTAGAGTGATTCATGGGTTCGAAGTTCTTGACCTTATGGAAAAGGTACGTTGTGATAGCATAATGTACACTTTGTGCTTCTTTTTATTTCTAATCACTATTTCTCTTAAGAGCTGTGTTGTGATCCTATTTCATGTACTTGTTTACCTGATGTTGCTTGTCAACACATCCACTTCCATGAAGTTTCATGCTGTATATGTGTTGTCGCGTTTTAGTATTCTTTCCCTTGTTAAGAGTTAGCATCAGTGCCAATTTTTTTGGGTTTTTGCAGACTCAAACTGGACCAGGGGACCGACCACTTGCGGAGATAAGGATCAATCGAGTTACCATACATGCCAATCCACTTGCTGTCTAACTTTGTCTGGAAATTTCTGGTTGTATAGCATTGTAGTGAGGCTCAGTGTGAAGTGTGAACAGTGACTTTTTTATTAATCTCCCTGTAGACTCTGCACATTTTTCCTTTCCCAGTTATGACTATGGGCTTGAAGGAAGAGGTAACCGCAGAATTTTATGTAGCATCTAATGATGAGATTGAGAAATGTTAGTAATTTAAATTTTGTTTTCATTCTTGCACATGTTGCTTAATTAATGTGCAATTGAGATCAGTGGGTGTCAACTATCAAGCTTCTTGAATCTCATGGTTGATTTCCATCGAAGGCTTTTCATTCATTGAATGTGTAAAGCAATAAGGGTTACGGGATTCAATTCTCTTTATTTATAGGGCTTTCAATGTTCTCGTTGTTTTCTCTGAAGAGCTCTTTTATCAAGAGAGGAGAAAAAAAATGTAAAAGCGACAGAAAATCGTCTATGGCCAGCCGTGAATCTTTCCCATCAAGTATTTTCTCCAAACAAAATGAATTAAGCAAAAATACAAAAAAAGAAAGAAAAATCATCAATGTCATAAATTTTAATATTTTCACTTTTACTCAGCACATTCTTGAAATACTAAAAATTATTTTGAACTTACATCTCTGTTATTATGCTTTTTTTTTTCTTTTCACATTCGCAAAATATTTTTCTATACCCCCAAGAATTTAGTTCAAGTGATTCCTAAACTTGATTCAAGAATAAATGAATAAAGGAATAGCTAAATTTGTTCATACAAAATAAAGGATCTTTGTGTGGGTGCCATTTAGTGAAGATGGTAAAGTCTCCTGTGTTTGAAAACAAGAGATTTAAGGTTTGAACCTTGCTCATATTAATGGGGAAGGAATTGGGTTGTTAAATAATAATAGTATTTAAAAAAAAGAGGTTTTTTCCCCTAATTTCACTATACATTTGAACATTAAAGGTTATTTGATTA
This sequence comes from Clausena lansium, assembly GCA_030449835.1. Lineage (NCBI taxonomy): Eukaryota > Viridiplantae > Streptophyta > Magnoliopsida > Sapindales > Rutaceae > Clausena > Clausena lansium. The sequence goes on from JASUUF010000257.1 coordinate 6,671,441, forward strand.
AACCTTTTTTCCCCCTCAATAATCTATCATTGTGAAAGAGAAAAGAAAATAAATAAAAAAATTCTTCATAAGTTTTTTCGCAGCATATGAAAATTAAACAATACACATATTTAACCTTTATAAATTTCACAAGATGAACAAAAAGAAGAGAAAAAGTGTCTACAGCTTCAATTTTACTGGAGTTTGATGAATCTAGGGGTAGTCACCATCCACTTTGGTTTATTTTTTGCTGAATTGGGCTGAACCGAGTAAATTTCAGTAGAAATATGAAATGAACTGAATTGAAATTTTGGTTCATTTGGTTTTTTAATCTTTAAAATTTTGATTTTTTTCGATTATTCGATATTCGGTTTCATTTTTTGTTTATTCACTTAAATCAGTTTTTTTTTTTTTCAATTTCATAAACGAATTGAAACCAAGCTGAATAACCAGTGGTTCGATTCAGTCCATTCGGTGGTTCTGTTATTTTTCCCACCTCAAAGTGAATCTATCACCATGTAAGAAAATTAATTGTAAAATAAAGTTTCAAGATTTAAATTGATGATTGAGAAAATAAAAGTAAAGTCTCAGTATAAATGTAGTAAATGGGTGTTAAGACTTAAGAGTAATATATGTTTATTCAGTTGAATATTTTATTGATTCGTAATAAATTTAATTAGGAGTAATATACAATTTTTTTAAATGCTGGCTCACCCAAAATAAATTTATTTGTTTCTTAAGAAAAAAAAATGGTGAATGAGAGAGGGTGGTCAGCCATTGCCCATTAGAGTGTTTTGAAATTTTTTTTTTTAATTCATAATGATATACTTAAAAAATTAAGATATAAAATTTTACATCTTAAATAATGTATCGCCCGTAAATAATTATCATAATTTTGTTAATAATTAATTTTTTTATAATTATTATTAATTTAAAAATTAATTTCACTCCATTAATAAATAAATAACATATGACGTGCCATATTATTTAAAATACTATCTTTCTGAGGATAACTTTATAAAGGTATCGTTAGTCTGTTTAGTTGACGCGAAACCAGAGAGAGTAGTTCACTAGTCTAGTTATATGCTAGGGTTACAAATCCCGCGCCATTTCGTGTTAAATGGACGTCAAAGAGGACAGGCAAGAAGCCCCAACGGTTCCGAAATCAACACCAAGTCCAAGCCCTAAAGAGAAGGTGAACGTAAATGCGTCTCAGACGAGCTCATCGCACCCTCCTCACCAAAGCCTTAATGACACATCTCCTAAGAAGGCGGTCGTCCCCAGACATTTTGTCTTCTCAGTGGCCGCCGCTTACGCTTCTCAGCCTCTTCAAAATTACGACCCCAAAGTCTGGGGTGTCCTTACCGCAATTTCTAACAACGCTTGCAAGCGCCACCAGGTACCTAACTTACCATAAACCCTAATTCACTAATTTATTATTTATTTTTAAATTTTGCTCGATTTTTGGGCTTTCTTTGAAATCTTTATTATTATTATTATTACTTTTTTTTTTTAATGGCAGGGCATAAATATGCTTTTGACTGCGGATGAACATTGCATTGGCCGATTGGTAGATGATGCACATTTCCAGCTTGATTCAAATGCTGTTAGCGCAAACCATTGCAAAATATACAGGAAGAAGGTTGCTAGTGAAGATTCGGATCATTCTCCTAGCGGTTGCACTTCTGTGTTCTTGAAAGATACGAGGTTATTTATTGCGCAGAAAGTTCTGTAATTCATTTCTTTTGAAAGATGCGTACTGATTGTTTTTGTGCAGCACAAATGGGACTTATCTCAACTGTGAGAGGGTCAAGAAGAATACCTCTGAAGTCAAAATCCATCATGGTGATATTATATCGTTTGCAGCTCCTCCTCAGCATGGTAATTTAGATTTTCACTTTGTTTAATCTTTATTAGTAAAGGTTTTTCCTTGTTACTGATGAAGACAAAATGATATTCTTTTGTTTTGTTCCTTCAGCAGAAGACAGTCAATGTCATTCTCCTAGACCGTCATTTTTAGGAAATCTGTTCATTCTGATGTCAATTTTATAATATGACCCATGATACCTCTTATGATCGAATTTTACAGCGTCTTTATAACTTTTTTTTCCCCTTTTTTTGGGGTCTTAAAACCAAAAATAAAAAAGAACCAGTAAATGATGGCTTTGTTTCTAATCTGGGCATTATAATGCTCTAGTTTTTTCACACGAGCTTGCTTCTGCCAACTTACTATAATTGTCTCGCTTGAAAATTTTTGCCACAGAGTGGATGGTTGTAAAGGTTATCGTGATCATACAAAGAATAGGACACATTGCAAAAATTTATATCTTTCTGTTACTTTTAACAGACCTTGCATTTACATTTGTATATCGGGAAGTTCTGAGGTCCACTCCAACAATGGAAGGTGCTGCTGCAAAAAGAAAAGCTGGTATATTCATTTAGTTCATGTTTCATTGAACTTTTTCATGTCATAATTGCCACTCCTTAGTTTTCTTCATTAGTTGAACAAGTTTCATCTGAATTTGAATGATTAGTACATTGTATGATGTTCTTAAATTTTAAAGACACAAAATTTTAGATTTCAGCATTCGTTTAGATTTCAACATTCGTAAAACATTTTACTTAGCTCATAACAATAGTGCTATTGAAACACAATTGCTTTCTTGTCTGTGGATCACACTGTCAGCTCAGCAATGCATCAATTGCTTTGTTTATGAAGATTGACTTTTGAAGAAACTCTAAACATTAGCCAAAATCTCTATATGCTGTAGCATTAGTGGTGATTATGCTCTTGGCCATTATCTGCTTTGTTATGCCTTTCCTATATCTATTGCTCTTTCATTAAAATGTGCAATAAGGTCATGTTTGGGGTTAACTGCTTCTCCTTGCTTCCGATTTTCGGACTGATTGATAAATTGATGAGCTTTTTCTTTGTGTTCTACGCAGAGGAGTATGTTTCTGATAACAAGAGACTTAAAGGTATTGGCATATGCTCTCCTGACGGTCCTCTATCTCTTGATGATTTTCGGAGTCTTCAGCGGTCAAACACGGTATATTATTACGAATTCATGACTCTAGTGATTGAGACATCGAAGAGTATTATTACAAGCTTTCTGACCATTTTCACATTTTAAATGATGTCACCCGCAGGAATTAAGGAAGCAATTGGAAAGTCAGGTCCTGGAAATTGATAAATTGCAAAATGAGAATCGTATAGTTGTTGAGCGTCATGAAAAAGTAATCCTGTGGTGAATGATGATGTCGATTTTCCTCCTCTTTGACCTTGTATATGTCTGAGTACAATCTTCCAACTCTTGATTACTGCTTGAAAATTATAAGAAAGCTTAATTTAGTGATAAGTGTCAACTTCTTATACATCAAATAAACAGTGCAAGTTAAGTTTCCTTTTGTAAGCTGTCTGAATTTTATCATCTACTTATTTAAAAGGGTGAGAAGAAGATTAGTTATACTAACAATTAGGAGTAGGCTAAGGTGACTTAAAACGGTACCTTGCTTTATTCTGCTATTTCCTCCTACACCACTATTAACAATCTGTTATGTACCATATTGATCTAGTTTAAGCATGTGTGGAAGTTTGTTATGAAGTGCGGATGAAGCAACATCCGACCATTCGCATACATTACAGTTCTTTTGGTTCTTCGATGTCCTTCTTTCAATTGTATTCTGTTTAAAACTCCAACTGGTTATGTTGCGATTGCAAGATCTGAAGGGTCCTCTGTTTTGTAGTGAATTGAATTTATTCTAATCACTCGTTCTTTGTTTTCACCTACTAAATATTACTCTTTCTGATCACTCAGCCTAGACTTTTAATTGATCTGCAGGAAATGAAAGAGATGAAAGAATCAGTATCAATATCATACCTTGATCAACTCAAAACACTACGCGACATGTTAGATGCTAAACAGAAGGAGCTTGCAGAGATCAGTGGAATGTTAGCTGAACAAAAACATGAAATGGAAGACCTTAATGAGAGACTTAGTGCTTCCATGCAGTCATGTACAGAAGCAAATGAAATAATGAAGAGGTAAACAATGTATGTTGATTATTGACATGTTCCTACTAAATTCTTTGATCATAACTAAAATAGGAAATTTTGATAAAGCAGTCGCTTGTTTCACCCATTTCTATGAACTTCATGAATCTTGGGTCTCAAACTTGCTTTTTGTTATATTGTTCCATGAGCAAAGAAAGAACGTAGAAACATTTTCTGGATGACTGAAAGCTTTTTACAGTATTTCTAGAAGATGATGCATAGTCTTTTACAAGTGTTTGAATGCTAATTGTTTGTTGGTTCTCTCAAAGTCCCCTTTATGAAAGCAAAAGGGAACTCTTAATGAGATGCATCAGGACTGAAGAGATGAATTCTCTGTAGAAATGGTTTTTATCGTTTCCGTGGGCATGGCAAAGTTGTACCAGAATTATTGTATTTTCTGTGCCTCATATAACTCTCTCTGATCAATGCATTAGCTAATTGGATTACCTGAGATTTGTTTACATCATTGCTAGCACTCTTTAAGGTTTTTTTGGTTTCTTTCAGTTCAATGGTGTAATGCTTCTAGTTGTGCACCTTTCAGTATGCCCTTTAGTTCTCTATTTTAGAGACTGCTGCTAATGTCTCAACTTTAAGAGGGGATTTAATGTGCTTATGAGAATGTTAAGGTAATAATAGTTGATTTTCTTTCTTTTAGTCAGAAGGTGTCTATAGACGAACTCAAGACACAATTAGATGAAGAGCGAAACCTGAGAAGAGCAGAACGAGAGAGTGCTGAAGCAGATTTAAAGGCAGCAGTGCAGAAAGTCCAGTTAGAAACTCAAGAGAAATTAAAACGATTATCAGATGCTGCTTCAAGAAGAGAGCTAGAGCAGCAAGAAGTAATTAACAAGCTCCAGGTGAGAAACATCTTAGTCCTTGTTGGCGCATGCATTTTCCATATTCATGATTACTTTTAAAAGATTTAAATGAAAATGTGAATAATTGTGCATTTGAAAACAGATAGTAGAGAAACAGAGCTCTTTGCAAGTGGAAAGTTTGAAGCTCAAATTGGTACTAGTCTCATCCCAATCTAATATCTGGGTGATACCCCTACCCTTCCTCACCACCCCTTCGCCACATCCCCACACCCACACACAGACACACACACACTTCTGTTGTATGTCTCTCACTTCTGTTGTATGCCATAGGATGAGACTAGGGAAAGGTTGGTCACCTCTGATAATAAAGTTCGGCAGCTGGAAACTCAAGTTTGTAAAGAACAAAATGTCTCAGCAAGTTGGGAAAAAGTAATTATGTCTCTTAGTACCAACTTCGACATATTCAACTATGTATTTCTGTATCTATTTTGGTTGTATGATTTAACCATTGTGCCAGGAGATTATTTCCCAACTCTTATTTTGCACTGTGTGTTGGAGCAGAGAGTTGAAGAACTTGAGCATGAAATTAAAAAGTTGAGGGAAGAGCTCGAGAGTGAAAAGGTATAAATGCAGCTAGTTTTTTACAAAACTATACGTCGTTTAACATGAATGTGTGGGGTTAGATTTCCTTTAGATGATGTCCTCTCAATCCTCACCCTTCCATTTTATCATTATTGATAATGTTGCTGGTTCCTGTAAAATTCTTTGCATATAAAGATTCATATCTTTGTCGATCACGCATGCAGCATTTGAAGGCATGAATTGTACAATTATCCTATATAGAGGCCTACGTCCCTCCTCCTTTATACAGAAAAAGGAAAAATGAGATTTGCAGTCCTTTTTCTCAGTTCTTTATTCATAATTTAGTGGGTTATTGTGAATCTCTGTTCTAGCCATTTGAAACTTTATTTTGCAACTTAATAATGAGTTTATTTTTAAGCTGAGATTTCTCTTGCTGTTGGTAGCAGGCAGCCCGTGAAGTAGCATGGGCTAAAGTTTCTGTCCTTGAACTTGACATACTTGCTGCGACGCGAGATCTTGATTTTGAGAGACGGAGGCTAAAAGCCGCCAGGGAAAGAATTATGCTACGGTAAGGATATTGAGGCCTTCGTGTAATGAGATTTTGGTATAAATGTATTCACCATTCAAAATTGTGATATTTTCCCAATTCCTTGCATTTAGCGTGTGATTTTGTGATAATGATTCGTTGCGAAAATTGCAAATTATTCCTGAAATATTCATAAACTTTCCTGGAGTATTCATAAACATTCTGAATTCTTCCAAGTCGTACCTGATTCAAAACATATATTTTGGTGCTGATTGCGTATATGATTTTCTTTTTCTTACCAGATTGCTTTCTGCTTGTCCGCATTTACTATTAGGATTTCATTGTGCATCAGTTTGAAGGCTAATGTTTGCATTTTCAGTCTCGTGTAAAATAGGCCAAAAAACTAAACAGGGATTCAAGTAAATAAGATGCTCGCTGATGACATTAGTCTCTTTTAAGACATATTTTACGTTGTAGAGGACCCCTGTGCTTTAGAGTGCACTTCTTAGTACTTATCGATTTCACTTCTAAGTACTTTTCATTTGAACATCTTAATCAGTAATTTTGCACTTATAAGTACATTCCAGTCACTTTGGCTTACCTTCTCTTAAATTTGTGTTGGATCTTGAATGTTTGATATTTTTCCCATTTTACATGTTTCAAATTTGTCAAGGAGATGCTGTTGTCACAGTGTTTTCTATTTAAATGGTTGTGGTTTTAGATTCTCTTCATTTGTTTTCTCTCACTTGGAAATGTTGATATTCAGGACATGCAGAATTGCCTAGTTTTTCTTTTTAAATTGAAATATAGTGATGGTTTAATCCTTGTGAACATATGTATGGCATCCAGGGAAACACAGTTACGAGCATTTTATTCCACAACTGAGGAGATCTCGGTATTGTTTGCAAAACAGCAGGAACAACTAAAGGCAATGCAGAAGACACTGGAAGATGAGGAAAATTATGAGAATACATCAGTTGATATCGACCTCTATGTACTTGACGGTGAAAATAGCAGAACTATAGTTGGAGAAAAACTGCCAAATGGGCGTCACAGCAACAGTGCTGTCAAGGCTGACTCCTGTGGTGAAGCCAGTACTACTGAGAAGCATGACTGTGATATCAGAAGTCAGCAAGAAGGTCAAAATACCCAAGAGGCAGAATTTACTAGTGGTGATCGTACTTGTAAAGGTGGCTTTGGTTCTGACATAGATGGTGTTGGTACGGCGCCTATTTTGGAGGGAGACCCCATTGGAACTGAGCAAGTTCATGAAACTGAAAGCCCTGGAATTGATGGTGAGCAGAATATTGATTTGAACAAACCTGAAACTTTAGCTGGCGAGACTATGCAGCTTGAGGATGAAGCCCATGGGCATGCAATTGATGAGCGGATTCCCCCAACTTGTCAGGAAGCTGTCAATCACTCACAATTAAATAGTCCTTCTGTGAGTCAAAAAGCCATGGAGGACACAATCAGAACGGCGGACCTTTTAGCTTCTGAAGTTGCTGGGAGCTGGGCTTGCAGTACTGCTCCTTCAGTCCACGGAGAGAATGAATCTCCTAGAAGTAGAGATAACGATGAGGAAGGGCCCCCGGGTCTGCATGATTTCAGTGCACAGGCGGCCGAGAGTCAAAGTATGCCATCTTCAAAAGCTGCTCGCACCAAATGGAGTCATGATCGTCAGGCATTGAGTGAGATGATTGGGATTGTAACTCCTGAATTAAAAGAGCAGTTTGGTGGTGCTATGGATAATGACCTTCATCAAGGGACAGGAAAATCGGGTTCCATTTCCAGCTCTGACACTGAGGGCTGTGATGATAGTGATGATAATGATGGAGCAGATGCTAAATGTTCAGGTGCAGATACTGATGGTAGTAACCAAGCTGATGAGGATCAAAATAACAAAGACGATGCAATGGATGAAGATGATGAAGCTACCCAGGAAGATTCTGTAGGATAGCAGCCTTGCTGATTGGGTATCGCAGTCGTAAATACTAGACACCAATGAACTCGTTCTGCTTTCGGGGGCTCGCTTTGTCACACACATATATTTTTTGGTTATTTAGTCTGTCTGTATGTAAATTATTAAATTAATTAAGCCCACATATGGTTTTTTCTTGCATTGCCTTTCTTCACTAAAGACAATTTTAGCTGTGCAAGCCTGAACGAAGAACGATGCTGCATATGATGTTCAGCTGAAGGAACATTTACTTTGAGCTCCCTCATTCATATACTACATATGCCTCTGAAATGTGCAAGATTAATTGCTCAAGTCGGATGGAAAAATATGCAATCGGGTACAGCTTAGCATAATGTCACCGCCTTCCCTTTTTATTTTTTTCAAATCAATGATTATAATTAATAATTAATATGCAAATTAATATAAGCAATAAAGAAGATGTTGAGGAGCATGTATGAACACTGTTAAAGAAATAGTGATGGTGTTGAGGAATAGTGAGTGCAGCTTAAATGACAAGTGATGGCGTTGAGGAGCATGTATGAGCTGCCGTGTAAGAAATGTCACAAGGCACAGCAAGAACACTGTTTAAGATGTTTCATTTTAAAGTTTCTTTAAATCCTGACTGTTGTAACAACATGGGTTGCGTTGAATCTAACGGTTCTGCCGGCCGCTCTGCGTTGGAGATACTCCAGCCTAGCCGGACCCCTTGCCATATTCGTTTCATATAAATATAATAGAAAGATCAAGAGTCGTAGAATTCTACTCGGACCATTTGAGATGAGAGGCCGGTAATGGACTTGGCCCACGTGATTCTAAAAACAGTCATCATCATCGATCATCACTGGCTTCTTTTTCTTATTCATCTCTATATTTCGGTATTAATGCTGAATCTCGTGACTACTCCTTTTAACTCCATTTCAATCCTGCTTTTTCATGCCTGTTAAAAATTTTCGATACAATTTTTTTTGGGTTTTTGGGGGGGTGGAAGAATCCAAATATAGGAGAATAAGATCTTTTTGAAAACAAATGGCATTTTTCATTAATTTCATTGTTGACTACCTCCACGTGATGCCATAAGGTCCTTTCTACGTGGTGGTAGCCTTGCTAGCTAGTATTCCAATATATATATATATATATGAGTGAAAGCTATTAGTAATAATCCTACATTCCAACTCCCAATTGGCTCAGCCATTTGTCTTCTATACTTTGATAATGTGGAATTGAGAATAAGTTCAAAATTATCATAAATTGTTTTATATGTGATGATATTTTGATTCAATTCTAACCCTTCCGTCCTCGCACTACCAAGTGTCCAATTGGCCAATTTAAGGGGACCATGTGAAGTGGCTGAGAATTGAGATGGCGTTGGACCAAAGAATAATTCATAATTCATCATCATGATGATAATACAGATACATACTAGCTAGTGTCTTGTGGATGATGATGGAGAAGAAGATGAGGCCAAAATGGAGTTTCATTTTCCAAATAAATATGCACGTCTTTTGCTACTCAATTACTTGTAGGATTGTGACAAAACAATAACCTAATCTCACTGACTAACTATTCCCCCATCTTCATTAATTCTCTTCTCTGCGCAGCATTTGATCCCACATGTGCTTAATTTGCACTTGAAATACCATTTGCCTGTACCGTAACTTCTAAATTTTTTCAACTTTGACTTATTGGAATGTTAGAAACTAAGTGCGGCTAAATTTTCACATTTGTGCATGCTTTCATATAAATGCGAATGATTAAGCATAATGAGGGGAAGAAATTATGTCCAAGTTTTGTGTTTACACTTGGAGGGCCTAAGACGTAAATTTATGTGCAAGGATTCATTTTTAAAAGGATAAGGCTTTTGATTTTGACCGTACGCCACATATACTTAGCCTATGTGCATAAAATCTCTAATTCATATTAGCTACAAAAACACCCTTTTTATCATTATAAACTCGAAGTAAAGTGCATCAAATAATGCTCAAGGTTTTACTTAATAAAAAGCATGTAATCAAGGACTTTTGACTTAGTTGGTCCACTAGTTATGGTGGGATGAGCCTCAGCTTGGATCGACCTTCAACTTTGACTTTTTGATGGCTATTCTTGTCAAATAAATCTGCCAATGTAATTTCAAAAGAACACTAATGTATTATACTAAAAAGATAAGGATTCAATGCTGAGCTGAATTTTTGCTGAGTACTGAATCATATATTAATTTTTAGATAAGATAAATAAAATAATATAAAAATTTAAAATAATTCTAACCATTGATTCAGTGCTCAGTATAAACTCAACTCTAACACTGAATGTTAATCTGTTAGATTATATATAAATTAATCCAAAGTAAATATAACTAGACGTGTTAATGTATCATTGATAATGGAAGAAGCAAGATTGGTAATATCTCTGGTATTGCTGATCTTGTTGGAAATATCTCCAGTATTACTGTTCTTGTGTGAACCCTTGAAAGAATGCAACGTTTCATTTTGGGTTACGTAAGGAGATATAGAAAGTAATATGCATGGGAGAATTGAATTTAAAATTAAGATAACAAATGAATAATTGCAAGTCCTTTTCTGTGTGCCCAAGAGCCAATAGCCTACAGGTTCTCCCTTTGGAAGCTTTAAAAAGTAAGAAAAAGAGGCGAAAGAAATTAAAGAGCAGAAAACATTGCTCTCTCATCTCATCGGATCGATCGTGTTGTTTGTTTCTGTATTTCTCATCTATTATTAAACTTTAGTAATTATGATTCATGGGCCCACGTGCCATCATTGCGGTGAAAGCCATCTCTCTCTCTCTCTCCTCATTTACAAAACAGTACTTTCTCTGATCCCCACTATATAGCTCACATTTTCTCCTAGCATCTATATAATATTCAGCAATCTTATTAGAATATACTCATCTTCCACATATAACTTACTCTCTGATCTTTTAATTTTCAACCCTATTATACACTATATATGTTTGTGGGTGGGCGCGAGCGCTTGAACTCTGCGGACTTGATGACTCCATCTCCATGGAGTAGTTGCTTATTACATTTTGCTTATAGACGCCCATGTCGACGACACAATCTTCGGGTACGCCGCTTAAGCAGGTAATTAATTTCATCATCGTCATTAATTAATTCACAACCAGGCCGGCTTTCTCTCTTGTTCTCTCTGCATTCACACACACGTAATACATGCATCGATCGATGTTTAATTCTAAAATTAAGTTATATAATATGTAACACAGGAAGAGAAGATTATCATCGGCGTTAAACGAAGAAAAAGGGAAGGAGAAGATGGAGCTAAAGAAAAAGAACCTGAAGCTGTACATGGAGAACCAAAGCATCATCAAAGAGAATGAAAAGCTGAGAAACAAAGCTCTTCTTCTTCGACAAGAGAACCAGGCCTTGTTATCTCAGTCAGTCTTCAACTTACAATTACTTAGTTCGATCCCTATTCCCTTTTTCCCCTAATTAACCACTACTACGTCTACATGATCATGTAGATGCATGAATTATAAGGAAGGAAGCATATAACGAACATCAACATGCATGCATGCATGCATGGTCAATTTGAGGCTAGCCTAGCCTGCCGTTGTATTGTCCTCCCTTCTTTATCAATCTTGTTCTTAATTTCCACGATATTATTATTATTATTATTATTATTAGGCCAATATATATTATTTAGGGTTTGGAATAAGTGATCAAGCTATCGATTCTTATGGGTAACATTGGAATTCACGTATAATTAATATATGGAAGCGAGCTTATATTATCTGATCTTATATATGTTCTGTAGTTCGTTCATTTTATATTAATTAGGGTGTGCATGAGTAGTAGACTCATCTTGATTCTGTAGCATGATTGAATTGATGATATTGATTAAGCATCAGCGACAACGAGCCCTCCATCAGGAGATAAGATTATATTTACCACTACTGAAGCTTTTCCAGGACCAAACAGCTCAGCTAGAACCTCACTCGTGGTTGGCTAGCTACTGGCTTGAAAATTCATCAAGACAGATATAACTAAGAAGCCCAAATGGCCCCATTTTATAAGCCCAATAAAAGGCTAGCCTATTGCTCTTTACCCAGTTCTGATGGGATAACGGAATTTTTTTTTTTGGTGGGGGGGCGGCGGGGGTTGATAATGGAGAATTAGGTATAAAGTTAGCAACAAATCAGAAAAGAATTTGGTTAAAAGGACAACATAAGATATGCATTCTTAGGGGTCGGTTGTTGTTTCTAAAGTCGTAATTTGGCTTAATTGATATTTTATCTTATTTATTTTTATATCTGAAGTCTTATTATAAGACATTTTTATCTGAATAAAAAAAGTAAAATTTCATGATTTTTATCTGAATGATAAAATGTCTGAATGAAAAAATTAATTTTTTTCTCACAAATAACCCCATTAAATGTATTTATTTCCTACGTAGTTATTAGATGGCATATTAGAATTTCCTTTGATCTTAAATTTTATTTGGTATGAAATACTTAACATACATTCAATTTAAATTTTAAACAAATTCTTTTATTATTAGATAACAACTTTTTTTATGTATAAATATTATGTTAAATTGTAAAAAAATAATGTTATCAAAATTATTTTTCATAAATTATATCAAATGCTTACCTTATAAATATTTATAACATATAAAAACTATTGTACTAGAAAGCATTGTAAATGTATATTTATTTAAACTTCAAGTATATATAACACTTTCAAAGTCATAAGTGTAAAAATATTAAAATTAAGATGTTTTGAACTTATAAAAACAAACAACTTACCACTTATATTTAGACGTCAAAAAATAAAAAATAAACATATTATTTAGACATATGCATTCAGACTCATTCAGAATTCAATTCAGATTTCAGATAAAAAAACAACACTGCCTTGAATAATAATACTCATCCTAAATTTTTTATTCCAAACCTCATCCCAAATAGTATGTCATTCATTGATTGGTTGATAATTCTTTACAAAATTCAAGTTAATTAATTGTATTATCGTCACTAACTAATTGATGAATGCCACATCATTTGGTATAGTTTTTTAGGATAAAAATTTTGGGATGTGTAGCACTACTCTATACTATTTGCTGCGTTATGATCTTGGATAATTTCGAAGTATGTCTCAACTAGTTTAATTAGAAAAAAAATCATTCCAAATTATTATGTGAAAAATTACAATTAACCTTGAAACTTGCAATTATTCTTTGATTGTTTGATTAAATTTATGATTAATAAAACTTATTAGGTCTGAGTAAAACTTCCAATAGCCTTATTTAACTTATTTAAACTTCTAATAATTGGGCTTCAATAATTGGACTTATTTAATTTATTTAATCTTCCATCAATTTGATTATCTTAACTTAGAGTAATAATATAGTTACAAACTCTTGTATAAATTTATTTTATACAAACTGATGTGGCATGATTAAATTAGTTGAATTAAATATCTCTTGGTCCACATGATTTATTTTTATTATTTTGTATTTTCATACAACCAATGAGTTAATGCCAAATCAGTTTGTACAAAATAAGTTTGTAACTGTATCATCACTCCTTAACTGATTCAATCTTCCAGCAACCATACTCTCTAATAGTTAATCATATTAAGATATCTGGAATGGGATCTCCAACAGTTGGACCAAGGCCTTCCTTCCAAGACTTTCTTTTACTCCATCAACTCAATGAACTCATCCTTTTGTTACTGACATCATCTTATATTTTGGTCTGATTTTGATTTAGGCCAAGAACATTATGAGAGCTCTTTTTTTTTTTTTTAGTAGGTGATGTAGATTGAGTTGCTCTAAGATTATTTTGTGGGGATGGACAGAGCTGGGACAGCCCTGAAATGGCCAGTGACAATACTCTGAGGGTCAAGTTAGTGAAGGTTGGAAATGGTGAAGGGTTTCAAAGAGACCCTAAAATAAGAGAGAAATTCAAAGTTGTGAGAGTGAGAAAATCATTTCTTAGTTGTGGGATTGACCTGACCTTATGAAAGGAGTGTCTTTGAGGGCATCTTATCGTCTTTTGGACACATGGCGAGCTGTTATAAGCTATTCCTCTCCTCAAGTAGGGGCTATAGAGTAATTTAATTATTTAACTTGAGTCCTTTGGGCTATTTAGACTTGGACACCTGTCACATGCAAGACTCTCCCCACTGATAGTATGTCTCAACCTCTGATTAGCTTATTCCAATGAGCTAATTGAATTGAAGGAGCTGCTGATTTCATTGATACTATTTCAAGTAGCAGTTAATATGGTTCCCTCTTTTATTCTTGGTGCATGTGACTGTTAGAGAGATATTTTAAGATAATCTTGGTAGGGACCATACTGTGCTGAAGTGTAGTAATTTTGGTAAAAGGGCAGTCACTGTTAAAGTGATCCTCTATTGACATGTGACAACTTTAAGATATTTTATGATACATTTTATGCACTTTTCAAGTTATTAAGGTGGCTCATACTCTTTTCTTTAGATTTTCTCATTTTATCCTTGTTTAATTTCCTCTTCATATTTTATAAGTGCGAATTGAAAATGAGGGCAATTGCACATGTGTCGCACTTACACTGCATGATCCAAATTTTACCACCAACTTCTTTTTTAACTTTAAGACGTTTTACGTTTCTTGTTAGAACAATAACCAAGCCACATTGTAGTCATTTTGATTAACTCCTAAGATTACAAGCAACAGTAAAATTGAGCATGCAAAGCGATGTCCTGCGAGAGGGGAACTACAAACTACAAAGCCGGTGTTTTAAAACGGGTCTCAATCGTGCCAAAAGAATGGATAAACTGGTCATTTGACATAACACGCCGCACTAGCGCACTACGGCGCGATTTAAGAGACGCACGACACGACCACGCGACTGGTCTGGCCTCGTACAGAAGAGATTACAGATACAGGCACAACTAGTAGCAGTAGTTTCTGAACCACAGTATATATACGACAAAGATAAGAGTATATTAGTAAATTGACACACAGTCAATTTTGACCCACTAGCGTTCGACCGATTGTCTGTCTCTTCCCAAGTCCGCCAACACTGGGGCCCCGCTTTCCATCACCACTTTGTTTGAACTTCGTATCCAAGGAGAGAGAACCCCAAATCTTGAACTGTACTGTATGCATCTCTTTGAAAAACAAAAGTTTTTTTTTTTAAATAATAACTCGAACTAACAACAAATAGAATTTAGATTTAGTAGCGAAGAAGTGATGGCTTCGATTGCATATAGAAATGGTACTGTACAAAAGGGAAATTCGAAATCATCCTCTTTCAAATCTAGGCCTCATCCCTCTCAGTCGCTGGGATCGGCAGTTCGCCGCAGCAGTTCCGCATCTTTGGCCGGAAATGACGGAGGTCAGTTTCATTTGTTCTGTTTCGTTTTTTGTTTGATTTTTGTATCAATGGTAACTATTAATGCTCAAGCTGCTGCTTTTTGGGTGCTTATAGTGCCTGGAAGAGTTAGAGTGGCAGTGAGATTGCGGCCTCGAAATGCAGAAGAGATCGTAGCAGATGCCGATTTTGCTGATTGTGTCGAGCTGCAGACAGAGGTGGTCTCATTCTCATTTTAATGGCTGAGTTTATGTGTGACTGTTAAAATTTCACTTTGATTCTTATATATGGTGTTTTTGAGCTCTGTGCTAGGTCATAGGCTGCCATTAATCATTTTGGGTTTTTGCTCTACCTCAGCTTAAGAGGTTGAAACTTCGAAAGAACAATTGGGACTCAGACACTTATGAATTCGATGAGGTTCTGACTGAATTTGCATCACAGAAGCGTGTTTATGAAGTCGTTGCCAAGCCTGTTGTGGAGGTCTGTTATGGTTGGTATAGTTGTCAATATTTTAACAGCATTCTTCAATTCAGCAATATATGCTTTGTTTGGTTTTTTTTGTAGATAGTGGTATTATTTTTTTAGCTTTAAAATCATAGCAACATTCCCTGTAGGACATATCACGCCTCATGCAGCAATATCTGAATTTTGCTTTTATTCTTGTAGAGTGTTCTGGATGGTTACAATGGGACTGTCATGGCTTATGGTCAGACGGGGACAGGGAAAACTTTTACACTCGGACGATTGGGAGATGAAGATACCTCCTCTCGTGGAATCATGGTTCGGTCAATGGAGGATATTTTAGCTGATGTTTCTTTGGATTCAGATTCTGTCTCTGTCTCATATTTGCAGGTTGTTAGGCCCTGATCATGTAATTGTACAATTCTGGTCATTTACTGTTTTTTAATCACTTCTTACCTTTTTGTTTTCAAGTACATATCCATTTTGACCTTTTCTTTTCTTTTTTTTTTGTTTTGTTTTGATCATTTTAAAACTTGATGCTTTAGTTTGTATAGATCTGAGTTTATTGAATAGTTTTGTTTTCTGCATATATTGGTAGCTTTATATGGAGACCATCCAGGATCTTCTTGATCCAGCAAATGATAATATTTCCATCGTGGAGGATCCGAAAACTGGTGATGTTTCACTACCTGGGGCAACTCTTGTTCATATCAGGGACCAACAAAGTTTTATGGAGTTGCTGAGATTGGGGGAAGCTCATCGAGTTGCAGCAAATACAAAACTGAATACTGAATCTTCTCGCAGTCATGCCATTCTTATGGTGACCAATGATTGTCTTCTATTCTTTGTTTAATTACCTGTTGATGGGATTAGTTTGTATTCTATATTCTGTTATATGTAAGTACATCTACCACTGTGCAGATACATGTTAAGAGATCAGTTGTAGGAAGGGAAGAAGATCTTTCAAGTGAAATCAACAATGCTTCTCACTTGGTAAAACCTTCAAAACCGCTTGTGCGGAAAAGCAAGCTGGTTCTAGTAGATCTGGCAGGTTCAGAACGTATTCACAAGTCAGGTGCATATTACAACTTGTGTGTGAGTGTGTGTGTTTGTTCCCAAGTTATTTTAGTATGAATATCTTTCTTTGATTATCTTAAATTTGATCATTGCACTTTGGGAGTCCGAGCTAGCTATGTGGTGAAATTTTACTCTCTTCCCATTTTGGCAGGAAGTGAGGGGCATATGTTGGAGGAAGCCAAATCTATTAATCTCTCACTTAGTGCTTTAGGGAAGTGCATAAATGCCCTTGCAGAGAACAGTGCTCATGTGCCACTTCGTGATTCGAAACTGACAAGGTTGCTTAGGGATTCATTTGGAGGTGAGATGCCTTTCAAATGTCACTCAAGTTTCAACATGTTAAGGATAAAACAGTTCGTGAGATGGTCTGTGTGATCCACATGTGCTTCTGTTGAATTCTTAATGTACAAATTTTCCGTCTTGGTGTACATTTTGGTTTCAGACCTTTGACCATGGATCCCTGTTTTTGTTTTATTTGCCATGTGTGTCCTTATAGCATTTCTTCTTCAAGACATTGAAACTATCTGGAAGGTAATTTTGCGGTCTCTTTTTATTGTTTCACTTTATAACTGTCATCATTTTGCAGGGACAGCAAGAACCTCATTAATTGTGACCATTGGACCATCTCCACGTCATCGAGGAGAGACTGCCAGTACCATATTGTTTGGACAGAGGGTGAGTTCAGTTGTATTTACTCGGTATGCTGCCTGCCGTAGAGCTACTTATTGTCGAAGATAGGGTTTGCAACAAATATTTGATGGTGGAGCACTGCTGGTGGCTTGTTTTTCACCTTTTCCTTGATTTGCTTGATTTTGTTTTGTTTCTTCTTCATATATGTGATGGTATTTGGTTTGTGTGCATGCCTTGACTAAATAAAGTATATACGCACAACTGCTTTTTACACTTTATGAGTTATGAAGACATGCTCTTTATTCATCACAGGCTATGAAGGTGGAGAATATGTTAAAAATAAAGGAAGAGTTTGATTACAAAAGTTTGTCTAGAAGGCTTGAAATACAGCTGGACAAGCTCATTGCGGAAAATGAAAGACAACAAAAAGCATTTGACGATGAAGTTGAGAGAATACATTTAGAGGCCCAAAATCGTATTTCTGAGGTTGAAAGAAATTTTGAGGATGCCTTAGAGGTACTCATTTATTGCTTGAGAAGCCTTTGGAGATATTTTTCCTTTTTTGCCTGACCCTTTCCAAGGTTCAATCAGAACCTTTAATTTCATTCATTAAATGTGTGCTCGTTTGTATTGTTCTATGCACACACTTTTAATTTTCTTATTGTGTCTTTTGTAGAAGGAGAAGCTAAAGTGTCAAATGGAGTATATGGAATCAGTTAAGAAGCTGGAGGAAAAGATGTTGTTAAATCAGCAGAAGCAAGAAAGTAATGGCTTTATCCATGATAAATATACTGTAGAGGTACGCTTCATGGAGAACATTTTCTTCTGATTTCTTGAAGAACTTGTATCAATATTGTGAAGCCAGGTAGTTGATATAGTTACACCAATAAAGGTTTGCGCATAATTCTTCAACTTTCTATTGCTTTTGATCAGTATTTTAGTTTTGAAATATGGGAGAAATGTGGTTCAAAGCTGTAGCCTGTACTTTGCTGAGAATATTGTCCAGCACTGTCATAAAAGCAATTTTTCATGAAAATAAGTGGTAACTTGTGCCCTTCCATGTTAATTGATTTGAAAATCTGATTACATATCAACTGTCTTAATCATCTCTCTTATCATGGGCATACTGCAATGCATAAGTGAATGCATGTCTCATTCTATGACACTGGCTTTGTATGATCTATTGGCATTATCTACGTTAATTGATGAAGTTATATTTCCTTTTGACCACTGATTGAATTTTTCAATAATGTTCAGATTTCATTATTTCCCTTTCCTATTTTGCAGGGGCCTGAGGCTTCTGCTGCAGAGGACGTTGCTGAAATTGGAAAGTTACTTCAAAATGAAATTCATATGAGAAAAGCAGCTGAAGAGGAGCTCAACAAGTTGAAGAGTCAACTAGGACAATATTCTGTATCAGGGGTATGGTTTCCAATTCTGAACTATTGTTTAGTGCATATATTTAAGAGTTCTTTTTTTTTTCTTTTTCTTTTTTTTTTCTGATTGTAAATTGAAAATGGTGATATAAACGGGGTATTTGGTGTTTAGTCTTGCGGAGAGGCAGAAATGTCAAAACTTCACAAAACCTTGGAGGATGAGACACATCAAAAAAGGAAACTTGAAGAAGAAATAGTGATACTACGAAGCCAACTATTGCAGTTGACTTTTGAGGCTGATCAGGTATTTGACTTGAGATTTTTTTTCCTTTTTTTTTTTTTTGGTGCAAGTGAACTTAAGCATCCTCTTAATGCTTGAATCAGCACCCTTGTTTTTTTTTAAAGGGATGATGATGCTACAATTGCAGTAATTCTTTTAATACCATTTGAGTTTAAATCCCAAGGGAAGGGTTGTAAGATCATTTCTTCCTAAGAGGTCAGAGGGTTAACTCCCCAGGAGTGCCACCTCCATGGGATATTATATCTCATGACCCAGCATGAGCTACAGTTGCAGTACACCACTGAGAATTAGTCCTTGAAGCACAAGAACATGCATATAATTTACTCTTTTGCCTTCTTTTTTATGTTTACAGATGCGAAAATGTCTTGAGCGAAATGAGTCTGGAAATACTTTTGCTGGTCTGGACAAGCATTCACAATTCAGAGACTCTGGTAATGGACAGAAGGCACCAGTTACCAAACTTTTCGAACAAGGTTGTGAATCTTGTAGATTAAGATTATTGTTTAAACCATGTTGGTGCACGCAATTCTTATAATTTTTCTATCAATCAATTTGACAGTTGGATTGCATAAGATCTTGTCACTGCTTGAATCAGAAGATGCCAATGTTCGAATTCATGCTGTAAAGGTAGTAGCCAACCTTGCAGCTGAAGGTGGGTAATCCTTTATTTTCTCAGGAACGTGCTCACATGTATTTTCTTCTGCCGGCAGAACTATTTGAAAATGCTTTGGGAAATTAAGCCTGTTGAATTAGTTTGTTTCAGACTATTCAAAAGTGCTTGTGCCCTATTATTATTTTCCTGCTAAGTAAAGGACAATGTTCTACTTCTGCGAGCCAAACTTATTTGCCCCTCCCTTTTTTGACCTTTATAATATTTTATTCTATTCTTTTGTTAAAAGTAAGGGTAGTATGTTCAAGTTCTGTCAAGTGTGTATTCTGTTTTTATTGCATTTGAGGTTTGCAAGCATTGTATACATGTAGAACTTTTACATAGAGATAACATCTGCTGCCAGTGCTGGTGGTGTTGTTACTGCCAATGCTTCTTATCAACTAATAGAGCTCATGTGTCTTGGGGAAGCACCCTCCAAACAAACCAGCCCTTCTCCCTCTAACCGCGTTATTCAATCTTGGTTATAAGAAAATACAGAAATTTAGATTATGAGAATATTTTTGCAAGAGAGAGGAAAAATGATATTTTGAGCAAACATTTTATCTGTAACTTTGCATGTGACAATTAGAGGTACGAGTTACTACACAGACTTTAACTTTATTGCAATTTGTGAAAATGATTTGCGTTCTCTATGTTCTAAGCAGAAGCGAATCAGGAAAGGATTGTTGAAGCTGGTGGTCTTTCTTCCTTGCTAATGCTCCTTCGAAGCTTTGAGGATGAGACTGTTCGCAGGGTAGCAGCAGGTGCGATTGCCAATCTTGCAATGAACGGTAATTACTCGTCGAATATTTTTCTTATCTCTGAGAGTGCCAGGTGTTTCTTCTTTATTTGAGAACATCACATGAGGTGTCATATCTTATTTGCCTTTAAATATATTGGCTGTTATTGTTGTTTCCTTTGACATAGCAGAAGCGAATCAAGAACTTATAATGGTACAAGGGGGAATCGGTTTGTTATCTATGACAGCAGCTGATGCTGAGGATCCTCAGACTCTACGCATGGTTGCTGGAGCTATTGCTAATTTATGTGGCAATGGTATACTGTTCTCTCTTCCTTCATCTTCTCTGTCACCTCATC
Source organism: Clausena lansium (assembly GCA_030449835.1). Taxonomy (NCBI): domain Eukaryota; kingdom Viridiplantae; phylum Streptophyta; class Magnoliopsida; order Sapindales; family Rutaceae; genus Clausena; species Clausena lansium. Next base: position 6,692,279 of record JASUUF010000257.1, read on the forward strand.
TTATGTTTTTTGTCATTCATGTTGTAGAAATTTGTGAGATTGTTGTTGGGGGTCAAATGAATAGAGAAACAGTTGAGAATTTCTAGTAATTTGTCAAGATAGGAATATGTAATAAAACATCTCTTTTACGTTTGGGTAAATTTTGAATTATCCCCTCGTGAAATGAAAATGTTCAAAATACCCCCTAAGCTATTGTATACTTTAAATTACCCCCACTTTTGTTCAAAAGATAAGGGAAAAATTGGAATGGGTTGGTGAAAATTTTTTATCTTCTTCACAAAAATTGGGGGTAAGCTGACAATAGTTTGACAGATATTTTGAAGATTGTCATTTCATGAGGGGGATAATCTGAAATTAATCCTTTTTGTTTCAGATTTATTTTTTGCTGTGGTATTTTTGTTATTTACTTATCTGTATATTGTATCGTAGATAAGCTTCAAGTGAAGCTGAGGTCTGAAGGTGGAATCAGGGCCTTGCTAGGAATGGTGAGATGTGGACATCCAGATGTTCTATCCCAAGTTGCACGAGGGATTGCTAACTTTGCAAAATGCGAGTCCCGAGCTTCTACTCAAGGTTAACTTCATATTTTTCAATAATCATAGAAAATGATAACTTGATGTCAAAATATGTTTCTTTTTTCTCGTCATTTTTTCTGTAGTAAGATTTATACGCTGCATTGCCACAGGTGTAAAAAATGGCAGATCTCTTCTCATAGAAGATGGTGCACTTCTGTGGATTGTACAAAATGCAAACAACGAAGCTGCACCAATCAGGCGTCACATTGAGCTTGCACTCTGCCACCTGGCACAGCACGGTAAGTTGTCACTTCCCTTTTTCTTGTAGAAATTTGCATTCTTGGAGATTTGTTCCTTGACTAGTTTTTTCATATTTCAGAAGTAAATGCAAGAGAAATGATCAGTGGAGGTGCCCTTTGGGAGCTAGTTCGTATCTCAAGGGACTGTTCTCGAGAGGACATAAGGAATCTAGCCCACCGAACTCTGAGTTCCAGCCTCACATTCAGAGCAGAAATGCAGCGGCTACGGATAGAGTATTAATTTCCAGACTCAGCTTATTTACGTTATTCCATTGGTACCTCTATTTGGCTGATGCTGGGAAATTTGCTCTGCCTCGCTGCATAGGCTTCAGCCAAGAACCCCATTTCTTTGCTCCGGGCGAGCTCAAATCCTCGCAATTTTTGTTTCATGGAAAGTGAGCGTTTGTTGTACGCAATCCATGTTTTATAGCCTTTTAGCTGAGTTAGCAAATTCAGACTCCATTTATTGTGTATGCAAAATGTCACATCCGTGTTCAATATTTGTATAAAGCTGACTGTGTATTAGTAACTGAAGTCATCATTCTTTTAGTTTTTTTGTAAAATTCGAAGTTGAGTTTATAACTGTCAACTACATAATTCCTGTGGTGTGGCCTTCATGCACCTACTCATTTTTGTGAATTATTATTGGTTGATACTCAGTAAGCGTAAAGTTTTAGCTTTTATCACGAGATCGGAAACCCTAGAAGATCCATTTGATTAACCCATGAGAAAGGGCTCAGTATCGTCACTTTGTACAAACTAAAGTTACAATATAAATGAACCAAGTGTTAATTGTTAATTCCACACGTTTGATGGAAGGCGATACATATAGACAGGAAATACAAAACGGGTAATTCTACATCTATAATACAGAATCTCGGCCCTCCATCAACAAAACACAAGCATTATTAGTTAATTTGAATGTTTTCAACTGTCGTACCCTATAAATCATGAGTAATTGCACCCGATTGCACCGATTATATATTCAGACTAAAATGTTTGGCTATGCAAAACTTCATCCACCACCATGAAAAGAATTCTTTATGCTCTTAATTTCCATGTATCATATTTTACCTTGTACTTAACAGATTATGAAAATGCAATACATATGATTTCTAAAAATTAATTAAATTTAGACAAACAGAAATCATAATGGTACCTGACCACGAAGAGCTTCAAGTTAAGCATATTAAGCCTCCGTTTGTTTTAGCTAGCTGCTCGGGAAATAAAGACTGAAAATTTTGCAAATTGGTTTTGGCAGCATAATTGATTATTTCTTACAGCTATCAAGTATACATCCCTTATACAGCAGTTGTGGCTTAATAGCCACATCACCATATATGATACTAAACAAGCCTTTTAAGCTGATTATAGCAATATAAAGTCAAAATGCTGTCAAGAAATCAACAATTATTTTGCTTCTAGCATATATTCACAACTATTGATCAGGTTTCATGATTGTCAATGGAGCGTAGATAAGTTTATAATGAGAGAAAAAGGAGAGGAAAACCGATTGCCTTATTGTCAATTTCTTCATCTTCAAGCTAATTAATATATGTCGTGGAAATAAGTAATATTTATTTGCATAATAATCAATACAAGGGTACATTATGATAGTTGACTAAGCCTACAAGGGTCCACCTTAAAGCATATTAGCCAAAGAGAATAAGTTTGTGGGACATGATTCTACTTAAGCATCAAATGCAATTATGCATCAAAACTGCAGTGGGGGGTTTCAAGCCATAAAGTTGTCTTTTGATGGCTCTTTCATAAGATGACTATCAATAAAGGAAAGCAAAAAGGCATAAATAATAAAAATAGTATCTATAATACTTATATTTATGTACTGACGATAATCATTGAAGTATAGTTCAAAGAACCTAGAGGCCTTAATCATAAAGAACCAGATCATTTTATCTCCTCAAAGCACATTATACATGGTCCACAAAATAATAACCACCAAGTTGTAACAAGACCCCAAATAATATAATAAGTATTATATTTTCGATCAGATTATAAACCTTAAACCTTGTACACTCGAAGGAGTGGGCACAGATGAAGCTCAATAAATACCAAGTGTGTGACAAGAAAATTAAAGCAGCATGATTGTTTTGGGGGGAGGGGGGGTAAGTATAATTCAACTTAATTTTATATAACAATTACATGATATTTGGATATTTGGGAAAAAAAGGAAACAAATGCATATAACTGATAGGAGAGAACTTTGTTTAGATAGCGAACTGCATGAGTTGGAGAGATTTAACAACCATTAATGACTCGTATTTTCGCTATGGAGAATTAAAGCTCAGATTATGAAGGGATCATTTAATGTCAAAAATTAAAGTGGTATAGAAACCAAAATATTAACCTTTTCAGAGCTGCAATAAATATGAAGACAAATATGCAACTTTTTCTACTACATACTTGATAAGATATTGGTTACAATTGAAAAAGAAAATGAGCAACAAAAATTAACTAGGAAGAAGCAGCCAGCCGCCATATATAATTAAATTAGGCGCAGCAAATAGGGATGACAACTGGATCCGTCGATTATAGATATCCATAATATCTATTTAATTGAATTGGATAATACCCATTTAAAACTCTTTGGATCTAAAATGGATATTTTAAGATTATGTCTAGATGAATATGGATGGTATGGATAATTATTTTTACCCAATAGGTATTCATTTAAATAAATTTAAGATGTAATTTTATAAATTAAAAAAGAAAGATGTAATAAACAAACATTGGTAAAAAATACCAAAATTGAATAAATATATAGAGTCCTCGACTAATAAATAATATTTATTGTCAAATATATCCTCACAACAAAATTATAAAAAATATTTTAGTTTTAGAAAATTTAGAGAAACATTCACAGGTGACATTGTCCTGTACTTCATCGAATGTTGACACCACTGACACAACTAGATTGAAAATTTCATGATCTATACAATTGTAGTCGCAATCACAAACAACGAAGGCACACGTGCGGAAAACGTGTGACGGCCATGCGGTGGTCACTGCTCTTCATGAGGTGCGTGCGCCTCCATCATTTGCTATTTTTCATATCCGACACCACCTTTAGATACATCGTGGAATTTCCTATCTGTTGCTATTGGCTATGTCGACTGTGGGTGATCGATTTTTCATCACTAGTGAATTCATTATTATTGCATAGATCATGAAATTTTGAGTCCGATCACTTTTTTCGTGGGCAACGACGGTGCCGCCACCAGCAGAATAGTAGCAAATGTGATTTTTATTTTATTATTTTATTTTTATACAAAATAATCTTAATTAGCTTTTAAAATTAATGATTTTAAGAAATATAAATAAAAATGAACAAAAATTTCTTAATGTAATACATCATTAATTAGTTTTTACTATATTAATATGTTATATTATTTTTGAATTTAGAAATATCAATTTAATGTCCACGCACATCCATGAATATCCATATCCACGTGGATAAAACCTATATCCATATCTAACATCTATAAATGGATATGACTGTAGATGTATTAATCACTAGTAATCATACATTCACACATGGATGGATAATATACATTAGGGGCGAAGCTGTGCATTGGCTACGGCGGGCTACAGCAGGCCCAAAATTTTGAAAAATTTAAAAAAATATCATTGTGCTAAATTTATAAAATTGTCATTGTTTTATAATTTATTTACAACTAGACCACTCTGTTAATTTATAATTTTTCCATTCATATAAATAAATTAAAAAAGTGAGCATTTACTTCATTCTTCTAGTCCCAAAACATGCTCTTTCTTAGCTTCTTCTTCTTCGTCTTCTCTTGGTAAGAAACAATAATAATTTTTTTTATTTAATCGTTTACAATATATTTAGTATTTGTCAGGTAGTAAAGACTAAAGATCATATTAAAGTTCTTGTTCTTATTTCATTGTGTAATATTAAATTATTGTTAGGTCAAATGAAGAAAATTTAGCCATTTTCAAGGCTCTAGCAATCAAATTTTTAAATTGATCATTGATAGATTATAGATTAGAAATAGTTCTAATCACCGAGAGATGTTTTATCGCCAAGAAAGAAAAGAAGAATTGCAGGAGCTAAACCGTGTTACTAACTCTAGAATGGGCGGGTTTAGTGGATGTTCACTGTTTATATGCATTGTTTTTGCTAGCTTGCAAGTTGCAATTATGGCAATTAAAGATATTCTTTGAGAAAAAGAAGCTTATTTAAGAAAAGCTTTGATTAAATTAAGCAATTTTCAGCTATGAAGCTTATCAAGACATCACTTCGAAATAAGATGGAGAAGGAGATTCTATCAAATTGTATGGTTATCTACATTGAAAGAGAATTTGTCGACACTATCGATTCAAATTCGATAATATATGAATTTAATTCTTGAAAGTATCGATAGGCACAACTTAAATAATTTTTAATTGTAATTGAATTACTTCTTGGATTTGACATACTTTCTTATGAATTAATGAAATTTTCATTAAGATTTATATTTTCAATTGAGACAATATTTGGACTTGAAAAAATTTAGCCCACCCAAAAAAATTTTTCTGGCTTCACCCATATACAACTGATATTTGCCATATCTAGCAGCAAATGTAGTATAAATTAAAGTAAAGAGATGTAACATATGAAACCTAGTAAATAATAACTAGTTATGTAACAACAAAGATGCACGATTCGAAACAAAGAAATAATTATTCCCAACGAGCAAGAAGGAAATGTCGCGAAACGGCGAAAGTCGGGGGGGGGGGGGGGGTTGGAAGAATAAAGTGATAAAAAACTAGGGTTTGAAAGAGAATCCAAGTTTGAGAAACAAGACAAAGTCTTTAATTAATTTATTACTTACCTCACAGCCAGATTGATTCACTCTTGATGTAGGCTTTATATGTATATGTATATCACTGGCAGTGGTGGCAGTGACAGTTGTAGAGAGAGAGACACTTTAACGCTTGATGAGGTCTATTTGTCCTGGTTTTACGTTGGATTGCCTTTATATGGAAATGGAAATGGAAAGGGAAATGCAGCAGCTGCTGCCTCGGAAATGAGCTTTTCATAGAGCACCGCACGTGCAACCAGTATTCAATGACGACCCATTTGATCTGCATCTGCTTCTGTATCAATAAAACCCTAAACCAGTCACAAATCAGACAAACAGACAACAAAAACCCTAAGCCGGTCCATACCGTTCGCCTTTCTTTCTTCATGAACTGATGGTTTGCCATCCATAACCATCCCACCACCCTTACCTCACACATACTCACCAATATAGCTTAATTAACTCACTCATCTTTGAGGAATTAATTTTGACCAGCCTAGCTAGAAGTGAGAATGGAAAAATGCAATATAATCCTAGTCATGGTGGGTATTGATGCAGCTACAGGTCAAGATTCTTCATTAACATTTTAAGAAGCTTCAAAATTTTATATATTTCTTTATAGGAAGGAAAACAAGTTGTTAATATAATTTCGGCTTAGGATCATGCAACAATATGAAAGCTAGCTAGCTGGAACCTTAGACACAAATAAAGAACCTGAAAAATAATTAAAGGTGGCTTTTATTTTAATTTTTTTTTCCTGCTATTCCTTTCCAGCAAAGAGTACTGGATGAACAATTATCGGGCAAGTTATCAGAAATACACGAAATCAATTAAAAAAAATTAAAAAGACACAGAAAATGGAGGTGAATTACTATCTTTGCAGCTGCATCCTCAAGAAATAGCTATATTCTGATACTGATATGATGAAAGCCAAAAGAAAAATTCATTAATTTGTACATCCTTCTTCAATCAAAGGTAGATGAATTCCAAGACAAACATCTGAAACATAAGCTAACTTATAGAAGAAGAATGAAAGTGATCATTAAAAAAGGTCAAACAAAGAGAGGATATAAAAAAAGGGAAAAAGAGAAGCAGCACAGTTTCTTAAAATTTTTCTGTTAAAAAGGAGCTGGGCGACCTGTGGCCCAATAGGCCTCGGCTGGTAATTGCACTGAATTTAGAAGATTTGGCGGTAACCCATGAATAAAAGAAGCATTAGGATCTTGCAGTAGTTGCTGCTGATGCGACTGCGACTGTTGCTGTTGTTGTTGTTGTTGCGGCTGTCCAACGTTAACTTCTGGTGACTCAAGTGGCCTACTTCCTGGAATCGATGTCACCGGTGTCTCTTCCTCCTCCAACGGAAGCCTCTCATATGCCGCATTACCAAAAGAAGCTGCCATAATCACCACCGGTCCCGACGCAACAAGCGGTCCCACCACGCTTCCTCCCACAACCTGACCTTGACCACCGGCTAAATAAATAGTCAATCCTGACGCAGCCGGCGGCGCAGGAGGCGGCAAGAAGGAGCCAGCGAGTGATAAAATCTCAAATCTGCCATGTAAAGTTACCACAGCACCCGGTGAAGCCGGTTGCCTTAGAGTTACATTAGTCACAGTGCCGGTACCACTCAAAATGCAAATCCCTCTTTGCCTTCGCCTTGCAAAGTTCGACACGCTGTCCATTACATCACAGCCGTTGGCGATTTCCATGACATGAGAACGGAGGGCATTGGCGCTGTCACGGGTAATGATGATGGGTGGCTTTGGCTTGTTTTTGGACCCGGCCGGTCTGCCTCTTGGTCTTCTTGTGATTTCTCCCCCCTCTCCGGTCACCACCGCTAGTTCTTTGCCTTCTTCCATTGCGTTGGCGGTGTTGTTTTCATCGCGATCTCGTTTTTGACCGCGGTTTAAGCTGCCGTTATCTTCTTCAGAATTTTGTTGTTGTTGTTGTTGGTGGTGGTGGTGGTGGTGTTGTTGCTGAAACTGATGATGATGTGGTTGTAGATGAATATCTCTCGTGTGAAAAGGAGGAGGAAGAGGGCGGCCGTGAGCTGTAACTGGATTCATGTCGAAACCCTAATTAGCTTAGCTTAGCTTAGCTAGCTCATACACACAACAAGTCACCGGTGGCTGTTTGATGAGTTGATGAGATGAGATCAGATCAGATCGGGAAAGGAAGACTACAGATATGATTTGAGTTGAGATATGTGTTGTGTGAGTCTTTAAGCATCAGCCACCAAATTTTCAGCTGAAATAGCCATCTAATCTTTCATGTCATCTTCGTTTGCTCGTTTTGCTTAATTAGCCTGTTTCTGCTGCTCTATGAACTATGATGATCTCCTACTCCTATTATCTAAAGAGACAATTAAATTGGTTGGGTAAAGGTTTGGGTGAAAATGAAGAACAAAAGGAGAATAAGAGTAAGAGAGAGGTAGTGAGTAGTGACTGTTTGGGTGGTCTTTTTTTATTTAGAAAAAAATAATAATAATAATAACTTTTTTGGGTGTTGGGTAGTGTAGCGTAGTGTAGTGTTAGTGTTGTTGGGTTAGGGTTAGGTCAAGGTATCGGATCGATGATGGTTTAGAGTTTGGACTTGGTTTTGGTTAGAGAGAGAGAGCGTGCGCATGGGCGGTTCTGTGGGCCTCACTTTCTCTCTCTTTTGTCTCTCACAGCATCACCCCCACGTTCTCTCTCTCTCTCTCTCTCTTTAAACTAATGCCTATATCTCTCTACTGCAGCCATATAACAAATAAAATATATAAATAAGATCATCTATCTACATATTCTTCTCCTTCATTAGCTCTCACTCAAATGACAAATCAAAACCTCCGTTTCTTTAGGAAAAGCTTATGCTTCATCCTTTCGCTCTCTAATTAGTTAGCTAGAAAGCAGCAACAATGATCCTCCGAAGCCTTCTCCTTCATGGGTCATCTGTCATTCCTTGTTTTCAAAACTGCTGCTAAAGCTTATGAGTTTTGCATGATTTAATTTAAAATAACAATTACAGATAGATATAAACCAGCTAAGCTACCGGCCGGGGCCTGGAAGATACTTCATAATCATAGGATTCTTTTAACTCCAGGTTTTGCGCAGCAAACGCCATGAAATGCCAAAGTGAATCAGTGAAAAGGACGTTATTTTTTAGATAAAGACAAGATAAAATTAAAAACTCAACTGAAATGGAGAACTAGCGTTACAGTTTAACGATGAATGATGGTGGGATTAATACTGTACATATAATATATATTTTGTTTTAGAATTTACAAGTTTGAGTTACCGTTGCATTAATTTATACAGTAAAAGTATTTACTGAAAATATAATAAAAAATTGTCCTGTCCAGAATCAGTATTACTAATATGAGTTGATTTAAAAACGAGTGACATACGACGATTATAAGAGTTTATAATAACTATACGAAACAGTTTTAATAACTATACGATCATAATAATAAGTTTTTTTTTATTATTTATCATTTTAATTATATAATTATACTAAGATGTGATCTACGGTTTCTCAGCCGTAAGCAGGCCTGTAACTAGAGGAAGGAGCGTTTATATAATGAAGAGAATGGAGGTGAAGGGGCAAGCATGTCATTGTCATGGGAAATTGGAGTGGACCCACCGAAACAAATTGGGTCAGGCGAGTCAGGGCGTGTCTTAAGGGCGACTCTCCATTCTAGGAAGATGGAATTATACAACAAAGCCAAACGAAACAAACAATCCATCCCTCTCTTCTTAAGTCTCTTATCGCTAGCTGCTACTATTATCATTACAATTACATTGATGTTGATGTTTTTGTTGCGGGGCTCCATTTTTTGACACTTGTCTCTTCCCCAGTTTCCCGCCTCTATGCAGTCTATGCTTTCTATCTTATCACTATTAATAATATAATATATCCTTCGGTCACACACCAGCTTGGACTAATTTTCATTTTCCTTTTTTTTTTTTTGTCTATCGTCTCTGTTTCTGATACAAAAATTACTTAATAGAGAATAATTATTGAATTAAATACAAAAATTATAAAATTCTTTATAAATGCAACCAAATTATTATATATTATTATTATTATCATCAACTGACTGCTAAAAGTGACGAGATAATGATTTATTTTATCATTTTTTTTCTAAATCATCTTGTATTTAATGACTACATTGAGTTCTAATTAATTTAAATTCGAGCCGGATAGAATCACTAGGACTGCAAAATTCTCGCAATAAATATTTAATCGCAGCTGCATTCCTAAATTGTATTATCAACAAGTATTTATTTTATCGTTTTAATGATAAGAAATTGGTATTTTACCTTTTATACACAAGTGTCAAAAGATGTAATTAGTTTTGTGATAGGTAATCGTGGTATCTTGTGGACTTCAATTTTCCAAATCGCGTAATAACTGTTGTCCAAATATGACTTCTAATAAATAACACAACGTCAATCACTTTTCATCAGCAAACTGCAATGAAGCCTTGTTGTACTACGAAAATGATCAATCAATGAAATCTCTAGTGCTAATTCTGTAATTCATATCAAAATTGGATTCGAATTCAATAACTTGTGTCATCAAATCTCTAAGCTGAATGTATGAAAAGGAATATATAGATAAGGGTACTCAATGTTGGAGGTAGCTAGCATTAGTAAGGCGCCAGAAAAAGTTGACTCGGAATTATAATATTAATCTCATTTTAGATAACTATGGATCCATTCTTTTAGAAACCCAGCAACTAATGATGCTACCACAAGATCCAGCTATGATGATGATTATCTGTCCTATTTGAGATTAAGGTTGAATAATTGTACCTTAAAAATTACAGTACTACAATGTTTAGTAAACACTAGCTGCTGTAGCTTGGAAGTTAAGTTGATTTAATTTTACAATTGTATAATGAAACATCTATTATATTTTTACTAATTTTGTCAAATTTAAAAACAATATTTATGGCATACTATTAATTTTTTTTTAATAGACATGCTATTAATTTTTATTTCATAGTTACAGCTTTTTTTCAAAGCAATTGTAGCTTAAAAGCTACAGCACGTTAATACCAAACAAGGCCTAACTACATTAGGTTATAGTTTTAATTAGATTGCTAGCGAGTTGTGTATATAACGTTTGATTGTATTAATTTTCTTTTTACATTTTGCCAATGTAAAAATAATCTTCCATGTGCAAGATTTCAGCTGATTTCTATAATGAAACGATGAAACGACAGAGATTGTTAGTTTCTTTCCTTATCGAAATTGATATATATCACTTATCCCCCTATATTATTTTTATATTAACCAATAATCCATGGCATAATAATTTTACAGTAATATCCTTATTTTCCAATACATTTTTATTTATATTTATTATTAAATATATAAATCATATGAATAGATATAAAAAAAAATAGACACAAAAAATAAAAAATATAGATTTCAGTGTGAATAAAAAATAAAATAAGATATTTTCTTATACTTTTTGTTATTTTAAAATATTTTTTCTTATAATTAATAAATATATATTTTATATTTTCAAGATAAAATATCAAATAAATAACTCATTTATCCTTCTTTTTCAGTAATTTTTTTATGCCAAGACAGTTATTATCTATTATAAAAAGAGTAAGAAGTAAGTGTATATATTAGTTTAAATTAAATGGACAGAGGCGGCCTCAATTAAGCAAGCTTCGTCAGAACAACAAGGGTTGGGTCAAATAAAATTAATGATCGGACGTCAGACAATGCTGCCAACTCATGCGCACGTGCATGCACCTACAGGCACATATCCACGGTCACCAGCGGCCGCGCCCTTACTCATACGTACCCATACTAATTAAAAACAACGGAATATTCGTCTTCCCGACGTTGATGATATCTTTCCTTGTCGTTTCTCCTTTCATTTCAAGTCCCTGATTGCTAGCCAAATTGAATTACCTTCAAACATATGCCAGCCATCCCCCATCACTAACTATATATATGCATGGTTTTTAATTATTATTTGATAAAACCCTGGGTCTAACAACTTAATTGATATTGTTTGCAGTACAATTAGATAGCATCCCTATTGTTACGTTGAATATTTTCAAAATTTTCATTATACTTATAAAATTCTTTGTTATTGATATCCAAAGTTCACTTCTTTTACCTTAACTAATGATATTGATATATATTATGTAAGTACAAGAAAATATGACGAGTCGATTGATTATAATTTCATAATATTGATGGAAGCAAAACAATCAATCAAATCTTCATCTCAATAAAAAAAAATTAATCACTCAATCTTTGTTAATAAATTATTATTTTCAAATTATGTTAATTGGATCATTTCTTTTTTTATGTTTTAAATATTTGCATCAATTAATTGAACCTTTTTGCTCATGAACTAATAAAGTAAAAATTATATTCTTTTTGAAAAGTTTTCATCATTAACCCAAAAAAAAAAAAAGAGTTAGGAGCGTCACAAAAATTTAAGATTTTCATCAATGGAAAATGCGTAAAAAAGAATTTTACTAGAAAAATACAGATTTTCTCCAAAAATAAATGACAAAAGTAGAAAAAGAAAGTAGGTACAGTAGGTAGCTCCTAGCTAAGGTAAGGTCTATGTATATATATATATATATTGGATGAGTAACTAGTGAATTAAAGAGCAAGAGAGTACGTAGTGTATGTAAATCAGGAAGGTTTGACTGATTGAGTGAGACTGAGTGCATCGATCGAGTAATGGAAGTGTATGGTGAAAAAGAAACCGCGGCGTGTGGGCGTGAATGAGTAGAAGGAGAGGCGTGGGTGGTGCCTGCTGACAAAAACACAGCTGACAGACAATTTGAGGCAAAACAATAATCATTGACTGCGCATATGTAATGTAGCGTGCACCAGCGCTAGGCGCTAGCGGCCGGCCATTCTGACTTCTGTGTGCCCAAAATAAGGTCGAATGAATGCAATGCCAAGGGGCGACAAAAATTTGAATTAATGGCAGCTAACTATTCAAGAGAATAAATGAGGTGTCTCTCTTGTTTCTTATATGTATATATAAATATCCACTAGCTACTTGCTCTTGTTGATCAACAGAGAGAATACTAAATACTCTATTTAATTTCTTCACTGCAAGCCTTCACTATCACACCTCTGACCTCCCACGCCCTGAATTCTATGAACCCAATTTGATGCACTATGTCGGATATTAATTTTGTGTTTTTCTGAACCCCCTTACTTTTTTCTCTATTTAATTGCTATCTTACCATTAGCTAGCTAGGGTTCATGTTCTTGATTACTAGTGACGACCTTACGTAATGCATATACCAGGCTGTTACTCTAGCTAGCCTCTCTCTTCAGCTTTTGAGATTAAGAAAAAATATTATATATTTAGAGAGAGAAGCCACTGATTGGATGATGAGATCAACAGAGTCTTCTCCGGGACATATGGTCCGCTTTCTTCTCATTTCATGTTACTTTATTTCATCTCTCTTAGGCTCCAGTTAGTATGTGATGATGTGGTTTTTAAATCACAATTACTATGACATGAAAATCTTAGCATTAAAGAAAAGTCAATATGTGTTTTATAAACACCAACCAACTAAATGTTGAATAAAAATTATTTGTTATCATTTTTATAACTTATTATCGGTAAATGGTTATGAAAAAATTTTAAGTTGTACTATCAAAACAAATTGTAAGAGTTTATCAAATATTTTTCGTAAAATTAAAACAAATGAAGCCTTGATTATTCTGGTGGTGATGTATATTTTAGTTGGGAATTTGTTGCGAATATTTTCAGTTGATAATGAGACTGATTTAGGAAAATTGGAAAAAAAAAAAAATCAAATGGGGCCTTATTCGATTTAGCTAACCTTTGTCTTTCCTATAAAAACAAGCAAACAAGGAAATTAATATAATTGAATCACCTAATCAATATTAAATTATCTAGTGATTATACAACAAACCCGTCTCTTTCAGCTAGCAAACAAGAGAAATAAATGAAAACGCATGGCTGTATACAACAAACCATCGTTTTCTCAAGTGGTCAACTGTTTCCAAAAACTCTCCCTCTCCTAGGTACTGATATCCAAGCCTCATCTCCACTAATAATTCTTCTAACAAAAATAAATTTTATTCACCATTTATTTATTTTTTAGTCATGATTATTAATTCTAACCCATTTCTATATTTCTTTTAATAATTAACACCCCCCCCCCTTTTCGTACCAGCTTAATTTTTTTTTTTTTTCATTTTTTAACTCACAATTCTCTCACCTAAATCTCACAACTAGTTAACTAAAATTAAATACAAATGATAGTTTGCACAACTCCCCAAGACTTGCAATAATTGATTGGTTTTCATTGATAAGTTCTCAAATATTTGATATTAGATTAAACATCATACTTAAATTGATGTATACGAATAATATTAATTAATTCTATATCATTTTAAATTTCTTATTTTCATAATTGAAACTTTGTTCCATAACCAAGTTCAAACAGCGTAGAGTTCACGGGGTTCATTGAAATAAATAAACCCTTTTAGAAATGATCAACATATGTTGAATCTTGTGAGTAGATGAGGTTGATTTTTTTGAAAACGACATGGTTATACCCATGGATAGTGGAAGAAGTGAATCAAAAGCTTGGAAAAATGTTGCAACTTTTGTTATTATGCGGCAATAATATTGTAATACTTATCTTGATCAACTTTCTTATTAAACTAATCAAACCCAATATGTTAATGTCCAAATTAACAAATAATTTTTTAAAGGTCTAAAGCTAATCCATATGAAGTGTACATATGGACCACATTAAAGAAGGAAAATAGCCAGCACTTGCATGTGAAGAGCACCAATTGCTTCGAATCTAGCATAAATGTCGCATGTTCTCACACTCTTAATAGCCGCTTTTCACTCAAAGTGGCTTGAGATTGTGGCACCCATTTCTGATTTCTTCATCTCTCCATTGAAGGGCCAAGCTAAAGCTTACATTTTTGGAGTTAATTAATGAAGCCCGCATCGAGCACTGAGAATATTTTAGAGCTAAACAGCCGACCAAATTGAGGTTGCCATGTGGTTGATAGTGATCGATTTGGAATCCTTTTGTTGTCATCCTTTCACCTGCTTAATTATATCGTGACCTATTACAAATCAAATCAAATCAAACGCTTGCGTTATTGGCACTGTGATGGTGATCATCATCAATTTCTTTTCATATTATATAATAGGTGTGCAAGTGCAATCTTTTTTTGTAAACCCTAAGATGCTTCCACTTATCAGTTAGTTATTAGTATTACATTTTTTATGTATATTAATTTTGTTTTAATTAACCATTATCAATGGAGGATTAAGTTTTTTCAACCCCTTTGAGATAAGTTAGCCAAAGCAATTAGTAATTAAGTAATAATTAGCATCTAATGAACTATGGAACGATTAAGTATTAAAATTACTTTCAACTACAATGCTGTTAATATTTGTTTATTTGTTTCTTTTGTTTTGTTATATATACCTCCTCAAAAGCGAGAAGAATTACATTATTTTTCAATGTACAAGTGAACTTTTTATATATATTTGTATGCCAGTACAAGTGATTAGCTAATTTTTATGCATAAAGGGTTATATTTTATAAAACTCAGTTCCAGCATAATTGGAAGGGCTAATTATTACTAGGAATCTTCTACAAAAATTTTATATGATTTCTGTAGTAATTGAAAATTAGTTAGTTTGGACATTGAGAAAAGTAATTGTTAACAATTTAACGTATTAAAAGTTATTTAAATCTGGTGCTGTGATTCTCATAATGAAAAATATAATTGTCTTACAATGCCCCAGACACGATGATAACTTTGAAACAGAACTTAGTATATAGTTTCTTTTGCATTCTAAAAGTTATCAATGAGATGATTTTTTTTTTAAGTTTAATTTAATATTACATTCTGAAATTGAAATTTGAAAAGCATGATATATGATCAATGGAATTTTAATATTTTATTACGTGACCAAAGAAAACAAAATGATTACACTCGAAGTGTCCATTGCTTGAATATCGGAAAAAGTGTTGCATCTTAATCTTAGACTATCTTAGTAGGATAAAGTTTTTAAATTAAATATCGATGAGGCAACCTTTTTTTTTTTTAAATTTTGGGAGAAGAAGCAACTTATTAATATAAAACTAAGATAATATAATACAAATAAAAAAAAAAAACTCATAATCCTCTAATGGATAAATATGCCGCTGTACGGAAACACAAACAAATCTAATGGCACAGGAAGATAATTAATATAATGGAAGCTGATCATATATTTTAAACCAAAAATCGCAAGAGTTTTTGTTAAGACAGCACATTATAGATAACATGAACTTTGCTTCAATTAAAAAAAAAAAATAGGGCAGAATTTGAAGCATTGGTCTGATTTCAATTCTCAGTTTCTCACTTATTGATTCATATATTAATTAAATTCAATTAGTTTAATACTCTATACAAGACAAATTCATCTTAAAAATAATCAAATATCACGTTTAAGTAAAATTAAGCTTAAATTTGTTCAGTTCATGTTTGATGATTTGTTTTTTTGGGCCAACTCAACGAAGCCGACCCAGTAGGGCCTAACATAAGAACATGGGTTTGCCCAAGCCCAAGCCCCAGATCAAGACTGGCGACTTGAAAAGGCTAATTTCATTTGGACCGTGGCGTGCAATTCAGTTTAAAATTGGAGGGGAGCTTTTAACATCCTATAAAATCCTCATAACACCCTTTTTTTAATTTTATTTCTTTAAAATATCCCTGTTTAATTTAAAAAATAATCCATATATTTAAATTAACCATCATCACATAAAATTTCACTCTAAAAAAGTAGCTTTTTTTAGTTTTTATTTATAAAATACATACAATTCCTAAAATCTTAAACTATTTTCTTCTTTTTATACAATTTCTATTTTCATAACTCTAAAATCTTATAGGTTTCTCAAAAAATATTCTTTCATTAAAATTAATATAAATATAAATTATGAATGGATTGGGTGTAAAACATTTGTGAAAAAATAAATTATTTAAGTGTTTACTTAAATTTTCATCCAAAAAATAATAAAAGAATTACGCAAATGTTCATTGACCACATAATGTTTCGCACTTATAAAAAAAAAGTCAAAATTTTTTTTCTTTTACAACTTTCCACTTGGAGTTTTCAAAGTGTATTACTCTTTCACTTTTAACATTAGCACTATTAGAAATTTTAACAAAATATTAAAAAATAACTATTTTTCTCCTAAATATAATAAGATTGTTTATTGGTTGTTATTTTATATATTTTTAGAATGTGATGTTATTTTGTATTGATGGGAACAAATTGTAAAAATCTAAGTTCTCCATAACTGATTTTATGTTTTTATTTTTTATTAATAAGAACAAACTATAATATTAAAGTTTCTCATAACTGGTTTTTATGGTCATTTAGAATATATTTTTGATAAATATGACCATTTCTTATATTAATTGAAAATCTCGTTTTTTCTTTTACACCCACAAGTGTTATATTTCAAGTATATTATTATACATAATATATCATATTTCAAGGATCAATGACTTAAAATCTAGAAATTTGTTGAAGTTTTTCGACAAAAGGTAACAGTTAAAAATTGTTAATAACGGAGGCCCTATGCACTACGTTACTCTAGTATTTTCACTTGATGCCGATACTGAGAATATCCCTCTTTAATTACATGTGTTAATAATCAAATGAAATTGAAGAGCCTTATTTTTCCCCCTTATCAATCATATGGATTCAAGACATTGACTGAACATTGAACAAAACAATTGCACATGGTGGAAGACATTTGCTTAGCTTAACCTTACCTGCTGAACATAAACAAGCCTTTGGGATGAAATCGGACAGATCAGTGAACTTGAGCTAGCATTGAACGAAATTCTTCAAAATCAACAAAGCCATCTCCATCTTTGTCAACACCTCTGATCATGCGCCTACAATCTTCGAGGGTGCATTTATCACACCCAAGGTTGATCAGAACTCTTCTCAACTCCATAGCCGAGATTAATCCATTCTTATCAGTATCAAAAATGAGGAAAGCATCCATCAAACAATCTTCCTTGGGCTTGCCATCACTATCATCACGAACTGCATCCATAAATTCGTCTACGTCAATGAACCCGTCTCCATTATAGTCCATTTGCTTCAGCATTCCTTCAGCTTCTTTCGTAGCATTTGACCTGTCACACCCTAGGCAAATAAGCACCTCACCCAGCTCCGACGAAGAGAGTTTCCCATCCCCATTTGAGTCCATCACTTTGAAAATTTGCCTAAACTGGCTGGACACCTCCATCATCCCAAAAGATGAAGTTAAGGAATCAAAACTAGATGACAGTAATAGTTTTTGTTTTGTTCTTTTTTTGATCAGTTGTTGAAGAAAGAGTTCCATTTTCCGTCGTAAAGAGATCAAGCGAGTTTTGAAAGAACCAGACATTATTTATGAGAAAAGAGACAAGAGACAAAAGAAAAGGAGATGAGAAATGCTAATAGCAAGTAATTGATATGATGATATTTGCAATATAGCATCTGGCGTGACCCTTGTAATAATCTTTTGTGGGCACAAGGTCTTGGAATTCTCTTTCTTCACTTGCAAATCTTTTTCACGGGGAGTTTTATACAATTATGGACTCTTCCCGAGTCTTTGGCTGAGAAGAGTCTCTGCTACTGAGTACCTGTCCCCCTTTGCCCTTTGCCCTTTGCCCTTTTGCGTTTGATGGATGCCAGCCAGCCAGCCAGCCAGCCAGCTGACTGAATTGATGATAATTTGGTTAAAAGGGCCGGCATTATTTCATTTTCACCCACTCTGCTGTCTCCGCAACTAGAGGATTGATTGGCTTCGCTGACTTCATTTTAATGCATTGGATTTTTATGGTCAAGTTCGGCCATGCAATCCAGACGACTTGTGTTCAACTGTTTTTGGATATGAATCCTGATGATGCCTTCCTACTAGTTGGTTTTTCCCGACTGCTTAAACGGCCGAAAAAAACAAACATACATGGCAATGGCAGCAACTGCTTTCCAAATTCTACAATCAATCAAATTAAGACAACATCTAAACAACATCTAAATATCGTTCGTTTATCGACCAACATTTTCATTGCTCGATATTCGCATATTGAAAAAATATCAGACCAGCAACATGAAATGACATCTATAAAGAACGGAGGTAAAAGCTCCCGAATAAACTGCTCAAGCTTTATAGAGAGACACCGCTAGCCAATCCAAAATCATCACTAACTCTTCATACACTATGAAACTATATTTCCGATGAAAATTACAACTTATAAAGCAAAAGCGAAGAAATAAAAATTACAAGACTTATGAATTGAAACAAAGAATATCATACATCATCAAATGTGGAGATGCAACCTAACCGAAGATTAACATGTCCGAAGCAAGATAGGGCCCACCGATGCCTCTAGCATGTCACTGAGTGCTACCTGAATCTCATTTGACCCATGTTCACAACTTATCAAGCTTGAAAGAAGGGGAAAGAAACAAGCTAGGTTCTTCTCAAAGGAGGTCTCTCCTAAAGCACAGATGGCCTGGAGGGTTGCTACAATAAGAGGTGCTCGTGCAGCCAGTTCCCTCCGTTTCCCAGAACCTAAAGGTATTAACCATCGCACTTGCCCATTGGCAGAAGATTCAGATGTTTGTCCATGGTTAGAAGTTTCAATGTACAACTGTAAAACCTCCTGACATAGGTTAACAAGATGCAACTCCACATCGGCCTCTTCATAAGTTGGCGGTCTGTCCAGTACAATATTTTGTAGAAATGTTAGACAAATCTGAAAAGACTCATTCTCGAGGCGTAACAATGGAGGATCTTGCATTTGGGTCATGGAGCCAAATTCTTGCAGCTTTGAACGTAATGGGTGATCGCTATTGATCTTGTGAGCATGGTATGCAACATCGTGCAAAGCTTCAAAGAGAACTAGAGTGTTTTTTGCTGAAAGGCAGGGACGATACATGTTGTAAATCTCCATCACCGCCTGCAAAATTTAAAGAAATACTGTTCACATCCATTACTCAAACAAAACAATATTTAGTAACTGCAAAATTTTATTTTCTTTTACAATTCATATAAAACGATTAGGCACTCATGTTGAATAAACTATATATATACATATATATACAGAGTTGTTACATAAATACAATCTTTCGTTCCTTATTAGGTGCAGTGGTTCCATCATGTAACAGTTTCTAAATGCATAATGGGATGCACAGGAATACTGAAGTGGATATTATCAATACATAGAATGTTTTTAATATCTTTTCAACATTGAATCAAGTTAAGAATAGAAGACATTACCTGAATCAATAAAAGTTGAACAGCAGCTCGACACTTTGCATTAGCTATGCAAGCAAATAGATGTTGTGCCCTCAGGTTCTCTGAATCATCATCTGGCATCCCAGAACCAGAGGACTCCCCATTAATTTGTCCTATCGCTGCAATTTCAAGGCTCCTTGCCATGCAATCTTCACTACCAAGGTAAGAAAAATCAGGAAGTGTTGCCTTAGCTGCTTCCTTCAACGACTCAGCCACTTCTAGCCACTTTTCATCAGAAAATAGATTGCCAGCATTGCTCATTAAACGTACAAAGGCAGCGATACCAATACCAGCTAGGCTCTGGTGAGGACGCTTGATGAAACTTACCAAAAGCATCAGCACTTTCCTCAAAAGTGGATTGACGGTGTTGTAAAATTTGACAAAAAGATCCACAACTAGTTGGAGGGCCAAAGTGCATGTCTCATAAAGCCATGCATCTTGATCAAGCTCTCCCGTATCACTATCTATCCCTTGGCCAGGTGAGTTCTCCCCTGAAGGATCAATAGTGTGCCGCACATAGTCAAATATTGGGAACAGGACCGACTCAAACACTCGTTCCCACAAAGGAAGTGAGAAAAGGTGACCATGGTTGCGCAGAGTTTCAAACAGCACTTGTAAGGCACTCTTCCTGATTTCTGGCCTAGGGTCAAAGCTTAGTTCTGATAAACCTGCATATAAAAGGCAAGCAATGAAGCAATTGAATGCTATACAAGTTCTATTTTAAAATTAGAACGGTATATGCATAAGAGGTTTTAAAGCTGTAAAAGCAAATCCAAATGTTCATCACCATGAAAACCACCAATGTAAGCAGTTTCCTTACCAGCCAATAAAGGGAACCAGAAATAGAGATGATCATCTTTATCAATCATCTCTCCATTTTCTAGTTTTCCTTCCTTCACTGGGCGAGGAGACGCTGGAGGAATCTTTCCTGAGATCTCCTTGTCTTTATTCCTTGATGAAGCACTAAGATCTCCTTCTGCAAGTTTGGTGGCACAAAACCGAAGAAATGCAATAGCATTCAGGCTAATATCTTTGTTGAATCTACTATTCGTGAATGCTATAAGGCAATTCACACAATCTGTAAAAGTGGTTGTTTCAGTCTCCGTAATGTATGGGAAGTAGTCTCGGATAATCTTCTCAATGATTTCAAAGGCTAATAGTACAATGTTTTTGTGGTCGTCATAAGCTGCAGTAGTGAAAACCTGAAAAGAAAAGTCATACGGTAACAAAATAGTGAGCTCTTGAACAAAATTTTCACAAATAGAAGATATGAGTATTAACAAACTCAAAATACCATGAACATGCTTTTCCACCCTGATTTGACATTATTGACACGAGATAAAACCATCTGCGAGACACATCTGATGATTAGTTCTCTGATTTCAACAGCACTACTCTTGCGCATTACAATGACAAAAGGCTTCATAAACTCATTCTGGAAGTTATAATTAGCCAACTCTTCTCGCTCCAAGAATTTCATTGATAGCTGGCGTAAAGAATCCATTGCAAATATAGCAATTGAAAGGTTCTCAGAACACCCAATGTTTACAAAGAAATCAGAAAGGACATGCCAGATGCTTGACCACACAAGCCTGATGCGGTTCATGTTGTAGTGCCTATCATAAGAAATTAAATCATATTAGTCTTACAATTTTGATATAGCAGCGGGTAAACTCCAATAAATCAAGATGAAAAGAAGACATGAAAAAAAGGTCAAAGGAAAGTTTATGATGCATACGCAATCTCAACAATCTTTGTGAGGCTGAAAACCCTTGGATCTGATGCAGATCGAAGTTCCTCCATGGACACCTTGCAGAGAGCCTTAACAAAGTCTATTATTGCCTCACTGTTCAACTTCTGACTTCGTGTGAATATACGATTCATTTCAGAGCTTCCAACTTGTTCTAACATGTTTAAATTAGAGACTAAATTGTTCATCTGTTCGGATGTGAACACCCCAGAAGCACTGGCCCCAATGCCCGCACTATCATAAGCACCCCTCATCACAGTGGCTGCTGCATATTGAATCCTCCCAGGTCCTTTCTTTTTCAGAACTGGAAGGATGGTTGACTTAGCCTGTTTAGATTTTTCTGATTCACCTTGAGGGAAAGCAAAGAAAGTTGCATCTGGAGGAGCACCTTCTCCTAAGAGATGTAGGTGCTCAAACCTGGAAACACATGTCAAAATATGCTCCCAGGCTTCCTGTAAATAATTCCCATCTTCATCTGCAATTGTGACTATTGCCTATGCATAACAAAAAAGGAAAAAATCAAATCCACATCAGTGCAAGAATTTCACATACACACACACACACACACAGAGTTGATTCCCAAAATACCCAAACTGGGGACAATTGTCAGATCAAAGGAAAATCACATGTATAAAGCAAAATATGTAGGGAACACAGAGCAAAAACTAGTTAAAATAGAAGTTAGTGAAAGAGATACTAAATAGTAGCATTTATTAGCCGTATTCAAAGCTTCAACAACATTAGCAACGGAAAAAGTCACCTCATAATCCTATACCTCTCAAACAAAAATTAAAGAATTGATCAGGATCATGAACCAAGATGATTTTATATCCTTCTCACCCTCTATGACTACAATTAGAGCACAATACCAACCTTGATAGCATCTATATTTTTCTGTTTGATATCAGCAGGAGAGTGGAGAGAAGTGAACTTTGCTAATGAAGTTACAAAGGCATCTCT
Source organism: Clausena lansium (assembly GCA_030449835.1). NCBI lineage: Eukaryota > Viridiplantae > Streptophyta > Magnoliopsida > Sapindales > Rutaceae > Clausena > Clausena lansium. The sequence continues at coordinate 6,714,964 of JASUUF010000257.1, forward strand.
ATGAGTCTTCATGGACATTACAGCGGTAACATGTATAGCGTAACGGAAGCCTTGAAGACACAGAGCTATTATAACTTCATCATCACTTTGGTCAAGTGGAACGCTGAAGGCAGCCAACATAGGAGCCCAGCATACCTCAATCATGAATCTTAGGATCACCACATCAGTTGCTGCATAGTAAGCAGATCTGCAAATTTCCAGACCAGTACATAATCAAGAAGAAAATAAAAAATAAGGCTTCCTTCTAAATTTTACACGTCACACCCTAGTCCAAATTTAAATCCTGGAAAGAAAATAAGCTAACATTGTAAAATATAAGCCTATGAGATAGAACTATGGTTATTATATATGTTGGATTCAGTTTTAGACGCTGCCAGACAAGAATTGAAGATGGCATGGCATCATAGGAAAAGCACCCAAAAAGTAAGTCATTCTTACTCAGATTTGCGAGCCTTTTCCTTAAATTGTTCTTGCATGTGCCTGATGAGATCATCACTAGTCTCCATGTACTTCTCCTCTCCTCGCTTGCGGATCACAATATTCAAGATACTATCCAAACCTAATATTCTGTTCGAGTTCATAGACTGCATCTGTTGAACAGCCAAATCATCTCCTTTCATTTTAATCTCATTTCTTGATATTCGTTCAAACAATGACCTTAGATACTCCTCAGGTAAATCTTTTCCGTCATCTATGCCACGATTGTTTCTTATAAAATCATCAGCTGACATCTGCATATTTCAGTAAGTAGGGGAAAATAATCTTGTCAATGTCCCCTCTCATTATATAACTTCCCTATTAACTGATGAAATAGAAAATGTAAACTCACCTTGTTCTTTACCATAGGATTATGTGAGTCAGTGTTGAGCAATATTACAGAATACGCGAGGACATAAGCTGTGTCAGCACTTGTAAAAGCCTTTGGATTACATTTACAGTAACGTTCAGAAAACTTCTCCATTATTCGATCAATCTTTTGTGCCTCACCAGGCAACCTAAAGCCTTGTAGAAAGACTCTGATTGCCTCATCAAACTCCATGCCTTGAAAGTCAAAAGAATCTACGTAGGCATGCATTACTTTGAGTGACAACTCTTCCCTTTCACCTAGATAATCCCCAATCAAAGTCTTATTCAAATCAGAGGCATTTTTAAGAAAAGCTGCTATCTCCTCTGGGGTGTTGCCCACCTTATTTGCATTAATAAGAAATTCAATTCCTTTCTTGGGTTTCCGATTAAAAAGAGAAATACCTTCCTGCCATATATTTTACATTAGATTCCATCGGCAACAATAAGCTAAAAGAAAAGCCAGAAGTTGATCCACCAGTGTCAAATAAATTATATATAATGCCTACCTGAAGTTCAAGTTTGTAAGCCCGGCGTTGTTCAATTGTTGAAACATCAGAAATTTCACTGGAAGCTTCAGCATGAGAATCTGATCCCTCCACAGGCTCATCCCCATTCCCATTTGCCATTGGAACAATTCCAGGTTCAGGACCGCTAGAAATGTTCTCCACTGCCTCAAATTTCTTAGTAGACTGAGGATCTGGAATACGCAACTGTTTGTTCATCCAGTCTCCCATCGATCTCAAAATAGCCACCAAGCACTTCATAGCTTCAAGTTTCATAGTCGACTCTTGAGGTGGCAATAGAGAGGTAGCTGTATTAGGAGGGACACCTTGAGCAGTTTTAAGAAGTCCATTGACCATTCTACAATAAAAGCAAAAGTTGAATAAAAACCAAGTCAAACTCACTTAAATCACAAGAGGATGTGAACACAAATCAAGACTGGCATCTGCTTCCAAAGTTAAAAACCATATTATTCTCAAAGCTTTCTTTTGACTGCAAAAAATAGTACACATTCTGAAGGATACAACATACCTCTCAAATATGTTTGACGAGTTGACATCACAGTCATAGTTAATAAAGATATCAACCAAGATCTGTGAATCAACGCAGAGTTTCTCTAGAAACCGAAGCACTATCATCTTCTGTTGAAAATTAGGTTGAGCAACATTTTCCAAAACTCTGAGCACAATCATAGGAAAGAACACCCCAATCTCTGCCTTCAGTCCAGCTCTAAATCTTGATACCAGACTCATGAAAATGGAGCAAGAAAGCTGGAAAACTATCATAAGAGTTGAAGCGCTGTTCTTCAACAAAGAAAGACACAAGTACTGCTTGATGGCACCTAAAAACCTGTTTCGCCACACAGCATATATAACAGAAGGCAGATTCCAACTCTCAGTATTTCTTTAGCATAAATTAGCATATAAATCAAAATGTGTAATGGCAAAATTTTCATCCAAAAAGGACAGTTAAAAAATGAAAATGCAATGTAAACAGCCTTGGGAATATTTATGATTGATTCAATCGATCCCAACTAAAAGAAGTTATAAAATTCAGTGATCAAACCATCCACTCCATAATCTGATAGATCTTTGGAAGAAATGCAACATCATATGAGAATCAAGATAGAGCCCTACTAAGCTACTCATCCTCTAAAGATAAGCAGTACCAATAACAATGCTATTTTAGTCAGGCAAACTATCAACTTAAGAAACCGTTTGGGTTCTAGTCAGTCGAAGAGAGTTTCCCGAAAAAGGATCAGTTCCCATCAAAGAAACAGTTTCTCTGACCCTCCAAGCACAGAAATAAGCATCCCTAGCCAAACACTAAGATCCGTCATATAAAGAGCAACAAGTTAAAGCTACTAGCATATGATTTCATTATTTCCAAATGTTTCTCTGGCCTATCAACTGTTTCCTTCAACCTATATAAGCCGGTTTAATGGTAAAACGTACAATTCTAGAGCAGACTAACATGTTCCCTCTCTGACTACTAAAAAAAATATCCCTCAGATGAGAATGATATACACGGATGAGAAAGAAAAACAGTTTTTTCCATATTCATATTAAATCTCAAAATACTCTGCACAGCAAGCCAACAAATCAGAGGCGATCTTCTGGCCTTCTCAAACAAAATGCTAACAAAAGGAGCTAGAAACTTCTGCATTGCTCCCAAGAGCATATCACTACATTTTAAGATTATTCTCTGACAGCCAGCATATAAATCCTGACCAAAAGGCATTGATTTTGGGACCTGAAATTAAAATATTACTATGAATATGATCCAAATGAGATCAGCCAAGGCAAAAGCAACTTTAGACCTCAGATAATTGCAGATAAGCGACACCTTGTAGTAAGGGCAATCAGCCATCCTTCAACCAAAGAACCACCAAATCTACCCCAAAAGGAGTTAAAAAATATTGGATTACCACATTTCGGTTATCAAAGACTGGAAAAATCTCTGCCTGCTCCATTACACTGGCAATAATCATAGTAGTAATAAAAAAATCTCCTAGCAACTGCGATACTCAATAACATCAGAAGCTCACATTGCCATTGTCATTTCAAAATTTGACAAAATGAAACAAAGTCTACATTTTACAAACATCAATGCCAAAAAACAATTGTGTGGACCTCCTAGAAGTTATAAGTGATCACCACAAGTCATCTTCATTCTCCCAAAGGGTCTACTATCTCACATCAATTCTTCTATCAATAAACACTTCCAAACGGATAGACTTGAGAACACTCTCTCAGCACTAACTAACCTTTAATTTTTACCAGCAAACCTATGTGCATTTCTATAGCTAGTTAAACCAAAAAAGAAAAAGCTTAAATATAAGGGAATTAACAAGAATAAGCAACATATATAGCTACAATGTAGCAGATAAAGTGCATACCTATCACTGGTCCTAAACACAGCACCAGCATTCTCCAACAAAATCTTCAACAACTCAAGAGCCACAATCTTCCCTTTCATTAACTGGGGATCAGCCAATGCCTCCTTGGGAGGAGTCTTCATAGACAACTTACAAAGTGCTCTAAACACCAAAAATGCATCTCGTCTCAACTTGTTCCCAATCTGAACCTCCAAATCATCATCTCTCTCCCCTTCTCCATCCACCAACTCACCTTTCCTCCCCTCCAACGCTGTCTTATACATACTAATCTCCCAGTACTTGGCATCCAACATGTCCTTGTCTGTTGAATCCAGTAAATCAGCTGGATTCGTAGTCTCCACCGTTGTTGTCTCAAATGCACCATCATGCCCACTTAAGGACACTTTATTTTCTGGAGTCCACAGTCCGTCAATGTCTTGCATAATTTTGGTTATAAACCCCTGTACAAACATTGTCATTGTCCTGTCAGCATCAGATTTTTCCATTGGGTCCATTAATTCAGCTACAACAATCGGTTGAATTGGAACCGTTGATGAATCCGCTTCCATTCTTCTAAAAACAATCACCAACATTTGGATCAATGATGCCTTCGCTGTCGTCTGATTAATCACATTTTTACTTCCTAAATAAATATCATAACACGTTCTCACTATTTGCAACAAACAATCTCCGTGAATCCTCAATGACATCGACGTGACAGCGGATAAAAGAGTTTTTAAAACTAACAACTCAACCGCATCATCACCTAAATCGTGGCATTTACAAACAGATTCAATTAATTTCGACAGAAATTTTGCTTCAGGGCCACCTGTGGGATCCGCCTCACCACGTAGGTAACCGTAGGCGATCATCTTTTGAATACAATCAACAGCCGGATCGGCGATCTTGAGGAAGCCAGTGCCGCAAGCGTTGATCAGAGGGCTGAGGATGGACTCCGATTCAGAGAGAGAGTATTCATTGGGCCCGCCGTCGTGGAGTGGGCCGGGGGTCGAGCCTTCAGTTTCCGATTCGGTCGGCGACGAAGGCAGCTGTTTCTGCGCGGAATTGAGTCTCTCGAGAACGGATTTGCATTCGTGAGCGAGTTTCGAGTGTTTGCGCCACGACGCGTTTTTAATGATCTTTTCGAGTGCCGGAGCTACAACTTGGCTCAAGCGGGAAACGGCTTCCGAAGAAGCCATTCCCGAGTTGGGACGAGTTGCGACTCAGTGAGTCAGATCTGGAACGGGAAAATGAACGGAATCAGAAACAAACGACAACGTTTAGGTTTTAATCCAACTGAGTAATGGTGACAATTTTTACTCGGCGAGTCGACGTGGTTGGGCAGAATTAGATCGCTAAAAAATCGCTGCGAGTGAAGAGTTTGAGAAAGGGAATAAAAGAGAGAGAGAACGGGAGTGTGAGTGAGCGAACTGTGGATGCAGGGAGAGAGTTTGAGATTGTAGATCGCGTATTTGGTTTGCTTTTTCTTGAAAAGTCCATGTTTGAAATTTTTATGACCGAAAAACCATTGATTTTTCTTTGGCGTCTCAACGTGGGAAACGTAATATTGTCGTAAGAATTAGGGTAATTTGGGTTATTCATCTTAATATTTTTAATTTTGACGCTATTTGTTGATCGGAGGGGATTTAGAAAGACGAAAAATAGGAAAACGCCTTCATTTATTGGTCAATAGATTTTTTTTTTGTAATGTACTGATATTTTAATGACAATAAAAATTTTATTGAGACAATGTTAGATCAAATTTACTAAGTATAAAATTTTATTTTGATAAATATTAAAGAAAAATTTACTATTAACGAGGAGATGTCTATTCCTATTTAATTCTAAAATTAAGAGGAAATGAAGTATTAACAAATGTTAAGATTCCAAAATTCATGTCCTAAAAAGTGTTTTAAGGTATGGATTACTAAAACTAAATCTTAATTTAATATCCAAACAAGAAAAAGAAATTAAATCATCACATATCTATTATATTTACCATCATTATTTGGCGACTTCCATTCGACGTTTGGAATTTGCGATGAGTAAAATGGCCACGTGGGCATGGGAACTTCATCCCATTTTCAAAAGTTAAAAAATAAAAAAAAAAGCGACGACTGGGCTTCAGAACCCCTCAAATCAAATGGGCCTGAGGATCTAATTGGATGGGTTTACAAATCCCCGAAGGCCGAAATCAAATAAATCCCATTAATCTTTATTTTTTAATTTATCCAATTTATTTTTTTAAAAAATACTTTTATTAATAATAAATTTATTTTTGTTACTAATAATTATTAGAATCCCAATATTTAAATCTCACGTCTTATATATATCACTCAGTTAGTCGGTTTATTCTCAGTTGATTAGACGATGAATTTTATATATTATGAAATTACTCTTTGTTGTTTGTTTCTTTTGTCGCTGTAGCTTAGGGTGGAGTGAAATAAATTGTCAAATATCACTTCTCTTTAGAAAAACAACCGTCTCTAATCTCTATCAGTTAGTGGATGGCGCGGACTGTGTAAGGGAAAATTGATAACTTCTTACTTCAGTCGGGCATGGCGCCCTGTGATTGCAACATGTTGTCCCGTTCCTACTCAGCTTACCAAGTGTTCGACGAATTTACAGCTCCAAAACCCAAACTCGGCCAATCTTGGAGAAACTTATTATTACATCAAAAACCAGCGAAACGGTGTCGAAGCTTGCATTCTGGGCCGGCGTTGGCAGTTATTAAAGCAGAAGATGTGGGGAAAACACAAGTGAAAGACGAGACATCAAGGTTTACGTGGATTCAAATTGGTCCCAACATTACAGAGGAACAAAAACAGGCAATATCTCAACTCCCACATAAAATGACCAAGAGATGCAAGGCATTCGTCAAGCAGATTATTTGCTTTTCTCGTGAAACGGGAAATTTATCCAATTTGTTGGCTGCTTGGGTGAGATTTATGAAGCCTAGGAGAGCTGATTGGCTTGCGGTTCTTAAACAATTGAAATTAATGGAACATCCCCTGTATCTCCAGGTATAATTTTTTTCTTTATTTTGTCAAATATCCAGGCACAAAAGTAACAATTTTTGGCAATATGATGTTTGAATTTCTCAATAATCTATCATTTTGCATTCCTAAGCCCATAAAACAAATACTTTGCATTCAAAATGTATATGCTTTTGGATGTATTCTTCATTTTGTTTTAATTATTATGTAGTTTGTTTTGCTGAGAATATCTGGGTTTGTGTTTATCGGTCGTTTGATTAGTTTACGCTGTTTCGTATTTATTATTGGGAGATTTAGCTATAGCAAGGAACAAGGACTACCAACAATTTGCCTAACTGAAAGATTTTAGGTACATGAGAATCACTGGGTGTTAATGATCATATGATCCACATTTGTTTAGCTTTTAAGATGGATATATATTTAGTATCAAAATTCACTCTTGAAAATCTGGCATGGGTGCCTTGCCGGTATGAGAGAGAAACACACAACTTTTTAATTTTGTTTCCTCTAAACATGGATAAATCTAGTTCTATGTTTTGAATGTATTTGATTCCTAACTATAGCAAGGACATACTATCAACTTAGTACTCACCATCCTGCTATAGTAACTTATTAATACTAATGGTGTATTATGACAGATTGCCACTTGCCACTTGCCACCAGCCCATGATAACATTGTTTTTAATAGGAATTGTTTACCTATTTCCCTATATTGCATCTATGTTTTGCTTCATCCTGGATTCACTGGTTACTGCCATCAAATGAGAGCAATCATATCTATTACTTGCACTGGAATTCATGTACATCTGTCCCTTATGGAATATGACACTTATCTCTACAAAATGGAAGTCTTTTAGCCTGCCTTGCTATGAAAAGATTGCAGATACCCCTGTTTTCAGAGGCTATTCGTGATTATTTTAACCATGCCTTTGGTATGAGAAGCTGACTTCTTCCTTGCAGTGTACATGTTTTGTTTTGTGTTTTGAAATCCTCTTAACCATCTTTCAGATGAAAAATGGGAAGCTGACTTCTTCCTTGCAGTGTACATGTTTTGTTTTGTGTTTTGAAATCCTCTTAACCATCTTTCAGATGAAAAATGGGATTTTTCCTCTTCTTTTTTTATTTTTTTATTTTTTTATTTTTTTTAGTATTGGAATTTGCAGAATTTCAGTCAAAAATTACTCTTAATTTAGAACCGTGTAAAGAGGTTTATTTTATGTTTCAAATATGGCCATCTTCATATATAATTCGTCTTCTAAGCCAGCTTCTTAAACTGTTTAACAAAGAAATTGCCTCATAGTTTTCTGCAGTTTATTATGATAAACTATATCTTATTTAAATTTTTCTTTTTTCCTTGGACATGCAAGTGTAATGAACTTCCCTTAAAACCTGAACTAAATTCATCACTTGCTGCAATCTTTGTAGGTGGCAGAACTTGCTTTACTAGAAGAATCTTTTGAAGCTAATATCCGTGACTATACCAAGATAATCCATGGTTATGGGAAACAAATGCAGCTTCAAAATGCTGAAAACACTCTCTTAGCAATGAAGAGAAGAGGCTTCATCTGTGACCAGGTAACCTTAACCGTCATGGTTGACATGTACAGCAAGGCAGGCAATCTTAGGATGGCAGAAGAAACTTTTGAAGAAATCAAGCTGCTTGGTGAACCACTAGATAAAAAATCATATGGATCCATGGTCATGGCCTACGTTAGAGCTGGAATGCTTGACAGAGGAGAGTTTCTTCTTAGAGAAATGGATGCCCAAGAAGTTTATGCAGGGAGTGAAGTTTACAAGGCATTGTTAAGAGAATATTCCATGAATGGCAATTCTGAAGGAGCTCAAAGGGTGTTTGAAGCAACCCAGTTTGCAGGTATTACTCCTGATGCTAGGATGTGTGCGCTACTTATAAATGCCTATCAAATGGCAGGTCAAAGTCAAAAGGCATACACAGCATTTGAGAATATGAGGAAAGCTGGACTTGAACCTAGTGATAAATGTGTAGCGTTAATATTATCCACATATGAAAAAGAAAACCAGCTTAACAGAGCCTTGGAGTTCCTTATAGATTTGGAGAGAGACGGATTAATGGTTGGGAAAGAAGCTTCAGGTACATTGGCTGCATGGTTCAAACGATTAGGAGTCGTGGAAGAAGTGGAGCATGTACTGAGAGAATATGCTTTGAGAGAAAACCTATAGCAAAATTCCTGCCTCATATTCAATCGCCTTGTAACATGTATGGAAACATCTGCATTTGTCATGTTCGTATCCTCCATGATTGCTTAAAGCAATTTCATTTACAGTTCATAATTAATTTCAGGAGGAACTTATGTAAGCAGGATTGCCATGCTTGCTATGAATATTAATTAAAAGAAAACGGAAAATTACCTTCTTCTGGGGAAAATTTCATAAGCCCGCCGCGTGGGGGTTTTTAATTCTGGAGAAAGCTAACACGCTGGGCTTCATTACTTATGGGCACCATAGACTTGGCTTGGGCCTGCTTTAGATCCAATCTCTCAATTAGTTAGCAATTATGACAGAGAAATAGTTGTTTCCCGAGTCATAAGCGCATTGATGATGACGCTCCAATACGTGAGTTCAACACTTTCACGAACCCTAATTCTGGAAAGCTTCTATGAAACGAGGTTTTCCTGTACTTTTTATTGATCCCATAATGCGAGAGCTAATGGTTCCTGGTGAATTCATACTTGGGAAAAGTTCAAAATTTCATGGCTCCCCAGATAAAAATGCACATGTTTTTTTTTTTTCAGTGCAAGTTTTATTAGTGGACCTGAAAGAAATATCATTAATCAACTTGTGGGTGCTAGGTAGTTTAATTAGCAAAATTTCCTAGGTGATACAAAAGGTCTAAATTCAAAACAATCTTAATAATATTCTCCCACAATGAGAGCCTTGATTCTATAAACTAATATTGAATTTCACTAGTATTTTATTGAAAAGAAGAAAAAAAAAATTATAACAAGAAAACAAAAATAATACCCAAAAAAAAAAATTAAATATCAGTTATTAAGATTACTAGCTAGCCCTCATTAGAACAACATAAAAATTGAGCTTCCTTGCAAGAACTGATGATCATCAACGCAAATTGCTTTAGCAGCAAGTAGTTTGTTAATAAGGGTCAGCCTCATCTAGAAAGAGATGGTGATGATGAAGCATCGGTGCATGGCATAGAGCCAGGCGGTGGAGACCCTTGTCTGTGGAGGAGCTCTCGTGCCATGGCCTGAAGATCACCACCACCAAATTGACGAGGATCCATTTGTCGCTGCTGCATGGCCCATGGTGCAGGTTGGACCATTGGATCGAAAAGTGTCGATAAATCGTATGTTGCAGGCATGGAGGAGGCTGATGGGAGGTCAGATATTGATAGTGGAGGTGGTGTCATTATGTTTTGTGACGGCGGAGGTGGCGGTGGCGGCGGAAGCTCCAACGTTGCTAAATGAGCTTGTAAGTATGAAAGCTCAGCTTGCAAGCTCACCACCTGTGCAAGTGCAAGTAATTTGCCATTAAACAATCCCCAAAAAGTAGAAAATATTAGCTGATTCAATAAACGGTATTCAATAATGGTTTAATCTGATTATTGAGAGGCAAGTTTAAGTAACCTAGTCATTTGTTAAATCGAGATGGTGCTTGAATTTTTTGCATTAGATGATCACATGGTGTTGCGGATAAATGAAGGTTTATTATATAGTGATTGCTAAGGGAAGTATAATTGCTAGCTTAATTAGGGACCCAGGCTGGTAGTTGAAAAATTCGATATAATTTTTCACAATTTATGTGTGTACGTACATAATCTGAATAATTGCAATCAAGGCTATATATGTATCATGTATGAATAATACATAAAAAAAAAAAAAACATGAGAAAGTAATATTAAACAAAGAAGGTGCAAGTCTATCATCAAATCAAGAAGAGATGATGGCACAGTTGCTCCCACTGATTTCAAATTAATAACATAATTGCATATGTATTTACCGGCCGCCGACCGAGGTTTCCCAAGAAAAAGTTATTAAAAAAAAAAAAAAAAAAAAGAAATAAGCAGCTAGATAGCCATAAACATAAATTAATAATGTGCTAGCTGTGATTCGGAAGTCGGAACCCAAAAGATAGTAAAGTGGGGAACAGGATACAAGCTAGTCTCAAATAAAAATGTTGAATAAGAAGCAAATGATCAACCGACCATCTCCCTAAAACCAGCAAAATTTCCGAGTTGCACAGAATGATGGCAGAAACGTCCGCAGCCTAATAGACCATTTTTCATAACCGCCGACCATGTCAATTTCTTAATCAAATAACGTGTCGACATTTCAGTAAAGCACAAGATTATTGTCCACTCCTATTAATTATTTAAATTACTCGTCAATCCATAATTCTCTCTTGTTAACTGATAGTAAATACAACAGGGCATTTCTGAACCAAACTGATTTGCTATATATATATATGCTGTATGCATGGTAATTAATTGAAATTAAAAAACTCAAAATCTCATCAACTTAATTAATTAATTCTGAAATATTCATAACCGAAATTTGCTTCTCAAAAAGATGGCTAGCAGTATCAAGGATAAGAGTAAACTGTAAAGTGTCAAAAAGACAATTAATAAAAGCAAAAACAAAAAACAAATTATCTTTCTAAACATCATAAAAGCATATATAAGAAAATTAAGCTGAGATGAGTAATGAGAATCTTAATTATTAATTGTTACCTGTTGCTGAAGAGCAAAGATGTGAGCAACACAGCCATAAACAGGATCTCTAAGACGAGCCTGAGCCTCATAACAAATGGTAACCACCGCATCAAGGCGTTTGTGCACCGGAATATGAAGGAGAAGCTTAGACACATTACTTGCCCCAAAAACTTTGTGCACAGCTGCAAAATGAGCAGCTCCTTGTTCCGAGTCGAAATAAGGCGCAAATATGCACCCCGGCACACATTTCCTTCTCAAAAACTTGCACGCGCCACATGGCCCGCTACTGCTACCACTTCCACCACCACAACCGCTGCTGCTACCCCCACCGGCGCCGCCAACACTGCCGCTGCTGCTAGGGTTTGCACTCATGATTAGGGTTATAATTTTGTTTTTTTTTTCTTTTTTATTTAATTTTTTTATTGTTTGAACTTACATGACTATCATCACATGATGATTAGGGACGTTTCTAAAGAAATGATGAAAATAAGAGAGGAAGAAGAAGAAGGAGAAGATCAAAGGGTTATTTAAGAGTGAGGTTGGTGGGTCTGGTGCTAGCTATTTTGGTAATGGGTTATTATTATATTTATTTTTTAAGTTTTAAATAGGGGGAGATTTAAAACGCTTAGAGCAAGTCTTTAAAGCCACGCGAGAGAGCAAACCCCCCATTTAGCTGCTTGCGTGAAGCAAACATGCGATAAGCATAAGGCTAAGGCTATTTTTCTCAACTGCACTGCCCCTGTTTTATTTCATTTATCTTCCTTCATCTCGTGAATTTTTCTAACAAAGTGAGCATATATAATATGATACAATAATCTGTTATATCTTTACAACTTTGCATTTGCTATATATGAAAAATCTGCCTTGCAAACAAAAGAATCAATTCATTTTAATTACAAGTCGAAACGTGTCAATGCTTCTGTCTGTATTTGTGCCACTGCGCGTATTAAGCAGCGTAGAGAGCAAAATTAAAGACGCCAAATCTCTCTCTCTCTCTCTCTCTCTCTTTCTCTCAAATGACTCAGCATTTTGCTTTCCTTGCACAATATAATAAGCCTCTGGGTTTTTTAGAATGACTTAAATAAATGGCCACTGGTTTTTTTATTTCTCTTTTAACCACATTTAGTATGTCTAATAAATTATCACTTTTCAAGTTGGAAGTAAACTCTTAATCAATGAGTAAACTAAAATTACTTACAAGAGATTTATATATAAAATTAAAAGAGACGGCAACTTTTATTCTTTAAAGTCCACACCATATCAATCGTGAAATGGACAGCTAGCGCGATTTGGCTAAATATGCTACATAAGGAAACGCATAATGTTTGATTAAATGTTCAAATATAGAGAGAGATTTCATTCGAGGAAATTAAATTTATAAGTTTTTTAGAGGGGTCAAATAAGTTGGCACGCACAAGAAATGTTTACATTCACAAACATTTAAAACGGTGGAGATGATAGTGATGATCTTGACGATGACCTCTATGATTACGGTAATGATTGTTTCATGTACGTACTTGAGTGTTCCTTTTGCATAACAACAAAGCGCAAATTGCAATGCCAATGGCCAATGCTTAAGCCCCGTGGGCTGTCTGTCACTCATCAATATGTGACTGTGAGATACCAACATATTCACTTTCGTTCGTTTGTTCTCATGTCATCATAGTAGTGTATGTAAAAGCACGTAAAATTGATGGAAACAAATAAAATTAAGCCCAATATTAATTGAGATTAGCCAGCCAATCAAACAGTCAAATAAAATTCCGGCGTTCAAAGTAAGACTGCCACGTATGAGTCGGTGACTAAGAACGTAACGGCCCTGTAAGAGATGACATCATTTTTCTTTTGAAATAGGACCCACGCGCCGTTCCCTTGAAAAGAAAGTAACGTATTAACGTCTCTGCTCCCTCCCTCTCTCTATGTGTGTTTCTTGATTTCTTACCGAAATAAATAATTTAATTAATGACATTTTTCCAATGTAATAAAAATAAAATAAAATAAAATATTTTTTGAAATTGATAAAGAGGAAAAAGAAAATTAAATATCTGTTAATGTTACAGTCCATAACGATGCATCACCTCGTTGTCCATCTCCTAAGTCTTGTTCAATCCGTGTGTTGTGAAGAGGAAGCGTTAACAGAAGTCTTATGCCCCACTGTTCGACCGAATACATATCTTGATTTTAACCCTCGATGTCATATTGCTTGCTTCTGTCCCAATTGTTTCAGTAGCAAAACTTGTTAACAATTGTTTCAATTGTTTCATAAAATTTGTTTCATCTAATTACAAAATTACTCTTATTGAAATTTACATAGATTTTTTATATTAATTAGTTATATTGCCTCTTCAACTTTCATTAAATTCTTGTATGAGTTCATCATTAGAGGAATGAATGTATTATTTAAATAATCTCATTTGAGGAATGAATATATTATCTAAATGAGTAATGCTACACATCCCAAAATTTTTATCCCAAATAACTATCCCAACAGATTTGTCATTAATTAATTGGTGGATAGTTATTTATAAAATTCAAGTGAATTAATTGTAACCAATTAATGAATGTCAAATTATTTGGGATAACTATTTGGAACAAAAAAATTGAAACATGTAGCATTACTGTATCTAAATTAATAATCTCAAATAATGTTTAGAATAGATATTTTGAGGAGTGAGACTCAATATGTTTCTCCTTATTAAGTGTATCTTTAATTTCTTATCAATAAAATTAGCTTGTTGTTAAATGTTAGTTTCGTCACTGTATGAATGATGGTATTGTTTCATTTCTTTTTCCTTTTAAAATTCTAAAAGGAAAAGACATGATTCATACATAAATTGTTAGTATTATAATCATGGACTGAGAGTAAACATTTCAAAATAAAACATAAATAAATAGTTTAATAAGAGAAAAAATACTAACAATTTACATTAAATTTGCAGAAGCATGGCATTATTAGAAGATATTAAATTCGTCAAAGGTGCTAGTCTTTGCATCTCATTTGGAATCAGACTCTTAAATGTAGTAAATCGTTTAGTTCAATAGAAGCCTTGCAGAAATGAAGTGGCTTACTTTATTTCAGAAATTATAAGTCTTCTGTACTCACAAAACTTGTTTAACATAGTTCATAGTCCCAGAGATTGTAATTTTGTAGCTGACCAACTATTTAAAATAGCCATCAATTCCATGGAGCCTCTTATTTGGATGGAGGAGCTCTGTTGGACATAATTTATCTGTTGTAATTTTGTTTCTATTGGTTGAATAAAGTTTCAGCTTCAAAATAAAAATGTACTTTAAAATGCTTCCAACATTTTAGTTGTTGCTAATATAGATATATGGGATAGGTACAAGAGACACAAAATTAAACACAATCTTGGACACAATATTTTAACCATTAGATTATAACTTATCAAGGGTTAAGATTACAGCTTACATGACATTTTTTTAATTTTAAAACCTAACAAATTCATGGATCCGAGTCATCCGACCATAAGATAATTATTTCCCTAATTCTTCTCTCTCTCTTGCTTCACGTTTTCCCTTTGTTTACCATTGGTTACAATCAAGAACCAGATTCAGGCCTGCCAAAAATTATAATAATAAATAATAACAAATCTTGAAAAACTAATAACACAATCTTAAAAAATTCAATCACCATCACAATAACTTCTTGTGTTATATTTCAATCGATTTTAATCAAAGCCGAATTTATAATTCCCGGTTCATATGGCGTCCATTAACTTCTGAAGAATGTTTAAGGAGCCTATGACTTAATTTGCTCGGCCACTTCCATTCAACGACTCCGAGGCCTTGCGCACTGCTAATCGTCAAACCCTACGATGTAAAATTTGGAGGCATAACATTTCATTATGTTTCATGGCGTTGGTGTATTGTGTGAAATCGATGTGTGTCAAGTTTGAAAGCAAGAATGAGCAAGGCAAACTCGGCTTGGTGAAAAAAGAAAGAGGGAAACGTGGTGTAAGAGACAGTAGAATTGGGGAAATAATTATTTCTCTTATGGTGGGACCCATTACATTAATTTGTTAGTTTTTAAAAATTAGAAAATGTAATGTTAGTTTTAATCTTAATTCTCCATAAGTTTTAATCTAATAGTCAAAATATTGTGTCTAAAGTTATATTTAATTTTGTGTCTCTTAAACTCGCACCTAGATATATTGCTTCATCTTACATGCTTTTTATGGTACATTTACTTATGGGTAATCGGAATAATCTAGAATCGAAATAGGCTGTAATGAGAATCAGAATAAATTATTTACTTAAATTGTAAAAATCAAAATTGGAATGACCTGTATTCCTATTGATGTGTTCACTTTGTCTAAGAATCGAAACTGATTGTTTTAAATTATTAAAATATCCATAGTTAATTATTGTCATTTTTATTACTACTAACAATCATAAGAATAATTATATAGGAAATAACAACAACAACAATAATAATAATAATAACAATAATAATAATAATCATATTGATGATGATGATGAAAATAATAAGAATAATAAGAATATTTTAATTGAGGACAAAAGTAAAATTATAAAATTTGGAGGGATAAAAAGTGAGTTTAAAGAAAAGGAACTTGAATACTTGAATCCCTCCCATTCTTTAATCCCAAAAATATATTGAGCTCGTATATTTTATTCTCATTACCCATTTTATTTTAACAAACAAACACGTCAATAATCAACATTTAAGATTCTCATTCAAGATTCCAATTCCTCAATCTCAATACATAGACCATTGTACATTGTTATAACAGATTCAAGACATTTTGGCTCTTACACTATTGGTACCTTCACTCCACACATGATCGGTATCAATCATCAGAGACGTGTAATATTTTAGTCGTTAGATTTCATTAATTTCAAATGAACGGTGAGAGTACAAAAGGCCAAAAAATGGAGTACGTTACTCCAGGACCAGGAGCAATTTAGACTAGCCTCATTAATAATACAAAGATGTAAAGAATTCTAATAATTAGTAGCTAAAATCTGTGCGTTATAAATTGAATGTGCTAGACAGGCAGCGGTATTTGTTACTGTGCAATAATAGATTATATAAAACTAGATATCATTATTTAAACTTTTAGAGAGAGTCAGATAACATTACTAATTACTTAGCTGCGTTAAAGCATGCACACCGAAAAATTATGAACAATCTACAAGCATACGCGTTTTACTGTTATATTACATGCATATAGGGAAATTTGATTAAAAAATATATATTTATTCTTGAGATGTAGGAACTTGAAGTAACCAATGTCCCTACAGGATTTGAGAAAGGCCAAAGATGTCTTGAGCTTGCTTAAACTCTTACTAACAGAAACAATAAATAATGTATTGCAATTAGGACCCACGAATTCTACACTCGTGCGGTCAAAGCCTAGCCTCATAAAAAAAAATAATATATTAGCTTATCAACTTTGTTTTATCAAAGGAGTCTACTTGAACGAGACTAACCATGAATCCAATAATCACTTACTTTATCACTCTATAAGTCTTGCTAGTCAAACAATCTAGAAACTTATAATTTCGACCCCCTTTTTTTCTATACAGCTGCGTCACTTCTTGTTAGGTGTTTATATTTATTTGCATAATAAAATTTACAATGAACTGATATTGTAATTATGGGCCAATAAAAAATTTTAATATTTATAACAGCCGTTTGGGACGGGAGAATGAATCCTAATTTCTTTCAGGATTAGGAATCGTTTCCTTTACATTGAGGGAAAGAGTCCTTATCACTTGAGTAACAGCCTAGGTGGCAGGAGCTCCAAATTCCCCTCAAAGCCTTAATACATGAAAGCTTGTGGTGGAAAAAAAAAAAAAAAAAAACCAAAACAAAAAGAAGAGCTATTGGGCCGAAGGACATTACTTATTCAACTATATCGGTCCAGTAGGCCCATTTGCTGGATGCAGGAGGTGCCGGGTGACATGGTAAAATTTGAAAGAACCGGAATGCTAAGATGAGAGAGGAGGCGATAATTAATTACGTATTTCTTTCTTAGTTTAGTTTATTTCAACGTCTAATGCACGGACCGGACAGGAGGCGTACGGCGCGGTTCTATACTCTGCATTCTCTCTTACATGTAAATGTAATGTCTCTTTTTGTTTGTACTTGATTAAAGCCTTTTCCACAATTTAATTTAGGGTATATAATTTCATTAACTGCATAATCATTTGTCTGAACTTATTTTAATATTGAAGAAGAAGATAGAAGTTTAATACTAAGGTGGTTGGTGTTTGATTGCAAGAAAGGAGAAGAAGGGAGAGGAAAAGAGAAGACGAGTATAGGGAAATTTGATTTTCATTGTTGGGTTTAGTATATATATGTCTGGAGGGAAACGAGGTACATGATTTTCACTTGGATAAATTTACCCTCTAGTTTAAACTTTCAATGTTTATTACTAGATATAATTTAAATTTTTAAATTAGAAATAAATTTAATTAATTTAATTTGAAATATAAATTAGTTATAATTATATTTGTAGTTTAATTAAATGTTATTTTGTAACTGGTTTACTTAATATTGTTATAATAATTTTAATTAATTAAACTTGAAATATAACTTAATTCAAAGTTATTTAAACTCAAACATTAAAATAACCACAGTAAAAATAACAACCTTAAAAAACTAAAACAAAAATAACGACAATTTTGAAGAGGATAACCTTTCTTCCTCACTTAACTTATTTTTATTTTTTTAACAAAATTATTAGTCTAATTAAAAAGAAAATCTGAAAGAGTGAAAGTTCTTTTTTTATCTCTCTTACGGGTGTTAAAGTGAAATCACGATTCAAGCAAACCACGTTTAACGACATAAAATAATATTTAAATTAATCAATTTGAAAGGATAAATGTGATTATTTCACACGTCCTGCAAAAGCAGAATTCGAATTCTTTGCTAATTACGAAGGAACCCCAAATGCTCTTAGCCTTGGCAAAGTATGGGCTTGGGCCTAGGCTTGAAAAAGCCCGGCCCAAGCTCATTAGAGAGAAGGTGTAAGGGCCTGGGCCGGTCCGGCCCATTGCCAAGCTAGGCCGGGCTTAGGCTTTTATTTATTTTTTAAAAATTTTAATTGTTGTAAACTTGAAATAAATCAATAATCAACAATTTGTTATAATCAATAATGAATAAAAGAACATGAATATTTCAAAACAAAATAATAAATAAAGAAAATGAAGTAAATAAAATATTAGAGATTTAATTTTTTAATTCTGAATTCGCTAATTCAAACACCCTCTTAATTAATTAACGCTTAAGAAAGAATTTAGTATTATAATTTTAGATTTTTTGAATCATTATCGATGTATGAATTAGAGATTTTAGTTTTATTTTTTATTTTTCTATCATTCTTTTGAATTTTTATTTATTATTATAATTTATAAATTAATTTTTTAAAAAATGAGTGGGCTTGGGCCTGACCCGGGCTTTTTTCCCTTAGGGCCTCATCTAGGCCCTCTCATAGAGGGTTGGGTCGAAGCCCTCTCGTGGAGGGCCGGCCCGAGCTTTTTTGCCCACCCTAAATGCTCTATATGCGAAAATCATAATTCCATCAAAATTTAATTTACTGTCCACAACTGCCAACTAAACAGAGGAAATCTTATACGAATTCAAATTCTCCTCATCTCCCCGTTTCTCTCGTGCTGGGGAGGCTCAACCATATTTAAGACCTTAGGAGAATGGTTTTAATAAAATTTGAGGAGAAATATATATAAGTTATATTACAAAATTTATTTATTTAAAATTAAATTTTCAAACTTTTTAAGATGTAAAATTATTAAATAAAAATTTCATCCATATCCTATAATAGCCATTAGATCAGGATCTATTTTGGGTGTATTTAGCATACTACATTACACTACATTAGTTGTACTACATTAAGATGCATTAAGTTATAATGCAACACTATGTTTCGTACAATATAGATTGTATTATATGTAATAATATGTTATATTATTTAGATTTTAATTTTAAGTTTTTTAAGTTTATTAATATTAAGTATTTATTATTAATTATACTAAATTAATAATAATAATAATAATAATCAATTTTTACATATGTTTTTTTTACAATTAATATGAAAATGAAAATATAATTTATTAATATATATTAGTTATTATAATTTTAAAAATAAAAGACAATTGAAACTAATATTATATTATTATAATTTAGCTCTTCCTGTTCACACATGTACTTCTTGAAAAAGAAATGCATAATCTCAATTCTCAAGTACAATAATACATGCTTTAAGGGAGTTTTAAAAAATGAGAAGGAAATTCATCGTCATATAATTATTCTTAGGTTATTAAAAAAAAAAAAAAATTAGCTAGGTGATTTCCATTTCCCCAGGCATACTTTTTTTCTCTCCGGTCCAAGAAACTGCGAGTGTGCAAAAAGGGGCTAGCTAGGGATATAAAAGCTCTCTCTTTCCCTCCCATGGAGGGAACTGTTTCAAAGGGGTGCTGACCTAGTCTTTGCTTTAGAAAGACGATCGTGGGCCAGTTTTCCAGAATTGCCACTTGTCGTGATTTGATGTATGGTGATTTTACATCACCTCATGGTTTTTCGTGCTGCCCCAGTGTGTCTGTGAGTGTGGCCTTGACTGACTCCTTTGTCCTCTTCTTAAAAATTTAATCTCATCTCATCCATAGCTTATTAGTAACAACGATCTCTTTATTCTTACGATGAATTATCACAAAGAAAAATACCCAATCTGGTAAATATAGTTCCTTGATAAAGAACGTAAACTCGATTGCAATTGACAAGTCAAGCTATTGGAAATTGATCGGAATTTAAAATCTATATATAAAAGGGAAAGTGATTTTAATAGCTCTTTAGTTGGACACAAACGCAAGATACATCTCATTTAGTCATATGCATGCATTTAATTGCAACAATATATGGGGATAGAACAGTAGAGACCACAATCAAAGTTAGAAAATGAAAAGGGGCTGCCTTTGCATTCATTTGTTCCTTTTGGCCAATGAGATTATGGCTTATGGGGGGACCCATCTAAGCAAAAATGCAAGTTACCTCGAGTAGTAATCAGTATATGTTTTTTCAAAAATACATTTTTTTTTACCGTGCAAAAGCTGACGATCATCACTCATCAGTCAGTCACCAGTCAGTAGTCACTGGATGAAGCAACAAGGAACAGTGAGCAACAGCAAGTATTCTGCTAGCTGTGTCTCTCGATATTCATCCTGAAAAATGGAAGTGACAATGGGTCCAGAGAGAAGATGTGATTAGATAGGAGGAATAGGATGGATATGCTAGTATTGTCACACGTGGGGTTCGCACGTGGCCACAACTGCGGCGGTTGGAGGTTGATACTGTCAGTCACTCACCGCATGTGTGTTTGCTTCACGCAATCTGTTCCCACTGCTTCTGCATCTACTTGCCGTGGCTTTAAAGATTGAACCAAAGTACATACATCATCCCCCACCCCCAACACATCACACAGACACGCGCGCG
The DNA here is from genome assembly GCA_030449835.1 of Clausena lansium. Lineage (NCBI taxonomy): Eukaryota > Viridiplantae > Streptophyta > Magnoliopsida > Sapindales > Rutaceae > Clausena > Clausena lansium. Next base: position 6,735,879 of record JASUUF010000257.1, read on the forward strand.
CGCGCGCTTTTTTGTTTTTCGCTTATGCTAACATACATGTATTAAATAAAGTATAAAAAAAAAATCCTTTCAAATGACCCACCACCAAAACCAAAAGCTTTACACATAAATTTTATATTAATTATCTAATTAAGCAATAAAAAGTAACAAACAGACAAACCCATTTAGCCATTTAGGCGCTCTCGCTCTCTAAATGCCAAAATCCTTTCTATTCTGACTTTCGAGACCCCACAAGAAAGGCAAATCAATCCTGAGAAGAAGATATAATTAATATAGGTCGATATATCATCAGAATCAGATGATGATGAGTGCAAACAACGGAGGTGGGCCTTGTGGCGCTTGCAAGTTTCTTCGGCGAAAGTGCGTAAAAGGATGCGTGTTTGCACCATATTTTGACGCAGATCAAGGCACCACTCACTTTGCAGCAGTGCACAAGGTATTTGGTGCTAGCAATGCCTCTAAGCTTCTCTCCCGAATACCGCCTCACAAGAGGCTTGATGCTGTCGTTTCGCTTTGTTATGAAGCTATGGCTAGGACTAGAGATCCTATTTACGGCTGCGTTGGCCACATCGTTGCTCTTCAGCAGCAGGTCAGTATACCCAGCTAGCTATATATTGATCCTTTTCTTTTTTTTTTCTTTTTTCAACCATCCATATTATTAACTTCTCCGTCCGTTGGTCCGAAACCATTAGGGTTTCCTTTTTTTATGACATTTATTAGCTTATTGTTGAAAACATATTTTAAGTGAGCAACGTTTGTCATGCTAAGATGTAGATGAGAGAAATTATACTAAATTAAATTAAGCCCGTGATAATAATCAATGCTTAAATGAAGCCGGGGGATTGATGTATTTTTCAAGCTGCTCTTCTAGTATTTCTCAGCTAGCTAGAGCTGTAGAAGTAATCTCATACGAGCTTATTGTTTGCTTCAGTACTAGAAGTCTAGAAATCTTATAATTAGATTTGGTAGCTAGGTCTGTCCAAGAAGAAACCTTAATCACTGTGAAGCATGGTGTTTAGAAAAGAGGAAGAATAGATCGATGTTTCGTGGTAATCATACCAACTAGCGTCTTGGAATGCAACAATGGTACCATTATTTAGTCATTTTAACAAGCAGTATTGCAGACGCAACATTACTTAGTCAACTTTTCACATTTATGAGACTGTTTGTTTGGTCATATTTTTGCATCTTGTTTATGATAGCAATGCTAACTGGCCTCTGGTGTAGGGTTAATTTCTTGTTTCTTGGTCTAAGCAACAGCATACATAATTGTGGAAAGCAATTTGTTGTCTAGTAAGTCTGAGTTTGGGAGAAAGAATGACCATAGTACATGTACCCTCATTTTTTAGTTGAAAAATCTCAAATTTTTGCAACATTTCAACACTAACCCTCTATGTTTTCATTCTTCTCTCCTAAATTATATATTTTTTATACTAATTCAATATTTAGAGTGTCATTAATTGGAAATTTGGAGGGTTCTGAAAAATAAGAGGTTTCTGAGAAGAGCTTTTTACCAAATAGCATTCCATTATGTATATATCCCAATTTTAGTTAACTGGAGTACTTCTCTTGGATAGAACCAAGGATGTTTTTTTATTCAAAATTGAGTGAAACCCATGTTAATTAAATTTCAGCGTTAGACGACTTGAGAGGCTGCTAGTTTAGGGTTTTAATTAGTATACTATAAATATACAATAGTTGTGACTAGGTCTCGTTTTTCCATGTAAAATAATAAAATATAAAATGATTGAAACCAATGCTAGCGCCCTCTTTGGAAAGAGAGAAACCAAATATAGATCAGGAACCGGAGGAAATTCGATCAAGCTGGCGGCTGTCAAGTGTCATGTAGTGGTGGATGGCTAATAATAAGTCTTGTTGCTTGCCTGAGTTGCTAAGCAAACTTATCAGCTCGAGAAATATTCAAATATTTTGATTTTGACTTTCTTAATTGCTTCTATAATCTTAGTATTTAAATATATATTATCGTAGATCAACTATCCTTTGCACATGGGTCCTACCACGTGTTGGTTCTAATTGGTAACTGCACTACTTTATAGAAAAGATCTTTTTAATCGCGCAATCAGATAAGAATGAGATTGTAAGGATTGTTTTGATCGTGATAACGATCATTGGTCCTTATGTAAATTGGAATTCCAAGTACAATTAGGTTTAATTAGGTAAGCATACACCAACACCAGTAGCTATCTGCTTTATGGCCTGTGTGGCAGAATAGAATATTTTTAAAATGGTCTTGCTAAGTTACAATTTATAAAACGGTCTTACTAAGTTACAATATTTATAAAAGACTTATGTAACTTACAATACTTCCAAAACATACAAAAATGAGTAATATTTAAGTGGAGTTCCTCATCATTTTTACATTGGCTGTAAAATTGGCACTATCTATATTAAGTCTTTTATTTTTTATTTTTTTCGAGGATGTCCGCAGCTTTTAACTTATAAATTCGGTGTTATTTATTGTGAGTAAAAAGATTTATTTACTTGCGTAAAAAGTTTTATTTTATAGTATTGTAAAACACTGAGGATAATTATTTTATTAATTTCTTTAATTACATAGATTGTCGTCACAATTTAATTATATATTACATACCGACTACTTTCGAGTTTAGAGGATTAGAAAGTTAAATTTGGATAAAATTACATAGTAAGTGGCAGTATAAGCATACATATATTTGCATGGTATGACACTATCACTATGGATATAGTATTGTTCATATGTTTCTAATTTAGCATGTCCACACTTGTTCGTTATCGTTTATATATGAATATAATAATGTACACATTCCTGTTTAGGATTAGCATAAATCTTACTGTACGGGGCTAGAGGGATTTTCCCCTTTGAGGAGGCTGTAGGGACAATTTTATACCTAATTTATTACTTGAAGAAGGGATGAGAATAATTTAATAGCCAATATCGTGGAAGGGATGAGGATTTGGTGAAATCCCATATTCTCCCCACTTCCCCATTTCTATTTTTATTTTTTATTTTTTATTTTTTTCATTTCTTCTAAAACTTTTAGTAAATACATTTAAAATTTAAATTGTAATGGTAATATTTTAAAAATAACATAAATAACAACTGATATAAACACTTGAACATTGACGAAGATAATTTTGCTGGTGATTTAAACCATGTGACTTTTATGAATGTATTCGAAGCTGCACTTTTGCTTAATTTCATAGATTATCTAGTAATTTTGATGACAACAACTTAGTTTGATGTAGGGATGGCAAAATCTAGTTTCGGATCCAGATGCGGACCTAAATGCGCATAAAATATGTGTGGTTCGCGGGAAAATTTCCGAATATTTGAATCCGCATAATTCTATTTCAAATTTAAAAAATTCTACAAATTTAGCTAATAAAATCAAGTAACACAGGAACTTTCAATTATGGTTTTGTTTCAATACAGAACATAGAATATCAAAATCACATATCAGATATGAAAAATCGTCAAAAGCATGTGAAAGTAAATTCTATTCAATAATGTTAAAGAAGTTCATCACCTGATCAACTTGGATGTATCATAAAATCTATGTCCTTGATATTTTGGCTTTGGATAACAATTAAACAAATTATTTCCCAAACGAAGAAAATTGAACGAAAAAATTTCATCGATAGAACGAAACATTACTGATTCAACGAATGGCGGAGGATGGCATGTCGGCAGCGATTGACGTCAATGACTTGTGCTGGTGGAAGCAATTGCAGCTGCTTGCGGTGGTAATGGATGGATAAGGATTGGGGGTTTGGATTTTGGATTTTGGAATTGTGGCTATGGGTGTGCTTTTAGTTTTAGGGTTAGGTTAGAAATTTTGGGATTTTTTTATTGAACATCTTAATTCATATATTTCCAATTTTTTAATTTTACATTTCTAAAAAATGACGCAGATCTAGATATCCAGTTTTCCAATGCATCTGAATCATCAATTCCTCATGGATCTTCAAATCTAGCATTTGGATTCGCATTTTGAATTATGCATATCTGAATTTTTCTATATCTTTCCGGATGCAAGCTGGATTCGAATTTTTTTGCCATTCCTAATTTGATGGAAATGATTTTAATTATAATAGTTTATTTTGATGTTTTTGTGTTGGTAGTACGATTTCATACTTTTACTTTAATATGCTTAGACCAAATTCAAAAGCAAAAGTATCAGTTATTTGGGAATTGAGTACCCTTGTTGATTCCCTTTGGTAATACAGAATTTCTATACCCTCCCCTCAAATAATTTTGAAGTGGATGAAGAGGGTACAGAGATATAATCAAAGTATCGGGTCACTCCTCTCCTCATAGCCATCCCTATTCCTGTTGGTAGCATACAGTTGTTTTTCAAAGCATTTTACTTACAGCTTCTTATTATGGTCCGACTGCTTTTAATCTTTTATGTTAATAGGATAATAATACTATAATTTACAGAATAACGCATGTGTACGAAAAAGAAAAGTTAGAAACTGAACTTTTTACCTGCTGATTGCAGGTAGTGAATTTGCAGGCGGAATTAGCTTACACTCAGGCTCGTCTTTCCATATTGCAGCGCCTTCCAATGTCTTCAGCAACTCAAGCTCAAAGCACTTCACCATGCAGCCTTTATTCATCGTCAGAAATGGTATCAACTACTGATATGGCGTCTAGTTATAATATATCGATGCAGTTTGATCCTCTACAACAACAACAGACATCAACGGATCAGACTAGTTCTTTTAATCCGTTCGATCAAGAGCTCGATGATGGAGATCTCCAAGCTTTGGCTCGAGAATTTGTCTCTAAATACTTACCAGGAGTAAAACTCCAGCCTTCTAATTCTGATTAAAGCTTTTACCGGGTCCGGTTGTTACTTTGTTAACAAACATTTGACGCTCCGTGTTCCTCAGTCCTTGCATCTGAATCTGATGACAATGTTACTTTTCCTGCTAATATAATGTTTAATGTTACTTCTGATTCTGATCATGCCCAATCCATTCAAGCTTGCTAGTTGTTGAGCTTTAGTTGGGATAAATTGATCTTTATCAAGTATTTTTATCCTTGCATTTGTTATCATACAAGTTTAACAACCTGAAAAAATCGAAAATTAATTTAGTGGACAAATTTTGAAAGGGAGCTCGCACGAAGAAAATTGCATTTTGCAAATACGTTATCCCCCATGGGCTTCCAAAATTAACTCCCCAATTAATGGACATTGTGATTATGTATTAAACAATTTTTCCCCCCTTTGGTGGTAGTTGTATACATATATGATGATTCACTTACCTATAATCGGGATGGGAAGTATGCATCGAAATCATTTGCATGTTTATTTACAAATTTGATGCTTGGAATAGGAATGGAATTCAAGAGGGGCCCATAATTTTGGAAATTATTCCCCGTGTTTTGATTCTCAAAGGAGGGGTTGGGAATAAGAAATTCATTCACAGGATTGACAAATATACCATGTTCAAATTTCTAAATTCCTACTTTATCCAAATTCATTCACGAAAATATAAAAGAAAAAAAATCAAATGAAAATCATGAAAATGGAATCAGGCAACACCCAATATCGAACCAGCAGCACCTGCCATCACCAATTACGCAGCCACTAATGGCTAGCCATAGATCTCACGTCGAGCAACAGCACCTGCTGTCGTTAGCGCACTGAAGCAGCAGCTTGCCAAATCGCAGCAACAACACTTACCATCGCTGGAAACAACAGTTGCTGACCCGTTGCCAGCCCATTTTGCATGGAAGCAGCAGCCGTCCTTGCCCGCATCTGCAGCCATTGCAAAAATGATGACGATGATGATGATGATTTTTTTTTTTGGCAAAATTGATGATGTTATTATTCTTATTATTATTGTTATTTTTTTGAGCATATATTATTATTGTTATTGTTGTTATGTTTATTATTATTAATTTTATCATTATTAATTTATTATTATTGAAATAAATTTATTATTATTTCTTATTGTTATCAACAATAAGTTTTTTGAATAATAATAATATAACAATCAATAATGACAATATTATTATTATTATTTTGAATAATATGACAAATGTTATAATAAACAATAATAATTACAATAACAAACCAAGGGTATTTTAGTAACTTAAAATAATTCATTCCGATTCCAAGACAAAGTAAACACATCAATGGCTATACAGTTTATTCCGATTCCGATTCTTACAGTTGAATTAAATAATTTTTTATGATTCCCATTCTTTATTCCGATTCTAACCTATTCTAATTACTTATTAGTAAGCACACCAACGGTATTTTAATAATTGATTTGGACTATTACCACCCTCTAATGGCCTCTTAAAATTCGTTTTGGATATTTAAAATTCAAGCCTATATTAAAATTACATCCGAGTATACAATATATTTAATTAACCCAACATGTTAATATCATTCTTTTGCTAAATTTGTTATACGTATTATTTGTTATTCTTAACAAAATTTTAACACACGTGTTATAAAATATCATTTTATGTTTTAAATCCTAACTTAAATACAGGCCACGACTACTTTCAGTCCGTGATTAGTAACCCCCGCTTTGTCGTTTTGCAAATCCACCGTTGGATGATATCTAATGGGTGATAAAGAGCCACGTCCAAGGTTAGTTGTAACGTGACAAACAGGTTACAAGCCGGTCACAAAACTGGCAACACATGTCTGGTACAAAGTTACGACTATAGCCTTCAAAATTTGTGGCAACGAACTCAATATTGGAAGCAACAAGCTGTGGCATGCAACTCTTGGCTGGTATCAACATATTGCATCGAAAAATTTAATTTATATGGCTGTGTGGGTTGGTCTAAAATTCAAGTATGAGGATTGAAAAAATAAGTTATTGAATATTCGGAAATAATTAATTATATATAATTAATAGGTAATTTAACCTTAATTGTTACGCAAACCTATTGATCTATATGGAAATCATCAGACGGATTATAGTAATTTGTTTACAAAAATTATGAATAAATTGATATGGTAAATAATGTTTCTACCAACAAAATAAAATTATTTAAAAACTATTCAACCAAATCTTTGGGAACTTGTATTTAGTCTTAATTTTAATGCACATGACATGACTCAGAAAAAAAGAACCATAGACTATATATTCATTTTTAAAAAAATTAAAATAAAATAGACAATAGACATTTGAAAGACAAAAAAATTAATAGGAGTGGAGGATGCGCATAAGATTTTCTTTTTTGGGTTTAAGAAGATTGTTAGAGCTCCAATTTTAATTGTATGCTGAGAAAAAATTTTCTTGATTAGTTTCAAATGTCTTCTCAATATCAATTGGGACATTGTAGTCGGTTAAAGTTAGTTCAAAACTCTAAATAATGTATTTAGCCTTTCATAGAAAAATTTCTAAGGGGTTAAATTAAAAAATAATTAAAAAAACCCAAAACAAAAAGAAAAAATGATGAGAGTAATAGACCAAAAATACCATCGATGAAGTATGTTAAATGCATGCTTTATGTGTAGTATTATAGATGAAAGGTTAATGGTTAAGAATAAGAATATTGTAGGCTTGTGGATTAAAATTTTTTTCTTGTATCATTTCTAAAAGTTAATGTTAACTCGCCTCTGTGAGAATCAAGGTTGATGATAACTTCCGTCAAAATACATCCATAACGGCCATATATGATAAAAAATAATACTGAGAAATTGAGGTATGTGTGGTTCTATTCTTAATCTCTTTAGACGGTATATAATTAACTAGTTATCAGTTTTGGTTGTTAGTAGATTAGGGGCAGTGATATTTGACCTCTCAATACATCTCATTAACCACCATGTTTTTTGCTTAATCCACTTATTTTCAAAATTACTCCTCCTAAAAATCAATAAATGAAAAAAAAATAAATAAACTTTTCACTCCTACGACCACAACACAATTATACAAATTGACCCTCCTACGTACAACACTCCAGTCAATTAGTTACTTAAGCCCAATACACGAGGCTGAACCATTAAACCTACCTGTTCAAAAACTCGGGCCAGGATATCAAATCAACACCACGCCTAGCTCAATTACAGCAACACATTAGGGTTTCTTCTGAACAACTTCCAATGGGACGCTATGGTCAAGGCCTCGGCCATCGAGTCAGAATTCAGAAAAGACATGCGCACAGCCCTTTCGTCGATTTTTTAAATCTTTCCCAGATGACGATGACACGCCTAAACTTTCAACATTCAACATTCTACTACCTATCCCTACATCCAGACCGCCAGGCATTGCCTAAACATTCTACTGCTTGCTTAGCGGTACCATCATCATCCCTCAAAACAATTAATCAGATGCCTTAATTCAAGCTAGTTCGGTAATAAAGTACACAGAGCTAAGAAGCATCCCACTTCACTACTACAATGAATCCAACCCAAATACAGTAATTCCAGGTAAAGAGCAACTCAAGCTCGTTTGGGGATTTTGTACTAAAGACAAAATGATCCGGCCATAGAAAAAACAAAACGGAGTAGAAAAAAACATGATGGCAGCTCCCATGTCAACTGAAAATAGACTGCCTACATATAAAATGGGAAAAAAATAGGGCAAAAAAAAAACTTTGCAAGCCATTAAACTAGATTACGGTTGACACCAATCCTAGGCTCCAAAATTAAATTTGAAGCTACACATCAACGTCAAGAGTCAAGTTGGTAGAATTATTAATCAATCAAATTTTGGCCAGCATAGCCAACTGAAAACCAGGTACCCATCAAAACAGAAGCACATACAGGATGCACGCCACGACGCCAAGGACTCAAGAAACAGACAATTCTTCCATCAAACCACTGGCTGGAATCATCAACTACTCCAGAAACCTACAGGTTTATTAGTAAAGACCAATTCTTATATTACATGGACTTCGGGACATAGTCAGAGAAGCCTTCGAGATTTGATAATTAGAGAAAGCAGTCATATCTTTGATCAATGATTTATTACGAGTCACAAGGGCTTCATCCTATCATGCACACCAAAGAAGAGATTTGACAAAACAAGTACAAACCTCGCTATGATTTATAACAATGTCATCTGAATCAATAATATCTCACCTCAACACGATTAACAGCAGTTTGTCATCTGAACCATCAAAAAGGAATATAAAGAGGGCAAGACAAAATATAATAAAGCAAAACCTGTCAAAACAAAAGAACACAATAACAGATGCATCTATAGCAGAGACTTTGACCAACTTTGGAAACTATTTTTTTTTTTTTATTTTTAATTAGAAACTCAAAATTGTATTAAAGATATAATCAGTATATTGAAGTGGACCAGCTGTCCACCAAGTAAACAAATGCTTAGAGTGCCGAGCATTTAAAAATTTTGACAGAAATGTAATGAAATTGAAGCAATATTTGCCTAGTGAAGTCCTAACTCTAAAGATATTTACCCCAAAGCATACCTTTTTAACCTTTTAAGTCCTCACAACTGAACTATCTCCAGAATGCTTCTGTAACAGTGTGCATTGCCTGTACAGTAGTCTTCGCAGCCAGGAGAAGCATGAACAATGCAATTCAAATATAGACAAACTTGACAGTCAGAGCAGGAAGTAGGAATACTGAAATAAGAGAAAAATATGACAAAATTGATTATAACATCTGCAAGAACCAAACAATAATATATCAAGTCACAGGATGCACACACAAGGAACAAGATGTGCAGACTTCACCTAACAGACTTTTTACCATGTCATAGAAATTATTAACCAGATAAGCAAATTACAAGCAAACACATTGGACGAGCTACTACAACTGTTTTGCCTAAGCTTGTGGAACAAGGCCTGGATCAAATCTACATAGTACTTAAACTTCTTTTCTAGGGATAACAAGAGCAGAGCAAGATGACCAAGGTATGGTGCATGTTAACAGCATTTTACAACACACATTACAGCGCAATAGGCCTGAAACCAACTTTAAATAAATATTAATAGCTTATATAGAGACCTGAGTAAAAAAGCATTTAACCTCTGCCAGAGCTATTAAACAGATTTAGAAAATGTATCCAGAATAGTCCACAAATTAGCATCACAAGCATGCATAGCATTTATAACTATCAATTGAAAAATATAAGTTGTAGCTAAAGAGAGGGAACCAGTTACATATCTTCCAGATCCCAACCAAAGGCACCTAATTGGCTTAATATTGACAACTTCTAGCACATCCAAACAATAATAAACGGTGTACGCTCTTCAGTAAGCAGTAAAGATAAGCAAAGCATGCAAGTCAATTCTTTGAGTTTTGGAAAATTTTGATAATTAGAACGTATATAAAAAGTAAACGCAAAGTACATACACATCACTGAGAATAAATTTGGGGCAAAACTGCACATTCCTAATTATACATACAACAATTCAAATGACAAACAAAAGAAGTCTGATGTGCATTCTAGGAAGAACCCCAACAAAAATCATGAAGGCCCAGACAGGTTAACAAATAGTCGTGATAAGGTATGTGCAGAGAAGCCCAATTGGCTATACTTTACAGAATTACACACTGCAAACCTACAAGCATGTAAGATGTCCAATCTTCAGTATACATAAATATACAACCCAATTCCAGCTGTAAGAAGAGATGAATTCGCACGATTTAAAGTCAGGATTAAGTTAGAGAGGGTCAACCAGGCTCTTCAGTAATCTACACAATCTCCCCATGTCTAAATCCACTGTCTCCGCAATCTGCACTGGAGTCCAATCCACAAGGAGAATCATACCATTTAGGATTGTCTTGGTAGAAACTGTCAACTGGTAGACCAACCAGACTTACATCTCCAACAATTGACTCATCATGTCTGATGGGCTTGGTTAGTTTGGTATCTTCACACTCAAGAATGCTCTTATCATCAAAATCACTGCACTTCAACCACTTATCAGGCTTACAAGGCTCGCTCATCAGATCCTTTTCACTTCTACACTCCGTTCTCATCTGGTCCCAAGGAACAACATCCCCAAGTGTTCGCCCAAAACTATCTTCATCGTCCTCAATCAATTCTGTCTCCTTGCCATCACCAAGTGTTCTCCAGTGCACTAAATCACTTTCTCCCACCAGCACATCATCTGAATGCGGCTTGTCAGAAATCAACCCTAATGACTTCGAACCATCTTCCCCTACACTTCTAACCTTATCCAGTACATCAAACAGTTGCTGGGACACTGAACTCAATAACTCATGCGGGATTTTCCCAATTCTCCCTTCTAGCAACCCGACTTCAGCTCTCAATTCCTGCACTTGCTGCAAAACTGAAAGCTGCAAATCACTCTCATCCTTCCCCATCAGCCCAAATCCCTCATGATCCTCTCTCACCCCATAGACAGTATCTTGATCCATCAGATATCCACCTTTAGACCCAACAAGACGATGTATAATCCTCGCATTGCCATCCAATGGCCCCGGCTCATGCCCTGAATGCACCGCATACAGCTTAAAAACTGCCATCCCCTCCTCCTGATACACAAACGTTTTATCCTTCTCATTGTAATTCGCAATTGGTACTATCGCCCTAATCCTAAATCCACAACCACACCTCTTAGACGCATAGGGTTCCCTCTTCAACATCTTCGACTTCTTTGCCGCAGGCTCCCCAGCCCTATGACAGGCATAATCCTTCACTTCAGCCATAAATGGCTTATACCTAATGTACTTCTGCCTAATACAAAGCACAACCTTATGTTTTGCTGCCAATTGCTGTAACCTATGCGGCACCTCTTTAGCAGGGACATCAAATGACTCGGTATACTCAAACCTACGCCGCTTACTTCTGGAACCAGGGCCCGAGGAAGTGGAACACACAGGGCACGCGGCCACACAAACCCTAATGTAACTTTCAGGTATGCCATAAAATTTAGCTCCTACTGTCCAGACTTGTTTAATTCTCTCTATAGTTTCTTTAAGCCCTAAGTGTTTTAAATCAGCATCGCCATGAAAATTCATAACTATATCTTGCCATTGATTAAAGTGAGAGACATATTGCTGCGAGTTATTCTTGAAACAGAGGAATTCGTTACCGGAGGTGGGGTCCACGTGAGCTGTTAGCTTGTCCTGGATTCGCTTCCACGCCGTGAGGTACGCCGTATCCTCGTTACGGTCCTTCCAGACGGCGCGCCAAGACTTGAGCACGGCTCGCGGCGTGGCGGTGCGGATCTCGGCTGGAGTTGCGAGCCGCTGCTCCAGAATGCACCGGATCATCAAAGCGTGAGACTCCGCGTTGAAAGTGTAGAATTGAGTGGATATATGAGGCTCGGGGCTAATGTACGCGGGAGGCTGATTCGGCACCTTGTTAATGACGTCATCGTGGTTCCTATGATTAGTCGCTGCGTCGTCGTTTTCGGAAGACGAGTGACTTGGGGATTCCTCGGAAGAGGTACGGAACAGGACGATTTCAGGAAGGGAAGAAAAAGAAACCGGGTCATCATGATTGGGGTTGTGGTTGTGAATGGACGGCTGAGATTCCGTCTGCAGGTGGTGGTGGTGGTGGTTGATGATCATGGATGGTGGGGCCAGATGATGATGATGATGATGAAACAGATCGTCTTCAGTTTTGTGCGGATTCATGAGCAGAGAGCCAAGTAGAGGATGATGAAAGAAAAAGTAGCAGCAGCAGTTTCTCAGTAACTTCCTAAGCTATGTTGATGTCCAGTTTCTCTGACATTTTTTGAAGCCAAGGGTTTTTTTGCCACTGTCTCTCTCTCGCTCTTTCTCTCCGACTTAAAAAAGTCTTTCTATTTCTTATTTCTATTTCTTTTTTTTTTTAACTTTTTCCTACCGTCTTGATTCTTGTTTCTTTGCTGTTGCGTTATTTACTTTATAATAATTGCATATTTTAAAAGAATTATTTAATAGACTGACCTGTTACATGTATTTTTCATATTGTATGATTAGTTAGAATCACAAGATCATTATTATTATTTTACGGTACCAATACCACTGGTCACTGTACCTAGTCGCCAGCGAGTAATGAAAAACAATAATAATAACCGTTGCCAAACCGGAAATACCTTAGACCGGCCATCATCAGGAGCGTGCGACACAGTATGATTATTAACGGTCCTGCAAGTGTAATTCGTCATTATAACTTTAATAAGAAATTCAGTTACGAAATTGCGAGCAGTCAAAATGTCATTCTTGCTTGATTGAGTTGCTAGACAGTAGTTAACTGCTGAATTCGATTTTATTTACGTACATGTATCCGAACAATATTTTATGTGGGTTTGGTTGGTTTTAGCGTGTGACTACTTTTTATTTAACCCAAAATGTAGATCGTTTCAAAAACCAATAAAAAAATGTAGACTATTGTCGAAGAAAATTTGATAACATAATAATATTAGGCTCTATGCTCTTATTAGAATATGGGGATTTGGCGGGTTAAAGTGTACACAGATATACCATGAACACATACATTATAAGAATGTTTTAAATGTGTGTTTTACGGGTAATTTACATCGATCTCTGAGTAGTATCCATAAACTCAAGTGTCGTTTAGTTGTTGACATATCTTAAGTTATTGAATGCAACTCTTGAGTAGACTATATAAGTTACATTAACTGTAACTTAGCCACACCCTTGCTTTATGTGATGCACAAATTTGTATTTTGAAGTTTTAATTACACTTTTTGTTTCATTTGAGTTTGGAGTTTATTGGTTGGTATCCCCAATACATATTGAGATAATATGATCGAACCTTGTGTGGTTCATTCTCTAAAAGAAGAATAAATTTCTCTTACTATATCTTTTTTTTTTAATTATTTAACTTTATCATCATTTTTTTTAATATAATGATAGTCATAGGTATACTAGTATTACAACTAAAAGCACGGCTCAGAGATAGACCCTCACGAAGGTTGGAAGAAAATTACCCCTACATGTGAGGGGAAAGCGAGTCCCATCATTCGCTAGGACTCGAGCCCATTGAGAGCATGTGTTTGCTAATGGACTAACAATTTTATTATCATTTTAAAACATATGTTTTAACAAATCAAAATTTTAATACTTAATTCTCCTAATATTTAAATTCAAGCAGCCAATCTAATAAAATAACTTGAAAATCATTCGAAGGCTTTGAAAACATATTGTATATTGAAATTGAATCATTATATATATATATATATATATTTAAAGTATTAATATATGCATTTCTTATAACAATATGAAGTCGTGCGAAGACTTAGGTGTGTGAAAATATTCCACATAATTATGATTACAACCATGGAAAATAATACTTCTTATATGCACATTACAATATGGAATATAATATCCTCTTTCTTGTGAGAATTTGGTAATTATGCATGTGAAAGTGGCAATGAAAATGATATTATGGTTGGAACAAGCAATTACAATAACATACTTGATTAAAAATATAATAATAATTGTAAAAATGACAAATATGATGATACTTTTTTTTTTTTTAAAAAAAGTTAGATCTTATTCTTGCACCATTTATGTGAGTAAGACTTGACTACAGATCTCTTATTTCCGCTCAATAAATTTTTCAACTAATAGCCAAAAGATAGAGATTATTAGATTACATAAAAAAATCATGTTTTGATTAGTGCATAGATGATGGAAATAAACATTAATTATTTAACTATTGATAAATGGAAAATAAACAATTATGAAATATTATTTCATGAACTTAAATATTTGATGTAAAATTATAAATTACATAATAGAATATTGAATATAATTCTCTAAACACACTAAAATAAGTTGCTAGATTGTACCTAAATATTTGATTTGATGAATAATGTTGCGTGTTACAAAGTGAGTAATTAAACAATTAATGTGATTTTATAATGTCTCATGAAGATGTTTAATATACGAATTAACTAAACGACATTATATGATGGTGTCTATACTTTTTGGCGTACTTTCATTGCAAGTGTTATATAATTGGTAAAATAAATCTTGTGACCATCCAATAATTGTACGCCAAATTAATTGGACTCAAGTTGTAATGAGAACCCCCTCTAAATCTAGATAGAAAAACCCACAATTAGATTGATAAGAATCTAAGAAAGTCAATATGATTAGAATTTAGATAAAAGATTCAAACCCTTGAGAAGCTAAGTCTCAAGAACCCGAACTGTTAGATAAGACATTACAAAGGTTAGCAACTCCTTTGATAAGTCGAAAGTTATTTCAAGAATAAGTTAAGAAAATCCTCTCAATGATATTAAATTCAAAATTGTCAAAGTCTGTTCAAAATAACATAAAAGAGTGTTTATAACCATAATTTAACTTAAAAATAAGAAAAACCCTAAAATTAAAACCTGAACCCGTAGGGTCTTGGCCTGCAGAGCCATTGATTTTAAACGGGTCATAACTTGGGTATATGATGTCAGATTTAGATCCACAATATACCGTTTTGAAGCTCTCGACGTAAGGAATGTAACTATTGATTTAGAATTGTTTTTATAGCCCTTATTCTACTTCAAAAATTGCTCTGTCCGATACTCGCCACATCATTAACTTGAATCAACTATCCAAGACTGGTTCCTCCTCTTTCAAGCCCATCTTGAATAATGATTTCTTGCAAATTAAGTTTGAATCATTACTCTGAGCACTCTGGATCACATCAAGTTGGAACTTATTTGTTGGGATCTCTAATATTACTCTTCTTCAATAACAATTTCCGAACCTTTAAATTTTGTAAAGGTGGATAAAACGGAGGTAAATATAAGAATTCATAATTCATTATATCCGGATATTAATGCAATTCATTATTATAAAGATACTACATTTAAAATAATCAAATGGTCCTGCCAATCACTGGTGTTATCATTTATTTAAAAAAAAAATTCATTTGAAATTCAAATTCTTTTTAGTTTTAAAAGTCACATTTAGCCCGATTACGCGTCGAGATCAGGCTACCCGGCCCAAATGCTTTCCCTTTATAACGGCTCCAAAGCAAAGCATCCGCTCATTTCCCTCCTCATCAAGTTCAAGCGTTACTTTTGAAAGGCTCCAACGAAGACGGACGCTCCCCTTTTTGTGTTTTAAAACACATCCGTTTTCTCGCCGTAAAATAAATCCCCGGTGGCAACCACGTCATTTTGGAGTTACAGTTACTGCGTGCTCCGGCGACTACAAACGTTTGTTTTCGTGACAGAATTTTGCACTAATCAAATAACATTGTAAGTGCAAGAAAATTTGCGCACCTTTATGTTTATGTACTTGAATTTTCCTCAATCTCGCAGTGAATAACACTTGTTGTTGTGCTGATTGAGTTTATTTCCTGGCAATCGTAGTTACTTGTGGAGCAAGACTCCTCAAAGGTACGGATTATTATTATTATAACAAGAACTTGAAGATTTTAATGGCAATAGCATAATCTAGGTTTTGCCGATCGTTATATAATCAGGACGATTAGAATTTCTATTACATTTGAAGGTAATTGACAATTAATTTAATAATTTTGTGACAAATCTCTCTCTCGGAATTGTTGCTACCCCAGTGACAGTTGCTTTTGCTTAACAAGGTTTTGCTGAAGATCATAATTTCCGTAGTGTTTTAAGGTCAACACTTGTTTTCTTTATTATTTTTCTATTTTCTTTTTATTAATTTAATAATTTTCTGATAAAACTCTCTTAT
The DNA here is from genome assembly GCA_030449835.1 of Clausena lansium. Classification (NCBI taxonomy): domain Eukaryota; kingdom Viridiplantae; phylum Streptophyta; class Magnoliopsida; order Sapindales; family Rutaceae; genus Clausena; species Clausena lansium. The sequence continues at coordinate 6,752,471 of JASUUF010000257.1, forward strand.
GCCAACTGTTGCCTCTCCAATGATAGTTGCTTTTGCTTAACAAGCAAAAACATAATCTACAGTTTTGCTGATGGCTGTAGAATTATGAAGATCAGATTTTCTATTGCGTTTTAAGTTGACTAACGTATTTTGTTGTTCTTTTAGTTATAAGCCCCACCCCACCCCAACTCAAATTAATTACATCCCTTAGTATTTGAACCAACCGAGCTCTTCTTTAGGATTATTTGTTGTTATTGTTATTACTTTGTTTTTGTTTTTTACCAATTCAAATAATTTGTGATAAATCCATCTGATGGTAATTGACGTCACTGCAGTGACAGTTGCCTTGCCATGTTGAACCATCATCCCAATCAATTTGCACATCTAGAAACTACATGTGGATCTTTACTACGTGAACTACAGGTTTTTCTCAAAATCTTTAAAAGGATGTATTCCTTACATACCTGTTATTTATACGTACTTCTTTAGTTTCTTGAGTTACCACTTCTTTCACTTGAATAATGTGTTTGGAATAGTAATATTTGTGGTTGTTGTCCGTTGATTATTTTTTATATTAGAAAATCTGGGATGAAGTTGGAGAGCCCAACGTTGAAAGGGATAAAATGATTCTGGAAATTGAACAAGAGTGCCTTGCTGTATATGGGAGAAAGATAGATGATGCAAAAATTGCCAGAGCTCAACTTCTACGAGCAATTGCTCTCTCTGAAGCTGAAGTTGCTGACATATGCTCCTCATTGGGCGAGCAGCCAGGGCATGTAAGTATGTTTAGAATTGATGAAAGTAATCTTCAGCTTTTTGAAGTTGGTTGATGACTTCATCTATTGTTTGTATGATTCAGTGTGATTGGACCGCTGGTGGAAACCTGAGGGAAAAACTTAAAACCATTACTCCACAATTGGAGGATATGCGCCAGAGAAAGATAGATAGAAAGAATCAATTTCTTCAAGTGTTAAATCAGTTACAGATAATATCCAACGAGATTTGTTCAAAAGATAATATGTACAAGATTATTGAGGATGAGGCTGATTTGTCTGAGCAAAGACTAAAGGAGTTGCACAGCCAGTTGGCTTATCTTCAAGAAGAGAAAGTTTGTTGTGAATTGGAAAATAGTTTTGTTCTCCTTTGATTATTCTATTGGAACAATATTCTTATTTGACTGTTTTTCTCTGCTTACCTGCAGAGCAGCCGCTTAAGGAAGGTAACGAAGCATCTCAGCAACATAAACTCCTTGTGTATAGTACTCGGTATGGATTTCAAAGGCACAATTTGTAAGATCCACCCAACTCTGGATGATCCAAAAGCAACTAAGGATGTTAGTGATGATACAATTGAGAAGATGGCTACAACTATACAAAACTTGCAAGAAGTCAAGATACAGAGAGTGCAGAAGGTTTGTACACTAGTAACTGTAGTTCTTTTATCATGCCCGGTTGCAAAATCTTTCTTTTGGCCTTTTGACCAATTTAGCTGTTCTTGTACCAGCTTCAACATCTTGCAACTTCCTTGCTCGAGCTATGGAACTTGATGGACACACCACTAGAGGAGCAGGACATGTTTCACAACATTACCAGTAAAATTGCTGCTTTAGAACCTGAAATCAATGAGCCCAATTTGCTTTCCATGAACAATATTAAATATGTGAGTATGTTGTTTTAAATTGGAATCCTTCAAATGGGAAATTGTAGTTCATTTTCTCTGGTGTATTCTCTGGTCCATGTGAGAAAGTATTATGGTTATATAAATACCAGAGAGGGCCTTTCTCATGCAGGTTGAGGGGGAAGTGTCAAGACTGGAACAGCTCAAATCCAGCAAAATGAAAGAGCTTGTTCTGAAGAAGAAGTTAGAGCTAGCAGAGATATTGAGGAAGATGCACATGGTGACAGAAACAGTTGGGGAATTTTCAATTGAAGTCATAGAGTCCGGTAAAAACCTGGATCAAGTTATTAATCTGGAAAAATCAATTCAAGCAGTGTAAATTGAAAAATCACTTTAATGTTTCAAATACTTCTTGGTTCTTCTTGAGTTTGTTGTGCAACTCACTTTGAAATTCCAATCCTGATGGATCAGGGGTATTTTTCGTTTGTTATTCCATTTAACTTGAGTTATCCCCATTTTGCAGGTTCTATGGACTTCATGGACCTATTGGAAAAAACTGATCTTCAAATTGCCAAAGCCAAAGAGGAAGCTTCAAGTAGGAAAGAAATATTAGAGAAGGTGGAGAAGTGGTTCACTGCACGTGAGGAAGAGTCCTGGCTGGAGGAATACAACAGGGTAAATGATTTTGTTGATTCACTAGAATATAAGAAGTTCTGTCCTTATTTTTATTCCAATCCATTCAAATATTCTTGGTATTTTAGGATGATAATCGTTATAATGCTGGAAGAGGTTCACATCTTTCGTTGAAACGTGCTGAGAAAGCCCGTGTCCTGGTTAACAAAATTCCTGGTAAAGTTATTGCTTTTACTCTAAATTGATCCCCAGTAAGATAAAATTTTTTATGGCTCTATATGAGATTCCAAATCTATCACATTTGATATTTATATGCAATCTGCACAAATGACAGTTCACGTTGTGAGCATGACTACTGTTATGGTCTACTAATGTTGCTGTGTCGTACATAAAATATTGGTCGATTTGATATAAAACGGCCAAAAACTTATGTTTCAGTTAAAATATTAGCCTATAAAAATCATCTACACTGCTACTTTATAGTTTAATGGACTTTTTGTTATCGATGGTACTGGAGCAGCAATGGTGGAAGCATTGACTTGTAAAGTAACAGCTTGGGAGAGAGAAACAGGAACTGAATTTTCATATGATGGTGTAAGCACTTTATTGATATTACCCTTGCTTTGGGCTGGATGTCTCATATTCATTTACTCTTCATACTTTTGTCTTATGAATTTTGTTATCTAGGTACGACTTATTTCTATGCTTGAAGATTACAACAGGCTGAGGCAAGAGAAGGAGTTAGAAAGGCAGAGACAGAAAGTACGAACTAAAAATTTCTAGCATACATGTTTCTGTTTATGGGCCTTGCTTGACTTGTTTTTGTATTTTAGGATCACAGAAAACTTCAGGTACAGCTAATAGCAGAGCAGGAAGCAATTTATGGATCGATACCTAGTCCATCAAAGAGTGGAAGGAAGACTTCTACAACTTTAACAGGAATTGCAAGTAATAGGAAACTCTCCTTTGGTGGAGCGATGCTTCAAAACTTAAAGCCTGAAAAAGATGCTCTGCATGTGTATTCTAATAAGAAGTTTGACAGTTTTTATCGAAACAGTCCCTTGAGTCGCCCACAATCTGTTAGTTTTGCAGCTGGTTCTGGTAAACATCCATTTGATCTTATAAAATTTCTTCGTGTGAACATATATGTCTGATTTGTACTGTCATTAAAAAGAAAGCTAATCATGCTAAATGGTATTTGAGAGTGCCTGACCTCATTTGACATTTTTGGTCTCATCTTGTCCACCTAATCGTTGTACTTCTATAGGTAGGAGAAATTCAGAGATTCCAGGCAATGTAGTAAACAAAAGCTGCTCCTCTGTTGCTGCAAAGGCACGTAAAGTTGAGTCAAAGTCTGCTCGGAAGCCCCTCTCTCCTGTTTCTTTGGCAATTTCCTCTAAGGCCAACATTGCAAATTTCTTGGAAGATAAAAAAGGAACACAAAATGGGGCATCATTGAAAGCACCTCCCAGTGTGGCCGTGACTCCTTCCAAGGCAATTGTCGCATGGAATGAAGGAAACAAAACACCAAAGGCAATGCCTTCAGTACCAAAAACGCCTTCAACATTTACTGTTCCTATGCTGATGGCAATGACTCCAGCCACCCCTTGTGTTTCTCTTGGTGCCAAGGCAAATGAAAGGACAGTGGATAAAATTGAATACTCATTTGAAGAGGTAAGAGCTGGTTTTATTTGTCCTAGTAAGGTACAACTTTAGGCTTCATCCTGTTGCCTTTCAAAAATAAAAACAAGAAAAAAAAGGCTTCGTCTTGCTGCTTTAAGTTGTTCATCTACGTGGCGTCGAAGTCAATTATGATTGGCTTCTTATAAGTAACAAGAGTGATAATTTTCTATCACCTAATCTGTCCTTCCATATTGAGAAAGTTGGTTCAAAATTAGAAATTGGTCTTTTACGACAATACTTGCAATGATTTGATTGAAGGATTTAGTTATTTTGTCTTTCTAGTTGATATGATTATCGATTAATGTTTCTGTATGATATGAAAATCTTTTTGTGGGCAGACATTGAAGTCAGTCTAAGGGTATGTTTGGTATTGCATTGGATTCCTAAACCATCACTTTCTAATAAAATTTTAAGTTCTTAATATGTTTGGTAAGTTTTAGACTTATAAACAATTACTTCCAAAATAAGTTGTTAAATATGATTGGTAAATTAATCCTAAAATTTAGTGTTAGTGTACAATGACTAAAATATCCTTATTTCATTAAAAGGTATTAATTAGCACAAATTTCAATTCATTTATTAATTAATTTCCAAAAATAAAGCCATTCTTTCTATAGATATAATATGTATTAATGGAATTGTTAATTATTTAATAAATAAAATATTAGTTAAACTTAGTCGCCAGTCTTCGGTTTCATCGATCTAGCCATTGAACGAAGTCAATGGTGGAACATAGGTCGAATCCTTTATGTTTGGTTTCGGTCGATTGAATGCCGCATTAGTCGCCATTTTCCGATCTAGCCATTGGAAGTGGCAGTGAACCTATGTTTGGTTTCGTTTGAATGCCGCATTGTGGTGGCCGCCATACATTGGTGGCACGATCACTGTCACCGTCCCTCATTTTTCCACAAAATCATTACAAATGAATAATAGATCATATGATTTCGAGTTTGATAATACCAGTGGTGTCTTAATGGAGAACTTTTACCGATGACGTTGCCAGAGAAATCGTCGATGGCCGGCAATAATTTTGTTGTTTTATTGTTAATTTTTAATAGAAATTATAAATATAAGAAAATTACTTTATTTCAGTCTAATGGTATATTTGGAAGTCTACTATTAAAATGAGGATATTATTGGTATTGTAAATTACAAAATTAGATTCTTAAAAAAATCTAATTTTGAGAAGCAACTCTCACAAACTTTGAAGAATTACTTCAAAAATAGATTATTTCATAATTATATTTTCTAATAATTACTTTTAATGTGAGTTTACCAAACATATTTGGGACACTATATTATCAAATAAGTGATTATATATCAAATCTAAAGCAAATCTCAAATGTAGCCGGTTGGGAACCAAGGCGCAATCCCAATTATACTCAAAAATTACTCATTAAGCATGATTGAGTGAAATTAATTTGTATACATTCTCTCTCATTTGTGAAATACAAATGGAGCCAATACATCTTTTCATAATTTATGAGGATTATTTGTTTGGACAAATGTTTCATAGAACTTAATATGTAATATTGTAGTCCCAGTGTATTTACCTACTAAAATAACAGTTATAAATATCTGATATATAATTAATAATATGATATGTAATTAGTATTAAAAAAAAATTCCCAAATGAGTATTTTTAATGAAGTGATATAATAAAATTTTTGACTAATGTGGTACGTAGAGAAGTGGTTCTACCTTAATAAGACGATTATCGGCTGTACATAAAATAGTTTTTAATAGGGGTGGGTAAATTTAGATTCGGGTCAGGTTAGATCAGGTGCGAATTAGAGGTAATGTAATCTGAATTAAATCTCAATATAAAAATCAGATCGAATTGGGAGAATATGTATTTATTTTTATTAAATTTTTGGATTGAATTGAGTTTGATCCGATCGAGTTGAAGCAAAATCAATCCGATCGATTTATATGTTTCATCGAACCTAATTTTTTTGATCCATTCGGGTTAAATGACCAACCCTATTTTTCAAGTCTAGTTAAGTGGTGCTTTTGATTGGATAGTTGGGAACTGCTAACCTCTAATCTTATCAATGCTGATGCCTTTTTTTATTTAAAATTTTGAATCTAATGGTTGAGAGGGCACGGCACAAATACAATATTTTTAGATTAGGGTGCAAGTGCTGCCATACGACAGTTTAATGGAGACTGAGAGACCCGCAACCGCGGATAAGTCATCCAGCAAACCAAGTCAGCATTTGTTGACTTTGTACTACTCAAAGACATTACTTTATACTACTCGAAGACCTCACCTTAACTCTCAGCCAATCAGAGCCTCCTACGTGTGAGGAGACCATAATTTGTTGTTGACTGATTTGATGACCACTCTACGACGGCCCAGTATTTACAATGCGATCAACGAAAGCTATTATTTTTAGGCTATGGTCACCTTGTATTAGTTTTAAGGTAAAGTCCGAATTACACTCAGATATATAAAATAATACATAATAAAATATGTTTTATAAATTTAATCGCGTGATTATAAAAAAATATTTTATTGTGATACTGATATAACATAATTGAATCTTTATTTTTATTTTGATATATAAAAAAATTTAATTAAAATAATATAAATTTAATTTAAAAAAATTTTCAAATTTTTTTTTTATTTTTTACTATACTATATACCAAGTAAATAAATATTTAAAGAATTAAATTTGAAAAAATCTATAAAGAATTAAATAAATATTAGTTTGTCTTCATTTTCATGCAATTAAAACTTACGATCATGTAAATAAAAAAAAAATAAACAGAAAAAAATAATAAGTCTCATAAGGAAAAAATTATCACATAAACTATAAATAATCTCGTATTATTTGCAGTATTATGTTTTAATTTTTTTGGGTTCACTTAGAGACCGAGAGATAATGAAGGGTACCGACTAATCAAACGATTAACTTCATTCTACCGACAAAGGACAATTGATAATTAAAGTTGTTGCTGCTTTTAAATTGGTAATAAATGATTTAAATCACAAAACAAGATAGATATCAATAGAGTTTTAAATATCTGTGGCAATTGGAAATGTTATGGGTTCTAATATTTTACCACGTGTGAGGTGCTCAGTTAAAAAAAAAATAACGATACATACATGACGGAATATGATTGGCTGATGCGTCTCAGTGTTCCAACTGCATTCGAATCAGCAGATATCTGATTATCACCATCAGCCAGCTTACCCAATTAAAAATTCTACACTCTTCAGTGGCAAATTGTCGTGATTTGTCATTAAATCAAGGGCAATGCTTAACGTTAAATCTTCGGTTTTGTTTGAAAAAGACAAAAAAGCAGGTCAGCGGCAGCTAGAAAGGGTCGGCCCAACGGTGCCTCCTTTTCAGCCTTGAATGGAAAACGGGATACACAATTGATAAAAAGGAGTACTCAAATCTGTTTCCTTATTTCCCATTATCTTTTTAACCAAATTACCAATTTAACCATTTATTCAATTTTCAAAATTCAATTGCCCTCACGGACGTGAAATTTTCTCTTAACCAAATTTTATTTTATCGGGTTTAGCAAATAATTAATAATTATTTCACCTTTTTTTTTTTTAATTTCTCTCTATTAATCTATTTAAAAGTATTTTTTTCTTTATTTTCATTTCAGTCTCTGTTAAGACAAGGAAAAGAAAAAACCGGCCTGCGGTGAAAATCGGGTAAACGTTTTCTCGAGAAATATTTTTCTCAAGAAACAAACAAAGAAAATTATTTTCTTTGCTTTTTATTTTTTGTAACCGTACCGTGATTTTTTGAAATTTCACTTGAGAGAAGCTTCCAACGCGCACTGTTTGAGCTCTGCAAATGTGAAAAAGGTCTGAGAGACAGATTCAGTTGAAGTAAGAGCTTTTTCGGAGTGTCAGAATCAAGCTTACAGGTCGTGATCCTTAAACTATGAACAGAGTTCTTTACTTTATTATTTTTTTCCAAATATCTCGTTTAATTCTTTTTTTTTTAGTTTTTATTTTCTTAAAGGTTATTGTTACTTTGAGTAGAAGATTTTGAATTTCAAAATGATTTTTTTTTACTTTGAACCTGGCTTTGTTTACAAACGCTTAATGAACTTTTATATATATTTTTAAATATCTGTTTTTTCAACAAAATATTGAGCTTACAGAGTAAGTTTTTGCGTCATATTGTGTTCTGTATTTTGTTTTCAAAACAAAATTCCTTCATTTCGATTTGACGAAGTCTGATCTTTAAGTATGCTTAGAAAGATGTTAAGTTTGATGTTATTTAGTACTTTAGCGTACAAGTTTACGGATGTTAATGCTTAAAGAAAATGTTCAGCTAGATGCATTTTAAGTAAAGTTTTTTTTTTTTATTTTAATGATTCTTTTTCTAATTTTTGTGTGATACAGAAAGAAACCTAGCTTAAGTCGCACGTTTGATAGATAGAAGAGAATGCTAGTTGCAGTTTTTATTTTTTTGACATAATTTTGCAAATTACGAGCTCAATTCATTTTCCTTTTTTTTTCTTTATGCAGGTCAGGTCTGGCCGTTATGCTGATATGAGTAGTTAGAGTTGGCGAAAATTGGATTTTTGAATAACTATTAACCAATGGAAGCAGGAGAAGGCATGGGCACAGGAGTTACAGTGATAGGAGCTGAAGCACCGTCAGCCTATCACATGGCTCCAAGAACCGAAAATCCAACCCAAATATCAGGATCTCTGGCGGTGACCGCATCCCCTGTTAGTTTAGGATTGACTGGCACCCAAGAAAAGAAGAAGAGAGGTAGACCGAGGAAGTATGGTCCTGATGGGACTATGGCATTGTCACCGATGCCTATTTCGTCTTCAGTTCCACCTTCTGGTGATTTTCCTTCTGGGAAGCGAGGAAGAGGACGAGTTAGCGGTAACGAAAGTAAGCACTACAAGAAAATGGGAATGGACAATTTAGGTAATGTGTCGATATCAAGCTGTTTCTCTAGTTGCATCTGTCACATTTTGGCATTGTTTTAGCCAGCTCTGAATTATTGAAATGGATATACCCTAATATTTGTGATCATGCAAGGGATATATCTGATGAGAGTGAAGTGAATTTGTTTTGTTGAATATTTATTGGTATTTTCTGCATTTGATTGTTGCTAATTTCTTATTTGATTTTTTGGAACTTCTCTTTTGCTGGATTTGGATTTCAAAATTACCTTTTATGAGATTCCTTGTGAAAGTATTTCAGTGATAATATTTCTTGAAGTTTCTGTGGGATCTTCTTGTAAGGAGCTGCTCTTCTTTAAATTTGGAAGATAATTCTGGTTTTGGAAATGTAAAAAGTTTGGGTATTCTATGAGTGGCTTAGACATGGTACTTTGTGGCCTTGCCTTTTTGCTAAGGATATAACAAGATGCTTGTAGAACACGAGTGCTTAATTGGTACTGCCTTTTAGTTAGAAAAGATTGGTTCTGGAAAAGAAAGAATTATTTTGTTTCTATTCTTGGCCTTCTTGAGATGTTCACATCAATCAACAAAATTATTGGTTCTTGGTGTTTTTAATTTAAGTTGCTAAAAGCTCAATTTTTTTTTTCAGTTCTTCTCTTAAAGGCCTTTTAAAGAAATAATACCCCCTGCCCCCTGTTGACCCTGCACATATATTTTAATCTTCTGACATATCTCATATCCGGTCTTCTATTTCAACAGTTCATTTTCATCTTTCTATCTGTTGGTTGTCTAGGAGACTTGGCTCTAATTAATATCATTAAGCCTCATGGTAACTGAAATTGGAATTAACTGTTGTAGCTTTAAAGATAATAGAAATTTGGGTGGTATTTATCAATTGAGGTAGTAATTGACCATTCATGAGCTGCAGTGGCAGATCTGATAGTAGTTGGACAGCATGGATGAAAATTGTTATAGCTTCAGTGGACAGATCATTCTTTTATGTTCCAGTTTGTAACTATCTTGGCTTTGCCAGTTGAAACGAAAGTAGTTTCATCAGAATCCAATGACCAAGTAGCATAAAAAGTATCTGCATCCGCATTATTTATTTACTTCAAATCCTCAGCTTTAGATTTACCTATATTCCTCAATTGTTATTTTGTAGGTGAGCTGCATGCTTGTTCTGTTGGCACAAATTTTACGCCCCATGTCATCACTATCAATGCTGGCGAGGTACATTTAGTTAAACAAAGAGACAACATGTTCTTATTGATTTCATAACTAGCTGTTCCAGTAACATAAATAAATAAAACTAAAAATTGGTTCCATTAAATGTTCTTCTGCTCTCACGTAATTGGCATTGCGGTCAAATTTTGAGAGGATATAGAGCTGCACAACAACGAGGATTCTTGCACTTTTTATCCTTTGCTAGATTACTAGTTCTTTCTCATTATGCATGGGAGTTTCAATCTGCAATTTACTTGAATGAAATGACTGTATCTTGATATTTCTTTCACCTTGAACACTATAAATTATGAGAAATTTATTATCTTGAAGATAAGTCAGTGAGTGAAAATTTTATTTGATATTTGATGGAATAAGTTCAACTTTATTTTTAACTTTTCCTTCCATGTTCTCGATGGTGAAAAACATGATGCTTTAGTGGCAATTATTTATTTATTTTTTTTACAACTTAAATTGTGGTGTTCTTTGGTTGTTCCAGGATGTTATGATGAAGGTTATATCGTTCTCTCAACAAGGACCTCGAGCGATATGCATCTTATCCGCTAATGGAGTGATTTCAAATGTAACACTTCGTCAACCCGATTCTTCTGGGGGCACTCTGACATATGAGGTCTGGCCACTAGAATAGTTGGAAATATATTTTTTCTTGGCTGTGCTTTAACATTCAACTTTAATTTTTAAGGACTGTTCTTTTAATTATTTTACAGGGTCGGTTTGAAATACTGTCCTTGTCTGGATCATTCATGCTTACTGAGAGTCAAGGGACAAGGAGCAGATCTGGTGGAATGAGTGTCTCTTTGGCAAGCCCGGATGGCCGTGTTGTGGGAGGGGCAGTTGCTGGACTTCTTGTAGCAGCTGGTCCAGTGCAGGTGATCATTTTTCATTTCCAGTTTTCTTTTCTTTATTTTTGGACGATGAACAGAAAGATCAGTGCCATACTGCCAACCCTGTCAAAAATTACATGCATGGCCTGTTTAAAAGATTAGCAAGGGATCCAATGACTTTTAACATAACACAACATGGGCAGAGCACATATCTTGAAATTGATGTGTTGGATTACTTACCATGATCTGCATCTGTAAGTAGACACAAACGTGATGGTATTTCAAGACCATGATGAACTAATTTATTGTTGTATCCAACTTATCAGGTTGTGGTAGGCAGTTTTCTACCGGGCAACCAGCAAGAGCAGAAACCCAAGAAACAGAAGTCTGAGTCCATTCCAGCTATTGTTACACCAGCTCCTAGCATTGTCGGGATCATTCCTGTCAATAATGCAGAAAAGGAGAGCATGGATGGACACAGGCAGCAAAATTCTAGCCCACTAAAGCCAAACACAGCTTCTTCACCTTTCCGGAGAGACAACTGGCCAACCATACAGGAACCAATAAATTCAACAACCGACATAAACATATCTTTGCCTGCAAGTTAAAGGCCGAATCAAGATCTGTTCTCACTGACAGTATTGATGCCGATCTTGCCACTACACTACCACTGAAAGACCTGAAAATTTCTTCTTCTTGTTTACCTGTGTAGTTCACTGAATATTCATTCATAGGATGAAAGTAGGGTTACAGCTTTTTCCTATTGAACTAGACATCAAATTTTTTTTATTTTATCTTGTCTGCTCAGGCTGTAGTTATATCTGATCTGTAGGCTAGTTTAAGTAGCGGCTTGTAAGGATAGAGCAAAGACAGCTTCTTGTTTATTGTTGTTTTTATGACATCAATTTCATTGATAAAAACTTCTCACTCTTCTCCAAACTTTACAATACTCCTGCAAGTTTTCATTCAACGGAAGTCACGAATCAAGAAAGAAACAAGCTTGAGGATTAGCAACTTTCTCAGGAGCTGGTTTTTTTTTTTTTATTGAATTAAACCGGTTCTTTTCTGAAAATATTGAAGAATGTTTCCTTAGGAAAATGAATTTTCCTGAAAATAGAAAAATGCCAACACTTTTGATTCTCTAGTGTTAGTGTTGATATTGTATTGCAGTTGAAAATTTTAGCGCTGGTATTTGATTCCTCCGGCAGTTAATGTAATTCTTCTGCTGCGAGATCAGCATGCTAGAGGCTAGTAAAATTAAGAAAGACTCGTTACAGTAAGTCTACATTTTATTTTATGTACATGTGACATCTTTTGCCAAATTTCACTTCATATTCTCGTGACATTTGCTGTATTATGTATGATTTCTGACACTGACTTTTGAACCTGCCTCTTTTAAGGTCACTGTGCATCCAAGCCGTTAAAAGCTGAGAAATTTCCTACTATATTAGACTAGAAATCTATGCTTCGTGATACAACAACAACGTCGACATCTGTTCAAATAACAGAATATTAAATATCATCATGCATTAAACAAATCCTATTTGCTTGGAAAAATGGGACTTTCTAAACTTTCTTGGAAAATTTTTCTGTTATATTTTTTAATGTGTAAGTTGAACAAACGGGCTTGGATTATATATAAGGTGCCCACAAAAAGAAGGCAGGGATAATTCTTGCACAATTAGCTAGAGAGTAAAAAATACCAGCAAAATTGTTGGGCATGAAGAGAGGTAACCTACCAAAAATTGTATATACTTGTTTCCTAAGTATCCCTGTGATATTAGTCTTGTTTTTCTTCTTACCGTACTTGGTTTCTAAGCAACACAAGCTTCTTTTCTCTACTTATGAGTTCATCACTGTGGCAAAATCTAGCCGGGTTGCGGTGTTTGCAGTGTTTAACATCATCGTTATCACCATCCTTCTAGGGCATTTGAAGCCATCTGTAGCAGATTTTGATGGGGTGTTTCTTTCTTTTCCTTCAGTTTATGAAGCATACACTGTAAAGGAGAAAGAATACGATGAAGATTATTATGATAGCTGCGAGGAGGGTAACGAGCATCATGGAGATGGTGATGGATATGATGAAGATAATGATGATGATCTAGATACAGAAGATGTTGACAGTGAAGATGAGAGTGACGCTGATTTGGAAAGGAGAATTGAGTCATTCATAGCCCAAGTTTATAAGAAATGGAGAGAGGAGTCACTTGCTGAAACACTTCTTTGCCTTGAGCCACCAAGTTAATTACGCTAATATATTTCTAGCTATAGCTCCAAATAAGTGTTTATCAGCGTGTGTAATACTGAAGCTATGATATGCAGTATGTAAATACTAATAAAGTCTGAAGAAGTCTTGATGGTTGCTGGTTTTAGAGATGCAGTTGGGACTCCTAGGATGAGAATGTAAGGCTTTTACTATATGTTCAAATTCAAAGTAAGACTGAAATTGGACATGTTCTATAATTATTGTTGAAGAATAAAATGTCTGTAACATACACACAATCTATGGATATTTATAACTAAAAGTCTATCGAACTCTTTTTATTTAAGACCAAGATAAGGAAATGTTTAAAATTCAATTAAAAAATAACTTAATTGTCATTTTCTTGGCACTTGGCAGATTTTTCTTTTTAATGGTATCTTCTTCTTAGTTTCTTGAGAGTTTTTTTTTTTTTTTTTTTGAATTTTTATAATCTTGAGAGTTGCCCTATCTGTGATGTTCTCATTTATTTATTTTTGGGATGACGTAGTGATCATGTTGAGTGTTAACGCCCTCATAGCGTCATCATTTTGTATAAAGGAAGCTAAGCTTTTTTGTTTTGTTTTGTTTTTTTTTTCTCTTCTCTTTTGGAAGAAATGGAAGCAAGCATTGTGGTGTTTCTAGACTATTTTTAATCTAAAAAATAAATATTTTTTCTCTCTAATATCTTTCTTTGTAAATTGTAACGTTGACAATCAACAATTTGAATTTAGTGACCCAATCAAATTTCATAGAGAAAAAAATTTACGAAAAGAGTATGCAAAAATAGTTTTTTAATATATGGATAATAGTAATTAGAGTGCGTTTGACACACTGTATTGTATTAGCACTGTATTATAATAATATTGTATAATGTTTGATACTACACTGTACTGTATTAATTTTTAATTATACTGTATTTTTTTTGTGATTAGTTTAAATTATGTGTTTAGAAAATAATATTTATTAGTACTTAGAAAAATATTAAATATAGAAGTCTTAAATTTTAAAAATTTAACAAATTTTTTCAGTGTAAATGTTAAAAAAAATCATATTTATTATTAGTTATATTAAATTATTTAAAAATAATTAATTTTTATATATTAATTATTATAATATAATTAAATAATGTAATATTATATTATATTTTTATATACTATTTAAGTATTTATTATTATTATTATATTAAATTATGAATTTATTAATAAATCATAATGTAAAATATAAAAATATAAAATATATTATTGAATAATAAATTATTAATTTATTAATTTATATAAATAATTATAATATGAAAATAAAAATAAGTATTATATAATATAATATTATATTATATTAAAAAAAAGTTGTTGTTGTTGTTGTTGTTATTATTATTATTATTATAAAAAAGTTAAAAAAGAAAAAGAAAAAAACAATATAAACAGTGATTTTATCCCATGTTATGCTGCATGCCAAATACGCTTTTAAGGTTTTGTTTAATATTAATGTTGAGGAGTTGTAGCTTAAAAACAAAAAGCCTAAAGTTGTATTGTATTTACTATTTAGTACACATTTATAATTATGACTTTTAACTTAAAGTAATTTTGTCAATGATTGTTTGATTAAAATATTTATAATACTTTACTTGTTCGATTAAAATTATTATTTAAATACAATAAATTTTTATTTTACGACTATAATTTTTTTATCACCTCAATGGTCAATAGGAATTTTTTTTTTAAAATAAGAGTCAATGGGAAGATGGTTTTGGATGATAGAAAAAATTGGCCTAACAGATAAGTAATTTACTATAAGTGAGGACTGGGGAGGTGAGCTAGGAAAAAGAAAGCCGAATTAAAAAAATAAATCAAAAGTCAGAACAATTTGCTTATATTTGTCTGCTATACAGTGCAATTTTGAGCTAGAAAGATGCCATGTAATCTTCTGCAAAGTGAATCTACCCACAATATTTTCCCTTGACAATTCTTGTGCTTTTGAATTTCATCTTTATCTTCAAATCGAATTCACCTAACATGTTTTTTTTCAAGCAAGATTTTGCCTGGATTCAGTGACCCGTTTATCTAAGTTCACATTCGAATCCAATCTCCGATTGAATTGAGTGGGGCCTTTTATGGACTGGCATCTGGAAAACATGTACATTTGACCAATTTTACATGCTACTTTGGTGCTTTTCATTTCATGGTGGGCAGTTTAAAAAATGTTGCATGTATGTAATGTTATGTTTATTTTTAGTTCAATAATGTTATATATCCCAAAATTTTTATCTTAAATAACTATTTTAAATAATTTAGTATTCATTAATTAGTTATAATTAATTCACTTAAATTTTGTAAAGAACTATCAACTAATTAATGAATGTCAAATTATTTGGAATGATTATTTGGGACAAAAAAATTTGAGATGAATAGCATTACTCTTTTCAATTTAATCAAATAATACAGTGCATTAACTTCTTGGCAAATTACAAATATTTTAGGCTAGTCAAATCCATAATTATTTACTCTTATTTTTGGATAAAAATTTATATTACAAAAAATAAGTCTTTTAATACCATCTTCTTCATCTTTTCTTATTATTATGTTCAAGCCACATCTACGTTACCTTGTAAAATTAAATTATTGGTTAATCATTCATGCCAACTGAAACCTTATATGAACAACACTGAAATATATATTATGAAGACCCACGAATATTACCCTATGGTACAGTTTATGCGATCATAGAGTTCAACATTTCTCACTGTTCAAGGAAAAAAATCAACAATATTCTACGAAATTAAAAAAAAAAATTTCACAAACACTCTTAAGGATTAAAAAAAAATTTCCAAATTTCATAAATAATGTCAAACTCGAAAAGCTTACTAAATAAATCAACATAATGTTGTCATTTTTTGAAATATGTGTGTGTGTGTCTGTATAAAATATATATATTTATGATTGTATATACTAGTGGTGTTTTTTTTTAATGATTAGTGTTAAAAAAAAAAAAAAGGGATCATAAGAATGAAAAAGAAGATAATAAAACAAGAAAATGAAGTTTGATTTTGATTTTTGCAGACAAAATTTTGGAGGTGTAGAAATGATAAATATTGAGATTTTCAATTAGGGTTAATTTTGGAATTACAAAGGTTTAAAAAGTAAAATTTTAAATTTTAATTTCTTTGTGAATAGGTGCATAGAGTAAAAAGGTGTAGAGAATTATTTAATGAATTCAAATGTACTTTTAAGTCATTGGTTTGAGTCCCTTGCGACTTAAAAAATTTTCTTAATTAAATATAATTGAATAAAATTAATTTATAAATAATCTCTTTCGCTTGGGAATGCGAGTGGAGAGAATACATCCCTCTAAAATTTTGTGAGGGTTATTTGTTTGTCTGGACAAAAATATTTCATAAAATTTAATATAATATTATAGTCTCAGTACATTTATGTGCTAAATAACAGTTGTAAATATCTGATGTATGATTATTAATCTGACGTATAGTCACTATTAAAAAAAACGTACTTTTAAAATCATTAAACCCCAAGGCCCAAGAATTTGAAAGGAACAAGTAAACTACTCATTAGTAAATACTGAATAGCAAACATATTAACATGAGCTACTCAGAGAGAGAGTATTAATGATTCTACCAATACTATAATACAGCGATGCAACTTGAATTGACTACCGATAAATTTGCAAAATCCCCCAAAGTCCGGTCCCCAACAGTTAGTATCTCAGCACTCCCACAAGAAAAACCTGGAAACAATGCCAATCAACAACAGCAGGAAAAGGGGCACTAACTTTTACCACCACATGAATCCTTAAACTATGATATGATTCTTTTTTTTTTAATGCATAAATTTTGAGAACCCAGTAGCATCAACTTGTTTGTTGCCAGTGACAATGACAAGTTGGTAAGACTGAAAAACCCTTCATCACAGCAGCCAACGGAGGCTGGCACACACTTCACCATTTTGTATAAATAGGCTTGTGTACAGATAAAATTCTATCAGTAAGATTTTGATTGCCTCTAAATTCAGCGGGAAAAGAAGAGTACAATTTGCAAATGATGAGACTCAATATTGTGACAAGCTTTGATGCACCATATAATTTCTGATTAACTTGCAGACTAGATAAATACAAGTTAATTTTCATTAACATGAAAATTGGCATTAAATAACTTATCAAAGATCTACAGCTGACCCAACCAGCACTGCCTGCCATCTCAACTTCAGTCAACAACAATACTTATTCCCCAAGAACTGATTTTAGTGTATAATAACTTTGTGCACGCACACTAATTATCCTATATAATTTGAGCATCTCAGATGGCCAGCATAAAGACCCTGGCCGTAAAGAATTAAGATATGCTCCTGCAACTACCCCCAAAACTGCCATCTGAACAGCGGCCACCTCTACAACTCCATTTTCAGATAATTCAACATCCTCACCGAACACCATTATCTCATAATGCTGCCACCATTTCAACTGCCTCATCCATCACTAGTATCACTACAGAGTGACTTAAACCATTCACCAGAATTCAGTATACTCATCCAAACAATTTGAACACATTTCACCAACTCAAATTAACCTTTATCCGATTGCCCCGTATTCTATGTCCTAGTTCGTAAGTGTCTTTGACATTTACCAATAAACATAGTGATGCACTCAATTATACATTAACGTTAATACTGTTATACTGTCTATTCTTTTATCAATCAATCCGATGAATGGACAGGTTTCTACATGCTAGTAGACAGAAAAATTTTGAAGATGACCTAAAACAATACATCTTCATTATAGTGCTCAAAACACCCCCAAAATGAAAGAGCAATCTAGATATACTTACTGTGAGCAAACTTGTAGGGAGCATTGATGCCTGGTCAATGATTATCTCTTCCAACAGTCCAAAGTAACCTATAAGATATTTCAAAGTTACTTCATAAAGTCCAAAGAGTGATTCATGAAGGGTATCAAAACATCTGCTGCCACAAATTACCAGAATATACAAAGGACGAGGAGGATTATAAGATAGCAAAGCTTATAAAGCCTTTGCTGCTTTTCCCAGGTCAGCTGGCTATAGATCTCAGTTACATCCACCAAGTGCTGTCTCCTCCTATACCTAGATTATGGAATTATAATTCATATTAGACATGCACTATAAGTCAGAAACATGGAGCCTCAGTGAATGAGAAAAACGCTTATCCATTCAAGTCATATCACTTTTTATCTAAAGAAAATCTTCCATAATCATATTGGAAATGAATTATAAGATTCTGTGTTTTTAAGTTCACAATAACATCGATTTGTGTTTCATTGCACCCTGAAGTAATTTCCTATACTTCATTTTGCTTTCAATATGACAGTAACATGAAACAGATATTACACACTTGCCAACCGATTACTATCTCTGTGTCTCAAACTGTTAAAGAGTTTAAAAACCAATACAAGCACAACTACTATAAATCTGCCCCTGGTCTAAATATGGTCAGTGATTTTTTTTTCTTTTTTATATCCTTGCATCGGTACATGCTATATGAGCAAATTTTCTGTCCCTTCTCCAAATTCTTTCATTTCTTTTATCTATTGATACTCTGATAAAAATGCTAAGCTTTTGCTGAAGAGGTCCACGCCTATCATGAACGAGTAACAGCAACAAAATATGGTGTCCAGCAAAACATTGTCGCAAAAAATTAGTGCAAAAAGAAACTTACAATCTCACATTGAAGTATAGGTACGGTAGACTCAAGAGGAACATAAACCAATGCCCTGTTATAAGAAAGAGGATGCATAAGGTTCCTTGAGTAAAAAACTCCGGGAATACTAGCATGTTTATCTGAGCAGCCGAATCATACGGGTTAATGTAGTCACCCTCGAGGTCAGTCAAGCACATCAGCTGCAACTAAATCATCAGAATGTGAGACCACTGCCATTAATAACTGCACTGAATAAATATGCTTTCTAGTTTGTACTAGGTCAAAATTAAATTAATACATTAAACGGCTCCCTATGTATATATATCGTCATAGATTACCAAATAAAATAAAATAAAAATTAAGGAAAAAAAAGATTATATAAACTATATGGCATATTTCAATTAAGTCCCTCGATTTTAACGAGTTTACAAAGTCTTGTTAAATTATAAAAAATTTAGTAAAACAACAGAGTATCTGCCGCACGCCTGAACACGATGCTGGTGACTAGCAGCAGGCCAGATATAAAGGAAACCACAAAAAAAAAAAACGGTAGTCATAGATTACCAAATTTATATTTATATTCATTTTTATTTTTGAAAACCAGCTTATACAAATTAAATTGCATATTTCAAATAAGTCCCTCTAATTTAACGAATTTACAAAGCTTATTCAATTCTAGACAATTGACTTCAGTAAAACAACAAAGTTTCTGCAGCATGCCGGAACGACGATGCTGGTTGTGTACATGCGGCAGCAAATCATCGACAAATATAAAGCTCGAACAACAGAAAATTAGTTGTTGATATTCTGAGAAAAAAAAAAAAGAAGAAGAGCGGTAAATTAGCAGTTGGTGACGATCGATTGCCATTTTGGTAAAATTAGTTGGTGCAAGCATCTAATCTAGGTTTTTGTAACTTGTGGTGTAGAAGTAGATTATTAGAAGCTTGAGCTAGTATAGTCCATGTAATATATATGCGAAAACAAAATTGTTTAGTGGAGAAATAGAAGAGAATAGAGAAATGACCTGGTAACTGAGAATGCCAAGCAGAGAAATAACGAAGATGAAGACCAAGAACCAGCCAAGTAGATCTTCCATGGCCTCTCCTTTCTTCACTCTAATCTCTGCTTAGGCTTTGTTATTTTGCCACACCTGTTGCTTCTAATCAAATTTATACATTACATACGCTGCGATAATGTGCGTTCGTCTCCGTCGTATGTGGTTATTTATTCATTTATTTATTTATGTCGTTTACGGATTATTTTTTACATTAAATATCTGTGAGTTAGATTGGGTCCATTTTCGTGGGCCAGCTGCAAATTTCTTTGAGTGGTACTATTAGACCTAAAAAATTTGATAATATCCGCTCACTTGACATGGCCATTATACGAATAAATAAATTTTTGTAGTTAAATATAATAAAATTATTAAATAAATTGAGTTCAAGTCAACATAATTTTTTTTTGTATTTAATTAAAGTTTGAATTTTTGATCCATTTATTATAAAACAGTTATTAAATGAATAATCTTATTGTGCTAACTCACTCGAACCCTTTAAGATGATTTTTAAAATTGTCATACAGGGATCCGTAGGATAATAAAATATGTTATAATTAAATTATGATATTATTATTTGA
The DNA here is from genome assembly GCA_030449835.1 of Clausena lansium. Taxonomy (NCBI): domain Eukaryota; kingdom Viridiplantae; phylum Streptophyta; class Magnoliopsida; order Sapindales; family Rutaceae; genus Clausena; species Clausena lansium. The sequence continues at coordinate 6,772,900 of JASUUF010000257.1, forward strand.
AAATAAAATTTAGATATTCAGTTATTTTTGTTATTTAGCTAATAATTTAAATACTAAATAGTAAATAATAACACTTTTATTTAATTGATAGCATCAAAATTATTTGTTTATCAATAAATAATAATTGAACTTAAATTAATAGTTTTACATGTCATCATGTGTAGAAACTTTATACGACAGGTCATATAATTCCCATAAATTATATGTCAAGTCATCCATATGATGAATTTATTAAAGACATCTCATATATATTTTATTCGAGAGCAAATATTTATCGACAAACTTTTTATGATAATGAATAAATAAGCAACAAATCAGGCATTTTACTACATGTCATCTGTGTGATGGATATTATACCGATATGTCATACATGAAAATTACATAAATTATTTATTTATTATTTCGCTAATATACATAACATAGTTTTAAAGTCTTTTAATTATTAAGATTAGTATATTTTATTTTTCTTCTATATTAATTCAATTTACTCGAGTTGTCCTCCGTGGTGGTTTTCATGTAGTTTTTTAGTTGGATATTCAAGTTCAAATATTAGGAAAAATAAGAGACTAAAAAAATGATCTCGACTTTTACGGTTTTACCCACCTTCCTATCTTCTTCTTCTTCATTTTTTAATATGCCTTCAGGGTGCAAAATCAGTTAGGTATGGATATACTTTGCACACACTATTGCTTGAATTCACATTACAAGTAAAGAATAAGATTTGATGTTTTGTAGGTGAATTTCTTATCTGCATCCAAACTTAAGCTCGATTATAAGCTTGTAATACACAAGATATAAGATATAAGACAACAATAAATAGTATCAGTCCACTTGCAATATAATATATTTTGTTGTACAAAAGAGTTTGTCCAATAGTTTGTTGCTATATTCTTATTGTTTAATCTGATATATTTCAGTCCAATCCAATATAATGCAATTAAATCTAATATATTTCAGTCCAGTCCAGACGAAAAACCAAATGTGCCCTCAAGGGGGTGTTTGATACCCCTTATTACCCCTTATTACAAATAGCAATGCAACCCCATGTTTGTTGCAGCAAGGGGCAATTGCCACTAAAGATGGCCAATGGGCCGAGCGGCACGTGACACGGTACGCACTTGGGCCGGGACGAACTTAAAGTTTTAGGCATATGCGTCTTAAAAGCATGGCATGATTAAAGATGGGCCAAAGCAGGACACTTGAAAAAACACGTTATAAGCACGCTTTATTGGTGGGCTAGCACCCGGCCCGTAGACCATCAATAACACGTGGGCTAAAGTATATTTGTAAAATTTTTTAATAAAAAGTAAACATAAAATGTTATGATTTTACAAATAATTTGAAATTAAATTTTTAATATTTTTTTTAGTGTAGATTTTTTAAAATTAATTTAGTCTTAGTTTCAAAAAAAAATATTTTAATTGTTTTACATTTATAATTTATTAAATGAATAAATGATTTCATGATTTTAATAAATAAAATTATAAATATCATGATTTTATATATGGTTGTATTATAATTAGTTATTGAGAAATTAGATAATATAATTGTGTAATTGTGTAAATGTATTAATGAAATATTAATTATTCTCTTAATAAAAATTTTATTATTATTATTATTTGTAATTGCATGTGCTTGAAGAAATAGCATGTGGGCTTGAAGAAAGCATGCCAGGCACGTGGGCTTTTTCAAGCATGCTTTGAAAAAAAAAGGCCATGCACTTTTTTGGGCACCGCATGGTGGGTCGTGCCGTACCGTTGGCCATCCTTAATTGCCGCATTAGTTTTTTTTATTTTTTTACTTGATAATAATGATAATAAAGAAATATAATTTTTAATTTAATATAATATAATTTTTTATTTTTTATTTTTTATTTTTACATGATAATTATTAATATAAATTAATAAATTAATAATTTATTATTCAATAATATAATATTATATTTTAATTTTTATTATATTAAAAATATAACTAAATAATGTATTTATTTAATTATATTATAATAATTAATATATAAAATTGATTAAAATTTAATAAGTTAATATAACTAATAATAAATACTTAAATAATATATAAAAATAAAAACATAACATAATATCACATTATTTAATTATATTATAGTAATTAATATATAAAAATATAATATAATATTACATTATTTAATTATATTATAATAGTTAATATATAACAATTAATTATTTTTACATAATTTACATTAATATTATTTTTTAGATATATAATTTAAATTAATCACAAAAAATTAATACACTACGGTGCACACCAAATATAGGCCCCATTTGGAATTGCGGTTGAAATTCAATAAGCTACTTATTGAATAATTTTTGATAAAAATAGTGTTTGGTAAATTTTGTAAAAGTAGCTTATTTTATAATTTTCTTCATTTTGTCAATAGCTTTTAAAAGTAGGTAGGGAGTTATTTTTCATAAGCAGCTTATTAAATAAGCTACCACTTAATTTTAAAGTTTATATTATAGCCTTAGTATTTTAAGAAAAATGCAATTATATCTTACTTATCCATAAACCCTAATATATAAATAATTAGATATCATTTTACAGACACAATCTACGATGAATTTTTATTATATTTTATGTAACAGATTATGAAGTTCTTTATATTTTATTTAATTGAGTTTTTTGTTTTTACTTATGTAATTTTACATATTTAGAAAAAAATTATGTCTAAATAATTTATTAAACATACTCTAAAAATAAAAAAATAATTTAAACTTATGTCTATTTTGGTCATTATATAATAAAACATCACTTTCGTAATAAAAATTACCAAACACATGTACACTGCTTTTCAAACTCATAGCAACTGTAGCAGCACAGTTTACCAAACATCAAGCTGCTTTTTAAATCAGCAACTTATTTCATCCGCACAGCACAAGTAGCTTATTTCATCAGCCTCCGCAATCCCAAACTGGCCCTTAGTATAATTAAAAAATAATATAGTACAACGTAGTACTAAATGTTGTATAATATTTTTATAATACAGTGCTAATAAAATACAATATAATATAATACCCTTATATTAAAATAATGCAATATAACATAACGTAATATACTGTGCCACACCTTAATGGTGTGTTTACTTGGGGGGAATGGGAATGAGAATGCTGGAATATGAATCAAAAATTTGTTTATTTGCTAAAATTGAATTGGAAATGAGAATCAATTATGTGAGCCCCACGAAAATTTGGAAATCATTCATTAGATTGTGATTTCCATAAGGGGAGTTGGGAATGAGATTCTCATTCCCCGAACTTCTAATTATATCCCCACTAATATTTTAATATAATGCCTTTATTCAAGTTTTGATTTTTTTACATTTTAGTCCATGCAGAATTATGAAAATAACATAAAATTTTGTATTATTTACAAATACGTCATCTGATGATGATGATGATGATGATGATAATAAGAATAACAACAACAACAATAATAATAATATTATTGTTATTAATGATTATTGTTGTTGTTGTTATAAAAAATTTATTTAATTTATTTAATTTCATTATTTTAATTATTATTATTATTATTAATTTTATTATTTTAATTATTATTGTTATTAAATTCATTATTATTATTATAATCAAAATTTATTAATTTTATTATGTAATTGTTAGTATTACTATCATTAATGTCATTATTATTATTTTATTAAAATTTATTATTATTTATCATTATTTAAATGTCATTATTATTATTATTATCATATTAACTTTATTATTTTATTTATTATTACTTAATGTTGTTATTATTTTTATTAATATTATCATTATTAACATTTATTATTGTTATTATTATTAATTTTAATATTGTAATTATTATTATTATTATATTAACTTTATTATTTTATTTATTATTACTTATTGTTGTTATTATTTTTATTAATATTATTATTATTAACATTTATTATTATTATTATTTTATTAATTATTTTTTATAATAATAATAATATTAAAATAATAATAATAAATTATTATTATTTTAATATTATTTTATTAAAACTTTATTTATTTATTTATTATATTATTTTTAATTTTAATTGTTGTTATTATTTTTTATTAATATTATCATTATTAACATTTATTATTATTATTTTATAATTTAATTTATTATTATTAAATTTTATTAATTTTAATTTTTAATTATATAATAATAATAATAATCACAAATAATATTAAAATAATAATAATAATTTCATTATTATTATTTTAATATTATTTTATTAAAATCTATTAATTTTTATTATTTTATTTATTTATTATTATTATAGTTATTTTTAATTATTGTTATTATTATATTTATTAATATTATCATTATTAACATTTATTATTATTAATTTTATAATTTAATTTATTATTATTAAATTTTATTAATTTTAATTTTTAATTAATATAATTTTTATAATAATAATAATCACAAATAATATAATAATAATAATAATAATTTGACATTATTATTAATATTATTTTATTAAAATCTATTAATTTTTATTATTTTTTATTATCTATTATTATTTAATTTGTAATTATTTGTTATTTATTATTATTATTATAGTTATTTTTAATTATTGTTATTATTATATTTATTATTATTAATATTAAATTTTAATTAATATAAGTTTTATAATAATAACAATCACAAATAATATTAAAATAATAATAATAATAATTAATAAGTATCATTATTATTATTTTAATATTATTTTTATTAAAATGTTATTGTTGTTATTTTATTATTTTATTTTTATTATTATTTAAATATTATTATTAATATTAAATTTTAATTAATATAAGTTTTATAATAATAACAATCACAAATAATATTAAAATAATAATAATAACATCATTATTATTATTTTATTAAAATCTATTAATTTTTATTATTTTATTTATTATTATTTAAATATTGTTATTATTATTATTATAAACTAAGGGTATTTTAGTAACTTGAAACAATTCGACTTATTCTTATTCGAATTTTATGATAAAGTAAATACATCAATGGAATTCCAGCCCATTCCGATTTCGATTCCGATTCATGCAGTCCAAATAAATAATTTATTCCAATTCCCATTCCCCATTCCAATTTCAACCCATTCCGATTCCTGTTTAGTAAACGAGCGTCATTCTCCACAGGCTTAAAGCATGAAATTACTATCATACCCTCATCTAAAAACGACGTCGGTTTTTTCAGCTCCCATTTCTTGCTCTCAAAGCCACTCTCAGATCTAAAACACTGAAAACGAACCCAAATTCATATTATCCACAATTTTAAACCCTAATCACTCGCAATTCATCATGACGAAGCAGCATCCCGCATGGTCTCCATACGACAACAATGGAGGGTAGCGTTTTTCTCTCTTCATGCATTTACATATACATCTAGGTTTAAAGCTTTTCCTATCATATTGTTTATGGGTTTTGCAGAACTTGTGTTGCTATTGCCGGAGCAGATTACTGTGTAATCGCTGCGGACACTCGAATGTCAACCGGTTACAGTATCCTCACTCGCGATTACTCCAAAATCTGTAAACTGTACGCGCGCCTTCATCAGATATCTCTTTCGTTCGTTTTATTAAATTCGTTTTGTATGCTTTGAGTCTTATTAGTGATTAAGGTCGAGTTCGCTAAAATTTCGGTTTCGAGCTTCAGTTATTAGGGTTTTACTGATTCTTGCCTTGGTCCGATTTTTAGGATTTTATATGCTAAAGATGTGGGAAATTATTGAAATCTGCTGTTTAATTTTGATAATTATATATTCAATTTCATCAAAGAATCATATAGTGGATCAGAGGCACAGTATCTTGGGCATATTATTCTTAATTTGCCGAGGTAGTTTTAGATTCAATATATTGGGCTATAAGATGGACTGCATTCTATAAATTCAAATATTATAGGCTGGAGTTTGGAGGGTATGGCTTCTGGCAGATGTTGGATGTCTGTTCCAGGTTTGAAGTAATCTAGCAGTTTGATGACCTGGTGAAGAATTGATGTGTTCACTTTGACTTGTGTTTTGGCTTACAGAGTAATTGCAATGCAGAGTTCCTGTAATTCCTTGGCTTGTATTATGAGTATACTGCTGGACGATGATCTTAGGCTTTTAGGTATGCGAGGAAAACTGCATTTGAACAACATCTTGATTTTCTAGGAACTCTTGAGCACAAAACACAAGTCAAAGTGAATACATCAATTCTTCCCAAGGTCATCATACTGCTAGTTACTTAAAAACTCATACGGGAGCTAAAAGAAGGAAATTTATTTATTTCATGAACACAACTTTTATTTTGCTTATAGTGTTTGGCTCTTGTGCTGCACTGTGTTTGTTGACTTAGGATTGGAAGCCCTTATTCTTTGGTTTCTCATATTGTTGGACACATTACGGTTGGCAAAACATTTTCATCTGATTCTGAATGATGGGCTCTTTCTTTTATATTTTAACCTCTTGCAGGGCAGACAAATGTGTTATGGCCTCTTCTGGTTTTCAAGCTGATGTGAAAGCCTTACAAAAACTCTTGGCGGCAAGGCACTTGGTAAGGTTTCAAAAACATCTGACTGAGTGGTGTCTTTTTCTAATTTTCTTCAGTGGCACTTTGTTGAGTAGTCGTGTTTGTGGGTAAATATAACTATCTTGCATACGAACTTGTTACAGATATAGTATATGCGCTTTAAATCTCTTAAATATGCCTATTCGAAAAAGGAAAAAAAATCTTTAAATATGCTAACTCTAAAACAAAGGGAGCGGGTGTTTTGTTTTATGGGAAGGGAAAGCTATTTTGATTTTTCTTTTTCCACTGTCCTTCTCTTTTGTGTTGGTATATACTGGCATCATGCCACTAATCTTCTTTTCTGTGCATTGTTCAAAAACAGATCTATCAGCATCAGCACAACAAGCAAATGAGCTGCCCTGCAATGGGTCAACTACTCTCCAACACCCTGTACTACAAACGTTTCTTTCCTTACTATTCATTTAATGTCCTGGGTGGGCTTGACAATGAAGGTAAAGATTTTTCAAACTTCCATTGCCAGTTTTAAGTTTGCTTGTTATTTATTTATTTTTGTTTAAGTTATTGTCAAATTTTTGTTCTTATTCCACTTCAGGGAAGGGTTGTGTCTACACATATGATGCTGTTGGTTCCTATGAGAGGGTTGGATATAGCTCCCAAGGTTCTGGTTCCACGCTCATCATGCCATTCCTGGATAACCAACTAAAGTCTCCCAGTCCTCTCCTACTGCCTGCCCAGGTAAGCTGTTAAGTTCAGATATTTAACATCACGTATGATGCTTCAGTGTTTTTACTCTCATATGTTTGAAAATTTGTGCTCTCTGCAGGATGCTGTTACTCCTCTTTCAGAGGCTGAAGCAGTTGATTTGGTCAAAACTTGTTTTGCATCAGCAACTGAGAGAGACATATACACGGCAAGTTCCCCCCCCCCCTCCTCTTTTTTTTCTCCCCTTTATGCAATGGCTTTTTTGTTGCTGTGAAATTGCAACTGTGGTGTACACGAGCTCAATTCTTTGCACACAAAGTATGTTTTTTCTTTTTCTAACATGTCCTTCATTGTTTTTAACAGGGAGACAAACTTGAAATTGTTGTCCTAAACAAAGATGGTATCCATCGTGATTACATGGAACTGAGGAAGGATTAATCTCTTTGGAATCATGAGTTTCTATTCCTAAACAAAGATCTATTCTTCTTTGCAGTGATGATGCCTATAGAAGACATTAGTTTCTTGTATTCGTAGACTATAATGTTGGAAGAATAGATCTGGTGTTATTGTCGTTAAGGATAAATTATATATTTGGTTTTCAAATGACATCTGGTGTGTGTCTATATTTCGATGTTATATTTGCTCTGTACTTTGACAAATGATAGCAGGGCTCCAGTTTCAGTCAAGGCTTGCACGTTTCAGGCAAGTGACATGGCCTTAATTTTATGAGTTTTATAGTTGATGAAACTTGATGGCTTTTTCCTGGTAACAGGAGAGGCCATTTGAGAATAACATCTTTCATAATTGTTGAACATCGCGGGAAGGAAAATCGTCCATTTCATATTTCCCTGTTCTGAGTATTTATGTCAAATTGCAAAACAATAATTGCACTTCCTATTCTATCGTGCACATTTTCTTATGAATAAACATTTTGATTTTAACAGAGTAGGACTTGAACATCCGTATTGGAATAACAGATCAATCCTTTGTAGTCTTTTCCCTCTATCCCTGGTTGAAATGTGTACCGTTTGTCCTAATCTTTGATAAAATTTGTTGAATATGCCCTTCAAAAGCTGTCTACAGAAGCCCATCCTTTCTCCTCTAATGCTAATCGCAGTGCCTGCAATAAATATGAGGGATCCGTTAATAGTTAGATCAGTTTGTTTACCGCAAAGACGGTAATGTGAGATTATGGAAAAGCTTCACCTTGATTCTCTTTCTATTGGCATCAAAATCAAAGTTTCCGAGACGCGAAGCAGATCTATATTCAACAATGGAATCTCTCTCAGGAGGAAACCAGAACTCAACATCATCCACAAGCTATTGAAGACAGATACTCATTCGGTCAGCCATTCTATATCATTAGGCTTGAGTTGAACAAATGTATGATGAGCAAAACCTACCCCCAAGATTGGACTTTCATACTCCACATGCACATAATCATCTTTCTTTTCCACAAGATGTGGGGTAAATCTGTCTGGTTTTGTTGATTTAATCTGCACGATACACATGCGTTATTATTATTGGTCTCAGCCAATTGAGCTTTGATGGATAGGATTGCTTGGAAATGTTTCATAATTTACCACTTGAAGGAGCTCTTCCATTGCAACTTCTCTGCTAACAGGCTTTTTCCTACCACGATTGTAGTTCCTGTAAAAACAAAATACACAAACCTTTTTCACGTGCTTCACTATTGACCAGCCGCCCCTCCTTCCACAATAAAAATTTAGAAAAAAGAAAAAAGGGTGGGGTAGAAGGGTTGGCTTTACCAAGGAGGTGCGTAGTGAGTGAGATCACTGATATTCTCAGCAGTAGAAATACAGTTCTTGGTAGCTGGGCACAGTGCCAATGCTTGTTGATTTTTCTGAACTCCCAGGTACTCGGGCTTTTTTCCGCTGCACGCAAAAACATACTGAATTCAACTTCCGAATTTGGAGACCAGACAAGTAAAGTTTGTACCTCAGATTGAAAATGGCCCCAATTGCTGCTACTTCACTGCTCCTCAAAATTATTTCCCTTCAAATTAACAAAATAATAATTTGCCTAAGAAATTCAATTTGCGTTACACATATATCATAGAAATTAGTTTAGAAAGTGTCTGCTGTGTGTACTTACCTTCGACTAGTTTGGTCCCGGGGCTCCTGAGACTGAGAGAGGGTAATACGGGGAAGAGTGGAACTATTGTAGCGCCTGTTGTATTTCATCTTATAGCGATAGTAGCAGTATCCGCTAGAACTCGCCATTAAAGCCATTTTTTTATCTTTGGAAGCCCAACTTGTTTCTGTCTCACTCTACTCTCGAGCCTTTTATGGGCTTTAATCTGGATACTGGACTTGGGATTTGGGAAGAGAGAAGAAACCAGCGCATGCGCATTTTCTCATATCGGCGCCGCGTTTTGACTTTTGGCTAAACCATAAAAATTAAAAACATGAAAAATGAGCCAGCTTCTTCTTCTTTTACCCTTACTTTCGCAATTAATTACAACGATGGCATCTTGATACTTGGTGGTCAAATAAAAATACTTCCAAGTTCTGTGGCCATTTTATAATTTAACTAACTTCTCAAGCGGAGGCGGGAGAATAAATAGCATTTGCGCAAAATTTCTTTTTAATGTTAATTTTTTAAAACCTTCCAAATTTTATTCCTCCTTTTCTTCAGTCACAATCACAGCTTCGGTGACGAGCTTTATTTCTTTCATCACTCAATCAATCAGTCTACTCTTTGATGGCTCGAAGCAGGGTACAGTTCCATTCGTATCTTGATTTTCTTCAGTTTCTTTCTAATCTGTCTATTTTTTTTTTGAGAAGAACTGATCTGTCTAATTTTGTTATGCAAATATGCTAGGTTTTAGGGTTTTACTGTAAACTGATTGAAATGTTGAACAGGAAGCATTGTTTTGTTATTTTTAGAGTTTCATATTGGTTAAATTCTTTTTGACTAAAAAGTTTATCCCCATTTTTTTGGATATACATCTGAGAACAGGAAGGATTGTTATTGTTACTTGATGTCAGTCCTTCCATGCACAGTGTTCTTCCGGACGTTGAAAAACTCTGCTCTAGGCTCATACAAAAGAAGGTAAAATCTTTTATTTCTTTTGAAAATTCCTTCTTTATAAGGACTGCTCTAACTCTTGTCAATTTATGTATATGCAGCTGATTTACGGAAAAAATCATGAAGTTGGAGTAGTTTTATTTGGAACTGAAGGTAGGTGTGAGCCTTTGCACAATAATTTGTTTAGCAAACATTGCTTATTTATTTTCTCTTGGATTCCCCAGAAACTAAAAATGAGCTGACTAAGGAGGTGGGTGGATATGAACATGTTATGGTTTTGCAAGATATCAAAGTTGTTGATGGACACCTTGTCCAATCGTTAAAACATCTCCCTCAAGGAACATGCGCCGGGGATTGTATCCACTCTTTTCAAAGGCTGTTTTCTATTTTGAAAATTCATGCCCTGCATACTACATAAAACCATTGTTGCTGTGATTATCATCTTGGCATACGTTTTCTTTCCAGTATTTTGATCCCAAGGCTCCTTGATGTCAAACATAGACTTACCTGGTGGAAATTTATTGGCCTCTGGAAAATGTACTTTTGTTCCTGTTTTTGGCCATGTTTTTAGATGAATATATGCTTACCTTTTTTACTCTCTCTTATGTGTAAATATTCAGCTATCTACAAATATCCTTATATATTATGTAAACAAAATTTGATCCCCATGCTCAAAAAACACATAGGACCTTTTTTATGGAGTATATTTTCTTCGTTAAATTTACATTTTAAACATTGATGAAGATCACATGTTTCATTATGATATTCTCTCTATTTTGTTTATATGTTTCATTTGAATCTGTTGAGGAAAGATGTTGCTTGATCACATGCTGCTTATTCTCACATGTGGAGTGCCTTAACTTTAGTAGTTCTCGATGCAATTGTTGTTGGGGTAGATATGCTAATAAAGAAATATGGAGAAACATATAAAGGAAAGAAGCGTCTGTGTCTTATAACAGATGCACTATGTCCTCTTAAAGATCCAGATGTGGGAACCAAAGAAGATCAAGTCAGCACCATTGCCAGACAAATGGTTGCTTTCGGCTTGAGAATGGAAAATATTGTTGTGCGAGCAAGTTTAAGTGGAGAACTGAATACGAGAGTAATAATGGAGAATGATAATCTATTGAATCTTTTTTCCAAGAAATCAAGCGCAAAGACATTGTTTGTTGATAGTCCAACTTCATTACGAGGTGCACTTAAAACTCGAAATATATCTCCTGTCACAATATTCAGAGGTGACCTTGAACTCAGCCAAAAAATGAAGATTAAGGTGAGATTTTTATAAATGTCAATTGTTGCATGTTTTTTCTCTGTACACGCGTGCGTCAGTGTCCTTTATTCATTTATTAATTTCCTTTTCTAAATTTTAAGTTGCAAAAGCTACTAGGTTGATGCTTGAAATCAAAGCTAATATCTAGGTTACTAGGTAGTTACTTTTAGATCTCTCAGTAATTTGTTGTGGGATTTATCTGTCACTAAGTGATGAGAACCCCTCACTAAGTCGATAACTTAATCAGCTAACCTCATATTCTTCTTTTCACTTTAAGTGTCACAAGTTTTAACTTTTCTTATACTGCATTTAACTCTCACAAGCTTGTGCTACTAATTTTGCGTTCATTTTTCTCATGAATAAAATATTGCAATTCATTTTATTGTAAATTATGAGTAGGTACGGGTTTACAAAAAGACGGGAGAGGAGAAGTTTCCCACTCTGAAGAAATATTCTGATAAAGCACCTTCAACTGATAAATTTGCCACGCATGAAGTCAAGATGGATTACGAATACAAAAGCATTGAAGATCCTAGTAAAGTTGTACCCCCTGAGCAAAGAATTAAGGGTTATCGCTATGGACCTCAAGTAGTTCCTATATCTTCTGCTGAATGGGAGGCTGTCAAGTTCAAACCGGAAAAGAGTGTGAAGCTTCTCGGATTTACTGATGCTTCAAACATATTGCGGTAAAAAACATTTTCTGTAACTTAGAATGGGATTGATTGCTTTTGGTATATTAAATATATCGTTTTAACTGATGTTTTTCTTTTTTTCTGACTTCATTAATAAAAGACACTATTATATGAAAGATGTCAATCTTTTTATTGCCGAACCGGGCAATTCAAGGGCAACACTTGCAGTTTCTGCCTTAGCTAGAGCAATGAAGGAAATGAATAAGGTTGCAATTGTGCGCTGTGTGTGGAGACAAGGACAGCAGAGTGTTGTTGTTGGCATCTTGACTCCTAATGTGTCTGAAAAAATGAACATTGTATGTCTCAATAGGCAGCTTCACTCTGTTCTTTTGGAGTTTTTTATTGTACATCCTCACTAGTTTCCTTAGTGAAAGTTTCCATGTTTTCTGATTTTTATGGGCAGCCTGATTCATTCTACTTCAATGTACTCCCATTTGCTGAGGATGTTAGAGAATTTCAATTCCCCTCTTTCAGCAATTTTCCTGTGTCTTGGCAGCCAAATGAGCAACAGCAGGAAGCAGCAGATAACCTGGTTAAAATGCTTGACCTTGCACCATCTGGCAAAGGGGAAACTTTGCAGCCTGAATTTACACCAAATCCTGTCCTGGAGGTACTTAATATATGTGATTATTTTGGTTTTTTGGACGTGTGAACTTATATTGTGAATCCTTGAAAGAGTTCCAGTCTGCAGTCTTGTTTAAATTTAAAATCCTGTTATTTTTTTGAGTGCCACTGTATATTTATGTGCTACTATGAAATATGGTCCACAGAGAGTAAAATAAGTATGTAGTTATTTTGTGTGTATAAACTGTTCTATTCTGCAGACAAGTACAGGAGTAAAATACTGGTGTAAGGTGTATTTTAAATCATGGTGTTATATAGACCTTGCATCATTTGTTGTCGACGTGATGCTTGGTTCCTGGAAAAAAGAGCTGAGAGAACTCCATGTATTCACAACAATTTTTTAGAAGTGTTTAAATTTATTTAAGGAGAGTTGTCTTTCCGTACAACATGCTTCTTGTGAATTATCTATAGCTAATAGCAGATGATGTATATTGTCAGCGTTTCTATGATCATCTTGAGGTGAAATCAGAGCACCAAGATGCTGCTCTACCTCCACTTGATGATAGTCTTAACAAGATTACTGAGCCTGATCCTGCACTTCTTGCCGAAAGCAAGTCTGCTATTGATGCATTTCGTGGGAAATTTGAAATCAAGGAGAATCCTAAGGTCATTTTTAAACTAAAAATTGCCTTATTATTCCAGTCTTATCATATGCATTGAAGTATCAATAAAATGTTGCTTGCAGCTAAAGAAATCAACTAGGCGATTCCTACGAGAGAAACCATCTGGCTCAGATGAGGCAAATGGTGATGGCAGTGTATCTGATGCTCATGCTGTCAATTCCATTGAAAGCAAACCTGTAGTTACAGTTGACAAAATTGGGGATTTGACCCCTATCCAAGATTTTGAAGCAATGATGTCTAGAAGAGATAGCCCTGATTGGGTTGGTAAAGCAATTGAGGGTATGAAAAATAAAATATTTGGTCTACTGGAAAACTCCGATGAAGGGATTAATTATCCTAAAGCAGTGGAACTTTTAGTCGCTTTACGTAAGGGATGCATTCTCGAGCAAGTATACCTCTCTGTCTCTTTGTCTCTCCCTTGGTTTCTTTTTGCCTTGTGGGATAATTCTTGCTTTAATGATATGTTATCTATAGTCACCCTTAGTTTTGCTTCATGAAGACATCCTTTCTTTTCTTGGCCATGTTTGGTGTTTGTGTAAATGTGTGGATTATAACCCATGCCCACTGGTGTTGTGTCTATTGCTGTATTTATGTTAACCTTCTTTTCATTTCTTGCTAATTATAGTTAACTTTATTAGGAAGCAGATCTCTTTTTCTGTTTTCATTCTGATTTATTGGAAGCTAGCAGAAAGCTGAAACTAATTACGGTAGTGTGTCATTCAAACACACACACGTGCACTTCTCTCTCTCTCTTTCAACTTCTAAATGAATTTTCCATGTTTTGCCTACTACTGTTTTTGGATCCATCTGTAGTCTATGTGAACTTAATGTAGGTTGGCATGGTAGAAACTAAAGGGAATGACATTATATGTTGTCCCACTAGTTAAAAGGAAGAAGTTTTACTATCTGTTGATAGCTTTCGGCAGCAGTTGGTTAACTTCAGAAGGTTCTTACTTGTGCAGGAACCGAAGCAGTTTAATGATATCGTGTACAATCTTTGCAAAATCTGCCGTAAAAGAAATTTAAGCAGTTTCTTTGATTTTCTTATGTCCAAAAAACTCTCATTGATCTCCAAGTCAGAAGCCATAGACAGGTTTCATATTCCTATGTTTCTTCTATTGCTTAGTTTCATCCAGTAAGTTTTCATTCCTGTTAGCAGCTATTTAATTCCATGTTTTCATTTTATTCTCCTGAGCAGTGACATTACAGATGATGAAGCCCGAAGCTTTCTTGTGAAAAGCGAGCCAAAACGTGAGGACTGAAGTTATGTCGTCGTTTTTGCTGTGTTCATTTTGTTATTAACACAATTTCAGTGCCGGTATCTCTTCAGTATGTTGTTTTCAGCTTATTATTGTCAATACCACACTATCCCCTGGCTAGAAGTATTCGTGTATTGTTATTATTCAGAAGTTACTCTCTAGCAGTCATTTTCTAATTTGTATATATTTTCGGACTAGAAAAGAGATGAATTCTCTCAGACAAGGAAGTTTTTTAATTTGTAATGATAGACAAGTACAAGATAGGTATGGCCTGAGTAACTTAGAATTAACTCGAGTTGAAGAATAAATCTTGTGTGCCCTGAGATCCAAGCTTGTCCTTTTGTTCGCTTGGCATCTACCAAGTAAAGGCAGTCTCTGTATCTCTCAACTTCAAGTGCTCAATTACTTTACACTCCCATTATAAGTCTATTGCTATTCATTGTATTCAAGGTTTTTGTACAACAGTGTTGCCCTACCTTAATTAAAGAAAGTACCACAACTTCATCTTCTTGTTATGGTATTACAGTTCCTCTGCCATACTCGTTGATTTAGCTTAGTCGGTCCCAGAAAATAAACAAATTTAAGATTCAAACCAAAGTTGAGAGAACGTTCTTTGAAATATTGAGCTGTAGAGGATGATTTCAATTCTACGATTGGATCCATGGATGGCTCTTACACAACTACAAAATGGGGCTACCATAAAAGAATACACTGCTCCAACCGGTGTTCCAGCACCACACACTCGTTGGGCTGAGATTTTGGTCCTGGGCATTCCATCATTTCTTGGCCCTCCATTTCAGGCCTATGGACATTGCTTTGTTGTTTAGTGCTCAAAAATCAAAAACCCAAAAAAATAAAAAATAAAAAACAATAATTCTCATTTTCGATTTTTTAATATATTGGCTGGCCTGTTTTTCACGTTATTGTTTTACCCAAACAAATAATAATAATAAAAAATCATTCTCATTTTCGTATTTTTTCTTAACAAAAGTATAAAACACAAAATTATTGTTTCACGCCTTCCATTTTCTATCATAAAAAAGACAAAACATCTATTCATTTTATATCAAGAAAAAAAAAACATTATGTTAAATTTATCATTAGTTTATATATTTATAACTTATATTTTAAATAATTATAATTGTTTAGAATAAATTATAAATTTATATTACCCCAAAGCATGTTTATTTTATTTTTCGCTTCATAGGTGTTTGACTGAGTAGTTTTCAAGCTATTTTATTTAATTGGCCAATCGAGTTCGAATCCTAAGAAAGTAGGAGATTACAAAATTTTATTTGAATGTTGTAATACACACACACACACACACATATATATATATATATATAGAGAGAGAGAGAGAGAGAGAGAGAGAGAGAGAGAGAGAGAGTAAGAGAGAGAGGAAAGTTTGATAATGCAATATAAAACAAAATCATATGCCTAGAACTGTCAATCAGTGGAAAGACATTCGTAATGCTATTAATTTTCTAGTTTTTGAGGTTTATGGTTACTGATATTTATTGTCTAAGTGCTTTTTTAATGAGAGTTCCTGCACTTTAATAAAGTAAGGGTTGGACTTTCACACCACCATGAAAGAATTTTACATTGTTATGAAATAATTTACAAAAGTTTCACAAAGATTTGAAAGTCCATCCCATCCCACCCTCTAACAAAGTGTGAAAACTCTCATTTAAAAATTTATATATATTGTCCTCCCACACATCTTCTAACTCACTCTCATCCAAGTTTTGAAAAATAAAATAATAATTGATGTTACCCTACTTGAATTTGAAAGAAGCAGAAGCAGCTCTATGCAGAAACTTGAGAACTGCTGAAGAATTACGGTTCAATTACGCGGCCAAGAAGAATCAAGTCAAGGATATGGTTATGGAAACATCGCTAAATGGCTCTGCAATACAGTGTTGTTGTTTTGCCAAGAGCCAAGTTTAAATCCGCATCTAATGTTTCAACTATACATAAATATATGCGCGCGCGCGCGCGTACATTATAATGTCGATGTTTATTATTGAAAGGGAGATTAGAAGGTGCCACAAGAATGTTTAATTGAAGAATCAAGTCAAGGATATGGTTATGGAAACAATCTAAAGTCAAGGAAATAATCAATCTCCATCAATTCCAAAATTATGATTTTGAATGATTCGGTAATCCCCATGATTTATGGCATAACCGTATTTATCTTGTTCCTAGCTTAGCTTACTATAATACCTGTATAAAGGCTCCTCCTTTGTATAATTTTAAAATGAGTCTTGAATAAAACTTTTATTTATTCTAACAAATTAAAGAAGATCTTAAGTTAATGGCTTTGAATGTTTTTATAGGCCTTCTATCCTATGGCTGTATGCATTAGTGATAGCTATTTTTGAAATTTGTTTAGAAAGAACCCCATTTTGTTTTGGGATTTGTAATCAACGTAACTATTGACAGCATTGCTGTTAGGCTTCGGCATAAACTTCTACAGTTCTACGTGATGTGCTGCTAACCTAACAACCTAATTACGTGTCAAAGCCATGCACACGTGCGATTTAATCCAATTGAATCGTCTTAATCGCACGCGTCGAATGGCCTGGAAGTAAGCGCAAACATGCCAAGCCCATCTACCTCAGTCGGTACTCGGTAGAGCACAAGGCTGTTAACCTTGTGGTCCGGGTTCGAGCACCCGGTGGGCAGTCTCTAAATATTATTATTATTATTCCTTGACGTGTATTTATTATTTCCAAAAATATATTCGCAAGCTTTAGAAACTAAAAAATATGTGTTGAGGCTGCCCTAAAAGTTATTAGAATTGTCGGCAAGAGTATGATCTCTCTCCAACCCAAACTTTGCTCAACATGATAGAGATGGACCCCTAGATAAGAAATGATGGGTCACTTCTTCCTTCATCACCAAAAGGGGGATGAAATCACATCCAAAGTAATTCGCAATAACATAAAGCTGTAGATGGCAAATAAAAGCAAAGTGAGAGAAATGCGTAATTACCATCCGAAATATAAGATTTCCTACTTCTGTATAATCTACCTCTGCCAGTCACGTAAACTACTATCTCTTTCTCGCAATTTGTCCTCACAAAATATTCCTGTTCTACCTCTCAGGTGGAAGGTCTCTACCATGTAATTTCTAAGAAATAAGCAAACTTAACTGTCGAACCCTGAAGGATTTAGTGCTCAAAACTTTTGGGGTCAATAAAGGCATAGCAGCCACTAGTCAGATAAGAAACTTCCTTCATTGCCATTGCTTGATATCAGCAAACTGGAAGATTCTTTCATGATGACTCAAGGGATGGCGCCAACCACAACTTCACTTTCTTGTCAACGCTGGATGTTGCTAAAACCAAGACTTGTTTACTTCCTGATAGGATAATAACGTTAGGTGAGTTCACTTCATATAGACATCTAAATCCAAAATAACATGAATAAAACTTAAGGACAAATCAGCAGAGGATTCAAGCAAAGCCGAGAAATCACATCATCAAAGAGCTGCAAGAGCATGCATTGCAAATCACATGTCAAGAATGGCTATCTTTTGTCCAGGCTAAGATATTTACACTTACAATATTATAAATCAATTAAGTACTTGATATCTCAAGGCTACAAGAATTGCATATATCTATAAAAATCAAAAGAGAATATTTGTCATGGGTTATCTTAAAAGGTATTATGTGGTGCTTTTGTGGGCAATGATTGTCCAGTAAAGCGGCAGGCTTCCTGCCAGATCGACTATAATAATTCATAGTCCCAAACCTTTGAATACATACAGATCCGTACAAGGGAAGAGAGTATTCCAATACATTAGGTAACATAAGAAAATATGATAGGTATTATGCAAGGAAGGTGATGTACCCATTGGAATTGTCTTTGGCGCCCAAGCCATGCAAGTGATCTCACCTGCAAGGTAGACTTGTATTAAGACAAAACAACCGATGATAACTAAAAACTAATAATTAGGCTTGCGGTAGAGAACAAAGTGTAAGGAAAATTTTTAAATAAAGCGTGAAATCTCGATGCTTCGACATACCCTCATGGGCTTTCTCAGCTGTATCTAAAACCTTTCCAGTTTCAACACTTAGCCACTGCAACGTTGAACCATGTGTTGCAGCCAATATCTTTCCATCAGAGGATAAACTAAGCCGATCATATTGCAATGTGGCACCATTAGAATCCTGAAGTGGAATTGGTAAAACCTTCAAAGTCTTTGGATCCTCATCTAGATGATATCGAACTACAGAAAATGGATATAGGAAGTCAGGATAAACAACATTAAATAATGCAAGTGCATTCAGATCATCTTAGGCATATGCAGACATCATTTCTATTCAAGGAAGAAAATTCAATCTCAACATCACAACTTTCTCCACGTACTTATAGAAATTCTTCCTTTTCAGAGGCAAGTAGAGACAAGAAGTAACAATCCAGAACTACATCATGAAAGGTGAAACAAGGCACATCTCATGGTCATAAAAAAACTTTAATGTTGTTCAGATATCAACACCACTTAAGAATCTACTAGCTGTTCAAGCGTTTAGGGAACTCAATTCAAGATGCACTACTATGCGAATACCATCATCCGCTTTGGTGGCACCAGCATTCAACTGACATACACAAAGTGAATTGCATGTGAATTGATTGCAGATTATCTTACTGAATGAGCATTTGTGAAGATGAGTAGGTGCATGGATAACTAAAAGACAGAAACTGGACAAAAATACAAACCATTGATGTTCCAAACTCTCAGTGTACCATCCTTTGAGGCTGTAATAATCTGCTCTGAGTTTGGTGCAAAGCACAACCAAGTAACTGCACTCTGCATGTTCCAAAGTCAATAACAAAATTAGGCCTTCTATTAAATTACAAAACTGTATCAAGAACTTGAGATGTCAATACAGATGGAAGACATTTTATCAACTTAGCAATTAAAACACCATTTTCATTAAAGTAAATTCATGCATCAATAGCAAGAAGTGCCTCAAACATGCTTCAGACATAGTTTGCTTCGTATTTGTTTTCTTTATATCTCTCAAAGAAGTATATTTCACAAGAGAAAATCTTGGAAGCATGAAACAGGAATAAAAGAGAAGAAAGAAAGATAGAAAGAAAAGGCATGAATAAGCAACACTGCAAGACACGGCTGACCTCAAGAATGTAAAATTTGATCAAATCACTTAACCTTATGCCCTTTAAGCTGCATAATACTCATAACCTCTTTGACTGAACCATCCTTTGAGTATACAATCTCCCACACCTATTGATGAAAACACACAAATGTAACAAGCAGATTCACTAATTACAGTTATGTTAAGTTAAATACTATAAGTTCCAGTTCAAGATTAGAACATTCTGTAAGTTGTATATTGTCAAAGCCACACGGCAATATATCAGGAATATTCACCTTCACATCTGCTGTGAAAGCAGCAGCAGCAATAAAACGCCCATTTGGAGATATAGCAGCCATGTTGTTTTTCAATTGATTTGTGTCAACATTTCCCAAAAGTTTTCCAGTTTTTGCATGCCAAATACTGATATCAGTCCCTGGAAAGCAACAAACAAGCAGAAGTCAGGCGCCATTACTCCAACAGTACTAAACAAATCCAAAATGGGTGGGTGTAACTTCGAAAAGTAATAATGACAACTTTTTATATAGGAGAGACACTGTAAACGCCAGTACCAATATATAATTGCTCCTGAGAAGGCCGAACAAAGAGAAATTCACAATATGGGTGTTAAGGGAGGAAAATGCAAATACACAGACTGGCATTTTTATAGTCCTGGATTGAGGTGGATTTGGCAGGATATTAGGATTAGACAAACCAAAAAAAAATGGAATTATACCTTCTGAGCAAGAAGCAATGATTGTACTTCCATCAGCAGTACCATAAGTAGCAGTAGCTCCAAAAAGTGTCAAGATAGCTCTTTTGTCATGGACTTTGTGATGTTCCCATTTGATTTCTGGACCAGGAAGCTTGGATTGCTGCTTACCTTCATTAGTAGATTTGGCTTTCTCTTCTGCATACATGTACAATGAACAACCAGACAGATTATGAGTTGCAACAACTATGGAAGTCGCGTTGTCAGCGAATGCGACAGCTGTCGGAGGACCTCCAGGTGGCAAATTAATTCTCAAAAACCTGCCAAAAAAAAAAAAACTTGGGGACAGATAAACATAAACTGCACACATTTTTTAAAAAAAAACATTACAAAGACGTCAGATTCATACCTGAAACTTTTGCTTGAAGCATCATCCAACTTGTGTACCCTGATCACTCCATCAGCACAAGCTGTTTGCAAAAACAAGAATTTGTGAATCAATACAAGATAATGTATCAAATTAGTTAAAAGCTTACTAAGCCAACTTTAAAGAACTATTTAATCTACAACAGACTGAGGCAAGTTTACTTTTGATCTAGTGGCAGATCAAACAATTTGATAATTATGACCATCTGGTAATTTAACGGCTCCAGATAAACAAATTAATAGACAAAAAAGGATTATGGGAAAAAAAATCTAAATTTCAAAGATTCTATCCCATCCATTCGTTCTAATATGATTATTCATAATTCACATACTTGTAGTTTTAAAGACTTAATTGGTTTGTTAGTACTTTACCTGTCGCCAAACACTTTCCATCAGAGGAGAAACAAAGGCCGGTGACGGAATCACCATGACCTTTGAGAGTATTAACATCCAACGGATGATGTCGCTTGTTTTGATCCTACGGTTACATTTGACAGTCAAAATTACTGGCCAATTATTTTTTTTAAAAATAAATAATTAGAAAGAAAGAATGTTACAAGCAGAGAAGAGAATAGAATACAATACCTTATCGGCGTGAGAGTGTGAGTGAGGCTTGGAGTGAGATTTTTTGGCGATGGGTTGAGAAGGCTTGGTAGGTTTTTTTTTGTGATCGGGTTGGAGCTCCGTTATGGCGATGGATTTGATCTCGGATCTCCTCTTAGTGAAGTAACTTTTGAAGAAGATAAAAGCGATCAGAGCTCCGAGAACCACCGAGACCACCGTAATTGAAAGAACCGGATCCATTTTGAATGGAACTGTAGAGAATTGAACCTTGTGATGATGGATGGTGACCCTGACACAATTTGCTTTTCTTAAAGAAATAAGACCTGTGAAGAAGATTTGAGAGAGTGTAAATGGCGCGGGGTTAGTCTTTGCTCTGCACTCAGTGATCCTCGATGACAATCGGAGCACTACTTCATATACTTAGGAAAGGGGTTTTAAGATGATTTTGAGGGGGCTCACTTAGTACCGCCTTGACTAATGATAGACGTTAGACGTATAATGTTTTGGATCATCAAGGGCTATGGGCTGAGTGTTTAGGTCAAAGCCCATAAGTTTTGTATCAATAACAATAGCTTATCTTTCGAATATAATGAGACAGCTGCATGCAGATAAAATGTGGGATTAAAATGCTTGAGTTTGATCTTCAGGTTGTATCGTAATAAGATTATTAAAGAGAGTTTTAATTGTAAATATCAGTATACCTTTAATTGTAACATCAATGTACTAATTATAATATATCAATAAATCAAAAAAAAAAAATGCCTTAGGTGTTTACAATGTTAAAAATGTTCGTTTCCAACGTTGTAAACGCATTTCGGATTTTATTCTCAAATTAAAAAAATTTCAGTACATAATAATGTTGCAAATCGTTTCACTTCTGTGAAAATAATATTAGAACATTACATCTGAGACTGAGAGCATGAGAATGAGAAACAAAAACAAAAGAAAATGATGTATAAAAAAATGTTACAAAGAAATAATCGACTCATTCCAAATAATATAGTTTTGTACACAATAAGCTAATTTACTCCGTTGG
The DNA here is from genome assembly GCA_030449835.1 of Clausena lansium. Taxonomy (NCBI): domain Eukaryota; kingdom Viridiplantae; phylum Streptophyta; class Magnoliopsida; order Sapindales; family Rutaceae; genus Clausena; species Clausena lansium. The sequence continues at coordinate 6,795,504 of JASUUF010000257.1, forward strand.
ACATCCTAATGCCCGGCTAACAAAATTTGGGAGCAAATTAGGGTATTTGTCTTGCATCTGAGTTCTGACAGAATAAACCGCATAGTGGGTGGGTTCTGCTTCGGTCTTTAATTACGTTAAACAGCCAGGCCATGATTTTTCAAAACAAGAAAAGCCTAGTTCACTTTCAAGATGTACATGAAAAAAAAAAAATTAACTCAAACTGAGATAGCCAACCTTTTGGCATTGAGCAAAAACTTATATGCCGAGGAATTTGAGGCTACCCATTTAGATTTTTCCATCTGAGATCACCTTCATCTTCTGCAAGATCAGGAAAATATAGTAGCTCAGGATTGATAAAATATAATTAGCATATTATTTGTCAAAGTTCAATTAGTCTAGCCTTCAAATGCTACTGAACTTACACGTAAAAAAGGAAAAGAAGTTGATAAATAAGCATTTATTACCGAAATATATTCAGGGGAATCAATGAAACTAGTTGAACCTAGGACAACTTCCCTCCTCAGTTTTGTTGTAAGTTTGTAACAAGCTCGCAGCTGAAAACAGGAGCATCAGCAAAATGCTAGTCATTAGGTAATTAGAAATGCAAAAGGTTATCATCCTTAAACCATTAGGTGAGACCTACACCCTGATGTTAAAAGCATTGAGAGAAAAAATTAGACTAGATATTTTACCTCAGAACGAGTCGCTCCGCCAATCATAAATACAAATATACGCTGTCCCATTTTCCTGAGATCAGCAACTGCATGATTCAAAATTGAATCACTGCAAGAGGCAGCACAAGATGGAAAAAAAAAATTGAGATTCCAGCACAAAAAGGGTTTAACATGTAAAAATCTAATGTAAAAGGTCCAAAATAGTCCATGAAGAAAGATCAAAAGATATCATTGACGTTCATTCAAATGCAGTTAGCCTTCAACTCGAAAGCTGTAAGAATACCTTGAATTTCCATCATCGGAATTTTGAGGTTTTGCCCAGGATGGTGTACGTCTTGATCTCACTGAATGACCAGTTTTCTTTTCAGAAGGAGCGGTAGTGGCAGGAGCTGCCTTTTTCCGAACTGAGAATCTTGAGGTGGATTCTTGTTCGGCTGAACTTGGATGATTCATACACAGATACTCACTCTTAGCTAGTTCACCCTTGTAAAGATTTTCAATGAGCTCCTGAGACATAAATCATGTCATCTGATGCCATCAGTCAAAGATACAACACACAACAAGCAAATTTCTTTTGAGTTATACTCAACCCCGAAACTGGAATAAAATGAGAATAATGGCATGCAAAAACCAAGCACCTTTTTTTTTTTTTTTGTTAATTACTCAAGAAAAACAACAAAACCAATTTAGTATCTTCTTTTCATGTTCATTAGCATTCATAGTAATTAAACAATGTTTGTCCTCCAGTGTTTGGATGTCGCCATAAAAATTCAGTGATAACTTAATAAATTCTAATGAATCTGAATCTACACCCAAAGAGTTTAATAATAACAAACTGGTGTGTAACTTCAATATTACTAACCATCAGCTGGCTCCAGGTACTTCAGAAGGATATGAATGCATTCATTTGCCAAATTCAATCACAGAGAGGGCTCAGGACAGGAAGGTAAAGTTAAGGTGAAGGCGAGAGGGTTATAATACCTCTATGATGGGATAAAATTTAAACAGTGCCCATGTTTCTTCCTCACCAGGCCGCTCTTTTCTTGCAGCTTGCTTTGTCTGGTAATCAAACCCCAAAAAATATCAACTATTACCATACTTTGATAAATTGCTTTGTGAAGGGAGGATCTCACTCTAGTCTTTAGCATCCATTTGAAAAATTTTAACTTCTTTACCTTCTGGCCATCAAACTTAAGAGAGAAATCTGTAGATGACTTTTTGGAATTTAATGACCCCGCAAGCAACCGCATATTATTCACAATCTTCATATCCTCAGATGATAATCTGGCCAGCTGAAAAAAATAAAAGTACTTATTACTAATTTCAACATAATTCTTTTCATTATCTATGGTAAAATTGAACCTTCTATTCTCGTTTTCCATTCTTAAACAAAATATTCCTGCTTGAGTTTCTTGCTCATTCCTCATTTTGTCAGTGTATACTAGATATGAGTGTGTCTACTCCGAATAAAGTGCATTGATATATTAGTAGTATTTTAAAAGCAAAAATAAAATAATGATAAAATAATAAATAAACAAAAATGAAAGGAATTCCATAGCTACCTGCATAAGCTTTGACGCTTTGTCACCCTCAAACTTCTCAGGATACACAGATGCATAAATCATCAACAAACGCAACTTATTTTCAGGGGTTACATCCTGTAAGGAAAAAAAAATGAAAAATCAATACATTACCCAACATAGAGAAAGAAAATAATGTATAACCACAACTTCATGCTACATCACCTGCTTCATCCTTAGAAAATTGATAACATCCTTTGCCCCTGCATCTCCAAATACAAGATCCTGCTCCAGTTGCCCAAGATCTCGAAGCCCAATGTCTCTAATTATGTGGTTAATTTTTCCAGCTATCTGTGGTGTAATAATCATTGAAAAATCATCTTAATAAATGCATAACTGTACTAATTTCAACCATTCTGCACAATGTTTCTAATGCTCTCAAACAATCATTTAACTAACATTGTGCATATTTCAAATCTCATATCCCAGTTGTGGGTGCCATCTAGTTGAGATGGTAAAATATCTTGTGTTGAAAACAAGAGATCTGGGGTTTGAACCATGCTCACATGGGTGGGGAGGGGATTGAGTTGCCATTAGGCTAGACAATAAAAAAATCCCATATCCAAGTAGTGTGAGTTTCAAGATGACAAGAAACTTCACTGTATTTCTGCTCTTGTTTATATAAAAGTTATAAAATAATTTCTGAACTGTTTTCTGTTTCCTTGAGATAAAGTATATGTCTAAATAGTTTAAAATACTGACTAGATTTATTTTTCCTCTACTTCCTGATTCTGTTGCCACTAATAACCATAACTACGCAAACAACAGGAAAAGTAAATTCCCTTATCAGTTTTCATTGCAGACGGCTAACTGTACCTCATTTCAGTAGAATTAGACATAAACCTATACCGTTGAACAAGAAAATGGCACTTATAGGAGAAGAAAAAACCTCCACATGGAGAGAAAGCTTGTCAACTTGTTCACTGTACTGTGGCAGAGCTTGAACAATTTTCTGCAAGTCACGTGTAGATAGTTCGCCACCATCTCTACACAAATTCGAACTTAAGCATGTGAAATTTATGTAAAACAGCATGATCGTGTGATCTGGAAACATTCTATGTTTCACAGTTTAACAGCAAATTTCAGCATCTGGAGAAAAATAATTTTTACAGAACTGAAAATGGAAATCAGCTCTAACCTTGAGCTTTGTTGAATTTGGGCAGCTTTGTTCTTTGATACGAAGTTAGTCATCTTGTCATGCAATCGTTCACTAGCCTGATATGCCAGTTAGTGCTACATTCACACCTAAAGGAAAGAAGATTTATAATGCAAGAGACATACATCAGCTATATGTGCATGGCGAAGCTCAAGCCAGACTGGATCATGATCTTCTAGAAGGACCTCCTTTTTCTCAGGCTGACCACCTGTTTTGCTAGGAACCTAGTAAACAATATAGGTCATTCTTCCAGACAACATGGGAAAGGAAGGGAAAGATAAAAGGAAGAAGAATTCCTTAAGGAAAGAAACAAACAAATCATTGTACCTCAAGCACATATTTATTTCCATCCATATCCAGTAGATCGTGGCACATAGCATCATAAGTCCATTCGTGTATGACAGGAGCAATCTAAACATTTAAGTCATCACATTGAGAAAGCACAATTGCTGGATTATGACAAGAAAGGTTACATGATAAGTAAAAATAATAGTAACCTGGTCAACAGATCTATCTAAAATGAGGAGTTCACATGTTTCTGTCCGTGGAAAGTTGGGAATAGATTTATATTTCTCAATACAGTTCCAAACAGCAGTAGCAAGTTTTGAAGGTATTAAATCACGAAATGTAGTAGTAGATGCATCAGAAGCCTTAGGAGCGCGGTACCGCACCATTGGAAACTCCTGAAACCAATAGAGAATGTTGATCTAAATCCAAGGAATTTACTATTTCCACTTGTAATAAAATGATATGATGTATCCCAAACGTTGAACATCATGTGGAAGCTGCCACAAGGAAAACTAAAATTTATTGCTTTATCACCACAACATTTTATGCCGTTGGTTTAATTTAGTTCCTGCCCAAGTAGATTAGAATATATGTAAACTTGGAGTCCAACCTAATTTCAGTGTTCTCTTTTAAATAGCATATGCTTTTATTGTATCAAAATGTTAGAAGCAATTATTTTGGTAAAATAAAATTCAGATTAGTGATTCTTTTCTTGAATTTGCAGAACAGTAATCAAAATCAGATCTGCCACTATTCAGCGCTCATCCAAGTTTCATTCCAGTCAAATTACTTGTTTACTCATTCACTTTTAACCCTGTGCTTCTTTACAACAGTGAAATTGGTAAATAGTGACATGCTGATTGAAGAGTTTCTCTAGCAAAACCAACCAGAAGAAACTAGCATAAAAAATAATTCTTCTTATTTTAGAACAAACTGGAAATTTAAAATTGTGAAGAATGTTGCTAGATTACCATTATAGATGTCAAAATTAAATGGAGGCTACATAATATACAATGTGTCTATTCCAAGTATGTTAATCTAATAAACTGCATTACTACAGCGTTCATACCTTCATTGAAGCAAAAACTGTAGCAATTCGTTTTGCCATTGTGTTTAAGCAAGTGTCAAATTGCCGAGTATTCTCAACATTATCACCAAACAGTTCCTCTAGTGCTCTTTCATGATCAGTAATAAAAGCCTGCATTTAAGGGATGCCAGGGGCCAGAATAATATTGTTGAAAAACAGGGGGGAAAAAAGTGCTTAGGATAAGTTATAATTCTCTTTCTATCATGTAAGATGAATTCATGAACATAATTTTATCAGAAATTTGAAAATAATGCAATTTGCAGTACTTGAAGATCAAAAAGTAAATAGATAATGGATGACCGTAAAGACTAATGGAATTCACAACACTCAAAACAACAACAGTTATAGGTACCTGACGGTCTATAGGAAAATACTCCAAATTCATCTGCATATTAGCAAGCCAAAATAATGAGATAAAAAGGTAGAAGCCTGCCAGAAGGAAAGCAGAAGAAAACCACTGTACTGTAATGTGTATGAAGTATCAATATGGAAGCATAACAAAAATCTTAACCTCTCTTAATGCTCCTATACGGGGCAACACACTTGTATCACTCTTGATATGATTGACCAACTCCTTTGGAATTGGTGTGCTGAAAAACACATATGCTCTGAAAATAAAAAGAAAAGAAGCGCCTTTATAAAATGAAAAATAATGAGTTGAAAGCTGTATAAGATTTAGGTTTTGACAAGTAGAATTCTACACATACTTCTTGTACAACGGCTCCCTTCCAGACATGTCGGACAAGAACATGACCACACTGCATGCTAGCAACAGATACGGTTAAAATGGTTCCAGGTTTTCTAAGGAGTGGGAAAAATATTCGAAAGAACTTGCAAGGCAAGATGGTGCTGAGGATGAATTCCAGTAAAATAGTTGATTTCAGAAACAAAGGAAAAACATAAAATACTGGAAATGAATAGAACCGAGAAGGAAAATATATCTTCTATAACTATAAATGACATTTGTAACGCAGCTGCCAACATGACACCACTTCGTCTTATATATTATTCCAATGTACATGATACCTAAAGTCATAAACCATATTTAGTTATTTGATAATGACGTAAGCTTTCCCCTAACACTGCCCTAAACAAGAAAAGAAATCATCTTGGTAAATGTGAAAGACACATGGGAACTATCTTTAGTTCCAACAAATATATTCAACAGATTCCTGGTTGGCAGCTTCAAAGTTACATATATCATGTACCTAAAGAAACTAAATTATTTCCTAATTTCACAAATAACCTTGTAATATGAAACTGTTGCGCCTCTTACTCACTTCGGTTAACCATAGATCAAGACTGAAAATTAGTAATTTTGCACTAGAAAGATTGTGACAAAAGAATTTTAGACTTTTGATTTAGTTGGAGCTTCAATTGGCCCAAAAGAAAATTAAGGAAATGACATTAAAACTCTACAAGTACATGCTAAGCTAAACAATGAAAAGTCCGGAAAAAAAAAACGGAAGTACTTCTCTTTTGATGGCTGGATAAAATATACTGCATCCATGGACAGCAATGGTTGTCTTCTCCTGAAGAGGTCTTCCACCACTGAAGTACAGGAATATAACTAAAAAGTTTTAGAAGCATAACACAAACATAAATTGCTAGTTAAATGCAGTCTCAACAAACTAATATTTACGAAAGATGTTAGCATTAAATCAACATCTGTAAGCATAAATGGAAAGAAAATCGACAACAATGCACACTTTCAAGCATTACTTAGAAATTAACTTTAAGGATTAGAGTCTCAAATTTTTTATAAACCTTTGGCATTAAGTCAACATGACTTATAAGCCCAGAAGGTATTACTTGCACTTAATCTTATAAAATGAAAGCAATATATCCGTTCAGATACTTACAGGAAACTCCTTGGTCAGTGATATCTGCCATTTTACATGAGTGAGACATGACTTTCACAGTTACTTTATCCATGATGAGTACCTGTCAATAATAAGTTATGAAAACTAACGCTACTGTCTTCAAGATGGAAGTTTAAAAAAGGCCATTGTCTCCCATCATTGTGAATTTCAAGGCCTACAGCAATTAGATGGGAGGGCCATTGTACATTGACTTATCTCATAATGCAATTTATAAATAAATAGATAATATAATCTAACGACATTCTACAACAAAGATATGTTTCTAGAGTGGGTGTAAATACTAGAAGAATTAAGCAGATCAATTCCAAGAAATAGAGCGGAGTCATATATTAAAAAAATAGACAATAGACCTGTCTTCTGCTACCAAAACAAACAAGTCAATGTTAGCAACACAATGTGTCATAATTATAAGTGAAGAATATAAGTTCAACAGCCAGATCACACCTTCCATGATTTTGAATCTGCTTTGGTTGACTCCAGCATTTCATGCAATAATCCTGAATTATGCAAAACCATGAAAAAAGGTGTTACCAGAAGAGACAGGAAAGCACAAAATCTGTAAGTCAAAGTTCTGGAGATAAGCATGACCTAAAGTGTAGCTAAATAAGATTCAAGAAAACAACACCAGCATTCAGTATTATTATCTCCTGATGCATTCTTGTTTCCAGAAAGAGAACGATTCAAATGCATATTAGAAGTTGGTATTTGATAAATATGATTCAAAATTTTGAATTTCATTCTTTACTTTTCTTGCACCTCTTCTGGAAAAAACAACAGATACTACAATAAATCACAATTCAAATAAACAATTTAATAGCGTTCCCTGACCACTGTTCTGATTTACTCACTGAGCTTGAAATTCAAATCTTGAATTATCATTTCTCTGCCCCTATTTTCTCTTTCTTTGCTTCATTATTCAATAAAACAAGTTTACTTGATCGAAACCCGCTTCAATATCTCCTCTCACAGTCCTCTTTCAAGAAAAAAAAAAAAACTCCGGTTTTTTACATTAATGATTCAAGATTTTGGAATCCATTGCTTTGCTTTTCTTGCATATTTATTGAAAGCCCTAAAAGAGACTACGATGAATCAGAATCACCCAAAAAATAATAATAATAATAATAAACAAAAAGCCATAATCGTCCTCTTCTATTTGATTTCCAATCACAAAATTTAAATATTCGATAAATTTGCCTTGCCTACATTTTCTTTGCAAACAAACATAAAAGCAAAACAAGACGTTAAATGATGAATCCAGAGAAATGAAAGAGGCTTACGATCACGGCTGAACTGACGGAAGAATTTGTACTCCCCGCCATGGGACGAAGACTCAGAATCCGAAAATGACATTATGAAATGCTATTTTCTTTCTTTTTAGCGATGGGATTATTAAACACAATGAGCAAGAAATTAAGAATTAATTTGAGAAACTTGAAAACAGAGAACTGTGTTTGTGTTTGTCAAAGGAGAGAAATTAGGCGCGGTCTGAGAATGGCCGTTAGAATTCGTGGGAACCACGTACATATTGCGCGAACTTCGCTATTGTTTGGATCTTGAATTTTGGGGGTGATGTTAAAAATACTCTTATACCCTTGCTAATTCTTATCTGAGACAATTTTTACCTCCTACGGTCCCACCGACAGAAATTCGAAAAACGTTATGGAAATTATTGTATCATGCTGATCCCATACTTAAAAATTTATCACATTTACCTCTACCATTTAAACTACATACATTTTTACCCCCAAATTTTTTTAATGTTTATTTTGTTTTATAAAAAGTGAGAAAGTAACTTTTAAGTAAACCCTGCCTCCTACGAATTAGAACAGAGATAAGTTCAAAATTAAAATTAACGTTACAAAACTTATCAAGACAACCACATATAGATCCCACGGAAATGTTAATATATTTAAAAAAAAAATTATCATTTTGTTCAATGAGATGAAGTTTTAAAACATAAAATAATCTTAATTGACATTTGGTTTACATTCTTTATTCTTAACAGTGAGCGAGGATTTTCGTTCAAACACGCAACTGCAGTCTATAAGATGTCGCAAAGGGTGCCATTGTCATTTGCCATTCGCCAAAACAAGAGTCAATAGTTTTCACTGTACTAGGAATTCAGGGTGTACCAAGTCTTTCACACGCTCTATTGGTCATTTTTGAAAAGAAACACATTCTTATCCCTTAGAGAAACATGATCACCCTTCTTTGATTTTCATTAACGAATTAAAATAAATGATCAATATCTCTGTACCAAATAAAAAGCAATGTCAAGATGAGAACTCTTAGCAGATATGTAGAGTGGGTTAATATTCTGATGAGCACAAATTGTACAACATAGAAGTTTTTGAAATTCGTTTCAGACAGAGAATAAGAAATTAAGGCCTTTGCCAGTAATAAGATCCCGTAGTTGATCCATGAGAAAAGCTTAAGATACTTATTCTTATTTGCAAGATACCACCGTTTAGTAATGCTAAATTGTCTAAAGAAACAAATGCAATACACAATATAACCCAAACCCACAAATCCACTATGTGATTCTGAATAAAACATGTTACCACCATTCCTTCCAAAAAAATGGAAACTTATTTAAAAATAAAAGAGAGAGAGAGAGAGATTCATCAAAATTAAATCAAATTTACTAGCTAGGCTTGCTCTTCTAACTCATCAAAATCAATTTTTCTTAAAAGAGAGGCTTGCTTTTCTGACTTCTCGATTTCAACTTCATCTGACACTGATGCTGAATCAGTGAATCGCTTGGATACAAACTCATTTCAATTTTCAAATGCTTTTGCCTTTTTTAAGATACAAAACCCACCACCATAATAGATAGGGATGGGAGGAATCTTCATGGAAACGGGGCATGATAAATTTTCCTCGTTTAGAAAGTTTAGAAAGGATATGAGGATGATTTTGTACTCAATTTATTATTTGGAGAAAGGACGTGAATAATTTAATACGGGTGGGTTATTTTAATCCATTAAATTTTTCTCTACACATATTTTAAAAAAAGATAGGGCTTTTTAAATTTATAATTTTTCTTTCTACATTCATTTACTTAACAAACCCATCGCGTTAATTTTAAAAGGATAATTTTACTCCATACGCCCTTCAAAAATCTAAAAATAACCCCTCATTTTTTGAATTTTTTCTGTGCTCATCACTCATCCTTCTTGGACAACAGTGATTTAGAGAGAATAATGAAGGATTAACTATAGATTTTAAGATATATCTGTTTATTAGCTATGGTGATGGTCAAATCAATGACAAATTAATGATTTAATCGTAATTGAATAAATTGAAATTGTAAAGCCAACAAACTTTGGTGATATATGCATGTGGATGGGCTTATAATGAAATTTGTTTTTCCTTTCATCATCTATTGCCTTTCATGTAAACTTTGAAAAATAATCACAATTAGTTGAGTTGCAATCGACTTGTAGAGTTATACATAACAAAGACTGTGTGTATTCTATTTATTTAAAACCAAATGATTCAATTAGATTCTTCACTGGCTTGATTTTCCTCTTTGAATTGATTTAGCAATCTTCATAAAATTAAAACGAGTAGAACTTTGTTATTTGTTTATGCAGAGTTTTTACGATGATATTTTTATAAAAATTTTTGGTCTAAAAAGGTAATTGTAATAAAAAAATTAAAAAAAATTTATGGGTGTAGAGAGTACTTTCATAAGTTAAATTAGTCTCAAAATTGCTCTCGACTAATCTCTTTCTCTCGCTATCTTACAATTGCATATTCTCTCTTTACTGTCACATTATACAAACTAAACATTCAAATTTATTCTCTTTTGAATTTTTTTTTACTTTTCTTAGTATATCATGATTTATATTTCATACTTTTTTCTATATAATAATTCTTTTTTTCTTGATATTCTTTAGCTTTTGTGTTTGGTAAAAATTAGTTTATTGATATTCATTAACTTTAATGACTAATAAAAAAATTTGTTGATATTCATTTTTCAATGGTAGATTTTGTTCTTATTAGTTAGTGATACCAATTATTTGCTGCTAAAAGAATATATCTTAATGAATTGATGAGAATTTGTAAAATTGAGAAGAAAAAGAGAAGAAATGGTTAATTAAGTAAAATTTTTAAAAATTATTTAAATAATAAAATTCTTAAATAAAAATAGGTTGTAGAGAAGAAATTACCCTTTAATTCCCAATATCTTATTCTAGATAAGGATTAAGTGAAATCCCCACTCGTTTCCGATTACCCCTTTTCTATTTTTATTTTATTTTTACTAAAATTTTTTAGTGAATATGTTTAAATTTTAAATTACAATATTGATGTAAATAACACATATTATAATATTAATAAAAAATTATATAAATAAGAGCTAATGTAAACACTTGAATGAAATTTGCTACCATTATCTTATTCATAAATAAAAGATCATTTTGTTGATGATTTATACCTTGTGAATTTTATAACGGATTAATATTAATGCAAGTGAATATTGTCATTTTTTTTTATGTATTCAAATTTGAAGTTTTGCTTTTGCTTAACGTCATAGATTCTCTTGTAATGTTGATGTCTTTGACTTAATTTAATGGAAATTATTCTTTACTTTAGTTTATTTTATTTTGTTTGTGTATTGGTAAAATGATTTTACACTTTTACTTTAATATGATTAAGGGTCCGCTTAGGATTAAGGTTGGGTAAAGCTACAGCACTAAAGTGTTTGGTAAACACTAACTGTTGTAGCTTGGAAGCTATATTGAAATGATTTTTTATTTGTATGATGAAAAATTTATTATATATTTAATAATTATGCCAAAATTATTATTTACAAATTATATTTACTACATACAAGTAACTTTTGTTTTATAGTTACATCTTTTTTTTCACAGTAATTGTAGCTTAAATACTAAAACACTTCAATTCCAAACCGACTCTAAATCAAGTTGAGAAAACAAAAGCCCATGTTATTAAGGAATTAAGTATCCTCAAGGATCATATCCCTTCCAATCAAACTTATGACGGGATAGGGAGGGTTTGGGAATAGAGATAGAGAATCGGAGATGGGTACTGAAATGTTGATCCCCCCTCTCTCCCTTTCATTGCCATCATAGTATATTACTTGACACTTTAACTACTTGCTCAAACATTAAAACTATTAATTACATTGTTTAAACCAAATCACTTATCATATGTTTCACAATTAGTTCTACATACTTTATGTTTCAAAAAATGTTTAACCTTTTACTTTGAATAGATCAAAAGTTTAATAGGCTAAAACTAAGAAATTAAAATGACCTTACGAGATTTTATGATAATGATCTGGTAAGCTTGATTGCTAGCCATGGATGAAATGAGCGTGCACACATGTACAGTTGCACATACCTAACTAATGAAAGAAAAAGGAAAGTAAAAAAAAGGTCCCACTCTCGATTTAATTTTGTCTCGACAGATTGGCAACTCTGAGGTACAAATCACGCATGGCAGAATAAGCAGACGTTGAGGCATAAAATACAGATTAGGACAAAATTAAGCACAAAGAATCCACACCATGTTCGAGAACTGCATCTTCTTGAATGTTAATTCTTTATATATAGTTTGTGCGCATCTTCATATTAGAAGTACACATACACTAATCTAACAAACCCGGCTCTAGTGCCTAAAATATTTATAAAGTTCATCTCGTCTCTGTAGACTTTGCACTGGAGCCAAGAGGTAGCCTTTCTCTTTGCAGCATTGGATTGCTTCGTCGAACATTTCATCGATTCCATACTTGTACCTAAAACCAGCATCCAATAGTTACAATTTGAAACCTTCAATCTCTGCTAAAGAACTGCAAAAAATAAAATGAAACAATTTGGTTTTTACAAATTCTCAACGTCACAAGACTGAAAAATTATAAAGAATTAATAAGGCAACTTATTCAGGGTATTTTGCAGAAAGAAGTTCGGCCATTTCTTGAATTGTTAGTATGTGTGAAGAACAAATTAAATGTACCTCCCCTTTGCATCAGGATATTCAAGCAAGAAGATATGAGCCCTGGCCACGTCATCTACGTGCACCATTGATGTGTTGAGAAGAATACTATATTCCTCTCGATTACCTGATCAGAGAGCATGCATATAGTGTATATGCTAATTAAATATTAAAAAAAGCGAAATCAAAGGCAATAGCATATACAAATAATTAATGTATGTGAAATCAATCGTGCGCGATTCATGACACCGCACATTTTCAATTTCACATTACCCAATATCAAAGCAAGTGAGGAGCGAACAGAGCCTGCAAATTTAGGACAAATGAAGGGACCAGTAACGAAAGAAGGTATCAGTGTGACTAGATCTAGTCCATTTTCTTCTGAGAACTCAAGAGCTGCCCTTTCAGTTAATGTTTTAGAAATTGCGTAGGATTTTTCCCAATTTTCTGATGTAATCAACATCACTCCAAAATGTCTCATCCATCATATTATCATCTCTGTCATTGTACACAACACTAGCCGCGTTACTTGAAGTGTATACATGCAACTCGCTTCACCGTTTCAGATTTCAAGCATGCATGATTTTAAGATGCCTAGTGTTCCGTTAATTGCTCTTTGTGTTACAACTTCCTCGGGTTCTCTGTCTTCAAAATCAACGGGTGTGGCAACGTGAAGAACCACAGTGCATCCAGCAATAGCTGCATCGAAGCTATCTGGGTGCCTGAGATCGGCGTTAAAGATACTAAGCCTCTTCCATATTATTCTTTCTCTTCATCTAGCTTCTTCTTTCTATGAAATGTGTGAATCACTTGTACATAATAATATATGAGCGACTTTTGCACTCGCTGCCTTTGTTAACCGCCGTGTTTGCCGTTGCACTGGTTTTTGTGTCGGATAAGAAAATTAAGAAAGCACTGATCGTATGTTTTTTTTTTTTTTTTTTGTTTTATTACAATATTTGCCGTCCACTTCAGTGATTAAGTTACAATACTACCCTTATCACATTTTAGTCTCTCAAAACCTTCTTCTCTCACCTGCGATTTCTCTATTTTTATATACAAAAAAAAAAAAAGCAAGTCTCTTTTGAATTAAACACAATCTCTCTGCTGATAGTATTCTACAGAGAGCTACAAAATAGTTATATAGAAATGTATTCTCATGCCGCGAAGTGAAATCTATCTCTAATTAGTTATTGTTAGGACCTCTGTAATATTAAATAAAATTTTTAGACATTCTCTATTATAATCTTATAATAATTTGATCTTGTTTTAAAAAATTTAAATTGTTAAATGCTTTAATGAAATTTTACTAAAATATCACATTTATTTTTATTTTTTTAATCAAATTAATAGAAAAGTATTATTTTACCTTTAAAATCAGTTTGTAAAATGGAAGAGTAGCAACGTGAATATTTTAGGTAATTTATGAAAATTACAAGCACTAAAGGAGGAGAAATACCCAAAATTGCCATAAATTGGGGAGAAATTAAAAATTGGTTTTTTTGGTCTTAAACATGAGAAAATATCATTATATATAAATTTTAAATCGGAGTTTCAGTGCTCTTTCAATGATTGTGAAACCAATGAACAGTACTCTGTTAGGAATTTTCAAAAGAAATGACTGAGAAGGTACATTGCCTAGCTACAAGAGTACTTTTGTTATCTCCTGCGCATTATACATTTGTTTAAATGTTAGGAAGAATAAATAAAAGGGCTTTATAATCAGTATATATAAAGGCTTCATATACAAAACCTATACTAAGCCTTTTATCTTTTCTTTGCAGCATTGAACAGCTCCTTCAAACATTTCGTCAACCCCGTACTTGAGCTTAAAACCAAGATCTGAGATCTTCTTTGATGATATTCTAGAGCTTGCATGAGTCTTTATTGATTTAAGCAATTAAAGGATGAGTTTTGTGATACAAGCATCAATCAGAATAGGAAATCCAATGAAACATTTGATTAGAACACGGTTAGTTTTTGTCAAAACTTTGTTTATCATTAATATTCGTGATAAGGGAAAACAACCAACAAATTGTATTTAATTTTTTTTTCCTTTTTTAAAGAAAGTTGTGTTAATTGTATATGGTATACACTATATAGGTCATGACAATTGCAGTATAAGATCGTTTTCTGGGCCCATAAACATATTACTAAAATGGAACATTTCGTAAAAAATTACTCAATTTTTAGTTAATTAGTTGTGGATACATTAAATTTATTACTTGCCTTACAACATTTTACCATATAAACTGTTTGGGTCTACGTACGTATATAGGATTAAGCGAAAATTATCAAAACTCCCATGTTATTTCAATAAAAATATAATTATCCCCCATATTTCAAAATCTATTTATTCCCTTATCGTTAAAACCTTTATTTTTATTATTTTGGCCTTGTCATGATAAAGCCCATCATTGATTAAAAATTATTCTAACGGTAAAATATTTTAAAGCAACAAAAAAAAAAAAAAACAGTTGATGTGTTTTGATAAATCTTAAAATATGAGGGGGTAATGATATATTTTTATTTTTGAAAAACAATATTGGAGTTTTGATTATTTTCACGCAGCATCGACTACCATAAATATTGCACAAACCGACGGCCTTAGCTGAAGAACTATATAACTATTGATTTTTTTATCACTCAAGTATTATCTTAACGAGTGTTACAAATTAAGCAGTATTTCATTTGTGCGTGTGTGTTTTTGGCCTAAAAAAGATAATAGTCTAAAAGTAATAGAAAAAAATTTTTAAAAAAAAACTTAAACTGAAAAATGACCAGCAAAGGAGCAGAATTTTCGACTCCACTCCGGGTAGAATGGTGAGTTTGATTTATCTCGTCGCAAGCTTCGAAACGATATATTATATATCTAAAACTGATATTTGTAATTTAAATTATGATCTGGTAAAGATACTCTTTCAATCCTACACAACCATCTTCCCAACAACGAGGGCACATTCTAAATGCCATGTTTATGGGCGTAATGTAGGACTGTCTTTTCTGTAATAATCTTGGGAACCACGTAAGACGAGCTTACATTCTTAACGCCTCTACAAAATTCAAGATGATTAATGCTACATACATTTTCATCCAACTCGTTTTGGCGGCCACTATTAAAAGTTATCGTGGACAAACTAGAAGTGTAAACGACTCGTTTCAAAGTCTTTTTAAATTCAAGCATATGCTTTGAGAACGCCTAAAAGTGTCATTCAACGGCGAGTTTTGTGACTACTCCCTCGTCCTCTTCGGTGTGAGCCAAATGAAAGACTCCCATGCACCGTTCAATGGCTTCCTTGAAACTTTCTGGTTTGTTCACATCTGCATTGAAAATTCTTAGCCTCTTCAATAATGCTCCTTCCAGGTTTGAGATGAAGCCCATGTCTTTCTTGTATCCTGTCAATCATTACACAGACGTCATCTTACGTGCTGACCTTGCCTCACATATTTCACGTGTTTTGTCCTCATTTTAATTATATTCATTCATTAAAGTAAAATCTCAGAGAATTCATAGACAAGTTCCCTTTTCCTCGTTTTGTCCTGTTTTTGTCAAATATACTAGCACATTTTGCAAACCTAAAAAAAATTTCTCTATCTAGGATTGCGTCAATTTTTAGTTGACCCTTTTATTTTTTAAATTATGGCCCAATAGATTATAGGTCTGTTTGGGATTGAGGTGCTGTAGTTTTATAGAAAAAAGCTATAACTACGAAATAAAAATTAATAATATGTAGTAAATATAATTTTTAAATAATAATTTTAATAAAATTATTATTAATATAATAGATTTTTTATTATACAATTGAAAAATCATATCAACATAGTTTTCAAGCTACAGCAGCTAGTGTTTACCAATCACTTCAGTGCTGTAGCTATCCGACCTTAATCCCAAATATATCTCATTTTTTCTCAGCGTTAAAGACGTTATATTTTTACAACAAAAAATTAACTACTTTGGATGAATGATATCTTAATTCTTCTTATGAGTAACAGTAATCAGTGTTCATGTTTACTACCCTCATTTGGAAAAATAATAACAAAAGTCAAGAAGGAGGATGCTTCGGGCTACTTTTTGAGGACACACAAATACCAAATGAAAATTGATTCCAAAGCATAGTGATAAAATTAAAGGAGTATATATGTTTGTAGCAGCATTTTTTTCCTTACACACACACGCATGTAAATTAATGCAATGCAAAAGTATGAATTATAAAGATCATGCCTGATAATATTTAACAAGTTTCTCAACAGAGAAATTAATGAAAAATTGTGACCATGATGAGTGAACTAACAAAATTATTCAAAAATTGCACTTCTGGTAAAAACGAGAAAATGGAAGATCAATCAACTCAGATGTTGACTCTAGAAAAGAAAAGAAAATTAAAACTTGCCTGCAGAATCTGATCTAATGGTGGCATGAACTGAGTAGCCATGTAGACGAAGCCTCATTATCAGCCATGAAGCTGCGTATCCAGTGCCACCCGTTACACAAACTGTGCCTTTTTCTTCTTCTTCCATCTCTCTTCTCTCTCTCTCTCTCTCTACCTCTCTGTTTGTGTATCTAACATTTGTCTAATTAATTAATTTCTTAAATAAGCAAAACTTTGCATTAATAGTTAATGGGCTTGCAAATTGTAAATTATCATTACAGCGAAGACATTAGTGTCTTATTGTTCTTTTAATATTAAAATATATGATGGTGTAATATGTATCCTCTTTACATTACACCTGTATCCACTTCTCTCTCTCTTTTTTTTTTTTTTTAGATTTATAATATCTATCCTCTTCGATCCACATGTTTCATATTTAATTTATCCCCCCAATTAGCTAAGCTCTTAAATTTCGAATAATTTGTTTCCAGCCGCAATTTA
This sequence comes from Clausena lansium, assembly GCA_030449835.1. Taxonomy (NCBI): domain Eukaryota; kingdom Viridiplantae; phylum Streptophyta; class Magnoliopsida; order Sapindales; family Rutaceae; genus Clausena; species Clausena lansium. Next base: position 6,812,986 of record JASUUF010000257.1, read on the forward strand.
AGGGTTTTAATTAATTATTTCATTAATTACACATTCATTGTTTTAATGATACACGTACAAAGTTTGGGTATGAATAATGTGAGACATAATGTGTCATTCATTCATTGATACTATGAAATAAATACATTTGAATCAATGATTAGTGATAAGACATGTGGGATAAGAAGTTTGTATCCCAACTCTTTTAACATATCATTACTTCTTTAATAAAACATCTTACCAAAATTTTATATCTTGTATTTGAAAGGGACTTATAACTATTCATTGTTACAAAACATGAATCTAGCTGTTTAGCTAACCCCTACATGATCCATTTTGTGCCTTGAGCTTAAATCATGGGTGTTCTATAGTTAGCCGTCATCATGCTTTATGAGCTAGCTTCAATGTTCTATTATATCTGATGAACATCTTTCCGAGGGTGTATTTGCGGCTTAAGGGGATGAATTATGAATATATATATTGCCTTAATCAATTTGGGAGAATATAGAAAAGGTGTGGTGTTATATAAGTTGCACAATTTAAGCATAAAGTGAATTGGCTTCAAGTATAGCTCAAAGATTAGAGAGGAAAAAAAAATAAAAAACATGTACTTTTATTATTAAAAAAAAATCCAATTCCTACTCTCATTAAGTTAATTTTTACGATATTTATCTTAAAAAGTACCCGAAGCCATGTGCCAATCTCTTCCACTCCCAAAAGTTAATTAATCAACTAAATATTTTGTAGAAATCTTATTAACTATTTAGTTAGTAAATAAGTTATTTTTTATAACGTTAAATATTTTGCAATCGCCACTGAAGCTATTGGCCGGATAGTAAAGGACTCCTCTTATTTGAATTCTCATTATTAAAAAGGGATAAAAAAAACCCTTATTACCTATATAGTTTGATGCAATTGTCCTTTTCATCCTTATTTTTTAAACAATAGCCCATTTCATATTTTCTTTTCAAATAATAGTCCAAAATACCCTTATGTGAGTTTACAGTTAGTTTAATGTACACTTTATTGAGGGCAAAATAGAATTTTGAATTAAATATTAATTGCAAACTATTTTAAATTAAAAATCTCTAGAACAATTAAATAACATCTGATTTTCTGTAAAAATTTAAAATTTAAGGATAATGTAATGAAACAATATATATGTGTGTGTATGTATATGTATATATATATATATAGCAGTCCAGTATCTTGGACTTTGTTAAAGTCCGAGAAAGTTATTAAGACGTGTGATTTAATAACATTAATTATACTATTAAACCGCATGGCTTAATAGCTTTCACAGACTATATACAGAGTGTGCATCTGTGAGTGCACGCACGTGTGTGTGTCTGTGCGCGCGCGGATGTGTGTGCATGCGTGCATCTGTGTGTGTTCATTAACTTTTTTTTTATTGAAGTCAACTAAATTTTTTAATCTATAATTATTATTATTGTTATTGTTACTATTATTATTTTCCAATCAGAGATCACTGACCGTATTAAATTCATAAATAAATTAAAAGATAAAAAAATGCACACACTATAATGCATTATATTTTATTATATGATATTATAAATATGTATTTTTATGTCTTTATTGTGTTTTTCTTTTTTTTTTTATAGTATAAATGAAGGAGTCTGTGTTAATTTTGGGTATTATAACAGTACTGATTGGTTATTTATTTATTTATTTTAACTATATTAAAGTCAAGGACAAAAGGAAAAAAAAATCACCCTAGTGCTTGTGAAATCTATGTTTTTTTAATCATATATATATTTTACATATTATTTAGTGCTATTATTGTTTATTCATTTTTTTAGAGGAATTGTTTATTCATTAAGTATGCTTAAAGCTTAAATTTTAAATTTATGGATAAAGTCATATGTTATTTAATTGGTTTGAGAGTTTTATTTTATAATAATTTGTATATTCTTAATTGAAAATCATATTTTGCCCTCAATGAATTAAACAGTAAACTGACGGTAAATTAATGGAAGCGTGTTTTGGGCTATTGTTTAAAAAGTATTGATGAAATGAGTTGTTATTTAAATAGTAAGGATAAAATGGGCCATTGTATCAAACTCTATAAGTGAAAATGACTTTTTTCCCTACTAAAAATTCAAACTTTTAATATTTGTAAGTGTTAAATATTTAAGAACAATTATTTGAAAGAAAATAGAGCGGAAAAAGCTAGAAGCAGAAAACCCAGATCTGAGTAAGACTCTTCTTAGACCTCCAAATTCCTTTACTCACCTGCTATCACTACTCCTACTCATCTGCTGTCGCTGTTACTCCTCCTCTACCTGTGGTTTTAGCACAAAAGCAGCCTTTTATTTCGTGAAGTTGTGAGAAAGGTGTGGTAAGACATCATTATTTCTGGTCAAACCACTGTGCGTAAGGCTTACAATCGCAAACACCACTCTTACAGCTCTTAAAGCTTTCAGATCCGCCCATCACCATAACTTTTCTAACCGCCGTTGTCGAATTCCGGTAGAAGTTAGCAACCACCACCTTAGTTTATTCTAATAATCTATTTTGTTGAAACTCGTGCCGGTGTTCCCGGCCGGGGAGGGTGTCTCCCTCTCCGGCATGTACCTCTTTCATTTTTCTGTTTGTTACCTCTACTTTTCATTTAATTCCGTTATTGTATCTTTATATTTGTATTTCTAATTTATTATATGTTACTGTATAATGGTGTTAGGTGTGCTGGTTGTTGTTTTGTTATTTCGAGAGCTGATTTCGGTAACTGTTGACGGTGCTGCCCCAGTGGTTGGATCGGGGATAGTATGCCTGTGTTGGAGTTGTTGGGTGGCTCTAATGGTTTGTGCGTCAATGTTTTCGATAGCCTGGGTTGGGGGCATGTCGTGGATTTATCAGTAAATAGCCTGGAAGAATAGTTTGTTGTGATTTTTACTTTTAGTATATTGTTGTCTTAATAATGTCTCTGAATTTTCAGTGGTTGTATTAGAGTTATGCTCATTAGATCCAAAATTATGTTATAATTATAATGATTTAGACTTTTAGTATGACAAACTATACCTAAAAGTCTAAATCCATTCATTAATCTCTTTCGTGCAAGTTCAAACCACAGTGTACCACACAAAACAAAATAAATATTAACATAATCACAAACACACACCTTCTATAATAATCAAAGTACTAACCATCCTTAAAATATAACGTAGTTGTTAATTCCATCAACTAATCCTAATTTCTTAATAAATTCATCTTCCCCCGCTTATATATTAAAAAAAAAAAAACTTACCCCAACCTCCCTCTTTTATTTATCGTTAATACACGAAAAGTTTTTCTGGGTAAGATAATTTCCAGATCGTTAATTGTCACGATTTCCAAAGGAAGAACATACTTTTTCTATTTTCAATGTACAAGGTCCCTAACTAGAACTCTAACAAAATGACTGAAATAACCTAAATACACTTGCTTATTGAGATGCATCCGTGGTATATTGGTAAATAACATAATTGTTACCATTGTTTGTCATTGTCAATTTCAAATATACGACGAACGGTAGTACGGTACTTCCACCATTAGGATATTTGGACCTACTTGATATAAATGTAGAAAGATAATATGATCTTGAAATATTAAAAAATTTAGGGATCAGATGCTATTCCCAATTTCTTATTTTCATTTTTCAAATTTTGACGAACAATTTCTTCTGCTGATTTTAGTTCTTTCAGACATGAGACAACGCGCTCTCTGTAACGAAATGGATTGATTGGATTCCACACCCCACCTGGAATCCCAAATCTCATAAACCCAAGATTCACAAAAATCACTTCACAAAAAACGAAAAAAAAAAAAAAAAACTCAGAAAGCAGAAGCATAGAAATCACTTCTATAATTAACAAATAAAAAAAAAAATCCTAGTTCTGTTTTCTGAGTCTTACCATTAACATTATTACCATCACCCTCATCGGCCCAACTAATATAGACCCTAAATTCTCATTTTTCCGCCGAAGGAAATCACAAAGAAGGGACTAAATTGTTTAAACAACAAAATTGTTGTTTAGGGTTTCTTAGCATGCATAGATCTGGAGCTGCGATGGCTTGGAATGTGTTCAAGTTTTGTACGGCCTTACGGGGTCTGGGTTCGATCATGATCTTGTTGGTTCTTGGGGTTGTTGGTGTCACCTATTACGCCGTCGTTTTGACCAATTACGGTCCGGCTTTGTACGATGGTGGACTTGATTCTGTCACTGCTGTTGCTGTCTTGATCTTGTTCCATTGTTTGGTAAGCTTCCAAGAATCATTAGTTTTAGAGGGTGGGTTTCGGTTAAATTTGTGTGGATTGTAGGGTTTTGTTCCAGATTTGATTTAAGAATCTTTAAGCTACTAAAATATGCAAAGTTCAATGATTTGTTTTAAATTTGAAAAAACTTTATTTGATCAAATCAGAGTCAGGTTAGAAAGGGGTTATCTTTCCTTGCAAAAATTAAGTAAATAAAAATGCCAGAGTTATGTTCAGTTAGTGGAAACATTCTAGCTCGTGGGATTTCTGTTCTTTTTGGTGTAGAAATTTTAATATTGATGAATCTCGGATTTTTTTTTGGGAGTGTCTTTGGCACCATGTTTTCAGAAAAATTAGCCTTCTGGAATTCTTCTAAATGTTATGTTTTTCATGTGTTTTTGCACTAATCTGACAAATACTAACAGGAGTGGGTTCTAGAACTATGAGAATATAACTAATCTTAACTTTTAGCTGAAGAAAGTGTAAGAAACTAAGCATATGAACAGAATGTTACTGAAAATGGAAATTTCGTTGTCGTTATGCAGTTGGTGATGTTGCTTTGGAGTTACTTTTCTGTTGTTTTGACGGATCCGGGTAGTGTGCCACCTAATTGGAGGTCTGCTATGGATGAGGAGAGAGGGGAGGCTGATCCATCAAATGCTTCAGAATTCAGTGGGGTGCAATCTGACCCTTTGAATCAAAGAATCCGATACTGTCGGAAGTGCAACCAGCTGAAGCCACCTCGATGCCATCATTGTTCTGTTTGTGAGTGCTTATACACATTTTCACTAACGTTTTCTTTTGTTACTTTTTCGTAACAGAATGATAAGGTGCATTAATTTCTTTTGTGAGTGCTTATACACATTTCGCTAAAATTTTGATTTGTTACCTTTTCATAACAGAAAGATAAGGTGCATTAATTTATTTGTTTCAGGCGGGCGGTGCATATTAAAGATGGACCATCATTGTGTTTGGGTTGTTAATTGTGTGGGGGCATTGAATTACAAGTATTTTCTTCTTTTCTTGGTATGTTTGATTTACTTGGTAACCCTCTAAATGTTTTTTAGCATCGTTTTTGGCATTTCTGAAATTTTGTTGCTTTCAGATCTGCATCATGTTTATTTTCCAATTTTCTTTGCTAATATGCCGTATTGATGTTGTCATGGACCGTTCTTATCACTACTCTTTGAGGGGAAATGGTTGTTTTCTCACATTGTCTCCTTAGTTTAGACCATGAGAAACTATTCATATAATAACAAAAGAGGCAGATTTCAATGGAACTGTTGCCTTATGTTGGCTACGTTTTTTGTCTGCTCTATTGTTGGCTGGGATTCTATATCCCACACCAAATTCCCTTTGGAAGAACACCATAGGTCCTTTTGGTATACTTCTTTTGATTCAGAAGTATGCGCCTTTGAGCTTATGTGTTTTCATGAGATAAATTTCAATTGTTTAAGAAACCATTGTAGTGGTGGGGAATATGTAGTTGAATACTGGGCTTCCTTGAACAAAGAGTTGCTAAAATTATAAATTCGATCCTGGTTCTGGTTAATTGTTTTGGCTGATTGTGGTTGTGTTAAAACTGTTAATTATGGTATGACATTGTTGGATTAAGTGTTTTACTTGGGGTGAGTTAATTATCCTACCATCTATTGACTATAATTTTAATTCTCAATGCAGTTATACACATTTCTTGAGACAAGTCTTGTGACACTGTCACTCTTGCCGCATTTTATATCATTTTTTAGTGAAGGTGAAATTCCCGGAACACCAGGAACTCTTGCAACCACTTTTCTTGCCTTTGGTATGGCCTCTTTAACCTATCTTTCTGACCTATGTAATATATTACATTAGCACTTTCATATGATACATGTTGTTTCACTGTTGCAGTTCTGAATCTGGCATTTGCGTTGAGTGTGTTGGGGTTTCTGATCATGCACATATCATTGGTGTCTGCTAATACCACAACTATTGAGGTATTGTAGTTTTCTTCTATTTATATTCTGTCAGAGTTAGTGGTGGTGATTGAGGGTTACTTGTTAATCTATTAAATTTTTGTTTTCAGGCATATGAGAAGAAGACCACTCCGAAATGGCGGTATGACCTGGGTAGAAAGAAGAATTTTGAACAGGTTGTTGCATTTTGCTTTCTGTTGCTCTGTTCACTTATTTCTTTGCTTGTATCATTTGTTTTTTCACAGGTTCATTAAAATATACTTAAGAATTAATTAAAGCACTTTGATTTTAGTTCTCTTGAGGGACATCAACCTATCGAACATTATCTAGACAAATTTTTAGTGCAAATATCAGACTTGTCTCAGTAGTGGGTAAATCTGAGAGTATGATTAGCACAGCATCGTATGAAATCTGGGTGGCAGAGAGATCCTTACCCTTCCTCTTTTTATTTATTATTATTTTTATTTTCCTATTTTCTATCTTTCTGTTCTTCTTCTTTATCCGATTGGTGGTATGGAGAGAAGATAGGGTAATGCTTAAGGAGAAGACTTATTTAGGAAGACATTGCATTAAGGTTTAAACATTTTAGCACGAAGCATTGAATTCACATCTTCAGACAAATGAGTATATGACCGTACGAGGATCTTGCAACACGGAAAATTCATTGAAACAATACATTTTACAATAGAAATAGTAGAAACTCTTATGCTGCAGCTTTGTTTGAAAAGTACGAAAAACAGTTAGCTATATTTGTCCACTTGCATTCAAATGAATAATCCTCTGATGAATCAATGTAGTTGTTTATTTTGTTCATTGACTGGATTTTCTGGTTATGATTTTACTTTATAGGTATTTGGGACAGACAAGCGGTATTGGTTCATTCCTGCTTATTCAGATGAGGATATACGAAAGATGCCAGCACTTCAGGGTCTTGAATATCCATCAAAGCCTGACTTTGATTCTCAAGAGTTCTAACAAATCCTGGCATGATGCCAAGAAACTCGGAATTTTCCTTGTGTAACGTTAAAAATGGAGCCCCGCAAATGTTCCTTCACATCCCTAACTTTTGCAGCCAATTTGGGAATCCTAACCATTCATTACCATGGGGTTCTTGTTGTAGAAAGAAATAAGCACGAATGACACGAAGGAAGAGAGTAGGTAGTGGATCAATTTGTATGGAGAGGAGCAAATCAGGGAAGCAACCTGGGAGTTGCTTGCTGAACATGTTCTAACAATATGTTTTCTGAAATGTAAGAACCAATAGATCAGAATGCAATTTTTCTTGTAGTTGGTGGGAATACTGCTGATGGTTTTTTCCCTGGTAGTTTTGTTGTTGTAACTTGTAAGGTTAATTGGTTATATAGGTTGAAATCCCTCAGGACTCGTGCTTCTAATGCTGGTGATTTTGATCAAATGTTGTATACAATGCTTGTATGTCTCCCGGATTCGGAAATAGTGATCGATCAATCTCTGTAAATTATCTCTGTTTCTCGTATCTGCAGCCGCCATTGCTTGTTTTTAACTCTTGTTCAATTTGTTAAAAGTGCCTAATCACTTTCCACAGTTTGGACAAATTAAGAAGCGTGTAATAACAGTATTGATTTTTTAGAAAGAAAAAACAGAAAAGGAAAAAATAATTGCGGAACCAAATTTTTTTTAGAAAAAAATGATAAAATTTCTTGGAAATTTTGTTTTAATCATTCAAACTTTTTTATAAATTTTTAGAAAAATGACTGTTGGGTCCTAACATTTAGAGAAATTGACAAAAAAAATTCTCTAACGTCTTAAAAAAAACATATAAATCTCTTTTTCATTAATAATTCCATATATTATAACTTAAAAAAATGTTAATATTTTACATTCACAACAAAATACATAAAAAATGACTCTTAGTCCTCTAACGTTGGGGGAAAGGAACATAAAACTCTTTAATATTTTTAAAAAAAGACATATAATTCCCTTTTTATTAATAAATTCCATTTAATTTTAACCGAGAAAAGCATAATATTATTATTATCGTCGTCGTTGTCGTCGACGTCGTCATCGTCATCGTCATCATTATTATTATTTATTAATATCATTATTATTATATTAATAATCATATTATTAAAATTTATTTCGTTTTATTATTTTAATTATTATTTGATTATTATTAATGTCGTTGTTGTTGTTATTATTATTATTATCCTCAATTAAAATAAATAAAATTTATTAACATAAAGAGAATTATATGTCTTTTTTTTTAAATATTGAGAAATTTTATGTCTCTTTACCTAAATATTAGGGGACTAATAGTTATTTTTCATGTATTTTATTATAATTGTACAATATTATCCTTTTTTCTTGTTAAAATAAACAAAATTATTAACGAAAAATAGATTTATATGTCTTTTTTAAAAAGTTAAGAGTCTTTTCCCAGAAGTTAGAACCTAACGGTTATTTTTTTCTAAATTTTTAATAAATGACTCGATTTTGTGTTAAAATATTAACCTGACTGATAAAACCAACTTTATTTGATAAGCCTGCCATTTTTTTATTGTCAAGAGGGAAAAAAAAGATTTTTTAAAAAGAAAAAAAGAAAAAAAATAATTGCGTGACCAAATATTTTTTTAAAAGAAAAAATGATAATATTCCTCGCAAAAATTATTTTAACCATTCAAACTTTTTTATAAATTTTTTAATAAATGACTCGATTTTCTGTTAAAATATTTAACCCGATTGATAAAACCAACTTTATTTGACCAGGCTACCATTTTTTATTTTCTTTTTTATTTTTTAAGAGAGGAAAAAAAAAAAAAGTGAAGGTGATTCTGTTACGGGCGAAAGCGGGAACATTCTAGCTTAGTGAAGAAATATGTTTGGAGTACGTGTCACATTCTCATGCATTCTTATATACTAAATAAAATTCCTAAACCTGGAGGTCGGTATTTGAAATGTGGGTCTCCAATTTGTAAACTAAGAGGCTGTATCTCTCTCTGGTTCTGTGTCTCACTCTCGCGAATCTCCGTCTTCTCGCATATTGATTTTGTAATTGCATCGGATCAGGTAACTCTCTCTGGCACTTTCTCATTTTCTGTTATTTTCTCTGCAGCCAAACATTCCCAACACCATATACAGTGTGTGTAGCTAGAAATTAGAATCCTAAAACGTAGCATGCAGATGGTATAAATTATAGCTAATTTGGTTTTTAGTGATAGCTTGTTACAGAGTTTTGTCCCTGGCGATTTTGTCACAGGAATAAGGAATTAAGGCGTAAAAAGATGTTATTAATACACATGGAAACTTAAATTTGATCATTGCATTTTCCACTTTCTTCTTCATAAATTCTCACCGCCATTCAAACCGAGCATCATAATTAAAGTTAGATTTCCTGAACATTTACTACGGTAGTTTGATGATTGTTTTTTTTTTTCGATTATAGTGGTCTCTTAAGTTTTCATAATACTGAATAATTCAGCATGTACTTTTAAGTTGTAGCTGACAATATATATTGATTTTAACTTTCTCTGTTATTTGTGTAATTTATTTTAATTTGCTTCCCTCTTTAATTCTGAACATGCTGATTTCCTTGATATCCTTTTAATATTTAAAGCTTAAGTTGTTGGTTCTGTTATTCTCCTTAATAGGTTTTTCCCCCTCCTTTTTTGACCTTTCTATAATAGGGAACAGCTTATACAGCAATGCAGAGGGGAAGAGAAGATAGAAATAATTTGTTTGATACGGGTGACCCATTTAGTATTTTTCGCGGTTTTGGATCCCTCAGGAGTATGATGCCTACCCTATTTTGGGGTAGTGATCCATTTGATGATCTGTTCTTTACTCGTCCATGTGGCAGCATGTTTGATCAAAGTTCTTCATCTAGGGATATAACACCAACCAATAATGCAAAGGGATTAGTGATAGAAGAACTAAATTCTGATCATGAGCGAGAAATGAAAGAACTAAATTCTGGGGACCCTGAAATGCATTCTGGGTCAAGCAAAGAGCCTTCTGTTGAGCATCCAGATGATGATGTAGAAGGTAAGTGAATCTTGAGTAACTTGTGTGCCGCTAGCTATTTATTTTCTCCTTGTAGGAATAAATGCTTAATAATTTGATATGATTGCTGTGGTTGATCTAATAGAAGGGAAGAATGATGATGTGAATTATAAGACTCATCATAGCCAGGTACATGGGACTCAGCCACAGGGTCGCAGGTTTAGTTTTCGGACTTGCAAAGTAACATATGGAGGTGTTGACGGAGCGTACTATACTTCTTCAAGAACAAGGAGGACCGGCAATGATGGTGTAAGTAAACTTTTTCTGGGATAGCTGATTTGGTGTTGGATATATATATATATTTTTGAATTTCTCTTTTATTTTAATGTTGCCTTATATGCATTAGGTGGTGCTTGAGGAGAGCAAAGAAGCAGATAGAACAACTGGTCGAGCAACACATAGGATTTCTAGAGGAATTAATGATAAGGTGAGTGCATGTATAAAGTACTGAACTGCTTCTCTAGCATCTACTATAAAAGGTATTCAAAGCGTGTTAGTTGGAATTTTCAAATCAGATTTCCTTCGGAAATTGTAGATTTTCGCTTGCACCGTTCTGAATCTTGCATGACTGAAAACCAACTGATTCATGTTCATTTTTTATTCCCTTAAATTTTGTCTTATGTGTCTTCTTTTACTGCTCATAAATTTCGTCTAATGATTCTATATGTTGCCGCCACTTGCTGGTCTCAAAAGGCTTTTTTTCTTTTTTTCTCTCTCCCCTCCTCAAATTAATAGCTTGATGGCAAACCAATTCTCTCCCCACCAATGGGAGCGGGGTTAGAACCCCAAACCATTTGTACCATCTTAAGGGGTTTTATTAGTTTAGCTAGGGCACCTGACTGGCCGATCTCAAAGATACTGAAACAAAGACACAGTCAAATAACATTCTGGGGAAGGCGTTTTCTGTGAAGCTGAGATGGTTGTTTTACTGGGTGCAGGGTCATTCATTTACAAAGAAGCTTAATTTAGATGGTAAAGTGGATACACTTCAAACTCTGCACAATTTAAATGAAGGTCTGTTCCTGCTGCTGTCATTGATTATTTGAAAGAACTATGTTAAATGTACGTGTCAACAAGAACTTTAACATTCAAATTCTTTTCCAGATGAGCTTGCTGGTTTTGAAGAAGCGTGGAAGGGGAATGCAAATAAGCATTTTCTTAATTGGAGTGAAGGATTTGATGTGAATCGTAACGCAGGTGAGCATTTTGTCTCCTTATGTGATGGCTGATTGAAAATGAGGAACTTTTAAGTTAATTAATTGTCTGATAAGTATAAGAACTGGTTAAATGCATCAAATTAGGCTTTCTTCATGCTCTAGTCAGATTGCTGATGGAGAAAGTCCATTCGCATGTCGGTTGTCCACAGCATGCATGCATCGACTGATAAGAGTTTAAGCTACTATCTGCTTGGTCTTTGCTTCTTTGCTCCATTTGCATGTTCTTGGGAAGTAGTTAGCAATTACTGGACCAATTTTCATGTTGTGCCCCTCATATAACTATTGGGTGGTTGTAACTGGTGAAACTGATTCCTGATGACGTACACCCATTGTTCATCTTTAGATAATGTCCTACATCTGAACAATAGTGCTTATTTCATTTTGATTCAATAACAAATGTGGTGAATGGTTGTAACGTTTGCATGCGATGCCAATCTAGGTTCTAGCCTAGATGAACAAAAGGGAAGGTCAGCTTGTGGTGTTTGGGCACTTCCATCGTTAGAGAAAACCCGAAACACTGGAGTCACAACGTCAGATAATGAAGTCAGGGCTAATGCCTCAGGGGGAAGAGCGAATAAGGTTGTTAGAATTAATATAGAATGATTCAAATGTCCAATATTATATTTATCAATTGTAGCAGACAAGTTTGTACCCATCATCATTTCTTATTGGGATTGATTATATCGAAGCATCATCCTTTGCGTGTGTGCGTGTTTTTTTTGTTTTTAAATATAATGTTTGAAAATGTAATCGTCGGTTACCTTTGGTTTAGAAAACAGCTAGTGATCACAATGTCAATTGTCGATTTCCTTTTTCTTTTAAAATAAGATCAGAATCTTAAATCTTTGCAAATAAGTATTCCATTGCAGTTGACCGTGACACTGAAGTGTTAACCGGAGCCTTGCCCAACCTGGCTGACCATAATTTAATGTTTGGCTGAAACGGTCACATATCATTTTTAATTTGTTTTATGTATATATGCACTCGAGTTTTATTTTTATTTTTTATTTATTTTTTATTAAAGAGTAAACAAAGATACACACGCACTCATCCTGTGAACTTGAATCCAAGACTAAGATCTTGGCAAGGCTGCCCACTAACCAGTGAAGTTAGGCCTTGGTTTCATGCACTCTTGAGTTTGATTGAAAATTTTAATCAGGCGTGGTTTGTTGATATGGTCGGTTTGATTGAATCACGCATTGATGTATCTCTATAAAAAAAACATACCCGCCTTTTGCCTTTGTTTTTTGTTTTCTCTCCTTTTCCCCCTCATTTTCTCCTCTAATTTAAATCCGTGAACCGAAAAGATAGTAGTAATATTTACTTCGTTGTCCTTAGTGGCACAGCAGACAGGGAAGCCTGTTAACAAAAGTTATAACGTTAGTTTAGTTAGCTCAGAGCAGTTCTGCCGCGATTTGAAAATGCAAAATTCTTGAAAGATGCAAGACAACTCATACGACTTGTTGTGTTTTGTGAATGATGTATCTCTTATTCATTTTAGAAGATAGAGGAGGGGGGGTGAATAAAGTCGAAAATAATTTTTTAGCCTACTTAAAATTTAAAAATTTGAGCTCGGGTCGTTCGGTAAAGCTTAACCTAATGTGAATGACGTAACACGTTAGCCGTCCCAACAACTCAAATATTAGCTGCTTGCATTATCCTCAAATGTATATAAGATTTTGTTAAAATGAGAATTTATAAAATAAAATAAATAAGTAAAAAGATTTAAATTGTTTAGGTTGTGATGCATGCAGCGAGCGGAACGGAACGGAACGACGTGATCCGACTTAGATGCGTGTGTTGGGTTGTTGGGGCAAACGCGGAATCATGTTGGTTAAAAGTTTTGTCTTGGTCTTATTTGTATGTCTTTGATGTTTTAAGGCGTCAGTCAATTACAAACAGCATTTGAATCTAAATTGGTGGAAAATATTAGTTTTTATTTGAATATGATTAGTTAATTATGACACAAATGACAAAACCATGGTCGCCGTCCAGTACGTGGTTTTTATGTATCATTAAATCTTACTGTCCTTTTGTGTTGTGCCCCCAACGAACATGGGCAATGCTTTGCCTGTTTCGGAAAAATGCTGCGAAAATATGTACAGTGGTGACACGTTCTTCCTCTCAAAAGATTGTTTTGGTCACCGAGTCGAGGACATCACAGCTATTGTATGTCATTATTTTTTGAAATGGTTAGAAATTTGAGAAATATTTGCTTATCTAGTCACACTAAACAAAAATACCATTGCTTCCAAGCTGCTTCTGTTTCTTTTGCAAGCGAACCAACATTTTCCTCCCCTAATGACTTGGCCTAATGTATTGAATGAAATTGCCAAAGTGGGTGTTCGAAATTCTGTTGGGCTGAACATGAAAAAAGAAAAATAAAATTAAAAAAGCATAATGAACAATATCATGGTAATGGTGATGGAATATCGAAATTCTTTCGGATCGCAATCAATCACATGAAGGCCTTATGGGAGCATTATTTAGGCGGCATGGGCGGCCACACACGTGCATGTGAAGGGGGATTCTTTGGATGCTTATACGGTCCCCTTCCCCTGTTCTAATCCAAATTAAGGGGACCATAACAATGTTCATGTATGATAAATTAAAAGGGAAAAAGAAAAAAAAAAAATCAGACATACCTGTTTTTGTCAAACAATTTTTGTTAAAACATGTTATTAAAAACCCAGCTTGCCAGTTGTCATATCCTTAATATTTTCGATTGAAACCTCCCTTAGTTGTTTGCGTGCGCATAATTTAATGAGAAGATGCCTCGGTTGCATCTCCCTTTTCGTGTTGTATACATATATAAAGGCTCCTTCTGAAACAATTCCTATTTTTACTTACCACTGCCACTTATTACCAATAAAAGGTCTTGGAACTCACCAAGGAATAATTAAAATAAAAATGGCTTGCTGGTCTTCTGAAAATGCTACCAAAGCTTATCTCCAAGCTCTTAAAATGGTAAGCAAATCTCTCAATTTCTGAAGTTTAATTAATTAATTAGTACATATATTTCCTTTCTTGTTAAATTTGTATATATGTATGTATAATAAATAATATAGGGTAAAAGAGGCAAGGAGCCAGATGTTGGGGAGTTCATTTCAGCACTTGCAGCTGGAAATAATGCACAACTAATGGTGATGGCATGCCCAAGCATTGCTGTATCCACGACGCTAGCACTTATTGCGGCGGCACTTCAAACTGGCGGCCGTGTTGTGTGTATTTTAAGCGGAGTACCTGATGATATTGAAGCGTCCAAGAAATCCCTTGGACGTTATGCTAATTGCATTGAGTTTGTAAAAGGTGATGCTCAAAAGTTATTGATAGGCGACTACAGAGGTGCGGATTTTGTGCTTATTGATTGCAATATTGATATCGATGGCCACAAGAATGTATTCAGAGCCGCGAAGGAAAGTGTAATGCATGGATCGGGTGGGGGTGTTATTGTAGGGTACAATGCCCTTCCTAAGGGATCCTGGAGTGGATTCAAGACCCATTTTTTGCCCATTGGAGAAGGGCTGCTGGTCACTAGAATTGGTGAAAATAGTGATATTGGGGGCGGCCGAAAAAGGAGTCGTTGGGTTGTTACTGTTGATAAATGTACTGGGGAGGAGCATGTCTTCAGGGTCTCTCTTCATCATCATCCCCACAAACGGTGATTGAAGCTTAATTACGAGTCATATATATATATATATATATGCCCTTTGAAATAAAAGAAGTTTGAGAAAAAGTGAAAGAAATTTATGCTCCCCTTTCCTTTCTCAAATTCTTCCTAGGATTCAAATTGATGCTCAAAAGTTTCCCCACAAGTTTTAGCAATTGTTGCTGACTTTAGAAGTGTAAGTTGTATGTACATAGAAACTGACAAGTTACAATCATCTGGGCCTACACTTTCAAAGGAGTTAGATGTGCCGTTTGTTTTATTTGGAAACTTCCTATAAACATATATGCGTGGATGGGCAGTATTTAGTTCATATCTTTATGCAAAAAGAAAAGGTATTAGATAATGCAGAATTTAATTAGTTATGACTTTTTTTAATTAATAAATCATGCATTCATTAAAACTTAAACCCAAGACTGACTTTAAATTTTAATTAGTTGTGACTTGTGAAGTTATATTTACAGATTCAAGGATCAATCGATTTAATTAGTGCGTAGGAAAATTACCGGACTTCAAGAATGATGTTGTTTCTGTAAAAGGAATAAGTACAAGGATGTAATTATGAAAACAAAAATATGCTAAATATTATATTTAAACAATTTGACATTGTTTAAATATCTAAAACCTACGTGGTCATTACTTCACTGATCATTATAAAATAAAAGATCCAGACCGCAGTAGCCCTCAACGGGCGGCCCAGTTAACCTGGCAGTGGAGTGAGATATTTGTGCAGAGTAGTCGAAATTAAATAACCATTTCCCTTGCAATGGTTTGGGTTCTCTGACCCGTAAGCCTGTTCTACAGTTTTGAGTTATAATCTGGTGGGTTATTGGGCCAACCTTACTACTGAGTAGTGGTGGCCCACTGAATCGGCTCAAGAGGTTTTGGGCTACGACTCTATCAATCTCAGTTGCCCAAACACCCACACTGCACAGACGACAGTTGCCAATTTTCAATTACAACGCCGATATTCACACAAAGGAATGCACAAAACGCAAAGTATAAAAGGCATCTGTTTGTACGTGTAAACACCACACACACGTGCACAACAAATCCAGCAGAAAAATCGCACGCCTCCCTCCTTTCTAGTTTCTCCCCACCACAAAGCAACATTCTCGGGTCTGACATAAACGAGGAATTCTTCAGGAAGATTACTGCAAGTTCGCAGTGCTATTACAATTAGCAGGTGACTACGTTTTGTTATCTTTTTGCAAGAAAGTTTGCTCCAAGTGCTTTGGATTCTCTGTTAGAATTGTCTCTCTCAGCTTGGCCACTGAGATGCACACTTATAGAAATGCTAATTGGAACATGGGAGTTTTGTTACTGCTAACCCATTGCTTTAATTTCTGGAACATGGGAGTTTTTTATTCATCTTATCCACTGTATTTCATTGCTTTAATTAATTTCTGGAATATAAAAATGGAATTGTGGAATTGAAATTAACAGGGTAAAAATATTGTTTTGTTAATTTTGGACAAGCTACAGATTCTAGCAAACATAGGGCTGCTTTATATTTGCTCAATTTGCTCTGCTCTGCTCCGTTTATTAAATTACAGCCGAGAGAGTGAGGGAGCAAGAGAGAGCTCTCACTGCTCCTGCCTGATGAGGGAGAACGGAGCTGAGACAGATCTTGCCTGGAGGCGGGAGAGAGAGACCCGAGAATGTTGCAGTGTGGTGAGGAGAAAGGAGGGAGACGCATGATTTTTCTGCTGGAAGTGCTTTCGTGCGTGTGTGTGGTGTTTGCACGTACGGTCAGAGATGGCTGGCTTTTAAACTTAGTTTTGTGCTTTCATTTGTGTGAATACCATTTTCCATCCCCGAATCAACATTTTAAAAAGGAAAGCTTGCAAAGCATGATTTTATCAAAAATTTTCGAAATCCAAATTCCAAAGTTCACCGAAGAATTTTAATTTTATTAATTTACAAATGATTTGCATTATCAATATATCAAAATTCATGGCCTGGTTTAGTAAATAACGCTAGTGCTTTTCCAACAATGAGAGACCTGCTCCTGCTCTCAAAATTTGCCCCGAAAGACATGCTCTTCGCCGGATTTTTGATCAACATGCTTGATCCAACGGCTATGATTCTTGTTCATGCTCTCTCCCAATCCCAATCCCAAACCACAGGTACTCCCAACATGAACTATACCCAGTCCTTGGCCCACCGGCAAGAGCACCGATCTGACGACGCGTGTCCCCCTGTCGAGCACCCCTTGTCCTTGCCATCTAAACCCAGAGCTGCTTCTTTGGAATGCGTTCTTGAAAGCTAATACAGCACCTTTGTTACTAAACCTAGCAAACCTCAAAACCCTAGCAAAATCTTTGTTCTTGCAATCCACAACCAAAAAATCAACACCCTTTAATTCCCCCATCACCTCCTCTGCTTGCCTGACTATCACCTCCGAGACCCGGCCTACGACGTCGTGCATGGCCTTAACGTAGGCCAGCCTTGAACGTTCATCTGGGACTATGCACACGTGTCTTGCACAAGTGTGACGTGCTGCTATTGCTAGTCCTATGCTTGTTGTTATAGGACCCCCGTGTGTCCATGCTTCCACTATCAGCTTTGCGTTCCACCCAGCTGCCATCGCCGAAAGAAGCTCTGCTACCCCTAATTCTTTGATATTCTCGCACTGCAAAATGAACCGATCGAATAAATTAATTATGCAAACATATTATAATTAAGTAGTAGCTACCAACTAAAATGAGCTTCAAAATGAAATTACGGTGCATGGGTTTGAAGGCTTACTGATTTTACAGTGTCTATGTATGCTTTTGAAGCTGCATCCGGAGACCAAACAAGCTTCATCTTCTCTCTTAGAGCTTCTGAAGTTCTTTTTTTTTTCTAATTTCTTGTTCTTTGTTGCTTTGTTTTGACAGTTGGCGTACTGGGTGAGAGTGAGAGAGAGAGAGAGAGAGTGTGTGATGTGTTAATGGGTCAGGGGATGTGTTAATGGGTTTGCTTTATAAGAGGAGATTATGTGTGAGGCACCAACAGCCGTTGACAATTCTGCTTTCACAATTACCAACTTGTAAGAGTCAGACTCTTTCTTACATCATAACATAAAATAATATCCTAGATTGGTTGAAAAAATATCATAGCCTTTTTTTTTTTTTATTGGGTACCATCATATCATAGGATGGCTTTGCATTTGCTGGGTCTAATTTCTTAATTCTGTTAGAAAAAGCACGCACTTGCAGTTATGCTGACATAGATAAAACATGTCCCGTTTTGATTTCAAAGTAGTGAAAATTAATGGAAAGGATTTAGTTTATTAATTGAGTAGATATTATATGGTAATTATTAGTTCTATATGGATTATTTGAAGCTATTTTCTACCCTTTTAAAAGCTAATTTTTGGGATTTCCGTTCAATTCAACTGTATATCAACTATGTAATAATTATATTTATTTATTTTGAGCATTTGTTGTCTTGCACTTTCTTTTCCGTTCAATTTCTTGAAAAAAAAAGATATAAAAGTCATTTATGTACACTTTTATCCTGAAATAACTACGTACGGTACATCTTCTATGACTATGAGGCTACAACTTTAATGGGGTCGTGCAATTAATTTTACTCTTGTGCGGCCAATGACTTTTAATCCTGAATTATCACCGAATAAGTAAGTTATCATGAGTATAAAGATTTATGAACCGTTGATACATATATATGGTTGAATCGAATAGTGATTGGTGGTTTAATAATTTTAAAACATTTGAAACTTAAGTAATAATAAATACGTACTATATATATCTTATAGTTAATTAGTTGGATATGTGTATATATGGTATTGCATGTCAACTCAGGCATAACCAACCATCACCGTTGAATCTTTTGATTGTTACAGCCGATCATCGACGATCTTATCTACACAACTCCTGTAAAAGATGGCCGAATAGAGAAATAAAGAATTTCTCTTAAGCAAGTTGCAAACAAGAGGACGGTACTTCTCTGTCATGATCGAGTTGTCCACAGCATGCATTCATGCATTGAGTAAGAAGTTATAATTTAAGTAGTGCTTTTTGATAAGATTAAGCTGTGCTATCTGCTTAGCCTTTCCTCCCAAGCCTTAATTCTTAAGTTGCACCGATGGCCCAGTGGGAGAGGAGAGCCCTTACTCTTTCGGAAAATAATATATCAACGATCAATTAACTAAAAATGGAGTAATTTTTTTACGAACTGTTTCATTTAAATAATATGCTTATGGGCCCACAAAACGATTTTATAGTGCAATTTGAGGGGCATTGACTTTGTAGAAGTCACAGTCACGACCCACATACACCATATACAATTAACACAACTTTCTTAAAAAAAAGGAAAAAAAATTAAATACAATTTGTTGGCTGTTGCCTTGTCTCCAATATTAATGTTAAACAAAGTTTTGACAAAAACTAACCGCGTTGTAATCAAATGTTTCATTGGATTTCCTATTCTAATTGATGCTTCTATCACAAAACTCATCCTTTAATTTAATTACTTAAATCAATAAAGAGTTGAAAGTGTTAGCTTTTTGAAAATATTGTACATATTGATCAATTCAATGTACGGCTAAGACTCTAGGATCTTACATGAGTTCATAATTTTAAATGGCAGAATCAGGCAGGTAATGACCTTGAAACTTATCAATACTTTAATTGATGAACCATAGAATATAATGACCACGGGAATCGTTATCCGCCCACTTTCATTTAATTTGTCTACCGTATCCATTATAATTTATATAACTTAGTTTGTAAAAATATCAATGAGCAATACAAATCACTTTTGACTTTCGTCGCGCACGATTCTTATAATCTCAGCAACCTTGAATATGATTCGCCTACATGATGGTGACACTGACGATTGAGTTACGAACAGATAACATTGAGATGATAAACTAAACCCATTTAATTTGTCACACATTTTGCATTTGTGTGGTCATTATAAAATTTGACACGTTTCATCCCGCTTTTATAGAATTAATTGTGAAAATAAGAACAAAACAATCATTTAAGGAGTGATATTTTGAAATTTGATACAAGTTCAGTGGGATTAAAAATAAAAAATTAAAAAAGTAAGGATATTTTTCGTAGAATGGGCAGTACTGTGACTTTTGATTAAGTTTGATTTAGAGTATTTTACAAATTATGTAGGTATTTTTACAATTCACTTCTTAAAATCATTACTGTCAAACATACATTACTTTTATTAAGGGGTAAAGAGGCATATCTCATAACACATCAAATATTTAACTGATTCTTTCATAACTGATTATTTTCTCAGCATCACTAATTAAGGATGATAATTTTAAAAGCTACAGCTACCAAATTGACTCTTTGGACTACAACTACAAGATTCATCTTTACAATTACCTTCGTTGGCTTTAACAATTTCAACACAGCTTTAACTACCGCAAGAGCTCTCCCTCTTCGCCCGGCAGTTGGTAATTCTACAAATTAAGCAGTATTTCATTTGTGCGTGTGCGTTTTTTGGCCTAATATTATCGGGAAACGTGAAACATTAGCTAATTTGCTTGGTTTATCAAACAACATCTTGATGAAGTAAAAGATAGCAAATATATATAATTGATCGATGAATTGATCAACTTAAAAAATTTGGAAGTTGCCTTCACTCGATTAGCTCATGTGTAATTTGTTTTTTTTTTTTTAACAAAATTGAAAAATCACTTACCACGTGTTCGAAAAAGATAAATTGCCCGTCTTTTTCAATAGGATGACCCGAAATTTATGCTGCATATAAAAAATATGCACGCAACCAAAATACATGACATCACGATAGATAGGCTGAAAAGTTCAAGCCCTATGAATTAAAATATCAGCTTCTGTTGTCATTGTCTTGTTCGCATTTTATTTTATTTTTTTTAATTTTTGGATTGTCTTGTTCTGATTATAATAAAAACGCAATTATATATATATAAAACGTCAATTAATGCTAATGATTCGACCTAATCTAAATATGTATTGGAGGAGCTATCCTAGGAGGTTGGCACTTGGTACTAGATCTTGTGTTGTTGCAACAAAGCTTTATTTTATAAGCATTTTTTTTTTGGTTTTCTAATAAAAGACCTAATGCCATTTCCCCCCCAAAAAAAACATAAATAAATAAAACCTAATATTTATTAATACATTCTCAAAAAAAAAATTTATTAATACATAATCAAAATACTCCAATAATAACTATTTGTCATCCTTTCCCGAATATATCTTTAGACATGTATATCAGTTATCACCTCAAGTCAAACTCCAACCACATAATAATAATAATAATAATAATAATAAAATGTAACTATCAGTTATCACTTCAACATTTTGTTGGGCCATCGATCCGAGCTTTATAAGCCCATATAACTATGCTGGGCCAACCTATTTCCTCAGCGAGTCTCAAAACGTATCAACGATATTACTCCCACGCGCTCTGAATTTCCGTGGATGACACACGGGTTAGCCGTTGAAAAATAGTTACAATACTAGCAGAGAAAAGGTCGCTGACTGAAGAACTGTTTGAACCGAAACTAATGTTTGTTTCTGCAAATTATAATCAGCCATGCAACTCAACACAATCTACTCTTCTTCTTCTTCGAAAATGCAAAACCTTAAACGACGTAAACCAAATTCACGCGCGAATGATTACAACTGGATTCATCGAAAACACTCATCTCACTACCAAGCTCGTAGCCACCTTCTCGTCTTCACCGTGCACACCTCTAATTGAATTCGCTCGCTATGTTTTCTTTAAATATCACGCATTTAAGGAAAAGAAGGACCCTTTTCTCTGGAATGCTATAATCAAGACGTATTCTCATGGGCTTGACCCAAAACAAGCTCTGGTTATGTTTTGTTTAATGCTTTATAGTGGGGTTTCCGTTGATAAGTTCTCGGCGTCGTTAGTTTTGAAAGCGTGTTCTCGGTTGGGTTTGATTGAGGAAGGATTGCAGATTCATGGCTTGTTGAGGAAAGTGACATTTGGGTCAGATTTGTTTTTGCATAATTGTTTGATTTCGTTGTATGTGAGATGTGGGTGTCTTGAATTCGCTCGTCAAGTGTTTGATAAAATGGGAATAAGAGACTCGGTTTCGTATAATTCCATGATTGATGGGTATGTTAAGAGTGGTAATATTGAGTCAGCTCGTGAGTTGTTTGATTCTATGCCTATCATAGAGAGGAATTTGATATCTTGGAATTCAATGCTTAATGGTTATGTGCAATTGAAAGCTGGGCTCGAGTTCGCTTGGCATATGTTTGAGAAAATGCCTGAAAGAGACTTGATTTCTTGGAACTCGATGCTCCATGGGTGTGTAAAGTGTGGAAAGATGGATGATGCTCAAGCCTTGTTTGACAAAATGCCAAAGAGGGATGTTGTCAGTTGGGCAAATATGATTGATGGCTATGCAAAATTAGGTAGGCTTGATGTTGCTAGGGGTTTGTTTGACGAAATGCCCAAGAGAGACGTTGTTGCGTGTAACGCCATGATGGCTGGTTATGTTAAAAATGGGTATTCCATGAAAGCTTTGGAAATCTTTGACAACATGCAATGTGAAGTTTGTTTGCACCCTGATGATGCCTCGTTGGTGATTGTTCTTTCAGCAATTGCACAACTAGGTCATATTGACAAAGGGGTAGAGATACATAGGTATCTTGAGAATGATTGGTTTTCTATGAATGGAAAACATGGTGTTGCTCTCATTGATATGTATTCTAAATGTGGCAGTATAGAGAATGCTATAAAGGTTTTTGAGCTGATAGAGGATGGAAGTGTTGATCACTGGAATGCTATGATCAATGGATTAGCCATTCATGGCTTGGGTGAATTGGCCTTTGATTTGCTCATGGAGATGGAAAGGCTATCCATAGAACCAGATGATATCACATTCATTGGAGTGTTAAATGCTTGTGCCCATGCTGGCTTGGTGAAGGAAGGTCTCTTATGTTTTGAGCTTATGAGAAGAATTCACGAGTTGGAGCCTAAGCTGCAACATTACGGATGCATGGTTGACATTCTTGGTCGGGCTGGGCACATAGAAGCAGCTAGAAATTTAATCGAGGACATGCCTATGGAACCAAATGATGTTATTTGGAGGACTTTGCTTAGTGCTTGTAAAAATTACGAAAACTTAAATGTTGGCGAGCCTGCAGCTAAGCGTCTCATTTGGATGGATTCAAGTAATTCGAGCTCTTACGTGCTTCTGTCTAATATGTTTGCTGGCCTTGGTATGTGGAATGATGCAAGAAGGGTTAGGTCGATGATGAAGGAAAGAAACCTAAAGAAACTTCCTGGTTGCAGTTGGATTGAACTTGAGGGAGTTGTTCATGAATTCTTTGTGCAAGATAAATCCCACCTCCAAGTTACAGACATCTATTATATGTTGGATAATATGTGGACACCTGATTCTGTGGCCACCTCTTGTACACATTGCGGTTGATTTCAAAGCCTTCTGGTCCATTGTACAAAGCAATAAATAAATCTGTTAATGCATATTGAATTTTTTTTACACTGAAACTACAATCGAACTATAACTTATATTACATAAGACTACTATTGATATTTATAATGTTCAGATTTTTACTCTTATTAATATTCGAGGGACGTTCGTTTACTTCATTCATATTTTGTAAAGGAGAAGAGTGTCTTACAATTGTGAGGGCACCAGCCACATGTTGAATTTATATTTACATAGGATTGAAAATGTGTTTATTCGTGCACGGACTGGGGACGCCAGCCATAACATTTATTTTTTATTACATTTTAGTCTCGGAAAAACATTAAACAATAAGATGAAACAGACAAAGGGTTAGAGAAAGTAGAAGCTTTATAGCTCATAGGTGAAGAGGACAAGAAATATTCACAGGCACAAAATGGAAAAGCAATAATGCCAAACCTTGATTTTTACATAGATTGCCCACAGAATAGATTATCGGATCAGGTCAATGTCTTATCATTATCAACGCACTGCCGTTTTGATATAATAGATTATATTAAAAGTTGTATTGGTTTGCAGTTGGATGGAATCACATGCCGATTTTGTAACGGAATCCAAATTTCGTTTGTTACAATAGCAAGTAAAAAAAAAAATGAGAAAGCTCACTTGAAGAATGAGAAAATTGAAACATCATGCCTTCTATCGGTTGCCTGACTTGAAACAAAAGAAAATTGCTTTGGAGGAGACAAGAAGAGAAGCTATTCTCATCATTTTTGGTTTTACAAAGCCTTGAACCTTTTGAGCAGAGAGATTCTTCAGTCAATTGTTAGTGCTATATTTAAGAGGATTTTTCTGAACTTTTAAACCACATAAAAGTTAACAAGTCGTTCTGGCGAGAAGCCAACTTGTTACATGGCTAAACTTCAATTACTAGAACTAAAGGGTTTACATTAAAGGCCCACCAGGTTCCAACAATAGATTACACTACTCCAAGTTCATGATTTCACAACTTCAGCCCTCAGGGAAGGACGGTACAAATACAATTAAACGTTAGTTGGTGATTGATCCATCTTGCCCCTTGCAGCTGAAAAATGAGTCAAACCTTAGTCAAAGTTATGAACTGCCAATAATACTGCTCAATTCCTGCATCACGTTTTCTATGGACGGCCTGTGGCTAGGAGATTCATGGGTGCAATGTAGAGCAATTTGCCCGAGGTCAGATGCCTCAGATTCTGAAAACTTTCCTTCAAGATTTGTGTCAATGAAATCTTCAACCTTAGATGACTCTGCTGCCTGGCGAATGCACTGGGTGATATTACATTTTCCACTCAGAATCTGGAATACAATCATTCCAAATGCATATATGTCACTCTTTTCTGTGAATCGCCCGGTGGTGGTGTATTCAGGAGCCAGATATCCCATGGCAGCACTGGCTTTGAGCATTGAGAAAACAATATCATCTGCAAGGAGTTTGTGCAGGCCAGAATCTGAAAGCATGGGACTATATCGTCTATGAATGAGCACCTTCTCAGCAGACAAATTCTGGTGAACTAGACCAGGTCTCTTTCCATGTAAATAACTGATGCCTGGTAAGAAAGACATCAAAATTCAGTATACACAAATGTAAAACAATGAGAACAAAATAAACACTCTCTATAACTTCCTTAAAAGAGGAACGTAAACTAACCTTTGGCAATTCCCTTTATGACAGATATTCTGGCAGCCCACTCAAGAACCTTTTCACTGCCTGCCTCTAAATCAAGATGCTGTAACAGGTTTCCATTGGGGACAAAATCATAGATGAGAAAACACTCACCTCTGCCTTTTGAACAGCAGATACCTCTCAACCTTGCAAGATTTTCATGTTTTAATGACGTCAATATCTTCAGCCCCTTCAAAAACTCACCTTCGTCAGACTTGCAACTTGTCTTGGTGATGGACTTTATAGCAACAATTGATCCATCTCTCAGGATCCCTTTGTAGGTGGCAGAAAAACTACTCTTTCCCAGCAAATTCACTTCAGAGAAGCACTGAGTTGCACGCTCCACCTCTTCCAAATTAAACATGAAACTCTCAAGAACTTCCTGAGAAAACCCACTTCCACTCTGACCTTTGGCCAATGGATCCCATCCATTGGAATACTCAAGGCTGATAAGTGGAGAAGCACTTCTCCTGCAAACCTCCTTTACCTGGTCGGTACTAAGACGACTGTCTGAATTATCAAAAGCATTTCCAATCTTCTGTTTTTGCCGACGGTACCAAGAGAATGTGAAAAGTCCAGTAACAGTCAATACTATAAACACAGCAATTACCCCCACGATGACGCCAGTATGTGGACTTCTGGCTGGATTTGAGCAACGGGATTGCCCACAATTAGCTGGTAATTTGGCTGACTCTGGAATATCCTTCGTTGAGGGACCATTAGGCCTGAATGGTTCAGGTTTACTAAGAGTTGGATGATCAGATGCTGTGCAATTTTTCAAATTAGTGAAGCCAACCCCACATAAGGCTGCATTGTTGTCATATTGGAATCCACTGTTCAGCCTCTTCAAAGCTTCATAGCCACGCACAAGTGAAAGAAAATCAAGATTAAATTTTATACATTCTAATTTTCTTTTAATAAATGAAATTGAAAAGCCCATAACAGCACATGAAATATTTGGAAAGACCATATTACCTGGAGGAACATTTCCAGAGAAAGAATTATTACGGATGTCTAGAACTTCCAGCTTAGGCACATTAGCTAACTTAACTGGAACTGAACCGAAAAGACTATTAAAGCTCAAATCCAACCTTGTCAACCTCCCCAAATCTCCCAAACTAGCAGGAATTGCACCAGTTAATTGATTGTATTGCAAAGCAAGGACGCTGAGCTTACTCAAAGATCCCAACTGAGTGGGTATGCTCCCAGTCAATTTGTTGTAACATAGCTGTAGAACTGTATACAAAAAAGATCCACCATTAAAGCTCAGTTGATGAAAATCACAATGTGCTTCCACCAATAAACATGAAATCTGACAATGTTGCTCAAGGTTCAAGCTAGATGAGTCAACTACGTGAACCTAAAGTCTGGAAACAAACCTGTAACGTTGAATTCAAGAATCAGTAATTATCACCCAAGCTTCAATTTAATTTCATTTATCCAAGTTATTATCACAACCCAAAAACATTTAAAAGAACTCAGCGTTAAAGATTTAAGCTTTTTACTTAACAACCTATTTTCAAACTTTAGGTGATGAGTTGAAAAAATGACCTTCATTACATCCCCCACATGTAATAAGTAACCAAAAGGAATCAGTGAGAATAACATTAGTAAAGCCTAGATAAAGAAACTAAAAATCAGAGCTTTTTATTTTACACAGTTCAATCTACAGTGATTGAGTTAAACGAAGTAAAAAATATCTAATAAATTTTTAAAGGCCAACCCAGAAAACATAAGTGTAATAGAATTCAAATGTAATAATTTGGATATGGAGAAAGAAAAAAAAATTTATACTCTTCTCTGCAAAAACCAAGAACCAAAAATAGCGACCCACCTTGAAGATTAGTCATGTTTCCAATTTGAGAAGGAATCTTGCCAGAGAGATTGTTGACATTGAGGTACAAGTCAGTAAGCTCACTCAAGCTAGCAATCTCTTTTGGAATCACCCCGTTCAAGGAATTGAAGTGGAGGTACAAGCCGGTCAAGCTCTTGAGCCCGCCTACAGCTGCCGGTATCTCACCGGAGAGACCTTTTCCCTGAAGGGAAATGTTAGCCACGTGGCCATTCTCATTGCAGGCCACGCCGTCAAAAGAGTCAGTGCTACATGGGTCAGCGTTAGGAGTCCAAGAAGTCAAGAACCGGTTTTCTGGGTCTAATGAGTCTTTGATTTGCATGAGAATGTCGAGCTCTGAAGTTGAAGAGAGTGTGTGAGTGATGGAGAGGAAGAGAGTGAAGACGTAGAGGGAAAAAGACATGTTTACTTTGTAGGAAAATGAAGGAAAATGCGAGAGAAAGTGTGGGAAATGTGTTTCGATTTTTCTTGGTTGGATTTGAAGTTGAAGTGAGAGAAAAGAGCTCGTGAAGAATTCGAAAGTCAGGTCAGTTTCGGTGTTTTAATAAGCTTACCTCAGTTAATAGTAACTGAGCACACTTAACAAAAGTACAAAATCCTCGCCTCCTTTTCTTCTCTCCGGTGAAAATTTTCCAGTGCCGTGCGGTTTATCTTGGGACTTGTTAAAGATAGCATCTGAGCCCCTATCCTTCATGTTTTCTTAACAAAAGATATAGCTTTCCCATTCTTAACAAACAAGTCCTTGATCAATTAATAACATTGAGTATGAAGAAGGGTTGACAATTTAATTTTTAGGTTTGATTCAAAAAAATTTTGATACAAATCTTAAACCTATGAATCAATTTTTTTTTATACTAAATCCTAATCTTAGAGACTTAGACCTATGAATCGAAATGAACTTTACAGTTCATTAAATTTCTTTTTATTATTTATTTTTAGTTCATTTTTTGAATAACTTATCTAAATTAAACAATAATAATATGATCAATTTTATCTTTGGCCAAGTGATAGAAGCCATATTCTCACTCACTTCAAGTCTCCTAAATTGTAAATATGGTGACTAAATTTCCTTCCTCAATTATTTAATAATTGAGTTGAGCCAGTCTACTCCCTTTTCTCAAATATTAGAAAGGATAAAAATCAATATGGGCAGTGTTTTATAAGAATTAATATAAACTAGTTTCAGTAACAGCCTGATTTGTAAATATCAGTTATAGGTCATATGATTCCATGGCTAAAAAAAAAACAATAATCATATGTATTTTTAGTTCATTTTTTTACTCATATCTCTTAGTCTATCTATGAACCAATAATTTGGTTTATTTAGATAATCCGCCCCTAATTTGAGCATTTATATTTAACGTGAAGGATATTTTTATTATAATAATGCTACATATACAGAAAAGAATTCAAAGTTTAGTACAAAGATAAAAAAGATAAGAACAACTCTTATCACACAATGAGTTTTTTTAGCAATAGTTTTGTTATTTTTTTATAATATTTTTTGTGCTCTTAACACTATATTTTCACCGTTTAAATAGAATTGGGGACCTATTCTATGCAATGAAAAACACTGCCTTTTAACTGTAAAATATAATAAATGGAGGTCCTTTACTCTATTTAGTATTAGTTTTTTTTTTTTTTAATAATTATTCTGCTTGCTTGCTTGCTTACTTAGTGAGCGTTTTTGAAAAGTATGGGACCCAGAATTCAAAAATTGACAGTAACGGTGGGGCCCAATTTTAGGAACGAGAAGTATGGGGCCTTGCACGTGATGATGAATCACCATTCACCAGTGACTCCTGCACCGGCAAAGATATTCACACTTTCACAGTGTGACCCAATAGCATCATTTAGAATTTGAATTCTTCCTCCTCGTGAGTTCATTCTCCTCTCTGTTCTAATCATTAAAAAATGGTTCCACTTTTCTTTCTTGGAAAGGGCCATATATATATATATATATATATATATATATAAAAGGTTAGGAGTTGGTCATTTTCAAAAAGAAAATGATCGTGTATATAAATAATTGTCTTTCGAAATTAATTGTTTAATGGGAAGTTAAATTTTGTGCAGCTGGCTGGTGCCGTGGAAAATCAAAAAATTTCAGTGGATTTTAGTACAATATATATGGCGCCCTACAAAGCTACCGCAATTAAAAAAAAAAAGAAATCTGTGAGTTTTCAAAGCACGTGAACTCTTTGCATCCTTTTCCCAGAATTTATCAATGATTGATGGTTGAAAACTAGCACCCTGCTTTTTTGCCACGTATGAAGCAAAGGTAACCACAGTTTCACCTAGTGGCGGCATATTTTGCTTAAGAATCTTGTTACGGTACATTATAATGTGTTTACAATATCTCTCACACGCTAATTTAATGAATAATGATAGTGCTCAATAATTTAAAACTATGTTTAAATTTGATGTATCGTGCATTATATTATAATATATCGTAGCAACGCCTTATGGTTAAATAAATAAGAGAGGTTTGTTAAAATAATAATTGGCGAGTAATTGAGATTCGTTTTGAAAATGGATGGACCCATAACCCATTGGAGAGATCCATGTGAACCTTAATTAAATTTTATGCAAGTTTCTGTTCCACTTATCTTCTAGCTCTACTTAAAGGACCATGTCATTAATCCGGAAAGACCAGGCAGCAGCGAGGACATATTAATTTAGTGGGGGACCAGAAGCTGCATTATTGCATTGCCGTGGCATTACCTAAGCTATACTAATTAAAACTTTCTTTTCTCTGCGTGCTCTTGAATTTATTAAACTTATCCAAATAATAATTTATGTGGTTGGAAAATGGATTTTGGAAAACAAAAAAGAATCGATGGACACACTCACCCACTCATTTTTTATTGTGTTCTCGCTTATTTTCCCGTTTGTTTGGTACTTTTGTTTGTTCTGTTGTTTGTTAGTGTTTTTCTTTAAATTGAAACATCAATACCAAATAAAAAACAAAATTTCCGAGTCTTGTTTCAATCACGACCTTGACTTTTTTCCCTTCGTTAAGATTTCTCCTTTTACTGTTTATTATGATTCAAAATCTTAACATGAGAAAGAAAGATTATGGGTATTTTATTTATCAGACTTTTGTCCGAAGAAAATCTGATCCAGTCTCGTGTCCTTGCTGGATTGCTCTTTTGCTCTATTGCACTTGTTCAGTTTTTCTCTCCGTCTTTTCGGCTTTTACAGTCCTTTCTCATCTTTCACCTTCTCTTATCTCCATTACATTTTTTTAAAAAATTTTAAGAGAAAAAATGAACATTTGATTATTACAATTCAAATGGAGGTTTTTTATTCTTTTTCACGGAGGAATTCCCGCACGCGCGCGCGCGCACATAGAGTGAGAGAGGTTTTCAATAAAGGAAACCTAATTTTATTAAAGTTAGGAATAAATTAAAAAATAAAAATACATATTTTTAAATATTAAAAAATAAAATACAATGTATCAGAATCTGTATTTATTTATTTTTAGTTTATCCAAAACTTTAATATAACTAAAGATATCTAATTAAAATATTTATATATATATATGATTGGGCTATGTTAAAAAGTTGTTTCACCTTATAACACGGCTTAAATCTTAATAATTATGTAATCATAAAAATAATTTATTTTTTATTTAGACGTACTTTAAGGTAGAACAACGTTAAATTAACCATGACCTTATGGGTATATATGCGAACATACATATATGGGTGAGGCATATGAACCTTTAAATTTTGTATTTTAATACGTGCTTTGGGAGACGCGAGTCATATGCTCATGCCCAAACAACAACCTAGGTTGGCGCACATAATGGTGATATTGACACACATTTTTCACTTACCTCCTTGCTGGAATGAATTGACACATATTGTGTTGACTTGATTCCATGAAAAATAGTAGCCTTTTCTTGTTACGCACACGTTGGTTCATGACCCCTCTTTCTTTCTTTCTTTCTTTTTTTTTATAAAAAAATGAATTTATAGGTCAATAGTCTATTTTGTTTTGTGCATTGGGAACAAAGAGGTGCCATTTTATGTATAAACCATTTAAGAGAGAGGGGGTAGTAAAAATGTTAAAATGCATTGAATGAACAACTATTGAAAGTAGAAAAAATGGAAGTAATAATGGGCCCATAAACCATTGCTTGCAAAGCTTATGAACCACACAACTTAGATATCCTGTTCGAGTATATGAATTTTGGCATCCCTCTAGATTCTTTATAAAATCATTCTTTAATTAAAATTATTTAATTAACTAAAAACAACTTAATTCTTTTTTTTTTTGAATGAAAATTCAACTAAATAATTAAATAAAATTATTCTTTTAATATTATTTTACACCCAACCCATTTAGTAATTTATATTCATGTCTTAAATTTTAATTGAAAATAATTTTTTTGAGAAACTTTTAAGAATCAAGAATTACGGAGATAAAAATCATGCAATAAGAAGAAAATAATTTAAGATTTTATGATGAAATTTGTTGACAAGATAATTGTTTTTAATTTATGATTTAGTCACATTTTAAAATTTAAGTTGGGGGTATTCAAAGGGGGTGTTATAAGGATTTTTGGCGGGGTGTTAAAAGCACAACTCATCTATTTATAACCCCATTCAATTCTTGAGTTGGCCCCATAACCCAGATGGATGATCCTTGGACCCATTGTTGGCCATTCGCCCCAGAAGCTCAAGTGCCCTGCGCCGGCTCTTTATTTCGATAATAGCTAGGGTTTCTTCCGCCAGCAGGCAGCGCAGCAGGAGTGACGTAGAGATAGAGTGGCAGCGAAACTCTACTCTCCGCCAGCATCAGCATGGGTCGTATGCACAGTCGAGGGTTTGTTCTTCTCGTGATTTGGAGCTCATTTAATTTACAAGCAACGATTTTCTCTCATTTATTTCTATTTTTTCAGTAAGGGTATTTCCGCATCAGCTCTGCCTTACAAGAGGACACCGCCGACTTGGCTTAAGATCTCTTCTCAGGATGTTAGTAACCCTTGCCGCATCATTTTTTTCTCTTATATTATGGCCGCTGAGAATATTGAGAGTGAGAGAAGTTCTTTTTTTCAAATGATTTTAGAGGAAATTATGAATCTCGTGCTTTCTCATCGATAGGAAACTTAATCAGTTGCTGTGTTTACTTCTCGTGTACCATTTTAATGTTTTAGTAATTGAATTTAGAGTTTCTTAGGGCGGTCCTTTAATTATTCATTGCTTTTTTATATATGTAATTGCTTATCATGTTTGGTTTTATAAAAATTAATGTACACTGGGGATGTCTGTTGGAAAGTATCTTACAGTGAAAAGTATTTTGAACCTGTGTTTTTATTTTTTTTTTGGGTGAATGTTGTAGCTTTCATATATGTGCCCTTGTTTGCTGATTTAAAGCTTGTTTTCTTTGAATCTTTCAGGTGGAGGATAATATTTGTAAGTTTGCGAAGAAGGGTCTAACGCCATCTCAAATTGGTGTTATTCTTCGTGATTCCCACGGGATTGCTCAAGTGAAGAGTGTTACTGGGAGCAAAATTTTGAGGATACTTAAGGCTCATGGTATATTTTGCTAGAGACTTTTGTTTCCCTTAGGATCTGAAAAATAATGTTTTCAACTGATTATTGGCTTTTCCTCCCTGGATTTTCATTATTTGGTTAGGGCTTGCTCCTGAAATTCCTGAGGACTTGTACCACCTGATCAAGAAAGCAGTCGCTATTAGGAAGCATCTGGAGAGGAACAGGAAGGATAAAGATTCCAAGTTTAGGTTGATCTTGGTTGAGAGCAGAATCCACCGACTTGCTCGCTACTACAAGAAGACAAAGAAGCTTCCACCTGTATGGAAATAGTAAGTATCTCTGCTTTGTAATATTGAATGGTTCTCGTATTTAAATTTATATAGCTTGATTAGGATTTAGCATCCATACGTTTGGTGATTCATTCTCTAGGAAGCTGTTGAATGCATGTAACGAGTAGAGGTTCATTAGAATTAATTTTTGTGGTAATATAGCCATGTTCAAATATGTAGGGGCAGAGCACAGAGCATCCACATTAAGTAATTCTCATCTTTGTGACATTCTTTCATCGGGTTCTAAGGAGCTAATTTGTCAAACATATGCTTGAAATATTTTATTCCTATTACGTATAATATTTGATAATAATCTAATAATCTGCTCTGGTTCTCTGTTTTTGCAGTGAGTCAACCACTGCCAGCACTCTCGTGGCATAGGTGAGATATATTTGGTACCCACTTTTGGAACTTCCAGGATCGTATCTTTGACAAGTGGCCTCTAGTTTTTTCCTTATTTATTGTTATTTCTTTTATAAGGACTTTATGCTGGAAGAGTGAGTTGAACTAATTAGGGAGGAAATGATGTTTCATGTCTTGGACTAGTTCATCATTTGTTCTCTCTGGATCCTTTTGTTTTTTTTTTTTTGGGTATTTTATTGAAATTATGATTCTTAGATGCATAATATTCTTTCTAATGTGGAAATTTCTATGGATGTCGTTGACGGGGTTTGGTTTTGCATGACCTTTCTCCGTTGGTTGGATTTTTGAAGATGGTACTTTTCTTACAGGTGCTCTTTAGTAATCCATGATGCAGAATTTCTATGTTTTGCTTTTGTAGTTTTGTTCTTCCTAACTAATGAAGATGGTCAGGTGCTTGGTTGTGAAGGTTGCAATACTGCATATGACACTGAAGTGACACTAGCTTAAAGGGTTTTTAACCCAAAAAAGAAAATTATTTTGATAAATGAGTTTAAAAAAGTAATAGTATGAAGGTAGTAAAATAAGCCGAGCCAAAAAAATATATATAAAATGGATTGGATATAGCTGAGTTGAAAAGAAAAGAAAAATGATTACTTTTTTGACCTTTTAAGTATAACCCGCTTTCCTCAATATGCAGGGAATGTGAAATAAAATAAGGATGTTGATTGAGTATCAAAATTGTAATTTAGATTTTGAATACAAAAAATTAACAGTACTCTGACAGAAACAATGAAAAAACAATACTAATTGGCTGAGATTTCGGTGTTAATTTAAAAATAATCTATTAATACAGCGGTAACCCTAATCGGGTGTATCGCGTTCAGTTTATTTAGTATTTTTCATTTATTTCACATGGATCGCACAAGGACAAGGTGCAACTCTGCTTCATGTTATGCATGCTCAATTATTCCTTTTTGGTATTTTTGTTATTATTTACACAATATGGCATGTGTAAAATCCAAATTGAAACACCTATTATTGTTATTTAAAAGGTAGGAAGATATATAACTAAATTGTTGATACCACAAGTGAAATTATTCATGGAGCAGAGAATAAAAACGAAGAGGGAGTTGCAGGGAGGCAAAAGAATTTTACCTAATTATGTTCAGGATTGTTTTTTTCACACTTTTAAATTATTGGGGCCGTTTTAGATTTTGTCAAAAATCTGCTTAATTTTTTTTTTTCACTTTTAAAGGGCGATATTCATATTTTTAACATGTAAAACTGTATTTTTTAAAAGAAAAATATAAAAAATATGCACTTAAAAGTCCGATCATTGTTTTAGTTATTTATTAATATTTTTTTTAAAGAATTTTAGCTTTGGACACGTGATTCGAGAGGATTAATCATTGAAGTGGAAACGCAGCGTTGTGGGCTATAGGGATTAATGGGCCATGTGCGAGCTAAGAGGAACATATTCCTGTCCCAGCGCTAGGGCCTAGGGGTTTTACATTTGTATACGGGAAAATGATTTCCGCTTTCCATAAATAAGGCCCGTTCGGTATTATTTTCCTATTGTTGTTTTCATGAAATAAAAATGAGAATGAAAATTTATTTTTAAAATTTAAAAATGTGTGCGATATCATTTTCAAAATTTTGACAATGAGAAAAGTAAAACACGTTATGTAGGAATATTTTAAAGAATTATTATTGAAATAATTTTCATAAACTTAATATTAGTAATGTATAATTATTTTTATTATTTAATTAGTTTGATTATTCTAATTTTAAGAATAAATTAGGTGAGTTTGTAAATTTTTTTGTTTAAAGAAAAATGATGAACTCTACATATTTGATTTAATTTATATATAAAAACTCAAATATTATAATGTATATAAAAAGAAAAGATTATTGTGAGGAAAATTGATTTTTTGGGAATAATAATAATAACAATAATGTTGTTGTTGTTGTTGATATTATTATTATTTTGAGAGATTGTGGAAGAAAATTGTTCATTTTGGAACTTAATATTGTATTGGAAAACAAGGAAAACAAGAAAAAGTTGTAATCAGTTAAAAAAAAAAGAAAAAAGAAAAAGTTGTAATGTATATGATATTTTAGTAGTATTTTGTGCATGTTTGGTGTGACTTATCTAATGGCTATAAGTGTTTATTTAATCACATAAGCTCTTTTCAAAATTTTTGTTGTTGTTTGGTTGTCTTTTGAGTAGAGCTTTTAAAGATTAAATAAGTTATTTTGTCTCTAGTAACAAAAGATTAAATTTTGAGCTTTTAGTAGTAGAGTTTGAAGAGCTTTTTCAAAATATTAAAATATCCAAAATATTATTTAGTTATTTCACAATCTTATGGTGTATTTACTTGATGGAGTAGGAGTAAGGAGTGTGGATTCCCCCCACTCCAGCTTTTACTTACATTTTTAAGGAGGGAGTGAGATTCTTACTCTGTGGGTCCCACTTATTTTTGGAGTGGGGAGTGAGATTCCCACTACCATGGGGGGAGGTGGGAGTGGAATCCACCCCCCTCTTCCTTTTTCACCTTTTTTTTTTAATTTAAATTTAATATAATTAAATTTAATAAAATAAAATGAATAATATTTATTTAAATAATTATATTATATTATATTATTTTATAAAATTACATTTATGAACAATAATAATATTAAATTTATTTAAATATAATATTATTATACTTAGTTAAAAATAATAATTTACATTGATTCTAAGTTAAATAATAATAATAATAGGATATTCATAGAAATATATTATTTAAAAATAATATTATTATATTTATTTAATATTAATAATAATAAATAGTTTATTTTAAGAAAATATTAATTTTGTACTATATTATTAATAATAATATTTCATTTGTGTTGCTCTTATCAATAATTTTTAATTTACATAAATAAAATTAAAATTAATAAAAAATTGTGATTTACATAATTAAGATTATTAGTAATTATTATTAATTTACAAATATATTAAAATAAATATTTTATTTTTCAAATATATTTTTATTAATTTTATAATTAAAAACTACAATTCTTTAAATAAGGGTGAAACTGTAATTTGAAACCATTTACTTCCAATCAAAGACAAAGTAAACATATTATTGGATTCTGATTCCAATTCTATACTCCCATTTCAATGTAAGTAAATAACCTACTCTCACTCCTACTTTACACTCCTGATCCCAGGATTCCCACTCCAATCCAAAAAGTAAACGCTACCTTATTTAATTTATTTCATGACATAACTTTAAATAATTTACTCATTAAAATAATTTTACAATTATTAATAAAAGCTCTCATCGACAACCAAACAACTAAATTTTTTTTTTGTAAAAACTTTATTTGTAAAAGTTCTATTAACAAAAATTTTACTTAAATAAGCTCTATTTAAAAAGCTATTTCTATCAAGAACAACCTCTATTTCTATAAAATTTTCAACATCTTTCTACTATATTTCACACAAAATTTAATATTTCTTCGACAAACATATCCTAAAATAATTTAAAAATCACATCCAATTCTAGCAAGGTACTTTTTTTTTTCAATATTTATTGTAAAGTTAGTTTTTTGAGTTTAAGTTTTTATTTCGTTTACTTATATAAATGTTGGGTATTTTTGATTTAATTTTTTTAAAATATGATGAAATATATTTAAATGTATGTGTAACTTTTCATTTTTGTGGAATTTATTGTGTTGATCATTGATAAATGAGTTTAGTATTATAATATATGTTCCATATCGTAAATTTAGGCTTCTCAACTTCTACATCTCTAAACAAGTCTCGAGTCTAAGTCAGAAAATTTTAATAAATTTAAGAAGTGTTCAATTTAAAAAATATAAAATTTCACATCTTAATTTCTTGTGTGATACCGTAATAAAAAATAAAATAAAATAAAATGTAATTATGTGAAAATACCATACAGTAATAGTATCACTAGTCCTTCTCGGCCCCCCTTCCCTCGACAACAGAAGCCGGTTCGATGAGGGCTCCTCATCCTTGGCTTCTTTCGCTCAGTCCAGTAGCTGGACTCAAAGGTTTGGTTTAACTAATTGATAAAGGATTTATAAATTTTAAGTTTGTATTTATTTATTTGAGAGTGGTGGTGGCAGAGGTCATATGGCTTCTGAGTTGAATGTGAAAATGCGGAGTGATGGATTTGCCAAAGTTGAAGATTGACTAAAGCTGAATTGGAAGACAATTGCCCAGGTTCCATTAAGACCACACACAGCGAGGTTGGTTCCATGAAATTCTTCTCTCGTTGCTTAATTTTCGTCTCTAATATCTTCCACCAATGATGATTTGGAAAATGTTCATCCATTGAACTCGCTTTTTGATGCTTTTAAAGTGCATATTGTTCTTCCACTCTTGTTTATTTTGCGTATCTATTGTTTTGTTTTATTCCTCCGGAGCAGCGGTTTAGTCTCCTGGTCCTGGAGGAAAATGGAGAACTTCTAATACACGTGCAAATCAAAGCTACACAATCACGGTTTTATTTCTTTTCAGTCTCCTGAAAAATGAAAAAATGTAAAGGACTGTCATTGGATCTGTTGGAAATTTAGCTATTTTATATGTTACTCCCACCTTCTGTGAACTGATCGATGTTACGTTGAAGTTTTTAGCAGCTAAGGATGCTATAAAGAGGGTGCATTATGTGTTTGAAGCCCCCTCATTCATGAATTCCTAATAATAACCTATACTATAGCTATTTCTATGAACATTAGCCCTTTAGTGGGAGAGGCCAGAGAGTTATTCTCTTTTTGTGTCTTTGGATTATTGAATGCAAGCACAGGCAGAGCAAAAGAGCAGAGAGCCCAACTCTTAAAAGTTATTAGAAGTGATATTTTTGACTTGTGCATGTTTCAAAGCCTAGGCACATGTTGCTTACTGAAGACGGGACAAACTTCTCAGCTGCTTTTAGCAGTAAGCTTAACACAAAAACCCTCCTTTACAGCTAAGATGAAATTATATCAGCAGAGGAAAAGGTGCATATATGCTTCAATAGCTATCAATGTATATGTGGGAATATCTAGTACTCATTCATAATTCAATTTATTCCAAACACTGAAATGAAACAGTTTTAGATTACAGGTATGAGATGGGATGTTAATGTTTTGATCTTTCTGAACGTTAGAAAAGCTCTAGAAGGTATTGCTAAATGCAAATTTTTAGAACCCACCATCCTCAAAATGAATTCCACTTATTCACCCGCTAGACTAGAACGTTGGTCTTGTGCTATAAGTGATCTGGAAAAATCCGAAGCATGCTTTTGTTGTTATGTGTTTTCCTTGTGTGACAATCAGATGGAATGAATTAATGGTGTTGTGCCAGTTGTGTTTTCCTTATTTTTTTTCTCTCTCTCTCTGTGTACCCGCAAAATTCTAAGAAACCTTCGGGTTTGTCAAAATTCACAACTTCTGACGAGAAAATAATTTATTTATTTAT
The DNA here is from genome assembly GCA_030449835.1 of Clausena lansium. NCBI lineage: Eukaryota > Viridiplantae > Streptophyta > Magnoliopsida > Sapindales > Rutaceae > Clausena > Clausena lansium. The sequence continues at coordinate 6,851,736 of JASUUF010000257.1, forward strand.
TTTGTTTGTTTGGAATGATAGTCTAAGGAATTTGTTTTTTGTTTGGTTGCTGAGAAAATTAAAGAAAAACGGAGAAAATAAAACTTCTGCAATTTAGTCTGAACGAACTTAATTGATTGCATTGTTCTTAGACCATCAATCTATGATTTTGCACTGTGCTTAAAGTTTCAATATCTGATTTTCTTGATAGTGTTTGTGGTGGAAAATTTAGTGGTTAGCATTCTTCCCTCTTAGATATATATATATATAAGGAGGAACTTTTAATTTAGATCACGGGATTGCACTCTGTGTTAACTGATTTCAAGTAGAAACGGAATTTTAAAAAGTGGCCTTTTCACTTACATTGATCTAAAATATTATTATGAACAAGGACGGCACCTGGTTTGGTTTGGGAGAAACCCAGGAGCAAACAAACCAACAACCGTATTAGCGCTTTCATGAGTTTAATCTGCTTATACATAATTTTGCCTCGGAGAAATCAGATCCAACCCATGCCCTTTGGTTAGTAATTGCCTTTACTCAAAGCCGCAGAGACTGTAGACAGCCATGTTTAATAACAGTAACACGGTCTTGCATGAAACATTATACGATGTTCGCCCGAGGTGCATGTCCATGAAATGCGTCGGCCAATTCATTATTATTCCAAATTGACAGCTCGTTGAAATCGTTTACTGATTACAGCTCTCAGATTTGATTACACAGAGATAATACACGGGTATGTATGTAAAGGAAAGGTTGCGTACTTGAGCCACACAAAACTAGACAATGAGAATGCAGAACACTTGCCCAAATAACTTGTTACCTTTGCAACAAAGAGAAAGAAGACTCATAAAAGTTCCATTTTATTACTTTTGAGCCGAGGCAGTTAAGAATATGATGCAAATGAAAACTACAAACACAACTACCCTGCGAACACACATCAGATGAAAAATAACTTCCACTTTTCATATTTCTATCTTATTTTAGATTCAATAGGAATCACATAGAGACTGGTTATTAGGTTCTTACAACTGACAGGCGAGCTGCTTTGCAAGTATCAAATCGCCTACAAATGCCCTGGAATTTAATCTTCTTGAACAAGAATTGGTGAGAAAAAACTTCTTTTTGGAAAACAGCAATACATTGATCCTCTACTTACAACTGCTACACAATATACCATCTTCTCGGAAAGCCATTCCCAAAACTTCCAATTGCCAGTTGACACTCCCCCATATTTAAAAATCGGAATATGCTCCCTTTAAAAAGAATAAAAAATTAATTAAAAAAGAATACCAAGGAATATCATCCAGGTTTTGCAATAATAACTCCCCAAAACACCAGAGCCAGGCATGTGGCAGCACTTGCCAAGGCCTGCACTAGCAGGAGAAGGAACACCATTCTGGCAGGTTACTATTAAGCTGATAATCACACACAAGACTAGCAATAATTTTTATGCTTGGCTACCAGAAGTCTTGCCAATGTAGTCAAACTTCTAAGAAATGGAAAATTCTCTCCATCTAAAATTCCCTAAAGTACAGCATGCAAACAATAAACTAAAATATACAATGAAAGTGAAAAGACCATATGCAACTGAAGATTCTACTGTAATTGGCCAAATCTACTGAGGTCGGAAGATCTAAACTGACGTCAAAGATCCTGACTATAATAGAATTAATTGAGACTGCTGGAAGTTGGTTACATCACAAACAATATATGGAAGAATAACCATTCCTCTTAAAGAGTAGACATTAAATAAAAGTAATATCAAATTTTCAACTTCTATGTTCTATGTACCAGTAGGGGTGGAAAACCAATCATTCCCTGGAGTTAGTGAGACAGAAGTACTTCCCTCAAAAATTATAATCTGATAATTCATTCACAAGAGTTCAGTAAAACTGCAACTTACTAGCTTGTCATGTATGAATACAGCAAGATTTATTGGTAAGTTAGGCAAAGTAAGCACTTCCATAATTAGAGTACACATATTTTAACAGCTCATGGCAAGACAGTCACTAAAAAAAATCAGTCAAAAATTTAGCAGCTCAGAAAATCAGGGACATTAGTAATACACCAATAAGAGGAATTAGGTAATAAAAACAGTTAAATGTAATTGAATTTACCTAGTACGTGTGCTCTTTTATTGAATTGCATGGCAATGATACATGTCCAACAATCAGCATATGTTCTGAGTCATGAATTCTACAATGCTGAAACTACAACAATTACACTCAGAAGGGGTAAAAAAAAAAAAGGGAGGTTCTGGCTTTCTTTAATACATCTCAGGACTGGCCAGCAAATAATGTTCACCAACCACAAAATTTCTCCAACGCAGTAGAACTTGATGTTCCTCATATTGGCATGATCAGAAATTTATAAAAGATGAACAGTAATTGGGCAAGGAACAGAGAAATGTTAAACAATCATAAGAAGCATAATAAACAAGAATTCAAAGGATCCCACCACACAATCAAAAGAATATATCAACCAGCAGCCTTCTTTCCACCAGCGTAGTAACTGAGGTACCACCGCACAAACTTCTTCAGCCCTGTCTGCAGATCTGTTGTCGGCTTATACCCAAGTTCTCTCTGAGCCAAACTAATATTCGCATGAGTAAATGGAACATCACCATTTCTCGGCAACTTCATAATATTTCTCTTGGCCTTAACCTTCAAAAACCTCTCCAAGATACTCACAAGATCTGAAACCGGCACAGGAGAAGTGTTCCCCAAATTGAAAACCCTCAACTGTGCTCGTCCCCTCTTCTTCCCCCCACTTCCGGTACTCTTCTCTGCAGTATCCAGTGCCGCTAAACAACCCTTCACAATATCATCAATGTAGGTAAAATCCCTAGCAACCGTGCCATGTTCAGGGGTCTCAAATATCGGAATCGATTTACCCTTCAAAATGTCCTTAGTAAAAAAGAAATATGCCATATCTGGTCTACCCCAAGGTCCATAAACGGTGAAAAACCTCAACCCAGTCAAAGATAATCCATAAATGTGATTATAAGTATGTGCAATCTCTTCACCGGCTTTCTTAGTAGCAGCATATAAACTAGCAGGCTGATCAGTTCTATCTTTTTCACTAAATGGCACCTTAGTATTAAGCCCATAAACAGAACTAGAACTCGCCCACACAATAGCAGGTTGCGGATTAGCATTTTTACAAACTTCAAGTAAACTAACAAGACCAGCAATGTTACTATGCACATAAGAATTAGGATTCTGCATTGCATACCTCACACCAGCTTGTGCAGCCAAATGCATCACGTGCGTAAAAGATACCATATCGAACAGTTTCTTCAGAAGAGCCATGTCATTTATATCACCTTCAACGATAAAAATTCCACTTCGCTCCAAAAGCGCTTGCCTTGCTCTCTTCAAAGAAGAGTCATAATAGGCATTGAAATTATCAAGACCAAGAACACCATCACCACGCCTTTTAAGGGCAGATGACACGTGGGTGCCCACAAAACCAGCGGCACCAGTGACCAAAACGGAGATGCCGTTTCTGGCCCTGACCCGGGCCGATGACCTGATCCGTTTCTCAAAAGCGGGGCCTCCCCAGTTGTAAGTGCGAAGTGAACGGCGAGATGGATCAGCAGAGGGTAGAGGATTGGACGATGGGGATCTAAAGAAGAAAATCAAGATTACGGCTAAGAAAATGAAGGACCAAAATGTGAGCTTTGCCAAAGAAGAATGGTATCGGAGTCTGTTAAAATAAGGGGATTTGTCCATCTTGAATTTTCCAGGAGTTGAGGGAATGTTATCAAGATGGGACATTTGTTTCAGCTGTGACATTTGGGAGTTTTTTTTTTTTAGATTTTTGATTTTAGGGTTAGGGTTTGTTTTGAAGATGAAGGATAGTGAAGGCCAAAGGGTTGTTTGTTGTTCGTTCTAAGCTCTCATGAGGTCATGTTCTTTCTTGTGAGCAAAATGGGAATGGGAACCTTCTACTTGTTTCTTGGAGAAATGGGTTGATTTGCTCTGCTTTGCTTCGCTCTATGTATTGGGTTTTATTGTTATTCAAAAGATCAAGATTTGATTTTGTTTTTAAAGAGAGAATTTTTAAAACTTGGGTAATGGAGATCAAGAAAGGCCAGAGAAAAAGAACTGTGAGTAATGGAAATGGGGCTACTCCAGTTTTGATTTCAATATCAATATCCAAATATCAATTGCACCTTGTTTTAAGATATGATTTAATTTATTATCATTAGTCATTACTCTTCTTATTATTTTGGTGTAATTTGAAAATATTTTGGGAGGGATGTGAAACGTAATAACACTTTAATTCAACCTTTTATCTACTGCAAATTTTTGTTTGGGGTAAAATATAATTGTTGCCAGTTATTAATTTTGGGATTTAAATTTGCAATAAAATTACAACTAAGACGGATAAGTTTCTCAGTTTAAAGGGAAATTTTCGTTGTAATTATTGATGTGTAATGAATTTATATTAGGCTACTTTGTGTTTAACACGATTCTTTGCAGTTTACAAGTGTGTGTGTGTATATATACAGTGCCTAATTTTCCAGGCTTGGATTTCTTTTTCCTTTGGAAACTCCACAGAGAATTGAGTTATTTTAGCGAGTGACAATTATCATCTAAAGACCGGTCCGGATATTGTTCCGTATGCAAAGCGATTCAGCAGATAATCATGTTGATAATCAGATTTTGGTGTTATTGAATTTGTTGGTGCTATTGATTTAATTAATGCTCATTAAGAGACGGTTGCATTGCATCCACAGACAGCATCATCATTTATGACAATATGATTTGTATTTTGCATATAAAACGTTCAAAAACAGACCACTAACTTTATTTATTTTCTTTATTTGTTTGTTTGATTGAGACTTGAGAGCGAATTAAAGCAATGGGAGACAAGTCTCATGTGAGAAAAGAGTGAGACAAGTCAGATTTGGTGAAACAAGCTTGAAATGAAGGCAAAAGCACCTTTACAAACAGCCCTTACTGATATCTTAGATTGCAATTTTGTTAATGATAGGCTTAGCATCATGTGGAGTGTTTGTACAAAAATAAAATAAAATAAAATAAAAACTGTAAAATTCACCAAAACAGAACAAGCCCTTTTCCCTCATCTAAAAGCTCATCGAGAAGAGACACGCTGAGGAAAATTATACCAAATTTTTGCTCTTCTGCCCAGAATTTAGTGCTATAAAGAGATTAAAATATCTAAAATCTAGCCTACCAAGAAGGTCATGCATTGCTGTAAATTTGTGCAGTGCTAGATACGTAGGATATTTCATATTTTATTATTTTTATTATTGGTGGTATTCACACAATTTTTAGCAGATGATGAATGAATGAAGACAATTTTGAAAGGGGAAAGAGATGAAATTAAATATTTTTAGCCACCGCTACCACTCAGCCCATGTGACCATCTGATGCAAAAGACGAGATGGTCACGTCCTGCTAGACTTTTCTTCGTTTCCTGGCATTTGGCAATGGCATCATCATGTTCCATGCCCTGCCAGTTAATGCTTGTATAAGCTGAACTTGGACATTATAAAATTTTACATAAAGGTCCAAGCTTCGTAAATCAACTTTGACAATACATAATTGCATTCACAACCACCCCCACTAATGTAGACCCAACTCAATTGCAAACTGCAACTAGAAACTTAAATCAGAGATGAACAATCTAGTATACATGTGACTAATTGGTACATCGGAGGGTGAACTCACTTGAGTCACATTAGTTTCATTCAAATTTACTCTTACAAGATAGGACAAAACAAACTGTGTCTTAAATTTGTGAAACAAAAACTCACAGTCCTCAGTAAAAATAACAAGCTCAACTTACACGTAATTATTGGCAATTACAAGGCCACACAAGTTACAGGGTGGTTTTGCTTCTCTTGTTGGTTGGTTTTGGTGAAAAGTCTCTCTCATAAGAAATGTGGAAGAGTTGTTTAATGCTTAGTTACCCTGTCGAGCACATCAAAGTAGTTGGGGAAGGTTTTCCTGGTGCAACTGGGATCCTTAATGATGACTGGAACATCAGCACAAGCAGCTAGAGAGAATGCCATGGCCATTCGGTGGTCATCATAAGTGTCAATTGCTGCCGCTTTTAGTTTCTCAGGTGGGGTGATCACACAGTAATCTGGTCCTTCTTCAACTGTTGCTCCCAACTGACACATCAAGCCCAAATGTAAATAAATTCTGAAGTAGTCGTGGTCAAAATTTTTACATGAGCAAAAAAGCACAACAATCTACCTTTCTGAGTTCTGTGCAAATAGCAATCATCCTTTCAGTTTCTTTAACTCTCCAACTTGCCACTGTTAACACACGAAAGGGAGGTAGTTTAAATTAGAAAATAAAATTGATTACAAGCCACTCTCAGATAATGATATATAATAAAGAAGTGTTAGAGCGTTCCACAGAGCAAACAGATTTCTGAATTCGAACATGAAAGTTGGCATAAAAAGAATTAAAAAAAAAAAATTTGGGTGAAATGTCCAAAATTTTGAGTAATATAAGTTCCTTCAATTAGCTTTTTATGAATCAAAGACTGAATAATGTCCATGTCTCAAGAACGATCAAACCATACCATCCCTAATGGCAGTGGGACCGTCAGCAAATAGTGCGACTACAGCAAGAGTCATGGCAACATCTGGCATCTTGTTCATGTTGACATCTACAGCACGCAAGTGTTTCCTTCCATAAGGATCTCGCGGTGGTCCAGTGACAGTTACACTGTTTTCAGTCCAGGTAACTTTGGCACCCATTTTCTCAAGAACCTCAGCAAATTTCACATCCCCCTTGGTCATTGAAAAAACGCAGGAAAAGAAAGAATTGTAAGTTCATGGAGTAAGTAGATAATATAGATAATTTGTCAAGACTCATCCGAGACAATAATATAGATTCAAATTTAGAAAAAATATTTCCTTGTAAATTGTAAATTAATCAGAAAGACAGCATTCAAAGGTTTAGAACAAATTAATAATAGACAGGGGGAGACCAATGCGTGTGAAAACTCATAGGATACAGTAGACAATGGTACAAGTAATACCTGTAAACTACTTGTCCCACAACCTTCGACTGTAACGGTACCACCAGTTACTGCAGCACCAGCTATGAAGTAACTAGCACTTGAAGCATCACCTTCTACAAAAGCATTTCCAGGAGACCTGAGATTAACAGCTATCAGTACTCCAATGAAACAAGATCCCATAAGGAGAATAAATATAGATAAGAGCAACCTACTTGTACTTTTGACCCCCCTGGATGAAGAACCGATCCCAGGTATCAGTGTGCTCTACAAAGACCCCAAAACGCTCCATCAACTTCAGAGTCATCTCAACATAAGGAATGGAAATGAGTTTATCAATTATCTCAATTTCCACATTTCCAAGGGCCAATGGAGCTGCCATGAGCAAAGCAGTCAAGTATTGACTACTAATCTTTCCAGAGAGCTTCACCTGCAAATGGATGACGAAATGGGGTCAAATATGATAGGTAATGCATTCTGGGCAATCTGCAAGTAAAAGCCAATTTCCTGATTCCAACCTACTCCAGACCAACTTTTAAACACTGGTTGAAACCTCACAGCAGTCATGCAGATTGAAAATCCATGAATGCAGGTCCATCTCTTAAAATATCTATGGTGCTCAGGAAGTATAGATTAACATGAGATTATAAAAAAGGAAAAATGGCTCAGCTAGACAATGTAAAGAGCTGATCCGGGCCATATCAACACACAAGAAGCTAATGTAAAGGAAAATGCAAACCTCACCTTTCCCCCAGGGAGGCCTCCCTTTCCATTGATACGAACAGGGGGGCAATTTGTGCCTAAAATGCAATCTACATCTGCACCTAGCTGCTTCAGACCAGTGACCAAGTCTCCAATTGGTCTCTCCCTCATTCGGGGCACCCCATCAAGGATATAGCTGACACGAGTCGGTAAAGGAATAGGTTTTAGTTTCTGCTATAATACTTCGAAGAAAAGATAGTCTTGCAGAGGTTAGGTAAAAAGCTAGAGTGCTGGTTGAATGTATACCACTAACAAGTAACCAATAGCATCATTAGGAGTCCAGAATATTTTACTATATGATTAGCTCTATAAAAATAAAAACAAATTGTATGAAACTCCTATGCCATTAGCATGATTATATTTAAATAAAGATGTCAAAAATCTGTTTGCAGCATGTGTTTCTAAGGGGCAAGATTCAAATCATTATTTATTGGACAGACCTCAAATTGCCACCAGCAGCAGTTACTGCAGCAGTCAAAGGACGCATAGCTGTCCCCGCATTGCCAAGGAAAAGCTCAATTTCACCTGTTTGTTCTTTAGCTACCGGAAACAGACCACCACAGCCTTCCACAATTGCTTGTTTCATTGCAATGTCCTCTTCGACATTTAGTCCAAGTTTTTTCAAAGCATCGAGCATGTGGTGAATATCTTCGCTGCTCAACAAATTGTCCACCACGGTTGTCCCCTGAAATCACAAACTAAACATTACATTCACAAACTGTAAATCTCTCAGAATTCATATCACATTGAGTTCCAAGAGCACTAAAAAATGAATCTTTTCATAAAATTGCGGTAGATTTTCTCGGGAAACAAACAAACAAAACAAGTATTATTTGCTTCTTTTTTTTTTTTTAAAAAAAAAAGAACAATGGAAACGCGCAAACCTCAGAGAGGGCAGCGAGGAGAAGAATCCGATTGGATAGAGACTTAGAACCCGGCAACGTAACCGTACCGGAAATCTCTTGGATGGGTTGCAATACAATTTCCGATGCTTCTGATTGCTTCTCAGCTGTGCCAACTGAAGCTGAAACCCTAACCATACGAACTGTATTATTATTATTACCCAGCCTCTCATTGTATCTTAAACCCCGCGAACTCGAACACATTCTGCTATGTGATCCAAACGAAATTGTAAAAACAGATTTGGGTTTCCGGAATTTCGTCTGATTCGTAAAAACACGTGTGTTTTGAACCCCGTTACAAATTTTGCTAACTTGCGCCATTTGTCTCTGAATTCCCTTTTTTTCCCCTTTTTCCTTTTTCCTTTTACTGGATTGTTTTAAAGTAGTAGTTTTAGGTGTAATGCATGGTGGTTGTATTGTATCATTGACTCTCAGTGGAGGCCTTCACCAACCAAACTCCAACCGAGGCCTAATTGAAAGCTATGGTGCAAAGTGAAATTATTATTATTATTATTAATACCCAAATTCCAAAAATGATGCTCTGCCCAAAATTTTATAATATTTGAACGGTTTCACGTGTTGTACTGTGCGTGATTGTACCTCTCGGGCTATAATGAAATTAATTTTGTATTTGTGTCAAACTCAAACTCGTGGTTGGTGGAAGATGCCGCAGTACAATATTGATCTTGATCTGCTGGTCCTCTCGTCTCTGACTCTCACCAACTTCCTGGACTGCTGGCTGCTACTTTTGTAAGACGATCTCTCTACTGCAATGACCAATCAAATCTTTTTTGATCCAGCTAATCACAAATTTAAAGGAGCATCACTTAGCGGATATTAAATAATAACATCACATTTGAGCAGGGATGGACTCATAAATTTATATCACTCCGGACTAAATTTAAAATTTTTTATTTTAAAGTGAGCGTAAAAGTTCATAAGCAGAAAGAAATACATTAAATAAGGAAGGACACAAAGAACCTTATTTCTATTATACGTACTCTAAATAAAAAGAGTTATATATTAAAATAAGCATGAAAACAAAAGGCAATTCAAATAAAAATAAAAATACTATTTTTCAATTACGCAAACTAACACTGCAACTGATAATAACATGTAATTATATAAGGATTAATAAATCATTTAAGAATTTTAAGCTAAAATAAATCAATACATGTAATTACAATTAATTAAAAATCACAAGTAATACTTTAATGCTTGAAATCAATTACTTAATTATAGTCTTAAATAAATTAAACAATTAAAATTTATTCATCTTTTTAAATTATAAAAATATTATTATTCAAAAGTTTTGATAATAAACTAAACATAACCCAGCAAAAATTATATTTGAGTGCCGCTGTTTCTTTGTTAATCACTCTGACTCTCTTTGAATAACCAAATGCTGATGATTTTTTATCAAAAACTCCTCAAAATACTCAAATTTTATTTTCTAACTTGTCTTCTTAGTTAATATAATTAATAAATGAAATCTCAAAATTAACATAAAAATTTCATTAAAATGTTGATAATTGCTACTATATGATGTTTTTGTAAGTACTTTTAATACTAGTGGCAATTTTATATTAGATTGACATACTTCTTTTTATTTATTTATTTATTTAGAATTTTTTAAAATAAATTAAAGCAATAATAACATTTTAGCCCCTAATATTTTCAATCTATTCAATAAATATACAGTTTAATCATTTTATAAAATAAGTCACTAATTTCAATTGGAAAAAAATATAATTGAATTAAGGACATATTTGAAAATAAAATAAAAACTCTATTATAATATAAAATTAATGAAAATATAAAGAATATGAAAACAAAATAAAAACTCTAATATTATATAAAATTCAAAAAAGTATAAGGGATATAAGGGATTTTTTACCAAACAAGAGCACGGTCTAGCCCACGTGTAGGTCCACCACTGCATTTGAGTCTCTCAACTTAAGTCTCACCACAATTTTTGTGCATCAGCTGCGTCGTATTGAACATAATAATATACCATATCAAATCTATTGCCTCTTGTATTTTTTTTTTTAATTGCCTCTTGTTAAACATAAATAAAGTGATGTAGTTAATATTGACCCGACCCAACCCAGAAAATTTGGGTTCGGATTTGATTCGAATTCGGATAAAGGATTTAACCAATCAGTTCGGGTCAAACCCGTTCCAATTCGAAAATGCAATGAAAACAAACATAAATTGTCCGATCCGAATATGATCGGATTGAAATCGGGTTATATTTCTTTCAACTCGAACCAAATCCAAATTTGCAACCCCTAATTATTAGTCAATATCTAATTTAATAGAATAATTATATATAATCTATGGCATCACTTGAATGTAACACTAAAGTAGAGATTTGCGAATACCTATCACTATACCTATCACTGCTCTAATTAAAACATAGGGACAATTGTATTATATCAATTATAGAAATGAACTTTTCAAAATTTGATCATCATAAAAATATAGATTTATATGAATTTTTAGAATTTGATCATCGTAAAAATATAAATTTAGATGCTATCTAAATTTTTTTAGTGAGTTTGGTTGTTGGCTTGTTGCATTGATCGTATTATTTTTATTGGATAGAAAAGGGACCCACGGAGCAGGTAGGATTGTCTAGCACGAATTGGGTAGGTATTTTTCATTACTTCAACAAACATGGTTACGAAATTTCAGAATTCACAATGATGGGTTCTACTATAAACTAGAAAATTATCATTGTATCACATTTTTTTTTTGTTATACATACATCTAATAGAAGAACACTGAGAAATTTCCCAGTTTATCCAATTTTTGACAAAAATTTTTTAAAAAAATTTTCCAATTTGTGAATTCAATTTTTTCAGTTTATACAATTTTTCAGTTTATACATCATTATACATACAAAAATTTTTTTTGTTCTCACAAACTCTAATAGAAGAAAAACACTGAAAAATAATAATAAAAGCTTGCTATAAGAAAACAAAGAGGTGAGAACAATGAAGATACATATATTCATTCAAATTACATACTGGAGCAAGTTCAGGAGAATTGAATAATTGGAAATTTTAATAATTTTCTTTCTTTAAGGACAGTGTACTTTACAACGTACGATCTAATTTATTGAGTGCAAAAAAGACTTAATTTTATCTCGCTCAAATTTTGAGCCTGAAGCACTACTAACAAACCAAGTCTCCGGCCATTTTCACAACAATCAAATCCAGCCATTGTCACAACAATTCAAATCCACCCATTTTCACAGCAATTCAAATACAGCCACTTTAATAGCAATTCAAATCCAACCATTTTCACATCAATTCTCACACATATAATATTCCAAACTAAAAATTTGTTTTTATCGTCAAATAATTACCACTAAAATTATTAAAATTAATCCATATATGGGCGGATTTTTTGTTTGTACTGTAATTACTGAGATTTACATACTCTAAAGGGGTGAACAATGAGAGAAGGAGAAATGGAGAGTGGGGAGTGGCTTTTTGAGAGAGTGCTATGAGAGAGAGGAGAGAGGGTTTTTGTTTTGTTTTGTTTTTTTTTTTATTGCTTATAACGCTGATAGAATGCCATTTAGCACAACTATTTTAGAAATGATTTAATGCACATATTTCCATGCCCGACTCCAGGTGCACAGTAGCTGGACCTCCGATATTATCAACGTTGCGCATGTGATTTATTTGTTACTGTTTTTGTGAAGCCAATTTTATTCTGGTGTAAATCTCGAAAACTAAAGTATTATTGAGTATTTTTCGATACCTCGTACCTCCAAATAAACGAAAATTATTAATCAAATTCAAAGGAGATTTTTGCATCTATTTCAAAATTGTAGGGATTTGTCTAAGTGTGTACATATTATTGATGTCATGTACATATATAAATTATTTTTATTTTGTTAAAATGAAGATGCCACCAACAAACAAAAAAATATATAAATTTTAATACATTAATAAATAAAAAAATACAGTCACTAATATATTAAAATATGTATTTTCTGTATTTAAAAATAAAGATGCATTCACTAGAAAATAATTTTATATATATATATATATATGATCTTAAATTTGTTAAAGTCTGAAAAAATTATTAAATCATACGATTTAATAGTGTAATAACATTATACTACTAAATTATATGTCCGATAATGATATGCTTATTTTGTTAAAATAATGATGTCCTCGCTATAGTATATATATACATACACACACGTTTCCAAATTTAAAGGTTTTCTTTAACTAGTCAATCGCCTCAAGGCTCTATATTCCATTTTCATGACTAATTTTCTTTTGATTGTGAAATATATGTGTGTGCAGCTGTCTAAGAAGCCAACGAGAATTTGATGATTAAATTAACAAAAAAGAACAAAGTTTAAATTTGTTGGTCAACATTGCTATGCACAAGTGACCATATCAACAAGTGACCATATCAAGGATGGCAATGGGCACTGCTCGCAGCGAATTTGTTATTACCAAACCTGCATTCGTATAAAATTTAAATTACTAAACTCACCCGCAACCCGTTACGGATTTTAATTTTTTTTAAGAAAATTTACCCGCTGCGGATTTTGATAATTACCAAACCCGCAATGGTACTTAATGAATTTTTTGCGGGTTCCCACATTTAAAATAGCAAATGTTCAATATATAAATTTATAATAATAATCTAAAATTCCACATAACATATTTAATTTTAAATTTAATTAATGTAAATAAAAATTTTAAATTTCAACATCAATCTAAAATAATTTTTTAAATTTAAATATGAAATACATAAATCCATAAAAAAAAAACACAAGCTAGTATTCAAGAGTAACAATTATCATTCAACAAAAGCTCCAAAAGGTATGATCTTCATTTCATTTATCGCCATTAACACCCATCAGCATAATTCCTACAACAATAATTAATATTAATATTAAGTTAAAGATTAATATTAAAATCATGACAAAATAATGAAATAATCCGTGAATTAATTTAAAGAATAATAGTCCGTACGAAATTATAATAAGTATATAATAATCCATGTATTAGTTAAAAAAACTTAGTTTTTTACCCCATCAACAATATCTTTATATTCGGAGAATTTGTTACTTTGTTACTCCCTTCTTTAGTAGAAGAATTTGCATCTATAAATTTATCAAGATAAATGATTATAAGTTTGTAATGTATAATGCGATAAATATTATATTTTATTGAAATAAAAATCTATTTTCATACCATTAAATTCAACACACGATCAATTTTTAGGTTACGACTTTAGAAATTAGGGATTAGCCACACGTTTAACTATTTATTCACTTATATATTTTTTAGTTTAAATATTATTTTAAATTAAAACTTAAAAAAAAAATTATAAAGGTATGGATTTGGCGGATACCCACCGGATTTTTACTAAATATCAAATCCGCCTACAATCCGTTACGAGTTTAAATTAGTGATGCCAAATCCGTCTGCAACCCGTAAAATTATCCGTAATAGATATGTTTTGACGGATAAATTTGGACGGATTTACAAATACCATTGCCATTCCTTGATCATATCTTGTTGTAGTGTGAAGACCATATCTTTTTGTAAGTGTGAAGAAAATATTTGGTTGATTGTGGGGAACACCCAAGATATATGGTATCACATGGCCAAGTATTTTTTTATAATTTATTATTTTTATTATTATCATCATCACATGGCCAAGTTAGAATGAAGAAAGACTTTAATAATCATGGATTAAGAGAAAAAAAAATGAAAAAAATGAAAAAAATGAAAAACATTACAATCAAGATATATTCGCCTAACGAGGAAAAGCTTCGATCGCCAAACCATGAAGACTGATGCACAAATAGAGCATATTCCAGAATCTGGAAAAATGTTGAATATGTTGAAATTCCTTGAGAGCTGACTCAGTGTTTGTAAGGGTAGTGCTGTGATCTTTAAGCTACAGTTTTTATGAAAAAAAATTGTAACTAAGTAACAAAAGTTAATAATATATAGTAAATAAAATTTTTAAATACTAATTTTGATAAAATTATTAAAAATACATTAAATTTTTATCATATAAATAAAAAATCATATCAATATAACTTTCAAACTACAATAGTTAGTGTTTACCAAATATTTTAATACTGTAACTTAAAAGTTACATCTGTCTAATCTCATTCTCAAACGCACCCTAAATAAGATGGGTCCACTGCCAATGCAAAACATAACCATCAATTTTTATAAGCAACTTAAAAGATAATATGGATTGAACATAAGCTCCAACAACCACAAACTTATCATCAGATTCAGACATCAAGTGGACGCTTGCGTTATCAACAAATTTCTCAAGACTTTCTTGAATGGCTCGAAACCATTACACAATCCGGTTCAGTTTCTATGGTGGGGACAGTAAAGCGAAAGCCCTTCTCACTCCTCATTCATCATTTTGTTTTCATATCTTGGAGTTGGTGAAGAACCAGCCGCTCGTTTGCCCAGATTTAAGTCTATACTGAGATCACATAGACAACCCAACTTGGCGCCAAATTTGGTTTTATGGATCAGATTTTGCAATACGAGAAAATTTCTCATTGTGCAAAAAGAAAAAATTGTAGTTAATAAGCGGAAATCACTCAAAAATAATGATGGACGAGCAAATTTGCATTAAAATCAACCGTAAACATTACAAATCTCAAGATAGGTCCAAGAGTTTGATACAAGTTCATGAACATAAACAAGCCCTACTCTCTCTCTCTCTCTCTCTCTCTCTCTTCAATCTAAGATGCTCTGCAGCGGAATAATAAGCAAAAGGAAGAAATATTATCTTGCTTTTATTAAAACAAGCGAGACCATAACGAAGCAACTCTCATGGGAATGGTCCTTCACTGTAATCACCAATTCCCAAATGCGTGTGGAATAATAATAAGTTTTTGACTAGCCAAGCTTAGCAGACTTCTTTGGCTGCAGCAATAACAGCCTCGGCAGTGATACCGAACTCCTTGTATATTTTGCCTGCTGGTGCACTAGCACCAAACCGGTCAATTCCGATGGCCTTTCCTTTGCTTCCAAGAATCTTCTCCCACCCAAATGTAGATCCAGCTTCAATGCTAACTCTAGCTGAGACAGCAGCCGGAAGCACACTTTCCTTGTAGGCATCTGATTGCTCATCAAAAAGCTCCCAAGAAACCAATGACACAACTCTTACAGCCTTCCCTCCCTTTCTAAGTTCCTCAGCTGCTTTGGCGGCAATTTCCAATTCAGAACCAGTTCCAATCAAAATGACATCAGGTTTGTTACCAGAAGAATTGTCCGAAATTATGTAGCCACCCTTTTCAACACCATCAATGGAAGTTCCAGGAAGGTGGGGAAGCTTTTGTCGGGAAAGGGCAAGGATGGACGGTCTCTTCCTGTTGGCAACAGCAACCTTGTATGCACCAGCAGTTTCATTACCGTCAGCTGGGCGGAGCATCAAAATGTTGGGCATGGCACGAAAACTTGCCAAGTGTTCAATTGGCTGATGGGTAGGTCCATCTTCTCCAAGACCAATAGAATCATGGGTCATAACATAGATAACGCCAGCTTCACACAGAGCAGATATCCTCATAGCAGCTCTCATGTAGTCGGTGAAAACAAAGAAAGTAGCACAGTATGGAATTAGGCCAGGGCTGTGCTGCGCAATGCCATTGCTGATGGCTCCCATTCCATGCTCCCTAACACCAAACCGAACATTACGTTCCTCTGGGGTATCCTTTTGGAAGTCCCCAAACATTTTTAGTAGGGTCATGTTGGAGGAAGCAAGATCTGCACTACCGCCAAGAAGACCAGGGAGAGTCTTTGCAAGGGCATTAAGACATGTCTGAGATAAATTTCTGGTGGCTTCTGCTGGGCTCTCTGGAGTGTATGTCTGCATATTGCAAACACAATGTGTTAACAGATGATCCATATTGCATAAGAAATGGAGATTTGATGTTTCAATTGGACATGAAATGTTTAAGAAATTGACGGGCACCAATCTATAAATGTCATTCAAAATGCTAAATGCAAAGCATATTTACGATCATATGCAGATCCCAATTGTATTGTTATCAAAAAGGCCCATGAATGTGAGATAAAGAGCAAACAAGATCATCAAAGCTCCACCCACCGGAAGTGCTTTCTCCCAACCAGCAGGCAATTGACCACTGCTGATAGACTTAAACTCTGCAGCTTCTTCCGGGTATTTTTTCTCGTACTCAGCAAACTTCGCATTCCATTCAGCTTCAAGAGCAGTGCCCTCACCAGCATGGCGACTCCAGTGCCTGCAGAAGTGCTAGTGAGTTACTAAATATCAAATCAAACCCTAGAAGCAAAATGGACAAGATAAAAGCTATCAACAATTGTTTACTTTTTAACATCTTCTGGCACATGGAAAGGCTCAAATGGCCATCCAAGGTTCTTTCTAGTAGCATCTACTTCCTTGGCACCCAGGGCACTCCCATGTACACTGTAGCTGTTGGCTTTGTTTGGAGACCCATAGCCAATGGTTGTAGTCACCTGTGGAAATGTGAACAAACAGCAAAATCATAACACAGTTTCAGAGCTAAGCAAAGCCTAAAAACTGAGAATTTTGTAGTAGCAATTTCAGAAAAGATTTACCACACTACAAATTGATATTTCGCATAATTCATGAATCAAAAAAATAGAAAAGAATGAGAGAAAGAAAGAAAGAGTGATAGATTTGTAAGGAAAAACAATAGTGAATGCTAATCAGTTAATTTCATTTCATTTTCCATAAGATTTAATAAAAAATAAAAGTGAGGCCTAGGTCTAGCTCCAGTGGTAAGGAGCAGAGCGGCTGCCTTAGGATTCAGGTTTTCGGTTTGAGCCTCAATTATAACAGAAAAAATCAAATAAAAAATCAAAGTGGGTTAAAATGAACCCCCATTTGTATGCATGAAAGAAATGTCTAACCCTAATCAAAGTGGGTTTGTCTGTGACAGCCTTTGCTTCCTTAATGGCAGCACGAATATCATCATAGCCAGTGTTTCCATTCTTCACCCAGATAACATGCCAGCCAAGACCCTCAAAACGCTTGTCAACATTCTCTGTAAAGGCAATCTCTGTGTCACCATCAATGGAGATGTGATTGTCATCATAGAAAGCAATAAGCTTCCCAAGTCCCCAGTGTCCAGCAAGGGAACAAGCCTCATTTGAAATCCCCTCCATTTGGCACCCATCTCCCAGTATCACGTATCTACAAGAAAAGAGATACCGAGATTACTAACCCAACAAAATAAAAACCAGGATAATAAAATAAAAGAGAGATGGATAGCAATTATACGTGTAGTGGTCAACAATCTCATTGTCTGGCTTGTTGTATCGAGCAGCCAAATGCTTCTCTGCAAGAGCCAAACCAACAGCATTGGCAATACCCTGGCCAAGAGGACCTATGCGGGACATCAAGTGATAATTAATTAACTTTGATAATCGATTCTCCGAGTTACAACAAGTCAGTAGATTAAGAAAAGACATAGATCACTTGACACTTACCAGTTGTGACTTCGATACCAGGTGTCTCAAAGTTTTCTGGGTGTCCAGGTGTTCTGCTTCCCCATTGTCTGAAATTCTTCAAGTCATCTTCCTATAACATGCATGATATTACACAACATTTATAATGAGATTGGTTCAACTGAAGCAGATCCAAGGTAATATTATTCCAAAGCAAAGGAATAACAGATCCAAAGAATAAGAGGACCAATCAGAAAGACACACCTGGACACTGTCGTAACCAGCAAGGTGAAGGAGAGCGTACTGCAACATGCAGCCATGTCCGGCGGACAAAACGAAGCGGTCACGGTTAAACCAGTACGGGTTTTTGGGGTTGTATCTCATGACCTCGTCGTACAAAATATGACCAATAGGAGCACATCCCATGGGCAATCCCGGGTGACCTGAATTGGCCTTCTCGACGGCGTCGATGGCCAAGAATCTAATGGTGTTGACTGATTTCCCAACCAAAGAGGCATCAGTTGAGGTTTCAAGTGTTTCTACAGCTGCGGCGCGGATGGGTCGGCTGGCTTGGCTGGTGGAGAGGCGGCGGCGGGAGGTGGCGGCGGCGGCGCGTGGGGTGGAAGAGGAGGTGGACTTGAGGCCGGAAAAGGAAGGGAGAGAGAGTGTAGAGGGAGCGAGACGATGGTGGTCTGATGATTGAGTGAAGCCATGGTGAGAAGTGCCTCTAGCCAGAAGGGCTTGGGATAGAGTGAGAGAAGATGAAGAAGCCATTGTTTTGTTGTGAGAGAGAGAGAGAGAGAGACAGAGAGAGAGAGTTTGAGCTTGCCTTTGTTAAGGGTGATTGAGTTCGTTGATATAATCGAGTCTTTTGTTTGTGTCAAGACTCATTTAGTTAGATTAAGTGTGAATAACTTTCGTATCCCCAATTTTTTATGATTTCTCAAATAGGAGCTTGTTTCTATATTTTTATTAAATAAGTCCTCAATCTCTATTAAAATACCCGACTCAAACATCATACTTCTAAGTACAATTCTAAAATATATTACCAATTAATTAAGATATTATTTGTTAAATGTTTGAAGTCTAAAATTTTATTACTTTCAGACCTTTTTTAAAATATGCTTATTTATTTTTTTATAACTTATGACTGATTTTCAAACATTTACATCTGAATAAAAAAAGTAAACTTTTGTAACTTTTATCTTAATGGAAAAATGTCTGAATTACAAGTAAATATTATATTCTAAAAATATCTCTATTAAATAACTTATTTCCTAAACTACAAAATCTAATCCTCTTTTTTTGATTTTAATATACAAGGACATAAATGTCAAATAACCAAGTTTAAGATGTTTTTTATTATAAAAACAAATAAGATGCCACTTATATTCAGATATTAGAAAAAGAAAAACAAACATGTCATTCAAATTTTCGTATCCAGACCCATTCAGACTTCAGAAAAATTCAGACCCATTCAGATTTCAGATAAAAAAACAAACACTACCTAACTAATCTTTCATTCTTTAAGGGGAAATTATCCGGTGGCCACCACTTATTAAGTGAAATTTCTGTAAACCATCAAATTTTAAGATTGTATCTGTAAGCCACCTATTTTTCAAAGAAATATCTCCCACCCACCTTTTCGTTAAAAAAGTTAACCGAAACATGACGTTAACATGCCATCATAAGGGTAATATTGTCATTTAATTAAAAATAAATATTTAATTTATTATATTCTATTTTTAAAAAATAAATATTTAATTATATAAACAACATCTTTTTTGTTTATAAATAAAAAAAAATCAAACAATACAAAAGTTGTTTAGTGTTGCCTTGACATTATTTTATTACAGGGGTAAAATAATTTTTATGCAGAAAATCACTAACTGTAATTAACTTTTTAACGAAAAAAGTGGTTGAATGATATTTTTTTAAAAATTAAGTGGCTTACAAAAATTTCACTTAATAAATAGTAACCACAAGATAATTACTCTTCATTAAGTTAAATTATCTTATATGGGAAGAGTCTAAAATCCAAATCACAAGGGTACGTTGGTATTTTAACAAGAGTAAAGTATCCATTTAATACAAATGCAAACTTTTGGTCTTTATTTGAGGAAATATTAAAATTATTATCCTGTTTTGAACTTATGTTGGGATTGAAGAGAGAGAGACACGGAGAGCCAACAACTCTTCTGTTGATCTTCTCGTCTGCACCAAGGGACAGGTAAAGGAGAGCTGACCGTTAGATTCGAAGAGGAGACATCTCAACCCTTCACTGTGGGTAGGAGTTAGAAAATGCTCAACCTTCCATTTTTTTCTTAAAAATTTTTAGGTGCCATGTCATTATTTTTGAAATTTTTATATGTTTTTAATTCATTTGGGTCAAAATCTTTATTAAGGCATGACATCGATCCAAAGTCACTGGACAATAAAATAATGATGATTAAGATTTAACAACTCAAGTTATCGTATTATTTTATTTTTTTAATTAAGGGTGAGTACTACTTTAATTTAAATTTTTTTACTTAAAAATTAACATAAATTTTGAGTTATTAATTTCAAACGATCTAACAGTAACAAACAAAGTTATTAGCTGACAAAAGACGATCGTCATCAGCTAATTAATCCAGACTGCAACTAAACTTTTATGAATTTTCAGGAGTTTTACCATTGCTGCAAGTCCTCAAGCGAGAGGGGTACCTTAAATTTAGGGTCCCCATTCAGCAAGGCGGCCGCCTTAAATTTAGGGTCAATATAGGCAAGAGAGATAGGCATTTACCTTAATTTTTTAATATGATTTGATGGTCCAGAATGAGTTGGTGGGTTGTTGAAAAGGTTTGGTGGCAATGGTCAAAAACTATGTCTAATAATATACATCTTTCAGTTAAAGATTTGTTCTATAATCATGTATAATCAAATTAGAAAATAAGACTTTCGCTACTTCAATTCCCTACTATTGCTCATTACTAATTACCATTACCTACCATATGGGAAAGCTATGACTAAACTCCATACGTGGTAGCAAGGACAGTTAAGAGAGCAATACAAGCAAAGCTAAGGGCCAAATCCTACATTAAGTAATGAAAATGACAATGAATTTTGCTTGATTAGTCAAACTTGACCTCACTGGCTTTAGCAAGTAGGAGAATTTAACTTCAAGTGGGATTTGGGAAACGCAGTTGTGAACTTACCAGCATTTCCCAGGGTGATGAACTGATCATTCACTTGACCTTTCTAAATCCTACAAGACAATAAACAGGTAGTTATGGACTACACAAGTCTGATCTGAAAGCAAATCGTACGTGTAAATTGAACAGAGTTAAAATTTTCAGATGGCAGGTAGCAACAAAATTACTCATCCTCTTAATTTGTTTAATTATCAAAGGAAAATCACACCTATGAAATTAATATGCTGGCTTGTCTTCCATGCCATCTAGATCTTACATCATTTTGATCCGTTTACTGCTTGATGTGGAATTCCTGATCCCTCTGCTAGTAACTGAATACGGTGCTGATGCTGACCGAAGATAGGGTGACTTGTCAATGTATGCATGACGTTCATTGCTGTTCCAGTATAAAATGAGCCGATTTGTACAACAATGTGACCAGCTATCACCTAGCCAGTGTGTTTGAAAAATAATGGCAGATATATAAGTGCACGGACAAGCAAACTACAAATACACACATGTACGCATGCATCTATATCCATGTGAAATTATGGCAGTGACTAAAATGAGCAAGTAAATTTGATATTCAAGTGGGAGTGTAGGAGACTGAGGCTTGACAAGAGAGTTGAATTTATTACCGAGTGCAAGACTTAATTGGAAGGAACCTTCTGTGTACTTAGTGGTCACCTGGTTCAACAAAACCACCTGAGAAAAAGAAGGTATGAGCAAAAAAAGGGTAACAAAAAGAAACCAAAGGATGGCACCAAACTAGAATATAACCTGGTAGTGTGAGAACTGAACTAATGGCAATAAATTAATTTAGAAAAAAAAATTTGGTGAAGGGATGGTTCAACAAACTTAACATTGCACAATCATAAATAGCCTGTTACAAAATTCAAAAGTCCAAACATTTATGAAAACATCTACGTTGTCCTTACCGCCAAACTGAACTTTTTGGCTAAGTTCATCAACTTTAAAGCTATTCCACTGAGCACTTGAGTTCTGAGGGCTAAGTCAACAAAACCATGGCGGAAATGGAATGCAATGCTATCGATAATAACAACCTTAACCTGTTACAATTAATAGTCAGTTAAGTAAGAAAGTATATGCAACACATGAACAACATAATGACCAGTGATTCAACTTTAACCAAACTATACAACAACGAGTCAATGAATATGCAGATGGGAATTTTTTACCAACCTCACATAAGAGCACATACATGAGGAACATCCTAGATCAGTAATTTAAACAATTCAAGTAGACTGTACATGTATGCTTCTTAACAGGCATAGTCTCGTATAGAATAGAAAATGTGACAGGAATCAGATAAACACATTTCACGAGTAAAATGATTTCTGGTGTATGTTCAAAAGCAACATATTAATGTTATACCTACATCTTTATGCTCTGAAACAAACTTGTCAAGGTAATTTATCACCGCAGATTGCTCTGTATAACTGCAGATGCGGAAATAGAACATATTTTCCAAAATATCTTTCGGTTGCGTTTTTACTTGGCAATCATTCCGCAAAAATCGATTATATTCCAACATGTCCTCTACACATGCCGCAGCAATTTGTAAGGCACGCTCAACCATAAAGCTACCTTCTGTATCTAAATATCAAAAGCGTTGTGTTTTACAGCTTTATGGTGAGATCAAGTGAAACAACACGAGAACCAATATTGATACCTACAAGCCTAAAACACTGACCTATATATATTGCCTTCCCTCCAAGCCCTCCAAATTCTACTGGAATTTGAACATTGACTGCAAGCTGAATCCTGTAAAGATAAATAATAAAATATGATAATTTCCAAAAGAACATGCAACTTTTACAGTAGCTGAAAGTTAAAAGGACAGGAACCCTTACCCAAGCTGCGTTTTGCCAATGCCAGGTACTCCGCCTGTATATATGAGCAAAAAAAATAGAAAAACTAATATTTGTTAAAACAAAGCCTTTATATTAGAAGCATCAACAGGGGACAAGACAAAGAAATTAGCCCAAAGCGAGAGAAGGGATAACAAACCAATTTCGGTAACTTCTTTGCAACCGATTCCACCACCCAGTATGTTATCTAGATCTGCACAAGATGTAGTAATCCTTGTCAACGGCTCCTGTTCCTCTTGGAGCATGTCCCAGGCAGTCCGTGTACCTGTATGCCACAAACATCAAACGATCTCATAACTATTAACTAATATGCTGAAATATTCATCCAGACACAAATTAGTATAATTTAAAGACGACAATAATGGCGAAAAGAAAAAGGAGAGTCAAAGAGGAAATGGATTACAATTCAGAATGGATTGACACCAGCTCTTTGATGCAACCTTTAGAATTTCAACAGCTTCGGTCTCTGAAATTTTTAAATCTGTTTTAAGCAAAGCAGACAAGTGAATTATATATGTTATATGAATGTAATTCGTGTAGCAATTATAACAAACACTTGGTATGTGAAATTCGTTATAGTACCATATAATTAAAAACTAAATTAAAAAGAAAAAATTACCTCGAGAAATATCAGAAGAGGAGGACGAACAAATTGAAGAAAGAGAAGTGTAACCTGCTGATATTAGTTTCCCTCTCAGCGTTGCTGAGATTGGTAGTTTCGAAACCTCCATCTTTTCCTCTCTTCTTTTCGTCTTCGTAAATCGTAATCGTGCCCACAAGCCAATATTAAGGCGGGATTTGGTTCACAACCAATTTCAAAAATTACAAAATAAATAAAGAAATCATAATAAAATGCTTTTTAAAGACTTCAGTATTTAGAAATTTTCCTTATCGTTATCGTTGATTCGTTGCTTTCAAATAGAAAATGATACTTTATATTACTAAATCGTATCTAAAAATCTATAACAAAGTCAATTTACATTTGATACTAAAATAAACCATTACGATTTTTTTTTTTTTTTAAATATTGATTGAAGTTTTAATATCCAAGTTTTAAATTTAACATTAGTTGTAAATTTTAGTATTATATAACTATTGAAATTTAACCCACATTAGATTATATCTTAAATTTCGAAATTTATCTTCAAACTGAAAATCAAATTTTATTTTTTTTAAGGAAAACTGCCTTAACAGAAGCCATGATATACAAAAGGCAGAGCTAAAAACATGAAACAAGTACCTTTTCGTTACTTCAGTTGACGATGCAAAAATGCATTTACAGTTTTCGCTTACAAATTCGAATCTCAAATTGACACAAACAGTAACATAATATACAAAAGGCAGAGCTAAAAACATGAAACAAGTACCTTTTCGTTACTTCAGTTGACGATGCAAAAATGCATTCACAGTTTACGCTTACAAATTCGAATCTCAAATTGACACACACAGTAACATACTTGGGCACTACCGCTGTACCGCACTAGGCTATCACAGAAAATGTAACCAATCTTACAATAGATCCGCATCCCAGCTTTATGCTGCTCATTAGTTTCAAAAGGCCGACATGCTAGCAGCAAATAATCTCTATTGACCACCAAAATACTTGATTCAGAGTGCAATGGTCAAGTCATAAATCAGAGATAATTAAAACTTGTTGAATTTGCTATAAATGGCTCAATGCACGAAGCCATATCAAGGTGACTGTTGCTGCACAGATGCTTGGATGATAGATGTAAGAGATGGATGTATTCGAGCTTTTCTCATGGACCGAGCTTCGCTTCTTCCTTCAGCAAATTCCTCCCCCAATGGCCACCTCGGCCGTAAATCATACTAACAACACAAATATGTGATAAAATTAAAACTGCAATTACAGGAAGCCAGCCCTTACTCAGAGCAAGCGATCACAACTCACAAGCAATCAACTTTTCAACTTACCATAAAATCTTCAGGGTCATCTGCAGGTGGCGGAGGATCAAACCTTCCAACACAGAAATGCTCGATGCCAGTCCAAGCCACCATTACACCTATATAGATGGAAAGCAAGGGATTTCATCAGCCATTAGATGTCATGGCCTGCTTATTTCACAAGAAAGAAACTTTTTCTTAGCATATACCTAGGCAAAATCCCAAGTTTAAACCATTACAAATAAAAGCTAACGACATTGTTATACGTACAACCTTTTGATTGTCATATTGTTTTGAGGAAATGAAACTGAAGTCTGATAGTGTTATATTTATGAGGGATTGGAATAAAGGATTTTTCACAATCTTCCTGTCATCTCTTCAGCAGAATGGTCGAGAGCAATGTGGAGTAAGTAAATTCCTTCTTATAAGTAATATCTAAAAACCTTCACTCTGCTCAGAGAAAACAAACAAGGAACGGTTTGAGAAGCGAAATACAACTTACCATTGTCAGTACAAAGGCTGGGAGGAGGGCAAACAAGTTGCAGGCTGTTATTTTTAACAACCCGATCAAGTCGAGCCCTAACATACTTATTTGATGCAACACCTCCAGAGACTACCTGCACAAGAATAACGTCATACACCACTAAGAGGTTGAAATCCACTTGAGTGTGGATTAAAGAGAATTAGACAGTTGCAGTTGACATCACCAGATGTTTTATAGAAGGCTCAATCTTCAATGCCCATTCAATTGCTCGTTCACACCTTTCCTCTAGATGTAATACTGCAACTCGCTGCATGACATGTAATTGAAAATTATCAATGGAACATTATGCATGCATAAACTAACAGGAGTATGTTGACAACAACATGAATTTCATCATTTCTTTCTCCTTCCACCCCCCCAACAAAAAAAAAAATGAAACCTGAAAAGAGGCAGCAATATTTGCCCGAGAATTTCTGTCTTGGCTACTGGTACAAGAAATCGGAATTTTAGCATCGCTGCATGTAGCCAATGCACATCAATAGGTAGGTGGATACAGCAAAGGGTTGAAAATATATTAATAGTAGTTACTGAGTTTCAGTACGATGTCTCCTTTAGGTATATATCATATCACCCTTCATTTTGCATTGATAAAGTTCAGCAATATTGAGAAACAGCCAATACACCTGGAATGCCCATTTTGCACCTGATGTCATCATTAAAAGGACAAATATTGGCATTGGAAAAACAGTGATATTGAATATTTCCCAACATTGCTGGAGTTAATTGAAGGCAAAACACAGAGAGGAAGATAGAAGTATTTTCCTGTATTTACCATTGACTTAATATACATTACTTTTATGAGTCAAAGGAACCAATGTGGCTGACAAGAGTCGACATTGCAGATACAACTCCAAACGGCTGCAAACATTGATATTTAACTTACATATTTTTGGATTCAATTGCCAGTCTCACTTGAGTCTTCAGACCAGCATATGAGAAGTTGCAATCTTTATGTTGTTTCATTGGGGTCTATTAAAAAAAAAAATGCCAAAATTAAGAGTGTATCATAAGAGAATGCAAAGATCAGTCATACGAAAAACTTGTTGAACAGAACCATAAAAGACGCGGTCTAACATACCTTGATCACAAAAAAAATATGATAAATTTTTAGGCAAACTGACTTACTGAGAATTTGACAGACTCAGCATCACCCTCTAGGGCAAGTTCCTCCACAGCAGGCCCACCACTTCTCCTCATATCCAGACCCAGCCATTTTGCTGTTTTATCAAATGCCTCACCGATTGCATCGTCTATTGTGGTCCCAAGCTGTGTGTATTGCCCAAGATTATGTGCAAGAACAAGTAGATTGTGACCACCTAAGAAATAGACAAGCCAGCAGTCATCATAACCTTTACAATAATTGCCAAATGAGAGAGAACAAATGGTGAGGGGTTTGAAGTAACTACTGAATAACTGACGCTCTTCTTAAACAAGAATGACTAATTTGCGAAGACTTGCAATGCAACAAAGGAAACATTGAGGCAGCTGTCTCATGAAAAAAGATCAAATAACAGCTAAGCAAAAAAGTTTTCATCAAGGACTTGAGTTACATGTCTTAGACTTACCATAGAATTAGTAGGAAGTCCCTCCCTTCTCATTCACCAGGAGATCATGCATATTAATATTGCTAATGTACATGTTGTGCACGCTAATCATGCAGCAGGATCACAATCACCCATGGTTTCAAATCACAGAGTAAGATTTGTCCCCAGTGCCCATATATATGGTTATATTCCATTACTCTGAACTAGTCAAAACCTTTATCCTCTTCACACAAAATTATCAGTTAAACCAAGAAAATTAGGACTAGTGGAGAAGTAAAAGTTTATACCTGATATAAGCAAAGCTAAGAAAGGAAATCGCAAGTCCTGTTCAATTAATCTAGACATAGAAGGAAATACATTAGATGCTGACAAGCAATTACATAATATTGTTTAAGCTCTTATAACAGCATGATTACACCATTACTTAAGAAGCAAAAACATGTGGTAATTAACTTGTGTTTTTCTGTCCTATATGTACGTTATTGAATAGATCAAGGATGTCATTCTGCATTCTAGTCATAGTTAACCCTTGCCTGGCTACTAAAGCATGAGCCTCCATGTGGTGAACACCAACAATGGGTAGATTGAATTGACCAGCAATCTTCCGAGCTTTCTGCACACCAACTGCATTCCAGTCCATACAAAAGTAGAACTTGTGAACCCCATCCGCACAATAATTTTCCACTACCCTACTTCACAATAGAACTTGTAAAATATGTCTCAAATTACCACGAAGACAAAGGCTTAATCCGGGACCAATAGTAACAGCAACCGCAGAAAGATCTCTCTCAGTTAAATTGGCTTTATGGAGTGCTTCTTGCACAACCTGCATTTAAAAAGCACAAATTCAAAAACATATGAGCAGTAAAAACATTTTTAAGCAACGTCTAAAGAATTACACAAACCATATGAGAAAAATACAAGATCAAGACACATTCACGGGTTATTGACAAAGATTGTGTTACAAAAATATAATACTAATTTGCAAAACTATAAAGCAACATGAGCTTGGACAGTGAAACTATTGGTGACAGGGATGTGGGATCCGTTTGGGATTGAGGTTGGGCAGCTGTTGCTTAAAAGCTATAGCATTAAAATGTTTGGCAAACACTAGCTGCTGTAACTTGGAAGCTATGTTGATATGATTTTTCACTTATATGATGAAAAATCTATTACATCTTTAATAATTTTGTCAAAATTATTATTTAAAAATTGTATTTACTACATACTATTAACTTTTGTTTCATAGTTATAGCTTTTTTTCCACAAGCTGCAGCACCTCAATACTAAACAGACCCGTAGAATTAGTCACTGCACGAGATAAAGTACCTAGAGCACTTGTTACCAGATATCATACCGGATCAATAGCTAGTGAATGTGCTTCTTCAGCCATCTTTGGAGCTACACCTCCATATTTAGCTAGCAGATCTGCCTTGACATGGTACAGACTTGAAAAATCAGCAAATGGCACATAAACCGAAAAACAAACACAGACTTACAGCTTCCTCAACTAAAATTATCATGAATACAAGTCAGGGTAGACATGAAAAAATCACCTTGATTTTTTTGGTTTTCATTATCGCAGTCAATTTGTGTGGCAGCCAATCGCAATGATTTGATAACAAAAACAAACATCTTTTGTTCTAAAATATGTTTATGCTAGTTCCATTTATAGCCACTGCTTCAATTAATTTTATCATTTAAACCGCACAACAAAAAATTGTAAATCATATAACCAACATTCCTGTTAGTTGATTCAAAACAAATTTTTAGTAGAATCTGAAGCCGAAATATCAAGTTCAACCTAATAAATGCAATCTTTACCTGAGAAGACACAACTTGACTGAGAATTTCACCATTGCCTCTCACCTAAAATCACCCAATAAACAAGAAAAAAAACTAACCCCATTAAAAAATAAAATAAAAATAAACACCCAACTACGATTTCTGATAACATAGCATCTTCTTGGAAACATGTATTAAAAAATATTGCTAATTCTCCTTTGATAGAAGTCCACCAAAATTAAAAAACCAAGCAAAGAAAGGGCTTACAACAGCAGCCGCCGTGTCATCGCAACTCGTTTCAACGCCGAGAACTATTAAATCATCTTTAGCACTCATCTTGATTTGGCCGAAATTCTTTGAACTGAAGTGACGGTTTGGTAGAGAAAAAATTCTGAGAGGGGACCACGTGGGTCTTATTATTTGTTGATTGTTACGGACAAATAATTTTGGAGACATTGGCGAATAGCTAAGCGAGGGTTTTTGAAGGAGATTTAGGCGCCAAATTCTTAAGGAGAGTGTTTGTAACGAAGACATCGTTTTTTGGGTATTCTGAAAATTTAGAGCGCGGCTTGCTATGTGGTGCAACGGAAAGATAATACATATTGGATTAGTTTTCCAAACGCCACCGTTTCAGGATTGGCTCGTCGAGGAATTTGATTGGTCGATGTCGTTTGGATAAAGACCACGAAACCCTTTTCGTTTGACTTTTCATTTCAGTCCAGAGGTAAGCCAAAAAAAAAAATTGTAATTGAAGAATAACATTTGGCTCCCTAATTTATTAAATTTTCTCAACAAGTACGTGATTTGTACATTTTTATCAAATAGGTTCCTATCTGACTATCTGTATCTGATAATACAGACTAGTGAGTAGTGACTCCTCCTAAACGACTGAAATAGGATTATTCAAAAAATTATACTCTTACAATCTTTCTTTCTCTCTTTTTTACTTTTTTGGAAAAGAGTCTTACAGTCTACTATTATTATAATGAAAGTACTTTTCATGAGTTTAAATTCATATAACTATAGCACAATAATATGGATTGCCATGCAAAATTAGGAACTCAACAACTAAGGAGGGCAAAGATCTTTCCCACACATATCAATATTTATAATAGAGGAATGAAGCCCTCTCGAATACTTGAGTTCTTGCCTTCCAACATAATGAAAATATTGTTTTACCTTCTAATCAATTACTAAAGGCAGGTCAAAGATATTTAAGGTCTTATGTGAATTTTTTTTACGAGTTTAAATTAATTTCTTCATAAAAATCTTTTTTAAATTAAAAATATAACAAACATAATTTATATAATAGGGGTATTATTAATAGGGATCCCCCTTCTGAATAATGAGATATTTCAAATTTGTGAGCTCTTGACAAACTGCATTATGATAACCAAGAGATTCATGTGCTGTGACATTTTTATTTGACTCTAGGGTTATATATACTTTGTATAAGCAGTAACTCATGATGACATGATAAAATAAAACCAGATACAGTCATTAATGAGATATTATCTTATGGTGATTCTGAAAAATCTTATCAATAAATTAGAATCTAGCAGCATCATCTCTTTACCTATTTACTACAATATCTGTAGATTGATGGCACAATCAACGTTTTGACTATCAAGAGTTTCCTATCTGGTGATTCGCAGATAGATGCTTCATGCTGCCATTGAGTAAACAATAATCCGATTTATATTGATAACCCTAATAATGTCACGCCAATGTCCGCCAGAATCATCATATTTCCATCGTGAACAGACAAATTAAATTTGGTTCTTGGTCACCTCTGCATTACATTACTTACTTCAAATGCATGAATGAATGCAGTAGTTTTTCCCAAGAAAAGGTTTATGCATTGAATTGTCTTCATAACTACTATAAGTAAAAGAGCAATGTAACTTCGTGCACGTGTCAGCAATACCTTAATAGCTTCGCATGACCACCTTTTTATAATATATATATAGTGTCGAATGGACAACTCATTTTCCCATAGAAATTCAGACAATTAAAGAAAAAAACTTTCAATCTGCAGCTTCCCGCTGTATGAGCAATAATGGAGACAAACCAACAGGAACCCATACCCAGTGAAGCTTCTCAGGTGTGTAATATTGATTTTATGCCATGATTTAAAAGTTTACTTATTATCTTCCACACCCTTTGATAAATTAATTCTCCAAAATAAAATCTCCCTTATTTTTATTTTTAACTCTCTTTCACAATTATTTCAAGTTACTTTAACGTTTTCCTTATGTTATGATTCAGTTACTTCTCTTCCTGAAATTGAAAAGGAGAAAAAAAGAAGAAAAATTGTTTCGTTTTCTTGTTCTTGAAAACATATTAATTCTAAGAGGGAAAAAGTGCGCCTGAGTTACTGGTACATCTTTGTTATGTCATTAAATATTGTACTTTTGACTTCTCTTCCTCCCCAGTCCCTACTATAGTAATCTTATCCTTACCTGAACTCGTAACTATATATTCTTATTGCTATTGGTATAGATAATCTTAATGATAAATTATATTGCATATTTTATATATAGATAATCATAATGGTAAAGTATTAGGTTAATTGAGGACTGCCTCAATTCTCACTTGTGATATAATATGGGTAAATTTTTCTATAGCTTCCTCCGATTGATTTTTAATTAACTGTGATATTAGTAGAGTACTTGTAGGTAATATTAAATTTAAAAAGAAAAAAGAAAAAAGAAAGTATTGGGTTAATTTTGCATGGCATGTGGTGCTGCAGCTCAATCGGTCAATGGAAGAGAGGCTTCGCCATAATGCATACACTAAAGATGGGTCGCTTGATTTTCATGGCAAACTGGCCATTAAAGAAAGGACTGGTGGGTGGAGATGTGGAACTTTGTTATTAGGTATTTGCTGTGCCATTCATTAATCACTGCTAATTCAATTAAGATAATTTATCATTATTCTCGCTTCTATCAAAATTGCTATAATATTGGGGCCGGATTTAATTTGATTGTTATCTAGTGAACCAAGGGCTTGCAAACCTTGCTTTTGCTGGAGTGGAAGTGAATATGGTTCTATTTACAAAAACTGTATTGAGGCAGACCAATGCAGAAGCATCAAACACTTTCAGTAGATGGATGGGAACCTTGTATCTCTCTTCTTTGATGGGTGCTTTTCTTAGTGATTCTTATTTGGGAAGATACCTCACTTGTGTAACTTTCCAGGTTGTCTCAATTATTGTAAGTAAGCTTCACTCATAAAGGTATTTCGGAAAAAAAAACAAAAAGCTTCATTCATAAAGGTTGACAAATTAAATTTTAAATGCCACTCCCTTCAGGCTGTCTCTTAGTGATTCTTATGGAGCTTAATTGTGGGCTTGGTTTCGGCAGGGCCTGTTAGGTCTATCCTTTGCAACTCAGTCATTTCTGCTTAGACCTCATGGCTGTGGCAAAATTGGGCAGCTTTGTGATCCTCACTCACCAGCTGAAACTGCAATATTCTACGTATCAATTTATCTAATTGCACTAGGAATTGGAGCCCCTGAACCTGCACTTGCTACATTCGGTGCAGACCAATTTGACGAAGAGGATCCCAAAGAAAAGAAATCCAAAACTTCATTTTACAGCTATTTTTATGTTGCTTTAAATCTCGGTTGCTTGTTTTCGGAGACAGTTCTGGTTTATGCAGAGAACATGGGGTATTGGGTATTGGGATTTTGGATATGTGCAGGTTGTGGTATTTTTGCATTTTCATCGCTGCTTAGTGGGACTTTCTGGTATCGGCATTTCAAGCCTTCTGGTAATCCACTCTCCAGATTCGCACAGGTCATTGTGGCTTCGTTAAGGAAAATAAATCTTGAAATGCCAACAAACAGTGGAGGGCTCTTTGAAGTCCATGTAAGGGAATATGAAGCTAATGGAAAACGGAGGAGAATCCCACACACCGATGACTTCAAGTAAGCAAACAATCTATAGAATTAAACATTTCCCACAGATAATGAATTGAGCACACACCAGGATTGTCCCTACAAAGCTCAATGTAACGTTTCAGTTATGATATGATGCAGATTTCTTGATCGAGCGGCCATTATGACCTCTGCTGATACAACAACAAATGAAGATCAAAATCCAAACCAGTGGCGACTTTGCACAGTCACACAGGTTGAAGAAGTGAAATGTGTATTAAGGTTATTACCGGTATGGCTTTGTACCATCTTGTCCTCCATGGCATACATACAGATGCTTTCCCTTTTTGTCGAGCAAGGAGCAGCCATGAACACGGGAGTCTCAAACTTTCAAATTCCTCCAGCCAGCATGACAGCATTTGATATTGTGAGCACGACTGCATTCATCCTATTATACGACAAACTCGTTGTTCCTTTATATCTCAAAGTAACAAAAAGAAGGCCAAAAACTCCATCAGAGCTGCAAAGAGTCGGAATAGGTCTGGCCATTGCAACGGTGGCAATGATAATCGCAGGCATCGTTGAACAACACAGGCTAAAATATGCTAGTGTGAGTGGTGAAGAGACAAGCTCTCTAAGCATTTTCTGGCAGACTCCACAATACGTGCTTCTAGGAGTGTCTGAAGCATTTGTGTATGTTGCACAAATGGAATTTTTTGCATCACAAATACCAAATGGATTGAAAAGCTTGGGGGTTGCATTGTCCATGTCATCAACAGCAATTGGGAGTTATGTGTGCAGCATGATTTTGACTGTCGTGACGGTATTGACAACCAAGAATGGGAAGCCCGGCTGGGTTCCTCCTAATCTAAATGATGGGCATTTGGACAGATTTTTTTTCCTATCGGCTACTTTGACTGCCCTGAATTTGGGTGTTTTTGTTGTGTGCGCTGGGCGTTTCAAGTCTACATCACTGGAAAACCAAGAGGGGGAAAGTGCAACTAGAGTTGCACCTCAATGAAGCTCTCTGTCTTGTAGATTTCGGATCAAAGTCCGAATAGGGTGAGAAGGAATTGTTACGATGAATTAACGCAAGGTTCCATAAGTCCATAATTCATCTGTCGCATAATCTTTTAACTCTTTGGTCCTTGAGAATTTAGTCATTTTACCAATAAATCAATAAACCTTCCCCGCGGGCCGCGCCCTTTTTCCATTTTCTCCTTTCGCCTTAATTGAGCAAAAGAGGAATAACAAAGAGGTTAATTTGCGAACCATCTAGAGAACTGAAGTAGATAACTACCAAAGTTGGCAGTACAATAATTCTATTTTTATTATATACTGTCAAAGAAAATAGCTATTTAGAAGCATAGCTATCTACTGTCTAGAAGCCGTAAATATTAAATTAAAAATAGTGGTAGCCACCGAATTGCTGTCCACAATATTTGAAGAAAAAGAAAGAAAAGCCGCACAATCTGAATTTGAAAAAATAATTATTTATTTTTATTTCATAACTATAAATAGAGGAGGTGCACGCCCTCATTTGTGCATCCAACAATCCTCCTCTTCTCTTCTTTAATCTCATTCTTCAGTCCTTTTCCTCTATTTTGAGAGAGAAAATTTAAGAGTTGAATGAGAGATTAAGAGTTTTAATACTCTTGTGTGATTTGAGAGGTTGGGTGTATTGGAATTTTAAAAAGTGAGTCAAAATATTAAAATACTTGTAATCTTCATTTCACTAATAAAATATTTTTCTTCTATATTTTACGAGTGGACGTAGGCAAAAAACTAAACCACGTAGTTTCTGATGTCCTCTTTTATGCTTGTTCTTCATTTTTTTTTCCAATTTCATTTTACCGCCATTGCTTTTCACCACGAGTTGCCTTTGACTAGAATTGGCCCCACTATGCCACGTGATTAGTAACCGTATACGTGAATAGTTCAATATAAGTGAGCAATACTGTATACGTGAACAATACCCCGACTCCAAAAATACAACCAATAGCTCTGATACCACTGTTATGAAATTGGAAGACACCAGAAATTACATGGTTCGGCTTTTAGCCTACGTCCACGAGCGAAGACAGAAGAAAAATATTTTATTAGTGAAATGAAGATTACAAGTATTGTAATATTTTGACTCACTTTCCAAAACCCCAATACACCCAACCTCTCAAATCACACAAGAGTATTAAAACTCTTAATCTCGCACTTAACTCTTGAATTTTCTCTCTTAAAAAAGAGGAAAATGATTGAAGAATGGGATCAAAAAAGAGTAGAGGAGGATTGTTGGATACACAAATGAGGGCGTGCACCTCCTTTATTTATAGTTATGAAATAAGAATAAATAATATATATTTATTTTGTTTTTAAATTCAAATTGTGCGGCTTCTCTTTCTTCTTCTTCAAATGTTGTGGACAGCAATTCGATGCCTACCATCATTTTCAATTCAACATTTATGATTTCTAGATAGCCATGTTTCTAGATAGCCATTTTCTTTGACATTCTCCCACTTGGAGATTTGATTGAGAACCAATCAATCTCTACACCATCCTTTCTGCTTTGCCATTGTCATGTTGCTTACATTTCTGCAAGGCCACAAAAGGATCTACTCCATACAAACTTGTCAATATTAATTTGCTAGATCATAACATTTGCTAGGTTTTCTTTAGTGTAGATTTTCTGCAAATCTACACTTTTATCCTCCACTACTTCTCGAACGAAGTGATACTGTACCCCTATGTGCTTTGTCTTAGAATGAAATGCTGGATTCCTTGCAATATTTAAAGCACTCTAATTGTCACAAAACACAGAAATTTTTTCTTGTTTGTGCTCGAGCTCCTCTATTAACCTTTGTACTTCTGTCGTAGATAAAGAAGTAGTGGAGGATGGAAGTGCAGATTTACAAAAAATCCGCACTAAGGAAAACCTAGCAGATGTTATGATCAAGCAAATCAATACTGACAAGTTTGTATGGAGTAGATCTTCTTGTGGCCTTGCAAAAACATAAGCAACATGACAATGATGAAGCAGAAAAGATTGTGTGGATATTGATTGGTTCTTAATCAGATCTCCAAGTGGAAAAATGTCAAAGAAAATGGCTATCTAGAAGCCATAAATGTTGAATTAAAAATGGTGGTAGGCACCGAATTACTGCCCACAACATTTGAAGAAGAAGAAAGAGAAGCCGCACAATATATATATATATATATATATTCTTATTTCATAACTATAAATAGAGGAGGTGCATGCCCTCATTTGTACATCCAACAATCCCCCTTTACTCTTCTTTAATCCCATTCTTCAATTCTTCTCCTATATTTTAAGAGAGAAAATTCAAGAGTTAAGTGAGAGATTAAGAGTTTTAATACTCTTGCGTGATTAATGATTTCAGAAGTTGTATATTGAAGTTCTGAGGAGTGAGCAAAAATATTACAATACTTAGTAATCCTCATTGTACTAGTAAAATATTTTTCTTCTGTCTTCGCCTATGGACGTAGGCTAAAAGCCGAACCACGTAATTTTTTGTATTCTCTTTTGTGCTTGTTCTTCATTTTCTTTCTAGTTTCACTTTAGTTGTGGCCTTGCTTCACCTATCAATTTCATAACACAATCTTCTAGTATAAAATTATACTAAAATTCTGACTGCAAAATGCAAATCTTAATAGTCAGAAATTGTGCTTCTCCCAGTCTCTGACTTACAATCTTCATTACTTCATCTGACTTATGCGTAATTAAAAAACCAATGTATTATAAATAACAGCAATCATGCTACAAGGGATTGAACCAGTCCACTGTGTTCTACAGAGAACTACAGCTGCTAATTTGCATCAATTGACATTGTTAATTCACAACGCAGGTTGTAAAAATCTCCATTTGAACTTGATAATATTTGTTTATTCTTATTTAGACATGATACAGAATACAATTATGTTGACATGCTCAAGAAACAGGGATTACCTGGCAGGTAGGGCATTTAATTCCTTCATTGATGTGTCGGGGGAAAAATGGCTGGCCATTGGCCAGATTTTTAAGGACATAAATGAATTATAAGGTATAAAATTTAGGATAGTTGAGGGAAAATATCTACTATTTCGATATCTTTGCTGTGAGTTCCCTTACCAACTTAGCAGCAACC
The DNA here is from genome assembly GCA_030449835.1 of Clausena lansium. NCBI lineage: Eukaryota > Viridiplantae > Streptophyta > Magnoliopsida > Sapindales > Rutaceae > Clausena > Clausena lansium. Next base: position 6,888,719 of record JASUUF010000257.1, read on the forward strand.
ATTGCAGTCATCCCATCAACAGTGTCACGCTGTGGATTGAACTCAACCACATCGGCAGCAACAACATCAGCTTGAAGATTGTGGAGAATGTTTAAAACATCTCGGAAAGAGAGACCTCCAGGCTCTATGTGTGATACTCCAGGAGCAAAGGCGGGATCAAGACAGTCAACATCTACCGAGATGTACACACCCTTTACACCGTCCCCAAGTTTCTGCAAAGGAACAACGAGGAATTAATGCCCTTAAATTTATAAACTGCACCTCAACTCTAAACATTGACAGTTCTCTAAAACAAAACCATTACTCCACATTCTGATCAATCTTGGCAATACAAGTTCATAACATACATAATATAGAGCATTAGAACAATTTTTCAGTCATTTTAGACCTTCCAGCAAGAAAAGCTTTTACATTTTATCCACATGACAAGAAGTGTTATATACCAACTTTGTTTCTTATAATTTTCGCAAATTTCCAGGACTCTTAAAATAATTTACAAAAGATGCCATCAAATTAGCATTTCTTTAGTAATTTACAATACTATGAAAATGCAGTTGTTTGGATAAACACATCAAAGGTGAGGCACAGAAGAAATAGAAAGCAATATAGGCACTTATAACCGTATATGATTGTGAGAGTATGTGTGTGTGTGTGAGAAGGAGAGACCAGGTTCTCCAAAAATTGGCGATCTCTTGAAAAGGTCCTCATTTCATATTGCTCTACTCCAAACCTCTTGCCCTGTTCTCGGCCTTCCTTTGTTATTGATCTGATTCCGACCTAAACAGTCAGAAATTCAGCTCATTATCCAAACTATAAAAACAATGCCTTGCATACGTACATGTAACATAACACTAGCATCCAACTTTACGTCAATTACTATCAGTTGATTTCATGAGAATGAAAAGGACAGAACCGTGGATAATTTGAAGACAAAAGTCTACCTGCAATAGCCGCCTAGCGTAACCACCTTCCATGATTCGGGCAAAAGATGATGCATGTGAGTATTTGTTTCCCTCAAAGGCATCATAGATGTCAGGATGGGCATCCAGATGAAGAACATCTACAGGTCCTCCAAGCTTCTCAGAGACAGCTCTTATAACAGGAAAAGATATCGAGTGGTCACCACCTAAAAGTAGTGGACGCAATGGATCCTGAATGAGTATAAACTTCATGAGGGCAATTCATCCATACTAGATGGTATTAGGAAATAACAGATTCTCTAGATCAGTATAACTCTTCTTAAACGGTACAAATTTCTCACAAAAGATGCACTAAGAAGATCAAACTTTCCACAAATCTGATGATATGAGTTCAAATAATAGGCTGTCTTTTCAATTCACCTCCAACGTTAGAAAAACTAACACTGTGCTGTCTTTTCAATTCACCTCCAACGTTAGAAAAACTAACACTGTAACAACCATATATACATAGAGTATATTACTTAATTTCAAGATTCATCAGAAATAGAAAGTTCATTCGGATGTGAATTTTCAGATCTTATAATAAAATTAGTCAAAAACTCACAGAGAAAAAGATAACTTACCTCTTCCATGACCAGCTTGACAGACTCAGTTATGACATTCATCAATCTATCATCATCTACTCCACAATCTCGAATTTCTTGGACAGGGACATCACCGACATCTGTTAGCACCCGTGGGTCATTTAATTCTTTCCCTGCATTTCCAAAAAACCAGATTGCCAACTATTTCAATCATGACAAATTCTTGGAGAATTAACTGTGGGCAAAGTAAAAGTACCTTCTTCAGTTGTTGAATTAGTGCTGCCACACCAAATGGCTTCTCTAATTCGAGGAGGTGCAAATGCTGGCCCCTGAAGAAATGATGAGTTGTGTCCTAACGGAACTCCAAGAAGTGACGTTGATGCCACAGCACCTCCCAAAGCGCGCACAAGTTCTCCCTGCATAAAAATTCATTGCTTGGCTTTAGAGTGTGTATGAGTTTGTAACTCGTGGTGCTGTTTAATTAAACTGTTATATTTTATTTGGCAGTGAATTCATTGCATCCCAAGGCTCTGTTTTTTTGACACCCGCTGGAGCTTCAAAGTCACAGCACCACAATACAGACGAAGCCCAAATTGGAGGAACGCAAAAATAAAATAAATTCAAGATTTTACCTTAAGCTTTGCCCTTTCACGAATAAGGGTAAGAGAAGCGTCAATAACACGATTCTGTCCTTTTTCTATCAAAGCAATTGGGATATTTGCAGACTTTAATTTTTGCAGGTAATGAACTCCTCTTTTTCCTATCATTGCTGACATGTCTGCTAAATGAATCATAAAAATCGAAGCTTTAGCCAATTTTGAGTTTACCATGAGTGAAAGTGAACCATAGTATTTGTACCTTAAACGATAGAGAATAGAGATGAACAATTCGCAATTGAGTTTGGTCCGAGTGAGCAGCAGAGGAAGAGGAGTGTATTTAGCTAGCACCAGCCTTTTCTTTCAGTTACGGTCGATGTCGATTGGAGCCAGAAAGATTATTATTTATACATATGATTCAAAATTCCTGCATTCTTATGATGATGATTAGAATTTAGAACACTCACAAGAGTCAAAGAGTTGCTGGCATCCGTGACCAGGGAGGACTAAAGGGTAATTTTGCTGATCAAGATGTACTGGGGAGTGAAAGAGAGATAATGATAACACCAATTGGCTGAGTCACCGCGCAAAATCATATCAAACCGACGTCACGCGCTTTAAGGTCAAGGTTGTGACGTGTACGTAAATAATTGGCCCTTTATGCCAGAGGGCGGGGGCCCCTATAACTATTACGTCCAATTCTGTAAGAACAAGTCTTCGAATATTTGATGAACAAGTCTTTAAATATTTATTTATTTATGTGATAAATAAGAGGTTGGGGAAATAAATTTTTTAAAAAAATTTATTAAATAAAAGTAAATTAATATTATTTTAATAAAAATTTATTAAAAATTTATTATTTTTTTAAAAAAATATAAATAATAATTATAATATTATTATTTTTTTAATAAATAATAATAAAATATTAATAGAAGAATAAAAAATTTATTCGATAATATTAAAAAATAAAAAATAAATTTTATTTAAAAAAATTAAATTAACATATTTTTTAAAATATTTTATATTTACATAATATTTTAAATAAAAAATAAAATTTTATTTAAAGAGTGTTTTAAAATACTGCGACGCAACCCTTTGTCAGTTTTTAACTCGGCTTGAATTGGAATTTCTAATATTGTCTTCTGGGCCGTGAAACGTTGCAAGCACCCTCTAATCTGCGACTACTGAGATCACCCCGTTCATTAAACATCGGGTGGGGAGTCGATTATTATTGTATTTTTTTAAAATATAAAACACAGCAATCACCAGACCCCGAAGATATTGGAAATTATCACCCTCGCCCGCCCGTACCGTCGAAGTTCAAAAAGTCTAGAAGAACCGAAATGACAACATAGCACTAGCACTGACAGGTACTAAAAAATGCCACCCCTTTCAACAAGATGCTATTCTCTTCCTCAAAACTCTACCCGTTTCCTCTTAAACATACGTCCTTCAACCTCCGTGCTCCGCCTCCCAAACAGAAAGTTAATACCCGCTATGTCCTTCTCTTCATCATCACCATCAACAATAAATACAAAACAAGTAAAAAACCCTGAAACCACAGACCCTCAGATGCTCTCACAAGTTCTAAAATACCATGACCAAACCAAGCATTCATTCACCAACTACGCACGTGGCCCTCACGGACTCGACTGGGCCAATCAACCCAACCCATTTCGCCGTTACATCTCGGCTCCTCTTCTCCCTCTCATACACCTCCCCAGTCCCACTGACCATCAAACCCAAACTCCATCGTCGTCTTCGAGTAATTACAATCACGATAATGCCCCTCCGTACTCTTCTCTATTCACATCTCTTCCTCCTCCAAAACCCCTCACTGTTTCCTCAATTTCTCAGCTCTTTTACGATTCCTTAGCTCTCTCCGCTTGGAAAACAACTGGATACTCCACGTGGTCTCTTCGGGTCAACCCCAGCAGCGGCAATTTACATCCCACTGAGTCTTACATAATCGCACCGGCTATTGACTCCCTCTGTGACTCGCCGTTTGTTGCTCATTACGCGCCAAAAGAGCATGCTTTGGAACTTAGAGCTAAAATCCCACCTGGGTTTGATCTTTTGCACAATTTCTTTCCAAAAAGCTCGTTTCTTGTAGGATTTTCTTCCATTTTCTGGCGGGAGGCCTGGAAATATGGTGAGCGCGCGTTTAGGTACTGTAATCATGACGTGGGTCACGCTATTGCGGCGGTTGCAATGGCTGCAGCTGAGCTTGGTTGGGATGTAAAGATTCTAGAGGGTTTGGGATACGAAGAATTGGAGAAATTAATGGGTCTTGATATTTTCCCGGAATTTAAAATTCCATCAAAACCCGTTAAAGGGAAGATTCGGGAGATTGAATTCGAGCACCCGGATTGTGTTCTTGTTGTTTTTCCATCTGGGGCTACTGAATTTGATGTGAATTATGAGAAATTGAGTTTGTTAACGGAGGAGTTTTCGGCTTTGGAGTGGAAAGGAAAGCCTAATTTGCTAAGTAAAGAGCATGTTTGCTGGGATATTATTTATAGTACTGCTGAAGTAGTTAAGAAACCATTAACAATAGGAAATGCATTTTTAGTTGATCCATTCTCTAGCAGTGGGGTTTGCTGTGAGAGTTCTTATAAGGGATTTACCATCAGAGAAGTAGTGAGGAAGAGGAGGAGTGCGGTTGATATGGATGGGGTGACTGCAATTGATAGAGATACATTTTATCAAATAATGTTGCATTGTCTGCCTTCTGGTTCTAGAAGCAGAGATAAGCAGAAAAGGCAATTAGCATTGCCATACCGGGTTCTTTCTTGGGATGCCCAGGTGCATGCTGCTTTGTTTATTCATAGAGTGAAAGGCTTGCCAAAGGGCTTGTATTTCTTGGTAAGGAATGAGGATCATTTGGAGGAGTTAAAGAAGGCTGTGAGGTCTGGCTTCGTGTGGGAGAAACCAGAGGGGTGTCCTCTGGATCTACCTTTATATGAACTTGCTGGGGGTGATTGTCAGCAACTCGCCAAAGCGCTTTCTTGCCATCAGGTTTGCCAATTCTTTTCATGATTCTGTTTCTTTTATTGTGATTGATAGCTTATATTAGTCAAAATCAAGAAAATGTGCAATTTGTGGCGGTGATTTATCTAAACAGTTGAGGTGCTTGACTATATATTGTCAGTTCCTGAGCATAAAGTTTGAGAAAACTATTAAAGACAACATTACAGATGTAGACGAAATTGAATATGCCTGAACCTAGTTCCAAGAGTGAAAAGGTTGATGAGTTTAGATTGTGAAATTCTAATTTATTGTGGTTTGGTTGCATTAACTAAAGATGCTGTGCTGGTTCAGTTCTTGCATTGAATTTTCACTTGTAACAACCATCCACTGTTTGTTAACAGTTAAAAAACATGTTACAACAAGCTCTAGGCATGAAAATACTAACTGGAGTTAGTAAAAAAAAGGGACAGATTCTAGATGAATTTTCCCATCATCTGCTGCCTACTGATTCTTATATCAGAAATTCCATTTTGGTGCTCCAAGACCAATAGTAATGCCTCGTGCTTAGAAGAATAAATAATCTCACTTTCTCTCTGTGGTTGAAAAACCGGAGTAGCAAATGGAGTAAATAGTCAAAATTTCTCTGGCCATCTAAAATATTGTATTCTTAAATTAAATGCAGGACATTGCTGGTGATGGTTGCTTTAGCCTTGGTATGGTGGCTCATTTTGAGCCTACATTGAGTAACAAGAATGTTTGGATGTATCCTCGATTGTTTTGGGAGACTGGAGTTCTTGGCCAGGTATTGTACCTTGAGGCACATGCTGTTGGCATATCTGCAACTGGAATTGGTTGCTTCTTTGATGATCCAGGTATGTTGACTTCCACTCTTCTCTAAGTTGTGCATATTTATGCATGAATCTTTAGAATCCCAAGGAAATATGTTTCTATTTCTTCTTTTGAATATCTTATGGAGCATGATAACTTGATGAATAAGAATAGCTGAATTCCAGGAAGCATGCATCAGATTGCAAAACCTTAAAATCTAGCAACAATGCACAAGGTCGCAAATGAGACTATTATTATTAAGATGATTATAGAACTAAAGGATTCAGACGGTGGCATGAGACCATTCACCAAGTGAACAGTTTTGACTTATGAATTGCTTCATAGTTTAACTTTGCAGTAGTACTACACATTCTAAATTTTTTATCTCAAAAAACTATCTCAAATTATGTGGTATTCATCAATGGTTGGTGAGGATAGTACAATTAATTCACTTGGATCTTGTAAAGAATTACCAACCAATCAATAAATGACATATCATTTGAGATGGAATTTGGGATAAAAAATTTGGGAAGTCTATCATTACTCTTAACTTTGACTTACGAATTGCTTCATAGTTTAACTTTCCTCTATGTTAGTCCTGTTTTTTGTGTTGTTTTCAAACATGAAAATTGGTTAGTACAAAGTACTTTCAAATCAATTGTCATAGCAAAATTCCTCTATTCATTAGATGGGAATTATGATATAAGAAAAACATCTTTAATAGTTGTTCTAGCCATCATCGTGTCATTGCTTATTTGCTTGTGTTTTACACCTCTAACAAGTGTAATCTTGAACTCCCTGTGTTTCCTTGTAGTGCATGAAGTTCTGGGATTGACAGGATCAAAGTTTCAAAGTCTGTATCATTTCACTGTGGGTGGCCCAGTAGTAGACAAGCGGATTATGAGCTTACCAGCCTATCCAGGCCCTAACATAGATGCATGACTCCACTGTCATAATGTACAGAGGCTAAGCAGAAGTTATCTTGTTCATCATCGACAGATATATGAGTGTGTTTGGGATTGAGGTTAGACAGCTACAGCACTAAAGTGTTTGGTAAACACTAGCTACTGTAACTTGAAAGTTATATTGACAAAATTTTTTACTTGTATGATGAAAAATCTATCATGTCTTCAATATTTTTGTCAAAATTATTATTTAAAAATTATATTTACTATATACTATTAACTTTTGTTGTATAGTTACAATTTTTTTTCTACAAAATTATAGCACCTCAATCCCAAACAGACTCTATATACAAAAGATGATAAATAGTTTATATTCTGATAGGTTATACTTAGTATTTTTTTTTTAATTTATAATTAAAAAAATACTTAGAATTCCTGGATTTGGATGCCCTACATGTAATTATCAACCATGGTTGTCTTCAAGATTCTTCGTTCTTCATGTGTATGAATAAATTCAGCTTTTGTCTAGTGGTAGCAAAAATTGATTGTCTCTACAATTTGTCCAAAATAGCTCCCTAACAAACCACTTCTTTGAATGGTTAGGATGCAAATCACACAAAAATATAAAATCAACAGCACTTAAAAGAACCTAGTGCTACAAGAATGTGGGGAAGATATCTATTTCAAAATTGAAGGGGTTACAAGACCCAATAATGTTATCCATTTCATACTTAAATGAATCCAAGAAGAGACCAAGGGTTAGACCGGCCTTCCAATAATTAAACATGGTGATCAAACTCCTAGTCTTGCTAAGTAAACGGAGAGAAGCCCCGTACATTAAAGCCCCGATCCCCTCCACAACAACCACGGCCAAGGCAGCAGACAGGATGTCCCAGTCACCTGTTTGCCCAATAACAGTGGCAAAGGCCGTTGCACAGTAAAACCCCACCAAGAAAAAGAGTAATTTCATTGGAAGATCTTTCCTTAGCTCCTGGATCCTTGCACCTATTTTGGTTTGAAATGCTTGTATGACTCTAATCAACCGGGTCCTGCCATTACTGCTGCCTGATGAAGAAGGGTCAAATCCATTGTCATCAACACTGCTTCCAATAGCCCAGGACATCTTCCTGAGCAATTCCAACACAAATTGTCACAATTTTATGTAGTTAGTAGTTGAGAATAGCTGGGGAAAAAAAAAAAATCAAATCCACGCAAACTACTTCTGCCACGAGAAAGTATGTCCTTTGTGTAAGGCAAGTAGCTATACAATGCCTACTCCAAAATGACTATTGAGGACTCAAACATCCGGTTGACCCATGAAATGGAGATCCAATAATCTAAGTAGTGTTAATAAGGCTGCATAAGTTTTTATGATAAATATAACTAATACTTGGCATAACATTAGCCATGTGCACATGTATAATCATGTGAGGGCGGGGCGGTGCTAAGTTCTACGGCTGCCAATAGAGGAACTCAACTATCACTGCTCTAGCAAATTGCCTAAATTCAGAAGCCAACAAAAGTAATCCAAACTAGAAACATGAAATTCAACAATATTCAAGCTCGTCACACCATCATGTACCCCAACCATGTCATCTCAAGCAAAATCTATCTGCAAAAATATTAACCCTCGAATAAAGATCTCAAGAGCCATAACCATCAAACTTGAACAACAATCATCAGAAAGACTTACTTGAGATTGTTGACAAAGTAAGGTTGAGCTATATGGACGAAAAAGCACCGAGGATAACACTTTTGGCTGAAGGCAGAAGAATATTTATGAAAGCATGCTGCAACAACCACAATTCCAACTCTTCTTCTAACACACTTTGAAGCCGAAAGTGAAATCTCAGCACTCTTCATATACTTAGGCAGCGGAACTGTAGTTGCCATCATCATATAGGAACCTACAAGTAGCTATTCACAGTGTGTAAATTATAACAGCAGACATCCAGATAACAATATGCATAATATCATTAATCAAACCAGAAAATAGGGCATCCCTTAATCTCAGTTAGCATGCGTCCTATCTACTAGTCATTACGAGCTCACTTCATGTCAGGGAACTGCAATGCTAAAGTCTGAGTATACAATTATAGCACAGCTGACCAATAGCTTCTTCTTCTATTTAATCTTTTAAAGCAACCCTATTCTGAATTCTATAAGGATAGTTTTTATTCATGTAGAATTAATCCATTAACAAACGGGTTTTTTCAATTAATTTCGTATATTTACTATTAATGCCAATGAAAAAACAGCCCAGGCAAACTTAAATTCCAAAGCTTGACAACCAAAATCTTTAGTTATTTCTTCAGTTAGATTCCTCAAATCGAATGATAAAATAACAGAAACTGTAAAGTGGACAGAGAAAAACTTACAATATGATTATAATCTTCAGATTAAATGAATGAGCCTCAACTGTTGAAGCCTACTGGCTACTGCTGCTTCTTTCTTCTTCTGTGGATTCACAATTTGCCTTTCTAGTTGTATTTTTCTTTTTTCTTTTTAGGTTTAAATTTGTAGAGGGTTAAGGAAGTCTTTCAGGTTGACAAGGAGACACGAGTCTATCCACTCTTTCAGTTTAGAAAACACCAAGCAGCCATTTGGAATTGGAAGAAGCAGGTTTTCTTTCTTTCTTTCTTTCTTTTTTTTCCTCTTCTAATGTTTCTTCGTGTTCTTTTATTTCATGTTTCAATTTATTTGATTTGTTAGGAGGTTTACATTAATTTTCTTTGTTAAAAAAATATTTAAACTAATTCTTTTTTTAATCAATTTAAACAATTTTTTACTTGATCATGGTTAATTAGCTAATGAGTCAAAACTTGTGGTTTAATTACTTTCAAAATGTATTTTTTGAAGATTTACTGTTATGCTGTGATTAAAAAAAATACTTTTTTGGCATTGAAATTATGAAACAGTTTGAAATAGTATGAAACAACAAAGTATTACAAAAATTTTTTTTTAAAAATACTCATTAGTAAGTAATTATGAAATAATTTTTGGCATTTTTAAAGCATCTTCCTTAAGCACGCTTCATTCAATTTATTAATTCATCTGATTCTTTATTTTAAATATAAAAAGAAAAAAAATATTTAACTTGAACCAAGTATTACTCAAAAAAAAAAAAAAAGATACAGTATATAATTTTTTTTTAAAAAAACAAATCATTTTTAGGGTTTACTTTGTCAGGTAAGGCTTCAACTTTACCAAACCTTCGTGTCAATTCATTCTCTCTCTTCAAGTGTTAATCTCGTAATATTCCTTTCTCTTCCGGCGAGTTTCTGGAAACTTCTCCGATTAGGTAATTTCCGCTTACCCTGTTTGTTTGCTAGGAAACTAACCAAAGTAACAACAGCGAATAAGTCTGCGTGATAGCTTTAATGAGCTTAATTTAATTAATTGTATGGATCTCTGTCTTAAAATAAAAATAATGTGAAATCTTAGCTTTGCTGTTTCGTGCTATTTACTCTGTTGTATTGTGTACGTGAAGCAGCGGAAGATCTGGCTGAATAACTCGAAAAGTGTATGATTGCTAACTGAATGTGATTGTGAAAATTCAATCTGAGCATTGTAACATTGTTAGAAGTCTATGGCGATTATTAATTTATTCTTCTTATTTGATTGTAACAGTGTTTTAAGGGTATTATGTTTGTTGGATTCACTTCTTGGCTGGATTGCGGTCTTCATAGGTAAATTAACCGACTTGAGTGCTTGTAAGGTTTAATTCTCCTTTGAAGGACATCATGCTTGCTCTTCCTTAAGTTGGCTATGTTGGTTTAGGCTTCTTATTTCATTGCAATTCCACTGGGTGATTTCTATTTAAAAAGAAACCCTGCTTACCATGATTATGTGGGATGATTTTTTTTTTTTTCATAAGAAACTATAAATTATGTGGGATGATGTTATGCTAGTTATTAGGAATTAACAGATCAAAGTCCTCTTGTTATATAAATTGAGACCGAAACATTTGAACGTTCAAAAGTGCATATGAAAGCTAGGGAATATCAGATGAATTTTGTTCAAGTTTTTTATGATTGATAGTCCTTGGCTTCTACTGTATTTGCTACACCTGCTGCTGGTATTGTACTTGTATGTATTCATTTGTTTAAGTTATTTGATATCTATTTCAGAAAGATTCTTGACATATTTCTGGAATGCATTTTTATGTATCAAGCTTGAAGATAATCATGAGATTGGTCCAGCACCTTTTGCAACCCAAAAAGACTAAACATCTTTGGGTTTGGATTTGATTTGTTACTTGTGAACCATGCTACAAAAGTCTTTTGAGAATTATTATCAAATTGAAGTTCCATTTTCTATGAATATTCATAAAGTGCATTTTTCTTTTCACTGCTGCTATTTTTTTTTATTTTCAAGCATTCTTTTCTTAAATGTATGAACTTTATAATTGTTGGAGATTGCAGGTTGTTCTGTGTTGGTTTTTTTCCTGTAGGAGTCCAATCTAACTACCCCTTTGTTGGTAGTAGCTATGCTACCTTCTGGGGTGAAAGATAACCAACTCCGTGAGAGCAACAGCCAAAAGGTCCACCCTCAACCCATGGAAGAGGCCATGAATCAGAATCCAGAAGCTCTTGAAGCCCTGGTGTCCAAGATTTTTGCAAACATCTCCTCTTTGAAGTCAGCTTACATTGAGCTCCAAGCTGCTCATACTCCCTATGACCCTGATAAAATCCAAGCTGCAGATAAACTTGTAATTTCTGAGTTGAAGAACCTGTCTGAACTCAAGCATTTTTACCGGGAAAACAACCCTAAACCAGCATGTGTTTCCCCTCAGGACTCTCGCTTAGCTGCTGAGATTCAAGAACAACAGAGCCTGCTGAAAACTTATGAGGTTATGGTGAAGAAGTTCCAATCTGAAATTCAGAATAAAGATTCTGAGATACATCAATTGCAGCAGCATATTGAGGAGGCAATCCAGAAGCGGGTAAAACTGGAAAAGAACCTCAAGCTTAGGGGCTTGTCAACCAAAGAGTCAGAAGGCTCTGGAGATGAAAATGGGATTTTTCCAGTGGATCTAACACCTGATCTCTTTACTCAAGCTGTTGAAGCTGCTTATAAAGCTATTCATGATTTTTCCAAGCCATTGATCAACATGATGAAAGCAGCTGGATGGGACCTTGATGCTGCAGCTAATTCTATTGAACCCAATGTTGTTTATGCAAAGAGAGCCCACAAGAAGTATGCATTTGAGTCCCATATATGCCAAAGAATGTTCACTGGGTTTCAGCAGGAAGGTTTTTCTGTCAAATCTGACAATCTTATAATTAATAAAGAGAGTTTCTTCCACCAGTTTCTTGCTCTAAGAGAGATTGACCCATTGGACGTATTAGGACAAAACCCAGATTCCAATTTTGGAAAATTTTGCCGGAGCAAGTATCTAGCGGTTGTGCACCCAAAGATGGAAGCTTCGTTCTTTGGGAATTTAGATCAGCGGAATTATGTAATGGGCGGTGGACATCCAAGGACTCCATTTTACCAGGCCTTTCTAAAACTGGCCAAGGCGATCTGGCTTTTGCACAGGCTGGCTTATTCTTTTGAGCCTAATGTCAAGGTGTTTCAGGTTAATAAAGGTAGTGAGTTCTCAGAGGTTTACATGGAAAGTGTAATTAAGAACTTGATAATAGATGAAAATGATCAGGTGCCTACGGTGGGGCTCATGGTAATGCCTGGTTTCTGGATCGAAGGCAGTGCGATTCAGAGCCGAGTTTACCTCTCGGGCATGAAGGTTGCTGAATAACTATGATGCAATTTTTCATCCAAATATCTATTTAGCCTGTTTGATGATATGTTGCTTATCCTTGATAAATATATTGTTCAGTTTGTTGTACTATTTATTAGTATCTGTAATTGGTGAAATGACTGTCTGTGACTGAGATTGTTATTTGCCCTGCAGAAATTCTCATGGTCTAATCGCTCATTTTTTTCCATACAGAATCAATTTTTTTTATTTTAACCATACAGAATCATAATGAAGAAGGCTAGCTGTCAATGTAAAAAAGGACTCATCCATCAAGCTGATGGAAGCTAATCGTATCTATTTTGCTTGCTCTAATAGAATCTAGGGTTGGGCATTTTTGGGTTCGGGTCAACTTGAAAAGGATTTCAGGTTGATCAGGTGGTCGAAATTTTTATCCAAACTCAATCCGAATGTGTAATTCGATCAGGTTGAGTTCGGATCGGGATTAAGTTTATTCGGATTGGTTTGGATTAATCGGTTATGGTGGAATCGGATATTATCGGGTTCGGGTTAAATTGGGGTCATAAAATTTTTGAGCTGTTTTTTAGTTTTTTTTTTTTTACTTTTTATACTGTTTTTGTGCTGTTTTTCTTAATTTTCAACCAACTAAAATAAAAAGGAAAGTACTATGAAATTCAATGAATAAAAATAAAAATTAAAATAAAGTCCAAACTTAATAAAAATTAAAATTAACACAAAGTCCAAACATAAAAATTTTCATCCAAAGCATGAAATCACAATATCCAAATATTAGTCCTTGAACACAAAGTCTAAGTTTAAACACAATTAACTAGTTTTGGAAACACAAATCACAAAGACATAGTCCAAAAGGACCAAAACTAGGGGTAGGCATCGGATCGAATTTAGATCGATCCGATCCAATCCTATATAAGCTTATTAGGATCAGATTCGGATTTACAGCTAAATTCGATCGGATTTGATTTAGATCGGATCGGATCCGGATCAATCCGATTAATCCGATTGGATTACACTTGCGATTAAAAAAATAAATAACTTTAAATAAATAGGGAATAAAAATTAAAAGGCAGCCCTAATTCATTAAAATCCCAAATCAGAATATAAAAGAAATGGATGAGGAACTCTCTGATGAAGAAGAATTCAGCAAGTTGGTGGAACTGTCATCGGATTCTAACAAAGAAACCAGATGTTACTAGATGCAAGCGGCTGGGTTTCGAACTTTAGCTTTTGCTTACGGCTTCGGTTGGCAACGTGGCAACATGAGTCTCACAAGCTCAGCGACTGTTGGTTGCGACGCTTGACAGCTTGACGGGAGTTAACGACTTGACAGCTAGTCGAATTTTTCTCAAATAGATTGGCTGGGTTTGTGGATGATGCTCTTCTTGTCTCCTAATCGTCAACTCCTCTGGACTTACTGACCCACTCGCGATGAGCCCTCCGGCGATTAGGAGACAAGAGGAGTTGACAATTAAGAGACAAGAAGAGCATCATCCACAAACCCAGCCAATCTATTTGAGAAAAATCCGGCTTGCTGTCAAGTCGTCAACTCTCGTCAAGCTGTCAAACGTCGCAACCAACGGCCGCTGAGCCCGTGAGACACATGTTGCCACGCTGCCAACCGAATGATGAGAACCCCTCTAGATTAAGCTAGAAAAACCCACAACTAGATTGACAAAAACCCAAGAAAGCCAATATGATCAGAATTCGAATAAAAAATCCAAACCCTTGAGAAGCTAAGTCTCAAGAACCTGGATTGCTAGATAAAACGCCACAAAGGTTAGCAAATCCTTTGATAAGTCAAAAGTTCTTTCAAGAACAAGTTGAGAAAATCCTCTCAATGATATTAAACTCAATAATGTCAAAAGTCTCTTCAAAATAACATAAAGGAGTGTTTATATAAGGTGGCTAAACCTAATTTAACTTAAAAATAAGAGAAAGCTCTAAAATTAAAAACCTGGACTCGCAGAGCCTTGGCCTGCAAAGCCACTTAGATTAAACGGGCCATAACTTGGTCATATGATGTTGGATTTTGACCCACAATATACCGTTTCGAAGCTTTCGACGTAAGGAATGCATCTACAGATTTAAAATTGCTCTTTTGGCCCTTATTTTACTTCAAAAATCATCCTCTTCTATGCCCACCACCTCGTTAGCTCGAATCAAGTGTACCAAGGCTGGTTCCTCCTCATTCAAGCCCATCTTGAATATTAGACTCTTGCAAATTGAATTTGAATTGAAGTCATCCAAAGTAGCTTGAATAAATCCTTGCATTGCTTCCTTGATCTTCTTAGCTCGTGCTCTCGTAATTGGCCCTTCTGGAACAAGCAACGGATCTTTAATGCTCTGAGCATTCTAGATCACATCACCGAAGCCGTAAGCAAAAGCTAAAGTTCGAAACCTAGCCGCTGATTTATTTGTTTATTGCAAGTTCCAATTGAGTCAGATCCATTAAATATTCTGAGGTGCAGAGGTTATAAAAATGGGTACTTTGACTTTGAAAAACTTGCAGCATGGGTCTTTTGAATTGATTTGACTTTGACTTTGACTTTGACTTTGGGTCTTTTGAATTGCTTGTGAATTTGTTTTTTATTTTGCCAGCATGTCATTCTCATTATTTTGATTTAGCTTTCTTGCTTTTGGGATGCAATTGTTACTGAAGATCTTAACAAAACAACTGATCTTAAAATGAACACAATTTCATTTCTTTCTTTTTTTCCCATTTGTTGGCTTGCTGCATTTTTTTTTATTTATGTGATTTTCAGTTTTGTATTGCAACTTATGGATTCATATGATATAATCGAACACATCTGAATCTAATTTCAATCACATTACGGCATTACCGATTTGAATCCGAATGCAATCAGAACTATTCATCCGATCCGAACTGTTCGGACCGGATTCGGATCGGATATAAACTCGGATTGCATTCGGATGACTTTTTTAGCCATCCGAATAATTCGAAATCCGATCGGATGGACCCGAATCCGATTTTGCCCACCCCTAACCAAAACACACCAAAGTTTAAAGTTTAAGTTAAACATAAACACTAAATAATTACTTCATCTGCTTCTCGTAAGCACTTTGAGTCTTTGACAAGTTGGAATATCGATCTCCTAAAGAAGAATTGAAGAAATTATATAATAGTAAATCAGTAACTACTTTCTTTAAGCCACATTGCAAATAAAGGCACATCAAACATAAACACAAATAAATAAACCCAATTTATATGATATGAATATATCTTTAACTGAACAAATCATAACTACCATTTGAATTCTAATTCAATGGTTATTATAGTTTAAATTACATCTTAAAAGTATAATATAAAATTATGAATAATAATATTTATTGAGAGTTACATTTCAGATGTTAATATCGCCAATGTCAGTGCTCACCGTTTCCACCGTTGAAGCTTGTGCTCTTTCAAATTCTTTAGAATACAAAATAGGAAAAAAAAATTTGAAGTTTGTAACTTAAGTTCATGTAGATATTATTTGTAAAAATTATAATACATTTTAAATATATTATGTATTTAATGTTTGAGAAGAATGTTACCTTCTTGTAGCTCCATATGAAACAGCCGCTCCTTAATCTCATCGTGAATGTTGTAGACGGGATTGGCAAAACCAATTTTCAGTGCATATCAACGCCTCGACCATAGCATGAGTCAAAGAACTCCTATAATCATCAATAACACGACACCCAGTGCTAAAGGCAGACTCAGATGCCACTGTGGAAACATGAACAACGAGGATAGCCTTTCCAATTTTCTCTAATATTGGATACTTCGATCCATTCACTTTCCACCAAAGCAAAACATTGAGTTTAAGATTGCTAGGATCTTCCATTGGGTCAGCTAAGTATCTTTTCACCTTAAATGCTAATTTCTTCCCTCATTCTGATCAGAAAACTTCTTAGCATATCCAAGGAAAGGGCGAGCAACTCGAAAGACATCATAACCTTCACCGCCAACAACATCCGTAAAACTAAACTCAGTTGTAACATGTGGAGAAGAACTTGTACCACCGTAACTACCACTAGGAGCACTCTCAGTACACATCGATCCTGTGGAGTATCATGCACTATATGCATTATAAAGGCCATTCAACAAGTTTTTTACTGCTTTGGTCATTTCTTCAATCTTGTAACTACCAGTGTAAAAAATGAACTCAAAGATATGTTTAGCAAAGTCCATTTTAGCTCGAGGATCAAGAATGGAGGCAACAATCAACATTTTGTTTATCTTCCCCGAGGACTCCTAATATTTATCAAATTTCTCCCTCATATTGTATGCCATTGTCATCACACAAAGATCACCACATGATTGTAATGCAGTTAATGAACTCTCAATCAAGCCAATGGTATCATAACAAAGATTAGAAGTCACACTCAAAGAGGAAGAAAACAATAATGTGGCATCATAAAATACCTTCAAAAATCTCATAATTCGTTCAGTATTCTCCCAATCCTCGGATCCAGGGGAGCCCATCTTTTTAACACCATCAACTTTCTCGTGAAAGTATGCCTCATAAGGTTTATCCACTTCTGTCAGTCTATCAAATGCCGCTTGAAACTTCAACGCAGTCATTAACATTAAATAGGTGGAATTCCACCTAGTAGGACAATCTAAAACGACAGTTCCTTTAGGTCCTTTCACCTATGCAATATATTGTTTAAATGTCTGCAGCCTAGTGGTGGAGGATCTCACATACTTCACAGCATTTCGAATAGCAGCAACACTAGCAAGCAACTCATTCAACCCTGAAACAACAATCAAGTTCAAAATATGTGCATAACAGCGCACATGCATATACTCTCCTGCCAACACTACTGCATCATCATTCCTCCAAGCAAGCAATTGCGTAATTAACAGCAACATCATTTTTAGTGGCATTATCAACAATTATCAAAAACAACATGTCTATCCCCCAGTCCTGCAAACAAGCTACAATATTTTTGCCGATCGTTTTCCCTCTATGATCTTCAACCAAGCTAAAACTGATAATCCTCCTATTCAAACACCAATCATTATCAATAAAATGAGCTGTGATCACCATGTAACTCATGTTTTGAACGGAAGTTCATATATCAGTTGTAAGAGACACTCGCTGCTTGTTGTCACAAATCAAACTCTTCAACATTGTCTTTTTCTCTAAAAACAAGTCCATAACATCCCTACCAATAGTTCTTCGAGATGACATAACGAACTGCGGGATAGCTACACTGTAGAACTGCTTAAACCCCCTGTTATCCACAAAACTAAGCGGCAACTCGCCCATAATAATCATTTTAGTGAGTGCCCTTCTACAAGCGTCTTGACTCCATCCTTTAGCCAAAACCATATTACTTCCTTCACCACCCTCAGATGTCATTGTCTGTTGACTTCCACCTTGTTGTTGCTGAAATGTCTTGTATGCACCGCAAGTTTTTATATGATTGCTCATATTTGTAATCCCATCATGCCTTGAATGACATTGATATTGTCTTCCACAATTGTTGCACTTGCATTTGTTTAGATTGTCCTCAAGTAAAATGAAATGACTCCACGTCGTAGATCTTTTCTGCATTGGTGGTCTTTTCCGCTTTGCCTTGTCCTTTCCCTTTCGAGTTTCTTCCATTTCCATACTTTGTTCTTCATCATCACTTATCGGATTCGATCTTGAGTGTCCAGACATCTGAACATACAAAACAACAATTAGTAGTCAATAATTTAAAAATTAAAACATAAAAATATTATTAACATAATCTAATTAGTACAACAAATCAATTCAAATATATATGAATTTAATTTTATGCAGCTTGTTTAATTCGACATTTTCATCATGATATTTCTATATAATTAATTGATTATGTGTATAACCATATACCAAAAATTCTAAATTATTCATACTATTACTCCATAATGGAAAAACAAGAAATGAATGATTACTTAATTTATAATATCCAATTATTCATTTCCCAAAGTAATAGAATATTATTTGCATATCCATATCTTAATTCTTATTATAAAAATAAAACCTTAAATTTCATGCCCACATTACATCAATTTATCACTTAACGACTTAACATACAACTAATTGATTGAATTAGTTAATTTTTGTTAAAGTTGAAGCTACTCAAGCACATATGCCACATACCATATATAACACAATATTTAATTTTAATATTTAATCAATTAATCTATTTAATCTATTCATACAAAAAAAAGGCAATTATTAACAATTAAAAAAAACCAATACACTAATTTTCTTGATTTTATGATTAAAATTTAACAATACATATTACATTTTATTAAACTAATTAACATATGATATATAATATATAACACAATATTTAATTTTAATATTTAATTTACTTAATCTATTCATACAAAAAAAGCAATTATTAACAATTAACAATTAACAAAAAAAAATGATACACTAATTTTCTTAATTTTATTATTAAAATTGAACAATACATATTACATAATACATATAATTAAACTAATGCTTAATTAACAATTTAACATATAATATATAATATATTAATTACACACACCACTAATTCGGTTATACACAAATTCACAATTTCACAATTTCACAATTACACAATAGTACAATACACATGACAAGTTTACAAGTATTAACTATATATATACCATGGATGGAAGGTTGGAAGATTCAAATTACGAAAGGGAGTGTTCGGGTTCGGGTTTGGGTTGCGGCAGTTGCTGGGTTCGGATCTTGTGGAGGTGAGGTGGAGCAGCATATCATAGGCGGTGGCAACAGATCTGCTCGTGGCCTCACGCTGCGCGATCTGTTTGCGCTGCTTATGGCCTCGCGCTGCGCTATCTCTCTTTGGTCTTTGCTCATTTGCTCGCGTTGCATGTGCGTGATCTCGCTTGCCGCCTTGCCATTGACTGATCTGCTTGTGTGTGATCTGTTGCTTGTGCTTGTTGGTTGCTGCGGCTGCAGTGTGTGTGTGCTGGTGTAAATGTAATAGGGGGGTGTGTGTGCTTAGGGCAAGCGTTAGCTTTTATATTTTTAAATTTCTTTTTTTTATTTTACAGCAATCAGATCGGGTCTTGCAGATCGGATCGGGTCTTACGAATCTGATCGGGTCGATCACAATCCGATCAGGTTGCAACATTTACATCCGATCGGATTTCAGCCCCCATCCGATTCGATCCGATCCAATCCTAATCCGATTTTTTTCAGATCGAATCGGATTGGTTGAAATGCCTACCCCTAATAGAATCTTATCTGCCGGTTCTGTATTTGTTACTTTAGCACCCTGCCAGCCTACTTAAATTATCAGCTTAGGACCCTGCCGTTGAAAGAAAAACCCCACTTTAAATGATGTCGTAAACCAGATAGAACTCACGTGCTTGAGCCTGTTAATTCCAAGATATTTCAAGATTGCACCCGGGGAAATGGGAAATTTTTATTTCTATTTTTTAATTCTAGTTTGAATTTTGCTGAATAATTTTTTTCTTTGGAAATAATACTGAACAATTTATTACTAATAAGGGTTTCACACGATTGATGAGATGTCACGACATGCCATGCTATGATACCTTAACCTTAATTTAGGGATCTTGTTGGCGGAGCACTGCATGTCGATAAGCTCACTCCCCGTGAACATCGCTGATTGCCGTCACCTCGAATCTCTCCATCAATCAACTGGCTTCCTTCATCAATAAAATGTTTGACTAATGAAGCGTAAAATCCATAAATCGCACGTGCATTTTTCCGAGAATGCTAAGGCTAATCATTATCTTTAAAGCAAAGCTTAGTGCTCGGTCTATCAAATTTGACCGACGGTTTTTTTTTTTTAATTAAATTTGAATGGTATTAATATTTGAACGAATAGATTTGAATATAAATATTTGAACGAAATATTTATTTTTTAATATTTAAATATAAATACTATCTTATTTATTTTTATAAATAAAAAATATCTTAAACATAATTATTTGACATTTATATTCTTATAAATAAAAAAAATTAGATTTTATAGTTTTAGAAATAAATATATTTTTTATGGAGATATTTTTAAAATATAATATTTACTTCTCATTCAGATCTTTTTTCATTTAAATAAAAATCACAAAAATTTATTTTTTTATTCAAATATAAATGAACAAATAAATTTTAGAAAATGATTTAAATTAATAAAATTTCATAGCCATAATTTATTTTTAAATTCTTTTATTAATATGTGATGGTCTCATCATTTTTTTTTTCACTGATTATACAATCAGACTATAACTTATATTTACATGAGATTTTTACTGATATATTACAATCAGACTGTAATAACTGAGACTAGTTACATTAATTCTTATTAATCACTGCTCAAATTTTAACCCTCTCTAATATTCGAGGGACGTCCACTCTATTATATTAGTAACAGAACAGACTATCTCCAATCAATTATTACAATAATTGAGGAAGGACTGTAGGGGCTTAAACTATTCAGCAGCCCAACCAGTGGGCCCTTGTGGGTGTGATGGTCTCATCTTACTGCACGTAAACTGGAAGATAGACAAAAATTAAATAACCTATGCATGTGGGTTGTGACAGCCTCTCCGTATGTCTATATAAACTAGTCAACTCTTAGCATATTTCTCAGCCAACAAAAAAAAAATCCTTTGTTCGTGTGTTCCATTCAATTCAATTCTTCAGCTATCAGAACAAATGGCTCAACTCAGAGTCTTCTTACTAATCACTGTCTCCATTTCTTGCCTCATGGGCACAGTCGAGCCGTCCTTTGCAAGACATTCCCGAGCCAGGGCCTACATCGAGGAGTCATGCCGATCGACCCGATATCCAACCTTGTGTGTTCACTGCCTCTCAGGCTTTGCTAGAAAAACATCGTTACGTAGCCCTGAAGAACTAGCCCAGCTCGCCTTATCAATTAGCCTCTACAAGGCCAGAGTCACCAAGGCATACTTGGTGAAAGTCGCTAATCAACTCAAAGCAATCAACGCTACCGAGTATCAAACCGTTGAGGATTGCAAGCAACAAATTAATAGCGGCATAGAACATCTTGGCCAATCAATCAAAGAGATTCGTCGCTTAGGCAACGCCCAAAATGCTGTTTCTGATGACTCATTCATGCGCATAGATAACGTTGAGACTTGGGTTAGTGCTGCCTTAACAGATGCCAGCGATTGTGTGGCCCAATTCCCTGTACGTAATATGAGTAAGCTGAAGGCCACGATTAAAGATAAGGTCTTGAATGTGGCGCAGGTCACTAGCAATGCTCTTGCTTTGTTTCATCGCTATGCCGCAAGATATCGTGCAGGTGCCGGTAAAAAGCCATAAGGCCACCCTTTCGAAGATGTAATTTTAGCTTGCTCTTTGTAGACTCTTTCTGGATCTCATATGTTATTCGTTGGGTCAAAATTTTAATGTAACGTAACGTAAACATACCATTACTTTCAATCAAGGCATGTGTGAATATATATCAAGTTTTGTTATCCACATAACACGTCTTTGTGTACTTTCCACCAACTTAATATATCCTTCTGAATTTATAACAAATCCCATTATCTTACAAATTCATTTCCTTTCTCTTCGTTTTTATGTTCCAAGATTAACATTTCTAATTCTAGTGCCAACTGCCATACCACGGTTGTTTTGAAATCATCTGAGACGAAACACATGCCATGCTGCCGTGGTAACGCCAACCGGGGCCAGGCCCAGAAAACGCACCCAAATACCCCTTGCTATTTGAAGGCTTTTTCTTTTTTTTTTTTTTAATTTTTAGGCTTACCTTATAAAGGGTTAGTGATAATTGAGTAAGGTGTGCGCGGATCGGATTTTGTGGATGGAATATCAATTCATATCCGATCCATAATTTTGTAGATTATAAATTTTCAATTCAATCTAATTTAATCTAATCCACGGATTGATGAACTTCAATCCAATTCACTATTTTGCGGATTAAAAATTTTTAATTATGTCCAATCCACAAACTAATTAAATAAAAAAATTTTATATAAGATTTATATAAATTAATTGTTTAAATAAAGTCAGAATAATACATTCAAAATTTCAAAATATAACACCAAAAAGAAAAGATCTCAATTATTTATATTAATACATGAAAATTAACTAAACTTCTAAACATAAACCTACACAAAAGTAGTGGCGGTTCTAGAAAAATAATTTACCGGGGGCTAAATTAGATAATAATAAAATATAAAACTAAAAGTTTGGATATATAAAATATTTACTAATACATTTATAATTGTTGTCTATGTATTTTCATATTTTAAAAATAATATGCAATAGACTCATTATCAATATTATTAAATTCACCATTTTCTGCATAAACAACCAAATTATCATTCACCATATCCAATTTCAAAGATGATTCTTCACAAATTTCATTATTGAAAATGTTTGCTCTACTATTATTATGGAAACTGAAAGAATTATTCTTATTTTTGGGAATAGAAAAATGTTTTGGGTGGTGGGCTGTCATTATTTTAATTAAAGCGTAAGCTTTTATAATTCTTATAAGTTAAAGTTTAAATTTATGGGTTTATAAATTTATAGGGACTATTTTAATAGATTTAATGAGGGGCTAATTAGAAAACTAAAATATTTTTTCTTTTGTTCTTAGAAAATTTTTTTTTTTTGGCCAGCAAGGGCTTGAGCCCCCACTGATCACATGTTGCATCCGCCTATGTACAAAAGTTAATACTTGTAAAAAGTAATTATTTAATTATTTTTTATTTTATATAATTATTGGATAGAATATATTATGGTGTTAATATAAGTATGTAATCATAATTTTAATTTATTTATTTATTAGTAGATAGTAAATTAGTAATATCATATTTACCAGTTTATTTTTTAAATTAAATAATTTTTTTTTGCGGATTCGCGGATATTTGCGGATTTACAAAACTAAATCCATATCCAATCCACCGATTGCGGATTTTGAAAATTTCAATCCAATCCAATCCATCAATCCACAGATCAGATTTTTGCAGATCGAAATTTTACGGATCGAATTGATTGAGCAGATCGGATTGGATTCTGCACAACCCTATAATTGACCCTCAATTTATCTTGTCAATCTCTACTTAGCGTTTCTTAATGAAGATTATTTCTTTTCTGAATTATCGTTATTCATCACTTTCTTTTAAAAACCTTTATTAAATTCCTAGAATGTCCTTTCCGATTCCAAATTGTTAATAGATAATTTGGAATTTTCCAAACCTTTAGATTTTTTAATTTTTAATCTTTATTTTGAACCATTAGTTTTTTTTCAAAAAGGAAATAATATTTTTTTACACAACTATTACATAAATATACATATCACACCACAACATTTAGAAGGAGGTTATTCAATTTCAATTTTTTTTAATACAAACATATTTACAATTAGAAAACTATTGATATATACAATAAAACTTTAAAACTAACTAATTTTTACCCGCCAAATTTTTTTTGGCATAATTAAAATTTTTAATTTTTTTCTATTAATTTTAGGGAGCGAAATTTTGGGATTTAAATATTAAAATACTAACCTTTGAATTATTTTCAACGTCCTTGACATCCCAAATCCGTTGTAGTCTAGCTGGTTAGGATATTCGGCTCTCACCCGAAAGACCCGGGTTCGATTCCCGGCAACGGAATGGGCTTTTTACCGGCAGGGAAAAAAATGGTTAACTTTTACAGCGCGAGGAAAGCAGAGAGCAGATTCTTCGTCTTCGCCTTTTTTTTTTTTTAAATTAATCTTGAATTCTTGATTTACTCCAGTGAAGTGGCGGGAATTACAAAAGCGAGCATTTTACAAAAGATCCTCTCACAGTCACACTTACTCTTTAGAAAAAAACAAAGAGAGTGAAGATAATGAAAGAGGCGATCTTCAGTCAAGAAGAAGACGAACTCGATTGTAAAGAGATAGTTCTTCAAAAATACTTCTTGCAAGAATGGAAGATCGTCAAGTCTCTCTTGGACGACATTGTTTCATACGGTCGTGTTCCCGACACCTTATCCGTTCACAAGATCCGATCTATTGTACTCTCTCACTCACTCACTCACTCACTCAAAATTTATTATTGAACTCTTTGCATTTCTTGAAATCAATTCATATAATTTCTTATTAAGGTTTTGATGTTTTCTTGGAATGATGTTTATTTTTAGGGTTTAGTGATCAGATTTATGATAAACTGCTGTAAAAATGTTCCTTTTCGTTATGCAGATGGACAAGTATCAGGAACAGGGGCAACTTGTAGAGCCTTATTTGGAAAGCATTGTTTCTCCCTTGATGTCCATTATCCGTTCTAAAACAATTGAACTAGGTGTAGATTCTGATGAAATTCTCAAAATTATTAAGCCTATTTGCATTATTATATACACCTTGGTTACTGTTTGTGGATACAAGGCTGTTATCAAGTTCTTTCCCCATCAAGTTTCCGATTTAGAACTTGCAGTATCTCTATTGGAAAAATGTCATGATACAGCTTCAGTGACGTCTCTGCGGCAAGAAAGTACTGGAGAGATGGAGGCAAAATGTGTGATACTTTTGTGGCTTTCTATTCTCGTCTTGGTTCCATTTGATATCTCATCTGTCGATACTAGTATTGCAAATAATGATAATCTTGGTCAAAATGAACCAGCTCCCCTAGTAATGAGAATACTAGGGTTCTGTAAGGATTACCTTTCAAATGCTGGTCCCATGCGAACTATATCTGGATTGCTACTCTCCAAGCTTCTAACTCGTCCAGATATGCCAACAGCCTTTGCCAGGTTTATCTCACAATTCAAATTGGTATTTACTTTTAAGCATTAAGTCGATGTAGTCTCATGATGTTTCATGCCTGAGTGTAAAATTTTGAAATTTTCTTTTCAATTGAATGCTTTTAAGATCTATTCTGGATTGTATCAGACAACCAAATGATGATTCAAATGTGAGAAATACCTAAGTTCTATACTATAATAATTTGTTTCTATTGGTATGTTGAAAATTAAAGTTAACCTTACAGTGGTGATCCGCTGCTTTATTTTATTTCTTTCAGCTTTGTTGAATGGGCGCACGAAGTCTTATCTTCCGTCACAGATGATGTCATGAATCATTTTCGATTACTAGGTGTCGTGGAAGCACTGGCTGCCATTTTCAAGGTTTGTTTTGGTACTTTAAAGCCCATGCTACTGCAAATATCACTGGTGTTGTTTTGTTTATACATTTAAATCTGATGATGACTTAAGAAACTAGTTGCTTTGTTTATACATTTAAATCTGATGATGACTTAAGAAACTACAAAACTATGAAAAAGTTTTTGATGAAATGAATATGTTACCTCTCATCAGATAATGAAGTGTTATTGCATGTGAAGCTTTTGAATCTCAAAAGTAGGCTTCACTAAATGATTTCCTCTTGTTGGAGATGGAATGAATGGGGGCATTTCTTGGAACTCTTTGCTGATGGTTTTTTCTGCTGTCTATTTGCTAATGGTTTTGTTATCTTTGGTCACCATGGATATATGACGTAATGTCTTTTTGAATCTTTGACTGCAATGATATAACAGAGTTTCATTTCTTCAGTCCTCCTAAACGAAGTTTTATTTTTCCAAGTTCCTAGTAACTGGGATTTATTTTGGCCAAAAAATCTGGTTTGTCTAATCACAGTCATTTTAGTTATTGTTTGCTTTTCGCCGATTAGATCTCTTATTTACTATTTCTTAGTCAGGCTGGTGGTCGGAAAGTGTTGCTGGATGTGATTCCTGTCGTCTGGAATGATGCATCAACAATGTTCAAGTCTGGTTCTGCAGCTCAGAGTCCTCTCCTTCGCAAGTATCTGATGAAATTAACTCAGCGGCTTGGGCTTACTTGTCTCCCTCATTGTACCCCGGCTTGGCGATATGTGGTTGATTTCTATTTGAAACATCTTATGCCAAATGACTGTAACTGCACCATGATTTTGATAAGCTTTTGTATCTTAGCATCTTAACAAATTTCTGTCTTTTGCAATTGCAACTGATGTTTCTTTCTGATCATGCATAATATGCTCTATTGGTTGTGCCTTTATGCGTTTTCAAACTATATTTGGCAATTGGAGGATATATATGATGTAGCCTAACTTGTTGATTGATGGATGGGATAAGATATAGAGGACCCACTAGCACTATAGATTAAAGATGCAATGTTCTTTATTCCTTGCCTGAGCTTGGCACTTGACAATTTTGTTGAGGTTAAGTCAAAGTGTCCGCCAGAAGGGATCTGTTTCAGAATGATTAATAATTTTACCAAACTAAGGCTTTCATTCTTTGTAAAATAAATCTTTTTAACTGGTGCCATGCATCTCTTTACCTACATGCCTTATCATCATAAACTATCTATAAGAAGAGTTAACTAATAGTTCTCATTGTGGCTCTCCTTCTGCACTTTCTATGTCATCAGTGTTGCTTCCACCTTGTCTCATTGCTTATCACTGGCAATATTTTGAATGACCATATTTCCTTAGCTCAAGTGGATATGAAATTGGGAGTGTTTAGCACAGGTCTTAAGTTCAAATCTTTTCAAATTAAACAGAAGAAAATTTTCTACTTCTGAGTGGTTACATAATTAACTTGGTATAGGTCAATTAGTATAATATCACTCTGATGCATTCTCTTGCCTTCTCGATATGCCTTACATGCAGAGCAGAACTAGCTCACTTGGAGAAAATATGTCTTCGCGGGCTGCGTTCAGAGAAATTGATCAGTGTGACCACAGTGTGGTTGACAGCTCCAAATCAGAACAAAATCCTAACTGTCCAGAAGACGAAGGCATGGATGTTCCTGACATTCTAGAGGAGATTATTGAAATTTTACTTTCTGGATTGAGAGACACGGTATGTTGTCTTAATTGGTCTAAAATTGTTTGATTAACTGGATCTTTCATCATATATTAGGAGCCTTTTTAGGCTTCTTAAGCTGGTGGGAGATCGCTTGAGATTTCCTTTTGGACCCATGAGTGATTCCTGATAAAGCTAATATCATATGGCTTAACGTCAGTAATCTTCCAAACCATGGATTAAGACTAGACTTGAATTTACGGATTGCTCTGGGATGTGCCACTTCTTTCTGATTCATCTTCATTTATATCTGCTTCAGTGTAATTTTAACCATTTACTTCCTGTGTGATTTTTAAGCTTGTTGTCAATGCAGGACACTGTTGTGCGTTGGTCAGCTGCAAAAGGAATAGGCCGTGTAACTTCATGTTTAACATCTTCCCTTTCAGAAGAGGTCTTGTCATCTGTGCTTGAGCTCTTCTCCCCAGGCGAGGTATGATGCTGTCGCTGTTTTTCACATCTTGTTCTTTTCTTTTGACTGAATTGGCCTGATACACCGTTGCATATAATTTGAAGTCGGAAATACCGGAGAATATCATAACCATACTGCATACATTACAATTTTGGAGGTGGTTCATGCTAACCTGCTACAATTTTGTAGGGAGATGGTTCATGGCATGGGGGTTGCTTAGCCTTAGCTGAACTAGCCCGTAGAGGATTGCTCTTACCCAGCAGTCTTCCCAAAGTTGTACCTGTTATTGTTAAGGTTTATAGGTTTCTCAGTCCTTTTATTTTCACTCATAGCAATCTTCTTCCTTTCTTAATAATAATGCATGTTGTTGAGCCACAATAATTTCTGCATTGTTGTTGTCTAATTGATGATTAAAAAAAAAATATATTACCTTTTCATGAATGGCATGGTTGGAAAATTTAAATTTTCTTTATAATTTGGTCCCCTTTCCACAACCCTTTTTTGTCTTTCCTTATGTGTTTAGCCTGTTTTGTATTTTAAGTGCAAAATTAGACTTAAACATGATTGGGTATATGTTATGATTATATGATAATCTTCTTTAAAGGCACTACATTATGATATTCGAAGAGGTTCCCATAGCGTTGGGTCTCATGTACGTGATGCAGCTGCCTATGTTTGTTGGGCATTTGGACGTGCATATTATCACACAGATATGAGAAACATATTGGAACAGATAGCTCCGCACTTATTAACAGTGGCTTGTTATGACCGCGAGGTGCTAAGCAACCGTTTTCTTCTGTAATTTATTTACTTTTTTTTTCTTATCAGCCCACTATTCCTTTACTTTCTTTCACCGTGTTAAAACTTTTGATGTTTTGATTAGGTTAACTGTAGAAGAGCAGCTGCAGCTGCATTTCAGGAGAATGTTGGAAGGCAGGGAAATTACCCACATGGCATTGACATCGTAAATACTGCAGATTATTTTTCACTCTCTTCACGAGTATACTCTTACCTTCATGTTGCTGTCTGTATTGCTCAGTATGAGGGTTATCTTTATCGATTTGTTGATGAACTGCTGTATAACAAGATCTGTCACTGGGTATGCTCTTGATTTGATCTTCCTGTTTCACTGGACTTGTATATATTTCCCCAGTTTATTTATTACTGTGTTTATCCTCTTCTTCCATGTTTTACTTTTTAACTTCACATTGACTAAGTTTTGGTATGAGTAAAATTGTAAGGAACATCCACATCATTTGCTTGCAGCTTTTTGGCTGGATTTTTCTATAAATTTTGATAATATTCAGAATCTCCTGCATATGACAAAATTAAGGATCTGATATTCTCAATTAAACTTTTGCCTGCGTAATCATCATCCTCATTGTTGTGATCATGTTACTTCTTAAGGATAAAGTCTTGAGAGAACTTGCGGCAGAGGCACTTTCTGCTCTTGTCAAATATGATCCTGAATATTTTGCAAATTTCGTTCTGGAGAAATTAACTCCTTTCACTCTCTCAACTGATTTATGCACGCGCCATGGTGCAACCTTAGCAGCAGGGGAAGTTGTTTTGGCTGTACATAAATGTGATTATGCACTTCCTGCTGGTTGGTATTCTTTCCTTCCCCTTGAACCTTATAGCTATTTGAATGGAAATGCAATATTCTAGTGTGTGATTTGTTTCCTATTTAAGTGTCTTCTTCTTGTCTGGATTTCTCTTAAGTTTGTGAATGCAAATATCAAGTCACAGGTTCCCCATTACCTTTCATTTTACAGATAAACAGAAAATTGTTGCCGGTGTAGTTCCTGGTATTGAGAAAGCACGTCTCTATCGTGGGAAGGGTGGAGAGATAATGCGTTCAGCTGTTTCACGGTTCATTGAGTGCATTTCTTTATCTTTTGTGTCATTACCAGAGAAAACAAAGCGAAGTTTGCTTGATACTCTTAATGAGAATTTGAGACATCCTAATTCTCAGATACAGGTGCTTGTAATGTTAGATTTTCTGCATGTCAGCTTGTCTAATTTGTTTATTTATCCTTATTTTATGAATAGAAAATTTCATGTGATGTATAGAATGCAGCTGTTAAAGCCCTGAAACCATTTGTGCAAGCGTATATGGTTGCTACTGACAGTGGAGTTGGTGGTATAACATTGAAGTACATGGAACAGTTGACTGGTCCAAATGCAGCTGTAAGAAGAGGATCTGCATTGGCATTAGGTGTTTTGCCCTATGAACTTTTGGCTAATAGATGGGGCGATGTGCTTTTAAAACTTTGCAGCTGTTGTCTAATTGAGGTGCAACTGAGTTTTTTTTAAGGGTGATGTTGATGTTTTCACTTCTCGAGTCAGTTAAACGGAAAATTGACTCAAACAAATGGATATTTTTTGGGTGCAGGAGAACCCTGAAGACCGAGACACTGAAGCACGTGTAAATGCTGTTAGAGGACTTGTATCAGTGTGTGAGACCTTGACTCAGGCACAAGAAAATTCTATTATCCATTCTGGAGAAGATGAAATATCTCTGTTTCATCTAATTAAAAATGAAGTGATGACTAGTTTATTCAAAGCTCTTGATGATTATTCAGTTGATAACAGAGGTGATGTGGGTTCTTGGGTTCGTGAGGCTGCTATGGATGGTCTTGAGATATGTACATATATTCTCTGTAAGAGAGATTCTGTGCGTTCCCCTGAAAAACCACAAGGAGTTAAATCAGAGCTGCCTAACAATGTCAAAGCTGAAAAGACGCTATTTGATGCGAATCTTGCTACCAATTTAGTTGCAGGAATTGTTAAGCAAGCTGTCGAGAAGATGGATAAACTAAGAGAAGCAGCTGCAAAGGTTCTTCAAAGGATATTGTACAATAAGACAATTTTTGTACCTATACCTTACAGGGAAAAGCTAGAAGAAATTGTTTCTAATGAAGCAGATTTGAAGTGGGGGGTAAGTACGCATGGGGTCAATTTTCCTCCATTTTGCATGGTTGTTAATTTTTGACTAAAGAGAAAATCATGTATTTGCTTGTAGGTGCCCACCTTTTCATTTCCACATTTTGTACATTTACTTCCTTTCAGTTGCTATAGTAGGGTATTGCTATCTGGATTAGTTATTTCAATTGGTGGGCTGCAAGAATCCTTGAGGAAAGCTTCAATTTCAGCATTGCTGGAATACCTTCAAGCGGTTGAAACTGAAGACCTTGATGCAAGAAACGCCAGAGAATACATGCTATATAATGACATCCTTTGGGTTCTCCAACACTATAGGAGTTGTGACAGAGTGATAATTCCCACTTTGAAGGTCCATAAGTTCTTACTCAAAGATTGAATTTAATTCCTTTTTTCCTTTACTTTGATGTGCCACATTCTTTTAGTCATGGCACAAACTCATGATCTTAACCTTTCACCTTCTCTCCTTCTTTCCCTGACTTTCAAATTTGATGATTAAAAAAGTTTTTCGTACTATGATGGTTGCATTGCTATGAGCTGCAATTCAAGGTTTACGAATTAGTGCGTCCAAGACGGTGCTTCCTTTTAAACTTTTTTCTGTCCTTGATCGCAGATTAGATATTCTTTCTAAGAGTTGACAGAAAAATTTTGGGGGACAATTCTCCTACATTTTGTACCTTGCTACTCTGTATTAGTTGATGGGCTTTATTGGTTTACATATTAAACCATTTATGTTTATTTTCATTATGTTTGCTTATACATTTATGTATGCATTCACTTGTCCCTATTTTTTTGTGGAAGACTCAACCTTGATGATTTATGATGTGTTTCAGACTATTGAGAGCCTTTTCAGCAAGGGGATATTCTTAAATATGGAGGTAAGCTTTGACCTCTCTCTTCTCGCCTTTCAGAATTTATTGTTGCTGTTAGTTTTCTTTCTTGTTTTTGCATCAGGTTCTTTTATCCTTGAGTGCTGGAAATTCTTTTGTGATAGTATGATATGTTGTTCTAAGCAATAACCAACATAGAGCTTATATATGGAGTTACTGACTGAAATTTCTAGTCATTCGGAAGTTTGTGTGTTACATTACCTGGATTGTCCCTTGTACTTAATGTTACTCTCTTTCCACTAGATTCCTTGTTAAAGTATCACGGCTATCTACTTGTAACTTGCCAATATTAATTATTGAAAGTATGTTTGTCCCTTCAAAAAGTTTGATTAAGTCTTGCGGATTATTAATCTTTTCCTTGAAGTGGCCTTTTTGTTTTTTTGTTTTTTTCTTTTGAAATTTGGACTCTTAATTTTATATGTTAGGTTCATACACCAATCTTCTGCGCTGGTGTTTTGGATTCCCTGGCGGTTGAATTGAAAGCTACCAAGGACTTCTCCAAACTTTATGCAGGTATAGCAATACTTGGATATATTGCTTCAGTTTCAGATCCCATCAACACCCGGGCCTTCTCTCATCTTCTCAATTTCCTTGGCCATCGATTCCCCAAGGTTTGTGCTGCTCAATCACCCATATTGCCACTTCTAGGAATGCTTCTCACCTTAATTGCTTAATTTTTAATGTGAAGTTTAAGTTTACCATTTCTTCTTATTCTTTCTTTTTCAACTAGATTCGAAAAGCTTCTGTGGAACAGGTTTACCTTGCCCTCCTTCAAAATGGAAATGTTGTGGAAGAAGACAAGACAGAGAAAGCACTAGAAATTATTGGTGAAACTTGCTGGGAAGGTGACATGAATGTAGTAAAGCACCAAAGGTTAGAATTGTATAATTTGGCAGGTCTGGACATGGGAGTACCCCAGAATTCCAACAAAACATCAAACAACGATGGCGAAAAGTGGCCTACTGCAACTGATGAACATGCATCATATTCCTCCTTGGTTGGGTCATCTGGGTTCTGACTTGTAAATTATCAATCTGTTGTATGTCATTTGCTTGCTTTTTGTTGTGATATAAAACTGTGCAGTTTGCTTGTACAACCAAAGATAAGACTTTTATTCTTGCTTAAACTTGACTGCACGGATGTTGCTGATGAAGCTTGCAACATAGGACCTTTGCTTGTTTGCTTGAGTTTTTGGCTTATTTTATCTAATGGCTTTTTACTGTTGGCTTCCTCTAACTTGATCTTAGGCTTCCTTCTTTGCTTAGCTTCTTTATTGGCTTCTCTCTTGTCTCGCTTCAATTGCCTTTTTTGTTGTGTTTAGCATGCATCTTTACCTTGCGTCTTCATGTGCTTAGTTTTGCTGTGCTTCACTTGCTCTTGCCTACTCCACTTGCCCTGTTTCTTTGATTTGCTTCCTTTTTATAGTGTAATTTTTATATTCTTTTTAAATGTTAAAGCCATAGCACCTGGCTGACCAAGCCTTAGTAGCTGCCTAACGGTCTATGCCTTAGTACCTGTTTACTTCACTTAATAAAACCAGAACGTGCAGCTCTTACTTTCCCAGTCATTCAAATGTGGCTAACTTTTGTATTTTGCTCTAGTCATTCAGCTATTTACTTTACTAAGAGCATGTCAAAAAGATTCTTCAGATATTTATTTTACTAAGAGCATGTCAAAAAGATTTTTCAGATAAGATTTTGTTTCTTATTTGAAGAGTCGTGTTAATATAAAACACACCAAAAATCACATTAATTTAATTTCTTCATATAAGATTTGTTTCTTATTCTTTAATATTGTCGAGTGAATTTCTTACTCTTTTATTAATATTTTATTATTATTTATTAAAAAGATAAGAATGCTATAATTATTATTTATGTTTCTTTTAAAAAAATAATAGCAATCCGACGATTTTTTTATTAAAATAATATTAATTTGTTCTTATTTAATAAATTTTTTTTAATATTTTATTTATCATATAAATAAATAAATAAATAATTATTTAAAAAATAAAATTTAAATAATCTTTTATAGATACCCTAAAGCTCTAGCATCTCACAAGTCCAAGCACCTGCCCATTAACCAAGTCAAAAAACAGTGCAATAAATATTTGTTATTTTATAAGGTTAGCACGAGTACAAATTTTTTTTTTTTTTTTTTGGAGGAGTACAAATATTTATTGCGCTCTTTTTTGACTTTTTCTTTCTTGGTTTATTTACTCGAAGTTTCAGAAATTTTCATAACTATCCTTTATCAAAAACCAGCGCCGATGAATAAACCTGCAATTTGGGCCAAGTGGCCCACAAAGAATTTCACTCTAGTTTTACATCTTGTAAATAAAGTACCCGATGGTGTTCGGAATGCTAAATCCACAAATTCGTCCAAATTCACTTATTAAAATCCGTCCGCTGCTAGTAATTTTATGGATGAATTGAGTATTGAAAATTAAAATCAACACTAAATACATAAATTAATATTAACTGAAATTTGTTAATAAGTGAATTAAAATTAATATTAATAATTTCATATAATTTTTTTTAATTAAAAAAATAAATTTAAATCTAAAAATACATAAATTCAATAATGTAAAGTGTAATTGTATTTGTGTAAACTAAACATGTGACGTGTTGTGTGTGCCGTGTGCAAGTTGTAAGTTGCAACTCATGTCATAACCTAACCTAAAGAAACCCAAGCCAAATATTTGTCACTTTTCCTTTCACTCGTGCAGGTGCAGCAGCCGCAAAAGTCAAAACTCAAAACCTAGCCTTCAGACCAAACACCAGTAGACCCGTGAACAGCAAAACCTAGCCTTTCACCGTGAACAGCAGCCGCACACGGCATACCCATTTCGCTTTCACCCGTAAGCCGCAGCCGCAGTCGTTGATTCTGAAGCCGGGACTGTAGCAGCTATGCCGTTGCGGTTGCAGGCTTGCAGCCGATTTTGTACTACTGGTAGATTTCTTGAAATAGTAAAATTCTTATGAAACTCAAACTTGCTGCTGGATAAAAATAATTGATGCTTGAGGGTTAAAAAATACTATTAACTGATTTTAAACAAAATCAACAAAATGGTTTTAAGTATTAACTATTACACAATATGTATTGACTTAATTACAAGAAATAGAAGTCATTAGGCTAACTGGGCTTCACACACTACTTTATTTTGTTAATGCTTTTAATTACACAGCAATTTATTTCTGTTGTCACGGCAATTCTTATGAAGAATGTAGTTGTATGATTAATTGTTGTAATGGTTCTATTTTAAGTTCTTTATTTCATTAATCAGTTCAAGTGAATTGATAATTTGGGACAAGTGATAAAAATATTATGCGAAATTTGAAAACCCACAAAAAATCCTCTGAGTACTATTGCGGATTTGGTAACCTGCTGCAGGTGGATTTTCTTAAAAGAATCAAACTCACAGCAGATGCGGGTGTGAGTTTGGTAATTTATATTTTGTGCGGGTGCGAATTTAGTAATAACAAACTTGTTGAAGGCGGTCTCCATTACCATCCCTATGTAGTGTGGTGTAATAACAAATGACGAAAAGCCGACTTTTAAGCACACTTCGACAAATTATTCATCAAAAAACTTTAGCGGCGTCACATTTAGAACTCAATGGCAAACCCATGGTGAAGCCATGTGCTATATGTATGTAGTCCTTTCTCTGCAAAGTAATGATATCATTAAAATATAAAAAAATAAATATTTTAATATGTTCCCACACTAGAGAATAATTATATATATATATATTAAGCCAGTCTTTTGAGTTTACCCATTTTTAATTGAAATTATTAAAATAACCGTTCACCTCTTAAATAAATTATTCTTTTATCAAATGCTTCACCATTCAATTTCATAATTTATTTTTATCTTTAATTAAAAAATTTTATAGTTATGAAACTAAAAAAAAAAAATTTAAGATTTAAAAATTATGTATTTTATAAATAAAATTTAAAAAATACATTTTTTGTGAAACTTATGGCCAGATAATTAACTTTAATATATGAATTTGTATTTTATAAATCAAACTGTAGGTTATTTTAAAAAATAAAATTCAAAAGGATATTATAAGGATAAAGGATTTTAGAGAGGAGTTCAAAGCGCCGCTCTTTCATTTCTTAATAGAAAAAGCGATTGGGTAAGATACGGGGAAAAAAACGAACAAGTTGGGCCGCTATCGGCCCAATATCATTTGTTGGGCCGCTATAGGCCTATGAGCTGCAATCGTTTGGTTTGATCGGGATCTAAAATTATGCCTAAAAGAAATTCGACATCATCTGTGCCCCCAATACAAATAAATTAATCTTGACATAGGCAACAGCAAGGTTTAGGGGACCAAAATCCATTTTAGACCACCCATTCAGACTTCTAACCTAGATTAAAAAATAGAATAAAAAATTAACACATTAATTACAGACCCGAGCATCTTCATTTAACTGAAGCCTGATAAATTCTCACACAATAGGTTACAATCTGCAAGAATGGAGAGGCAAAGGGAATCAACACCTATGCATTAAGCCAAGGATACACCTTCGGAGATGAGGGCAGCCTTGCCGTAAGAACTTCAACACCGACTTCAGTGACCTGAATGAAAACATACTTGTTAAATTACCATTTTCCCGAAGCATATGATACAGGACTGCTGTCAATTCAAGGATTTACATGCATAAGACTCATGATTCCCCAATAAACACATGGCAGGTACCACATAATTCTAGAGCTTTAATTATTCTCCAAAGTTGATTATCAAGTACCAAATCCACCCACGAGGGGGAGGGTAGGGGCTATTCCTATTAGCCCACTAAACTGCAGAAATTGGCATTCCTCTAACCCCACTATACAACAATTTCAATCCACATAAAAAACATGAAAGAAAATATGATAGATATGTGCACTTACCAAAAGAGTGTGCTCAAACTGAGCACTGCATTTGCCATCTGCTGTAACAGCAGTCCAACCATCAGGCCACATTCGATCACGCCAAACCCCTACGATGAAATAAATAGATTTTAAATGTAGTGAGAAAAAGAACAAACTGTTCTAGAGAAATAGGCTCGGGTCCGAAATGAAATGCAAGTTCTAAGGGGCCTTTTCAATCATTTCTTTTAAGACAAGTGTAATAGGAGATTTGAGAAAGTGGAAGTCTGAGAGGTTCAACAATATGAATTAAGTCAAAGTACCCGCATTAATCATTGGTTCAATTGTAAAGGTCTGTCCAGCTTTCATCACACCAACTGCTTTATTTCCTGCTCACAGTCAAGGCAAGGTATTCAGATGAGATCATCACTTAGTAAAAAAGAGGTATTTGAATTCTTTTAACCCAGTTATGGTATAAGTTGATCGTTATCCAAGAAATAGAAAGATTTTTGTATGTAGAAAATATAGGGTTGGAAAGCATGGTACAATACTTGAATAATGGGGAATATTCGGTGCACAATGGAACAGCTGTCCAATACCGTGACCACAATATGATTTTACCTGTTTTAGCCAAGAAAAGAAAAAGAAACAACTAAACGCTGCTTATCATCTTCAATAAAGTAGCAGTGAATTACAATTGCACCCAAAATTATGCATTACCACAGAGAATCCTGACATTGAAGCATGACGATTAATGACTTCACCAATTTCACGAAATCTCACCCCAGGTTTCACTGAAATTAAAAATATTGGAATCAGATTGATCCAAAAACTGTCCAGATCAAAGAGAAGATAGCCAAAACAACAAACTGAAATACAACTCCCAATGCATACCTATAGATATTGCTTTCTCCAAGCACTCATATGTACATTGGACCAACTGACGAGATGCTTCATCAACCTTTCCCACAAAATATGTTTCATTCAAATCACCTACATAATGAGATCACTGTTAGCTAATCATGAAGCTTCTAGGCAATACTTGAATTTACTTCATAAACAGATGCAGGACTATTTACCATGAACTCCTTTATAGTAAACAGTCACATCAATATTTACTATATCACCATCCTCTAATTTCCTGAAGAAATCAGATCAAATTAGGTTTAATGCAGGTCTTTCAGACATCGTAAAATATTAAAAGAAATACTTGAAAAGTAAATGATAAAAGAAACAGATAAATACATGAAAACAATGCAAGTATTTTATTAAATCCCTTGGGGAAAAAAGACAAAGCTTTTAGCTGCTGGCTATATTAAGACTTACCGGGAATCAGGAATCCCATGACAGATCACTTCATTAACTGACCTGCATAAAAAAGACAAATACATTCAGTTGATCAATATGCTAGAACCACATGCAAATTGATAAGTATACGCAAAAGAAGTACCTACGTGCAGCAAGACTTTGGGAAGAAATGATAATTGAGAGGAGATGGGTATCCTCCTGCAGTAAAACAAATCCAAAAATGCTTAGCAACAACAATTATCAGTCAAATTAGCCAATGATAGACACAACAGTGAATCAAGAACTTGACTAAGTTTAATTCAAACACACGTAGAAGATACCTCTATAAGTATAAAGACTATTGAGCAGATTTGCTCAACTAATTGGCAGATCTCAATAAATCCACATACAAGTTGAGGAAAAGGAACTTCAACCATATTAAACAAACTATTATTATGGTATGACTCAAAGCAGTGGCGGACCCAGCCAGTTCGATTTTTTTTTTGGGGGGGGGGAGGGGGGGGGGTGGGGTTTGGCAGGGGGCTGGGCTTTGGTTCAAAAAACTCAATTCAACTTGTGGGGACTTGATTTTTTTAACTGTTCTCTTAACTCAGATATATTCTTTTCTTTTTAAATTTTAAAAAATAATAATAATAAATTGAAGGAAACCTGCATAAATATTCAAATTTTACTTTTTTCTTTTTAAATTTAAAAAGTAAAATAATCAATTGAAGGAAATCTGCATGAACATCTTAGAAAAATAAATTGTGTGGCCTAGAGATTTGAACCAAGGTCTCCAAAGCCACAAAGTAGAACTGTTACCACTAAACTATAAGCATTTCGTTGTATTTGAATGTGGCCAAATTCTTTTTATTGTCTTTTTCAAAAGGAGCTTGGGGTAAACTTAAAAGGAAAAAAATGGCCCAGAAGGGGCTGAAACCCCTCCTAGGCTTAGCTGGGTCCACCCCTGACTCAAGTCACCACATTTATTTCTATTTGGCACTGGTAGAGACAGACTACTAGACCAAAAACCCATAAACTCAAATGCAAGGCCGGGGACTTATCATGCATGCCTTTTGTACTGTATGCATAATGATTAACTTTTTTTCACTAGAAGATTTCTATCCCAATGATATCAGTACTCCAATGAGTAATGAGGACCCAATCGACAAGACCCACCCTTCGTAAGCAATACTGGCAATGAATTGATTGTCACAGTGACACTCACCACATAAAGCAGCACACAGATATTAAAACATAAGCTACTATAACAGCATTAGAAAGATCCGAACCAGCAGCAATAGTTTCCTCATGCACCACTCGATCAATTTCATCAGTCGTAACACCAGGACGAATCATCCGAGCAGCTGCATCCAAAACCTCTCTTGCAATCTGACGGTAGAGATTGTTTAAATTAAAGATTTATAACCATAAACAAGAGTAAGAGTGCAGAGTAGTATCAGTGTGCTTCCATATCTTGTTGAGACTTTGTATTGTTCATCAGAAACATCTAAAGAAACTAAAATGGGGACTTATAAAATCCATTCCCTGCTTATTTAAATATGGATGGCTTTGTTTGAGATTACAGAATAAACTTACTCGACATGTTTCTCGCATTCTCTCAATTTGATCTGGAGTTTTGATCTTCACCAAAATACATCAAAATTAGGAAAATCGAAGGGAGGCACAGTGAATAAAATCAAGATAATTCATAACAAAATACTAGGAATATTTTCAAGCAAAATCGTACCTCAACAACATGCTGCAGATCACTATTGGGCTCAACTTTGGGTGTTCCCTAAGAGTTGAAAAAATAAATGCAAAATTGCATCAGAGATACTAGACACCACAAAGGGTGAAGAAAAAATAAAGTTCTTCGACTCTCTAACATGACAATGGAAGCAAAGAGCAACAATGCCAGATTCTGCACACCATGCTCCATTAAGTCGCAAAAAGGAGACGCTTGGGATTTTAATAGAAATGATTCAAATAACTCACATCCAATGCCCAATCAGGTAGTTCAATGTGAGCAGGCACAGTAAGCTTGCTAGATATGGGGTATGGCCTCAGTGTTCTGTGTATAAGAAGCAAACAATTACTGCTTCACAATCTTATTGAAAACCAGAGAATATAGTTCATAGATCTTCTACGAATTGCTAGAATATTAAAAAAAGTGACCCCGACTGGAAACATCGTAGCCAACTGACAATGTGAATCATAACATAAAACTCTAAATTACTCATCGAAAATAATTAAAAAGCAGCAAGATGATTACATCGAATATCAACAACTCACAGTCCCTTACATAGAAAGCATATAACATCTTTTTTATCTCGAAAGATAAGTTAGAAAATGCAACTGGAAGATAAATCATTGAGAAATACCCAGTCCAATCAAAATGGGGAAGTTTTGGAGTTCGAGCCTGTCCTTTCTTGATACAATAAAGCCAACCTTCACTAACCAAAGATGAATTTTCTCCAGCTCCTGGCGCAGATAGCTTGGCCTTCAAATGAACAGATTTGTGAGAGGTCCAAGAAGCTTTAAAGCAGTCCTGAGTACTGATGATAAGAAATACAATAAGCGTCATTAATATCAAAACGCAGATTACAATTTCGAAATTTCAGCTAAAAATATAAAATGCAACATTTTAATTTTTTACTAACACAAACATAGCATATGGTCAAAGCAGGAAAGGACTACAAAGCACAAACCAGAAAGCAGCGCCTTCACGCGGAAGCTTTAGTTCCACGCACTTTGGACACCTACGAATAACACATTAGATCATAATCAAAGAATTTCATTAATACAGATAATTGAGAGGAAAATGGTAATACATACTGAAGATGAGCTGGCTTGCCACATTGAACACACGATAAGCTCATAGTCTCCACAGCATCTGATCCACCGGCCATCGAATCGTGAACTCTCCCTTTCCCTTTCTAGTTACTTTTATCTTAAAGAGGAATTGACGGAAAGAGCGAGAGAGAGAGAAAGGCTAGGGTTACAGAGAAAAAGAGGGATGGCGGAAAAAATTATACAGCATATGCATAATTCCGACTTTACTAAAATATTTTTTGTTACATCAGCACATATCACAATATCTTTACCATTCTACTAACAGGAAATTTGCAAGAATGCCATTTGGATTTTCATTTGAAGTAAGACAGCTAAATAACATTTGATTTTGTAGGTGAATGTATAATTTAACTTAATAAGGTTAGGATTTAATATATGTCTCATAACATATAAGTTTCAATTTGATTCCAACTGATGTGATATTCATCCATTAAATAGTGGTTAAGTAATTTTACTAGTTATGAAATTTATCATCCAATAAATGATTAACACATAACATTGAGACTCAAGTTATAACTCAAATGTTGGGATTTATAACATTATTGATATATACCTAATGGAGACTCAAACCCTGACTTTATTAATTTAGATTTCTTAATTGGATCATCACATCATTAATTAAGAAATTATGATTGAATGATTTTTTTTTTTAGGCTGATTATACATCAGGTTAATGATCATACATCAGACATAACAACTGTTATTTTAGCAGACAAATACACTGGGACTATAATATTACATTTAATTCTATGAAACACAATTGCTATTTCAGCAGACAAATACACTGGGACTACAATATTACATTTAATTCTATAAAATACTTACCCAGACGAATTAACTTTTACATTGAAGAGACTTATTGTCTCCACTCGTATTTTGCGAGGAAAAAATACTATTTACAAGTTAATTTCATCAATCATGCTTAATTGAGGAAACTTTGAGCCCCAGCCATAACTGGGTGCCTTGGTTACCAATGGGATACAAGCCTATTGCCATGAATGAATGATTTTAGAATCAGTTTACTTGCACGGTATATTAACAGATTTACTGGCAACATGCAACTATAGAGGCATAAAAATATTAATACACATGATAGAAATAGTCGACATGCTCTTAAATTCCAAGCCAAAACGGGACACCAGTGGCCGGAATCCAAGAGTCTCCTTGAATAAACCTAGTCA
This sequence comes from Clausena lansium, assembly GCA_030449835.1. Classification (NCBI taxonomy): domain Eukaryota; kingdom Viridiplantae; phylum Streptophyta; class Magnoliopsida; order Sapindales; family Rutaceae; genus Clausena; species Clausena lansium. The sequence goes on from JASUUF010000257.1 coordinate 6,930,520, forward strand.
CAGTAAAAGGAGCAGCTTGCTGAGGATTGTTAAGCACATGAAATCCAATCTAGTTGACTCTATTAGCAGTAGCAGCGCCGAGGCCAGTGTTCAAGTACTCAACATAATGCAAAGTTGATAGAGCAAAATTTCCATGCCATTCAGTCCAACCTTTGGGATGGATAATCCCATCAAGATAGGTCTTGTTGAAAAATCTGGCCAAGAGTTGTTAGCTTTTGACAACTTGGAAAAGCTTTTGCCAAATTGTCAAAAGTTGGCCACATTGTCCAAAGTTTGGCCACCAAATTCGGCGATCACCAAACAAGTTTTGACAATTTTGAAGGCCAGGTGCAATAGTGCTAACTTGCACTCCTATAAATAGCGAAGAGTTTTTCATTTGTTATCATCCCAAAATATAGAAGATGAGAGCTTAAGTGATGAGCTCTCTGAGAGTGCAGAGAGAGTTCTCTGTGAGAGAGTTCAGAGAAATTGAGCATTTGGTTGCTCAGTTGGGTTCTGCACTAATTGTAGAGATGTGAGAGAATACGTGTTTTGGGGAAATTGTTTCCTTCAAAAGTGTGTGAGAGTATTGGGTGTAAAACACAAAAATTATAAATCAATATGAAATATGAAATAAAACATAAACTATGTAAATGAAGTATAAGACTTGTAAAAAGAAGGTAAAATAAATAAATTAACACAAGAGTGGTAAATTGATGTATTACTGGTAAATAAAATAAAAACTTACAAATATAACATAAAAATAATAAATCAACGTTAAATGCAAAATAAAACATAAATTTTTAAAAATGTAACATACAACTTATAAATGGAAGGTAAAACAAGTAAATTAAAATAAAAGTAATAAATTAATATATTACTAATAAATAAAATAAAAACGTACAAATATAACATAAAACTAGTAAATCAACAATAAATACAATAAACATAAATTTTAGAAATGAAACATAAGACTTATAAAAAAAATAATATGATGCAAAATCTAAAATGTGTGTGTGTGCACGCGTGTGTGTGTCCTAGAATAAATATAAAATTTATGGTTAAACCAATTCAATAAAACTTATTGATTTTTTTTTGGTTTAACTAAAGTAAATTAATAAACTATTTTTTTTACAAAAATAACATATAAACCATGTTCATTGTTTTAATAATTAATAGTTTTATATTAATTTACTTGTTTTACTTTTTATTTACTAATCTTATGTGTAATTTAAAAAAAATTTATATGTTTATCACGGCATTGATGTCGTAATTTTAATGACAGCATTATAGAATTTTTCTAAAAGTAAAAGACAATTCTCAGTGATAGCATCAATTCTATTATGTATCCAATTAATGTTGAAATCGTAAGGTTGCATATAAAAAAGCATAGTCTACAACATTCTCCATGTAAGGTCACATTTCACAAAAAGTTTTGTTATACTGCATTATTTTTAGTTTTTAGTTAAATGTCTTTTGATCAAATGTGTTGTGTTAATAATATATAGTAATGAGATGATAGTTATTGATGACAATAATTTCAATATGGTAAACACAATATTATAGAACAGTTGGTATATAATGAATCTATACGAAATAAATTAATACCGTAAACAGATAAAAATAATAATAATCGGAATCGAATAAATAATTTAAACTTAAATAATTCGAGAAATAGTAGCAAACCGAAAACAGTGAGCAGTTCGGGAAATGCGAACAATACCACGACTAGAAACGCGAGCAGCGAACAGAAACGTGAACAATCGGAGACGATAGGATTGGAGAAACCCGAGGCCTACAACTGCAGTGTCCTTAAAACATATTGACCGCCTACTCGGATGAACCAATCTCTATTTCTCAGGACACAACAGGAACGAATTTCGTCGTTAGCACAAATGCAAAATTTCAGAGAACCACAAAAGTAGTTGAACTCTCTCAAATGAACGACAAGACCAGAGGAGAAAATTATGTGCGTGTGCGGCTGTGTGTTTATTCCTGTCTTTAAAACGAATGGAAAGTTGCACTTTATATAGTGAAGAATTTGTAACCCTAATTTGCAAAAATAAATTTGCAATTAAAAGGAGTAAAAATCGGGTTCACGCGATTTGTGCCGACATTTGTGTACGCAGAACATGCGAGCGCACACAAGTTCAGCCAAATCGGGCCGATTTTAGGTCCATGATTTGCAGCGCCCCATGGGGAGGCGTGCGTGGAAAGAGCCTTTATTCTTGGTATTCTTGAATACATATATGTGTGTAAACATATATAAACCCAAATCCAATTATTTATTTTTCCCTATTGTGAAGTAAGGTAGCATTTGTATTTTTATCTAAAATCTAAATGTATTTGAATTTTTCTGAAATTTGAATTGGTCGGAATATAAATATCTGAATGATATATTTTTTTTCTTCTAATATATGAATAGAAATGACATCTTGTTTATTTTTATAAATAACAAATATCTTAAACAATATTATTTGACATTTATGTCATTGTAAATAAAAAAAATCATTAGATTTTATAGTTTAGAAAATAAATATATTTTATAGAGATATTTTTTTAATATAATATTTACTTCTCATTCAGACTTTTCTTTATTCAGATAACAGTCACAAAAGTTTACTTTTTCTATTAAAATGTAAATGTCTGAAAAATCAGACATAAATTACAAAAAATAAAAAAGTAAATTTTAGAAAAGGTTTGAAATTATATATATTTCATGCTTTTTACGTTTAACAAACAATCTCTAAAATACATTAATTTTCATTCATATTTCCTTATCATATATTACAATTTTTCTGTTGTTAATCTTTTGTGATACGGGCATTAATTGTTTGTTCCAATTTAATATAACATTTTTCCCATTTATTTTATTAAATCACGAAAGGGACCGTTTCATTAAGTCATTACTCGCGCTCTTGTATATTAATGTTATTATATGTTTCGTAGTCACAAATTTTGAAAAATGCTTTTTGTTTTCTTCGAATAAGGAAAATTGTATTCTATTTATGTATGAGTATATGAACGTACGGATAAGTATATGTTATTTCATATTTATCTTTTTAGTGTTCAACCTAACAAATCTTTTTCTGTGATTTCATGCTATATATGTCATGATTTCGAATTTTAACTATATTAAAATTGATTTTTCTATAGTAATCTTTTTTTTATAAAATACTAAAATATCAATTTCATTCATTCGGGAAATCACCAAATGTTATTTTTTATTTTTTTATTTTTTTATTATTGTGACGAACATCCGCTAAACTAAGAATGACAAATAAATAAAAAATGAAATTGACAGTTATTATAAGGGACACAATGAGCATTATCCCTCCAAATCATTATGAATTAAACTGATGTCAATGGTAAGAATTAAGAAAGAAAGCAAGAAACAAAAACATGTGTATATACCTGAACACACAGAGAATCCCACCACCAGGGTCATTCTTATCCTCAGCCAGCTCCCTCATGATGACATAGTCAGTAGCGATGGTTTGAGAAACGAAAACTCAATTCTTCTACCTGTGGTGGAGTGTTTTGTTCCGATGTATTTCAAGGTGATTTTGGTTGAGAATACTTTCTTTTTATAAAATTATGGATGCAATGGTGCTTAATTTGTATTGAAATTACCATTGAATTGGGTTGTGTCCTTATTTATAAACAAATAAATAAAAAAGAATCCCACCGCCAGGTCACATTATAGCTGCACTGTGTTATTTTGAAAGAAAAGTATGCATGGCATGGCACAGAAAGCAAATAAGGCAACGGCCGGGGAGCTTAGGACCGTCGGTGGGTGGCTAAAGGCTAACAAAGTGAATATATAATGCGCACGAAACACGGATCTGATTTAAAATTCGATTTTGATTGAAAACTTTCTAGCATTGAGTTGTTTTGTTGAAACGTCTAATCGTTGAAGATAGAATTTACAAACAGTGTAAAAAAGGATTTAATTAAACCGATTAATGGACAAGCTAGTATTATATATAGATATGGACACCATGCACACATAACATAATTTATTCCTTGTAAGTAAGCTCAAAAAGTCTGACTTTAGAACATGTCAAGGATTCAACCGATTATTACAATATTTCTATTTTATTTTATATAATATATATCATCAACACTCGACAGTATGAATTCACAAAGTTTAATTTCGTTAACTTGTAGCTTTCACAAAAACGATGGATGAGTAAGAATCTGTGCACTTGACAATTTTTCAATTTTTCTAGAGAGGGCGAATATTCACATACGTGAAGGAGCAAACTTTATCGGAATTCAGAAACAACATATATGCTTAAAGTTTGTGAGTCAAAAATCAACCAATTCAACGATGGCGATCTACCAATATCATCAATCTACCGCTTTGGTCCCATGGGCGCTACCGTATTTTAAATGATGATCAGAAACAAAATTAAATTTGATAATGATATGATGATCGATGATTCCACGACGCTGATGTTTCAAATTTCGTCAATTAACGACATTGATATTATAATTATGATGTTGATGTTACGGATTACATAATTGTTGTTTTTAGCTTTAAGCCAAAAGTTGCTTCATTTTCATTGATACAGTAAATTAACTGTATACCTTGTTTATTCATCCAATTGAACTGCTTTAAATGGTTAAATGTACGTCCTAAATCCTGCTTTCGTATTTTAGTGTCATTCTATGGTAAATAGCTCAGTCTAGCCTCAATGAAGAAGTAGAAATTATTTAAAGAATTAAATAAAGACTAAGTTTTAAATAATAAGATTTATTGATAAAAAAACGTGTAACTAATAAGTTAAATTTTTACACATGCGAGAGAATATTTATAACTTTAATTGCATAATAAATACTACAAATTAAAATAAGAAAAATGAAAAAAAAAAGAAAACGAATGTAATAAAATTTGCAATTCGAGATGGTTAGGAAAAATGAATATTTATTTAAAACTCGGAGCATGATTTGAATTTTTTTAAATATTTAAAAAATTAATTTCACTAATACACAAAGTAAACTCAAACTCATAGAAGAAAAATAGTTTATGCACCAACTATTGGATATATAGTTGTTAACGAATTCTAATTAGAATAATGTTAAACATTCCAAATTTTTTATCTCAAATAACTATCCCAGATGATGTGGCATTTATCAATTGGTTAGTGAGATAATACAATTAATTCACTTGGATTTTGTAAAAAATTATCAACCAATTAATGAATGCAAAATCATTTGGGATAGTTATTTGGGACAAAAAATTTATAATGTGTAGCATTACTCTTCTAATTATTATGACTACGATATATACATACATGCATATAATTCGATAAGCAAAATTTGTTAATGTCTACCAAATTAATATTTGCATTCTCATATATATATATACAAATGTATATTCCATGGATTGTTAGCGGTCCTGCTCGATCCTGCATCAACCAATCATTCTTATCCCCAATAAAATTAACATGGGCAAATTCTATGTATATATTTCGATCGTTATATAAGTAATTAATGTGCCAATTAAACGAGTGAACAAAATATTTCAGCCTGATTGTTAAATTATAAACAAATTGACGTTTACATTAATTAAACACACTTTCGTATACGACATTTTTTTTTGACAAATTTATTTCAACTTATAGTTTTTAGAATCAAACTCGTTAGGTGTGGAATTTATTGGCTTCTCTCATGCCATCATAATATTCTAACATACGTAATTTCCTTGACCCTAGTTTTTGAATATCAAGGCATTTCCACAAAATAGTAAAAAGTAAGACCAAATTGATGTAAAACTTTTAATTTTATTAAGAGATGAAAAATGAGCTCATTTCTTATGTCATTCATTCAATTCATGATTCATGACAGAAATTTTCAATGGACCATCAAGTTTCAGAAACCATTTGATATGTATACCGCTAAATCAAATACAACTTGTTGCGCGAGACAATAATATAAGAGAATAATTAACAAGCAATTAGGGCAGGGTGGGGGCTTTGGAACAAAAAAAAATACATAGTTTAATCACCCACCAAAGTATCAATATCAATTATTCCTTTCACATTTCAAGGGATCCCGGTTGCATATATAGTCAACATTTTGATTGGATAAGAATGTCTATTATCGGTAGGGTACTTCAGTAGTTAAGCCATTAATCACCTGTTAACATAATTATAAATTGTTTAATTAAATTTGCTACAAAATAAGCTCGATTTATGTCATATAGCTAACTTAAAATTTTTTCAATATGACCCCTAAGCTACTTGCATTAATCAAACTCCTTTTGTTTATAATCTATGTGATATCTGACTTTGGAAAGCTAGTAACGGTTTATGTGAAAAGGTTATGAAGCATGCACGCGATAAGAAGTTTCACCAAACAATAATCTACCAACTTAATTAATTTATTTTATCTGCAGCCAGTACGCAGTCAAATATAAAGCTGTAGAATGACCCTCCATCATTGAAAGTTGAGATATTAATATATAATAATTGGGATACTATCAAATATCCGTAAAAAATTCTTGAGATATCAATTCACTATCAAGGCTTCCTAACAACCACATTTTACCACCTAATGTTTCGACTATTATCACTTTACCATTAAAACCTTAACACTGTTAAAAAACTGCTATGGTCACAAGGATATTTGAAGAATTTCAAACTGAAGTCATTATGAATAAAAAACAGATTAAGAAATTAATTGATTGAAAAAAAATTAATTAAGATTGAGTATGGGGTTCAAAAACAAAACTTCAGTTCTCATATCATATTAATGAAAATGTTTACCAAATTAAATTAAAAAAAAAAGACAAGTATTTTAGTAATGAAGGTTAAATAATTAGATAGATGCGTCACGCATGACAATATTTAAGAAATATTTGCAAACTCGAGTTAATTATTATTTATACCTTCCATTAAGAATTGTATTAATGTTCTTATATCTATTGATGAATTCTAAAGAAGAGATAACGAATGAATTCCGGAGAAATAATGTATACACAAACACAATGTGGGAAAGTAATAAAGGCAAAAGATTACATTCTCCAAAACTTGGCGCTTAATTAATGCTTCTCTAGACATCCCAGCAGTTTGAGATAATTATCAAGTGGTTTATATATAAATACACATACACACACTCAATAGGTCCTCGTTGCATATTTATTTTTGTTAAAGTTTACTTAATTATTATGTATTTTTCACTGGATGCACTTCAGATTTATTTGATTTTTAAGTTATATTAGACAAAAATATTAGTTTACTCTTGACAAGTTAAATCTAAGAGTTACAAAAGCGAAGACAATTAATAGAGTTTTTAAAAATATAGAAATTAATTATGTAATTGGCTCAAACTGTAGGAATTTAAGGAGCATTTTCCCGAACTTGGCAATAACAAAGGAAATAACGTTTTAACCGCGAAAGCTAGCTGGAAAAATAGAAAATTATTCTATCACAAAGGAAATAATCTTGAAATTGATCTGGCAATTGTATCTCTCGGGATTACACTCTGGTTTTAACCACAAAAGCTAGCTGTAGGTTTCATTAATTTGTTTTGTTTTATGGTTTAAATTTCCTTATTACATCCAACAATTTTGGGTAAAGAAGGGGCAAAAAAATATATCGTTTGAGACCGATTATTAATTATGGTAATTATTGATCCCATATAATTTAATTATGCTAACCAAACTGTTGGTGCAGGTCACAGTAGAATTACAAACGGATTCTTTATTCATACATATATACAAATGTTGCATGACCCATGAACATGTCAACAACGCGTCCCGTGCGGCCCCGACCAACAGCTCGCTTCCTTTGTAGTTCATATCTCAAGTCAATACATATAAAAATAAAAAATAAAAAGAAAAACACGAGACGTCGTCGTGCCGTCCAATGATTAATTACATGTCCACCAATAGCCCCCCATTGTTTTTTGGTCCCTATATAAGGTGATGACCTTACCACCCATTCTTCACACAACAATTCCCGTAGTCCCTGGCTAGCTTTTCCATTATCTCAAATGGCTCTTCGAATTCTTATAACGCTTTTATTTGTGACCCTTTTTCTCTCTCGTACCTCTTTTGGGTACAGCCCAGACGAAGTGAAATCGTGGTGTGGCAAAACACCAAACCCTAAACCATGCGAGTATTTTTTGTCACAAAAAACTGATGTCACTTCTATCAAACAAGACACTGACTTTTACAAAATTTCATTACAGCTTGCACTAGAACGTGCCACGACGGCCCAATCACGCACATATACCCTTGGCTCAAAGTGCCGAAACGAGCGTGAAAAGGCTGCATGGGACGATTGCCGCGAGCTTTATGAGCTAACAGTTCTTAAGCTCAACCAAACCTCCAACTCTGGCCCTGGATGCACCAAAGCAGACAAACAAACATGGCTTAGCACGGCTCTTACAAGCTTAGAGACGTGCCGATCCAGTTTAGAGGAACTTGGGGTTCCCGAATATGTGTTACCTTTATTGTCAAATAACGTAACAAAGTTGATTAGTAACGCTTTGTCCCTCAACAAGGTGCCATATAATGAGCCTAGTTACAAAGACGGTTTCCCAACGTGGGTCAAGCCCGGCGACCGAAAGCTGTTGCAGACGACTCCACGTGCAAATATTGTGGTGGCGCAGGATGGTTCGGGGAATGTTAAAACGATAAAGGAGGCGGTAGCGGCGGCATCGCGGGCAGGTGGCAGCAGGTATGTGATTTATATCAAGGCAGGAACATATAATGAGAACATTGAAGTGAAGTTGAAGAATATTATGTTCGTGGGAGATGGGATTGGCAAGACTATTATCACTGGGAGCCAAAGTGTTGGAGGTGGCGCTACAACCTTCAGATCAGCTACTGTTGGTGAGTTTTATCAATCTCTTTATTACGTGTTACTTTTTAATCATATTAATTTCATATATTCATTTTGATTGGTCAAAACAAAAGATAACAACTTTGGGCTAATAAAATCAATTAAAGAACATATATAGTAAATGGAAGTGTTATAATTGCCTGACCTAGTCAAGTTCAACATTGTTTTATTTAATATGAAACATTAATTATTATTGTTAACGTACTAAATATAGGGACACATCAAAATGAAGAGCTTTAAAAATGAAAAAAAAAAAAAAACTGCCCAGTAAATGTTATAGTAGTTGAGATGCACACATAGACTTTGATAAGTCAAAAACTGATCACGAAGTAGACGTGTTTAATTTTGCATGTTAACAGATTAAAAATGTCTATCACACTGGGGCCATGCAGTGTAGTTTCAGAGATATGGCGATCAATTTGCTTATGTTTATTTTGCTTTAAAAGCAAGTTAATTACTCAATTAAAATTGTATCAAGTCATCGGGCAAGGTCCATTATTATGATTGTTATTATTGTTAGTTTTTAAAGTTAATTTCGTTGACAATAAATAACAATAATACAATTTTTAGCCATAAAGTCACAACCATTTTAACTTATACAAAATCTGGAATTTGATAAGAACCCCATGGAGATGATGTAAGTTTCAATTAAAATAATTGATCGGGGCAGTTATATTTTAAACTAAAATAATTAAGCGTGGAATTTCATTTGACAGCCGTTGTTGGAGATAACTTTATTGCTCGTGACATAACAATCCGCAACACTGCGGGTCCAAAGAATCAGCAGGCGGTGGCACTACGATCCGGGTCGGATCTCTCAGTTTTTTACAGATGCAGCTTTGAAGGATACCAAGACACTCTCTACGTTCATTCAGAGCGTCAATTCTACAGAGAGTGTGACATTTACGGGACAGTGGATTTCATATTTGGTAACGCTGCAGTTGTGTTACAAAACTGTAACATATTTGCACGCAACCCCCCCAACAGGACCAACACTCTCACTGCACAAGCCAGAACCGACCCTAACCAGAACACTGGAATCATTATTCACAACTGTAGGGTCACTGCTGCTTCCGACTTGAAACCGGTTCAAAGCTCCGTTAAGACGTTTCTTGGGAGGCCCTGGAGGGAGTACTCACGAACCGTTTACATCAAGACCTTCCTTGATAGCTTGATAAACCCCGCTGGATGGATGGAATGGAGTGGTAATTTTGCTTTGAATACTTTGTATTATGCTGAGTTTATGAACACTGGACCGGGTTCTTCAACTGCTAACAGAGTCAGGTGGCGTGGCTATCACGTTCTGACTAGTCCGTCCCAGGTTAACCAGTTCACCGTCGGCAACTTTCTTGCCGGAAATTCTTGGTTGCCGGCCACCAACGTCCCCTTCACCTCCGGTCTCTAAGTTGATCATTCTTTGCTTTTATTTAATTGCACATGAAATTAATACCAACTTGTTGAGCTAAATAGGGAAAAAAAAATAATAAGGTAGTTAAAGAAACTACCATCATGGCATTATCAGTTTTTATTCTTTGTGAAATTGTACGTAAATGTAATTTCTCGAATAATGAACATTATTGCTTTCCGTTCATAAATCATAAATAATCTGATTCAAGGCACAGGCTATGGTGGATTTACAACACGTTATAATTTTAATCGTGTGGTCATGAAGGAATGGTCGGACTCTTGATTTAATATTATTTTCTCATAGTCGGTTTGTTAGGGAGTCGACATCTGACATAGGTTTGCTGGCCAAGATAAATCTTTGACTGATTTAAAAAGAAAAATAAAAGCATGTTTAATTTTTTAAGAGTCTCTTGTGGGTTATCCATTACCTCTTGTTTTAGTAAATCTAACTGATCAAGATTTTGTTCTTATATAATCATTTCTAGTTAAGTATCCTTGGTCAATATATTCCAAAATAAATAAATAAATAATTTGTACTTGAAAGAGACAAATAATTTAAGTTTTAAGATCCAAACAGGCAATAACCTAAACCCAAACCCTCCCTGTCAAGCAATTTCATTTCAATTGTATATGGAAAGACGGTGCACCACAGAAGCGCATGCGGGATCAAAGAACCGAGTCATGAGTAACTATTTTCTTACGAAACCCATTATCAGAAGGGCCCAATGATATGATTATTCTGAACACATGATTAAGAAATTGTAAAATAATAAATAAATTGAGCAATAACATGAAATTAATTAATTAAGAATGTCAACGTGATGTTCTAGAGCTCATCAATCCTATTGTCGAAAAAAAGTAATTTAAAAATAAAATAATAAAAGAAATAGGGTGACGTGTAGAGCATGAAAGGGAATCAATTGGCAGCCATTTTGATTTGGATGTATGAGGGTACTACTTTATACCATGAGGAGGATTACAAATAACAACTCTGCCTTCTCATTAGTACAAAAAAAACAATGTATTAATTTAATTGGACAGAAGTAGAGATGCTACAGAACCACCACAATCGATTATGACTCTACCACGGACCAACCCTTCATTTAATGACCTGTCAGTCAGTCAATCTCTTTTATTCTGCATGAAAAATTTCATCATCAGTATGATGATATATGGAAAAATTTTTATATATAGCTAAATGGGGATTCAATCTCCACTTACCCATTGCTCTTCGGCAAATTGAGAGAAGAACAATGAGAATGGCTAGACCAGCTACCACACCAACGATAATGGCGACTGTTTTTCCCACTTGGTCATCGTGAGAAGAATCTGCAGAAAGCATCAAAAGCAAATTAAAGCAACAAAGCAATGGGAATTAGCGTTGTATTTTATTTGATATGGATTGACAAGAGATATGTACCAAGGCTGCCACTACCACATTCTTATGTTTATTAAAGCTCTCTCTTTCATCCTTTTCAATTTAATTACTCTAAATATTCAAGTCTAAATTGGAGAATAATTCAGAGAAAGAACTAATTTCTATATTATCATTGCACTTATTATTTGAATGAAAGTGGGTCCTAAATTGCTTTCTTCAAGTGTGGATAAAAAAATAAAAAGTACTCTTAATTAAAAGAAAGGTGTGTAACATCAAAAAACAAAATAAAAAAAACAACATCAAAGAGAGTAAGAACGGTGGTGCCTAAAAGAAAGCAACTAAAGCACTGATGCGCCTTAATGCTTTACTTTTAAAAAAGATTACTTATTGACCATTTCTTTGGAAATTTTTTGAATGGTCTCCCTCTTTCACAAAAAAGGAACCACATTTAGTGGTCAAATTTGTGTTAGCTTAATAGAATATTGCAAGCTTTATGATCTTTGTGACTTTGTGCTGCAGAGATTAATTAATTACTGCAACCCCTAAACTAAAACCATGCGCAACTAATGTAAATGAATGAAGAAATAAATTAAAGAAAATAACGAATTGCACCTGCGAAATCGTAGTAGCCGGAAGCCCAGTAGCGGGCATAGCACTGTGCCAAGAACACATCAGCCGCGGCAGCTGAGCCACATAAATTCTTCAACTTTGCAACAGCTTCAGCAAGGCAAGTAGTGCAGTCAGCTGAAGTCAAGTCACCTAAGCACTGTGCAAAACCCTCAACCAAGCCAGAGCTACTGACTTTGAAACTAATAGCCGTTTGCAAGTCAGCAAGAACATCGTCTCTTCGCTTAAAGAACTCAACATCGTTGTTCACGCTTTTGCTACACTTCTTATACCTAATACTTGTATCAAGCTTTCCCAAGAAATCAATATGCTCGTATCTAACGTAACACCCATCTAGTTGCAGAGAAGCCCCGTAAGTGTACGGACATACCAAACTTATTTGGTTCACAGCACTTTCAATGCATCTCGAGCAGTCAGTGGTTTTTAAATCCCCCCTGCATTGATACAAGCCGTATACGGTCGCTTCTGGCGGCGTTGAGGTTCCATTTCCAATTGCGAAGCTGTTGTAAGGGGCTTGAGAAGATGAACTGACGACTGATGCTAAGAGAGAGTTGCGGTTTCCTTCAAATGGTGAGTTGGGTTCGTACTTCTCTTGTGAACAGCCTGCGTATATGAAGATATGAGCTCTCCCAAAGCTTGGATAATAAATTATGAGAAAAACGAAGAGTGAAGAGAGTCTCAGAGCTACTATGGTTTTGTGAGTGGAGTGTGATTGAAGACTTCTCTTCCACATTCTTGTTTTTTCTGAATTGGATTTGCTTTCTTTTGTTTTTAATTTGTTTTCTGATGTTGAGGGAGCTAGTGAGAATATGAGATAGTGGTTGCTTTTCGGGTTTTGTACTTTTACTGAATTCTTATGCTATTAAGAAAATAAAAGAAAAGAAAAGGGTCCACTTGCTCTTCATGGCTTTGCGTTGGTGGTTGCTGTTGAATATTGATAGCAACATCTTCTATTTTAAAAGAATAGTGCTATCCAATTTGGACACGCCAAAAAATTAAAAAAAAATTGCACAAAAGCACTAGAAATTAAGAAATATTACATTAAAATATGTGTTTATTCACTTTATTAGTTTTATTTTTTAGAAGCACCGTCATTCTATTTATTTTGTGCAATTTTATGTGCAATTTTTTTATGCAAATAACATTTTTCATTTTAAATTTTATGATTTACCATGAGTGAATAATGGCAAGGATCAGAATATACCATCTAATTCTAACTTAAAATATGCCATTACATCATTTCAACTGTAAGGTTTAATATATGATTAATTTCTCATGGATCTCTATTTCTTTAAAATTAAACATCTACCTGCTTTGCTAAATGCTTTCATAATAGTATGCAGAATTAATTTTAGGAGAAAAATTTATGCGTGACAGTTAGACTATCCAATATATACAAGTCATGTGTTTAAATTTTTTTTTCTTATTTTATTGTGACTGATTATTTTTAAAAAATGTATATGTGTCAAAATATTATTAAACAGTGTGCATGCACGTTTAAGTTTATCTCCAATTTTAAATCTTGTAATATTGTCACTTCTATTAAATTAATTACTATATTATTAAAACCTTATGATGTTAATGCCTTTCAAGAGCTTGATTGAATGAAGTTGGAAGTAAAGTTTTTCAATTTGACCTCCGAATTTAAATATTGAAAGAGATAAGGACTAAACAAATATTTTGGATTTTATTTACCCTTGCTTTTCAGGGCAAGAAGAGGTAGAGAAAAGACCCCAAGCCAATGTTCGAGTACCAAGCATTATGGCACTGAAGTAACCTAAGTTATACTATCAGGAAAAGCTTAAACAACCTTCAACAAAAGGGTACTTGTACCTAAAACCGACACATGTGGGTAGGTAGAGAGTATCTAAGGGTGTGAGACAACTCTATTTAGGGAACTAGGCAAAATAGGCCAATAATTTCGGGAGAAGGGGTGCCTCCTCACAAAGGAGGTTGTAGTGACCAGGCCGGGCGACTGTTTACCAGAGTGGTCACAACACTTAACCCATTGGAGTAGTTTGCTTATAATTTAGCTTAACCCCCCCCCCTGCCGAAACAAAAAAAAAGAGGAAAGAAAAGGTGGGCTTAACCTACTAGTCTAAAGTGATTGATGATATCTAATCTCTAAAATTATTTCAGCAGCTCCATTTCTTAGTTAACCCCGTCACAACTTTTAAAATAAATATTCTCTCTCCATATATTTCACATAATTCCCAATTTACGCTTGTTATTTATTTATTTTTTTATACACCCGTCATTTTCCCTCAAATTTGCTGAATTAAAAATCTCCATTATGATTTCAAGCATGGACAATTAATTGTTTTTTAAAGTATAATTGTGATCCAACCCTCCATCGATTATGATTCAATGTTCCTAAATATTCTAAATTGTTAGAACAAAAACCAGAAGGCTACTAATTTTGTCAACCCCAAGACCCAATCTTGTAACCAATGATCCCAAGAACAATTAACTTAACTGTAATCAAAGTGTTTCTCAATCAATCAAGCAACAATAACCCAATTCAATCAAACAGAAACAGAGAATGAAATAAAAGAATTCACACACAGAAACTTAAGTGGTTTGGCTTAGTTAAGCCTACATCCACTGTGAAAAGAGAGGCAGGCTTTTTCCATTAATGAGCTTTTTCGATACAAGTACAAGAAGAATGTGTAACTAAATCAGAATCATTCACAACAACTCATGAGATTCCTTTTATAGAGAATGATCAGCCTAGAAGGTTCCCCTACGAGCCAGTTAAGAGTCACCTGGGTTTGTTGTTGTGTAAATTTTAATGTACTCGCAAGCGCACGAATTTATTATAATATAGATTAGGAATAATGAGGTCGAACCCATAAGGACTGTCAATTTTTAGGAAAGCCAAATTTAATCTAAGCTAATTATAACTATACCTTAATTAAAAATAAAATATTTTGTTTGAAGAAATTAAAACTAAAGATGCAATTAAAATTAAAACGAGTAATCCAAAGCAAGAATTCAAGAGATTAAAGCTACCAAGGTTTCAGAATCCACCACTGTTCAACTTAACAATTATCTAATTACCAATTAAT